>CP142454.1:73265000-74682500 GCA_038049695.1 Cinnamomum chago | reverse complement strand
TGGGATGACCCATACTTACGGAAGCATTGTGCAGATCAAGTGATAAGAAGGTGCGTCCCTGAAAATGAAATTATTTCTATTCTCGCCTTTTTTCATTCTTATGCTTGTGGAGGTCACTTTGGAGCTAAGAGGACGGCTAGAAAAGTGTTAAAATGTGGTTTCTATTGGCCATCTTTATTCAGAGATTCATACTTTTTCTGCAAATCATGTGCTCATTGTCAAAAGACAGGTAACATTTCCCAAAGGAATGAGATGCCACAAAACCCCATACTATTCTGTGAGATTTTTTATGTTTGGGGCATCGATTTCATGGGACCATTCCCTGTATCTTTTGGTTATGTTTACATTTTGCTTGGTGTTGATTATGTCTCGAAATGGGTGGAAGCTAAAGCCACCAGGACTGATGATTCTAAAGTTGTTGCAGATTTTATCAAATCTAACATATTCTCCAGGTTTGGAATTCCAAGAGCCCTAATAAGTGATCGAGGCACTCACTTTTGCAATGGAATTGTGGAGACTGAAAGTCCACGAGGATCCTAACCCTAGAGGGGGGGGTGAATAGGGTGAGCTACAATTATGACCAATTTACACCAATTTTAACTTCTTAATATAAACTAGTCAAAAGAGATGATAAAACAATCAATATGCGGAAGCTAATAAACAATCACCACACAAACAATCACCACAACACAATATTTATAGTGGTTCGGCCAACGTGCCTACATCCACTACCGGCTTGTGTCTCCAACACCCCACCGGATTCCACTAATTATGCTTTTTACTAGGCTAAGCAATAACCCTTACAAAGTTGTTTTTCTAAGGCTCAACAACAACCTTTACAAGATGCTTTTCAAGGCTAAGCAATAACCTATCAAGATGCTTTTCTTAGGCTTAGCAATAACCCTACAATATGCTTTTATTAGGCTAAGCAATAACCTTACAAGTTGCTTTTCTTAGGCTTAGCAATAACCTTTACAAATAAAGATTTCTCAAAGAAAGTATCTTCACAAAAGATCACTCTAAGAGATACAATTTTAGCTCAATGTAATTGCCTCTTAAAATAGGCGGATTTGAAAGTGAATAACAAACTCACACAAAAACTCTAAGAATGCAAAGATGTATGCTAATGAGGTGTGTGTGTGATGACTTCAATCAAGATTAAAAAGGAAGCTTAATCAAATGTATGCCCAAGGCATTTCAAAGTTTAAGACTCATAAAAGACTTGATTGAAGTTTAATGCAAATCACATGTATGTTTAATAACTTGTTAATGATATGAAAATCAAAGAATCACAAGTTGTATGAAAATGACTAACTTAGAACATGTGATGCATGTGCAATGTTGTTTTCAAAACCAAATAAATTTTACTAATGCTTAAATGAATGAAAACAACAAGCAATGTTTCAACCAAGTAAAAGACTCATGCTATGAAAGAAAAACAAGGATTTTGTCTAAGCATGATTAACAAAGTTAACAACTTGGATTGAAAACAAAGGTGAAGAATCCAATCTTAATTAGACCAAAGATTAGAAAAAGAAGGGATTCAACACATCATAGTTATTATGCTAAATATCATATACCAATAGTTTAAACAAAGCACATAACTATGATTAATAAAGGTAGAGCTTACTTGGTGGTTTAACTTAATAATCCAAGCTTTAGCTCTCCTAATTGCCTCCTAGCCTTTCCAACTTCATCCCCTTTCAATGGCTCCAAAAGGCTCTCAAAGGTTCAAGTTTCAAGCATTGAAAAAGGTTGGAAATGAATGGACTTTATAGCCAAAAAGTTGCCAACGGCTAGTTCTCGGTCGACCGGCAAAGAGGTCTCGGTCGACCGAGAAAGCACAACGGTCATATTTCTGACCGTTGGGGCTTCAGTTCAAAAAACAGTCCATTTGCCCTGCAGTGTTCTCGGTCGACCGAGACCCAGGTCTCGGTCGACCGGCGACACTGCCGGGACACCCCCAAAAATTCCAACTTTTGCATTTTGAAGATTTTCTTTGTGGAATTTTGTGGGTCACTAAACCAAGCTTAAAAAAACATGTTTTAAAACATTTAAAAACATGAAACACACAAAGCCTAAAATGATTCAAAGGTTTAAAACCAAAGGCAAGCTTGATTAGTAAAAACTCTTTTCAAAACAAATTGCATACAAAATGATTCTTTTTGTGAAGAATGTATGCAAGACTCAAACCTAAATACACAAGATGATTTTCCAAATGTAGTGCACAAGGAAATAGGTTTTCAAAAGAGTTTTGGGTTTCAAAACTAATGCATCCAAGATTCGAACCAAAACATGCATAAACCAAAAACTTTTCCAAAACTAAAAACCAATGCATGTATAAAGCTAGATTTCAAGATATTTTAAATCAATGCATGTGTGAAATATCAAATGATGCCAATATGCAAATGCATCCACCAAATTGCAAAAACAAAATACCTAACAATCTCCCCCTTTGCAATTTGATGGCAACTTACTCATCATTGAAATTACACACTCTGTCTTCAGCTCCCCCTCAGCTGGACAAGTCTTGAAATCTTCTTCTTGGATGCTCCTTCTCTTAGCTTGGGCTCTTGGGCTCTTTTCTTCAATCTTCTTGATGCTTGGTGCTTGATCATTCTTCAAGCTTTCTTATCATCTTCCTCTCTATGGCCAAGCATCTTCTTTAGCTCCAAGCTTTCTTTCTTCTATTTGCTCTCCCCCTTTGACCATGCCTCTCTCTTCCTCTTGAGAACTTGAAGGCTTTCTCCCCCTTTGATGGATAGGAGATCTTCGTGTACTTGAACTCTCGAACTCTCTCCCCCTTTGAAGAGTAGGAGATCTTTGAGTCACACTTGAACTCTCTCTCCCCCTTTGACATTAAATTGCAAAGGTACCTACACACATGAGACAAGAAGAATACCTTTAGTAGCACCTGTTAACAAATGTAATCGAAAATGAAATACATAACAGGCTATCATGTATGTAAGTTAACTCTAAGGGCTCATTAGCATTCCAAGGGTGAATTTGATCAAAACTAATTCTTCCTATGAAGGTTTACACTCCCCCTCAATCCATTCTCTTCTTTTGTCAAGCTTTTGACAAGATATAACTATTAGATTCAAGAAGTAGATGGTTTAACCAAGTGAGGGTTAACTTCAAGGAAAGGATTAGATTCATTTAACTATTAAGCACAATATGATCAAATTACCAAAAGAGAGCTAGGTCTAATGGGAGAAGCAATCATGGATATCAATTGAAACAAACATATCAATTGAGATTAAAGGATATGACTATTAAATCAATCACTCTAAAATGGATTTAAAAGTATGACTATTGGGAAAAAAATCCAAATTAGAGCTATCCATGATGAAAAGGGGTTTATTAATCATAGCATCAAATAATTTAACTAAGAAGAACATATGCTATGAAAGTTTTGAACTCATTTCATTCAATCAATAAATATGACTATTAAAGAGCAAGATGAGTGAAATGAAATTCAAACATGAAGCCTACCTCAACAATTAACCAACCAATATTATGAACACATAAACATGGTGGTCATGAGATATACCTATAAGAGCAAGAGAGGTGGCAACATGAACCTTATGATGCTAATGGTGTGTGACATGGAATGTAAACATATAACTATCAAGACCAATCCAATGTACACAAGGTCTATCACATACACAAGATAAGACATCAATTGGATATGAAATCAATGGAAAATTATATCAAATGAAACCAATTGAATATGACAACATGATTAAAAGCAAGGATGTGACAAACACAAAATTCCATCAAGCATCATAAATGCAAATCCATCACTTTTAAAGATATAACTATTGAGCATAGTGATGAACAAGGCAAATTGCAATGCAAAAGAATATGACTTGGTAAAGCATGCAATTTCCAAAGTGTCAAAATCATATGAATTCAACATCTAAGATATCCATAAAACATATAGAAATATGAGAAATGGGTTTCAAAGAGTTTCATATGATTAAGAACACTACTTATGAAGTTGAAACATGTGTAAGGATTAAAACACTTAGAGAAATCACATGAATCAACATCATAACCATCCAAATAGATATGACTATAAGGCATAGAGGATGGATTTGGGTTCTAGTATGGTTTCTACAAATAAAACTAAGATCACAACCATACATGGAACCAAAAGTCATTTGCATATAAAAAGAATGTAAATAAACAAGCAAGGATGCAAACAACATACATTTCCATTTCTAAGATAATGAAACCAAAAGAAAGGAAATGAACACATGGAACATGCTTTAGAAGAATATAACTAATGATGTTATAGGCATTTCCATTCAAACAATCTTCAAATCATTTTGAAAAACAAAATCCAACAATGAGCATAAAAAGAATGATTTAGAAGATCAATTTTCAACATTGTATTTTAAAAGATATAACTTAATTGAAAAACACATACAAGTTGATTTTTCAAAACAATGTTCTCCATATAAAAGTATAACTTAGAAATCCATGGAAAAACTTGAATTGATTCAAATCATTTGTTCAAAAAAAATATAACTATGACATCTACACAAATGATTCAACAACAATTGATCATGAAGAGTCTAGCTATGAAAGCTTTTGAAATCACAATCAATTGATCATGTAGAAATGCAATGCAAAACATAAATGTGCAAAGAGCAAATCAAACATGATGAAATTATAATCAAAAGATTTTGAAAACCATGAAGTGTAACTTAGAATGGTGTATGAAAACAAAATCAATTGATCATAAAGAAATGCAATGCATTTAAATAAATGTAACTAAAAGAAAACAAAATGCAAATGCAATCATGACCAACAAAAGGTTTAACTTATAAAGCATAGGTTGGTCAATGAGGTCCAAGGCCTTAAGGTTTGTCTAAGTATAAAACTTTGGGAATCCACCTAAGGTCTTGTGCGGGTTGAACTTTGAGGTCTAGTTTGGACTTCTCACCAACTAAAGGAGATTTGACTTGATAAATTTTCAATTTAAACTTATCACCAAGATATTTAGATTTTACTAAATTTGGCTTAGAATGGTGATTAGTCTTTTGATGTTGGTGAGTTTGTTTCTTTGGGGATTGTTTCACTTTTCTTTTCTTCTTACTTTCTCCCTTTACTTGACTTTTGAATTTTAGATTTAACTTAGCAACTTTCTTCAAAAGTTCTTTCATGTTTTGACTTAAGGGAGGTAGGTTGAGAAGCTTTTTGTTAATAGATTCTTTGATTTTTGGTTTAACTTGTTTAAGCCTTTTAGAATCTATCTTGGGAGACTCCTTGGTTTTTAGTGTCTTACCCTTCAAGTTTGATTTTACTTTCTTTGGTTCAAAGATGGGTTTAGACACATGGCTTCTTCTTCTTAGTTTGCACTCAAACCTAAAATGCCCTTCATTGCCACAATAATCACATTTGGTTTTGGGCAAGGGAGAAAGAGTGCTAGAGAAAGAGGACTCACCTTTCAGAAATGTGTTGGTGAATTTAGGGTCATATGACATATTCTTATCAAATCCAATACCCGTCCTATCTCCATGAGGTTTACCCAATTTAAATAATTTTTCAAGTCTATCTTCACTTTGGGTAAACTTGCGCTCATACTTTTGTTTATACTCTTCAAGTTGAGTGACTTGGGTTTTAAGGGTTGAATTTTCATTTTTAACTTTTGTTAGTTCATTTTCAATTTCCTTAAAATTGTTTAGCTCTTCATAGGCAAGTTTTAATTCAAGCTTTAGTTCATTAACAACATTAGATCCAAGATCTTGGGTTTTTAACTTACTTTTAATCAACTTGGCTTCTAAATTGTTAAAGTCTTTGTCTTGCCTTTTTATTTGATCTCTTAGAATTAAATTTTCCTTATTGACATTATCATAATCCATCTTTAATTCTTTTAGTTCATCTTGAATGTTAGATAGATTATTTAAAGAGATCATGAACTTAGATTCTACACAATTTATAAATTCATCTTTTTCTCTAAGTTCATTTTTAGAAGAGTCTAATTCTTGGTTTAGCCTTATAGATTCTTCTTTTAATCTTTTATTTTTCTTGGAAACCTCTAAGGACCATGTGTACAATTCCTCATAGGCTTCAAGTTCATCATATTCTTCTTCTTTTAATTCAAGTTGAGATTCCTTAATTTCAATGTTTGAATCTCCATAAGATGGAAGAATGAGGGGTCTAGAAGAATCTACAAAGTCTAGCATAGTGGAGTCCATTCTAATGATTTTCAATAAAAGGACAACTCTAGGGTTTTAACTCTAGGTTTTTACACCTAATCAAGAGTTCCAAACACTTGATCCTAAGGGATAGAGCACTTGGCTCTGATACCAAATGAAAGTCCACGAGGATCCTAACCCTAGAGGGGGGGGTGAATAGGGTGAGCTACAATTATGACCAATTTACACCAATTTTAACTTCTTAATATAAACTAGTCAAAAGAGATGATAAAACAATCAATATGCGGAAGCTAATAAACAATCACCACACAAACAATCACCACAACACAATATTTATAGTGGTTCGGCCAACGTGCCTACATCCACTACCGGCTTGTGTCTCCAACACCCCACCGGATTCCACTAATTATGCTTTTTACTAGGCTAAGCAATAACCCTTACAAAGTTGTTTTTCTAAGGCTCAACAACAACCTTTACAAGATGCTTTTCAAGGCTAAGCAATAACCTATCAAGATGCTTTTCTTAGGCTTAGCAATAACCCTACAATATGCTTTTATTAGGCTAAGCAATAACCTTACAAGTTGCTTTTCTTAGGCTTAGCAATAACCTTTACAAATAAAGATTTCTCAAAGAAAGTATCTTCACAAAAGATCACTCTAAGAGATACAATTTTAGCTCAATGTAATTGCCTCTTAAAATAGGCGGATTTGAAAGTGAATAACAAACTCACACAAACACTCTAAGAATGCAAAGATGTATGCTAATGAGGTGTGTGTGTGATGACTTCAATCAAGATTAAAAAGGAAGCTTAATCAAATGTATGCCCAAGGCATTTCAAAGTTTAAGACTCATAAAAGACTTGATTGAAGTTTAATGCAAATCACATGTATGTTTAATAACTTGTTAATGATATGAAAATCAAAGAATCACAAGTTGTATGAAAATGACTAACTTAGAACATGTGATGCATGTGCAATGTTGTTTTCAAAACCAAATAAATTTTACTAATGCTTAAATGAATGAAAACAACAAGCAATGTTTCAACCAAGTAAAAGACTCATGCTATGAAAGAAAAACAAGGATTTTGTCTAAGCATGATTAACAAAGTTAACAACTTGGATTGAAAACAAAGGTGAAGAATCCAATCTTAATTAGACCAAAGATTAGAAAAAGAAGGGATTCAACACATCATAGTTATTATGCTAAATATCATATACCAATAGTTTAAACAAAGCACATAACTATGATTAATAAAGGTAGAGCTTACTTGGTGGTTTAACTTAATAATCCAAGCTTTAGCTCTCCTAATTGCCTCCTAGCCTTTCCAACTTCATCCCCTTTCAATGGCTCCAAAAGGCTCTCAAAGGTTCAAGTTTCAAGCATTGAAAAAGGTTGGAAATGAATGGACTTTATAGCCAAAAAGTTGCCAACGGCTAGTTCTCGGTCGACCGGCAAAGAGGTCTCGGTCGACCGAGAAAGCACAACGGTCATATTTCTGACCGTTGGGGCTTCAGTTCAAAAAACAGTCCATTTGCCCTGCAGTGTTCTCGGTCGACCGAGACCCAGGTCTCGGTCGACCGGCGACACTGCCGGGACACCCCCAAAAATTCCAACTTTTGCATTTTGAAGATTTTCTTTGTGGAATTTTGTGGGTCACTAAACCAAGCTTAAAAAAACATGTTTTAAAACATTTAAAAACATGAAACACACAAAGCCTAAAATGATTCAAAGGTTTAAAACCAAAGGCAAGCTTGATTAGTAAAAACTCTTTTCAAAACAAATTGCATACAAAATGATTCTTTTTGTGAAGAATGTATGCAAGACTCAAACCTAAATACACAAGATGATTTTCCAAATGTAGTGCACAAGGAAATAGGTTTTCAAAAGAGTTTTGGGTTTCAAAACTAATGCATCCAAGATTCGAACCAAAACATGCATAAACCAAAAACTTTTCCAAAACTAAAAACCAATGCATGTATAAAGCTAGATTTCAAGATATTTTAAATCAATGCATGTGTGAAATATCAAATGATGCCAATATGCAAATGCATCCACCAAATTGCAAAAACAAAATACCTAACAGAGACGTTGCTGAGAAAGTACCATGTGACCCACAAGGTGTCCACTGCTTATCATCCGCAAACTAGTGGACAAGCGGAAGTGTTAAATCGAGAGATCAAGTCCATACTTGAAAAGACGGTCAATCCAAGTAGAAAAGATTGGAGTTTGCGCTTGGATGATGCATTATGGGCATATAGGACTGCATATAAAACGCCCATTGGGATGTCACCTTATCGGTTGGTGTTTGGGAAACCATGCCACCTTCCAGTTGAGTTAGAACACAAGGCTTACTGGGCTATTAAGAGTTTCAACATGAAGATGGATGAAAGTGGAGAACATAGGAAGTTGCAACTACAAGAGTTGGAGGAAATTTGGAATGATGCATATGAGAGTGCACGGATTTACAAGGAAAAGGCGAAGGCTTTTCATGACAAGATGATCACTAGAAAAGAGTTTAAAGTTGGTCAACAGGTTCTTCTATATCAGTCACAGCTTCGTTTGTTTCCAGGTAAGTTGCGTTCTCGTTGGATTGGGCCTTTTGTTGTTACTAATGTTTTTCCACATGGTGCGGTTGAAATTCAAAGTTTAGCCACTTCCAAAGTGTTCAAGGTGAATGGCCATAGACTTAAGCCTTTCTATGAAAGCTTCCAAATAGAGAATGTGGAAAAATTAGACCTTGAAGATCCGATCTATCTTGATTGAGAAGGAAGCATTGAGTCGAGCCAACGACAACAAACAAAAGCGCTGCTTGGGAGGCAACCCAAGGGGAGTTCGTTCATTTTCTTTTTATTTTTGCATTTATATTTTGTTTTTTTTTTTTTTTTTTTGCCTTTTCTTTACATTTTACCTTACATTGGGGACAATGTAAGTTTTAAGTGTGGGGGAAGGGATTTAGGTTGTGTTTTACTTTTAGATTTTTGAAAAAAAAATTGGCTTTTTGTTTTTGTGGTTTTCAACGATTTTTGGTTGTATATGTCATGAGCAAGATTTAATTGAGCTTGAGAAATTCATAACATGATTGAATAAGTAATCTTTCAACTTGTGATTAATTAGTAGAGTTATTTTCGTTGAGGATGTTAGTGACTAAATTTGGTAGACAAAAAGCCAGTGAAATTTTGAGCCTTTCGAATGACACATCCATATCAGCCTCATTATTTTCTTTCATGAGAGATATTCTTCCATAGATTTGTTTCCCTAGAACTTGCCTTGATTCTCTTCGAGGTCACATAGACACAAGCATGCATGAACATGATTAAGGCCATCATTGTTATAAGCTACATAAGCCAAATAGCCTATCTTGCAATTAATTTTTCCTTTGTTGAACCCCTTTGAGCTTTATATATATCTTTCGTTTATTGTAAACCCACGTTACAAGCTCTGAACCTGAAAAAAAAAAACCATTACCTAAGCCGTAGAGCTAGTGGAGCATTGTTCATCATTATGATAGGTGTGCAAGAAATAAGTGTGGGGGTGTCGGAATTTGCGGTATGACTATGATTGGTGTAATGGAACATGTGTTCATTCTCAATTTATGAGTTCCATTGTTATAAAAAAAAATTAGAAAAAAAAAATAAAAAAAATAGTTTATGAAGTGATGGAGGAAATTGCTGTCCATGTTCATGAATCCTCCTAAAATTCCAAGAGAGGGTATGTTCATATGTGATACATACAAAGGTGGAAGTTGTTGTGAAGAAACGTTCCTTGCTGCGAATGAAAAGTGTTCCCTTTGAACGATCTCTTTTTCAATACAAGAGTTTTACATGGTTTGAATGCTTTGAAGCCAAATTGAAGAAGTTGCTGAATGGAGTGATTGGTTTTATGTCTTCTATATTCAAGCTTGAAGTTGGTTCATTTTGCTCCACTAGTTTTGATGGCTTTTGAGCTACATTCCCAAATATTTCCACCTTGATCCTAAACCCCGTTACAACCCTTGAAAAGTCCTTATGATTCGTGTTATGCATGTGATCCCAGTGGTGGAGAATGAGAAGATATGCAAGCCTATGGTAGATCATTTCCATTGGAATTAATTTGAGTGAACCAGATCCCTTTAAACAGATGAGAGTCGAGTGTTTATATCCGTGAGGGTCTATGTATTTAGTCTACTCCATATTCCAGTGAAAATGCTTACTAAGTAATTGTAAGTTGTTTAAAAATGTTTGCTCATGATATGTTATGAATTTTGAAGAACTTGGTTGTTCTGTGTTGATGGTTTGCAACCTTGGTTTTCTTGAAAAAAAATTTTGAATTTAAGTGTTGCCCGAGGACGAGCAAAAAGTTAAGTGTGGGGGAATTTGATAAGAATGAAAAATGTTTTATTTTTCTCCATTAATATTTAGTTCTTTATACCTATTTGATGTCCAATTGCACTCATTATTCTTATATTTTGATTTAGGATGCAATTGGAGGGCTAAGCGCAAAACGAAGTTAATTGGGCAATTTTAGATGAGTTTTCGCATCGCTTCGCAAGCTGGGCATAACTCTCTCATCCGAGCTCCAATTGAGATGATTCAAGATACTGTGGAATGTCAAAAGAAGGTGATCATATTTGATGCTGAATGAATGAAGCTGATTCGGAACCGGGTCGAGTTTAGAGGAAATCAAGCAGAAGGGCAATATGGTAAATTTGAAGAAATCAGGAGTTCGTCGAAACATATCCAATATTGGGCTCATATTGTGCAGAACGAAAAATAGTGCAACTTTAATTCTTGGGTCGAGTAAAACAGAAACCCAAATAGGAAGATATCATCAAAGAGAAGATTGTAATAAGTTTTAATATTTTATTTAGTTTTTCTCTCTCCTGTTTCTACATTAACCAATTCTACCCATGTATGTCTCTCACGTCACTCTCCTTCTCTTATTTAGTCTTCCTAATTTTTCACTTTCTAAATCTCATTCAACGTCTTCTATTCTCTCTTTCAACTCTCATCCTCTCCTACTTTATCTCTCCCTCATTCCTTTTCTCTCCATCACATGGGCCCCAACTACCTATTTTTTCTCTCCTCCCCTAACCTAACCCACCTCTATAAATACCCATTACACGCCATTCAAAGACCATCTTCTACACCCACGATTTCTCTCCATATCTCGCTTTTTTCTCTCTTCTTTCTCCCTTCTTTTTCCACTTAATTTATTTTGCAAGTTAGCATGGCCCTGCGTGGCTAGTTTTCTGTAATTGGTTGAAGGAGACTGAAGCCTCGGAATAAATACTGTGAGATCTAATTTATTTTCATTGTTCAATTTATGCTTTGAATATGGGTTGTTCTTCTATGCTTAATTTGTTATCATGATTGTTTCGTTTAATTGCTAGGATGCATACTAGTATATTTTTCGTTGCAATCTACAACTAAATTAGAAATCAAATCCGTAATTGTTTGATCCCTCAAATTTGCGAAGCAACTGATATTTAATAATTTACTGCGTCAGTAATTGTTAGATATTAGGAAGAACACTTGGCTAAATTAAATGCAACCGCGTGTGCTTGTGTTATTTGGGTTCATCGATCTCTCTAATTTTAATGCTTTTACTAAATCAAATCTATAGCGCTTGTCTTAGGTTGTTTAGTAATTAGGGTTAATTAGAGTGCGTGTCTTCTAATTAACTAATTAAAGAGGTAGGAATTTAATTCCAACGATGAATATTCAAAGTGTTAATTGCTTTATTTTTGCATCAATGATCAGTTTTGAATTTCCGATGGTGGATGTTAACTTTGACCAATGCTTGCTCATTTGATTGAATTCGTTACCTTATTGCTCTTTATTTGTTTTTATTTGTTTTTGCTTCCAGTATAATCAAAACCCCCATCTTTGATCACATAGCATAAAACTTGGTTAGAGACTCTCCGAGGGAACGATCCTTACTCGCACTACTACATTTATTATTTTTGGAGTAAAGGCTTTATTATATTTGGGTACCTGCGACAACACGACCAAAACCCTAATTAACAAACCTTAATTAAAATTCTAATTAATAAGCCTAAATAAACCAAAACCCCTAATTAATCAAACCCTAACAAACAAAACCCTAGCCACCAATCCCTAATTAAGACCCTGATCGAAACCTAATTAAATACGATAAGACTAAGCCACACTCAGAGAATAAAGACATTCCCTAATCGAGATACGAATCCGACTTAGAAACACCCTAGAATCGAACGAACCAGTAGCTCCACGACAGGCAGACACTTGGGCGCACCTGTAGTTACCCCAAAGAACCTGGGCGCATACACAGGTGCGCCCAACTTCTTGTTCCGACCCTGAGACCCGCATTGGTTGCGTTTCAACTCCGGAACTTAAATCACAATCATATTTAAGGTTTATAAACTTAAAACCAGCCCCGGATACATAATTATTGACATAGATCACCTGAAACTCCAAGCCTAAGTGAACAAAATCCCGGAAAGAACCACAACACACGAACCAGACACTTGGGCGCCACCATAGGTGTGCCCAAGTTACTCAGGAAACAAAGGCGCAACCGCCGGTGCGCCCAAGTTCATCTCCATCACCCGGGACCTCCGAATCCTTATTCACTTTGAACCTTGACCTCAATCAACATCATAGAAACATCACAGAACCAATAACAACCTTAAAATCAAAACCTTAATCAGCTTAGACCCATCCGGAACCTCGATTCGAAGCCGGACGGTCGAAGAACATCAAGGCACCACTTGGGCGCCCATATAGGTGCGCCCAAGTTCACAGAAACACCTAGCCGCACACACAGGTGCGCCCAGGTTCCTTGTCTGGCCCAAGTTGTAAACCTCGGTTGTATTTCGAATTCCAGACTTAAATCATTAAGATAAAAATCAATCCAGAACCTAAAACAACATTAAAACAAAGACTTGCATCAAATAGAAACTCCCTGAATTCCAAAATCAACATCGATACTGTCGTCACCAGCCTAAGCACACAGAACTTGGCACTTGGGCGCCACTATCTGTGCGCCCAAGGTTACCTGAGCAACCTAGGCGCAACCACAAGTGCGCCCAAGTTCTCCGTCAGTCCTATTTCACCGATTTTGACATCTTTCCATCATTTGAAACAAAACCTGAAACTCTAGAACCTTCAACAACTAAAACAGAACCTCAACAAATTTAAAAACACATTAAACAGAACCTTAGAGCATCCCTAAATCACTCTTAATCAACTTTCAATTTAAAACAAACCCACCCAATTAAGATCATAACCAAATTCCTTAGGCATAATTGTCAAGCTTAGGCTATTAGCACCCTGGAATAAATCAGACTTCTCTCATTAGAAAGGTAAGAGCATTAGGCTTCGTCCCATCACTTTTCTTGTTCCGTTAGAGGATTGGGAAAGCTGATGTGGGCGGTCTAGGACCTTAGATTAGGGTTAATCCGATGATCAGTAATAAAGCATTAATCACGTAAATCCAAGTAAGATCCCCTAGTTAGGCCCTTCTAGCCCAATATCAAAAATCCATACAAACTATAAAACCAACAAAATAAACCCAAAAAGATTTTCCTTTTATTTCTTCCTCCACCTCAGGTGCCAGATATTTAATCGAACTTAATGATAAAAGGGAATGAAGAACTAACTTCAAAAATTGAATAAACGAGAATAATAAGATGAGATGAGTGATTTCACACACTTTTCATATTTTTATTTCGGCCCATCGGCCACCCTCAAACAAACACTGGCCCATCGGCCTCTTTAAAATAAACACCGGCCCATCGGCCACCTCCAATCAATTACAGCCCATCGGCTTTTCACTTTATCACACGTGTATCGCACATGAAAAATACAGAAATCACAAGTCAAAGTCTCATTTGCATCATCATTTTGATTTCAAAAGTCAGCCTTTAAACCCTATTTTGCCAAGGGATTAGAAGGGGATACCCGGGAACAGGGCCGATCCTCTTCTTAAATATTTGGCACCTCCCCCCTTTTATTTTCTTTATTTTAATTATTTTAATATACTTGGATACACCATGATTATGCTATGTGAGGATTAACCTTATTTGGACTCTAACTCATAACCCTGAATCGACCCTATATTAAACAGACCCAAGGAGACCCAAATTAATGTGACAGGAAAACCGTCGTGTGCTGCCGGCAGCACATTAGACGAGAGAAGAACCCACCCATTTATTTTCTCCCATTTTTCTTTGGCTTTTGTCGAAGAACGGTGTTACGACCGTTACCGTAGCTAGCGATCGTGATCCGTCGATTTTGAGGGTAGTCAGAATCCTCATTTTCGATGTAAAAATTTAAATAACACATATAGATGAATGGAGATTTCTCTCCCCGGGGGGATCAAAATTCACATCCGACAATAATTGGCAGCACCGGCAACACAATATATGAGGAGCCATCTGAAGCACACTCTGGATCAGTACCAAAAGTTGGTGATATGGTGCCTTGTCTTAGACAACAATCACAAACCGCCGAAAACAGCGAGATCAAGAATCTTACTGAGGAGCGTGACAGGGAAAATTCATTAGTCATCCAACTCACTAAGGAGAAGACAAAATTACAAGCGCAGGTCCAAAGGATGACTACTGAACTTGAAAGGACGTCGGCAGAAAACAACATCATAAAAAAGCAACGGATTGAAATTGAAAAAAGGATCACCAGCTTGCTAAGAGAAAGGAACAATGCTCTATTGTTGGTTGAACAATTGAAAAAGGAGAAGACTTCCCTTGAAACACATAATGTGGACACAAATCAGGCAGTAGAGGAGTCACCTCGACTGGTCAGCTCCCTTAAAGAGCAGCTGAAACATACTATGTAATTCAGTTACACAACCATGCTTGTTTGGATAATTTTTGTTTGCATTGAATTCATGTTTTGCTTGAGTATCTATCAAATTTATCTGACTTCTGTATGAACTTTTAACAATTCTCATTAAATTATCTGACTTCTGTGTCATTTTATCTAACATTCAACAAATTCATTTGATGTTATATTTAATTTATCTGACTTCTGTATCAACTTATAAAACTTGTCATAAAATTTATCTGACTTGTGTATGATTTTATCAAACTGTCAACAAAATTATCTGATGTTATATTGAATTTATCTGGCCTTTTATAAATTCTAATTTGATTAATCTATATTTTTATACTTGAAATATTGATCAGTTCATGTTTTCTGTCGCACCATCAAAGCCAATTAAGGAGGTCAAACAGTCCCCCATGACGAAACGAATAAAAAAAAAAAGAACAGTGACAAGGAAGATGCACCCAACAGCTACCCCCTTCACACTCCCAAGAAATGTAGTCACTAAGGTTATAAATGCATCTGACGTTGCATAGCTAAAGCGGATTTATGAAGCTGAGGGCAATGCATAAGTTACAGACCTATGCACCCAAGCAACACAGCTGCCGAATTAAAGAAACATTAATCAAAATGTAGACTAATTGAGGACTTTCTGCAATTGCATTTGCAGGGCAGTCGTTTGGGGAGGTGAGGGCATACAAGTTGTATCTTATGAGGACATAATTACAGTTCTCAGGAGAGCAGAAATGTCAAGCACTGTAAGCATCACGACACAGAAACATTGACAGAATATTCCTTCATTTTACACAAACATAATATGGTCGTGTTCACACTATATGCCTAACATTATCTGTTTCGAATTGAACAACTTATTGACTGCTACGCTGAGTTGCTATATAGAGAACAATGTGAAATCCAAGAGCAACTCACAACTGTGCATCGCAAAGACATGCTGCCTCGAGAGAAATCATACTTCATAACAAGTTTATGCTGGGTAAAAGACAATAATTGTGTTAACCGTGACACCATTTACTTTATTTTAATATATCATAAACAGTTACTAAACATATCTTAATGTAGAAATTTGTTACTTCCCCGTCATTGGAAATGAGGGAAAAGATTATGCACCCTCAGATCTCCCCTAGCAGAACTGTAAACCATATATTTGTGCTTTTTCCGATGAATTCAAATGGAAAAAGGAAGGATGTTGAGCCCTTCCATTGGACACTGTTGGTGCTGGATCAAAAAGAAAGAGATTGGCTACATTACAACTCCTTACGACTAAGATCAGCTAAAACAGTCGATCATTACTTTGAAGATGCACGAATTAGTATGTCTCACTTACTTAGTTGTTATTTATATGATAGTCCCCTTAAGAATAAGCAAAACCGACCCAAAATACAGACTTTTATTTTTTCTGCAGAATAAGTATGTGGAGAACTTCAATTATATAGATGTTGAGGAGACACAGTCATATGGAGCTCCATTGATAAGCGTGGAAGACGCCCCACAACAGAAATTGGGCTCGTAAGTATCATTGTGAAAGTACACTAATTCAATTGACTTGACAGTGACTTATTTACAATAGACAAACAGTAACATGTCCTGTTTCAGTGTTGATTGCGGGGTAATCGTTTGTTATCTTAGGAAGCAACTTACTCATAAACAAGTAATTGCTTCGAAGCTGCCACAGTGCGTCATTGACGGATTAAGGGCAGAGATAGTATGTAAGTTCCTAAATGACAAGCATCGCAGCTGGACAATTGAAAACTTCCATGCCAGGCAACAAACTAGTGATGATGACTTCGAAAACTGACAACAAAACTACAGCCATGAGACAAACAAGTTGTTTTGAATCAAGTTGATGTCAAAAAGAAGTTGAAACATTTTAATCTAAATCACTGTATAAGAAAAGTGACCGTAAAACAAACTTGTGAATGTATTTTTTTGGTTCACATGAATGTTGGATAAACATTTATGTCAATGTAATTGTCACATTTGTGAATGAAAGTATATAACATCTTCTTGTCAATGTATTCGTACATCAGCACTATGCAATCATTTTATCTAATTTCTGGTGAAATTTTAGCTGACGTCTGACAAATTAATCTGACTTCTAACAGAAATTATTTGAGTCCTGAATGAAATTGTCTCAGTTTTGAACGAAATTATCTGAGCTCTGGATGAAATTATCTGAGTTCTGAATCAAATTATCTAAGTCTTGGCTAAAATTATCTGAGTTATGAATGAAATTATCTAAGTTCTACATCAAATTATTTGAGTCCTGGCTGAAATTATCTAAGTCATGGGTGAAATTTGTTAGATTGTGTGGTCTTAATCCATCAGTTGATTTAATAAATTGATTAATTTCTTTATTTATCAATAAAATCATGCTTTCCTTTCATTAGATGAATGGTGTTTATTACTTAATGAGCATGACCAATACATATGACATAATGGTTCATGAGATCAACCGGGTCCCATAAGTATATTAGATGTGATATATGTATATGGATGAGATCCACATACGGGAGACATGTGTCACAAATCTTATACTTAAAATATCTTCACAATCAGTGATAAGACTGGGCATCTCATCTGAAAGGTTGCAACACTTTGATTACTATGAGATAGTGTGATTTGCCTCCATCATCAGAATGTAAGATTCTGGATCATAGTGCTGGTACATTGGATGTATTGAAGGACCATGAGAAACACCTTATGAAATATTGTCTTGATTTAGGGACTGCTCTCATAATTCTCTAGCAATAGGCTCTCAGTCTTGAGACATTGATGAACTCAAGTTTCTGTCTATTCATTTGCTTTGAGTCACCAATGAGTGAGGCCAACTATAGGTCAACACCTCGAAGTCTTGGGTACATGGTAGTAGGACTGTGGGAACATCCAATGATCAAGATGGAATCTATCTATAATATCCCCTTGTGCCAATTAATGGATTTATCATTAGTAAGTGCGCACCCATCTCGATTAAGAGTTAATTGGATGGTACTGATGATCACTATGATTAATTGGGCTCAAGGATAATAAGATGTGAATCTAGGATTAGATGAGACAGATTTATTCCAATTGATCCATGGATATTGATAGAGGGACCTACTTGTGGTAATTGGGAAGTTTAGGGTCTTCATTGTAATTTATTCCTAAGACTGGAGTGCAATTGCATTTATATAGTGGTGTTATTTGTAATTAACTGTGGGTTTGGATTGCACATGAGATGTGGGATCGCGTGTCCCAATTAGAGCCAGCTTTCTAAGGAATCCCTAGTGGTCCCCACGCTAGCCCAAGATATTAGAAAGTTACTAATCTTACTTGAACTTTAAAAGGAAGGAATTAGAAAGTAACTATTTCAATTTGAAGTAGGACTTCTAATAGTGGTAATAGTTGTTAGTTTTACGGTCTCAATACCAGTATATGATGTAATAAATTGATTAATTTCTTTATTTATCAATATATATTATTGCTTTCCTTTCATGAGATGAATGTTGTTTTATTACTTGTTTGCACATAACTAATACGAATGACATAATGGTTCATGAGATGAACCGGAGTCCACAAGTATACTAGATGTAATACATGTGTATGGATGAGATCCACATACAGGAGACATGTATTCCAAATCTTATACTTAAATATCTTCACAACCAGTGATGAGATTGGGCATCTCATCTGACAAGGTTGTAGCACTTTGATCACTATGAGATAGTGTGATTTGTCTCGATCATCGGAATGTAAGATTCTGGATCATGGTGCTGGTACAATGGATGTATTGAAGGACCATGAGAAGCAACTTATATACACTGTCTTTAGTTTAAGGTTTGCTCTCAAAATTCCCTAGCAATAGGCTCATAATGCTGAGACATTAATGAACTCAAGTTTCTATCTATTCATTTTCTTTGAGTCACCAATGAGTGAGGCCAATTGTAGGTCAACACTTCGGTGATTTGGGTATGTGGTAGTAGAGTTGTGGGAACATTCAATGGTAAAGATGGAATATATCTTTAATATCCCCTTGTGCCAATTAATGGATTTATCATTGGTAAATGCGCACCCATTCCAATTAAGTGTTAATTGGATCGGTACCAAATGATCACTATAATTAATTGGGGCTCAAGGATCATAAGATTTGGAGCTATTTTGGTGGATATGTCCAATTGATCCATGGATATAGGTGGAGGGGCCTACTTGTGGTAATTAGGAAGTTTAGGGTCTTCATTGTAATATATTCCTAAGACTAGAGTTCAATTGCATTTATATAGTGGAGTTATTTGCAATTAACTGTGGGCCCAGATTACACATGAGATGTGGGGTCGCGTGTCCCAGTTGGAGCCAGCTTTCTAAGGAATCCCTAGTGGTCCCCACGCTAGCCCGAGACATTAGAAAAGATACTAATTATAGTAGAATTCTAAAAGGAAATGGAAAGTTACTATTTCTATTTGAAGTGAGACTTCTAATAGTAGTAATAGTAAGTTACTAATTATTAATGGAAGTGAGACTTCTATTTTAATTAGTAAAAGTGGAAGTTACTAATCATATTTGAAGTAAGACTTCTAATTGTGATTTAGTAAGCAACTAATTGTTATGGAAGTAAGACTTCTATTTCTATTAGTAAGGAGGTTGCTTAAGTGCTATAAAAAGGGGAGAGGAGGCCTTGGACGTCCAACACTGTTCCATGCATTGGGATTCACACCCAAGGCCCTAAGATTGTGCAAGAGTTGCACACCACTCCCTCTTCTAGTTCTCTTCTAGTTTCCTTTAGGGTTTTCTCTTGGAGATTCCATCATCTTCTTGAGAAAAGAGAATCTGATATGGGTCATAGCATGGAAGATCAAAAGGTGTTCGAGATTCTGATTTGATTAATGAAGGTGTTCATCATCTAAGAAAGAGATCAACTTCTCCATTAGAGCACTACAAAGCTCCAAAGGTATAATCTACATTCTTGTATGTTGTAGATTTCGTGGTTGCATGTTTAGGTGTTGTTTTCTATCTTCTAGATAGGTTATATTGTTGTACCTGATTTATGAGTTTGAGGGATTGCATCCTGGATTGGGTTTGTTGCCTTCTAGATAGTTGATCCCAGCATCAAGTGGGTCAGAAGTTTTTGAAACCTATCTGAATGGCCCACCTATTTCCAACAATTGGTATCAGAGTCATACCTCATTTCTAATCATGTTAGATCAGTAAGCTTGTTCTAATCTTTGCATGAGATGTGAAGAGGATAGAGCAAGGGCTATGTAAGGATCAATTTTGATGAATTTGTTTGGTTTAATAGTAGATTCATGTTTGGATAGTCACAAAAGGGTTTAATAATAATGGAAGGATTGTAGGAAGCCATTGGAACACTTTAGAAGTGATTTGGTGAAGATTGGACACAAACTGAAGAAACCCAAGTTGTAGGTTTTCGTCAGTTTGGTCGACCAAGACCCGTGCTCGGTCGACCGAGCACTTGCAAGTCAGTCAACCGAGCCCTCTGGCCGGTCGACCGAGGACACTGCACAGCAGGTTGCAGAAATTGGATTTTTCAGTTTCGGATCTTCTCTTACATCCTATTTTTCCAGCATTATTTGGCATCCTATTTTTGTGATTTGTATGGTTGTATGAGATACTAACTTGCAGATGATCATGTCCTCTCCATATGGCCCACAAGTCTTTTTCTTTCTATTTATGGTTATTAGTTTATTTAAGGCTAAATGTAAAGGGCGTCATGGTTTCCTTGGTGTCTCGTGAAAGGGCAAGGCATGATGAATTTCCCAATACCCCTTTTATTTCCATGTTTAGATTACCATGTAAGTCTCATAATCGAGGCATAGGAATTTATGTAATTTTTCTAAATTTGTAAATTCTGGCGATGTACGAGACGAAGAAGGAAAGCGATGTTGGACTCCTAATCAAAGAGCTTGAAGATAACCAAAAGTGTTTTGGAGTTGCCCAAAGAGTTTGAGGAATTCCAAAGTTTTGAAAAGTTTAGCAGTCTATTCCGCTAGGGCCATGTGGAGGAGATGACAATTTTTAATTTTAGCACTTTCTATTTATGAATGAATGCTTAATTTAGAATATTTCCAAATCTGATCCAAACATAGCAAGTTACAAAAAATTGGTCAAATCAAATTAATTTTTGGAAAGAGTTCTAATTAGTGTTGATGACCCATGAGATGGACACATTGGTAACACTAATTTAAGAAATTGAACTTTCCTAAAAATAACTTGACTTGGAACCAATCTTTGATCATATCATGAGATGATTTGATGTTCATATATATATGTGGGCCCTAATACCTTACAAGGAAATCCTTAATTCTAAAATATTAAGTGGAAGCGGGGCATTTATATTTAGAAATCCCCATGGTTTTCCACCATAGGTCCATTGTAAGAAAAGTATTAGCCTCGCGCCATCTTGAGAATGGTCGTTCCCCACGGAGGGCTTTTACTTGTCTGGTTACTAGATATGGATCTCCTATGGATAGTGTTAGTGAGACAGGGGGGCCCACTCCCCAAGGAGGAGCTGCTCGCAACGGTTGTCATGCAATGCTAGTTGGTGGGTCACACTTAACTAAAACAATGATGTAGTATCCCCAAGGATTTGCCTCATTTATTTTAGAAACCGAAGCTAGTCGGGAGTCATTCATTATTTGATATGAGATACCTAAATAATAATGAATGAAGGGGATCATGGAAAGTTAGTCTTAATCCTAATTTTGACCAACTTTGATACGCACCAATCTAGGTGGTATTCGCACTCCCCAAGGAGGCATACCACGGAGACTGGGATTCCGATGTATTCTGAATATAATGGTTATGAGGATTCTCACATAAATTTGGTAGAATACTAAACCCTAATGTCATTTAAATTCATTAACTGAATGTATGATTATGTGCTATAGTTTTTCAAGCATGAATATGAATACTTTCAATCCACTTGCGACCATCCTCAACCAGAATAAGTTGATGGAATCCAACTTTATAGACTGGAAAAGGACCCTGGATATTATCCTAACAGCTTCAGGATGCAGATATGTCCTTATCATACCCTCCCTTCCTGAGCCTGAGCCTCATGCACCTCAGTATGAAAATGACCTTTACACCAAATGGACAAAAGACAATGAGGTAGCCAGATGTTTTATATAGGCATCCATGTCTAGTGTTTTACAACACCAACATCAATCCTATAAGTCAACATACGATATTATATCGAACTTAAAGGAGATATTTGCGGACCAGGTTAGACCTGCTAGGCAAGCTGCTATGAAGGTGCTGATAAAAACTAAGATGGCTGAGGGAACCCCAGTACAAAAACATTTGTTCAAAATGAGTCTCGCACTAAATGAGTTAGATGTACTGGCTGTTACGATTGATAAAGAATCGCAGATCGACATCATCCTTCAGTCACTACCGGATTTTTTCAATCATTTCGATATCAATTATAATAAATTGGAAATGACCATAGTTGAGCTGTCTTGCCAGCTGGTAGTGACTGAGGAAATCATGAAGAAAGAGCAAAATTCCCTCATGACAGAAAAGTCATTTGCTAGGACCAAGCCGAAAAGCAAAGACCGAGATAACAAGAAGAAATCAGTCATCAAAGGTCCTAAGGTGGAGAATGGTTCTACTTGTAGTATGGCCAAGGCTAAGGGTACGGGAGTAAAAGGAAAGTGTTTCCATTGTGGTAAGACAAGACATTGGAAAAGGAATTGTCCAGAATATCTGTCTAAGAAGAAGACCTCAGGTATGATTGAGTCACTTATTTCTGAAGTTAAGTTTTGCAACTGGTACTTCAGAATCTTGGTGTATGGACTCCAGGGCAACTGATCACATATGTAATTCATTGCAGGGGTTCAGGGAAACCAAGATGTTCAGTGACGGAGAAATCATTGTCAACCTAGGATCTGATGCTAAGGTAGAGGTTGTTTTAGTCGGAGTTATTACATTATGTTTTTCAAATGATAAATTGGTTTTGTCAGACACGTTATATGTACCGTATTTACGGCGGAATTCAATTTCAGTTTCTAGTATGGTGAATAAGAGTTATTCTATTACTCTTGGTACTGAAATTGTCATAAAGAGATACGGTACTTTTATGCATTCTGACAAGGTAATCAATGGAATATATTTGTTAATCCCACAATGTATGAGATACATGATACTGAAACAATTAATAGACCATCATTAAAAAGGAAATTACCTTCATCTAATCCAACAAAACTTTGGCACTTGAGGCTAGGTCATATAAACCTAAACAGGATTGACAGGCTGAAAGATGGTATTGAAAGTCCAAGATCGAATCCTAGAGGGGGGGTGAATAGGGTGAGCTCAAAGTCTTAGACCAATTTTAATTCTTTTAGCTTTTAAGTCTCTTATGCTTTGAAGAAGAAGAATAAAATCAACCACGAGAGCATAATCCATAAAATGAAAGCATAAAGACAATCACCATAACACAATCACATATAGTGGTTCGGCCAAATTGCCTACATCCACTCCCGGTACACCTACCGGTATTCACTAACTTCAATTAAGGTTTAGGATCACCTCAAACCTTACAACTAACACTATGCTTTTCAAGGCTAAGCATAAACCTTTACAACATATGCTTTTCAAGGCTAAGCATGAACCTTTACAACAAGGAATTTTTCTCTTAAGAAATATGCCTAAGAATGCATGGATAAAGAGAACAATGAAGTGCAATGGAGTGCCTCTAAATAGGCTAATTAGAATGTGAAAACTCAACTCCTAGAAATATGCATAACTATGACAAAGTCTATGAATGATGCATTTTCTAGAAATAACTCTTTCTCTTTGAAAAGATAAAAACTAGAATGATGCAAAGATGTTAATCAAATATTTGAGAAGGAGTTGAATGTCTAACACATGTGATTAACAAAGAAAAATAACTTGTTTTCAAGAAAGATGTTCTAAAGTCTAACAAGTTGATTTTTGAAACAAGAAAGTAAAATCATGTGTAACATAGACTATATGTTGCATCCATAAAGCTTATGTGATTTCTAAAGTACTAAGCATGTTATGAAGGTCAACATATTAATAGGAAAGCATCTTGTTAATCATGCATTGAAAAGAAATCAAAAGAGAGAACCAAGACATGATTTTAAAAGACTTAGGATTAAAGAAAGCACACCCATTTGAAGATCAAAGTTTGAATCAAGGGAATGGCTTCATAATCCTTTCACAAATGCTCTTGATAAGATGTTAATCCTTGGCTTCAAAAATCCCTTCAATGTCAGCAACTTTCTTCAACCAAAAAGTCACTTTTTATAAAGAAAAAGTTGCCAACGGCTAGTCCTCGGTCGACCTGCAAACAGGCCTCGGTCGACCGGGAAAGCACAACGGTCATATATCTGACCGTTGGAGCTTCAGTTCAGAAACTGCACAAAAAAAGCTGCAGTGATCCCGGTCGACCGGCAAGCTTGGCCCGGTCGACCGGCAACACTGGCAGATGCCCAGATTTTTGAAAAATGAGTGAAACATGAAACTTTTGAGGGCATCTTCCAGGGGACTTTGAGACACAAATACCAAGCAATAAATCATGACTGAAAGAAGATGAAAACTGAAATTTTTAAAGCCATGAAAACTCTAAATCAAAATAATGATTTTAAAGATAGAAACTTTGGAAAGCTTGGATGATTTTTTGAAACCAAAAACTCCATGATCTTTAAGAGATAAACTGAAATGAAAACCATGCATATCAAATGATAAATACAAAGATCAAGAATGAGAAATATGCATGATGATCCTATGAATAAGACCATGAATGAATGAGAGGACAAGCTTTATGAAAGTGAATGCATCCTATCAAATTGCAACAAAACAAAAACTCTAACGAGTATCTTGCCCTCATTGGTGGTAGAACCAATGCCTGTCTGCGAGTCCTTTCTGGAGGCAAAATGACCAAAAGGCCCTTTTCATCAAAGGGCAATAGGGCCAAAGATTTATTTGAATTAGTGCATACTGATGTGTGTGGACCCATTAATGTCAGGGCCAGAGGAGGATATGAGTATTTCATCACTTTCACAGATGATTATTCAAGATATGGATATATATACCTTATGCACCACAAGTCTGAGGCTTTTGAAAAGCTCAAAGAGTTTCGAGCGGAAGCGAAAAAGCATTTAGGTAAAAGTATCAACACTCTTCGATGAGATCGAGGAGGAGAATATCTCTCCAATAATTTTATGGGATACTTATCAGAAAATGGGATTCTATCCCAGTTATCTGCTCCTGGTATGCCTTAACAGAACGGAGTAGCAGAAAGAAGGAACCAGACTCTTTTAGATATGATTAGGTCTATGTTGAGTTTCTCAGGATTACCTATATCCTTTTGGAGATACGCCTTGGATACTGCGATGTATATACTAAAAATCGTTCCATCTAAGTATGTACCTAAGACTCCCCGGGAGTTGTGGTCCAGGCGAAAGCCTAGTCTACAACATTTACACATTTAGGGTTGTCCGGCAGATGTGCTAAAGGTTAAGACGGATCAGTTGGAAGCGAAGTCGGAAGTATGCACGTTTATAAGATATCCTAAATGAACTAAAGGTTCGTTATTCTATAATCCCAGAGAGCAGAAAGTGCTGGTGAGCACTAATGCGGTTTTTCTGGAGGAAGATTATATGATAGACCGGAAATCTTTAGAAAATGTGATCTTGGAAAAAATTCAAGAGCAAACAATTCCAAATCCTAGTATGACCGAACCTGAGGAAGAAGCGCCCTTACCGGACCCAGTAGTCATACCAGTGCCTCGTCGTAGTGGGAGGATTGTCAGACCCCCTGACAGGTTCTCGTTCTTGGGAGAGTTTTACGAGGCAGTCCCGGAAGAACCGGAACAAAATCCCTGTAATTATGATGAAGCAATTAATGACATAGATTCGGGGCGTTAGGAAGATGCTATGAAAGCTGAGATGGAGTTTATGTACTCCAATCAGGTCTGGACACTTGTGGACTTGCCTGCCAATATTAAACTTATTAGGTGCAAGTGAGTCTACAAGAGAAAGAGATGACCAGATGGAAGAGTTGAGACCTTCAAGGTCAAGCTTATTGCGAAAGGATATACTCAGAAAGAAGATATCAATTATGAGGAAACCTTATTGCCGGTAGCCATGCTCAAGTCCATCCGGATACTCTTATCCATTGCGGCTCATCTTGATTACGAGATTAGGCAAATGGATGTCAAGACGGCGTTTCTGAGCAGCCATCTTGACGAAGACATCTATATGATGCAGCCAGACAGTTTTATAGCTAAACAACCAAGAGCAAAGAGTTTGCAAGATGTAGATGTCCATTTATGGACTGAAGCAGGCATCCCGAACCTAGAACATTCGTTTTGACTAAGCAATCAAGTCAGTTGATTTTTTTCAAAATCCGGATGAATCATGAGTGTACATGAAAAGTAAAGGAGGCAGCGTAATTTTTCTGGTCGACGATATCCTTCTCCTAGAGAGTGGTTTATGGATGTTGTCAATAGTAAAAGGTTTAGTTGGCTAAGACTTTTGATGTGAAGGACTTGGGAGAAGCCAGCCACATCCTAGGGATCAAACTCCATTGAGACTGGATAAATAGGATGATAGGCTTATCCCAATATGCGTACATAGATAACTTGCTGGTATAGTTTGCTATGCAAGACTCCAAGAAGGGTATTACACCTTTCAGGCATGGAGTGAACCTTTCCAAGGATCAGTGTCCCACGACACCTGAGGAAAAGGAGCAGATGAGGTCGATACCATACGCTTCGGGTGTTGGTAGCCTCATGTATGCTATGCTATATACTAGACCGGATATCTGTCATGCATTGGGCTTAGTCAGCAGATATCAGTCTAACCCAGGTCCTAACCATTGGACAGCTGTAAGATGTGTTCTCAAATCCTTGAGAATGACTAAATATCACATGTTGATTTACGGCAGTAATGAGTCGGTTACATAGATACTGACTTCCAGTCAGATAAGGATTCCAAGAAATCAACTTCTGGGTATGTGTTTATGCTGTAGTTGCTTGAGAAGCAGCCAAAGAAGCAGATTGGCTCACTAGATTCCTTATGGAACTTGGAGTAGTACTTTTGGCAGGACAACCGCTCACAGTTTACTGTGATAACAGCAGGGCAGTCGATAAGTCCAAGGAACTCAGGAGCCAAAAGCATGTACAGAGTTTATAACAAATGGTCAGAGAGATTAGGCAGAGAGATGATACTGCTATCACCTAGATAGACTCTGCAGACAATCTGGGAGATCCATTTACTAAGCCTTTGAGTACCAAAGTCTTTGGGCAGTAAGTAGATGGGATCCGCATGAGATGCAACCTTGACTGGCATTGAGCCCAAGTGGGAAATTGTTAGATTTATGGTCTCAATACCAGTATATGATGTAATAAATTGATTAATTTCTTTATTTATCAATATATATTATTATTTTCCTTTCATGAGATGAATGGTGTTTTATTACTTGTTTGCACATAACTAATACGAATGATATAATGGTTCATGAGATGAACCGGAGTCCACAAGTATACTAGATGTAATACATGTGTATGGATGAGATCCACATACAGGAGACATGTATTGCAAATATCTTCACAACCAGTAATAAGATTGGGCATCTCATCTGACAAGGTTGCAGCACTTTGATCACTATGAGATAGTGTGATTTGTCTCGATCATCGAAATGTAAGATTCTGGATCATGGTGCTGGTACATTGGATGTATTGAAGGACCACGAGAAGAACCTTATATACACTGTCTTTACTTTAAGGTCTGCTCTCATAATTCCCTACCATTATAGGCTCATGATCCTGAGACATTAATGAACTCAAGTTTCTATCTATTCATTTGCTTTGAGTCACAATGAGTGAGGCCAATTGTAGGTCAACACCTCGGTGATTTGGGTACGTGGTAGTAGAGCTGTGGGAACATTCAATGGTCAAGATGGAATGTATCTTTAATATTCCCTTGTGCCAATTAATGGATTTATCATTAGTAAGTGCACACCCATTCCAATTAAGAGTTAATTGGATCGGTACCAAATGATCACTATAATTAATTGGGGCTCAAAGATAATAAGATATGGATCTATTTTGGTGGACAGGTCCAATTGATCCATGGATATAGATGGAGGAGCCTACTTGTGGTAATTGGAAAGTTTAGGGTCTTCATTGTAATATATTCCTAAGACTAGAGTTCAATTGCATTTATATAGTGGAGTTATTTGCAATTAACTGTGGGCCCGGATTACACATGAGATGTGGGGTCGCGTGTCTCAGTTGGAGCCAGCTTTATAAGGAATCCCTAGTGGTCCCCATGCTAGCCTAAGATATTAGAAAAGATACTAATTATAGTAGAACTCTAAAAGGAAATAGAAAGTTACTATTTCTATTTGAAGTGAGACTTTTAATAGTAGTAATAGTAAGTTACTAATTATTAATGGAAGTGAGACTTCTATTTTAATTAGTAAAAGAGGAAGTTACTGACCATATTTGAAGTAAGACTTCTAATTGTGATTTAGTAAGCAACTAATTGTTATGGAAGTAAGACTTCTATTTCAATTAGTAAAAGGAGGTTGCTTAAGTGCTATAAAAAGGGGAGAGGAGGCCTTGGACGTCCAACACTATTCCATGCGTTGGGATTCAAGCCCAAGGCCCTAAGATTGTGCAAGAGTTGCACACCATTCTCTCTCTCTCTCTCCCTCTTCTAGTTCTCTTCTTGTTTCCTTTAGGGTTTTCTCTTGAAGATGCCACTATCTTCTTAAGAAAAGAGAATCTGATACAGGTCATAGCATGGAAGATCAAAAGGTGTTAGAGATTCTGATTTGATTAGTGAAGGTATTCATCATCAACTAAAGAGATCAATTTCTCCATTAGAGCACTACAAAGCTCCAAAGGTATAATCTACATCCTTGTATGTTGTAGATTTTGTGGTTGCATGTTTAGGTGTTGTTTTATATCTTCTAGATAGATTATATTGTTGTACATGATTTATGAGTTTGAGGGATTGCATCCTGGATTGGGTTTGTTGCCTTCTAGATAGTTAATCCCTGAATCAAGTGGGTCAAAAAAAATTTAAACCTATCTGAATAGCCCACCTATTTCCAACAATAGTAAGCTACTAATTTGTGTGGAAGTGTGACTTCTAATGCAATTAGTAAGAGAGTCTTAAGAGGAGATTTGAGGGCTATAAATAAGGGAAGAAACCCCTTGGACGTCCCATTCTATTATTCACGCCCAAGACTCCTCAAGTGCAAGAGTTGCACATCTTTTCTCTTCCTCTCTCTCTCTTCTAGTTTCCTTAGAGTTTCTAGTAGGGTTTTCTCTTGGAGATCCCACCCATCTTCTTGAGAAAAGAGATCTGATAGAGGGTCATAGCGTGGAAGACAACAAGGTCTTGGAGATCTCTAATTGCTTCAAAAAGAGTTCTTGATCAAGTTGATTGTCTTCTCTTCCATTAGAACACAACCGGGCTCCAAAGGTATATATTATTCTTCTCCTCTTGTGGTAGATTATTTTCTTGCATGTAGTTGTTGATTTTTATCTGCTAGATAGGTTATATTGTTGTACATGACTGATGAGAATGATGGATTGCATCCTCGATATGGTTAATGGCCTTCTGGATACTTGATCCATGAGTCAAGTGGGTCAAAAGGTTTTGAAAATCTATCCTTGAGGCCCACCTACTTCCAACAAAATTATCTAAGTTCTGCTACATATTTAGCTGAGTAATGTGATCGCTCTGTCTAGCTATTGATTCCAGCTAATCGCAGTTCTAATGCAATTTTAATATCAATTTTGAACAATGACTAAATTATTTAGACACATTTGAAAGTAATTTCTTATAAAAGTAAAAGCACATTAAACAACATTAAAGGGAATGTTAATTTGACTTATTATTCACTAATCAAAATTACATGCCAGGTATCAACAATAATACACTTAAGCTAAATTCAACATCTAATTCAATGAAATGTCAAAGATTAGGCTCCTTGCACGATTTCTTATTACGACTGTCAATCCGACCACACCGCCCACATTTTATCTACCGTGTGATCTCCCCTCTTGACAAGATCCTCCTTGTTTTCGACCTGCCAGCTGGGCGTTTAACAACGGGTGGGAGAATAACAGCTTTAGCACCTTTTGTCTCCGGCATTCCCACGGTTGGAATTGGGAATATCTGCTCTTCATATGAAGCCCTATATGTATGAGTGTGAAAAATAATGATTAACAAAAAGACTCAAGTCCTTTCCACTCTTTTGAATCGCAGCATAAGCATGGGCACAGGGAAAACCATTGATCTGCCACTGATAACAGGAACATATGTGATTAAAAATGTCAACGGTCACTGATCGGTAAGAGTGTACATCGTAAACAGTTTCACTCGAACGGCTGACGGTCCACGTCCTTCCAAGCCGGATAGCAGCATCAAGCCTCTTATCCATGTCCGGGCAGATGACTAACTTCCATCTGTTGGAACCTTCCTTCCTATTAGTCATCTGCTCCATTATTTGAACCCTTATTGTGTCAACCAGCTTTGTAATTGGAAGATGGCGAGCTTCTCTAATCCATAAGTTGAAAGATTCAACAGCATTCGAACACATCTCACCATACCGCTGACCCTTAAAATATGCATTGCTCCATCTTTCATGAGGCAATCCACAAAGAAATTTGTTTACATTGGAACCACTTTCACGCCTCAACAACTACAACTTTGCATGGAAGGCAGCAATGGCTGGAATATATGCACATTCCCGAAGCATCATAACCATTCTCTCTCTAAATTCATTAGTGTAACCACCTGACAGCTTATCTCTCAAATTTGCCTTAAGGTGTTGAGGGCAATACGTATGATGGGAAAAATGAAACACCCTTGAAACGGCCTCTATTAGACCTGGATTTCTGTCGGAAATAAAAATAATAGTGCGATCAGACAAAATAACTTTCCTTAAATTCTACAGAAACCATGTCCAATTATCCTCCGTTTCTGAGTCCACCACTGCAAAAGCAAGGGGAAACAAACCTATTGCATAAATAACCAAAGTTTTATATTTTAGATACTATTCAGAATATTAAAACATGGTGATCATTAATTAAAAAAAATGTGTCAATAATATCAGAGAAAACAACATTGCGACTTACCTTGATTTCCATTCTTCCCAGTTGCTGCCAACAGGATTCCCTTGTATCTGCCTTTTAAAAAAGTACCGTCCAAAAATAACAAAGGACGAATATAATTAAAACCAGCAATTGAAGCATAGAACGATACAAAGAGACGCTTGAAACACATAGTTGATTGGTCATAATCTAGCACAACGAGGCTTCCTGGATTTACCTCCTCCGCCACCTTAATATACCAACGAAGATGGTCAAAAGATAGCGACGAATCACCATACAACTTATTTCTAGCCCTTTCCACACCCCACCATGCATGATGATATGTAATTGTAACCCCATAATTCGCCTTAAAGTGGTGCACGACATCAATCGGTCTGGTGAGCGGCTTCTCACGAATATGATCAATTATTAAATCTGCAACTGTCTCAGAATTCATACGGCTGTTCTTTGACGTTCGAACTGCTGCACCACATGTATGGTCATTGTTTAATGTCCTGATACAAAAATGGCCACTCGACTTTTCAATAGATGCAGGAACACGCCATCTGCAGCCCATTGAATGACTACGAGAGCATTCAGTTGTCACCCTCACCTTATCATTTTTCACATTTACGAATTCAAACCCAACCTCAATCGAATATCTGCACAAGACACTTCTAAACTCCGCAACACCGCCCTCAAACCTCTGCCCCACATCTCTAATACCACTTGCCCAGCCCGAAGACAGCAAAATCTTCTCTTTGTGTCTACAAAACTGTGGAAGAAGATCTTTCTCTATAGTTGTATCCTCGTACCCCACTAATGCTTGAGCATCATTAGCTAAATCACCACCATTTTCCACTTGATCATCGTCCTCTGATTCTTGCGATTCTGATTCAAATACAATTACTCTTCCCAATCTCATTGAAGAAGCCAACATGGACAAGCTCAGTAGATCTAAATCGCTGTCCAACAAGCACTTTGGATGGTCAGGCAATGTATAAGTCAAACAAACCATGTTCACTGAAAGATTCTTCCACTTGTTAAAAACTTGACGCATCAAACCATCATAACTCATGCTCCGACTCAAATGAATAACGGCAGTAAACATGCCATACTTACAGAGAAGCAATAGCAGCTGTGACATCTATAAAACTACAAAATTCAAGGGATATCAATGGTCATTATCATTGCAAAAAGTATGCAGAATGTAAAAAACACACATGATCTCTACAAATCTATTTGAGTTTGTGCCAAATTTATGTGAAATTATCTGGATTTTCAGAAGTGAATTTAGATAAATTCAATACAGAAATCAGATAATTTGTTCAAAACTCAGATAAAGTTGCATAAACTAAGATATGTCCGTGTGACAGTCAGATAAATTTGATGCTTTTCAGGCTCTAACTAATAAGACTGGTAAATAAATCAGGCTCTAACTAATCTAAATACATGATCACCTATAATTAAATTTAATAAAAAGCAATTCTACATCAACTGAACTCATACAAATCGAATTGTTCATGAATAACAAAACTAATGGCATCTATAAAATTATAAAATTTAAGGGGTATCAATGGTCATTATCATTTCAAAACGTATGCGAATGTAAAAAACACACATGATCTCTACAAATCTATCTGAGTTTGTGCCGAATTTGTGTGAAATTATCTAGATTTTCAGAAGTGAACTCAGATAAATTCAATACAAAAATCAGATAATTTATACAGAACTCAGATAAAGTTGCATAAACTAAGATATGTCTGTTTGACAGTCAGATAAATTTGATGCTAAAGTCACATATCTTTAATTACATGACGTCTTCCACAATTCAGCTCAAAAAAAAAAAACTAACTAATAAGACTGGCAAATAAATCAGGCTCTAACTAATCTAAATACATGATCACCTAGAATTAAATTTAATAAAAAACAATTCTACATCAACTGAACTCATACAAATCGAATTGTTCATGAATAACAAAACTAACGAAATCTAACTATAAAAACTGGAAAAAAAACAAAAATAAAAATCTGCACATACATATCAAACATCCATACAATATGAATTCATACATATCAAAATCACAAAAAGTATGTAATATATAGAAATCTACACATTTAGATAACAAAGATTACATACTCTCTGTTGCGAATGGAAGACTTCGCTTAACTCAAAAAAGATGGAACTACTACCCAAATGTGAGATCAAAAATATGCTTCCCAGTCAATCAATCTACAAAGCTTTAAACTAATAACAACAGAACTGACCATGAGTATCAAATATATATAGATCTACACATTTAAAAAAGAAAAATTGCATACTCTCCACTATAAATGGAAGACCTCTCTTACCTCAAAAAACATGGAACTCCTTCCCAAACGTTGGATCTGAAATCTGCTTCCCAGCAAATAATCTACGAAACTATAATCCAATTAGAAGAGAACTGCTTCCCAAACATTTGATTTGTAATCTGCTTCGCAAACAATGAATCTACAAAACTATGAGCCAGTGAAAAGATCTATCTTCTCTCTTGTATATTTCTACATTTAGATTAAAGATCAATATCGATTGCAGTTTGAAATTCAGAAAAACAAGATTTGCACTGAATTATAGGGGCATATCAGTAATAACTGATCACTTATGCACTTAATTCGTGGATAAATAATCATGACACGTTGGGGACCACTCTATTACGTGTTGCGATAGTTACAAAGGCAAATTAGTCCTAAAAAATGAAGTCGTGTGGATATAGGGACATCTGGTTGCAAACAGTCTAATTGCCTTGACCAGCGCACTTAAAAAGAATTCACCTGGACGGGAGGCTGGATACATTCAATTCTAGGGACCTTTCGCTAATTATCTCTATATTTAATACGATTATTCAACTAGGGCAGTGGGTTCTACCAGCTTTGTTGCAAGGAAGAAGGAGAACCTAGCTTGCAGCGGGCTATGCCTGGCGGGATGACCGTTATAGATGGTCTGCCCGCAACATGCTATGCCAAAATGGGCCAGTCGTGCCCGTTCCCCCGGCCCAGCACGGGCCGTGACTGGTGGGCAGTGACGTTGACAGAACCGGGCCGGGCCGTGGGTTGTTGGCTGGAGGACCCAATTAGGCCATACCGAAACGGGCCATTTGACATCCCTACCGACTATGCCATAGACTCTTTGTCCATTTTCAAATGAATTCACAAGGGTACAAAAAGGTCAAGTTTGAGTTTAATCCATGTTGGACTTAGACCCAAACTTGTTTAAGATTTTTGTACTAGACCCAACATGGTTCTAATGTACAGGACCCTAGTCGGACTCGACCTAACCCTATAACTCACTCAAAATTAAAGTAAATTACATATAATGTATAGTAATAGAAAAATATTAAATATTATTGCAAATAATGTAAGGGTAGTGATTCCATTAATCGTATGGCATGGTCGAGTAAGAGTAAACATGTCGGGTTCATGTTGTGGCCTCACCTTGTTCGCCTATAAGAGGCTAGAGCTCTTCTCAGAAGAAAAACAAAGAAAAAAAAAGTGAATGCAACTGTTCAATTGAAAAATGGGATTAAAGAACAAAATGACAGTAATTACTAATAAATTTATTGCTTACTCAAAGCGGGACTAACATTTGGTAATGCAGACTTACTTAGATGCATGAATTTCATAACTGTATGAAATTCAAGACTTACATTCACTATTAGATTAGATAATAAAAAAATCTTCATATCTTATATGTGTAATGTAAAATTAATAAAAGGTCAATATTTGTTCAATTGATTTGAGAATCTGGCACGAGTACCCACAGAGGATAATTCAATTGGCTATCTAAATTCATTATATATAGTTTTCATTCCATGAAAAAAAAAAAAGCCAAGCTTGCCTAAGGACATTTCTCATGAGAGAGACTCCATGCAAACCCTCCTTATTTTAGCACATGGTGTCAAACATGAATTTTGACCCCCTCCTAGGAAGGACATGGGTTAGGGAATCTCCATTAATCTATATATGCTATTTGAATTTTATATCGAAAATGAGGGTTCCGACTACCTTCAAAATCGATGGATCACATCGCCAGCTACGATAACGTCCATAACACCCTTCTTCGACGAAAGCCGAAGACATGTGGGGAGAAAATAAAGTGGGTGGGTTCTTCCTCTCGTCTGATGTGCTGCCGGCAACACACAACGGTTGTCCTGTCACATTGATTTGGGTCTCTTTGATGATAAGTCAATTCAGGATCATGAGTTCAAGTCCAGATAAAAGTTAATCCTCACATAGCATAATCACAGTACATCCAAGTAAGATAAAGTAAAAACTAAAGAATATAAAAGGGGGAGGCGCCAAATATTTAAGAAGATGATCGGCCCCATTTCCGGGAACTCCCTTTTGATCAATTGGCAAAATAAGGTTTAAAGTCTTATTTTTCAAACCAAAATGATGATGCAAATGAGATTTTAATTTGTGATTTATGTGCTTTTCGTGTGCGATACACGAGTGATAAAAGTGAAAGGCCGATGGGCCGTAATTGGTTAAAGGTGGCCGATGGGTCAGTGTTCTTTTTTAGGTGGCCGATAGGCCATGATTGTCGATTGGGATTGGTTTGAATGTTAGTTGATTAGGCTAATTCACTAATTGGGGTTTTCTGAAAATGAGTAGGTTGGGCGCCCATGTGGTGGTACCCAGGTGGACTTATCAGGATGGGCACCCAGGGGGTGGTACCCAGGTGGACTTGGCAGGATGGGCACTCGGGGGGTGGCACTCAGGCGACTGTGTGTCTTAGGGTTTCGATCGGCTTGGTGATTCTAAGGTCAATGCAAGTCTGAAATGATTAAAGGACTTAATGTGTTTGGACGTGTGATGTTTATTCGTATTCCATGGGAATAGAGTTAGATTTTAATTAATTGGGTTTAATCTCTAATTGATGTTTTCAAGGGAAGTGGACAGGATAGGTGCCCAAGGGATCGTGCCAAAGTGGATTTTGCAGGCTGGGCGCCCAGGGGGTGGTGCCCAGGTGTCTGTCGTGAGGTTCGGGTTGGTTTTGGGTTTTTTTTAAATGATTCGAGGTTGGACTTTTGTGGCTTTAGTCATTTGAAATTGAAAGGTTTTTTTTTCGTATTTCGTTGGGAATGAATTAGGTTTTCAATTAATTAGGTTTAATTTTTAATTGATGGTTTCCAAGGGAATGGCAATCTAGGCGCCCAAGGAATGGTGCCTAAGTGGATTGATAGGCTGGGCGCCCAGGGGGTGGTGCCCAGGTGACTGTCTTGTGGTTTGAGTTGGTTTGATAATCTTTAAGTCAAATCGAGGTTGATTTGATTGGGGTTTCAGTTAATTTAGATTTAAAGTTGTTATGTTGTGTTGATTAGGATTAAATTTGGGTTTTAATTAATTTCAAATGGGGTGTCTTGGTGATAGGACAGGATGGGCGCCCAGAGGGTGGTGCCCAGATGGACTTGACAAGATGGGCACCCAGGGGGTGGCGCCCAAGTGAGTTTGCTTTGGTTGATTCAAGTACAAATTGATTAAGGTTTCAGGTCTTTTAAGTTAAAAATGTTTTATTATGTTGGTTGGGATTGGTTTGAGGTCTTAATTAACTAGATTCAATTTTAATTGGAGTTCCTCAGGGAGGGAATAGGCTGGGCGGCAGGATGGGCACCTAGGAGGTGGCGCCCAGGTGACTATGTTTTAGGTTTTTTAGGTTTTACGTTTTTTAAATTATTTTTTACTATTAATCAAAATTAATTAGGGTCTCAAGGTTTTTATTATATTAATTGGTGTGAGATTAGAGTCTTAGTTAATTAGATTTAATCCTTACTTATCGGCTTTTAGTGAGTGAACAAGCTAGGCTCCGAGGGAGAGGAGCCTATCATAACAGTTCGGGTTCCCTAATTGATTTTAGTGATTCTTTAATCCGGTTTTAGTCCAAATTAATTAAGATTCTTTGTTTTAGTGTTCTTAACGATTTGACGATTTTTAAGTTAATTACTTATGATGTTTCAATTTTTTTTTTTTAATTAATCCTAGGATTTATCCTACTTAGGCACGAGATTTGATAACCTAGACTATCTACCAATTACTTAGGCACGAGACTGTCTTTTAATTTGTCTTTGGTTTCTCCTTTAATTTTCTAGAGAGTAAGGAAAGATAAGAAGTAGTTTTATGTTTTATGATTTTTTTGGGGTTTTTTATGACTATATGATTCGAATGATCCTATGATATGAGCTATAATAGAAATAATAATTCGAAGTTAGAACACATCAAACATTTAGACATATCATTGTTATGCAATCTCTAAATGAACTAAATGCAGAAGATCGAAAATTGTGCATGAAAGTGGAGAGTTCCACTTGGGCGCCACACTTGTGGTGCCTACCCTGCTCAGTCAAGGTTTTCAACGAATCGCAACAAATGCACAATGATCTTAGGATTTTTTTAGCACAATTCCCGATATTCAACGACTGATGTGAATGTCCTAATGCGAACTACTAATGATGCAACTAACGAATCTACGAGAAATTGATGCAGTAAGTGGAGATCTAAAACCAGACCATGTCTCAGAAGGGTAGGTGCCCAGCCTTTCTGTTGGGGGGCTCTTTGCGATTTTCTCAATCTAAATGATGTTGATGATATTACTAATGCGAGATTTAATCTAGTTTTACAATCATAAATATGAAATTACTGCAGATCTACTCTATTAGTATGAACCTAGCCTGTTTGGATGCACAAGAAAACACAAGAAAATAATATTTTATAGAATATTTTTTCATTTTCTAACGAAGAGAATCTTGTGCGTTTGGTAACCCAAGAAAAACTTGAAGAAAATATATTCTTTTCTTTCAAAAAGCTCAATATTTTCTCATACAGCTCCCCTTGTAGAAAACTTTTTACAAGATAAGAATCTTTCAAAATGACGATTACAAAGTGATAAAGTAAAGACTTTCAAATTCATCATGATGTTACATATATGGTAAAGTAAAGTAAAAGAAAATGTCATAGCACAGTAAAAGTGGGGTAAAGTAAAGGTGGGATAAAATATTTGGTAAAGTAAAGTGGGAAGGAATGGTAAATTATTTTCTTTTTATTTAACTTTATTTTATCACATTTTATCGTAGTTTTATATGGTAAGTAAAAGTGACTTGTTTACAGGTGTGGTAAAGTAAAACAAAGATTGATGTCATCTCATTGTCATGGTGAGGTAAAGTAAGGTGAGATGAAGTATGTGGTAAAACAAAGTGGGAGAGAGAGCGGTGAAGTAGTTGTTTTCTTTATTTACTTTACTTTACTATACTTTACCGTGGTTTTATGTGATAAAAGAAAAGCAACTTAAGGTAAAAACATCGCACTTGAACTTTACTATACCACACTACTTTTTTATCCAGATGTGGTAAATTACATTTTAATTAAAATATTTAATAAAAAAAATTCTAATAATGTAATTTACTTTAATCATGACACCTTCCAAATAACTCAATTTAAAACCGGTAAGATTCTTCAAAAATCACCAAACAACAAAAGTATTGTAATATTATAATATTACATTATTCTATTCTATACTATTTTATTCTTGCAATAATTAAAATTGTAAATATTTTATTCTATATACATCCAAACATGCATGTTCCTAATATGATGAGATACTAATATCATATTTATCACAACTAATGTAGATCTACAATGCACAAATGATCCTAAGCATGTTTCAAAGCATGAATGGAAATGAAATGCAATAAAAGAAGGGAGAGATCTAGGAATATTGGTTGTAAGTGCCTAAAAATTACGGACTTGGTTAGGGGAGGATCAAACTCCTGATTTGAGGAGTTGGGGAAGACAAAGGGAAAGGATCGAGCCTCCGATGACCTAAAAAGAATAAGACAAAGGTCAGAGCCCTGGCTATATGCAGCCGAAGGCCCTCCGACGCTTAAGTCAGTATAGGAACTGAAAGGGAATGGAGAAGGAGAGCTCTGGGAGGGAGAGATTGTGCGTACCTCACATGGTTTTCCTTCATGCAATATATATAGACGTGAAAGTCATCATTGGGTTGTTCCCTTGAGGGGACGGAAGTCCTATCAGAGTGTACTCTTATCTCCTGAGTGGGGGTAGGTGAAAAGGGAATGTCCCATCGGACCATCATCCCTTGCTTATGGACATGACCCTAGATAAGGCGTGCCCCTTATCTAAGTCCGGCGCCCACTCTGTTGTCAGTTCGTCGTTCCCGTCACGGCAGTGCATTTATGGCTGCATTTATGGCTGAGTGACAGGAGCCGAGATCGGGCCGGAGGCCTTGACCGAGGTCGGGACTCGTGACGTAGCCACCGAGACTCGCTTCATGGTTTTTCCGAGATGGCGCTGCAGCCGACCTTGGGTGGTACCCAGACCAAGGGTAAACCGAGACTGGGGGATGGCCCCACCTAAATCCGTGATTACAGAACGACCCCACACATTGGTATATGGCGCGTTTCTCAAGTTCCTAGAATGAAGCTTTCGTAAAGACCAAAGCTCTAGTTGAAGATATGGAAGTCTCCCCCTCTATTCCCTCTTCTTCTTCTCTAGATCTAAAGTTTTCTCTAATGGTGGCTACCTTTTTATTTTCCTTATTCTCTATTTCTCTCTCTTTTAGGGTGGCTCCTTCTTGCAAATGGGGGTTAAAAGGGATTATATAAAGTTTGGGACGAGTTTAGGAGGGCTAGGGCTTCGTTATTTTATGCTTCTTGAAGATTTCACACATCCCAAGGCGGCTTAAGTTATTTTAGGGCGAATTAGAATTTGAGCCAGGATGAGCGCCCATAGGGTGGAGCTTACGTGGTTTGTGTGCAGTTTGGGCACCCACAGGAAGGAGCCTAGGTGGAATGCGCAGTCTAGGCGCCCACAGGGTGGCACCTAGATGGTTCGATTATTTGGAGTTGGAATTGGGTGGACAGATGTTCAGCTACGAGGCACCTACATAGGCACATAACTGGCTTGGTGCCACAAGGGTGGTGCTAGGCAGAACTGGACATGGTAGGCGCCCATGGGGTGGAGCCTAGATGGATTTCATCTCTTTGGAGTTGGGTCCCTACGTTGAGTGGTCCCAGACTACTTTTAGGCCATCTTAGTAAATTTGGAGGGTGGACGCCCATGAGGTGGTGCATAGGTGGCCTGGGCAATGTGGGTGCCCAGCTTGGGGTGCCTATGTCGAATTTAGTAGGGTGGGCGCCCATCATGGGATGCCTAGGTGAGTTCAATTCATTTTCGGAGCTTGGTCCCTACGTTGAGTGGTCTCGGTCTATTTTTAGGCCAAACTAGTGAATTTGGAGGGTGGGCGCCCATCATGGGGTGCCTAGGTTGTCCTGGGCAGTGTGGACGCCCAGCCTGGGGTGCCTATGTGGAATTTAGTAGGGTGGGCGCCACTTGGGTGGTGCCTAGATGGAGTTCCACCATCTTCGAAGTTGGGTCCCTATTTGGAGTGGTCTCGGGCTACCCTTCAAGTGAAATTAGTGGAATAAGAGGGTGGGCACCCATGAGGTGGTGCCTAGGTGGTCCTGGACAGGCTGGGCACTTAGCCGGGGGCACCTATGTGGGACTCAGCAACTTGGGTGCCCATGAAGTGGTGCCTAGGTGGATTTTCAGCATTTTTCGGGGCAAACTTCGAAAACTCATAACTTTTAATCTGCTTATCAGATTTGGGCTTTCTACATATCGTCGAAAATCTCTCGAAGTGGAGAATCCAAGGGTCTAAAAGTCCTGATGATTGAGGGCTGGAAAGAAGGGGTACCTCTGGATCAATGGACCCGGCTTCCTAACTTAGGCAAATCGGGTGGCATTTGGGCAAACTAAGCATTATCTTTGTGGGAATTGGCTTAAGCATGTCTTAAGTGGTCCGGAATACGTATAATTAGTGTTGTGGTCCACCCCTTGTGTAAGTAGTGAATTTTACTCTGGATCTCGACACAATTTGGCTTTTCTCTGATGAATTTCTAGAAATCGTCGAACTAAGTCTAAAATTATCAACAAGCATCTTCATTGTCATTAATTAATCTAATCATTCAATTATTGGTGAAATGGGGGCACCGCTATATATGACAAGTATTTAAGGCTATCATAGGGGCCAAATGAGGTGTCTACACATGGGCCTCTCTATAATCAATCCAATACCATCTCACCCACTAACCTTGTATGAATTGGCACAAACTCAAGTTTTATACTTATCCAGCTATATTTTTTTAGGCCATTCATCCATCTGTTACTCACCCTTGAATTGAAATCCTAAAAAGCTTATGCTTTCTAAAATCATTAAATTTGAGGGCCAAAAATCTTATGGCATGCCATCATTCAGATTTAACTGGATGGGTCATATTGTTAGGCCCACAAATTGCAATGAAATGAGAGTCTCACATGTGGGGCCTATGATTTATGGTATATGATTGCCATCAACGAAAATCGAAGGGACTTCATACATCTGGTTGGATAGCGACTGCAATACTCCTAGTTTTAAGGAGAATAAATAAGGTGGATTACCTAGTTAGCATGTTTTTAGGAGATTGAAATTGGATACCAAAAAACAAAAGGAGCGGATGGGACATACCCGTTTAAGACTCTCAGTAAGTAAATGCTTAAGTCGGCATCAAACACTTAATTCTTATTGGAAGTTAAAAGGGTCCCTTTTTTCCACAAAATGCCTAGGGAGTTTTCTAGCATTTTATATATATATATATATATATATATATATATATATATATAGGGGAAGTTTCAAGTGCATCCATTCTTCACCATAGGGTGAGGGCACTTCTCCTTTTTGCACATGAAAACAAGGAAGTGTACCTCACCCTATGTACTTAAAAATTCACTTTTGTACTTGAAAATTCTCATTTATGGAAGCATCCCTCACCTATGGTGAGGGATGGATGCACTTGAAACTTCCTCATATATATGGGAGATGCTCTTATGAGAGATATCTCTCACCTTATATAAGAGATTGAGTGGGGGCCCTCACATCTATATCAAATACCAACAACTTAAATGTGAGGTCCCCCACCATTATCTCTCATATAAGGTGAGAAATATCTCTCATATGAGCATCTCCATATATATATATATATATATCTCTGTGTGTGTGTGTGGAGGGGGGGGACATTCATGTGCAACCATCCCTCAATATAGGGTGAGGGACCACTTACATGGCTTTCCCTCTTTGCACATGAACATTTTTTTTCTGCATATTATCATATATGGCTTTTCCTCTTTTGCACATGAATATTTCTAATTATGCAAGTGTCTCTCACCCCATGGTGAGTGATGAATGTACATGAATATTCTCATATATATATATATGGGGAAGTTTCAAGTGCATCTATCCCTCACCATAGGGTGAGAGCACTTTTCCTTTTTGCATATGAAGACAAGGAAGTGTACCTCACCCTATGTACTTGAAAATTTACTTTTGTACTTAAAAATTCTCATTTATGGAAGCATCCTTCATCCTATGGTGAGGGATGGATGCACTTGAAACTTCTCATATATATATATATATCCAGCTTTCATAAGGTCAAACTTAGGATATGGTAAGTTCAAGTGTGTGGTGGGGCCCACTTGGGGACCCGCATGGGGATGGAGATGGGGTGATTTCAAGGATTCCCTGGGATCCTCCTCTCTACAGAAAGGCAGCCCCAACCGTGGTTTCTATCATCTCCATATGAGCTCAAAAGTCTAATGGTCAATAGTCCATTCTGATCGATTCATAATCGATCCAACGGTCCAGTAAATTTGGATTTGACCGAAAGTTTGTGGACATGTGCAATTTAGGGGGGTCATGTGTTTGGTTCAGTTGGATGGACCAAAGGTGGGCCCTCTTAAGCTTGAGCTTAGGATAAAATCTCATAAACTAACGCATGTGGAGCCCACCCTTGGTCTGACCAATTGGACAAAATACATGACCCCTCTAAATTACATATGTCCACCAATTTTTAGTCAGATCCGAAATTACTGGACCGTTTAATCGACTTTGAACCGTTCTAAATGGACTGTTGACAGTTAAACTTTTAGGGCCCAGATAGAGATGATATGAGAAGTGATCCTATGAGGACAGTCATCACGGTCTTAATATGAGGAACAACTAGTGGGGCCCACCTTAGGACCCATCCAAATGAACGACACACACAATCCCCCTACAGTCACCTAATCCCATGGACTTGCACATATTCAAATGAATTGAAAGATTGATGATTAATTTTTATGATTTAATATAAAACTGTTAAACCTGTGAACCATGATGAAAGGATTAGCGATATTATATTGACTTCAAGATTGGTACTAGGTTGGCCTCTTTTGAATCTTTTGATCCCCTTCTCCATGACTAGTGGGGTCCAAAGGTGCCCCCCACTAGCAACATGACTGGGTTAGAGGTACGAGGGCATTGATCCTACCGACAATCAGGACAGACTGCACCGTAGTAGTTGCAGGGGACCAAAGTCCAAACGTGGGCTCGCTTTTAAATGGTCCCTGGTGAGTGGTGATGGTAGGAAGCTCTCATTGCCCTAGGAAAATCTGAGAGAGTGAGATCAGATTACTTTGATCAGTCCAGTCGTTCTCGGACACGCGTCTTGTAAGTCAAGTACCCTTAGGTGAGTGAATGCTATTAACTGGCGAGATGTTACTATGATGTGTCCTTCTTTTTTCTTGTAAAACAATCAGAAATGACATGACAATGTTTAATCTTTTTGGTACGAAAGGTTACATCAACCGTACACCAATTACTTTTACCAGTCCTCCATGACGATTGAGGCAAGAGAAATTACCCAGGCCTATTGGGCCGGCCAAATGCCTTTTTTCTTTTTTAATGAAAAAGCCCCTTTATTAGAGATTTTGGAATTCATGTATGATGATGGTTGAAAATCTAGAAAATTAGAGTTGTAATATACTAACAATAAATGTCCGTGTTAAGGTTGGGTCCAAAAAATAAAAATATATTTAAATTTTAAAATATATTATTAGAAAGAAAAAAAATTAAAGACTCAATAAATTTCTAGATTTAAATATTTTTATCAAACAGAGATTATTGAGTAAGAATAATTAATCAAGGATCTAAGAAATTAGCTCATAATTTTGGAAACAGAAATAGAGAGATTTGGAGATAGAAATTGATGGAGATTAGAATGATAAGCCTAGTGATTGAGTTATAATGAACAAGAGAAATCTAGTATAGATAAACAATAGTTAGCAAGAAAATAAGTAAATCATCTAGTATAATCAAATAGTAATAATTAATTACCTTAAACTTTTGGAGATCGATCAAAATTGAGAGATTTGAAGATAGAATCAATTAGAATGATAATTGGAGATAGAAGGCCTAAATAGTAGTAGTGTAAATATTTGTATTTTAGATATACTTCTTTTTAATTGAAAGATCATAGGATAAGGATTAGAGGCATACAGTCGAATTAATATATATATATATATATAATTACTGAACTTTCTTATCTTCACTTTGTTATTTCATTTGTATTGAGATTTCTAATTATCAAAGATCAGAATTTTGAGAAAAATAAAAAAAATATAAATTAAGGGCGGGGTGTTTGAAGTGAAGATCTACATTTTTGGTGATGTACAATTAGTGCATTTGAGGCCTAGTTTTCTAACAATTCACAGCGACCTATTCTTTTTTCATGAGGTCCAGAACCTAATTACACTCATCCTGCTACAAGTTCCAAATTTGTATTTTGAACTGGATGCTACTCTTTGAATTGGATGTTACTCTTCTACCGCAAAACCCCGGTTGTTCCAATTGGAAGCATTGATTTCAATTTAGAAAACTAGAGATGCTAATGCGTCAATTCCATCCGTATATTACTGTAGAGGTCTCACAACATGCAATGAGGCTTGTAAGTGCCTAAATCTTACGGACTTGATTAGATGAGTATAAAACTCATAATAATGTTGTTAAGCTCCTTTGGGAAGGATGGATTGCCTTAAGACTTGAAAAGAAATGAGAAGCAGAGATCAAAGACCCTGGCTGCAGTCAGCCGAAGACTCTCCGATGCTTGAATTAGTGTTGTCACTGAACAAATGATGAATGGAGAGGAAAGGCAAGTATGCTAGTATTGTATTGCGTTGTATGGCATGGCGTAGCGTACCTTTTTGGGACTATACCCTTGTATATATATATATATAGGGGGAAGTTCCATCTGGCGCTCCCTTAGTAGGGGTAGGTGGAGATATTGTCCAGTCGGATCATGCACCGACTTCTTGTATTAATGTGGATGTAATCGCTAGGGCGTCCATCTTGTCTGTCAGTACGTTCTGCAACGTAGTCGTAGCTTTATGGGAGTACAATTATAGCTTAGCATTCATCTCAGTTGGTCGTGCCAAGCTGAAAATGATACCGAGACCAGATATGAACGCAACTTGGCACTGCTGCTAAGGCGCCTTATGACAAGACCGAGGTGAGCCTAACCAGTACTCTTACCGAAACTAGCTCAAGGTCGGTGCTAGCTGGCACTATTGCCGAGATGGGTGTGTGTCAAGTCCCCCAAACCTGATTAGAGAATAAACCGGATCCGGGGAGTGAAATTTAGGACTAATTAAAAAAAAATTCCTTTAGGCCCAAGGATCGTAAGTCCGCTGTGAGGATATAATATTTCAAGCCTCAAATAAAATAAGAATTTGCGGAACTCATACAATTCTAGGCATATTGGATATGAACAAGGAATAATGAATCTCAATATATATTAAAGTGAACAATGAATAAAATAAAACTTAAACAAGGAAATTAATTTATTTAATGGTCATCCCACTAATCAAGGCCATTTAAAAACAATAGTGAAGTCAATAGTGTGAAAGTTCAATGAGAGATGATAAAGAATAAAAGAATCTAATGAAGTCTCCATGAATCTCTCCCGTGCCTGGATCAATGACGCTACTCTACGTCATCGGCACACCACTCTCGTTCCTCCTCAGCCGGTTGGAGATCCTCTGGGATCTCCTCACCTGCCTGCTCCTCATAGCAGTACTCACCTGAGGAGTCTGCACACCCAGGAACAGAGTCAACGACATGTTCAGCAATAGATAAGCAAGATATAAATAATCATGACATGCATCAAGTATAAGAGTAATGACAGGCATAATAATCAAGAGAATACAAGGAAACGAATCTAGACATAAAGCATGAGTAAATAACTAGAAACAATAACAGGAAATACTAGCATACTAACAATAACCACTGTCCAACCAATGCAATGCAAAAATCAAGAGGGAGACTCCGAGGATGTCCAAGCCACCTCTCGGGGTACCAGTAACAATCCTATCCGGACTACTGATACCAAAGTCCGGCTCCAGGGGGATCCAAGTTCCCGGTCCTGGAAATAGTAGCACGGTCCAAGCCCGCTCCCAACTATTCAACGCCATGGACGCCGTCCAAGCCGACTACCCACCCCGATGTCCGAGTAACCAGCCCATCAATAATACCCCAAACTGCAGATGGCTATGACATGCAAATAATAATAAAGCGGTGTTGACACGAGATTAGACCAAGACAAGCAAGTCTGGCTAGCTCAATATACAAAAGATGTTCGTAGGGATTATCTCATTCAAGTTAATACAAGACAAATCTAACCACGTGATAATCTCTTCAGTCTAACCAGTCATGTTTATCAATTACATAACACGGGTTCTAAGGTACACTCTAAGTCAGATCCAAGTCCTAATTTTACAAGGGATTGTGTTTCATAATTAATTAGGTGTATTATGCCGAGAGAGTGAACAAGGTGCAATTACAACGTATACAATTAAACAAGTCAAGGAGGAATTACGAGTGAACCCTAAGCAAGTGGTGTCATCCATGTATCTTACATATTCTAACGGAGTACGTGTGGAATTGGATCAACGATGCTTCTAAGGAAATCCCTTGGTGTACAATCATGTTAAGCATCCATTAATTCATTTCCATACGCATTCGGTTACCTCATGTTTAATACACGAATACCTAGACACCTAATCGAAGCACACCAAGCCACGTGCTACGATTTAATCCCCATTAATGGTCAACTGATAGTAGGTTCATGGTTTCCAACATCTAAGGTCCAAACCTAAGTTACTGGTCTCATTTCTATTAAAATATAGGTTGGGTCAATAATCTAAGTTTTTACATCACTTCCCGACCTCCGATCGTGATGAAACTAGAACCATTGGATTCTACATCTCAAGGTCTTTCCAACAGTATATAATATGTAGAAATCCGACGGACGGATTAAAAGTTACAAGTGTTCTAAGTCCTTTTCCAAAGTTGTCAAAAATTGCGAAATTGTCATCCGATCGATTAGACAAGAGATCCGATCGATCGGTTTGAGATTCGTCTCAGTTAACTGAGACCAATTTCAGTCCGATCAATCGGCATTGTAGCCTGAACCCGAAAATGAGTTTTTCTCTTCTTTTTCCTGTAGAAAACGAGCATCCATGCATATCTACTTGCCTCAACCAAGAAGATGATTAGAAATTGGAAAAGCTTGAGGGGAAGCTTTCTACCACGAAGACCACAATCTACCCCGCTCAAAAGTAATCTAAAACATCGAGAAGAAGAAAGAAAGGAAAAAGTTCATGATCCAACCTATTCTAAACAAAAGAGAAAACGAATGGAAAAGTTGATGATAGGAAAAGGCTTACCAACTAGTATCAATGGAGAGAGGACATCGAAAGGAAGAAGATGTGCGGTCCGGATCGTGGAGGTGATCTCTCACAGAGCGAGATCTGGGCTTGAGAAGATGAAGAGGGAGAAGGAGGGATGATGTAGCTTCGTTGCAGAAGTGAGAATGAGATTAGGGTTAATCCCTGTTTAAAAAAAAGAGAGGGAGGAAAAGACTGAATTGCCCTTAAGTGGGTCCGGTGAAAGAATGAACCATTTGAAGGGTTTCTGATCGTCGGATCGAGACGAGCCAGTAGACAAAAATGATCAATGCGACGAGACCTTTCCAACGAACCCAAAATCACTGTGATAGGAATTTTTTCGGAAAACACTCAATCCTTCCTTTTGTTTTCTTCTCCTCAGTCCTTCTTCCTGGATCAAATCTTCTATTCTCTCCTCTGGATTGCTCTCTCTGTTCTTGTGTTCATCATCTTCTCCACTGCTTAGGCGTCCCATTCACTGTGCATCATCAACCTCCTACTGTCTCTCCCAACCTCTGTCTTTTCCATCTCTGGTTGACTGCTTCTGGTTTTTTCGTGGTGTTTGTGTTTTCTTCTTTGTTTTAGGATCTTTTGTAGTCTTGTGTTGACTCTCACTTGGCATCCTTCAGCTGTAAATCTCCTAGCTCCAGTTTCTGCGTACCAAGTGTTTGTCAAATTGCCTGAACCACATCTTTCTTCTATTAGCAGCTGTTGTGCCCCATTTTTCAACCTTTGTTCTTTCTTGAGCATCTTTCTCCTTAACATTTTCAAGTATGGCTCGCACAAAGCAAACATCTAGGAGGCCTAGCAAAATGTCCAAAACCAGACATGCTTCATCTTCTCATAGATCTCCCTCCACTTCTCCTGAGCTTGGCCCTCCTCCAGAGATTAAATTCAACCCGATTCCTTCTCCGTCTTCTGTTGTCAAATCTTTTCGAAGCAAAGGAATTATTGTTGAGAAGTTTTGTGTTGTAAAAGATCTTGTGGACTACAATGTCCCGACCATTCTGGAAGCCATTGGATGGGATAGCTTCCTCACTTAGAGTGGAAAATCTTATGCTTCCTCCGTCCATGGTCTTTATGAATCTATCTGTGCATCTACTACAAATTCATTTACTATTAGATTTCCTCATGGTGAAGAGGTGGTCACCATAGACTTGATCTCCTCCATCTTAGGCATCCTTAGGTCTGACGGTCCCAGATTCATCTCAGATGTCCTACCTCTTGATGAGAGAGAGTCAGTCACTAGTGCTCTTTGTGGCCACCCTGAAGAATGGTCTGCCAAGAATTGTCTCCAAGCCTCTTCGATGATTCCCTCCCTTCGCATCATTCACATTATCTTCACCCACTCCATTTACCCGAAGAAAGGGAATCGAAGTGAAGAAACTCCGTACATGGCGAATATCCTTCATAATGTGATTACCTGAGTACCTATGTGTCTTCCTTCCATCATCATGCACCATATCATCCGGGTTAACACTGGCTCCCAGCCGTGTGCTGCTCCTTTCGGGTTTCTTATCACTGAGATTACCCGTTCTTTTGGTGTGATTCCTCCTGCTTTTAAGAGACCTGAGCCAACCACTGTTTTCAACAAAACGAACATTCTCTTGATGAGGCTACCTCCACCACCATGAGCAAACCCAGTAGCAAAAGGAGATGCAGAGTTAGAGGCGGCAGAGACAGAGACTGCAGATCCAGTACTTGGTCAGCCTGTTCAGCCAGAGCATCAGCGACGTCAGTCCCAGCCCCCTCCTCAGCGTACTATGGAGGAGCGCATGTCGTTTGTGGAGCAAGTGGTTGCTACCCTGCGTACTGAGTTTCATGAATTTAGACAAGAGGTCTTGTGACGCCCCGGAGTCCCACATCGACTATAGAGAGGAAAGTGAATGGGGTTATATGTAAAGTTTACACCCTTACCTTGCATGAGGCCTTTTAAAACTGTGCGGCTCCGGAAAACGTAAGAACTTCAAAGTTAAGCGTGCTAGGGCGGGAGCAGTACTAGGATGGGTGACCTCCTAGGAAGTCCTCGCGCGTGCACGCGGACCAAAGCGGATAATATCATGCATGTGTGAAGGGTGGGGTGTTACAAATGGTATCAGAGCCGACTCTCGACTAGTTCGAGTGTGGGTCCCCTGCCATGGTCTGGTGCAAGTGGGCGGGTCTCCATGTGGGCGGGCCAAGAGGGCTGGCAGGCTACTGCACAAGGACGTGCAGCCCTAAGGGGGGTGGAATGTGATGCCCCGGAGTCCCACATCGACTATAGAGAGGAAAGTGAATGGGGTTATATGTAAAGTTTACACCCTTACCTTGCATGAGGCCTTTTAAAATCGTGCGGCCCCGGAAAAACGTAAAAACTCCGAAGTTAAGCGTGCTCGGGCGTGAGCAGTACTAGGATGGGTGACCTCCAAGGAAGTCCTCGCGCGTGCACGCGGGCCAAAGCGGACAATATCATGCATGTGTGAAGGGTGGGGCGTTACAGGTCTCAGGGAAGATGAGCAAGACATTGAAGTATCTCTCGAACATCTCCAAGAGCTGCAGGTGCCATGATGACGTTATGCCTCCGTCACCTCCAGACTCTTTTTAGATCATTAGGAGGATTTTCATCTTTTTGTCGGGATTGTTTTGGGTAGTGATAGATTGTTTTTCACTTGATGTATTCTTTATCTATCAACTGACTTGTTGTTACTGACCATGATCTTTTGTTTATGTATTGGTCAAGTAATTAATGTGTTATGTACTGAACTTCTATTTGTCAAATCAATGATATTACAGTTTCACATTTCATCTCTTTTCCTCTTGTTATATTTCTCTTGATGAATGTTTATGCTACTTTGAAGCTTTATATTGATAAATCAATTTATATATGTTATCTTAGCTTCATTCAAACAATGCATAGACAAATCTATATACATGATAACCTGTTCCGCATTACATTTGTATTCTCATTTGATAACAGGTGCTACTGAAAGGTATGTTTTCTCATGTATACAGGTTCCTTTGCAATTCGATGTCAAAGGGGGAGAAAAAGATCTATCTTATGAAACAGGGGGAGAGAAGATTAGAAGATCTGATGATCAGACACAAAGAAGATCAATCAAAGGGGGAGAGAAGAACAGATCAAACTAAGGGGGAGATCTGCTTCAAGAACTAAAGGGAAGATCGCTTGGATGCGAAGAGCAAGGGAGAGCTCTAACCAAGGGGGAGAAATCATCTTGGAAAGATTAAAGTTTAAAGCTCTCGACGAATCGGTCATACGGTCGAAGCTACATTCAAGAGATTTCTATAACAGAGTTGTCAAGAAGAACCAAAGTCCTAGAACTGTTGTGATCATATTAGTTGCCATCAAATTGCAAAGGGGGAGATTATTAGGTTTTTGTTTGTTGCATATTTGATGGATTCACCTTCACTGTCAAATGATCACACACTCATGCTCTTAGTTTTGAATTTTGAATCTAAGATCCTAACTTGCATTTGCATATGTTTTTCAAATGATTTATTCATGCATGCTTTTAGAATCCAAATACTCTTTCGAAAACCTAATTCTTCATGCATTATGTTGGAAAATCAAATTAAGAATCTAGGTTTGTGATTTGCATACATTCTCCATTTTTTAGAATCATTTTATTATGCTTAATCACACTGGCCTTGAGTTCCAAGTTTCTTCTTTGGATTTTTGAAAACTCTGCAGGAACTCTTCCCAAGCCAGTTTGGTCGGTCGACCGACCCAACTGACTGCTGGGAAAACAGCAGTGTACCCGGTCGACCGAGCCATGCCCAGGTCGACCGGGTAACTAGCCGTTGGCCAATATGACCGTTGGACCAGGTCGACCCAGGGGTCATGGGGTCGACCGGGCCAACTAGCCGTTGGACTGTTTTTTGCTTAAAAGTTCATTCCATTCCTTTCTTTTGAGAGGCTTGTTGGGTGATCTTTTGGAACTATTTTGAAGCCTAAGGAAGAGGAATGAGTTGATAGGGCTAGAGGGTCAATGGAAAATCAAAAATGCTTGAGACAAAGGTATATCTTCCAAGTTAAGACTTGGTTTCCATCCCAATTGAAATCAATGCATGTTTAACTCTTTGTACTTTCATATATGCATGATTTCCAGCTTTAAAAGAGATGTTTAGCAAACACAATATCATCTTTGAAAAATTAGATTGCTTTGCAAACATTCTTGTCTAAATCACATGTGCTCTTAGTAGTTAATCTTCTTACAACTTGTTTAGTACTTTCTTTCAAGTTGCTTGAACCTTTCATGTGATTAGCATATAACTTCAATCATCATTTTTCTGAGCTTAGATTTTAAAATGCATCAAGCATTCATTTAAGAGTTTCATTTTAGAATTTGATTGAAGTAAACATTCATACACTTTATGCACACACTTTAGCTAATTATTGTGTATGTTTGTAACTTGATTCTAGCTTTCATATCAGCCTATTTAAGAGGCAATTCAATTGAGCTTAAATTGTATCTCTTAGAGTGTTTTTGTATAGACACCTTCTTAGAGAAATCTTTCATTTGTAAAGGTTATTGCTTAGCCTAAGAAAACATTGTAAAGGTTATTGCTTAGCCTTGGAAAAGCATCTTGTAGAGGTTGTTGTTTAGCCTAGAAAAACAACATTGTAAAGGTTATTGCTTAGCCTATTAAAAAGCATAGTTAGTGGAATCCAGTGCAGTGATTGGATCACAAGCCGGTAGTGGATGTAAGCATTGAGGCTGAACCACTATAAACCTTTGTGTTGTGGTGTATGCTTGTGGTGATTTCTTTTGTTAGCTTCCGCATCTTGTTTGGTAAATCATCACTTGTGACTAGTTTATTTTAAAGAAATTAAAATTGGTTAAAACTGGTCATATTTGAAGCTCACCCTATTAACCCCCCCCCCCCCCCCCCCCCATTTAGGGTTAGGATCCCAGGACTTTCATGACTGTCCATCTGTCTGAGGGTGGTAAGTTGTACTGAACGTCAACTAAGTACCCATAGATGACTGAAAAGTAGACCAAAATCGAGAGACAAACTTAGGGTCTCGATCGGATACTATGGACTTAGGCACTTCATGTAGTTTGACTATACTGTCTCTGTACAACGTAGTCATCTTGTTCATAAACTGACCAGTCTTGAATGGCAGGAAATGTGTTGACTTAGTCAATCTATCCACAATCACCCAAATAGCATCATTACCCTTCCTAGTGTTCGGCAACCCTGACACAAAATCCATAGTGATGTTCTCCCATTTTCACTGAGGAATATCCAACAGGTGAAGCAAACCAGGAGGCTTCTTGTGCTCTGCCTTAATCTGCTGACAAGTCATACACCTGGAAACGAACTCTGCAACCTCCTTCTTCATTTTCACCCACCAGTAGTGATTCTTCAAATTCTAATACATCTTTGTGCTTCCCGGGTGAATAGAGTATCTGGTGTGGTGCGCATCTGTCATCAACTCTGATTTGATGTCTTGAACATTTGGCACACACAACCTATCCTTACAATACAGAATCCCTTCAATCAATCGGAACTCTGGATTGCCATCAATGTTGTCAATGATTTTCTGTAACTCTGGATCATCCTTCTGAGCTTCCTTGATCTTGTTAACTATTTCTGGCTCCCAAACTCCCATAGTAGCAACTAAAACTTTCTCATTGACAGGCCATACTTCCACATCCATATCTCTGAACTGCTCCATCCATTTCCATTATGGCATTACACACCCACTGAAGGCTGCCTTTCTACTGAGAGCATCTGCTACCACATTCACCTTTCCAGGATGGTACTTGATCAGAAAATCATAATCCTTTATGTACTCCATCCATCTCCGCTGCCTGTTATTCAGATCCCCTTGTGTAAACAGGTATTGTAGGCTTTTATGGTCTGTATGCACTTCGAACCTTTCTCCATACAAATAATGCCTCCACAACTTCAACGCAAAAGCCACTGCTGCCAACTCCAAGTCATGTGTGGCATACTTCTTTTCATGATCCTTCAACTGCCTAGACCCATATGCTATCACCTTGTCATTCTGCATGGGAACACAACCCAATTCAATCCCTGATGCATCTGTATAAACCACAAATCCTTCACTTCCTGAGGGTAAAGCAAGTATGGGTGTTGAAGTCAACCGGGTCTTCAACTCTTGGAAACTCCTCTCACATTCTTCTGTCCACACAAACAGAACATCCTTCCTTGTCAACTTAGTGAGTGGAGACGCTATGGTAGAAAATCCTTTCACAAACCTCCTATAATAACCTGTAAGTCTAAGAAAACTGCGAATCTCTGCTACATTTCGTGGACTACCCCAATTAACAACTGCTGCTACCTTCTTAGGGTCCACCGTCAATCCATCCTTTGAAATAATACAGCCCAAAAATGCAACTTTCTCCAACCAAAATTCACATTTGCTCAACTTAGCATACAACTGATTATCCCTCAAAAGCTGCAATGATGTCCTCAACTGATGCTCATGCTCCTCCTTAGACTTCGAGTATACCAACACATCATCTATGAAGACAACCACAAACTGATCCAGGAAAGGAGCAAACACCTTATTCATCAATGTCATAAAAACTGTTGGTGCGTTAGTCAACCCGAAAGGCATCACAAGAAACTCAAAGTGGTCATATCTCGTCCGGAATGCAGTCTTGGGAACATCCTCCTTCCTGACTCGGAACTGATGGTAACCGAAACAGAGGTCTATCTTCGAAAAGAATTGAGCTCCCTACAGCTGATCAAACAGCTCATCAATTCTCGGTAACGGATACTTGTTCTTAACTGTCACCTGATTCAGCTGTCGGTAGTCTATGCACATTCTCATTGTCCCGTCCTTCTTCTTCACAAATATCACCGGAGCTCCCCATGGTGAAACACTAGGTCTAATGAAACCCTTATCCAACAGATCCTCTATCTGAGTCTTCAACTCTTTCAATTCCGCTGGAGCCATCCTATACAGGGCCTTCGAAATAGGTGTTGTACCTGGCTATAATTCTATCGTGAAATCCAACTCACGAACAGGTGGCAAACCAGGAATCTCATCCGAAAATAAATCCGGGAATTCTCGCACCACTGGAATCTCATCCACAATCTTAGACTCCTTGTCCTCTGCGATAAACACGATGAAGCCTTTACAACTGCTCCTTATCAATCGTTCTGCCTTCCATGTAGAATTCAATCGAGTAGATGTGGGCTTCTCAGTTCCAACAAACTCAACACTACGGTCCGCACCTTGCAACCTCACAGTCTTGTTAAAACAATATAACACCGCTCGGTTCGCTGCTAACCAATTCATACCAAGTATCACATCAAACTCCGACATCGGTGAGATGATCAAACTGGCCATCAGCTGAACTTCTCCAATCTGAACACTACATCTAGGGTAGATGACATTACAAGGAACCGATCTACCCACAGGAGAGGATACTATGAAATCATATGGTAGTGTCTCCTTATCCTCCCCGAAGTGAAGTGTGCTGGTGCAACAAATGAATGTGTGGCTCCAGGATCAAATAGAACTTTAGCATCAAATCCACAAACTGAAAGTGTACCTTCTATGACATTGTCTGCCGCCTCTGCCTCCTCATCCATCAAAGCATAAGCTCTCCCTGCCAGCTGGGGACGTAGCTGCTGATACTGTTGTTGTGGCCTAGGACCACGAGCCTGGAATCTGGGTGGTGCCGGAGGTCTCTGCTGGAATCGCTGTTGTGGTACTGGAGGATGCTACTGCGGCAGCTGGAGTGGTCTAACAATCATCTGCTGCTGCTGGGGTCTAGCCTGTGCAGGTGGCACCTGTCTCAACGGCTGCGCATGATGTGGAGGCCTGAGCGCCGGAGCTGGGAATGCTGGTGGTGCCACTCCTGTCTTCCCTGGACAATTGCGAACTTTATGCCCTGGGTGTCCACAATGAAAACATGCACCAGTCTGCTTCCTGCAATAGCGGACATGATGACTTCCCCCACAAAAAGTGCAAGTGATCCGCTGTGGCAACTGTCGAAGCACTGGTTCGTACCGTAGCCTCTTGGGTGCTGGCTGCTAGTAATACTGGGACGAAGAACCCTGTGCCTTGGGTTGAGGTATCAACGCCAAGATCCTCTGTTGTTCCAGTACAATCACGTCCTTCAAGGACTCCTCATCCCAATATGCTTCCTTGACCACATCATCATAATCGGTCAGCTTGTTGCGCTGAACTTACATCTTAATATCTGCCCGCAATCTCTTGATAAACCTCCAAACTCTCTCTGATTTGGGTTGAATCAGATTCCCTGCAAACCTGGATAGTTGGGTGAAAGAGATTTCATAGTCTTGTACTGACAGATCACCCTGAACCAATCTCTCGAACTCTTCCATCTTCTGATCCCGGTAGTGCTCAGGGATAAACTTCTTTTGGAACAGCTCAGTGAAGGTCTTCCAAGCTACCCCTTCCTCGACTGTCTCATAAGGGTGCTTAACTGTTTTCCACCACCTCTCGGCTGCCCCATGGAACATGTGGGTTGCTAACTGTACCTTGTTAAACGCCCGTACACTTGAAGACTTCATATATCTTCTCCATCTGGACTACCCACTCATCTGCCACAGCGGGGTCCTCAATGCCATGGAACTCTGGGGAAACCTCCTCCTAAACTTCTCAACTAGTTCATTAAGGTCATACTCCTTAGCCTGTGGCTGACCCACTTTCTGCACTACCTCAAGCATCTGAGCTTGGAATACAACCTGACTCTCGTTCTGTATAGTACTCTGTTCGGCCAAATCCTTCTGAGACAGAATAAATGCTGCCATGAATTGATGGAATTGATTCTCAGGACCATTCTATGAAGAACTACCCTCTAGCGGTGGTCCGTTATTATTTCGGGTGGTTCTACCGGCCATTGTCCTGTAAAACATTCAAGGTTAGTTCCAAAATGCCTCAATCTAACAATACAATGTTAATAAAGAACTACCAAGCCAACCTACTAACTAACGGAATCCTCACACGCGTCCTATGGTTTCTACAATTAATACCTTGAGAAACCATCCATTGCTCTGATACCATCCTGTCACGTCCCCCAAACCTGATTAGAGAATAAACCGGATCCTGGGAGTGAAATTTAGGACTAATTTAAAATTTTGTCCTTTAGGCCCAACGATCGTAAGTCCGTTGTGATGATGTAATATTTCAAGCCTCAAATAAAATAAGAATTTACGGAACTCATACAATTCTAGAACAAGGAATAATGAATCTCAATATATATTAAAGTGAACAATGAATAAAATAAAACTTAAACAAGGAAATTAATTTATTTAATGGCCATCCCACTAATCAAGGCCATTTAAAAACAATAGTGAAGTCAATAGTGTGAAAGTTCAACGAGAGATGATAAAGAATAAAAGAATCTAATGAAGTCCCCATTAATCTCTCCCGTGCCAGGATCAATGACGCTACTCTACGTCATTGGCCCGCCACTCTCGTTCCTCCTCAGCCGGTTGGAGATCCTCTAGGATCTCCTCACCTGCCTGCTCCTCATAGCAGTACTCACCTGAGGAGTCTGCACACCCAGGAACAGAGTCAACGACATGTTCAGCAATAGATAAGAAAGATATAAATAATCATGACATGCATCAAGTATAAGAGTAATGACAGGCATAATAATCAAGAGAATACAAGGAAACGAATCTAGACATAAAGCATGAGTAAATAACCAGAAACAATAACAGGAAATACTAACATAATAACAATAACCACTGTCCAACCAATGCAATGCAAGAATCAAGAGGGAGACTCCGAGGATGTCCAAGCCACCTCTCGGGGTACCAGTAACAATCCTATCCGGACTACTGATACCAAAGTCCGGCTCCACGGGGATCCAAGTTCCCGGTCCTAGGAATAGTAGCACGGTCCAAGCCCGCTCCCAACTATTCAACGCCATGGACGCCGTCCAAGCTGACTACCCACCCCGATGTCCGAGTAACCAGCCCATCAATAATACCCCAAACTGCAGATGGCTATGACATGCAAATAATAATAAAGTGGTGTTGACACTAGATTAGACCAAGAAAAGCAAGTCTGGCTAGCTCAATATACAAGAGATGTTCGTAGGGATTATCTCATTCAAGTCAATACAAGAAAAATCCAACCACATAATAATCTCTTCAGTCTAACGAGTCATGTTTATCAATTACATAACACGGGTTCTAAGGTACACTCTAAGTCAGGTCCAAGACCTGATTCTACAAGGGATTGTGTTTCATAATTAATTAGGTGTATTATGCCGAGAGAGTGAACAAGGCGCAATTACAATGTATACAATTAAACAAGTCAAAGAGGAATTAGGAGTCAACCACAAGCAAGTGGTGTCATCCATGTATCCTACATGTTCTAACGAAGTACGTGTGGAATTGGATCAGCGATGCTTCTAAGGAAATCCCTTGGTGTACAATCATGTTAAGCATCCATTAATTCAGTTCCATACGCATTCGGTTACCCCATGTTTAATACACGAATACCTAGACACCTAATTGAAGCACACCAAGCCACGTGCTACGATTTAATCCCCATTAATGGTCAACTGATAGTAGGTTCATGGTTTCCAACATCTAAGGTCCAAACCAAAGTTACTGGCCTCATTTCTATTAAAATATAGGCTGGGTCAATAATCTGATTTTTTACATCACTTCCCAACCTCCGATCGTGATGAAACTAGAACCATTGGATTCTACATCTTATGGTCTTTCCAACGGTATATAATATGTGGAAATCCGACGGACGGATTAAAAGTTACAAGTGTTCTAAGTCCTTTTCCAAAGTTGTCAAAAATTATGAAATTGTCATCCGATCGATTGGACAAGAGATCCGATCGATCAGTTTGAGATTCGTCTCAGTTAACTGAGACCAATTTCTGTCCGATCAAGCGGCTTGCAGGCCCGATCGATCGGCACTGTAGCTTGAACCCGAAAATGAGTTTTTCTCTTCTTTTTCCTGTAGAAAACGAGCCTCCATGCATATCTACTTGCCTCAACCAAGAAGATGATTAGAAATTGGAAAAGCTTGAGGAGAAGCTTTCTACCACGAAGACCACAATCTACCCCGCTCAAAAGTAATCTAGAACACCGGGAAGAAGAAAGAAAAGAAAAAGATCATGATCGTTACAAAAGAGAAAACGAATGGAAAAGTTGATATGGGAAAAGGCTTACCAACTAGTATCAATGGAGAGAGGAGATCAAAAGGAAGAAGATGTGCGGTCCGGATCGCGGAGGTGATCTCTCCCAAAGGGAGATCTGGGCTTGAGAAGATGCAGAGGGAGAAGGAGGGTTGCTGTAGCTTCATTGCAGAAGTAAGAATGAGATTAGGGCTAATCCCTGTTTAAGAAAAAAAGAGGGAGGAAAAGACTGAATTGCCCTTAAGTGGGTCCGGTGAAAGAATGGACCATTTGAAGGGTTTCTGATCGTCGGATCGCGACGAGCCAGAAGACAAAAATGATCAATGCGACGAGACCTTTCCAACGAACCCAAAATCACGGTGATAGAAATTTTTCCGGAAAAACACTCAATATTCCCTAATTTGCAAACTACCCCCCTGCTAGGATCAAACGAACTTGAAATCAAACGAAACTTCACAGACACAATTATAATACTAAAAGAAACTCACTCAAGGCCTAAACCCACTTAAATATCTAACAATACAATTAAATATAATAATAATAATAAAATAAACGGGTCAACGGGCCTGTTATTGGGCCCAATTGACCCAGTAAGGTCTCGGACCTTACAGTGTGTCTTGGCACTATTGTCATACTTGGATACCGAGATTGAGGTAAGTCAAGTTGATACTGTTACCGAGACTAACTTCATCCTGCTATTATGGAAACGTCCCACATCGAGATAAGTCAAGTCGATACTGTTACCGAGACTAGCTCAATCTTGCCATTAGGGAAACGACCCACACAATTGCCCCCTAGCTCGTGACCACTTAGAGTTCTCCAACTCTTTGAGGTCGGGAGCTAAGTATTAAGTCAGGAGAGTCTTAGGTATCAATTTGAACTTTGTCTCAGTGTCGGCTGATGACGTCTGATCTTTATTGTGATGTCTATTCATTTGCCCGAGACAATTAATAGCACGTCGGTGTCGCTTCGTCTGCCCAAGGCGATAAATAGCACCCTATTGTTGCTTCGCCTACCCGAGGTAATTAATAGAGCGTCTGAATCATTGTGGGAGATGAATTGGCTGTATCACGTGTCTCCATATGGTTGGCCGTCTAACGAATTCGAAGCGATGCGTATAGCGCTCGAGGTGATGCCTTGCACGCGTGTTTTTCGGAATCCAAAAGGGTACCATTCTTTCTATAAATAGGGTTTTTCCTTCTTCGTTTTTCCACTTTGGCATTCATCGGAGAGAGTTTCTACTGTAAGAGAAGAAGCCCTGCCGGAGTTCAATCCTTGGCGAGTCTGAGTCCGGAGTTGTCTTTTTCTTTCTGTGAGTCTTCTTCCTCATCTCCTTCTTTTGTTCATCTTATATTTTTGTTAGGGTTTCTGCCCTCTGCTTAGGGTTTCTGCCCTCTGTTCTTTTCAGTTTCTCCATTCTTAGGAAAATGGGAACCTATAGGCATTGGCTGGACACCCCTAAGGCCATGGCTGGTGTCACGTCCCCCGAACCCGATTAGAGAATAAACCGGATCTGGAGAGTGAAGTTTAGGACTAATTAAAAAAATTGTCCTTTAGACCCAAGGATCGTAAGTCCGTTGTGAGGATATCAAGTTTCAAGCCTCAAGTATATTAAGAATTGCGGAATTCATACAATTCTAGGCATTTGGAATTTCAACAATGGATAATAACTTCAATTAATAAATTAAAGTTGCACAAAAGAATAAATAAAACTAAATGAAGAAGTTAATTAATTACAATGGCCAACCCAATAATCAAGGTCATTTAAAATAATAACTGAAGTCAATAATGTGAAAGGTCTAATGAGAGATAATAAAGAATAAAAGAATCTAATGAAGTCCCAATGAATCTCTCTTGTACCAGATATGATGACGCCACTCTACATCATCGGCATGCCACTCTCGTTCCTTCTCAGCCAGTTGGAGATCCTCTGAGATCTCCTCACCTGCCTGCTCCTCGCAGTAGTAGTAGTCACCTGGGGTGTCTGCACACCAAGGAACAGAGTCAACGACATGTTGAGCAATAGATAATCAATGTATAAATGACATGACATGCATCAAGTATAGAATAATGACAAGTGTAATATCATGTGAATACAAGGAAAACGAAACTAGGCATAAAGCATGAATAATAATCGTAAGAGACAAAGACAGAAATCCTAACATCATCTAGCAATAACCACTATCCAAGCAATGCAATGCAAGAAACAAGAGGGATACTCTGAGGATGTCCAAGCCACCTCCCGGGGTACCAGTAACAATCCAGACCAGACTACCGATACCAAAGTCTGGCTCCAGTAGGATCCAAGCTCCTGGTCCTGGGAATAGCAGCACGGTCCAAGCCCGCTCCCAGCTATTCAACGCCACCGCCGACTGCCCACCCCGATGTCGGAGTAACCGGCCTATCAAGTAAAAACCCCATACTGCAGATGGCTATGACATGCAATAATAATAAAGTGGTGTTAACACGAGAATAGACCAAGACAAGCAAGTCTGGCTAGATCAATGTACAAGACATATTCATAGAGATTATCTCATTCAAAACAATACAAGACAAGTCAAGCACTTGATAACCCCTTCGTTACTAGCCAGTCATGTTTATCAAATGAATAACACAAGGTTCCTACGGTACACACTAAGTCAGGTCCATATCCTAGTCCTACAAGGATTTATGTTTCATAATTAGTTAAGTGTTTTATGCCAAGAGAGTGTACAAGGAATTATAACAATGAATACAATTTACAAGTCAATGAGGAATTACAATCCAAATCTAGGCAAGTGGTGTCATCCATGTACTCTACATGTCTTAGCGAAGTGCGTGTGGAAATTGAATCAACGATGCTTCTAGGGAAATTCCTTGGTGTACAATCATGTTAAGCATCTGTCGAAACAATTTCATACGTATTCGGTTAAACCATGTGTAATACACAAATACCTAGACAACCCAATCGAAGCACACATAGCCACGTGTTACAATTTAATCCCTATTAATGGTCAAGTGATAGTAGGTTCATGGTTTCTGTTGAGTTCATGAATTTGCACATTTACGCACCATATTAAGAAGAATTAGAGATTTAATTAGGTGATTTGCATCATTATTCATCTAATTTAATCATTTCATGCATTTTCACCTAGGAATCTAAATTTTCATACTTTTCATACATTTTCTGCACTAACTTAGACGGTTTTGCAAATTTTCTCCGAAGAGTCCCAATTGGAGTAGAACTCTATCCAGATGGGTCCTGCTTCAATATGGGCTCTTCACTATTTGATGTGTTAAATTAGAATGTGCAGAAAATGAGAATTGCAAACCTCTGTCACGGAGCCCACTTTCAAGCACACATAGTTATCCTGGGCCATGCATTACAAAATTGAAGATTGAAAAGAAGAAAATTGAAGAATTCACCATGTGGACCCCACACACAAGCCATATGCAAATCAATCAAAGGAGGGGTCCACTCATCATGTCACTTGAAGAATCCTAATTACGGTAGAAGACTTCTCATAGAGCCCACTATTCAACAGATGAAATGTCTCACATGGCATGGTCTACAGTAGTTGCAAATTTGAAATTATTAATGGATAATTCAAAGAGTACAAATTATGATTGGAACAAAAGAAGAAGAATTTGAATCATCCACATCTGATGTCCTTTCAAAAATGAAAGTTGTGTAGAGATAGAATCTATTGCAAATCAAATTTTAGAAGTTAATCCCGTTTTTCTCAGGACAATTCATCTTCAAATTGCCATAACTTTCAATCCGGCTGTCGGATCGATGAAATTTACCTACCGTTAGAAAGCTTATTCAAAGTAAATACTCATGGAGCCTAAGAATGTGCAAATCAGAGCTATATTGACAAAGTTATGGGTCTAGAGATTTTTATATTTATTTTTAGACGGAATTGCAATTAAATCCACACCGTTAATAATCAATTGCTACACATCCCTTGTGCGACCCCATTTAAAGATTAGCCAAGCCATCCAAAGGTTTCCAGAAGCTTTCACCTCACTCAAATTCAAAAAAGATAAGAGATATACCTTATTAATGAAGATAAATCAAATCTGCAAAGAAGGTGTCCAGATTCAATGTTTCTGTAAGATAACCGGAGAAATAAAAGGAACCAAAAGGTAGCATACGAGACAACTCCCTCCCTTGGACGTCCCTAACTATTCTCTCTCTTCTTCCCTACTTCCCTTCTCTCTTTAGAAAAAAAGAAAAGAAAAATCTTTGGGTATTCTGGAGCCCTATTCCAGAACTAGGATAGAAGAGTGTGAGAGAAAATTGTAATTGCCATGAAGTTTTCAATGTAGATCATATCTTTTGCAATGGAGGAGTAGATTTTTCTTTGGATCAGAGAACAAAATGAAGTTAAGTAATTTTATTTTTGTTCTATGTCTTTAATTTAATTCTTTTGTCCCAATGATACATTGCTTAATAGAATAATAGATCTGCCTTCGTGCCACAGGCAAACCTCCGCTTTATATTTTTAAAAAATTTCTTTTTGATCAGTTAATCTTCTTTTGATAGGATATATATACCTTTGATATTTTATGCTTAATTTGTTAACTGATGCTCAAAGTAATTTATATTTTTATGAGGTGATGGAGATCTTGGGTTCTTCTATTTAAGAATTGGATTTTAAAAGGAAAATATCTTCCGGATCAGAAACATTGAGTTGTTTCTGAATTGAGTTATTTACAAGACAAGAGGCTAAATTAAAGTATGTGGATTGAGAATTAAAATTAATTAATGGATTCTTTGTTGCTCCGATCTACCTTTATCATTATTGTTATCTGTTCATCTTGCATAGTAGTTTTATCTCTCATTCAAATCTTGATTTATTTTTATTTTCATTATAAAAAAATTAGATTTTAAATTTTAACTTAGTGGTGCTCCCTGTGGGATTCGACCTCTACTTGCCACTATCTCTAAAAAACAACTGTGCACTTGCAGTATTAAAAGATTGAAACTAATTCACATCAGTTTCCAACATCTAAGGCCCAAACCTAAGTTACTAGTCTCATTTCCAATAAAACATAAGTTGAATCAATAATTTGAGTATTTACATCACTTCCTGCCCTCCGATCGCGATGAAACTAGAATCATTGGATTCTACACCTCGAGAGTTTTCCGACGATATATAGAACTCCAAATTCCGATGAACGGGTCAAAAGTTATGGGCGTTCCAAGTAGCCCCTTTTTAACCGCCCTACATGTTCCCGGCGTCCGAACGCCCAAAAGCCAGTGTCCGCCCGGAAGCAGTGTGGGCGCCCTAGGCTTCTGCCTTCTGGCGTCCGGGCACCAGAACCCCAGTGTCCGAACGCCCGGAGGCAGAAACCTCCCGGGATTCCCCTATTTTGCTAGTTTTCTGACCTCTTTCATTCCAAACCATTCCCCACCAATTTCAAACATTTTCAAAGGTTGTAACCTGCACAATACTGAGCCACCATGTTCTCTCAATCATCTCATTCATCATTCCACACCCATTCTAACAATTTAAAAGATCAAAAATGGTTACCAATTACAAATTAAACCAACCCAAATCTCAAACCTAATCTAACATATCAATCCCAAATCAATATCAAATCTAGGCTTGGAATTAGGGAAAACTACTAAAGAAATCATTGCAATCAATAGAGAAACATACACACATGCCAAATTATAAATTGTAAATCTACTTGCCTTAACCAAGAAGAAGATTGGAAATTTGGAAAAGCTTGAGAATGAGCTTTCTACTACAAAAACCACAATCCACCCCACTCAAAAGCAATCTAGAACACCAAGAAGGCTAAATCTAACCAAAGAGAAAAATGATTGAAAGGATGAAGTGAGGGAAGATGTGCGGTTCGGATCGCGGAGGTGATCTCTCCCGGTTAGAGTTCTAGAGCTTGAGAAGAAGAAGAGGAAGAAAAAGGTCTACTGTAGCTTTCGTTGCAAAGATTGGGAATGAAACGATTAGGGTTAATCTATGTTTAAGAAGAAAGGGAAGGGAAAAAGACTGAATTGCCCTTAAGTGGGCCCGGTGAAGGAACGGACCACTTGAAGGGTTTCTAATCATCGGATTGCGACGAACCAGGAGACAAAAATGATCAGCACAATGAGACCTTTCCAATGAACCCAAAAAACACGGCGTTTCGAATTTTTCGAAAAACACTCAATTTTTCCTAAATTGCAAACTACCCCCTGCTAGGGTCAAACGCACTCGGAGTCGCACGAAACTTCGCAGACATTAATCTAACACTAGAAGGAACTCGCTCACGATCTAAACCCACTTAAATATCTAAAATACATGTAATTATAATAATAACAAAATAAACGGGTCAACGGGCCTACTATTGGGCCCAATTGACCCAGTAAGGTCCAGGACCTTACAGCTGGGTTCAGGGCGATCTATGGGATCCCAGAGAATGTCCAGACCAAACTAGACAACCTAAAGAACCCTTTCGAGGGTTACTCATTTTGCGATGGCTGGATGCCATTTCCTTTGGTCTCAATATTAGAAAGAGGGGTTAGGTTTCATATTCACCCTCTTCTTAGAGCTTGCTTGGTGACATGGCACCTTAGCCCCTGTCAACTAATGCCCAACAGCTACAAAGTAATAATGGGTGCCGCCAAGCTCAGTAAGATCTTGGGAATTAACCTCGGTGTCCATGACATCGAGGATGTATATGATGTCTACAAGTCCGTGGGAGACGGTCACTGCTACTACCTCCGGGGGAAGCCAAAACTGGAGCCTTTTGTCTATGACTTGGAGGACTCGAACAGACATGCCGGGGACGATCGTCTGCTCGGCTCCGATAACTGAGAGTTCGGCGAGACAGAGACCGACGTGGAAAGGTTATATAGGATCCCTCGTCACTTCGGAGTTCCCCCAAGTAAATACCGATCTCCTTAGAATGCTCTTGTTTTATTTTCTTGTTTTGCCGAGCTGACGCTCTTCTGTTGTAGTGCAGAGGTCAGGCAGGGGGCCGAGCGTGCCGGCTAGAAGAGAAACGACAGCTGGCTAAAGGCCATGCGCGACTACCAGGGTCATCACGGGCGAGCTGCTTAGGCCTTGCTTGGGTAAGAGCCGAGGTACCATACGTACATCAAGAGGAAGGAGCTCATGCTTGCCCTGACCGACGCCGAGTGCCGAAGAGCTTCAGGTGCTGGGGCATTCAAATTGCCCACCGGCTCAGAGGTCGCCGACCTGTCCCAACTCGTCGAAGCCTATTCGTCCCCCTCCAACCAAGAAGGAAGGGGAGAAGATATGGAGAGCCGACGTCCCGCCTTAAAAACAAAGGATCTTGGGGCAAAACTTTTCGGCAGCCGAGCTCCTTCTTCCACGCCCCCCCCCCCCCCCGCGTTGTCGATCCCACTCCCGCCTCTACGGCCTCCACAGCCTCGGGTACAGCCGGAGCTCCTCCTTCTGTTGCTTCGGGTGCAGCTCGGCAGCGCTCCGTCGATACCGCAAGGGAAAGAGTTCGGTTGGAGAAAAGGCCCCGGTCCGAGGGCCAAGGCACAGGAGCTCGACTGCATTCTGCAAATGAGGCAGGGGAAAGGGCTCCGACGGGGAAGAGGTCCAAGGCCGAGGGTTTGGCGGAGCAGGGCCCTCGTCAAGTCTCGGCCCCTTAACCCACATGGCCGGTCCCGTGGAGGCCAAGCCTCCAACTCGGGCTTGGGAGGCGTATGACGGTGGAAGACCGTCTATCCAGTGGCCCACTCGTTGTCACTGCTCTCACCAACGCATGCGCTCTTCCACCGGACATACAGAGGCATAAGGGAGCAGATGATATGTCGCTGCTGATTTCCTCTCTGCAGTCGGCCTTCTCGGTAAGTCTTTATCACAGATCCTATGTAGTGGTTGATCTCGTTTGCTTTTCTCTGACACTTGATTCTTTCCTCAAATTGTGCAAAGGGTTCAGGTGGTCCTAGACAGGACCCGTCAAAGTAGCTCAAAGGTCAGAGAAAAAGAAACTTACGACAGCCTTGGAGGGGAGTAACCAAAAACTGAAAGAAGCAGAGGAGAAGAATAGCAGCCAAGTGGCAGAGCTTGAGTTTGCACTTAACGAAATCTGCAAGCTGAAGGTTTAGACCCATGAGCTGAAGGGCGCGGCCGAGGTCTCCGAGCTGACAAAATGGAATGTCGAGCTCAAACTAGCGGATAAGGAAAAGGTCGAGCTCCAAGCCTCGGCCCAAGCTGAAGTTGACGCAGCTTTCCAGGATGGGGTGTGTGAGGCCCCACCCTTAGTGGGCCCTCTAATTGTATTTTAAATGCTAATTGTTACTAATTATATGTTAATTATTAGTAATTATTACTAATTATTAGTTAATTGTGCTAATTAGGGGATAATCAGGGTAATTTGTTAGATTTTCCTAAGTTATAGTTAGACTAGCTTAGTTGGGTTAGTATTTTGGTTAGTAGGGTGTTTTTGTTAATCCTAGGGTTTATTAGTGTAGAGAGGCGCTTAGTATGGTTTTTAGTTAATTAGAGGGGGGTTATTGCAAAAGCACATTCTCTAGAACCTTCCAACCTAAATAACCATTTGCCTGTAACCCTAACCCTAATCCTATGCAACCCTAAAGGGTATTTCAGACTTTAGCCACCCCCAAATCCTATAAATATAACACTATTCCCAAGAAAAACCCTAGCAACTACTCCTCTCTCTCATTTCCCTGTTCTTCCTCTCTTTCATTTCTTCCCTAAGTATTGAGTTGAGACTGTTACTGTGCTGGGATTTCCTCTTAGAGCTACAGCTGCTACTACTTCACCTTCTTTCTCTCTCTCTCATTTTTCTCTTTCCAAGCTACTGTTACTGTCACTGTGCTGGGATAATTGCTTTAGGAGCTGCTGTATTATCTTCTTCTTCTTCATTAGGCTGGGTTCTCTCTTATATTTCTCTCTCTCTACAAAACCTTCTCTCCCAAGCAAAAGGCAAGTGCACTGTACTATTAGCATAGAATGTATGTGGTTGTTTCCTTTGATTATGTGGCTTTTAATTCATGTATGTTATTGATTAGTCTTAGAAATTACCTGGAGCAGTAGTTGTTTTGTTGGATGGATTGGACATTGATGGATGGGGGTTTCACCCCCCATTTGGAAGATCAATGGGCCAAATTAATGTTGGATGGAGGCGCATTGGAGTATTTCTGTGTTTTATGTTGGTTTAGTGATGTTTGGGAGTGATTGGAAGTGATTTGGTGGAAAAACGAGTTGAAATGGAGAAAACCTGAAAATTGGTCTCAGTGTATGGCCGAGACCAGTGGATGGCCGAGACCAGTACATGGCCGAGCTCAGTGTATGGCCGAGATCAGTGCATGGCCGAGACCAGTGCATGGCCAAGCTCAGTTAGGACCGAGCTCAGTGCATGGCCGAGACCAGTACATGGGCGAGCTCAGTGTATGGCTGAGACCAGTGTATGGCCGAGACCAGTGCATGGCCGAGACCAGTGCATGGCCGAGCTCAGTGTAGGACCGAGCTCAGTGCATGGCCGAGACCAGTGTTGGCCGAGCTCAGTGCTGGACCGAGCTCAGTGCATGGCCGAGCTCAGTGCTGGACCGAGCTCAGCACAGGACCGAGCTCAGCACAGGACCGAGCTCAGTGCAGGACCGAGCTCAGTGCATGGCCGAGACCAGTGTTGGCCGAGCTCAGTGCTGGACCGAGCTCAGTGCATGGCCGAGCTCAGTGCATGGCCGAGACCAGTGTTGGCCGAGCTCAGTGCTGGACCGAGCTCAGCACAGGACCGAGCTCAGTGACTGGAATTTCATGGAAAAAGATGACCTGATACTTAGGATTTACAGTAGAAAATGTTTAAAGCTGGGACATCCATCTTTCTAGGGTTTTTGGTGTATGCGGTCAATCACCCAGGCCAGGAGGTTGACCGGACACGCTAGGAACCTTTAGAAACGAAACAAACTTTCCAGGAGGCCTGATTCAGTTTATCCACTGCACTCGGTTGACCCACCAGGCCAGGAGGTCAACCGAGCACACTACACCTCAGGTCCACCTGGGAAACCCTGATTTTTCAGTTTTCAACATTTAGGAGTTGTGATCAGTTGTGGGGCCCATTGACCATCCAAATGAACGTTTGTCGATGTTCTGAGCCCAAGTCAACGGTGTGGCTCAACCTTGACTCGTGGGGACCACGGTTTAGGATTTTGGTTGTTAATCTAAGATGATTCGACCTCTAAGAGTTGTCAATGATGCCCGTAATTTCCTAAGCACCAAACACAGTATTATATGGCATCAATGAACTTCGTTTAGAGATCCAATTACCGGAGATGGACCTGAACCTGAACGTGGCCCATTACCTAGGATTGGACCGTTGCTTTTCCCTGTTGATTCCCTCATTGAAGTTCATACTTCCCTTCTATTATATACTGTCATTCTTAGATCTTTAGAGTAGCTGTTAACTGTCAATTAATGGAAAATGGAGGACCTGAACCTACGATATCTTAGAGGTGACCCGATAGTGTGATTTGGGAGAACATTGACCCGTGTCTGTGTCTAGGCGGGCCCTTATTGGGCCTAAGTGTGAGATGTGTACCTTTAGCCGGAAGAGGTAGTTTATATTGGGCTGTTAAGTCATAATGGATTTAAATGAACTGTTTATCAGTAGTAAATGGATTTGATGCCTCGTTTGGACGGTTTTAGACCAGGCCACGGATTGATGGGCCTTGGTATGGATCCAACGAGTGGGCTTGGACTTAGAATATAATCCATAGACTGATTGATGTACAGACTTTTTAGAGACTTGGATAGGACCTTGTTCATGCAGGGCAAAGCCTAGACAGACACAGACCCTTAGAGTTATTCTCGAGTCGGCATTAGACATTCACTCAGTTGATATAAGCTCAGCCTGTGGACTGATCATCCCCGGTAGGAGCTATTTGAGTGTTGATGAGCTATCATGATGAGCTGTGTGGTTAAGACGAACGGTGCAATACCGTGTCCGGTCTTGAGTGATGAGTGTGATGAGATGATGAGTGATTTGCGGGATTAGTAATTCCCAACACTGGTGAGGTTTCCCCGCCGCAACTGTGTTCAGTATGGGAGGACCGCGGCATAATATCCCGCGGTATTCCAGCTCGTGTGATGTGCCACTTTGTAGTAGATTAGATGTTTTATATCATCCTGATTCCTTATGATTATACTGCTCAACTGCCTAGTACATTACCTTGTTATTCTTTAATTTATTTACCTGTCTCTATTTCATTTGATATATATGCTCTATGTTAGTAGTATGCTGTGACTTGCCAGATCTTTTAGATCTGACCCTTCTTTGGTGCTTAGGCCTTGACCTAGAGATCCCCGAGGATGCACTAGCGCTAGTAGAGGCGCCGATCGTTGGAGAGTACGGATGGGGCCCGGCCGACCCGGATGTCGAGCCGGAGGGCGGAAATGATTTACCAGGGTTTTGAGAGTTCTCTTTATTTTGGGCTTTGAGAGGAATTTTTGTAGTGAGTCGGGTAGAAATCAAACATGTACTTAACTTTGATATTAACCACTGATACATTTAACTAGACTACTGTTCAGCTCTTACTTAATACATGTATTGATACCAAATGTTTCCACTTTAATTGTTATGCTTCCGCAAACTTAACCATTGATAATATATTGTTCAAAAAGTTTTAAATTGGACCTTACTGCGGGCCTACGATCTTGGAAGTTCTCGGTTTTTTCGGGAAGTAGCACGCCAACTTCGGATATTCGAACGGTTTTATCGGTATCCGGAATTGGGGCGTTACAGGGTGGATGCGGCAACCAAGGAATATGAGGCCCAAGTCGAGAAGATAACCTCGGTTTTGTTCGAGCTTGGGTGTCGAGCTGCATTGAAGAAGGCAGGGATCCCCGAGGATCACCCTGTTTATCAGAATATGCCTAAGTTTTCTAACTTCAAGCCCGAGCCGAGTCCTGCCCCCACTCCTGAGGTCGCTCCAGAAGCGGTTTCGACTTCTCTGCCCGAGGCTACTCCCCAAGCTACTGTGACTAAGCCTCCTGTGATCAACCCTCCAAAGGCCAATGTCGAGGCTTCTGCTCCGTGAAATCTTTTTCTAATGTACTTTTGTTTTTTGCATTGGTGGAAGATGTAAAGAATTTTGTGATTTCTTTATCAATCAATGAATACAATTTCTTTCCCATACTTGCCTTCAATCTTTCTTTTGAAAATAACATCCATGCGTTTGACCTTAGTTCCATAACTGGGCCCTTAGCGTAAATGTCTGATTCTGGCCAAGTAGTTGAGTTCGATTCGATAACTAGAACTACTGAGTAACCATTAGGCAAATGACTTTGGTTCCACAACCAGAAGTGACTTAGCTTAATCGAATTTAGTCCAACAACAAGAATCCCATTTGTTCTTAAGTTCTGTAACTCAAGAAATACTTGTATCCTTGGAGATAGAAAACTTTAGTTGGTTCCTAACCGAACTTGATTCTCAAAGGAAGCCATCGAGTTCTTTTAACCAGGTGCTTTGCACAGTTGGCTCTGTAACCAAACCAGGACAGCCGCCGAGTTCTACAACCTGGTGTATAGCTGGCTCGAGTTCCGCAACATGACGTATAGCTGGCTCTATAACCGAGCTAGAGTTGTTGCTGAGTTCTGTAAATTAGTGCTATTCAACTGGTTCAATAACCGAGCTGAGATTTCCGCCGAGCTCCGTAACTTGGCGTTTTGTATAGCTGATTTTATAACCGAACTGAAGCCACCTAGTTCTGTAACAAGGTGCCGTATATAGCTGGTTCTGCAACCGAGCTGGAGCCACCAAGTTCTGTAACAGGGTGTGCCTTAAACTGTTTTAAGGTCTTTCTTCACTTTTCTAATGCTCTGTAGCAGTTAGGTAGGTAGGTAATTGCAGAGTTCCACAACTTGGAGTTGCCGCGACTGATCTTGTCTGAGTCGTGGCTAGTGCTATCACCAAGGCCACTGCTTGAGCTGTCACGATTAAAGCTATCCGAGCTGTGGCTATGCTATCACCGAGACCACTGCTGAAGCTTTGTAAACCGAGGCTTGTGCTGCCACCGAGGCCAATGCAGAAGCTGTACAGTCGAGGCTGGTGCTGCCACCATGGCCAATGCTGAAGTTGTGCAGTCGAGGCTGGTGCTGCCACCGTGGCCAATGCTGAAGTTGTCATGATTGAAGAAGCCGAGCTGAGGCGGGCGCTGTCACCGAGGCCGTAGCTGGAGCTTCTACCCAGCTGGTGCTATTACCGAACTGAGATTTAAGGACGAAGACTTTGTATGGCGAGTCAAGGAACTGTTTCCAAGATTGTTGTTTCTTTTTTTTTTAAGGCTTGTCCTGCCAGAGGCCGAAGCTTTCCCGAGCTCGAGCCTCGTCTTCTTCTTGCTCGATAAACTGGTTCACCTTGGCCGTCAGTGCCTTCACCGTGACCACGGGGAATCGAACTAGGTCCTTTCGAAGCTCGTTGCCTGGCAGTAGATCTTGTTTGAAGGACATAAGGGCCACCTTGTCAGTGGCATCTTCTACATGGTTGTAGACGATCCAGAACCTCGTGGCAAACTGAGTAATGTTTTTAGTCCACCTCATTCTAATCACTATGAGGTCGTCTGTTTTTGGGATGACTCTGTGCGCCTGGAACTTTTCCACAAAGGAGTTTCCAAGCTGCCGCCAGCTCAAAATCGATCCCTCTTAGAGCGCACAGAACCACCTTAGGGGGAGGTCGTCCAAATTGGAAAAGAAGACTCTGCAGTTTAGGTGACCGACGTTGCCCCATACCGACATCCGCTGAGTGAAATGCAGGAGATGTGCCGCATGGTCTGAGTTTCCGTCATAGAAGACGAACCTCGTGCGCTGAATTTATCAGGGAGAAAGAAGTCTTTTGAGTTGCCGAACCAGCTCATCTTGTTCCTGGATAACAAGGTTTTAAGCCCTGATATCCACAAGGAATGAATTTTCATCATTATAGCCGTCACAGTCCACCTGGAGGGGGGACTGATGAAATCTAATTGCTGCTGGAGTTTTGCCCCGTGGGGGGAGGCTCCAACAGGGTAACACACTGTTGAGGATGCTCTAAGAGAGGAGCGTTTTGCTGGGGAGGTGCTATTATCCCCTTTGATGATGAACCTGACTGAGTTACAGGTCCTTCTACGCTTGTCGAGCCAAACTTTCCCCGGATCTCATTTGACGGGGGACCATTGGTGATAGTGACGGGGCTTTTGATCGTCCTTCGCCATTTCTAGTTTTTGGAGGCATGGTTTTTGTGAACGTGGCTTGATATCCCTTTCCCACAAACGGAGCCAATTGTAAGTGCCTAAATCTTACGGACTTGATTAGGTGAGTATAAAACTCGTAATAATGTTGTTAAGCTCCTTTGGGAAGGATGGATTGCCTTAAGACCTAAAAAGGAGGGAGAAATAGAGATCAGAGACTATGGCTGCAGTCAGCCGAAGGCTCTCCGATGCCTGAGTTAGTGCTGTCACTGAACAAAGGATGAATGGAGAGGAAAGGCAAGTATACTAGTATTGTATTGCGTTGTATGGCATGGCGTGGCGTACCTTTTTGAGATATATACCCTTGTATATATATAGGGGGAAATTCCATCTGGCACTCCCTTAGTGGGGGTAGGTGTAGATATTGTCCAGTCGGATCATGCACCGACTTCTTGTATTAATGTGGATGTGATCGCCCGATAAGGACGACCTCTTATCATCCGGCGCCCATCTTGTCTGTCAGTACGTTTTGCAACGTAGCCGTAGCTTTATGGGAGTACAATTATGGCTTAGCATTCATCTCAGTTGGTCGTGCCGAGCTGAAAATGATACCGAGACCAGATATGAACGCAACTTGGCACTGCTGCCGAGGCACCTTATGACGAGACCGAGGTGAGCCTAGCCAGTACTCTTACCGAAACTAGCTCAAGCTCGGTGCTAGCTGGCACTGTTGCCGAGCTGGGTGTGTCTTAGCACTATTGTCATACTTGGATACCGAGATCGAGGTAAGTCAAGTCGATATTGTTACCGAGACTAGCTCCATCCTGCTATTAGGGAAACATCTCACATCGAGATAAGCCAAGTCAGTACTGTTACCGAGACTAGCTCAATCATGCCATTAGGGAAACGTCTCACACATGGCTTAATAGGAAAATTAAACAACCTTGCCTAGTGCCATCTCATCTTTCTTCAATGAGAATCATTTATAGGCAATCTATTGATTAAATTGATCTCGAGCTGTGGGCGTTTCTATTTTCTTACCTTACGGAGTTTACTCAGTGATTGTAAATACGAGTATGCCCTAATTGGGAATTGAATTTCTCATTTTTGTATTTTATGCTTTTTGAGAAATGAAAGAACCACATATCTTTCAAAAATAATAATAATAATAATATTTGGTGCATATCAAAAAGTTGAAGAAAGAGTTTAAAAGACAGTAATTAGATCAATTATGACCTATGAAAAAGGATGGCAGTCAATCAAAAAGTAACATATACTTAAAATGTATGTAACAAAAATGAGAATGTTGAGATTTATATGTGGTGACTAGTGATTAAGAAAGATAGAACAAGAATAAGTACACTTGGGAGCATTTAGGAATAGCATTAATGAGTGATTTTGAGATGGTTTGGACATGTCTAATGCCGGCTAGCAATGATACTGTAGAGAAAAAAATCTTCTATCCAGGTTAATAGCCCACAAAGGAAAAGAGGTAAACCAAAGCAAACACGGATGAAAGCAGTAAGGTTTGATTTAAAAAAGTGAAGTCAAATTGATGATTTGAGTCAAGAAAGAACAAAATGGAGATGTATACTTCAATATAGTCAATCCCAACATAGTTTGGACAAGCCTTTGATGATGAAGATGGTAATTCATGTTAGAGTTGCTATTCAAGAACTGCATGCTTCTCGAACTTCATTAGTTTTTTGTTCCATAGCTATTAGAATATTTGCATATTGGAGTTACAACTATACCCACCTTTAGGAAGACAACTTGGGCCCACCTTTTGTGATTGTGAAATGGGATCTAACTTTAGGAATTACAATATGGGCCCACCTTTACAATCATAGTACAGGGACCCACCTATAGACATGACATTGAGGGCGCCCAAGTTCCTCTGAAAAGCTATCGGAATTTTGAAGCTCTAGAACTTCTAAAATGCTAGAGGTCTTGGATTTGGAAATGCCTCATTTTAAGCATTTAAAAAACTTAGAGATCCCAATTTTTTTAACTCTATTAAAGAAATACTGAATGTCTGATAAGAACATCATAAATCTCATACAGCCAAAATCCCTGTCAAAAGGCATGGCCAAATCAAAACTCTCATAACTCATTCCCTGACTCAACCAAAAAGTAAATTTGGGCTGGGTGTGTTTAGAGGTTGAGCCTATTTTTGAAACATTTTATTTAATCTTCGGCCCAGTTATCCAACTTATATACACCTATATATCTTTATAAATTTGTTTGATATGCACTAAGTAATTACACTAATATATGCCAATCTAGTAGTGGCTCAGTGACGAAGCACCTTCCCTCACTCCCCAAAAAGGCAAACATACTATATACCTAGTTTTATCTAAATTTTGCACCTTTGGAGAAGATCACTGGAACCAAAATCTTAAGTACCTAATTGACCCAAGTGAACTTCACTAGGATATGAATGTACAGTTCAAGTGGGCGCAGAAGCAGTTCAAGTATAGACCATGCATCCAAGTTGATTTTGGATGGTCTACGGCTTCTATAGCGGGAAGATTTCTGCTTAGACACTTTGCTGGCCACTGGACCAAATATATAAGAGGCGAGAGGGGGTCTCTTAAATCGAACATATGACAACATTAAACACACCACCTATGACTAATCTTCATAATTATCTTCTTTAGTTAATAGGATCAAGGTATCTCCGAGGTCCATCAGATAATCATATTTTAGAAAGAAGCACAGAAATAGATGCTTTAGGAGCTGTAAGGGATTTGGATCCAAATATAAATAAGGTGCATTCGGCAAGAGGTCCCTCAAAGTGTGACTTTGTTGCATGCAAACAGTCCACAAAAAAAAAGTCATGCAGCCAAAGGTCCTTTAACACATTCTCATACCTGATATATCTAATTTATCCTTTATTTAAATCATATCTCATGCTTGGTAGAATATCCCATTAATAATAGTCAACTACCACTTAATGAGCCACGACTAATGGAATCTCATTAATGAGATTTTCAAATAAATTCTAAAAACACACAAATAAATTTCAAAAAGCGCAAATAAATTTCAAAAAACGTGAATAAATTTAAAAAAGGAGCAATAAATTTCAAAAAAAACGCAAATAAATCTAAAAAGACACAAATAAATTTCAAAAAATATAAATAAATTTCAAAAGATAAAAATCAATTTCAAAAGATCCAAATAAATTTCAAAAAAAATATAAATAAATTTCAAAAGACTCAAATAAATTTCAAAAGACGTAAATAAAATTAAAAAACGCAAATAAATTTAAAAAAATGCTAATACATTTGCCAAAACTAAGATAACCCAATTTTCCAAATTAGCAAACAATGTGGCAAAAAACTCAAGTCTTTTTGTCAAAAACTTAGTTAAATTTATTTCAAAAAATACAAATAAAGTTCAAAAGACACAAATAAAATTCAAAAACACAAATAAATTTGTAAAAAACTCATATAGATTTGTTTATAACTCAGATAGATTTGTTCCAGAACTCAGATAAATAGCCTAAAACTCGAGTAAATTTGTCCAGAACTCAGATAAATTTGTCCAGAACTCAGATAAATTTCTTCCAGAAGTCAGATAAATAGCCAGAAACTCAGACAGATTTGTCCAGAACTCAGATAAATTTGTTCCAGAAGTCACATAAATAGCCAAAAACTCAGATACAGTTTGTCCAAAACACAAATAAATTTGACAAAAAATACAAAACTCAAATAAATTTAACTTTGACTGGAATGGGGATGGACTTCTGGAACGGGTCAGGTCGAACCTGACCTAGAACCAACCCGGAACTACTGCAGATCCTAGGCCAACTTTCTTCTTCTTCTTCTTCTTCTTCTTCATTCTGCAATCAGAAACACAAGCAATCTTCCATTCGCCTTCTTCCTCGATTCCAGCGATGGCATGGCGCGGCGTCTGGTGGCAATCCCCCTTCTCCGGCAACACGTAGGAACGACAGTGGCGCAGGAAATCCGGCGATGGCATAGAAGATCGTCTTCTTCTTCGTTTCGTATTCTGCAAGTCTTCTTCTTCATTGCAGGGGTCTTCTTCTTCTTCTTTGCAGGGGTCTTCTTCTTCTTTGCCAGGGTCTTCTTCTTCGTTGCAGGGGTCTTCTTCTTCAGAGATCGATCTCAACTATTGAGATCCAATCCATCAATATCCATGTCAGGTTTGAAGAAGAAGAAGAGGGAGAATGGAAGATTTAAGATTTTATGCCTAATCAGTTAAAAGATCAAATCAGTCATTAAAATGTATAAGGTGGCATGTCTAGGGACTTCTCTCCATGTGGTGACGTGTCTAGGGACCTCTCACCGAAATATGTCCAAGCTGCATGGACTACAGACCTTAGAGGAAAAGTAGGTGCACTGGAGGCCTTACAAGTCCTATATGAGGGACCTTTCGCTAATTATCTCTAAAAATAACACATGAGAAACATGACTATTCCTAGGAAATCATGGAATGTATTGCATCAATCTCTTTCTCCATCCTTCTTAATGGATACCCATTTGGGTTGGTCACATCTACAAGAGATCTAAGGCAAGGGGATCCCCTCTCTCCTTACCTATTAATCTTGGGTGCTGAGGTCTTCTCCCGAATGCTGCTAAAAGAGGAAGAGAAAAGGGTCATATATGGAGCAAAAGTCTCTCGATCTGCACGTAGCATATCCCACCTTCTTTTTGCTTATCATAGCCTCCTATTTTGCAAAGCTAATTTATATGAGGTCACAATCATAAAGATATTCTTGATGATTATTGTTGTCTTTCTGGCAACTTGTCAATTTTGATAAATCTGCTACTTATTTTTAGCAAAGGAACATGTACCCTTAGAAGAAAAGAACTTGCTAAAGTCTTAGGCGTTAGGCTCATGACCGATAATGAGAGATACTTAGGAAACCCCCTCATTATAAACAAGAATAGAAACATTAGCTTTCAGTCTCTTATTTCAAAAATTAAGAAAAAAATCATGTCTTGGCAAATACCCTTACCCTCATAAGCAGGTAGGAGTACCCTAATAAAATGAGTTGCTTCTACTATCCATGTCTATAATATGTCTGTTCACCAATTACCTTCAAAAAAATCCTAATGAGGTGGACAAAGTGTTTAGAAGTTTCTTCTGGGGTGACAAATCTGGCAAAAAAAATGTCCACACCATTAAATGGAAAAAAATTTGTTGCCCCATCGAAGAAGGTGGGCCAAGAATTAGAGATACCAAAGAATGTTAATTAGCACTTCTAGCAAAGAAATGTTGGAGGTGCCTAACAAATGAAGATCATATAAGCTCAAAGATTATAAAAGTAAAATATTGTCCTAACAAATCTTTATGGCAAGCAAGCTTTAGAAAGGGAAACTCCTAGTTTGAAAAGGATTTGTAGAAGCAACTCGTTTTATTAACGAAATGATAGGGTGGATCATAGGTAATGGGGAGCAAATCTCGGTATGGAATTGTAACTGGATTCCAATGGAGAAGGGACTTAAGAAATCTTTATCCAATATGAGTAATCAAGATCTTGTGATTAAAGATTTGTGGAGCCCAAACAAAAGTAGGAATGAACAATTTATTAAAAATATTTTAATAACTCTACTGATGTGGAGTGTATATTGAAAATTTATATTCCACGCACAAGTAGAGACAACAAGAAAGCTTGGCCCTATTCCAAAGGGGGTGAGTTATCGGGAAAAAAAAACTACCTACAAAATTATTCATGGAGAAGGCAAGGATCGCCCAAGATCCGTCATTAATTGGAAGGTGCCACAACGCCTTCCTCACCCATAAAGAGTTCTATTTTTTTGGTTGGAAATGCCTTAATAACCCAATTCAGGTACGCAAATTGCTTTATTATTAAAATATCTCCGATGAAACCATCTTCCCTATTTGCACAAAAGCAGAAGAATCTGTGGAGCATGCTCACTTTCTATGTGATTATGCTAGGCGGCTTGGTTTGGGTCTGACATTGGAATGTTTTCACATTCCATAGATCCTCCTACAATTAGGGATTGGTGGATTTCCTTTATGAACTTTTGCCAATCGAAGAGCCTTTCAATCCATCCTCAAACTAAATCATGGGTTTTGGGTCTCTGGTGGGGCACAAAAATTAAGCCCATGCCCACAATCATATATGCTCTAGTTTGATTTTAGAGTCAATGGGCAAGGCTAAAGAGGATCATCAAGAATCCTCAAACCTTCACTAGGATTTAAGTTTGTAGTACACTAAGGGCAAGGCTCAGTTGTTCATAGATGCCTCATTTAGAGCCGAGGATGGAAAAGCAACCTTTGGCTATGCTATTTGGTTTGATGGTTCTTGGGTGCATGCAAGGATTTGTCAATGGTCCCAAGTTTAATTCTCCAAAAGAAGCCGAGGCAAGGGCAATTCCCCACGCGCTAAAGGAATCTAGTTTGTAGGGATTCAACAAGATCCAAGTTTGTCAGACGCCTGTGAGGATGGGTTGATGGATTGGTCAATCCATCATAATTTGTTGGATATCAAAGACTTGAGCTCCAAGTTTGAAGAGATCTCCTTTGCTCATATTCATAGAAATGTAAATGTGTTTGCTCATGAGCTTGCGAAGATGTGTTATAGGTCTAGCTCTCATTTGAGACTTGGGGAGTTCTTCCTTCGTAGGGTGGGGTTTTTTTTTTGTTTCCTTGGCTGCTCTTCCCCCTTTATTGTTCTAGTTGTTTTCCTCTTTGTCCTATTTGAAATCTAGTTTCTATCAAAATAAAAATAAAAAAAACAAAATAAAAAACATGAGAGAAATGGGTCCCATCATGCATCACACTCAATAATCCTTGCCATTTTCAGCCGTGGATATCATGCCAGTTTGCGGCTCCTATCTTTAACCTCAATGCCAAAATGGGCATGAGAGAGAATGTATGGCTAGGGCAGCCTTACATCTTAAAATTTAAAGTTCAAACACAACAGGTTAATCGGTGCATTGAGAGAAATAGAAATTATTTGGTCAAATGTCTTTTATTCTGGGTCCGACTTGACTTAGTGGGTCAGGCAGGAATCTGGATTATGTTTATGGTTTTATTTTTTTGGTGATTGTAGCCATAAGGGATTTCTTTCCTAAGAGAAACATTTTAGGTTTTTAAGAAATGGAAACGCAATAAGAAAAAAAAGAAGGACAAGTCTTTAAAACGGGCCGGGCTAACACGGACCGTGCCGGGCCATGGCCGTGCCCAGGTTGATGGGGTCAACCCAGCATGGCCCACGTCACGATATAAGTCGTGCGGTGCTGGGCCGTGCAGCCCATGAGCCGGCTGATGCCCCTCCTAATTTTTTTAAATATGTTTTTATATAAGTTGAAAAGGACTTTATGCACTGTTTTTAAGGTTTTCAACTTAAAATAAAATTAAAATTACCAAAATAAATGCACAAATATTGATGTTAATTCACAAATGAAAAATAAAACTTGAATTATCTTATATTCCTTGTAATAAAATCTACAACAGCTTTGATGATAATTTTCAACTTCAAATATAATTTACAGGTTTGATGATAATTTCAACTTTACCAAAGTTATAAATTAAAACATAAAAATTAAAAAATATGAAAATTTCCTGAAAATAAAGTTTACAACAACTAGGACGATAATTTCTAACTTGAAATAAATTTTATAAAGATTATAAGTATGACAACTTTTTAATACTATGATATTTGTAATGCTGAAAAGTCGCATTCTATTTCTTTTTCCTCCATCAAGTTTTGCTTTCTCTTCACTGCCAAAAACCAGTCTCACCGGAACATGTATACTTCCACCGTTTCTTTCGATAGCATCGTCCTCTTATGGTCAATAAATCATCCACTTGTACTAAAAGTTTGCTTAATGCAACTATAAACACTGAAACTGTCATTAAATCACGAGCCATGGCATGAATTAAGCACAAGAGATCTACTTTCACTTGTTTTCCACCGGGTCAAAAGGTCAAAACCGGTATCAACATATGAGGCTTCAACCGGACCAATCTGTAGATACACTGTTAATTCATTCACAACTTAACTGGATCCGGAGGAAGAGGAACTGCTGCTTCGATAGCTACTAAGAATATCCCATACAACCTTCTTTTTCCCTCCCAGTGGTTGGGGAGGGTCCAGAAGGGTAGAGGATTTTTCAATCTACCCATTTGGGTAGAATATTCTATAAAAAGTTGTTCTAAAGAAGATTTGATTATAGAAATGTTATTTATATTAGTGACAATCATATTATTATTTATTGCTTTAAATAAATTTTCTACACCTACTAATTTTAACCTAGGCACAAACAAAGGCTAAACAAGATGTTAATAAAGCATTTCTCCAATTTTGCAAAAACCCCATTTCCATTAGCGTACACATATCCTTGAAAGTCAGTGCATCTCTATATTTTTAAAATTAATAAAAGTAGTTCAAAGCTTGAGTTGGTGTGTGATAATATACCTTAGAAAAAATTAAGGTTGCATCATAAAAAAAACTTTTATTATTTCAAGAACTTGCCAATTTTCTTCACTTAAAGAAATATCTACATATGATAAATATAAAGAAAAATATGAATTAACTTCAGCTTTATTACTGTAAGCTTCTTTTTTAACATTTCATAAGTAAGAAGATCCCACCTATACTTTACACCTGGTTGTACTTTTTGGGATTTTTATTAAGACTTTTATATATTTCCCTCCAATGTTGTCTTCTAGAAGGTTTTAAAAAAATGTAACCTAAAATGTATTTTATTACTTTTATGAAAGGCTTAATAAATTCTAAGTCATCTTGTACTATAAGAATTAAGATGTGACATGCACTTCTATTTTGAGACATAACCCAATTTATAATAAGTGGGATTGCATATTTTAGTATATCAATTGCGCTATTACTGGAGCTAGTATTATCTAAAGTTTTATAAATTATCTTATTTTTAATATTATACTCTCTTATTTCTTTTTAAGATAGTGGACCCAATTCTAACACAAGTATGTGGATACTCAAGTAAAGAGAATGAAATCATTATTTTCTGCGTAATACAATCATTTTCAATATAGTATGCAATTATTGAAATGTACCCAATATTTTATTTGGAGGTCTTTAAATCTGAATTTAGTCCTGTTTTTCCAGGTATGTTTTGAACAATATTTTTTAAATTCTCTCTTACTTTTTTAAACATTTTTACTGCATCATTTTTTACAGTATTTCTAGAAATATTTTTAAATAAAGGGGTGAATAACTAGTTCACAAAAGGTTACATTTTCAACAAGTAGAAATGGTAATTGAATAATTATAATAAATTTTACGAGTTCGTATCTAGCATTAGTAGGGTTATAATAAGAACTCCTAAACTACCAAATGAAGAACTTTGGGGTGGTTGAGTTCGAATGCCACCACTCCCTACCACCGGATTGACATGTGCTCCAGAATGTTTGGGCATACACATTCGCATGTGTCCATTAAGGTGGCATTGACCACCTAATGACTTACAACTGTAAAGTTCTTTACAAAATAGATAGGCATTGTGCCTTTTCCACTGTGTTTTCATTCGGGTCATTAATCTCAATTAACTTGAAATATTGTCAAACTCAAGAAGTCATTTTCCTTTTCTTTTTGGCCGAAGAACATTAGGCAATAAACTCAAGAGTGCTTTTTATGTCCTGATCTTGACCCAAATTTGCACTGTTTGAGTCTTTCGGGCTAAAGTCAAAGTCGTACTGTTGTAATGGTCCAGCCATATTTCAAAAACAAAGTTTATAAAGAAAAACTAAATAAATAATTATATATTGTATTTGTTGTGATAATTTATATAAGAAAAGGAAGAAGATGAGAAACTTATTATATAATATTACTATGTATATACTAAATAAAATCTGAAATTTAAATTAATAAATACCTTAGAGAGAGAGAGAGGTTCTTAGAGAGAGCTCCTACAAAGTACTGAAATGACACAAAATATCCCTTATTTTCTTGTAAAATAAAGCACCGAGAGAGAGAGAGAGAGAGTAATAGGGAGGAAGAGAGAGAGATTCTTCTATAATCTCAAGTGTATACAAATAGAAGGGAGGAGGCCTATTTATAGGCGAAGTGACCTCCTCATTGAGGAACCCTAATTACAATAGGATTCTAACCTTAACTCATCTCATGTGGATATCCACCCATGATACATATCTTATAACACTCCCCCTTAGATGACCATCACTCAATGACAGTTGCCTCTTTAAAAACCTTGCTGACAAAAAATCCAATGGGAAAAAATCAAAATGAATGGAAAAAGAATATAACACTCTTAAGATCATTGAATTGGTGTTGGACATACACAATGCCGCCTCGTTAAAACCTTAACTAGGAAAACACAAGATAAAATCTAGAAAAAGAGTACAGCACATTAACTCTCCTCCTAATGATAACAACCCTAATTACACCCCTAATCCACGTAGAAGGAATAGTGCATTGGGAATCCAGGCAGGGTCTACTTTCTCCTCCCTTTGGGTTTCATGCAGAACAAGAAGACTAGAATTTTCTTCCTCCTCCTAGAATTTCGTGTTGATAACATGTTGTAAAATAAAGCACCAAGAGGGAGAGTAGAGCTTCGTGCCGATAACGTGTTGTAAAATAAAGCACCAAGAGAGAGAGAGAGAGTAGTAAGGAGGAAGAGAGAGATTCTTCAATAATCTCAAGTGTGTACAAATACAAGAGAGGATGCCTATTATAGGCTCATTGAGGAACCCTAATTACAATAGGGATCTAACCCTAACTCATCCACCCACGGTACATATCATGACCATGCCTTAGGCCATGTTGTGTAGTGCCTTGGCCTAGGCACCCTAGGCCAGCATGGCACAGCCAGCTCCTCAACCCAGGCCAAGCTGGGCCATGACACGTTGATCATCATGTTGGCCTATGCCAGGCCACCCAATGTAGGGGTGCAGGGCTTGGGCCAAAGGTTCTCGTAGTCGGGCCTGGGTCGAACATTTTATTTAGGCTTGCTTAATAAATGGGCCAGGCTTGGGTTCAGTGGTAGATAACCCCAAGCCCAGCCCACCTGAGTACAACAATGATTAATGGATAATGTTGGAGAGGGGACTTGAAAACACTCCATCTCAAAGTTGCCTTGTGTTACCACCACTTGAGCTGCATCTTAGAATGACAAAAAAAATTTGCCCTATTTTATTTTTATATATAAAGTAAGCTCAGGTTTAGCCATTTTTAGACGGGCCATGCTTGGACATATGTTTTAGAAGTCATGTCGGGCTTGGACATATGTTTTAGCAATCGGGTCGGGCCTGGTCCTGGATATACCTCAGCCCAGCCCAACCCGACCCATGAACACTCCTACCCCCATGTCCAATGCATCCCACAAAATTGGGTAAAACGAAGAATATAGTCGAGAGGTTTCTCTTCGTAGTGGCTCTAGGAAATGTACTATCTTACCTATGCACTTCTTATGTATGAATGTAATAATTTTATATATATATATATATATGGAGATGCTCCTATGAGAGTATCTCTCACTTTACTATGACAGATAAGGCGGGGGCCCTCACATCCATATCCAATGCCAACAACTTAAATGTGAGAGCCCTCACCCCTATCTCTCATATAAGGTGAGAGATATCTCTCATACGAGCATCTCCCATATATATATATATATATATCCCTCACAATATGCATTAGATATGAATGTGAGGGGCCCCACCATATCTCTCATAGTAAGGTGAGAGAGCATCTCTTACGGGAGCATCTCCAAAATATATATATATATATATATATATATCATCAAAGCCTTGTTCTAATTATATTGGGGTCGGCTACACGAATTATGTTTTTCTGTTCCAATATAACTTGAGCCAAATCCTGAGATAAGTTACACTTTTTCATATCTATCTTTACTATCTCCATCTACGTCATCTTAGGCATACCCCTTCCCCTTGGTGGGCCATCAACCTTCATGTCAAACTTTTCCTTATTAGCACTGTTACCGGCCTACTTTGAACATGCCCAAACCATCTCAAACGAGTTTCTCTAATTTTTATCCCCTATTATTGGTACCCCTAAACGCTCTCAAAAGCGCTCATTCCAATTCTATCATTCCTCGTTTTACTACACAACTACCTCAACACTCTCATCTCTGTTACATCAATTTTGTGCATATGCTGCTTCTTGATTGGCCAACATTCTGTGACATAGATCATAGCTGGTCTAATCGTTGTCCTGAAAATTTATCCCTTCAATCTTATTGGCGTTCTTCGTTCACAAAGAACTCCCGAAGCAAATCTCCACTTCAACGATCCCGCTTTAATCATATGTTCAACATCTCCATCAATCTCCCCATGCTTACTAATTATAGAGTCAAGGTAGTGGAAAGATTAATCACTTTGTATATCTCATGGTTTTTGATTCTCACAGTAGTTTCAGCCCTTTCTATATGCCCACTAAAGTTACAAATTCTTTGTACGGCTTATTTTAAAGTCTTTGGATTCTAACGCCTCCCACCATCTTTCGAGTTCGCATTCACATCATCTCTTGATTCGTCTACCAACACAATATCATCTGCAAATAACATGCTCCAAGGTACCTCTTCTTAAATATGAGCATTTACTCCATCCATAATCAGTGCAAAGAGATAAGGGTGTAGGGCTGACCGCTGATGCAAACCTATGGTCACTAGGCACTCCCATGTCTCTCCACAAGTAGTTCTTACACTCGTTATTACTCCTTCATACATGTCTTTAATAATTTCAATATAACATCTTAGAACATTCCTTTTATTTAAAACCCACCAAATTAAAACTCTAGGTACCCTATTGTAAGCTTTTTTTTAGATCGATGAAGACCATATTCAGATTTTTCCTCTTTGCTTGATATTTTTTCATTAATTGCGTAAGTGAAAAGATAGCTTCCATCGTTGACCTCCCTGCATAAAACCAAATTGATTTTCAAATAAATATCTTGGTCTCCTGTGTAAGTCTTTGCTCCATTACTCTCTCTCATAGTTTCATAGTATGACTCATAAGTTTAATCCCATGATAGTGTGGGGGGGAGATGCTCATATGAGAGATATCTCTCACCTTATAAGAGAGATAGGGGTGGGAGCCCTTATGGCATTGGATATGGATATAAGTGCCCCCACCCAATCTCTCATTTAATGTGAGAGTTATCTCTCATAGGAACATCTCCATATATATATATATATATATTAGCTCTCCTAAGCTCAAGTGTGTGGTGGGGCCCACTTGAGGACCCTCATAGGGATGGGGATGGGGATGGGGATGGAGGGAATTTCAAGGACTCCTTAGGATCCTCCTCTCTGTAAAAAATTAGCCTCAATCATGATTTTTTATCATCTCCATATGGGCCCAAAAGTTTAATGGTGAATAGTTCATTCGGATCGATACATAGTCAATCCAACGGTCTAGTAAATTCGGATCTGACTGAAAGTTGGAAGACACATACAATTTAGGGGGGGTCATGTGTTTGGTCCATTTAAATAGGCCAAAGGTGAGCCCTACAAGCATGAGCTTACGAGATTTTATTCTAAACTTGAGCTTAGGATAGCCTTGCTCTATATATATATATATATTAATGAAAGTTTCAAGTGCATTCATCCCTCACCATAGGGTGAGGACACTTTCCCCTTTTTGCATATGAATCCCCCTTTTGTACTTCACCCTATGTACTTGAAATCTCCTTTTGTACTTGAAAATTTTCATTTATGGAACCATCCCTCTCCCTATGGTGAGGAATAGATGCAGTTAAAAATTTTCCATATATAGGGGCCCTCACATCCATATCCAATGGATACTACTTAAATGTGAGGGCTCTCACCCATATCTCTCATATAAGGCGACAGATATCTCTCATAAGAGCATTATATATATATATATATATATATAATTGGGCAGCTCTCCTAAGCTAAAGCTTATGATAAAGTAAACTCAAGTGAGCTCAAGTGTGTGGTGAGCCCCACATGGGGATGGAGATGGGAGCGATCTTAAGGACTCCCTGGGACCCTCTTCTTTGCAAAAAAAAAAAAACCCAACCATAGTTTTTATCATCTCAATCTGAGCCCCAAAAATTTAATGGTCATCAGTCCATTCGAATCAGTATACAATAGATCCGACGGTCCAGTAAATTCAAATCTGACCAAAAGTTGGTGAACATGATGTAGGCCCCACAAACATGAGCTTACGGAATTTTATCATAAACTTTACCCTCTGAGAGCCTTTCCATATATATATATATATATGAAATATTTAAATGAGAACTAGTTCTCACCTATTATATGAGAACTTTTTTGCAGTGCCCAACTAACAACCCATCCAAACCTAGCAACCAATAGGGAACCCCCTTATAGTAACTAATACCAAGGATTGGTACACATCCAAATGGACTAAACTGTTGGATCGAAGGTTGAATATTGTTTTAAAAATGAAATCATTAAACTTGTAGACCACGGATGAAAGGATTAGGGACATAGATTTGGAGTCAAACTTGATACTTGAGGTGGTCTCACATAGATCTTTCCATCCCCCTGGTCCCATCCCCAAATGGGGTCCACAATTGGACACCACAAAAAAATTCTCACATAATATGTAAGAACAGTTCCCACATGAATATTACCCTATATATATATATATATATATATATATATATATATCTTTTACTAAAATATAATACCTTGTTTTCAAGTGATAAGTTTCCATGGAAATCTAAGCACCCAAAAACGATCACAAGAATAGGATCATCTTTAACGAGAACAATTTTCTAATCGTTGAAGGGCAAGTTTGTGCGCAACAGATTTCTGCAGCATAAAATTTGTTCGACCACTTTATTTTCTGTTAAAAATAGAAGAATGCCAAGACTCCATCTTCTATAGTTACCCTCAACGCTGGACAGCCATCTTTTAGGCTACAATGCTTCCCCTGTTGTCTTCATTGCTTAGAATTTAATATTTAACAATTTTCTTTCCTTCAAATGTAACGATCCAGCCATTAAGAGAGGGAGGGCTCTTGCTCTTATGTTCCACTGATGAATAGCCAATAGAATAATGAACACCAGCACGAGCAAGAGATTTCATAATCATGGGATCAAATCTCTCCACACCTAGCATCTAAGTTCTAATTTTCAGGAGTCTTACTATACCACAATGCAGCCAAAATAAATAGGGGAGAATTTGATGACATTGGTACCCCACTCAGATCCATTCCCAGTGTCAAAGCAAAACTAGAAGGGTGAGGCCTGGGCCATAATATCAATCGGCCCCACTATTGGTTGACATGGGATCAAATCCCAACTGTCAGGACTATCCAATGTAAGTGAACGGCTGAAAATGTCTGGTCTTTTTTTCCTCAAATCCAGATTTGTGGTGCAGGTCACATCCTTCCTCGGGAGCTGCATTAGATGAGATCGCAACTCAAACCAGTACCCTGTTCAAACATGCAGTGACAAATCTCAAAAAGGAAGCCAAGAGGGAGATAGATGCAAAGTGCATTCCTAAATTTCCAAACTACCCACTAACCACATGACTAAAAATCCATGTACAAAAATGTAGTTGAAACAATACCCGACTCTTCACAAAGAACATAGATATCCAATACATCAAAACATCAAAACTTCCAAACCATGCATTTCCACAAAGCAGTCATCTTAAGTCTCTGCTGAGATGAAAAGGATTAAATACGGTAAAACCATATGCTGAGAAGATTTCATTCAAGTTTTACCCAGACACAATTGAAGCCAAAGCCTTCTCTGCTGATGCACGCTTGATGAGCAGAATGTATAGTGGTTTCAATGCATGCTGCATAGAAAACCGTTTCCCATCGTACCTTTCCAAGATTGATCATTCTTTTACAGATACAGTCTTGAAACTCAGCATCTTGTTCAGTGCGTTTACATAAGCACGAACACTTGAGACAACAATATCCATTCCAGCTCCAGTTCCACTGGCAAAACAGATGACTGTTGATACTTGAAAAGGCAGGAAAGAAAAATAAGAAGAAATGTGCCATACCTGAAAGTTCGTTTGACAGTTACTCCAGTTGTAGCATTCATAGATGAATGGCTGTTTTCTCCACGTATGACGACTCGTGTAGAAGCTATTGCATCGATTCCTTCTGTTACTGAGTTGAGTGAATACTCAAGAAGAGTTACTGGTACCTGCAAATGGATGGAAATAAAGGTTTGGTGATTAAAAAAATTAGAAATAGAAGCAACAAAAGAAAATAATGCACTCAGTTCTCCATTAATCAATGGATCTATTGATAGCAATTCCAAAGTAACCCTAATTTTCATGACATGATCAGGAAAGGCGCGGAGTAGGAAAATAAAGATGTAATTGCGAAATAATGCAACCACTGCCAAAGTGTAAATGTAGGTCAACCCAAGTTTACCAGAACATTTTATATAGAAGATTTCATGCTTGTTTGACCAGTTGCAACCAATTCCTTACAAGTGAAAAGTGAATCTTTTCTTTGGAGGAAACTCATGAAACCTAAAAATGGGAGAATTGTAAAAGGATGGAGGCCTAGGAGTAGGAGCACAGGCTAGAGACTGGAGATGGATCCAGTGGTAGCAAGGGTGTCAAATGTAGGTAGGTAGGAGGTGGGTTATATGATGGGATTGGATGCTCTACTTTTTAAACTAACACAGTACAAACTCCGGAGATGAAAAACTTTTTTTTTATTTATTTCTTTATTGGTAACAAATCATATCTCCAAGAAGAAAACCAATAGAACCAAACATCCATAGAGACTTAAACCACAGAAACAAACAGCTACAAACAAAAAATGTAAATTACAAGTTCTAACATATGGATCAACCCATCTACCTCTTGCTTTCCCAACAAATTTGCTAGATCATTGGCAGACCAATAACACATTGAAAGACCATTTGAAGAGAAGATGAAACGTGACTAGCTCGTTATAAAACATCCAACGACTCTTAGCCAGGTTAGTAATTCAAGAAATAGCATTAAGAGAGTCACATTCCACATTGAGCACTCCTCAATGCCTCAAAGCAAGCCAAAATCTCCGCCTCACTGGAGTCTTCAACACCCAATGACCTGGAGAAAGTGACCAAAACCTCACCTTTCTATTGTGATGAAACCCTCCTATGCCAGGCTGACCCAGCTTACCCCTAGCTGCCCCCGTCCACAATGCTAGATTAGTTTTTCTCATTCCATTTCAAAAGAATAAAAAATGGAAGAATTGATAGTGTTGCCTTTATTATAAACATAGAATGAACACAAGTGAAATTAGGCGAGTGAATTGGATTCACTGCATAAAGAAATCATGTACAAATTTTCTAAATTCCAACTCAAAAGGTTCACAGAACCATGCAAGGCTAGTTATGATATCAACATCTGTCAGAATTTTAGAGTCCAATGCTTCTCGATGAAAATTTTCTACTAAGTGTTTTTACACGCAAGGGAATGATGGATGCACATAAGGTCTCCCCCATGGCCAGACAATTTTGCAGGTTTTCAGCAATCTGGTATTCTGGTGTACAAAAAACAACGGCAGCTGCAGGTTATTGAACCAATTGTGAATGGGAAAGTCCACGGACCCCGACTGGGGGACCGAATTCAAGCCCGGTCCCGGACCGGGCTTGAATTCGGTCCCCCAATCGGGGTCTGTAGCAGGGCTCATTGTGAATTGGAAGAAAATGAAAGAACTGATGTGACTTAAATTTCTTCAGCCAAATAATTGCTTGAGATCTATATGACAAGTATACAGGTCTTAAGCTAAGAGGAGGTCATTTCACAAAAGCACAGAAGATAACTATATGGTGATGGCTAAAGCAAACTTGAGGGAGACAAGAGATATCATAGTTCGGCAGTAACTCCATAGTTTGAGACAGCGTCAGATGCATGCCAATATGCACTTATGGCCAAAGAGGTTACAAACTCTCAAGAGTGAACCATTAGATCAACAAAATTAACAGGGCAACAAGCTATTCTCCATATGCGACTATATGCAACAAGCTACCTCTCCATATATGAGTAATTGAGTATATAACGTCCTAAAGGGTCTGAAGACATTTAGAACAAGCATCAACACAGGCAACTGCTAGTGTGAAAGTTCAACTATATGCACTCTTTTTTCTTTTTTCTTTTTTCTGTTTTTTTTTTTTTGCAAGGTATTGCATATTATAAACAATATAACCAACTATATGCTATTGATGCCAAAAGCCACAACATCAACCTGTCGAGTGTCCAAAGTAACAACTTAATGTTTTGCAAAACCATGAGCATGTTAATAATGAAAAAGTGAAAGAAAATGCTGAAAATTCCGATATAAATAAGATGTTGGAAAGGGTATCACCTGTTAATAACGAAAAACACCAAAAGCTCGAACTGTTAGTGAACGGCATAACAACTTATATCAACGCCCCCCGTCGAACGGGAGGCCATTCGAATTTGAACAGACAAACGTTAACAGACGGACCAGACAAATGGAGGTAACATGCCTCCCAGGGGTTTCAAACTCATGACCTTTGGCTCTAATACCATGTTAATAACCCGTAACACCAAAAGAGGTGAGCCCAATAGGCATAGTTGGTCCCATCCAACTGAACAGAAATAACTTGAGCATTATCAGACGTTGTTGAAATCAAGATTGAACACAAAGATGCTCAAAAATAGCAAATCAGCATAAAACACAGCAAGAAGATGCAGTAAATCAAAAATGAGTGTATTCAGAACAGTAGAGCAATTAGCAATATGGATGGAATGGTGGCAGACTAGCAAAGAAACAGCAGATCAGTAAAATAAATAAGGCAAAATACTCAGAACGGCGTGCCTGTGTAGGTTGTTCCTTTCAGTTGACTAGTGGAATGGCTGCAGGATCTCCAAAAACTCTGACTCTTCAATCAGAGTTCCAGGTTATCTTTGTACATGAGTGACACACTTCTTCCCCAAATTTGAATAAAATCCAACAGATATCCAGAGATCTCAACGGTTGCAATCACAAACAGATCCCAAAACTTACGAAAATGGGGATTTGTCCGAAATCCCTGCAAACGATGATGGAATGGGCTGAAACTTTGGGAGAATGCTTCTCTGTAAGGGGCGACCTAGCAGGGAAGGAATTAGGTGGAACAGTTATCAGAGGTGGGCCACATAGTGTTGTCGATGCTAATGACAGTCAACTGATTCAACTGTTGCAGGATTGTTTGAATCCTGCTCAAATCTCAACGATTAGAGCTGAGATTTTAGGCAGTGAATCCTCTAATACAGGCAACCCCAGAGATGAAGCTTTAGCTTGATATGGTATCCGGAGTGGGCTCCACAGAGCTATCAACACTACTCAATACAGTGGGCAGTTGTAGAGTACTTCAAATGCTCCTCAAATGTTAACGAATGGGCTGAGATTTTAGAGGAAGAACCCTCAAGATGTTCAGAGATCTGGTGTGGGCCTAACAAGCTCGTCGAACTGCTGCCAGCATGCACAGGGTTGACTGATTTGAGAAAAACAACTCCTCAACAGAATCCAATCTCTTGGATTAGTAGACAAACAAACAAACAAACAAAGAGCCTAGCCTTTGATATCATGTTAATAACCAATAACACCAAATGCTTGAGCTTTTAGTGAACAGCATAACAATTTATATCAAGACCTCCCCTCCGGGGGGGGGGGGGAAGGCATTCGAATTCGAAACCCAATAGACAAATGGAACGGAATGGATCAGACCAGACAGATGGAGGTAACATGCCTCCCAGGGGCTTTGAACTCGTGACCTCTTGCACTAATACCATGCTAATAACCTGAAACACCAAAAGCTTGAACAGCATAATAATTATATCAACATCACCTACACTGTTGAGCCACATGAGGAAATATTACTTCTGAGTCTGAAGGTGCACAGGCCACAAGGTTAATTGACAAAACAAACACGATGTTGGAGATGAAGATAAGAATTGATCCAGGCCAGATCAAAAGCATATGAATTCGAGAGCAATTCCATCCAGCACAGGGGGAATGAACCAAACTGGTGCAGCCCCGGATCCAAGATTGGAAGTGTAGATCAATCTCAAAAAGATTGATCGAATCCAAAAGAATTCCAGCCCTAAGGCACAGCACAAATCATAAAACACGAGAAACTCACGATACTTGAATTGATAGAATAGAGCATGAAACATAACAGTAGGGCTCTTCTGTATATATAGAGCACAATGTTTCTAAACTAACAAGGATATTGAAAATAGGAAAATACCTAATCCAACTCAAAATAGAATTTAGAAAGCAATCCTATTAAGCAACTAAACAATATTACTATAATTTAGAGCCTGTTTGGGGGCTTTACTAATGGAGTTGAGTGGAGTAAAGGTTATTTTGAAGAAATAATAAAATATAAGTGGGTTATGATGGTATTTTGTTTTTAGTTGTTTGTGCTGGAATCTTTTTGACTTTTTTGTTGAAAAGTGGGTTTTTTTGTCTTTTAGCGGAGAAATGAGGTTACTTTTTGACTTTTTTTTTGGAAAAATATGGTGGGAAAATTGAATTAAAGTGCTTTTGGTGGGATTTTTTTTTTTTTTGAGAAATGGGGCTTTACCTTACTTGACTCTAATAGTAGATTTGCCAAACAAGCCCTTAGAGACTGTCTCAAATAAGGATATGGATCTCTACCAAATCAGAGATCATGTGAGCCCCATCAGATGGATCCATCAGGGTTTGTAGGTCCTAGTCTTCGGTCGGGCTGCATCATAAGAGCATAATTTTGGGTCCCACTTGCAATTCCAAGAGGGGGTCTCAATTCTCCCAATTTGGTTTTTTCAATTTACTTTTTCTGAAAAAAAGACTTAGAATTGCTTCTTTCTTTTATTTTTTTTTAATAGTGCTTCTTTTTTTTTCAGTTGCATTAGGATTCTTGGAATAGCATGGTTTTTGTTCATCCTTTTTTAGTTACGAAGGCTAGGAATTATTCTCACTTTCTATAAATAGTTAGGTACTTAGGTTTGCTAAGGTTGTTTACAGTTTTGGGAAATTTACATGTAGGTTGCACCTTGCATTTTCTAGTAAATACAAACATCTTTATTTTTTATTTTTACATAAACCACCGATACCTCCCCTGAAAATATTGGTCAGCCACCTAGACTAGTGGTCAAAGGACAAAAAAAAAAGGCAATTTGACCATTTCCAATAGATTTTCATAAAATACCAATGAAAATAATATGAATATACACCTACATAACCTTCTTTTTTTTTTTTTTGAATGGTTATTTGTATTAATATAAGCTTAACGAGTACAATATGAATATACCAAAAAGCTTAAACCCCAGAGAAAAACTCCCAAACCCTGGACAACCCAAAACAAAGACCCAAATAAACTTGCCCTTGATAAACCTTGAAAATAAACTACAGTAGTTTTAAACTAAAGGAAAAATAACCATAGGTAGCTAATGTAACCAAACGGACCTGCCCTCAAAAAGGGCTTTTGGATTATGGGCCAGATCCATGTGAAGGCCATATGGACCATTCCTATACCAAATGGGGTTCAATGGGTCCATCATGTGGAGACAATAAATTAATAAATATTTACCTTGAGTATTATCGTGGTACATAAAGAATAAGTTTTAGAGATTTACGTTGAATTTATCTTTGTAAGGCTGTAGATATTCATTCTGAACTTAGAATCCAGTAGTGCCTAGTTGTTCAAAGAATTCGATCGTATCATGATTTAGAGAAGTAAATCAAAGGGACGTGGCTCAATCCTTGACTCGGATTTAGAAACAAGATAAAATGAGCAATGCGAAGGAATCTCTGCTCAATCCCCATGAGTTGTCATTATAAAAAGATGTACTCTTTTCTTTTCAAGGTATTCAATGAAATACAATTATTTAAAAACCATTCAACAAATCATACCCCCCTCTTTTTGGAACGCTGTAAATGATGTTTTGACTCACTGTTGATTGGAAGAGTGTACAGACCATTTCCTTCAATTGCAATGTATTATAAAGCAGTGTAAATGAAGCAACTTAAAATACAGAAATTACCTTCACAGTGCGATCGATGGCTTTATAAGCAGCATCAACTGGACCTGTTCCAACTGAACATTCTATATGTTCCGCTCCATCAGAATCGATCAATTTGACAGTCGCTGTAGAAAGACCAAGAGTTCCACATGTGACCTGACGAAATCCTTAAAGAGTCAAGTACAAACACCACCATTAAAAAAATCACTGAAGTTGGGGAAACACGGACATAGTAACTTGCCTGAAGATCACCAAGGGACCAGATAATTTGTGGCTGGAAGATTTCATCTGAGATTAGGGCTTCTATGTCACCATCAGAAATATGCTGCCACATTGATAGTGTCAAGTAAACTGAACAATGAAATGTCTTGAGGCTAAAATATTTTGTTTATTTATGCATCCCGTACTCCCTAATGTTACTCAAAAAATATATATCCCACACAAGGGGGGAAACATTAAGCGAAAAAGGATGATTGCTTTTTTAAGCTTTCTGAAAAAAGAAAAAAAAAATGAAATTTGTAACTGTGTACCAACAAAGCAACCAAACTTCAAAAGGACAAGTAGAAAAACTGGTGCATTAGCGACTTTTTTAGTCTTTTACGTCATAGTATTCTTTTATTATCTTATTTTTTGCACATGAGAAGAATAAAACCTATGACCCATGGTTTCAACATAGAGCACCATCATTAACTACGTCACTTCATTTCCTTACATGTTGCACATAGTTGCAAGGTCTATGAAGACCAACTAGAACACCATATATTGGATTGATAATAGCATCAAAATCAACATTAGTTGGACAAACCTAACTAATTCATTGAGAATATTTGAGGGAATCAGAATGGATACCTCAGAAAAGTCGACCAAAGTTTACTCGAAATTCAATATCTACTTTTATTGTAAAAATCCCACAATCAAAAGGTTAGCATTGTCTCAAAGAAGGTACATATTGCTCCTTCAACGACTCGTATACACTAAGACCAAATATTCTCCAGTTGTAGATGGAACTTCAACAGTAACTAGGTCTGGAAGTTGCGAGCATTACACATTCATGCATGACTTACATAACAAAGGTTAGCACGATTGATTATATCAGCACATGTTAATGACACGACCTTGAATGTCAACTACAGATTGGTTGAAATTGAAACCATTTAGGGTGAAAGCCATGGTGCCGGTACCTAAAGCAGTGAACCAGATACCTACTGCAGGCCAAGCAGCTAGGAAGAAGTCGAGAATTGTTATGAAAAGGCGTGGTCCATGAGTGAATTTTAAGCATATGGCTAGTCCATGGTAGAATTCACTGAATGAATGGTCTGGGTCTCAAAGATTACATAAGTATGAGAATAAGAGTCCCCGATATAAAAGAACAAACATGGCCAAAACAAGAAGTTACTGAACAATGGAACCAGGAGGAAATGGGGAAGAAAAAAATTTGTTGGTTGGTTGGGAGGCGGGGGAGGGTTGGGTTCATTATGTAATTGGTTAAATCAAAACCAAAACTGGGATTGTTAGAAAAAATTAGAGTGCATTTGAATGCAGACCAAGTCACAGGCTGTTTAACGTTTTGGTGGAACATATAAGCCAATAATTTTTTGCCAAAATTTTCAAACTGATTAAAATCTCGGGCTGTGTATATAGAGGCGAGCAAGCTCCTTAGATGGAAATCATACAAGCTAAAAATTTATAAAACTGACAATGAAATTGTATTGCATCAGGTGGACAGCTCAAACTAAGGGGGAAGAATCCTTACCAAAGCAAACAATCAAAAATACAGAATAGTCCAAGTTTGCACAATGAATTAATGCAGGGTGCACGTATGGGTGGTATTCTTGATCCATCAATTTGTACAAGCGGAGTCTGACAACTTGTAAACCATCGATTCGATGTGTCCATCATGAAAAGATCATACCCCAGAGGTCTTCTCAGCAGGAGAACTGAAATTGTTATGAGGACATTCGACATTTTCATTTCATTTACATGTGAATGTGAATTGCTTGGGTAGGAGAGAAAGGTGGAAGGTAATGTACAAAGGAAAATGGACAAAGGTGAAGACCATTAAATTTTCTCACACGTGGTAAAATTATATTCACAGGGGAGAAGATAAGAAACTACTTACCATCAAAAGTGAGAGAATTTGCAGTGTCTTCTTTGTTGGCCATACTCATTTGCACATTATCTTCACCTTGAACCCATCTCCAAACTCCCCACTCCAATATGTAAATGATATAAAATCTCAAATACTGCCTAGCCTTATTTTTTCTCAATTGAAGGCTAAATTGATTATGCAAAAGTAATCTACATTCCGTAAGAAAATGACAAAGAATACCTTTCTGGCACCTCCCATCCACGGTATCGATGGTAGGTTCCATCAATTGAGTTAGTGGAATCATGTACCAGTATAACACTACATCGCAGGACCCACTTGAACCTAGAATACTTACAATTAGGTTGACAATCATAGAATAACTCCAGGTACATCTTTAGATAGATATCACAAGTTTATCCATCAATGACTGTAGACAGCAACGTCCCCAAGCTGAAGCTCAGCTGCTAAGGGATATGGGTGTGTGAGTTCGAGTCTCCAATAGAGCAAAAAAAAAGAATGTAGAGAGCAACAAGAAGGAATCCCAAGATCCATGCAGACTTCATGTACTTAAAATGTGCTTGCACAATATGGAAGCTATAATTTTGGAACGACATTAACACTTCATGAATTTATTTATTTATTTATTTATTTTTATAACGGAAGGTGTCCCCGCCCTTTGGGCCGGACTAATCCCTACACACTCAGGGGGGAGCCAGAATATTTCATTGTGCATTACCTTTTTCTTCTCTGCTACAGCTTTGAAACGCCAGAACAGGTCGTCAAGCTCTCTACCATCTAGTTCATAACCAAGCTGGAAGGATGATTTAAGAAAAATGCAGAGTACATTAAAAATGACAGAATAAATTGATTGAAGGGGCGCGCGCACACACAGACAGAGGAGGAGGATGATTTCAAAAAATTAAATAAAAAAAATTCCACTATTGTAAATGTAGCCCATGTTATGATATTTGTAGAAAAGCGCTAAGGTTTTCAATCTTGGTAAAACTCCCTTGTACAATTGTATCAGTAGTCCAAGGAGGCTGGGCACAAGCCTGGCAAGTTGAACCCAATTTGCATTACACTATATTTGGTCCGTACTTTGAACCATGGGCTAAACTCTAGCCAAACATGTCCGTTGTGACTTTTCAGTTTGACTTTCAGTCATTTTCGGCCAAAATTGACCGAAATGGTAGAAATTTCCAAAATGACTGAAAAGTTGTGGGGAGTTTGTCCTAACTTCAATCTTAAAAGGTTAGTAACCTTTATTATTATGAATTTTGTGTTTAGACTTTATTGTGGTAAAGAATGTGCTTAATTTTATACTTGTATATTATAATATTGTTTTTTTATAATTAATTAAATGCATAAATTAAATTATCTTTCATATTTTTTTCTATCACATACATATATTTTGATTTTATTAATTTATCTGAAACATTACTCTAAAATGTTACACTGAAATCCCGAATCTGCTGAAACATTGCATTTTGGAGGCCCGACCTAAATGGGTTGTGAAACTAAATTAACAACTATGCTAACGGTGCTAACCAAAGCACTCCACCCATACTCCTGTGGATTCCCCTTTCTTGGCTCATTGGATCACTTGACTTGATCTTGCCTCAAGGGATAACCCAAGTAAATTGGGGTCTCACAACCTTTCAATTTCTTCTTGGCAAAAGCCACACGTTGAGTATCTTCCATGCTATCCCAAATGAAATAATCCTCAAGCGAATTGATCTAGTCAAGGAATACTTTTGCATTAAGTTGTCTAGAAAAATTCAACAACCTCCACCTTGACTTTCTTGTTGAGGACTGTGAGGTCATCTTGTCCAGGGGGATGCGGGATTTCATTAGTCTCTTTCAACAAAAAGACGTTGAAGAAGTTCTTAGATTAATTCACGGGGGCCGGGATCTAACCAATTTCTCAAATTTTCCGGGATGGAAGCACTGTATGACTCTCTGGCATGATTGGTAGAGGTTTGCTTTCAATTCACCCACACTATTTTCTAGAGCATGAACTTGTGCTGTTGTGCATATAAATCGGCTATCAGTCATCTCGTTGTTGATCATTGAATGTACCACAGTAGGATTGACCAATACAGGTAGTCATGTCACTAGTATTGCTGCTGCTCTTTTTTTTTTCTGGTGCAGATTCACGCCTGACCCGATCACAGGCCCAGCAGAGTTGTGATTAGCACATGTTGTGGGAGAATACATGCAAGGGGAAAATGCTCCTTTTCAGGGTAATTTTCCCCGATCATAGTGCCCAGGAAAGAAGTAAAAGAGGAAGGTGTGCTATTGTGATGATCCTTCAAAGGACTGAGAAGAAGAGGGGACAGCGATGGTGATGCCATATATATATATATATATATATATATATACATATATATCTATGGGAGATGCTCCTATGAGAGAGCATCTCTCACCTTACTATGAGAGATAAGGTGGGGGCCCTCACATCCATATCCAATGCCAATAACTTAAATGTGAGGGCCCCCACATTTATCTCTCATAATAAGGTCCACACGCGCACACACGCACGACAGAGAGCAGAGTTGGGGACCGATGAGTTTGAGGGATGGGCCAAGGCATGATGGGTAGGGGAATGGCGCGGGCGCGCACACACACTCGACAGAGAGCAGAGTTGGGGACCTACGAGTTTGAGGGATGGGCCAAGGCATGATGGGTAGGGGAATGGGTTTAAATGGAGCTGGTGGGGATTGGTTCAGTTGAATTTGAGTGGGTTTCGCTTGTTCAGTTGGATCTAGACAGTTTGGTCTAGGCTGATGGTGGTTTCAATTGGGCTTGGTGTTTTAAAAATTTTGAGAATTTGGGTGCAGTGGTTGGAATTTGGTTAAGGCTTTGGGTTCAGCTAGAGTGGGAATAGGGTTTTGGTGGGAGATGGGTCTCGGCCGATTAGAGATCAGTGGATTCGGTAGATAATGCATTTGGAAAATGAGGGTTTGCAAGATTGGATATGATCGGAAAGGATTATATTGGGGATTGAGGAGGGGTTGGTTTTTATCAACAATGCAAACAAGATCTAGAGTTAAGGGCTTAGTGGGTTGGGGAAGAAAAAGGAGGTTTGGGTGTTTGTTCAAACGTAATGAGAGGTCAGATGTTGGAACGGGTTGCAGCAGTTAATGAAATTGAGTAAATGGAATTTCACAAAAGGGGTGAGTTCTTGGATTACCTAGATCGACTAGCGCAAGAGGGATCTTGACGCTGAGCGGAGTACCAAGTGTAGGGCGGGTAGAGATGGAAGGTGCAAGGGGATATGTCAAGTTTTCGCCTGAAAATTGGCCTCACGCCAAACTCCACATCGCAAACGAGAAAGAATGGATAACTTGGGAAAACTCAAAATCACTCCAAGGAAATTTCATTAATCATCAACTAACTAAGCCAAGAGACTTTACATCACTTATTTAGGAAAATAATAACCACCCAACACATCGATGGCCAGTATTAAAACATCTGAATTCAAATATACTTTTTTTTAAATATTGACAATATATTGCTCAAAAGGATCTGAACAGTATGAGAGGCATATACTGACTCAAAAACCCCATAGCGAAGGGATGAGCAACCAAAACCCTAAAGAAGAGGGGAAAACCCCAAAAAATGGGTACAACCCCCATAACAAAGGCGGGCATGAGCACCCAAAATAACTAACAAGAGAATTACACAGACACAATCAAGGCAGGTTTTAGAACTCCCTCTTTGGCTAGCTTATCCACTTCTCGATTAGCCGATCTCTTAACATGGTGGAAAGAGCTGTTTAACTCCCTTGCAAGTTGGATCACTTCTTCAATGATATCTGCAAGATCCCAAGGAGGGCTAGAAGACTATCTTGCCCACTGAATGACGCAGTAGGAGTCCCCTTCAATGAGAAGCCGGCGAGGGTTGAGCTTTGATGCTTCACGGATGCCAGTTCTGAGAGCCAATAATTCAGCTTTGTTGCTTGAACCCAAACCAGCCAAGCCGGGCCGGAGTAGGAAAGGAGAATGGTTCCTTTTGTATCGTGAATAAGTCCTCCCAATCCAGCGGGGTCGGGGTTTCCACAAGCACTACCATCAAAATTGAGCTTCAGAGCACCGGGAGGACACCATCTTGGAAGGATTTGATACACAAATATCCATAGCATCCATTGTACCAAAGCCTTCTTAACCAAGGATGTGTGTAATGTAACCATTTCACACTTTTCAGGTGCAAAACATTTCATATGAAAATGCCCTCGGTTACACACGCAATTTTCACACCTCATTTACACATGTTTGGGTTATGACAAAGTTTTCCACTGGCTGTCAACCTACCAAACACCACCCCTTCTTTATCCGAGCTTGAGGCTGGTAGTAAATATTGGCAAAGTTGTTGGTGACCATGAGTATATGAGGTCAAACAAAAATGACCATGCATAAATGTCATGCATGTGCAACATTTACACATGTAAATGAGTACAAAGTGGTCTGCCATTTATGCATGGGATAAGAAATTGGGATTTACATATGCAATGTTCTTCAAAATCACCAATTTCACTTGAGTAATTGAAAACATCCAGCGAATTTAGATCTGTTTGGATCTTTTGGACTTTTTTCACAAATATCTCAAAATCTATGAAGATGTGAGATTTGAAACTAAAAGTTAGAATCCTATTATTCGTATCCAAAATCCTAAGGAAAACGATTCATATCCATGCAACGAACCCCATTTACATATGAATCTTAGGATTCAGGTGTGAATCATACAATTCGATACTCGTTTCATCGAATCTTACGATTCAAACGATTCGGCCAGTGAGAATAGCTTCAATCAATAAGTTAATAATAATATTTTTTTACTTATTTTCTTTCTTTTCTTTTCTTTTTTTTCCTTTTAGTGTTTTTACTTTTAAAAGGTTATTTCGTAGTTAAGAAAATCTCTAAAAAAAAATTGCACCTTTGGATGGTTTTAAGATGAATAAAGAACATGCATTTGATTAAACATTAAACTATATGTATGGGGCTTGTCTATATCTTGTTCTTCTTCTATTTTATTTTATTTTTTTCTTCATGAACACTTTCTTAACTTCAAGAGATATCCTACTGTGTAAGATTAATGTTTTGGGTTTTATTTTTACTTCTATATTTCAATTTAAAGATAACAAAAAAATAAATCTACAATGATACCTTAAACTTATTTAATTATTTATGCATATTATTTATTATATATAAATATGTCATGATTTTCTTGACATGATTGTATGATAGACTTATTTGTCATTGTATTTATACTACTATGAATGGGAAAATGATTGGATTGTGTATAACTACTTTTTTATTTTTTTAATTATTTTTCATTTTTATTAGAAAAACCCTTTCATAGGTATGAATGATTTGCAAAATGATTCCAATTTTCAAAACTATGCTTATCATTAATATGAGAATATTGAATAGTTTGAATATTAAAAAAAAATATTGAATAGTTTGGATCATGAATTGGGGGACCACAAAGTGCAGAAAATTAGATCTATAGATTGTCATTTTTTAGACTTCTTCACGAATTTCTCACAATATATGGAGATTTAAGGTAAGAATTTAAATGTTTTAGGGTTTATTAGACGACGACGACAACAACAACAAAAAAAAAAAAAAAACACGAGTGGCTCATATTATCAATTTGGGGCCCACAAAAGTTTTAAAAAATGTGGTTATAGGGCATGAACTTACAACCTGTCTAGGTGGACACTTTTTGTGACCTATAACATCACTTCTCTGCATTTACATATGTAATCATTGACCGCCTCCTTTGGTATGTAAATGAGAGGCTGAAAATGGCCTTATTTACACACCTTGTTCACACCCACATGCGTGAATGACTGCAATGAGCACAGACAAACATGATCATGTGTAACCATTATGCATGTGCATCATTTACATATGTAAATGAGAGCAAACAAAAGACTCCTCAGTGATGCAATTCAAAATGATTAAAAATCTCCCATTGTTTATAGGGCCACATATAAAATTGGACCTACACAAGGTCAATGTACGCTATTTGATAGAGAGTAGTTATTGCTCGTAAGTTCTAGTTTTTATTTAGAAGTCATATTTTGTTAGGTAATTTTGTCTCCAGAGTCCTATTGTACTGCTAGAAATAGAACTAAAGGGGATTGGCCAAAATTTTAGTGTAACAAGATCCTAAAGTAGTAGAAATTTCATCAAAAGAGATTATATATGTATTAAGCAACACTTTAGATTATAAAATAAAGATCTTTCTTCATGGTATTTAAAAAAGAATCTAAAGAATGATTTACAAGAGTTTAGATTATTAATGGAAAACTCCACCAAAGCTTTTTCCTTTTTTCTCCACGGTTGGGTGAGGAGTACGAGCTCCCTCCTCAGCATGTTCTCATGGATCAACATAGATGAAGATGAACCGATATGTCTAGTGAAAAATAAAAAGAATGATTCCATAAATGAACCTCAATTAAATGGGGCCCATCAACTCAATGGTAAGTTTTACAAAAACATGAAAACCTCAGGGTTTCTTTGTACTAATAGCCAATATCAAACATTAGGGCTCCTTCTACAAGCACATAAAAAACCATGATTTTTAAAAGAACAAAATCAAAGAAAAATGATATATACCTCCAAAAGTCGAGATCTCAAAGCATGGCGCCCACTATATCAACAAAACCGTTAATAAATAATAGTAGTAGTAGTAGTAGGATCAAACACCACATATGATTTCAATAAAACCAGAAAAATCGATCACATCAATAGTGCCAAGGAAACAAGGTATGAAATTATAACCAGAGTAAGAAAGAGAACAAAAATTACTTCTCCAGCCTCACAACTGTTGTCACATATTTGTTCAAAACAATTTCCACTGATAGGAAATTCTCCAGAACTTTTCAGTTTTAGGGTTTTCCCATGAAATAGTTGGATAGACATAATTGGGAAAAAAAAAAGTAAAATAACATGGAAAATTATACTTATAAGTTATAACTAAATAGTTAATTAAAAAAATAGTTTGAAATGGTTATGGGATTTTATGAAAATCCTATAAAATAGCACAAACACACCACTAGATTTATTGAAAGGATTTTGAAATCCACACTATATTCTCTAGAAGTTCTCATTTTATGGAGCTCCTACAAAAATGTTGTGATATTCTAAATATATCACCAATATTCATAACAGTGCTCCACAAGAGAAAAGATCAATACAATGAAGACTCGCTTTTTATTGGAAATAACAAAGTGTTGCATTGGTATTACAAGCTCTTTTTCTCTTTTTTCTCTTTTCAACCCAGAGACTCTTATAGCTCGTGAATCATGATGACAAACATGCACATTATTTTATATATATATATTCGTTACTCTTCTGAATGATAACATGAATTGATACTACAATTTATGCTTACGACACTGGCCACCTTCCAACTGTGTTTTTCTATTGTCTATTATTGTATATATTTGAAGGTCCAAGTAACCAAAAGACAAATGAGAATCCTAGTTTTAAGACATGCCACACTTGTGGAGATCAGAAATACGGGCTTGAGATAAAATCTGCTGGTTGGTCATTTAAGGACAGGTGTTAATGGTCTAACAATCTATGAAAGAAGGGTATTGACTCAGATTTCATTTCAGATAGTAGTTCATTGTGTCACAAGGAGTTAGAGATGATTCCTCATCTATTCTTCTTTTGGCATTTCTCTATTTCATTTGGAGTCACCTTTTTAAGCTTTGTCGCATTTCCTGGTGTTGTCTAAAGTCCATCTGGGGAGTAGCAGATTCATACTCGACAAATCCTTTCTTTGGTATGATCTAACCCTTTGGAGTATTCTTTTTGTTTACCATCCTCTGATCCATATGGAAAAATAGGAATAACCAGCATCTTCAATTCTTTCAAAAGTTAAGTCGAGGATGCTATTTTTGTCTTCTGTAAACTTAGAATTGGCAGGTAGGCTGTTGTAAGAAAGGGTTTTGAAGATCCCAAGGTAGATAACTTGATATTCAATTGAGAGATGTGCACGAGATCCAATGTGAGGAAGGAGATGCAGGGGGTTGGATAGTCTCCTCCCACCAAGGTGTGAAAAATTAAGGTGGATGGAACAGCTAGAGGCAAATTGGAATGGAAAAACAGAATTCATGTAGCCGGCCCCAACATAATCGAGACAAGGCTTTGATGGTGGTGGTGGTGGTGGTGGTGGTGGTGAAGATAATGATGTCTACAAGAAATGGGGGAGCCCTCATCCTACCAGCCCTTCCTCCATAATTGGGGAGGAGGACTATAATTAAGTAATCTTTCTCATCCAAGCTCATAGTGAAGAGTGACTCATCGAACATAATTCCTTAGGTGTCTTCTCCAAACAGGATCGATGAAAACTTAAGTTCGTCCCCATTGAAATACTTTTTCTTTGCCTTCTGTAGGATGAAGAGTTTGTTCATATTGGTAGAGAAGCTAACGAGCTAGCAGATTCTAGTGAAACATGAGTATGATGGGGATTCTATATTTATAGGGCCCTTGCTATAATTGTGTGGGTGGATGTTAAGCTTTTGTTAGATAATCTCCTTTTCTTTTGTTTCTTTCTTTTTCTTTTTTTCTTTTTTTTTTTTTTTTTGGATTGGTGGGGGGGTGTTGGTTAGATCCTTCTAAAGCTTTTATTACAACACCCTAGCTATCTTCTCTTCTCAATAGAAGTTCTAGTTACCAATCAAAAAAGAAAGGGCTTCAATGATTGACATGGTCTTGGACACTCTTTGTTAGTAATCTTCCAGTTAGAATTCATTATTCAGAACTTCCTGCTATTTTTTAAAGAAAAAGGATTTAAAAGAACTAGAAAGAAGTTGGGTGGGTATAGTTGTAGATAAGGACTTGAAGAAAAAATTGTGGGGGTAAAAAGGTTGGGTGATACAATTATAGCAATTAAACTAGTATTAGAGGAAGACATAATTCATATTATTAGTGCATATGCACCCCAAGTAGGATTAGATGAAAGTGCCAAGAGACAATTTTGAGTAGGAAATGGATGATTTACTGCGAGAAATTCCAATTGGTGAAAAGATTTTCCGAGGAGGGGGCTTAAATATGCATGTAGGGAATGATAATAAAGGGTATGGGAGAGTGCATGGAGGACAAGGATTTAGAGAAAAAAATGAGTTAGGAGGCATTATCTTGGATTTTGCATTACCATTTGACCTCATAATAGTGAACACCTGCTTCAAAAAAGAGAGGGGGTCATTTAATTACTTATAAAAGTGGAACTAACAGGAGCCAAATAGACTTATTTTAGTGAAGGACAATGATAGAGGGAATGTTTTAGCAAACTTTTACATAAAGATTATATAGGAGGCATAAAAACAAGAGTATACTTAGTAGGACATACTTTTTTCCGCAAATCTAGAGTAGTGGAAGTGAAGAAAGCATTGACAAATGAAAATAGGAAAGGTTAGGGCCCAAATGACATTCCGATAAAGGCTTGGGAATGCTTGGGAGAATTTTGTGGGATTTGGTTAATTAGGCTCTTTAATAAGATATTAATGACAAAGAAAATGTCGGATGAATGAAGAAGAAGTGTTGTAGCACCTATATATAAGAATAACAAAGATGTACAAACTGTACCAACTATTGTGGGATTAAACTTATGAGTAATACTATGAAGTTATGGGAGAGAATAATGGAGCAAAAACCAAGACAAAAGACCATGACATCTGAAAATCAATTTGGTTACATGCCAGGGAGATCAACTATAAAAGCTATCGTCTCACTTAGGCAATTTATTTAAAAAATATCGAGCAAAGAAAAAAAATCTGCATATGGTCTTCATCAATCTAGAAAAAGCATATGACAAGGTACCTAGATATTTAATTTGGTGGGTTTTAAATAAAAGGAATGTTCCAAGACACTATATTGAAATTATTAAAAACATGTATGAAGGAGCGGTAACGAATGTGAAAACTACCTGTGGAGAGACAGGTGAGTTCCCCCTGACCATGCATCCGGGTCAGCCCTACTTAATTTGGTGGGTTTTAAATAAAAGGAATGTTCCAAGACACTATATTGAAATTATTAAAAACATGTATGAAGGAGCGGTAACAAATGTGAAAACTACCTGTGGAGAGACAGGTGAGTTCCCCCTGACCATGCATCCGGGTCAGCCCTACTTCACATTGATTATGGATGAGTTAATTGCTCATATTCAAAAAGAGGTACCTTGATGTATGTTGTTTGCAAATGATATAGTGTTGGTGCATGAATCAAGAGTTGGTGTAAATGAAAAACTTAAAAAATGGCGGGAGACTTTAGAATCCAAAAGCTTTAAAATAAGTCGTACAAAGACAATATATGAATTACAACTACTGTGAGAATTGAAGCCCAGGAGATACCACATATATTCATTCTGCTACCTTGGCTCAGTGATTAGTAAGGACGGAGAGATTGTTGAAAATGTTGAACATAGGATATAAGCAAGATGGTTGAAGTGGAGACTTGCTTCTAAAGTGCTTTGTGATCAATGCATGTCAATAAAATTGAAGGAAAAATTTTACAAGACAATGATTAGACTAACTATAACCAATGGAGCAAAATGTTGCTCAATCAAGAAACAACATATGCACAAAATGGATGTAGCAAAGATGAGACTGTTGAGGTGTATGTGTCGTAAAACTAGGAATGATAAAATTAGAAATGAGCGCTTTCAAATTAGAGAAAACCATTTGAGATGGTTTAGGCATGTCCTATAAGGTCCCAGCCATATCCTAGCTTTGTTTATGTTAATTTTGTGTGCTTGTGTAGTTTAAAGGGTGTCGAGTGGGTTAGATGACTAGTTTTGGGTAATTCTAATGGTTTTGGGCTTAGTTTAGAGAGTTGAGGGGGTTATTTGTAATTTTGGGAGTTATAAGGGCTGTATGTACTTTTAGAAAGTGTAGGAGGTAGGGCCCTTGGTTGTAGTTTAGTTGAATGTAGGGTCCTTGGGACCTTGGGAGAAATTAAGATTTTCCTTGAGTTTTCAAAAATGCCCTTTTTTGCACTACACATAAGTGGATGGTATTTTGGCCATTCCTTATAAAGCAACAAAACCAACCCTGCCATCCCACCAGCAACATCTCTCTCTCTCTCTCTCTCTCTCTCTCTCTCTCTCTCTCTCTCTCTCTCTCTCTCTCTCTCTCTCTCTCTCTATCTCTCTTCCCACATCTCTCAAAGCTTCCAAAGCAAGATCAGCCCCTTTGATCACAAGAATCCCTTGGAGGAAAGAAAATTAGGCAAGATTTCCCGCTTTTCCATCATCTCACCTTCTTGGATCATCTCTTTTCTACTCAATTGAGGTAGTCTCCAAACCCTAACCTCAATTCAAGCTTTCTTTGGGGAATTTCTGGTGGAAATCAACCCTAATACCTCTTGGGTTGTATATGTGATAATTGGGGTTTTAGTGAGGTTTCTTGAAGGATTTCTAGAGATCTTGAGCTTTGAGAGTGAATTCTCCTAAAAATCACACCAAGGCAAGTACATTATGTGGATTTCACTATATAAATGTTGTTGACTTGTTTCCATGATTCTTTGCAGTAGATTTCATTAGAATTTCCAAAAAACTAAGCTCAATTCACGGATTAGAAACCCTTTTCTTGTATTTGGAAACCCTTGATGATGGATGGCCTTAGATCTAGGTGATAAATGGTGGAAATTGGTTGTAAATGACGTAATTTGATGTAATTTCGATGATAGGAGGAAATTGGAATGGAAAGCATTCGAATGGGGTTCGTATCTGCATAATTAGCTATAGTTTTGAACGGCTACAGCTAGCCATAGACCTTTAGAAAAGCTAACCTTGAATGTGCCTCGGCCAGCTTTTCTAGAGAGCTGACTTTAGGGGTTTTTGTTCTATGACGAGCCCACGGCACGACATGAAGCCACGGCTAACCATAAGCTTATTTTCCAGAAAATGTAGAACTTCTATCTTGTGACCCTTAGCCTATGTTTGGGACCTCTCAACCTTAATGTATGACTTGTAATTGGAGACTTGGTGTAAGTGGAGGATTGAGCTTAGTCTCTACTTACCAGTTGACCAAATTGGGGCATGGGAGACCAAGTTCATTCAAGAGGATGGTTCTCATTGGACTTTGGCACCAACAAAGCACCAAGTAAATAATTTAATAGGCATCTGGGGACCTTTGTTGACCATTGAGTTGAATTGCTTAGTATCTATACATGAAGCGCAGCCCTTGACCTAGGTGGATTTGGTTATTTGTATATGTTCTTTGATCGAGTTATGATGATATGATCCTTATTGCCTTGTTTATCATTTGCCCTCTGATCCTATGGCTATATTGTGTTTGGGATACCTTTTGATTAATTAATTGATGATGATGAGATGGACTTTAATGGACCTAGAATTGTATTCATGTTTGATGGAGGAGGTGCATGAATTACCCGTGTCTTTGGGGATAGGTGGACTATTCAATGGCCTTTTTGGAAGGGTTGTTTTGGGAATTTGATGAATGGCTTTGTTTTGAGAATTTGGATAATTGAAGTAGTTCCCTTACTTTGATGGAGATTTGCTCACGCAAAAGATGCCTGGCCAGACTCTATGTTTCGGAGTGTTACCTTGGACCTTTAGGCACCACTCAGCTTGCCAGTCTAGCCATAGCTTGATTACCTATGGGCGGGGCCATGTTCTTTTGCCAGCTGCAATTTGGGATTTTGAGGTGAACATATGCCACTGGGTACCACTTTGACGCTTTGAGTACCAAATTTGGCCGCGCATTCCCGTGCACTTTGTTTTAGCTGGGCTAGTCATCCCCGTGCATCCCCACCACCACGCTATAGAGTACGGGAGGGCCAAGACATATCATGTGGTAATTAGCTTATGTGGAGATGCCTGTTTTGCTAGGTTGGATATTTTGTTTAGCTTATTCCTTTCGATAATTCATGCTATTATGTTATTCTTGCACAATTGCCTAGTATTGTACATTTGTTACTCTATTAATCGTGTCTATTTCCGTTACTCTACTTGCTACATTTATACTGTGGTTCTTATGTCATGTATTTGCCAGATTTTCATAATCTGATGTTGTTTAACCTTGGTGCTATCAAGTGAGGAGCCCATTGTCTATCAGCGGTTGAGCCAGTCTATGAGGCGCCAGAGTCTGAGGCCAGGGATGAGTAGCTGAGTTGGACTTCGATGAGAGACAATATGTTGCACCATTACCCATAGTTTTGAGATTGATGTCATTTGATTCTCAGTTGTGTACAAAACTTAAATTGAACTTTGAAACTTGAACCTTAATAGCTGATATACTTGCTCTCCTCTTGTGCACATACATGGATATCATTGATAGATCACTTTGGTTTGCTTCCACTGAATGTTGAATTCGCTTCCGCACTTTATTAAATGCGTAAATTACGGTTAAAATTTACCCTCACAGCGGACTATTGATCCGAGAAGCACATAATCAAACCCTTGGATTCGGACTTCCACCTAAGTTAGGGAATCCGGATTTAGGGGAGTGACTTGTCCAACACATGCCAGCAACGGCGACGGTAAGGAAAGTTTGAGCTATGCAGATTGATGGCCCACCAAAGAGTAGGGGTAGGCCAAAGAAGACATGGATGAAGGTAGTAAAAATAGATCTGAAGACGTACAGCTTATCTGAGGATTTGGCTCAAGATAGATCGGAATGGAGAGACAACATTCATGTAGTCAACCCCAACATAGTTGGAACGAGGCTTTGATGATCATCATCAACAACGAGGCTTTGATGATCATCATCAACAAGGCTTTGATGACGATGACGATGACGATGACGGCGACGGCGTGGTGATGGATGAGGATGGCGTGGTGATGGTGATGATGATGGTGGTGGTGGTGGTGGTGGTGGTGGTGGTGGTGGTGGTGGTGGTGCTGATGATGGTGATGATGATGATGATGATGGTGGTGATGATGGTGATGGTGATGATGATGGTGATGATGATGGTGATGATGGTGATGATGATGGTGGTGATGATGGTGATGGTGATGATGATGGTGATGATGATGGTGATGATGATGGTGATGCTGATGATGATGATGATGATGATGATGATGATGATGATGATGATGATGATGGTGATGATGCTGATGGTGATGATGGTGATGGTGATGATCTTCATGTTATTTTTTATTTAAGTTATCTTGGTGAGATCATGTGATTTTTTATTAAAGTTATCTTGGTGTTTAAATGCTTTCATTCCTTTAGATAGATTGACATAAAAAAATAAAAATAAAAAAGAAGAGGTTTAGATATGACAGAATGGGATGCATTGGAGACAATTGAAACGATTAATGGAAGGCAAGTAGTTCATAGGGAGATTATTGTGCAAGTCTCAAAATATGAGAAGCAACTAAGTAGGAATAGAGTGAACTTTGTGCAAATTCAGAATATTCTAGCTGCAACGGGTCATTTACACAAAAAATACTCAACCACGAATGAGAGGAAGGAGGAAAGGAGAAAGGGTAGAATGAATCCAATTAATAAGATATTTGGGGATGACAAAGTATGTGGGTGGAATATTCCGAAAATTGAAAGGTAGTTAAAGTGGCTAAAAATTGATCTTGTGGGAACATATATATTTATATAACCACACTTCCATGGAATTTTTCCATAATGAAGTCAGTTATATGGGTTTTTTATGAAATTTTGTATAAGTGTGTATAAATATATACCTAGCGGGTCATGCAGGTTGAGTTGCATAGTTTCTCTCCCATTTATCTTCAACCGGTTCTTCTCTCTCTTTCTTTTTATTCTTCCTCGTCTTCCACTACCACAATAATTTTTCTTTTTTCATCAAATAATTTAACCAAATTAGTGTCAACACGAAATCTTTTACTATAACTGAAAGTTCAGGGCTGAAGCCGGAAACCATAACGTGGACGGAAGCAAGGAACCCACAAATCAGCTAAAGGATGTAAGTGGCCAGCACTCTACTATTGCTTGAAATGGCCTGGGGTTCGATTTGGTGAGTTCAGGAGAAGCTCGAATCCTATTCTCAGGCCGGCAAGGCCTGTATGCCCTGAAAGGGATTTAGCAAGGGGCTTTCAGTGCTACAGCTGGAAGGAGAGGCTGGTCCTGCAGTTGGTTCAGCATGGGGATTTTAAGTCTTAAGTCCAGTAAGTGGTTCAGTAAGGACCAAAGGCACAGCCAAGGAGTACACAGTACAGCACTGATGGCCAATTATAGTTGCAGTAGTAGCAGTAGCAGTAGCAGCAGCTGCAGCAATTGCAGCACCAATAACAGTAGTGCCACCAGAGACAGTATTGGAGTTCAACTAGGCAACAGCAGATCAACATCAGCAGCAACCGCAACAGCAATAGACATAGTTGCAGAAAAATGATTGTTTTAGGGGAAAGTCCCTTACCAAATAACAATGACAAGGGAACATCAACAATCAGGGCAGCATAAGTAGAGGCATAGTGGTACGAACAACAACTGTGACAGTCGTACATAGTGGATGCCAATTATAAGGAAAAGGCCATTAAACCATTTTGCTTGAGATTAGAATTATAGCTCTTATACATTGAACTATTCCAACTCAATATCAAAAGTATCATTCATTTCTCATTGATATTACTACCCACAGAATGAGAAAGACATAAACAAGGTACCATGCAGGACAATATCTTAAAAACCATGAGAATCAAGGATTGATGCTGTTCTTGAAGGATAAGAAACACGTCAAATGGTACCATAATAACAATCATCAAAATGGGGCAAACTCATGCCAAAGAGTAAAATCAAATATTAAATGAAAGAACTTAGAAAACATGTAATTGTTTTGAAGTTAACCTAAATTATGAGGAAGCTCAAAAACAAGAATATACATGCATATGGCATCAATTTCGCACAAATTACATGCATCATTTCATACCTATGCTTTCCAAGAACAATACCGGACTCACTAGATCGAGACAATCCAATGTCTTCAGGTGAAATGATCTCATATGTACCTTTGTGTTTGAGCATTCCATCCTACAAAAGATCAATGGTAGGAAATTAGCTATCAAAACTCCTAAACTTAATTTACACACAGTAAACCAAGGACAGAAATTAGAGAACAGTGGATGACTACTTGAGTCAACAACTGCATCTTAATGTATACCTGTTTAAGGACTTAAAAGATGTAAATAAATGCAAAGAAAAAAAATAGAAAGGCAAATGAAATAACAGAACTTCAGAAAAATGCTAAACAAAATCAATCACCATGGAACACACAACAAAGGGGAAGTTCTTCAACTTTGTTGGGTAGATCTTCTTCTTCCAAGCTCCTTTCAAAACCCCAAATCTCACCCATCAATATGCCAAAACCACATCCATCAAAACCCCAATCCACACAGATCAAAACCCTCATCCCCTCCTCCTTCAACCAACCCAAAACCCAAAACCCTAATACCACCCACAAACACTAAACTCACATGCCTGAAAATCCATCTTGTTGTCATCATGCCTGCAACTTGATGGAGGGAGGCTCGCCAGTTGCCACAGCAAGACCTCATGCTTGCCCCAAATCCCACCCATCAAAACCCCAATTCATGCTGATCAAAACCCTAAGCCTCTCCTTCAATTCACCCAAAACCCTAAACTCTACTACCACCCACAAGCACCAAATCCATATGCCTGCAAATCCATATTTTAGTCCTCATGTCGGCAAATCGATGGAGGGAGGAAGGCTTGCTGTAGCAAGACCTCATGACTGCAAATCCATCTTGTAGTCCTCATGCCTGCATATCCAATTACCCATCTTGTAGTCCTCTAAGTTGCTCTCAATCACAATTCACAGAAAAATAAATAACACTAGTTCAATGCAACTCTGCCGAGTTGAATTGGAATCTGACTCAGCTCAGGCCGAGTTTGAGTTGAATTCCATTTTTTTTAAAGTCTGTCAGAAGTGTAAAGTATATACAGTATGTAAACATATAAGAGCCCCATTAACAAGCAGAGCACAAGTTATGTTAACCAAGCTCAGCTCATGAAACAATCTAGTCGAGCTCCCGTAGCTTTTGAGCCTACTTGGTTTGTTTCAATTCTTACATACATTCAATGTAGCATGCAAAAGAAGAAATGCCAAACGAGCACATTGACCCTCAACAAGCCCAATCAGATCATGAGATTATGGAAACTAGTATGCACAACAATAATCAAGAATTATTGAACTAAATCAGCTAACACATACATATATATTGGATGAAAACTTTTTTTTATTTTTTTGAATGGTCTTTTTTTTTTTTTGAATGGTTAATTATTTCATTAAAAACAAACAGCATAGGAGAGTTTCGGCTAATATATTTAAATAAGCAAAGAGTACATGGAACAAAACCTATCCAAAAACAAAACAAAAAAAAAAGAAGCGTTAATAGAAGAAAGGGATGTTCTTATATATTTATTTGGTAGGCATAAATACAGTTCATCAGTGAAATACGTCAACAAATCGCAAGTTGTGTACAAAGACATGATGGGAAAATTCATCATTATCATTATTATCAAAGAATTATTCCATCTATATGGGGACATTACTAGAAAGTTAAAAACCGCATATGAAGGTGCACACATACCTGATGGATACCACTTTCATGAGCAAAAGCATTGGATCCAACGATGGCCTTGTGCGGTTGTACATGAAGTCCACTATACTCTGCTACCTAACGATAGAATCCATAATAATAATAAGGGACTTGTATTGAAAGGCACAATCAATGAAGAAAAAGGTAAAACCTGTTTTTACAAGTCAAACATAGGGCCATAGAAGTAGTACCATCCTACTCGCCATAACAATGTATCTAGTGTTGATCCCAGTATAAAGTCCTCCCATTAGCTCCTTTCCTCGGCATTTTATAGCCATGACCACCTACAGAGATTTAAATAAGGATACTTTAATTAGCTGACATTGAAAGATATGACTATATGAGAGAATGAAGGAGCAAGATAGCAAGAGATTTAAGTCTGATAACACCTACATATCACATAAATAAAACCAACATTCATATATGAATATTATTAAAAATGATACATTATTTAAGCACGATTCTGTTTGTTGACAGACATGATAGTGGAGTACAAAAAAGACACCGCAAAACCACATTCTGGAGGTTAATTGGCAAGAGTGGAAGAAGCTCCAAATTAAGAGCAAAGAAAAATGATAAGCACCATGATTAGGGCTGTCTAAGAGGGTACCCAGCCTGGCCCTCAAAAGGCCCACAAAATAAGGGATTTTTTCACTTTAAAAGCCCAAAGGGTAGGTAGGTACGGTAGGTTAGGGCCCAATTTTTTCAGGCCCACCAATTTGAGGGAGGGGAAAGGGCAATATGAAGCCTGGCCCAGTCTTCTCATATTTATTTTATATGTATAAATTTACGTAAATTTATTAAGATTAGGAGGTTGTTTGGAAGCAACAAATTTTTAAATATTTAGTTATATTATTTACTAGATTAAGAGGTAATCTGCCCACACAAAATAGGAGTTTGGCTAACTTACATTGTATTATACAATACGCCACTCTCTTACAAAGACCCTCATATCACATCAATCAATTATATGATGTAGAAAATAATCTTTCGTATAAAAACTCCCAAAAAATAAAAAAAGAACAGGATGGCAAGTTTTAGCACAGTATCTCCACATAAATTCACATGTCACATTAATGATTATGACTGCAATTACCAACAACAATGAGTCTTGCTATAATATAATTCCGGAGATTAGAATGGTCTTATTGTAGTTACAAACAATTAATGGTCCTATCATGGTTACCAACATTTGGTGGCCCCATCATGGTTACCAACATTAGACAGCCCCCACGCTCATTACTAATATTAGGTGTGTCCAACTATCACATTAGGTGGGTCCCATCATGAATGCCAATATTAGGTGAGTCCCGCAGCCCGCAGTGATTACAAACATTAGATTGTGTGACCCTAATTATTATTTCTATTATTTTTATAAAATAAATATTTTATACCCCACCACCAACCAACCAAGCAAAAATAAATAAATAAATTTAACTCCACCGTGTTGATTATTGCATTGCATTGCTGATCCCAAACCCAGAAAAAAGAGAAGGGTTAATGTCTGGTTGACAGCCGTGCCCAGTGGCAGTATGGAAAAATATTATAAAAAATTTTGTTTTTCTTTTCTTTAGGCCACAGCCCAGCCAAAACGGCCCTCATAGGTCTTCTTCCCCACTCCTCCCCCCAGCACACATATGTTGAAGGTAGGGTAATGGTAGACCCCCGACTTGGGCCCTACAACAATAAAAATCATAGTCCAGTGCTATACTTATGACTGAACCATCCACAAAGTAGATCCCACCAAGGCATTCAAATTAGTAGATAGATAAAACCAAAGATTTTTTATGATGGTTTAAAGTGCATATGTTAAATGATGAGTAAAATATTTTTAAAGAATGAATGAATGAAAAAAGGCAAAACATCTTCAGACAAAATAAACATGGAAAGAAGCATTTCCTACTATCAAATTTTTAACTTAGTACTACTGGGTTCATCTATCTGATGAAACAAACAAACGAATGTGAGCTGAGCAAAAGGAGACTACAAAATAGACCTACAACATGTTAAATATGTCAAAGCCAGTAGGGAGAAAGGAAGATAGAAACAGTAGAACCAATATGTTTGTGAATTCGATCATCCCATTCAGGGCTCACGATCATCCTTTATAGAATATAGTTGCTATATCTGTTACATAATTGTAGCAATCACTAGATTATAGCCAATCTAATCTAATCAGAATCTAAATTACATCTCCTAATATGGCAATGATACAAATTACATATCTATACATGTGAAGTAACTTATCTCCCAAGTTTGGGCTGTATTTGTCATGGGCTGACCCACTGACCCATTTAGCACTAGCCCATTTAACACCCCCCCTCAAATTGATGCGGGTGAATCCACGAGCATCAATTTGCCAACTAAGAATTGGTGTCTTGGCCGGGGAAGACCCTTGGTAAAGATATCTGCAATTTGAAGGCTGGTAGAAACATGAGGAAGAGTAATTGCTCCACGCACAAATTCATCACGTATGTAATGACAAGCCACCTCAATATGTTTTGTACGTTCATGGAAGACAGGATTTTCAGTAATCCGTATGGCACTGGTGTTGTCGGCATAAAGAGGAGTAGGACCAGATTGGGAAAATCCAAGCTCAGAAAGAAGACCCCGAAGCCAGACAATTTCAGATGTGGCAGCCGACATAGCACGATATTCTGCTTCTGTGGAAGATTTGGAGACTTTATCTTGTTTTTTACATTTCCAGGAAATTAAGGAGTCCCCCAGGAACATGCACCAACCAGTGGTAGATCGGCGACTATCAGGGCAACCAGCCCAGTCAGCATCTGAATAAGCAATGAGAGACGTCGAATTGCCCACAGGAAAGAAAAGACCACGAGATGGTGTGTGAAGAACATATCGAAGAATGCACCGAACAGCAACTAGATGGAGATGGCGTGGCTGTGTCATGAACTGACTAACCAGATTGACTGCATAGGAGATATCAGGCCGAGTGATAGTCAAGTAGATCAAACTTCCGACTAAACGGCGATACATTGTGGCATCAGGAAGAAGATCACCCGTATCGTGCGTGAGCTGAAGATTGGCCTCAACAGGAGTATCTACAGGAGTGGAGTTTTGAAGACCAGCTATCTCAATGAGATCCATAGCATACTTGTGTTGATCAAGGATGAGACCTTTCGCTGACTGATGAACCTCAAGGCCTAGAAAGTATGTGAGTGGCCCTAAATCTTTCATATGGAAAGATTCATGTAAGGATGCTTGTAGATGTGTGATCATGCCAGAGTCTGTCCCAGAGATGATGATATCATCTACGTAAACCAATAGGACAGTAAGCCCTTTTGAGGAACGGTGAAGGAACATAGAAGGATCAGAAGCACTCTGAGTGAACTGTAGATGAATGAGAGCATCCCTAAATTTCTCGAACCAGGCGCGCGGAGCTTGCTTAAGACCATATAGAGAGCGGCGTAAGCGCACGCAATCGCCTGTTGATGCACCCGTAATGCCTTGGGGAAGTCGCATATAGACTTCTTCTTTGAGATCACCATGAAGGAAGGCATTCTTGACATCAAATTGGTAAAGAGGCCAGGAGTGAGAAGCAGCAATGGCAAGAACAGTACGGATTGTAGTCATTTTTGCAACTGGAGCAAAGATTTCCTCATAGTCGATGCCATATTCCTGTCGGTTGCCGAGAGCGACTAACCGTGCTTTATAACGATCCAAAGAGCCATCAGCCTTAAGTTTGACAGAAAAAACCCATTTGCAGCCAATAGGTTTTGCAGATGAGGGACAGGGAACGACATCCCAGGTATGATTCTCCTGCAGTGCCGTTAATTCGTCGTGCATAGCCTTTCGCCAACAGTCATGCTTCACCGCCTGCAAGTAAGAAGTCGGAATAACAATGGAGGAGAGGGCAGCAAGCAAAGATGTGTGAGTGAACCCATATTTGTCAGGAGGCTTGGAGATACGCGTAGAGCGTCGAAGCTGAACTGGAGAGAAAGGAGCTTGTGATGAAGCGGGGACAAGATCAGGTGCCGGCGAGGGATCTGGAGGGGGAGGCAGTAGTGGAACATCCTTATGACGACGCCGTTCATAAACAATGAGTGGAGCAGAGGGTGAGTCAGAAAAAGCTGGTAGATGAGAAAAAGAAGGTAAAGGAGAAGAATGGGTAGAAAAAAAAAATTGAGATTCGAAAAATGTGACATTTCGAGAAATGCGCAGACGATTGAGCACAGGATCATAACAAAGATACCCCTTTTGATGAGACGCGTAGCCAAGGAACACACATTTGGCCGATTGAGCAGTTAATTTGGTACGTTCGGTTGAGGGTAGATGAACAAAACACACACATCCAAAAATGCGTAGGTGGGTGTAAGTAGGCTCGGTATGAAAGAGACGAAAGTGTGGTGTTTGATTGGTGAGGCGATGGGATGGTAGGCGATTGATTAAATGAACTGCAGTGGCTAAAGCTTCGGGCCAAAATCGTGCGGGAACTGATGATTCTAAGAGAAGAGAACGAACAGTATCGAGGAGATGTCTGTTCTTTCGTTCAGCAACTCCATTCTGTTGAGGAGTGTAAGGGCACGATCGCTGTGATAAAATCCCGTATTTTTGCAAATAAGTTTGAAATGGATGGGACATATATTCCCCTCCGGAATCAGATCGAAGAACTTTTATGCGAGTAGAAAACTGATTTTCAACATATGCCATAAATTTTTGGAAAGCATCAAAGACTTCAGATTTAGAGTGTAAGAAATAAACCCAAGTGAATCTACTATGATCATCAATGAAAGTGACAAAATATTTGTAATTTGTATGAGAGATTACCGGAGTAATCCCCCAGACGTCACTATGAATAATGTCAAAGCAATTGAAAGCCATAGTAGATTTGGAAGGAAAGGGAAGAACTTTGCTTTTTCCAAGTTTGCAAACAGAGCACTCATCAGAAATGTGACGAAAAGATGTTTTATTTTCATTAATACTACCAGTGTTTAACATCAAAGATAACAATTTTGAATGAGGATGGCCTAATCTATTATGCCAGAGCCTCCAAACATCCTGAGGAGAAAAACAAGAAAAGGCAGAAAGCTGATTATTTGGAGAAGGAGGCAGAACGAGAGGAAACAGGCGTCCACACTTAGGCCCCTTCGCGATCACCGTCCCCGACACTTGATCCTGCACAACACAACCAGAGCGAGAGAAGGAAACATTACAATTATCATCAATCAATTGGCCAACAGACAAAAGATTTGTAGTGAGATGAGGAGAAAGAAAGACGTTTGTGAGAGGTAAGGAATGAATGATATCACCAGTAGCTGTAATAGGAAGCTTTTGACCATCAACAGTATGGACTTGTAAATTTCCATTGTATGGTTGTAGGTTAGATAGATGAGCGGTGGAGGAGGTCATATGATTGGAAGCTCCAGAATCAATAAACCATAGGGAGGAAGAGGAGTGGTGGTTACCTGAAATGCCAAGTGCAGAGAAGGCATTTATGATCATCTGTTGAATAAGCTCAGGGGTGATTTGAGGAACACTATTGGTGGCAGGAGGTGGTGAAGGCGTGACCGGTGCCGAAGGACTAGCACTAGAAGAAGTAGCATCTGCAGTGTTGACATGATAAGCTCGAGGAGTGCGATTTTGTGGCCGCCTTTTGCATTCTGTAATAACATGACCATTCGATTTGCAATAATTACAAAACTTGGTCTTACACTGTGAGGCATAGTGTCCATAATTTTTGCAGCCAAAACATTGGATTTTGCTGAGATCTCTTGCTGGAGGTTGTCCTTTCGAGGCAGAAATAGTATGATGAGTGATCCCTCCCGGGTTGTAATTGGTAGTGGATGCAAATGCGACATCAGAAGAGTTTCCGGAGGACTGTTGCTTTAGAGCATGCTGAGTTATCTGACTCTGTTCCTCTCGCAAGAGTTCATTTAGACACTCATTCAGGGATGGAGATGGAACCCTGCTCATCAGATTGGAACGAATGATCTCATACTCAGATCTTAATTTCATGAGGAACTGGTCTCTGTGAGAAGTTGCCTGTAATTTTTGAATCTCAGACAGAGCGGCCTCAGAGACATTGAGGTATTTGATTTCATCATATTCAGCCCATAAATTAAGAAAACCTGTATAATAATCCTGGATGGAAGAAGTCCCTTGGGTATACTGAGCGATCTCCAGTTCAAGCTGGTATTGTCGGGCTGAGTTCCCTTGGTGATATACTTACTTCAGATATTCCCACATCTCCTTAGAGGTCTTGTAAGGTTTGAGATTCAGGATATATTGAGGTTCAACAGAACCAAGAATCCAGGTTTTTATTTTGGCATCCTTTGTATGCCAAGAGAGTATTTTTTTCTCATCTTCCTGAGGACGTGGATCTAATCCGGAAACAAGTCCCCACAGTTCCTTTCCCTCAAGATAGACTTGAAATTGATAGGACCAGGAAGTATAATTCTTTCCATTAAATTTAATCAATGCAATGTCATGCTTTTCCATGGCAGTAGATGTATGAGCAAGAAAATCCAACTGTTTCTTAAAGAATGGCTAACCGGATGAGAGAAATAGTTCCAAGTGTGCAACAGAGAAGTCCAAGTTTGCAGCAGAGAAATCAGAGAAGACAGATTCAAAAAACAGCACCTTCCCAGAAAAAAACTCAACAAAATAGGCCCAGGCGTCCAAGATTTTGCAGAGAGAAAAGGATGCAGCAGCCAACCAGTGCAATATATGATCAATCAGAGATCATACGATGATGAGGACCACAAATTCGCACCAAACAAAGCAGATTGCTCACAAAAAGGATCAAAATCCAAAAACTTGGACGGCTGTGATGAAAAGATACAGCAGAAATTGGAATTTCTCTAGAAAGGGTAGAAAGCCTACCTCTGAGATGCTAAAAATCCTCAAAAAATGCCCACAAATACCAGAAGGAGTAGTCGACCAGATCTGTTGCAATATCCAGATGCAGTAGTGTGGATCTGGGGTGGGCCACGTCTGATCACACCTTGATCAAACCAGTGGATGAAGATTCCTTGAGTATAGAAGACACTCGATGACTTCCAATGGTTGGAAGATGAAGAAGATCACTCAGAAACTCTGTATAGAGTTGAGTTTACTCAGGGCTCTGATACCATGTCAAAGCCAGTAGGGAGAAAGGAAGATAGAAACAGTAGAACCAATATGTTTGTGAATTCGATCATCCCATTCAGGGCTCACGATCATCCTTTATAGAATATAGTTGCTATATCTGTTACATAATTGTAGCAATCACTAGATTATAGCCAATCTAATCTAATCAGAATCTAAATTACATCTCCTAATATGGCAATGATACAAATTACATATATGTACATGTGAAGTAACTTATCTCCCAAGTTTGGGCTGTATTTGTCATGGGCTGACCCACTGACCCATTTAGCACTAGCCCATTTAACAAAATAAAAGGTAATCAGTGGACAAATGTGAACCAGAAACGCATGCAAGAAGGATATCGGAATCAAGAGAATGATAAGAAATGTATCAGTCTATGTTTTAATAAAAAAAAAGGCAACATAAAATCAAATATATACCTCCTCTAAGGAAGCATTCCCAGCTCTTTCGCCTATGCCATTTATAGTTACCTCTAGCTGCCTTGCCCCAGCCTTGGCACCCTAGAGAGAAGCAACCCAGGAAGTGGCAGCACATTCAATTGAGGCTTGGTAAACAATGCAATAATAGTTCATTTGGAACAAAATATATGACATACAGCTAAAGTGTTCGCAGTTGAAAGGCCAAGGTCATTCTGACAGTGTGTTGAGATAATCGCATTTTCGATCCCTCGCGTGTTGGCTTTAATGTCAGCAATTAATTGTCCAAATTCATCAGGCAAAGTATAGCCAACAGTATCTGGGATATTGAGAGTCGTTGCCCCAGACTTAATAACCTCCTCAAGAAGAAGATAAAGGAACTCCTTGTCAGATCTGACAACCACCAAGAAGGCAACACATCAGAGGCCTCTCTAACCTAAAGAATTGAATCTCTAAATCATCCAACGGACACCTTAGATCCCTCAACCACTTGCATTACTACTTTCCTCTTTTTCACTCCAAATCATGTAATAGGGTCAAATCTGAAAAAATAAATATCCAATTGATGCAGACAACAGCAGGTCAAAAAAAGTTTTTTTTCTGATGCAAACAACGATCACTGAAAAAGAGAAAAAAGACAAATGCATGACCAAATCACAATAACTAGTAGAATAAAATATATAAATCACACCAACTGATAAAATACTTTTAAGAAAAAACCAAATTGATCATGCCTAAAATCAGAAAAAAAAAATTAAAAAATAGTGCTCAATTTTTTTTTTGGTTTATACATGGTTTTCTACAATTATTTCATCAGAATTGCACCCATTTCATAATAAAGGAATCAACTTGAAAAAAAAAAGGCATTGCAAACAGATAATTTTAGCATTAAAAGCATTTCCCCACAAGGGGAGAGGGAGAGGTCCTACAAATGTATCTAAAGCTCACTTCTTTCTAGTACATTTCATGTTCCCATCTCGTCTTCCTCCATGTTGTTCTCCCTTTTATCATGGTTTCTAATTCTCTACTAAAAAGAGAAATACTAAAGCGAAATGGACATCAAGAAATGACATCTTAAAACTGTTTTACTATAGCGCCAGTTTGTTTGCATAGAATAGAATTCATAAGAATTCATCCAAACTGGGTTCCAGCAAACGATTATTAAGGAGTTGAGGCGTGAAGGACATACAGTGAAGATGCAGATGGGGGCCTCGACTTTCCCAGGATTTGAATTACGAGGGTGATGCCTGACATTAAAGCAGAGATTATTTGATAGATCTTCACCTGTTTTTACTCCAATTTTTCACTAGGAATTCAATTCCATGCAAACAAAATTGAGAATGTACCTTGTTTCCAGATAATGAAGAAAAGGCACATTTCCATGGAAACTCCAGCATCCAAATTAAGCAATCCCCCATTACCAAAAACAAAAGGCAGCATGCAGAACATAAACCCTAAACCTCACCTGCCTGCATCCTCAGGGCTAAACTCAACATCCTCGCACCCAAGACTCCTCGCATACGCAACCATCTCCCTCGCAATCGCCACCACCTCCTCCCTCGTCTTCCTCAGCTTAAACTCCAAATGAATATCACTCGAAGCAATAAACGTATGAATCCTCGGCCTCTTCGCGTACTTCACCGCCTCCCACGCAGCATCAATATCAGACTTGTTACATCTAGAGAGGCCGCAGATGACCGGCACATGCCCATCGTCGGCGACGGTATTCCCGACCTCGCGGGCGATCGTTCGGACCGCTTCAAGGTCATCACGGGAGGCGGCGGGGAAGCCGGCCTCGATGATGTCGATGCCGAGGCGGGCGAGCTGGCGGGCGATGTCGAGCTTCTCCTTGGAGGTCATGGTGGCCCCGGGGGACTGCTCGCCGTCGCGGAGGGTCGTGTCGAAGATGCGGACATAGGCGGGATCGGAGATCCGGTTGGGGATGTATTCGGGCCGGGTGGGGATTAGGGTTTGGAGGCAGCATTTCGTGGCGAGGGCGGTGGAGGGTTTAGGGGTTTGGAGGAGATGGAAAGAGGAGGAGGAGGGTTTTAGGAAGAGAGATCTGTTGATAAAGAGAGAGGTTGAGGAGGAGAAATTAGGGTTTAAGAAGAGGAGAGAAGAAGAGGAAGTTGCAGTGGCCATGGAAATGGAAAGGGAGTGGAAGAAGGAGAAGAAGACAAACGTGTTGTTTTTTTTACTGAGATGTGGTAAGAAGTGTGGGATTTTCTTTCTAGTGTTTTGTTTTTATAGTTGGAGGGAACATGATTCCAACCGTTGATATGGAGGGTTTTAGTGATTTCTTAGCCGTTGATTTGAGGAGGGGCTGATGGAGACAGTTGGATCTAGGGGTGTGGTAGCAGAGTGGGGCCCATCTTCTGAATGGTGTGGATCAAAGGTTGGTGGGCCATGTTGAGAGGAATTTGCTGTTGTCAGGGAGTTGATAGGTTTTGAAAATTTGAAACTTGGGTTTAAGTGGAGGATTTTCACCTATGGGCAAAGCTCATATTGTTATTGTAAGGCTCACACCAGATGGGCATACTTGGATTTGGATGAATTCCTATAGTTGGGACTTGGGAGTAGGATCAGATGAAAAAGATTTATTGTGGTAAGAGTCAAGCAAAAAAATCTAACTCCATCAAATTATCTTGGACTTTGATTCATTATTCAGACTTTGATTCAATAACCTTATTTTTCTGTTTTTTCACAGCATGGTGCCTAGGGGCAAAAATAGGGTGGATCTTGGAATTATTTGGACTTTGATTCAATAACCTTATTTTTCTTTTTTTCACAGCATGGTGCCTGGGGGCAAAAATAGTGTGGATTTCGAACCCAAGTATTGAGCAAACTCGCACCTTATGTAAGAAGGGTATCAAATTCTCTTTTAATAAAAAAATCACGCCTCATGCCACTCTATTACTGAACTTGATTTAAAATATTGATGTCCAAAATGCCTTTTAAACTGTATTTTCATTCTAGAAAAAAGTAAGGGCAAAAAATGTATGTTTTTGTGAAAAAACTGAATATTTAAAATGCCTTAACTGTGTTGTGGACAATACTGATTTATGTGGAAATGTACCTTACTTTATCTACTTATTACTGGAAAAAAAGATATTCGGATGCTCATTTTGATGGACCTTACACCTCTCTCTTTTGTTTTCTTCTGTCGTGATCATCCCACTTTATTATAGATTTATAGGTTTTATTTTCTTGTTGCCAATGAAAGATTTAGAGAAATGCACTTTTTCACATGTCATGGCATAAATGCAGTTTTTCACATGTCAATTTTTACTTTAAAAATATATTTCATTTTTCAAGTTACGAGAAGGTATTTTTCATACATTAGATCTTCAAGACAATTATATATCATATTTTGAGTAAAACCAAATGTTCATTTTCAAGTACCTTAATTTTATATACTCATGCACCTAGGAGTTGGAGGAGTGGAATGAGGCATTGATTTGCTTTCCATATATTGTGTTCGAAACCACCCCAGCATTTGTGTGGGTTTAGCCGGCCGGCGCCACCCGAGAATTTAGTCCTATTCGGTCAAAGACTTCAGAGAAGCCCATGTCATAAGAAAATACCTTAATTTTATATATAATAAAATACCTGGTTTTTCAAATTATATGTTCTCATGAAATGCAAGCATTGGGAGATAAGTACAAAAGGATAGACCTGTTGATTTAAATGTCTTTGTCCATGTTTCTGTGTAACACCCGTTTATACGACCACACCATGTAACCACTACAAGTAAAAGTTCTACTTTTGCACTCCACTTTTCTATGGTTGAGTTAATGCACCTCTTCTTGAGGAAAAGTGAAAAAATACAACTGACTTTTTTATGATATAAAATAAAATCAGGAAACCCTATTTGTGATGGTTTTGGAGGTGCTTCTCCATTTGCGGGCATGCAAAGTGTTTTTTGTTTTTTTTTTTCCATGTGCATGACATCAACATGCCCTTTAGGTTCAGGTCCCCCCCCTTAACCCCAAGGGGTAGCTTAGTTGGCCTAGGACCACGGTTTGCTCCCGGAGGTTGTGGGTTCGAAACTCCGCTACCACACTAGGGCTACAGGGGATTTATCCGGCTTCCCTCTGGGCCCGGAGGGATTAGTCCAGCCCAAAGGGTTGGGAACCCTCCGACTAAAAAAAAACCCCAAGGGGTAGCTTAGTTGGCCTAGGACCACGGTTTGCTCCCGGAGGTTGTGGGTTCGAAACTCCCCTACCACACTAGGGCTACAGGGGATTTACCCGGCTTCCCTCTGGGCCCGGAGGGATTAGTCCAGCCCAAAGGGTTGGGAACCCTCCGACAGCAAAAAAAAAAAAAAGGTTCAGGTCCCCCCAAAACAAAACACGTCCTCACCACCCATGGACCCAAATGGGTGCATGAGTTATATATAAGTAATTGGCGCACAGCCATGGGATGGCCGGATGGGAATGAGTACAAACCAGCCAACAGAACAGTCCCACGAACATTAGATACTGGCTGGCCCATTTGACTATTGGGCTTGAATTGGATTGCATCAAGGTCGGTTGGACAATGCTTTGCATTGACCGCCAAGAGGCCTTTTTTCATTTAGGGGGTGTTTGCCTTTTTTACACATTAGATTCGTAAATGCAATTTACATATGGAAATATTCCATATGTAAATTTCACACATGTAAGCTTTACACGTGCGTTTACAACGTTTGTCTACTATTGTCATTTTCATATCATTTACGCATGTGAATAATTTTACCACATTTGTTTGAACTACATGTGTAAATGATAAACTTTTTTTTTTGTAAATTATATTTAGGTGTTTTTATCTTGATAGTAGTAATAGTTAAGAGCACTAAAATTGGTCACCACCTTTTGTTCCTGTAATTGCTTGGATGATTGTCAAACCATGAAAATATGGAAAAGCAAAAATGAAGTGTTGCTATAATAAAAAAAAATGAAAAAAAAACACATGTCCCTAGTTAAATCCTTCCATGATTAGTCGATAAAGTGGGACTGCCTGCACAAGATATGCAATTAAAATATTCTAATGCATCTCCACTATATACCAAACATAGTAACTTTTCAATCATTTATATACTTTTTAAATCCATACAAATAAAAAGGCCCAAACCATAAAAAGTTTCATGGTGTTTAAATCTCATATAAATAAAGTAACCCATTTTTTCCATCAATGAAGTCATGGTGTTTCAAAAAACAATTTACCATGTGCCCTTTACAAAATAAACAGACGTCACATTTTCAAAATGAACATCCCTCCATGTGCAAAAAAATGAGAGAATTCCTACATGTTAGTTCATCAAGCTCCTCTATTAGCATTAGCATCTCACATCTCTAATGTCATTGCATCTCGTAAGCGATAAGCATATTGACTATCAGATTCTTCATTGTTCGCTTCATCTTGACGATCATCCTGACGATCATCATTATCTTTCGTTTTAAATGAGTATTCTTTCATGACGATAACGTTCATATAATTCATCCGTACTAGGACTTCTCTTCATGATTAAGTTGTGTAATACAGCACATGCATTTACAATCTTTACCCGTGTCTTGATAGGATAATTACGAGGTATATGTGTCAAAATTGGAAACCATTCCTTCCACAGGCCAAATGTCCTTTCAATAACATTTCTCAACTTGGCATGTCAAATATTAAAAAGCTCACTAGCTGTCCTGGGAGCCAATGCTTGAGCTCCAAATTCCTTTAGATGATATCGGGTCCCACAATATGGTCCAATAAAACCTCGCCTATTACCATATTCAGCATCAACAAGAAAATACTTTCCTATAAAAATCCAATATGACAATTATCAGAAGATTGCAACATGCTTAACTATTTTTCAAAAATTATAATAACTTTCAAATTTACATCTTGAAATAAATATTTACCTTCGGGAACTTGAAGATTGTAGAGTCCCCTATTTTGTAGAACATCGAATAAAACTTTTTGATCATTGGCTAATCCTTCAAAGTAAAACTGTAATCACTATCATTGCTACTGCGTGTAAAAATACGATCTTCTTCTTTATATCCATTCCTTTTGCACTGCTCAAAAATTGATCGATAAATATTAGAATAGAAAAATTAACATAGCACAATAATCCACACTATATATCAACGTGATTAATCTACATACTACATGGATCACAATAAGAAAAATGGCAACATGAGTACATTATAACATTCATCATAAAGGAAACGACACTAATAACATAGAGTCATTTTAAAATTATAACATGACAAAAAAGCAAACTAAGTCCTATGTAAAAAAAAAAACAAACAAACAAACTAAGTCCCATGACAAAAAAGCAAACTCAAAGCCACAAAAAAACAAGCTTAGCAAACCAACGATCCTACATAGAGCCACTTAGCTTCGCCATGAGCCATACACGGCGTCGATCCTTTGTTGAAAATGCAAGAAATTGACTAGCCACTTGTGGATCCTTTAATAGCCTAAGAGCCCTTACTTCTAAAGTAAGGTCTAAATCTAACTCTTCGATGACAGCAACAATGTCAGCTTGGCTTGGCCCTGATTGAGCCCTCTTGTCAGCAAAGTAGATCAAAGTAGTGTTTATATCCTTAATTGCATGTGCAAGTTCATAATCGCTTTTAGTTTCATCCTGCACATTGCGTCTAGAACTACCAGTTGAGCGTTTTTTTACGCGTGGTGCTTCAGAGATACCTTCATCCATCTTATCAGAGCTACTTGATTCTACCGCTACATCATAGATGGATGCCTAGGGGGCTTCCATCGGATGTGGTGGACATTGGTTAGTCAACATCACATCTCTTCCATCAGCAATTGAATCTCCATATATAATAGCAAACTTTTCATATAGTTGACCACGCTTCTTCCTCGATAGTTATCATAGTCATGGTGTGCCTGAATTAGACAAATGTGATCAAAATAAAGTAACAATTATTGAGTTAACAATGTTTAATATGATATTAAGATATATTTATAATTACTCACCGTGACATAATCATCCCACACTTGTTCACTTGCAGTAACCTTTTTTGTAACGTCATCCCAACCAAAACCACTTAATCCCATGAGAGTCTTGATATGATTATAATGATGTTTTAACGTTCTTAGGCGATTTCTGATTTTATCTTTAACACATTCCTTGCCATATTTTTCTTTCATCTTTCGTTCAATCTCCCTCCACCCTTTCGTAGTCCATCTAGTTCCATCCTTTCGCCCAAGATTGATTTGTTCTATCAATATATCAGCTAAGTATTTATCTGCAGACTCCGTCCATGTGGTATTCTTCTTTTCCCTCCTACCACGCTTTTTTCCAGAAGATGTATCGGCATTAATTCATTCAACATATTCGCCGCATATTTCATTATCCATTTCTATATAGCATAAAGAGTTATTAAAAAAGTTGATGAGATACAAAATCCATGATATTAATAATATATAATTGAAAATTTTAACTATAAAGATCATATGATAGAATCTCGTACATTCCAATATTCTATGTACATCAATTCTATAGAAACAGCTAAGCCCATTTCAAGCTATAGAACAAATTACACTAAATTCTCCAAGCTATACAAACCATTGTTGTTGTATGAGTATAAGAAACATTGTTGTTGTATGATACTAGAAGTTTGGTTTCTTCATATACTCGTGGCAAAGCCATTTTAGTGCAATGAATGGAACCAACAACAACAAAAATAATGAACGATGGAAACATAACATAGTATAAAAGCTTTTTTTTTATTTGCTTCAATTCAAGCAATATTTTTATTTATATCCACAAAAGTGGTCCAAAGAGAATCAGGAAAACTCTACATTTCCCATCATTTCCTCATATTTTCAGGCTAAAACACCCCACCCACAACAAAGAAAAGGCAAACACCTCAATTGAACCCCACATGTTTTCTATCTCTCATTGACCAACTATTTGAAGTCTTACATTGGACATAAGGGAAAAAAAAAAGATAAAGCGAATAAAAAACCAACCACATTAAAACAAAGGAATAGAGGAAAGAAAAGGAAGAACGACTTCCTCTCCTTCCAATGTCTTCTTTTTTCTAGTTTAAAATAAAAGAGTTTGAACTAAACTCTGAATGAAGGAATCCTGCAATGTACAGGAAACGAACAAACCCGAAAGTCCATATTCATATTTCCTCCTTTCTGACGCAATACAGTAATAGTTTCTTCTTTTTTTTACCCTTTTTTTAAGTTTTCTGCTGCTCCAAGATCTATCTTTTAGATTTCTCATGTGTAAGAACCCGGGTCAGCCAAGAGCAAGGCAGGGAACCCAATCCCACATCGCTTAAGAAGCGCCCGAAGACTGGGCTTCTATGTGCGAGCTCCTCTTAATTTGGTACAACGCGTTTTTGATGTGGATGCCTGCGGGCCCGATCCAAGAAACAAAACCATGCGGGCAGAGGCCCAAAGCGGACAATATTATACCAGGTGGACCGGGTCGTTATAGAATTGGTATCAGAGCCGAGGGCGGCTCTCCTCTGAGTGGTGGGGATTGTAAGAACCCGGGTCAGCCAAGAGCAAGGCAGGGAACCCAATCCCACATCGCTTAAGAAGCGCCCGAAGTATGGGCTTATATGTGCGAGCCCCTCTTAACTTGGTATAACGCGTTTTGGATGTGGATGCCTGTGGGCCCGATCTAAGAAACAAAACTGTGTGGGCCGAGGCCCAAAGCGGACAATATTATACCAGGTGGGCCAGGTCGTTACAGAATTGGTATCAGAGCCGAGGGTGGCTCTCCTCTGAGTGGTAAGGATTGTAAGAACCCAAGTCAGCCGAGAGCAAGGCAGGGAACCCAATCCCACATCGCTTAAAAAGTGCCCGAAGACTGGGCTTATATGTGCGAGCCCCTCTTAACTTGGTACAACGCGTTTTGGATGTGGATGCCTACGGGCCCAATCCACGAAACAAAACCGTGCGGGCCGAGGCCCAAAGCGGACAATATTATACCAAGTGAGCGGGGTCGTTACAGAATTGGTATCAGAGCCGAGGGCGGCTCTCCTCTGAGTGGTGGGGATTGTAAGAACCCGGGTCAGCCGAGAGCAAGGCAAGGAACCCAATCCTACATCACTTAAGAAGCGCCCGAAGACTGGGCTTATATGTGCGAGCCCCTCTTAACTTGGTATAACGCGTTTTGGATGTGGATGCCTGCGGGCCCGATCCAAGAAACAAAATCGTGCGGGCCGAGGCTCAAAGCGGACAATATTATACCAGGTGGGCCGGGTCTCTACAGAATTGGTATCAGAGCCGAAGGCGGCTCTCCTCTGAGTGGTGGGGATTGTTAGAACCCGGGTCAGCTGAGAGCAAGGCAGGGAACCCAATCCCACATCGCTTAAGAAGCGCCCGAAGACTGGGCTTATATGTGCAAGCCCCTCTTAACTTGGTATAATGCGTTTTGAATGTGGATGCCTGCGGGCCCGATCCAAGAAACAAAACCGTGCGGGCCGAGGCCCAAAGCGGACAATATTATACCAGGTGGGCCGGGTCGTTACATCATGTTTCCCACCTTCATATGTCTTCCTGATCTAAGAAGACTCGAGTGGAAGGGCTACACCGCCCTCGGACATGGAAAGGGTGTGGTTGTGCTCGCCTTAATTTAAAACCGGAAACTAGTTTGAGAAAGAAAATATCAGAGAGATTGAGACAGAGAGATGCATTGGAGATTACATAGAAAGAGACAATGAGAGAGGGAGATTGGAGAATGGGGGAGAGACATGAGAGGGGAGAAAGAGATGGGGGTAAGCGAGATAGAGGTGACGCATACCTTGGCACAAGTAGGGTTTGGAGCACCAAAGAGAGGAGACGTTCTGGAATGGAAAGGAAGAGGAGACGTACTGTTTTTGTATTGGAGAGGGAATATTGATAGCAAGTGAGATTTATGTGTTTCAAACCCAAGATAGCTATGACGGAACGAATGATCTCCGTACCGGGCGCCTTTTTAGTGGGGTTTCATTACACACCATTCCACATGGGATTCCTTTTACCATCTATGAAGGTGTGAAAAATTAAGTGCGAAAATGAATATATTTTCACACCATTTTTACATAAGATTTACATACGTGATGTGTAAAATAGTGCAAACAAACATGATGGTACATAACATTCACACATGTGCATCATTTACGTACGTAAATGGTTGCAAACAAACGACCCCTTAAAGATTAGTAAGGCCTTGTTTAGCAAGTCTTATCTATATGAAATGGATCTGCATGAATTATATATGTTTCAAACGACCACATTTGAAATAGATATTTTAGAAATAGTTTGTTTGGTAGCATAGAAAAATTGATTGAAATAGACATTTTTCAAGTAATGGTTGAGACTTTTTCATAAATATATTGAGATCCATGAGGAATCAAGCATTGAAATTTGACGCCACAGTTGTGTTTAACCTTACAAAGATAATTACCGGTTTGGATCTTGCATTTGGGGACCATGGATGTTAAAAAATAGGTATAAATGTCAATTTTTTATTTTTTTATTTTTTTTTGCAAATATCTCAAAATCTATGATGATCCAACATCTAAAATCTGGAAGCATGGCTGGTCTTGATGTTCTGAATCTATCCAATGGTTTGGATCATGATTTCTAGTCCCATAATTTATTTTTAAAAAAAACACAAAAAAGGGGATTGCATGTTGACCCTTTAAAAAACTCAGGCAATCATGCATGGTAACATCATCAGTCGACGACTTTTAAGTATGTTTCTTGAGACCCACTTGGAATCAGATGCTAAATTTTTTTTGTCTCATAGCCGTTTTGGGCCTTGCAAAGAGGACCAACAGTTCAGATTGTGATTATGGGGCCCATAATGTCCAAAATTCTAGATCAGATATCTCACGTTTGTTTTGCAAATATCTAGAGATATGTGACAGATCAACGGCTGAAATTTGGACCTCTACCCGTGTTTGGCCTTCTTAACACTTTCAAAGGATTGGATCATCAACTAGGGTCCCAGAATTAAAAAGAAAAAAAATGATAAACCTCTGTCATATAAAAATGACCGCTTAAAACACTGTAGGCTGCATGTGAATGATCATCAATGTCTGTCCGCTTGCGTGAATGATGTCTATTTCAAATCTGATAGTTTTTGCTGCTGGCTCAAATAGAGGTAATACCTCTTTATGAGGTTTGAAATAGAGATAGCAAATATGGTTTCCAAACTGTATAAATCCATTTTCAAACAGTTTTTAGAGAAGTAGAGGAAAGAAGTAGAGATCCCAAACGCCACCTAAGTCTTTCATGATTGACTTCCTAATAATTTAGAGGTCATTTATTTGACCTCATTTACATGTTTAAATGATTCACATATGGAATAGTCGCATACTATCACATTTGTTTGCTCTCATCTTCGCATGTGATGTAAAATTGACATATGAAAATGGTATGTAAATTATTAATAACCAGAAACACCAAAAGCACGAGCTGTTAGTGAATGGCTTTAACACCTCCTCTCAAACGGGAAGCTCGAACTTTTAGTGAACGATAGAATAATATACATTAAAGGATCCTGATGGCCCCACTTCGAACCAATGGAACGGACGAACTGGACAAACATATTGAGGTGACATGCCTCTCAGGAGTTTTCGAACTCGTAACCTTTGGCTCTAATACCATCAGCCGTTTAGTGAGCGACAAAATAATGTATATCAAATGGTCATGATAGCCTCCTTCACATGTGGGGCTCTGCATGTGGACAGAAAACACACCAAATGACCAACATGGATAAAAATACATCCCGAAGGTTTCAAACACATGATCCTCGGCTCTGATACCATGTTAATGACCAATATTACCAAAAACTCGAGCTATTAGTGATAGCTTAACACCAAGAACCCAACAAATAGACGGAATAGACGGCGTAGATATTTGAACTCACGACCTCTGACCCTAATACCATGTTAATAACCAGAAACACGAAAAGCTTAAACCGTTAGTGAGCGACATAACAATTTATATCAAAGAGTCCTGATATAAATAAGGTCATTTTCACACCTAAATGAGTGTGAAACTATTTCACATCTCCCTCTTGCAAAAAGGTGTTGATAGATTCTTCACACAACAATTACATTTGGTTATGCAATTGGCACGGGATCAAATCCTATCGACCAACAAGTGGTAGCTCAGGGATTAATTCTTAGTTGTCCAGAATCGAGTGTCCTTTAGGCTAAGGCCCTGGGCTGGGCTAGGTGGGAGATACCTCGGGTTATCAAAAATAAAAAAATAAAAAAAATCCTATCAACCACTATCACTTTTTTTTGGTTTCTTGAGGACTTCATACTTGTAGTACAAACCATTCAATTATAATATATTAAAGGCAAGGGTTTTGGGTTCAATTTTGATCATATTCCTTCAATTTTGACTTTAATTTATTGAGCCTTGGTAAAAAGCAGAAAAATATAAAAAAAAATTTAACAGAAAAGAGATTTGAACTCATGACCTATTGCAATTTAAATGAATCTAACCTAACCATAAATTCACACAACTATTATATGTAGTTATTTATCAAAAGAATCTCAAAAGTATCTAGATGGAGCAGGGACCTAGCCACACGAGTTATGCCCGTGCTTAGCACGGGTTATTGTGCTAGTTTGTTTATTGAAGTAATAAACCCCAAGATATTTAATTTGATTATCTTAAATTTTTATAAAATTTTAAAAGTTGTTAAAAATGTCGAAACAATTCAACTTCTAGATGTAAGTTTTGCACTTTTGCGGCTTTACAATTCATGATCTTAACCATTCAATATTCTCATATTAATGATAGCCTTCAAACATTCAAGTTGTAATATTAAATCAGCAAGAATTTTGATAGATTTGTGAAGAAAAGTCCAAAACATCCAAATGGATTAAAACTGTTGTTTTTACTCATTTAAGCATGTTAAAATGGTAATTTTGACAAACATCGTAATATGTTTCACACATGTAACATTTGTGTACATAACATTTGCATATGTAACATGTACGTAAGTACAACTTGTGTTCCGGTCAATTGCGTAAAAGGCAAACGGATGCTTATGGTAAAATGGGTTCCAACAAAAGATTTTGAAAGAGGTGAGAGTGAAGGAGGCTACAAGGTTGACATATAGATGAGAACTTCACTTTCCTATGATTTAATTTACCGTGTGTCTATTTGTTTGCATTAGAATGCATAAAAATGGAATACATAGAAGTTCACAGTCAATGAGATGAGTGAAGGATTATTAAAGAGGTGAAGTTTGAGTGATATGAGGTGAGAGGAAAAGTATAAAAGGTGGCAATCTAGATGGGGTCTTGACTTAATTACCTATGATTGAATTACTAGGGTGATGGATAGGTTCTTATTTCCTATCTTCCCTTGATTCCTTTTCCATTAAATGGGAGCAGTGGTGGACTCAAGATTTTCTTTTCACATGTGCGAACCTTAATAGGTAGTTTGATTTTGGGGGCAAATTGAGGATTTTCACGTGGATTTTGAGGATGGATCCATAATTTTTCTTGGATTTTTTAAAGCATACCATAGTTTAACGGGTATAGCCATACCCGCAGCCGCGTGGCTATGCCTAGGTCCGCCCCTGAATGGAAAGTTATTTGGTGGTCATTTTTATATATTCACCTTTTAGCTTCATTTTTAACTACCAATGGCATGAATTTGTATCTATTCAATTCCTATGTATTTTATGTAAACAAACTTGACTGATTTATTTTCCATCTCACTAATTCATTTTCATCAAGAGATCACTGATCAAGAAAACTTACATCTTGCCGTCGAATTCCATTATATGAGTAGCAGCCGAAGAGGAAAAACTGAGCTGTTTTTCTTTCATCCCTTCCATTTTCACAGAAAACAGGAGATTTTCTTTCATCCCTTTCGTCTTTACAGTTGGGAGGAAACTATTCTGAGGGTCCTCAGGTCAGAAGGTTTTGCTGATGCACATGAGAATAATGGGGCCCCCTCATTTGGTGGGGTTTAGTGTTTGCTTGACTGTTGATTTAAGTGGGAGATTTTTAAAGTCTTATCAGAGAAGGTAGTGGAGAAATTTTTATTGGGTTATTGAGGAAGCTAGAAAATTTTAAAGTCCAACAGGAGTTAGCAATTCCTAACCTGACCCACCAACCCCTCCAGGTAATTCAGGGTTCGGGTTGACAATTTTATATAGGGTTTGAGATCAGGTTGACACTTTGGACCCAATTAATATCCCAAGAAAAAAACCCAAAATTCTCCATCCCAGAATTTCCAAAGATAAATTAACAATATTTATGAAGATGCTTCCCAGATTATCTGAAAGGTTCCACATGAAAAGAGCTAAAAGTATATGCCATAATTATGGGTCCATTTGACTACCAGGTCTGATTGAGTTAAGGACACAGCCATAAGCCTGTCAGGTAATCTGCTTGGGTCTGTTCTGGCCACAAACCAGATGGTTGTGTGAATTGTGGTCAGCCTTTGGTTAAAAAAGTTGAGACCTCTAGCAAATAAGATTTTAAGACTATGGAAGCCTTCAGATCCAGATCTCCCACCATTTAGATACACTCCCACAAAAAACATTCCCGTGCTTTCAAATCAGAAAAAGAGATTAATGAATCGAAAGAGAGCTTCATACTAAATTATGTGTATGCAAGAATATCAGTAGTTAATGATGATTAATGAACTGCCTACTGTTAACTTGGTTGGCATTCATTTTTACAGAGTTGTCAACAAAAAGGATCTTTTCTGGATGGAAAGGCCCAAGCTCCGAGTGAGATATCCAGCTCTGCCATCTAACTCGATCAGCAAAAAGCTTTGCTTTTGTGATGACATCAACATGATCCCGAATTATGACAGCTCCTTCAGGCCGAAGAACACGGTCCATTTCAATGAAAACATCAAGAATGTCACACCTGCAAGAGGGGAAAAAAGTGGAATTAGTTTACAATGCAACTGCTCTCCTATGATATTATTATATGCATGGCATCAAAAAGTGCTCATAATATAAAAGACAATATAATGTCTCTCAGAAGTACCTCTCACAAATTGTGTGAGATCTAAAACTCTTAAGTAGTGTGATGGAAAGTTCTCATTGTGGACATGATTTTGGGCAAAAATCATCTCAATCAGGTAATCACAACCATTGATTCAGAGGCCTTAAAATTTAACGATTTCTTTAACTTACACTTCTAGGAAATTTAATCAAACAGTGGGTATAATTCAGATTAGGGTCAAATTCGGGTGAGTGACAATTCATGGGGTATTAATGAGTGTGAGGGGGTTAGATTTATCATGTGGGGTCCCATATGGTGGTAAAAAAGATGCCTCTCAGCAATCTATGAGAGGTTCGTCTTTGTAGAACGTAACCCAATAGGCCAATATTCACATTGCTAACATCATACTTCTTGATTATTGAGGTAATGAATAGGAACAAACAGAAAAAATGTAACTTACTTTTCCATGTACATACTGAGTATACCATTTGCATGTATTAGGTCATATGTACGGGGGTATGTTGAGAAGGCCTCACACCTGCACAATAAAGCAATGTTTTATAGTCGTAAAATCCTCACATAATAAAACACAAGATTTTCATTATGTCATGAGTCAAAAGTGAAACAGATCTTGCAAATAATATAAAAAACATACGCATTATTTGGTCACTAGCATGGTATTCTGCAGCCATATATATCTATGCTAGTGCTAAAGGGCTTACCAGTCCGTATATGTTCCAAGGAGGCCACGCTCATAAATGATGCCAAGAGTGTTGTTCTTCGCATGGGAAGGAACTACATTCATAACCCAAACTGGGTATTTGGACAGTGCTGCAGCAAAACCCCCTAAGCCAGCACTCATGTCCATGATGTTTCTGTATCTACCAGCACTGAGGGAACTCAAAACATTCCCATAGTGCGAAACTCTTTTCTTCCATAGCTCATTATCTTGATTGAAGTTTGTAACAGAAATCCCATTAATGTATCGATTCATGATCCTCGGTGGGGCAGTGTTCAATCTTTTAGGCCATTTCACTAAATCCCCTCCAGCCACTTGAGTGAGGTCATTCACCTTTGGAAGAGAAGTAATGCATGCCTCCATCTTCTTGTACCTGTTGAGATCGCCAGACACGTCAGTGCAATCAAATTAACAGGTACTAACACGGAGACATTCACAGAGAATGAAATACTCAAACAACTCTTAATAAATCAAATAAATTAATTGCATATTTGGGCCCAATCCACAATCAGGTCATGATCTGGTCCACAGTGAGATCAGTTCTAACAAACTTGCTTGGGTCTGGTTTTGTGCCCATTATGAACCTGACCATTGACATCCTTACTCAAGTGTGACAATATCAAGCTAGAACCAATAAACACACACTTGACTGGTGGTCCACATTCAATAATGCATTGCCACTGTTACAGCCTCGTCCAACTCAGCATGATATTTTTCGCTTTGTCCCACGTGCATGCGCGATGACTTCCCAGGTGGGGTCACCCATCCTGGTACTGCTAGAATCTATGATGCCCAGATACACCACGGACAAGGCAGAGACACGCTATAGACATGGCAGGGACACGGATTTTACATGTAAAAAGTGAAGTATCGGATACGATACGACACGATACGTTGCCCATTTTGAAGTATCCGTGCATCATAGGTTGGAATCAATAAACGCACACTTGATTGGCCGTCCACATTCAATAATGCATTGCCACTGTGACAGGCCCCCAACTCAGCATGATATTTTTTACTTTGGCCCACGTGCATGAGCGATGACTTTTCATGCGAGGTCACCCATCCTGGTACTGCTCCTGCCCGAGCACGCTTAGCTTTAGAGTTCTTATGGGATCCAGGGCCACATGACTTTAAAACACATCATGTTGAGTTAAGACGGGGTTTGGATTATAAGTCCAGGGTCAGGACTTAAATATTTATGAGAGTAACTTGGACAAAGCCTCACGGTGCTAACTAAAGCACTCCACTCTTACCCCTGTGGATTCTCCTTTCTTGGCTCACAGGATTACTTGACCTGGTCTTGCCTCAAGGGATTACCCAAGCGGTTTGGGGTCTCACAGCCACAATGGATAAGCAGACCGGCCAACTTTTGGCAGGGAATCTATCATGTTGGGCCCTTCTTGATGGGCTTATTTTCTGCACATGCTGCATCCATCAACATCTAAGAAGCATTCAAGTCAAGAACCAAGGATAGCTGTTTCCAACAATTCAGTATTTCCACATTTTAGAAGAAAGCTAGGTCAAATATTAAAAATAAAAACAAATACAAAGAAAAGACAATTACCAAGCAGTATCAGGATCATTCGCTGCACAGAAAGGAGGGGACTGCAAAATCTTTGATTTTTTAATGCAGTGAACATGATTGGTAGGCTTTCTCCATACTGCAATTGGGCCCCTCTCTGCAATCTTCTTCCAGCACAATCGCTTTGCAAGATCCTCTATACTGGCCTGCTCTTTCTCTAAGTCCTGAGGCTGTCTCTGCCAGCCCTTGTAATTGTGTCTCCAATCAATGGGTGGACCAGACAAAACCCAGTAACCACCAGGCCGCAGAACACGATCAATTTCCATCAGGTATAGTCCATCTGAGCGAAAGAAATCAGAATCCATTTAGGAAGCACATATTTATATGGGAACACTGGGGGGAATGAGTTACTGTTGAAAAATGATCTTTTAGCAATGAGCGCAATCCTCTAGCACTAGCAAACAAATGCAATATATCAGTTCTATGGCAATCGTAAGGTACGCTGTGCATATGCATATAAAATTTGCCTAAGATAGATGGCACATAATATGCTAGAAACAGAAGGAAAGAGAAGAAATGAGAAATTTAAGGAAACATATGTCCTCATTGTGAGGGCGACCGTTTTATATAACCTCCAAGTGATTTATACAATCATGTATACTCACTTTGATTAGGGTGAAAGCTATTTGTCACTAAGTATTTCTATGATGCAATATTAGCATACATATGTACACATCAAAACAAAGATAGAACGACACTCTCCTCTTCATTCTCAGTGCTCCTCATTATAGTTATGTTATGCTCCTCTTTCTAACACTCCCCTGAAAATTGATGTCAAGGATCATGTAGCATTAGTTTATGAACAAGAAAGTCATGAAGAGCCTCGCACATTGCTTTGGCGAACAAATCCGCCAACTGATGATGTACGAACAAGATCTATCAATCCTTTAGAACGTATTATCTGATCGAAAAAGACTCAAACTCAATATGTTCCATCATCATCGAAGCTACATGGATTTTGTTTCTCCATTCCAATCAATATATTCCACACAAGGATCAAAATAGCGGTTGTGTTGGGCGTAGCTGCCAATGGCCAAAACGGTACATAGCGGGCTATGATATCCATATATGGATATGGATACGGACACTTATATGGGGATCAAGGATACGACTCCTCACTTTTGAAAATCTAGGACGTGGATACGGATACGGGTGTCCTAAATTTTTCTTTAGATCACTTTTGAATTAATGAAATTATCATTGTTTTCGTCCCTTTCTAGCATTTTTATAGTGATAAGTAAAAATATTAAAAGAACTATATGAAATAATGGACTTTATTAGTAGAATATGTTAAACTTATTCACTAGAAGTATCAGTGCGGTATCAAGCACCAATTTAAGTGTCTTATCGGTCCGACACGGATATGTTGGGCTTGTACAAGTATCTGGGTATCATAGGTAGCAGGCGATACGTAGCGGTTGCAGCGATACGTAGTGGCATAACTGTGTGAATTTTTTAAGTGGTCAAAAAAATTTAAATCTTGTGTAGCGGTCAATCTTGTGTTTTTGTAGTGATTTGGAACCATCTTGGGCTAGAGACAACTTTAGGAATGCTACTGAGGAGAAGAAATAAGAAAAAGGTCATTTAAATTAAATCTTCTTGGCTCTACTAGGATTTAAACGGTAACGCCGCTATTTTCAAAATAAGCATAGTAGCGTCAACCGCTACGGTTGATAATGCGTAGTGGCCACTATTTTGAACCATGGTTTTACATGTCCGCAATTTTAGACAATCTTGGTAGCACTTTTATGATCATCCTAAAGTAGGGCGGTCCGGGCGGCCTCAATGGAAAAGACACAGAGTGCCTTCAAGGGTCATTGAAGCCAAACAATCTCACTAGAGGCAGAAGACATCGAATGATAGTAAACTTTAATAGAGGATTGGGAAATGAAAACTTGATTTTTTTTCATTTCTACAGTATGATTGATTAACAAGGATAATGAACCATCCCATAGTTTATCTACTAGAATCAAGATGCCCGACCCAATCAACATCTCCATATCGTCAGATCTTCAGGGTGTCTGAAACAAAATGATTGAAAATTCTCACTGCATGTGAGATAGCAAAATGAGTTATCCAATAGCAAATAATGCAGGATCAGAGACAGGTTGATAGGGCTGCAAACATCTTCTGAAATTTCACATTAACCCTGGAGTGTCGACAGTCTACCTGCCTACAAGATGGGCTAAAGAGATGAGATCCTCAGTATATTTGTCTTGACCAATCAGAATGTCTTTGTTAGAAATATACACCCTAACGATATGGAAGAAACCAAGATCTCCCATTTTCTCTGACTCCTGAAGAGTGTCCTCCAAACCTTGTATTCCCAACAAATCATTGACAAAAATGATACCCTAAAAAAATTGGGAGAAGCCAAGATTTTCCATTTTGCATGATTACTGAAGATAGTCCTTCAAATCTTGCATTCCCAACAAATCATCAAAAAAGATGATAGCATCATCAACATAAATCAACAGAGTAGTTTGTCCTTCTGGAGTGATCCAAATGAACAAGCTTTTCCTTACTCAAACCTAGATTGATTTAAGTTGATGGTATCATCAACATAAATAAAGTATGACTTCCATATCCTCTTTCGATAAAGCCATCTTTGATGATAGCAGATCAAAATTTTCAAACCAAGCTAACGGTCAGTTCTAAACTAGTGATTTGTTCAGACAACAAACAAAGTTATAACTAATAAGTCACAAAAATATCTAGGTGGAGGGGACATGTAGATGGTTTCACAAAGATCACTATATAAGAACACATTTTTAACATCCACCCGTGGCAATATAGACAAAATTGTTGCTATTTGGGGGCCGGAGCAAATGTCTTGTCACAAACGGGCTTTGTATCTATTCTTAGAGTCATTCAACCTAACCTTAATAGGATACACCTATCTTCAAGCAATGATTTAACTATCATCATTAAAACAAAACCCCATGTCTGCTAGCTTTTAGAGACAACAGTTCCTCCATCATGGCATGTTGCAAGCATTCTTTCTTGTATTGCATGTTTACAAGCTAGCTAGAGTAGACAGAAAACCTTAGGTAATAAAGAGAAAAAAATCCATATATCAAAGGAAAGGAAAATCCAAAATTTTCTGGAGGCTTGAAAACACTCAGAACATGGCAAAGCAGTGGAAGATGGTAAAGCAATGGAGAAGCAACCATGCTAGAAGGATCCTCCAAAGAGGACGAAGGACAATCTGGCAAACCAAGAGTGTAAAAAAATGAGTATGACTTGATGTCTGACCTCATCGAACATAGAATTATTCATATTGTCCCTGATAATTAAGGGCCTGTTTTTTTGCATAGAATGCATAGGAATACATGTTCAAATGAGCTCCACTGCAGGATTATTCAAGATATGAGAGGTGAAGGATATGAGGAGAGTAGGGAACAATATAAGGTAGAAATGTAGATCCTTCAATTTCCTAGGATGTGAATTACTAGGGTGATGGCTGGGTATTCATCTCCCTTGATTCAATTTCCATTTAAGGGAAGTTATCGATGGTCATTTTTGGATATTAACTTGTGATTTTTCGTTTTTAACCACTTCCAAAAATACAATGTCTTAGAATTCCTTGGAATTCAATTACATTAAATAAACAGGCCCTAAAAGATGCAGATGCTGGATCTTGAGATACTAGAAGATGAGAGATCTGGGAAACCTTGACATTGATCAGAGACACAAGAGGAGAAATATATTTTCCCTTTAAAACGTCACAAAATGTACATACATCATGCAACATGATCATATCAACAGAACCCTTTTCATTCATCAGAATTTCCAAGTAGAGTACATTTGGCAGCTTGAGCTATACATTTGGTTTGTTCATGTGTAGGGATGCGAACAAAGAAGAGAACCAAACACAAGTGAAGAGTAATTAGGTGGAGTGGCAAAAAGGAGACACAGGGAGATTTGCTGCCTAAAACTTTGGTGGGTAACTTATCATCTATGAGATGAATCTTTTTATGAGTAGCTTCACACTAAAAAGTGGTAGGGAGTAGGGACATTTAATTCAGGAAAGAGGGTTTCACATGTTTCAAGAATTTGTCAATTCTTTCATTCAGCAATGCCACTCTGGTTTAAAGTATTCCCACCCCCAACGCAGAGTCAGAGAGTGGAATATGGATTTTTTCTATTTATTTAAATTGAACTAGCATCGTGTTATAAAATGTTTTAAACACACAACAATTAGGTAGACCAGATGGTTTCCTCTTTCCGAACAGGTAATTTAGTTGAACCCCTGAAATCAGAGTTCTCCCAAACCAAAGGCAGAACTTCATAGTTACACACGCAACCATGTTGCAGCACACTGAGATTGGAAACCACGTTATGGGTGGTATGTTCCTAATCTCTTCCTTCCATTCCAATGCGTTGTGGGCATGAATAACGGAACTGATTTCGAATGAAGTCATAAAAAAAGACCACATGGTCTTACCATTTTAAAATTTGGAACATAAACAAGTACCACTGAAGTTTCACCTTCATTGTCCTGACATTCATGATTAAACCATGCTTTAAACAATCAACAGCTTCCCAGCAATGATGTCTAAGTACCTTTACGATCTCATGAAATGAGAGTAGCCAAAAGATCCCACAGCCTTGCCATTTCATCAAAACAAGGTGCATAAACTAACAGAAAAGAGGCATTTTGTCTGTTTACAGCTTAATAAAAATAAACAATTTAAAGCTCCCCTACAAACAAAAGGCATGCTTGCATGAAGCAGAATTTAGCTTACCATAACCAGTCCACTGGACTAGACATCGTGAACAGTGAGCCATATCAAATGACCTCGAAGGATATGGTAGCCTGTAGGTGCTGAGTACTCCCAGAATTGCTGGTAGTCCACGTTCCAGGGCGAACTGCACTTGAGCTTCATGTATATCTCTTGGTGCAACCGACATCGTCAAAATGTTAAAATTCGTCAATTGGGCGCCAAAGCTTGCAACCTAAAGAAATGTTACTTTAATCCACAGGTATGGAATTAATTTAGGACACAATGAAGTTTGAGACTTATCAGGTAGAGGTAGGAAACCAATCAAAATGATTGTAGCGACAGTCATGATTGCATGAATAGCATTATTATAGATGGAAAAACAATATGTAATACAATTAGAAACCAATATTATCACAATTGCAAAGATATAGATATAGCAGACCCATCGGGTATCTGTATCTTCACAACAATCACATAAAAATTAGTTGAAGATTGACAATCAGTGGCAGGGAGCTAGAGAATTGAAAACTCCAAGCATTGTACCTGAGCTAAACTATCTAAATAGTTACAATTCCTTTTTCTGGTCTGGCACTAACATTTGAATGTTGGTGTAGATTTATTGTGAGAGGTGTTGCAAAGTTATTAATCTCAGGACACAAATAATGCAACTCAACTGCTTTTATTGAGATGCTGAAGAGAATTGGTTTCAGTCAGGTATATTGCATAATTCCATGAAGGGGGAAAAAAGCTTGACAGGCCCTGGCTAAATAACTCTATCTTTCTTAATCCACTCAAGTTTAATAAGGTTTTTGAACCTTTGAACTACTACTTTTCAGCACAAAAGAATGGCTTGTATGAAGGAATAGCAATGTAAATAGGTCATGTTTTCAAAATCATAATCCCCACACAAGTGGCAAACAAAAGGCCTCCAATCCAAGTAGCAAATGCTAATTCTGGATGAGGGAATGGATTTCAATGCTTTTCCTTATTCAGCCCTTTAAAAATGAGCAAGTCTTCTTTTTCATCTTGGTTTAATTCATGACCATCGTAGACCCAATGAAACCAAAATGTCAACTCAAAATACATAGTGTCAATTCAAACAGACACGGTTAAAAACATATTAAAAGACATAAATAATAAAGATAATAACAAGCTTTCATCTTGTCCTAGGTTACCCTAATTGTAACAGACCCAGCAGTAGACCTAGTGTAAAATTAGCTAAATCAAATTGATGCAAAAGAAACTCATTGAAACAAGAGAAACAACATTATAAGAACCTTTCATCTTCACTGAGCCAAAGACAATGAAATTGTAGAACAAAATGCACAACTCGAATCAAAGATAAATATAAGAACCTATGGATCTGGGGTAGAAAAGGTGAAAACAAATATCTTTTCTGGTGTGGCCTCACATTGCCAAGTGGATGCCGGAACAGACAATCATTGATAGTGGCAATTGCCGTTTGGGTGGATTTAACACAGGAATCAGCCACTGTCTTTCTGATAGTGATCTGGGGTGGAAAAGGCAAAAAACAGTGTCCCCCAATTGTTCTGTCTATGATTTCAAGTGGATGAGGAAACAAGTAACAAAAGTTTGGCAAAATTTGGGATTCATGTGTGGCAGTTGCCAATACTGTTTTCTGAGAATGAATGCAGAGAGGTGGGAAAACAATGTTGTCTATGATTTCCAAAACACACTTTGGACCAGAAAACCATCCATTCCAGTAAAACATTTACTTTGCTAAAAAGAATAGTGCATACAAATGCACCCAGCTAACAGTCTTATATTTTTTTGTTTTAACAAGCACAACAGATTCAACAATATTCAAGCGTAAAAGAAATCAAGCAAAAGTAAATTAAAATAAAGACCAAAATACACGATTAAAAATAAGAAAGAGAAAGCATTGAAACTCTATCAGCCCACCTAGATGGGTTGGATAAGGGAAAGAGGATTGTATTATAAACAGTTCCAGTGATCTTTTGTGATTCTCTCATCAAAAAGAAGAAATCCAAATGGAAAAACAAAATCAGCTAACACCCAAAAGTTTGTTTTAACGCATCCCCCAATTCACTTACTGTTCTAATATTCTAGCAAATGGATGCATCTCCAGTCTCCACCCCTGAGGCCTTGAATCATTAAAAATGTTGAAACCAGAGACCACAATGAGTGCAAAATGAACTGTCTATACTTTTCCATCTCTGCCCAAATCCATTACTCAATTTTTGGTTTGGGGTGGAAAATAAATGGCAAAGCAAACAACATCCACCCTAATATTAATGAGTAGCCCCAAAACAAACAGTGGAGGGATAGATAAACCATAACCATCCATTCTGCATACAGATTAGATTTTTAGCTGCATCCAAACACACCCCAACCAAGAATCAATAAATCAAATACAGAGAACAAAACACCAAATTCACTCACCCCACAACCAATATCAAGAACAGTCCTCACATCCCCTGTCCTCAACGGCACAATCTGCGCAATCTGATCGACATACCCCTTCACCCCACTAGGAAAAGACGTCCCACCGCCCGGAAAAACCAACCGATCCCCTTCCAATCTGACCCAATTCTGCTTCTTCTTGCTCTCAGTCAACCTCTTATAAGGAACATTAGCGAACCAAGCGAAATCTCTGCTCTTTGGCCATGGGACCGGCGTCCGGTACTCCTCAGGCCTCGGAATTAAGCACCTCACCTTCTCATCGCCTTCCGGGCAATGCCTCTCTCTGTGAAGCAGTTGGGACATCTCGAATTGCCGCTCTCTAACCGGGTCTTGACATGGGCAGTAATCAGTGAAGTTTTTTGGGCAGAATTCAATCGGTTTGAGGTCAAAATTGGAACTTGGAGCGAGAGATGCAGTGTGGTGGGATTCAAAGTCTAAGATTACTGAAGGGCGTTGTGAGGTGGAGAGATTGGGATGTAGGCAGTTGGGGGTTGAATATGGGTCAGCTATGAAGATGATTTTTGAGTTCTGGTAAAAACCAATGAAGTAGGAGACTGAACAGAGAAAGGTAGTGAGGAGGAGGCATGAGATTGCACCTCTATGAGAGGTCAGAAAGAGAAAAGGTAGTGTTCTGGCCATCTTGGTTTGTTTTCAAAGATGGGTGTTTGGAGAAGATGATGAGAAATTGAAGGGGTTCTTTTGATTTCTTCTTGCGATTGTTGTAGCAGGAGAAGTTTCCCAAGATCGGATTTGTCTTGTGTATTATCGGAACTGGATCCCCTGTTTCGTCCAAACAGGGGAGCCCTCAGCCCTGTTTATCTCATACTCTTGGTTTTTTCTGAGTTGTTTATGCCTTTGACGAGGATCAAGTGTGGAAGAATAGTACAAATGGGAGAAAACAAAAGAATCAAAGCCTGTTGCCGGGAAGCAGAGAGGATTATTTGAATGATGTGATAGTTAATGGGTATGTTTTGTCTGTATTGCTTGCCATCCATGTGGATTACAGATTTATTGTCATTGTTTAGCAAATCATTAAACTGGAAAAAAAAATCAGAATTTGAAAGGTTTCCACTTTGCTGAGGAATTTGTGCATTGCACAATTGTGTTCTTAGTCTGTTCTTCTAGTGGAATTTTGGACAAGAATTTCTTGGGTTGCTTTTTTTTTTTTTTTTTTTTTTTTTTTTAAAGATATGATATAATGGTTTTGTCCCTTAACATCTATAAATGTCACGTTTATTTGTAAGAATTTTAAATTTTCTACCCCTAAAACGCTTTAAATGACCTTTCAAATTTATATAATTTTAGCTCCTTCGTGTTTTTTGTGAAATTTATGGACGCTCAACTACAAAGGGGGTTTCATGAATTCCACTATATTGGAAAATCCAAAGAAATCTATAGAATTATAGCTCATTTGGCTTTTGTGGAATCTCTAGATGCTCGACTACAAATAGAGATTTAGGAATTCCACTATATTGGGAAATTCGAATATTCTCCAAATCAAAATTTCTTGAATTTCTAGTCAGACTTTGATTGTTTGAGAATTCTAGAATTGTAACTTTCTTTTTTACTACAATTCAAGTGTTCCAAAGTAATATGGAATTCCAGGATTCTCAAATGTCTCCATGTAGTGGATTTGAAATCCTACAAACCAAAGCATTCTTGAAATCTCCCACGGATGAAATTTTAAGTGATGAGAAGACGGTCTTTGGTTTTCACAAGGGTCATCTTCATCTTCGATTCTCAAGCCACGGCAACAAGACGGGAAGTTTGAATGCTCTATTTTGCAATTAAGTGTGGTCCATATATATATATAGGGAGGTGCTCCTATGAAAGCATCTCTTACTTTACTATGAGAGATAATGGTGGAGGCCCTCATATTTAAGTTGTTGGCATTGGATATGGATGTGAGGGCCCCCACCTTTATCTCTCATTAATAAAGGCGGAGGCCCTCACATCCATATCTAATGCCAACAATTTAAATGTGAGAGTCCCCACATTTATCTCTCATAGTAAGGTGAGAGATGCTCTCATAGGAGCACCTCCATATATATATATTAGTGGGCAATTTACAGTTGAATTTATATGTGAATAACACATATAAGACTTGAATTCTAGTTAGAAATTCTTCTACCTATGACATGAGAATTTGTGGAAATATGAAATTCAAAAATTCTCGAACAAAAACTCTAGCTCTGAATGAAACAAGGAATTCAAAAATTCCAGAATTTAGTAACATTTCATATTCTAGCATTTAAAATTTCCAGACAACTACCAAGAGACGTTTATCGAACAAAATGATTTTTATGATTGAGAGGGGACTTGTTCTAATTTTCTGTGCAACCCATTCTATGTTTGCTTGGTACGACACTTTTTCCGTAGTGCAATTTTTTTTTTTGTTTTTTGTTAATTTGCATCAAAAGAGAGGATTTCAATTTCTTATAGGTTGGGACATGAATTAGGGGAGACCTCAATATCAAATGATCTGATCTTTACCTTTAGATCCTATAACTTGTAAATATATTGTAAGAAAAACCATCAGTGAACTGTGTTTACATCAGTCTGAAAGTAGGACTACTGCTTCGTTGAATTGATTTGATGGATTTTAGGCAAGATAAATGTTTAAACAAAGGAAAGGTGGCAACAAAATAAATTAAAAATAATACTTGGACGTGAAGTTAGATAACTCACTCGCTCCACCCACCTTTTAAAAACTCCAGGGGACAACTCAGTTGGCCTAGGACCACGGTTTGCACTTGGATGTTGTAGGTTCGAAACTACACTACCACACTGAGGCTACATCGGAGTTTACCTCACTTCCTTATAGGTCCAGATGGATTAGTCCAGCTCAATGGGTTGAGAACCCTCCGATAGCAAAAAAAAAAAAAAAAAAAAAAGAAAAAAACTCACCTCGGTGGCAGTAGTGCATGTGATTGAACTCTACTTGCATCTTTTATACACTGGAAAAGGCCTTGGGCTGCTATATCAGTGTATCTATCAATATATATATGCACAGTTTCTATATGTATTTTTGCGATTTTGAAAAAAAAAAAAAAGGACTCAGACAATTTAAGAGAGGATCCAAACACTTCATAATGATAATGACAGCAGATCCTCTTTTTAACTTACAAATTTGCCTGCATTCATTGATATCGCAAAATGTTCGAAGGATTTCTTTTCATAAAACTCTCTTTATTTTTATTGGCAACATGACTTGATTTCACAACCTCCTAGCATGCACAGGTTCTATATATAGTGGCCAGTGGAAAAATTGATATGTATTAAGCCAAGCACAAGCAGAGGGGCGGACCCATGTGTAAGATTCTGGGCGCGGTCGCCCCAAGTTGAATCCAGACGTAGCCCAGGAGGGCTATGGCCAGTGGCCCATGCACCCCCTAAGCTTAAGCCTGCGCCCCTCCCTTTCAAAGGAAAACCCCTTTGGATTGCTGGTTGTGCATTTGATTATGCAACTCGGTGAATGAAGAAACCAGGGAAGAAATTTTCTTAAACGCGGAAAATGAAAGACACATTTTCAAGCCACTGGGAAAGGTTTGATTTTTTCTTTCTTCTCTCTTAGTCAAAGAGAGAGAGAGATAATAGAGAATGAAGTCTTTTGTGTCCTATTATAAAAAGATTATTATAATATAGAGTGCCACCTATTCGAATCAATGCACATGAAATGGATCTTATTTTTTTATTTAAATGAGCTTTAGTTTTTGGCTTTGGCCTGGGTTGTGGGCGTGATTTCTTGATAGTTTCATTTTTCTTAAGAGGGGTATGCCCCTTTAAAATCTTTGTCATCTGTTTGATGATAGGATTTCCCCTTATAATCTATTTATTCTTTTATTTGAAAATGAAGAACTCAGTTATTCCTTTTTTTTTTAAATGTCTTTTGTGTCTTTTTAAATAAACTTTGACATATGGAAAGTAATTTAGTCATTTTTCTCATCTTGAAAGTAAATAGGAAGAGAAAGACATGTAGAGTCAAGCCAGCTATTTTTATCACTCTTCTTTGATGGACCTCCATATATGGTCCTGTGGGGCAGGTGTGGGTCTGCTTTCAAAATTTAAAGTTCTGGGTCCACTTTCTAAATCCACATAAAATTCGTGGGTCCACCCCACCCAAAATCTACATAAAAATTTAAGATTTGGCCCCAAAATCCAACTACCAATTTAGTCCATCCCACTCAAAAAAAAAAAAAAAAACATGCTGGCTGCCACCAGCACAGGTATATACATATGCAATATATCTATTGCAAAGATTCCATAAGAATATACATTGTTCCATGCTTGTGGGATCGGAGCCATTCCTGGTGTATGGTCCCGTGGGGAGATAACAGATAGAGAAACAAGTGGAGTAATTGGCTACAAATTTGAATGGCAGATAGTCTTCTCGACCTCTATGTGCACTGCCCTTGATTCGCATCCGGATCCAACCATACCCAAAAATGTCGTCGACATGCTGTGGCAAAAACTAGCAATGTGGAATCATGACTACATGATTAATTGGTTAAAAGTCGGGCACGGCCTAATCTGTACAACTAGATATATTTTAGTGAGAATTTCCTATATACGCCATATCAAATATTATCTTCATGATTGATTTGCCCTTTCAATTGTTTAGGCATAAAATTTTGAATTTTAAAATTTCTAATCTCCTATTCTCCCTGATTTATAGGAAAAGGTTTTCTCTCATTCTCTATTGTCCCTCGTTCATATTTCGTCGCTGTCGAGGGCGTGGTTTTGTTTGTTGCAGAAAAACAGAGGGTTTGGATCCTTGGAGGAGACGACACCCCGTTGATCTAATCTCCGGAGTCGCCGCCGCCGAGCGTCACCGGAGAAAAAGCATCGACGTACCACGACACCATCGCCGAACTCGAGGAAGAAGAAGATCGCTCTGGATCGATCGCTGCCATGATAGGTTAAGAGAGGCAAATCATCCGAACTCATTGCTGCGCAGAAAAGAGAGAGGAGGATCCAGTCTCGATTTCAACATGCACGATTGCAGAGAACATACGAAACGCAGGGGGTTCATCTGAACAAAAAAAAAGCAGATCGGATTGGTTTCGGCCAAAGTTCTATTTATTTTTCCAAAACAAAGAAGGGCCTGCGTGTTACTTGTCACAGAGGAGTCGTTCGGATCGCTGGTCGTTATCGGAGAAAAAGTCCAGGGGCTTTTGATTAGGTTCTTGATTAATTTGCCTAAGAAGACAGATTTGGATTTTTCCAGATCTGAACGAAGGTTCTATGTGCAGATCTTCGCCAGAGAAGGAAGGGACCGAAGAAGGCGTTGCTGCTGCTATTGGAAAATTTATTCGAGTTTTCGAAAAATCTATTTGAGTTTTTGACAAATTTATCTGTGTTTTCGTGAAACTTATCTGTGTTTTTGAACAATTTATCTTAGTTTTTGTGAAACTTATTTGTGTTTTTGGCAAATTTATCTGAGGTTTTTTTTTATTTAAATTTATCTAAGTTTTTTGGTAAATTTATTTGCGTTTTTGAAATCTATTTGTCTTTTTTAATTTTATCTGTGTCTTTTAAAATGGTAGTTGACCATTATTAATGGCATATCCCACTAATCATGATATATGATTTATCTTTAAATAAATAAGAACTTTTAAAGAAAGGGTAATTTGAACATTTAAGATCTTCAAATTTGGAAAAAGGACCTGTCGCACTATGAAAAAAGATTGTGGATCTAAAATTAGAAAGTGAAATGTTTAGGGACCCGTCATCGAATGCCCTTTAAAAGTATGAGTGTCGCCGCTTTGATTCTTTCAAATGCATGGGAGAATACATGGATCTTGTGAAAGCTCTGCACTTTCACTTCTTTTACCGCAAACAAAATGGCCCTTGCCTTGCTTCTTTTGGAGATGAGACCTTGGCCCAACAAGCGATCCTGGATAAATCTAAGAGCCGTCAAACCAAATAGCGAATCCAAAGCCCTATTTTCCAACCACAACCCTAAATGAAGCATCAGTCAAAACAAAGGTCGTGCCTATTAGGGTCCTCAAACTAAAATAATTTCAAGAGGAAGTGACTCTTTGGGCAGCTTATCTATGTTGCTCATAGGGCTACCAACTATACTTTTAGGAATGTTAATAGTTTGTATGGGCTGAATGCTCATGTCCCTAAAGACGAAATCATTTCTACTTCTCCACAAGGCCAGGGCGCAAGCTTTAGACTGGGGGAGGGGGGATTAGCAGGAACGATTTATGGCAAAGGTTTGGTTTGGGTGGAGGTGTGGGGATCGCTTTATCACAAAGGTTTAGGAAGGAAATCCACCAATCTTTAATCTTGATAGGTCTAATGAAGTGAGAGGGCAATCCTAAATGGGAAATGATCGGATGCGAACACTTCTCACCATTGGCATGCGAAGTCTAATTTGGACCATCCAACTGCAGGCAAGATCCGACGGTCCAGACGTCCTTGACATAAAGCCAGCCCAAAAGGGCAAAAGCCCTCCAAAACACTTTTTGGCTCCCGCTCCTGCTCAACGAAAACAAGAGGAAAGACGAAGAAGATCTTCTCCTTCAACCCTGACGCCCGACTCCGGCTCTGGCTCCTCTGCGCATCATCTTCTTCCCCTTCTCATTTCATCTCGCTTCAATCGATCACTGCTCCTTTTCAATCGACGAAAACCTAGGGTGCGAGCTCACCATTGACGAACAACCAGGCGAACCTCTGTTCCTTTTCTCGTTTCTTCTTCAATAAGTACAAGTGGTCTCCCCCATCTCCTCTGTCATCCTCGACGCCTCAGCTTCGATCGGACTCTTCCCCTTTTCGTTTCTTCTTCGACGAAAAAAGAGGGAAAAGGTTTTCTTCTTCCCCTGCTCTGCTGCAAGTCCGGACTCAGATTTGGCGAGCCCGGATCCTCTCCACCTCATTTTCTGCTTGGGTGCAGTATATCACTTCTTTCTCAGTTATTGTGATCTTTTTACTCTTCGGTTTCAGAACCGTGGTATGAGCTGATGAAGTGGGAACAGTGAGCCCGGATCCTCTCCACCTCATTTTCTGCTTGGGTGCAGTATATCACTTCTTTCTCTGTTATTGTGATCTTTTTAGTCTTTGGTTTCAGAATCGTGGGTATGAGCTGATGAAGTGTGAACAGCGATGAAGACAATACAAGCATTATCATTTTATTTTATTTTTTTCAAAAACCTTGATTTAGTGTTATTTTACAATCCCAAATAAAAAATCTGGTGATAATTTCCATCTGATTTTTTTTTTACTCATAGAAAGTTTTTTAATTACTTGTTTGAATCCTGATTAATTTTATTTAGTAGATTTCTCCCGAGTTCAACTTACTTCAAACAAGCGTGGCCATGTCATCGTCAAATTCTAATTCCAATCAATGGGTGCCAAAGTGCTCATGTGGTGATATGATTTGTTTGACCTCTCATACAACGTCTAATCCAAATAGAAAGTTTTGGAGATGTCCTAATTGGAAAGTAAGTGTTTCATATGCTTGTATTTAGCAATAATGCTATGATGTATTGATTAGAGATAATTTTTGTTGTTTTGTTTTGGTTGTTTTTTTTGTTTGCAGCATGAACATGGTTATGGAAGCTTTAAATGGAAAGATGAAATTGACAAGGAAAAGAATCTAGCAGCAATGATCGAAGATATGAAAAAGATGACGGATAGGCAGAATGAGATTTTATGGGCAGCAGTTGAAGAGATAAAACATGCATCCGAAGAAAGGAAGAAATCATATAAAGCATTTTGTCTAGTGATGTTTTTGTGTTGTCTTATGAGTGTAATTTGCATGTTGAAAATATTATGTTAAAATATGTCTTTAAGAACTGGAGGGCAAGGAAGTGTTGAATGGATGTTGTATTTGACAAAATTTAATCCACTGGATGTTAGCCCAATAGTATATATGGTTATCCTCTCATATTTATTATTGTCTCTTGATTTGTGACATTGTAAGTCACATTGGGTGCTATTTTTTCTAAATACATGTTACACTACAATATGAATGAACACCACCTTTTAGACAATCAACACTACATTGGACTCAAAGAACCTTGCTGAGTACCCCTGTTTAGGACAGTTTTTAACCCACTTCCCGAAGTTTTTTTCCTCTCAAATTTGGGGAGTTCCTAGAACATATGATGAACTTAAATTATGCTAATTTGCAGTTAATTACAGCCACGTTTGCAATTTTTTCAACCGTCGCACTTTTTCAACTCAGTTTAGAAAATCTGCACTACCCTTGCTGAGTACCCCTGTTTAGGACAGTTTTTAACCCACTTCCCGAAGTTTTTTTTCCTCAAATTTGGAGAGTTCCAAGAACATATGATGAACTTAGATTTTGCTAATTTGCAGTTAATTACAACCACGTTTGCAATTTTTTCAACGTCGCACTTTTTCAATTCAGTTTAGAACGTCTGCACTACCCTTGCTGAGTACCCCTGTTTAGGACAGTTTTTAACCCACTTCCCGATGTTTTTTTTTTCTCAAATTTGAGGAGTTCCAAGAACATATGATGAACTTAAATTCTGCTAATTTGCAGTTAATTACAACCACGTTTTCAATTTTTTTAACCGTCGCACTTTTTCAACTCCGTTTAGAAAATCTGCACTACCCTTGCTGAGTACCCTGTTTAGGACAATTTTTAACCCACTTCCCGATGTTTTTTTTTCCTCAAATTTGGGGAGTTTCAAGAACATATGATGAACTTAAATTCTGCTAATTTGCAGTTAATTACAACCACGTTTGCAATTTTTTCAACCGTCGCACTTTTTCAACTCAGTTTAGAAAATCTGCACTACCCTTGCTGAGTACCCATGTTTAGGACAATTTTTAACCTACTTCCCGATGTTTTTTTTTCTCAAATTTGGGGAATTCCAAGAACATATGATGAACTTAAATTCTGCTAATTTGCAGTTAATTACAATCACGTTTGCAATTTTTTCAACCGTCGCACTTTTTCAACTAGATTTAGAATATCTGCTGAATTCCACGACTCATTTACACCTCCCTCACGTGTGTGTGTGCGCGCACTCGCGTGTGTGCGTGCATGGACTCCATGAAATGTGTTGGACTTTGATCATGTTTTCTGCAAATGTGAACCTCTAGTTCTACAAATGAAAAAGGCATATATTGGAACATGAAAGAAAAATATGTAATGAATGAGAAAGATTCTGTTCTTTTCTTCTTTGCGTTCATCTCCAATCACTTCAAAGACTTAAATTGGCATGACATGAACAAAATCTAAACACCCGAAAATGACTGAACTAAAGGCATGTTTGGTGTTTTGAAGAACTTGGGAGTAGGCATGTTTTCTAACCAAAATGAGTAGTTGGTTTGCTTCAGGTCTTGATGCAGGAACTAGACACAAATACACTAACACTAGACAAGATCAAAATGAGAAGCCTGGCTACTCATTTTCCACCTACAACTTGTCAGGCAGCTTACAACTCGCTACAAATCCTTCACAAGTGGCTTCCACATCATACTGATGGAGTCACTATTTGGAGTACATCCAAACACACCCTAGGTTCAAAGCGAAATATGGATTTCAAAGTCAAATTCATAGAATAACTCATAGAAAGCAATCAGGAGATGGTGATGATAGGAGCAATTTACCAATATCTTAATGAGCTATGAAAACTCCATCCTCGATGGAAAAGTAATTTTGTTTCTTTCCATTTGAGTAAGACGTCAAGAGTCATTCCCCAATAAGTTTAATTAAAAAAAAAAAAGATAACTGATATTGGTATTTAGTGATAAAGTTGGGAATGACTGAATTATCCAAATCCAGGCAAATTCATTGCATCCACATAGGACTTTTCCATATGTCTTTTTGAAGGTGAATATAAGTGCAAGATGAAACACTGAGACAAATACAAAAAAAGAAGCAAATCCCTGCCATAAACAAACAGGCGACAAAAGCTATACATTTAGCATATGGTCCCAGTGCACCACAACTATCAACAATAAAAAACACACAAATGTGACACAAATGTTCTCCACCAATTGAACCATTACCAGTTGCACATCTTCATTTGAGGCCTCCAAAAGGAAATTGTATAAGTCATTAGCATTCATATAAACTGAAATATATGTCAGTGAACTACATAAATAAAATATCTCTTTCTACAACGTAATTGCATACCTAAATCAGTGTCAAAGTACCATCATCGGAAATAGCCCTTTCCAAGCCCTCACATTCAATAAAGTCCTCATCCTCGGCTTCTAAAATACTCCCATCGTTTCCAGAAACATGATCTATAGGACTGAAGAAGAATAGAAAGCACAATCTTTATGATAATAAAATTTAGAATCAAATATAAAAATTGTAATGTTAAAAACAAATTATACCTCTTGACAAGCATAGGACAATTGCGCATGTCATGTGCAACGTCACGCCTGCCACATCCACGACAAAGCCGGGGTTTTCTCATTGCTTTTTCCTTAGAAGACTTCAATCTTTTTGGACGACCCTTTGTCTTCGCTTTCTTTGGCGTAAGATATCTCTCTTCATGGTAAGTCCCCTTGTCTTTTCTCTTACTGTCATCTTTTGTTGTTACTTTATTTTCATTAATCTCACGAATACTCTTCTTTAACTCTTGTAAAACCTTCTTCGCATGTTGGTATGCTGTTTTACACATGGACGCCTCATCAATGACTATTGCAGCATCATATGATAAATCTCCATGTCATTCGAGCAATGAACCATCACATGAAAAGCATGTTCTGCTGTTAGATTCATCGTCTATTCTTGCGAACCTTGTCCATCTTTTTAAAATATACTGTTGAGGCAATTCATAAATTTTCTCTTGTTTGAAAACACAGATGATATGTCCACATTGAATTCCTCGAATCTCAAATAATTGACATGAACATTTTGCTTCTTTGTCGTCCTTTTTGAAAAGGACGGTTTGTTCAATTTCTTCATTATTTTTGAATGAAGAAACATTATAAACACGTTGCTCGAAATCATCATATATGAGCTCAACAATGCCGCATGTTATGTAACAGAATTGTTCTTGAAACTTGTAGAACATCTTTTTCGTATATATTTCAGACATCTTCTTCTCCATTGGTAGATCTATCATCAATTTTGGTCTTCCATTTATAGTGTTATGATCAGCCTTCAACTGATGATACTTTTGAGTTGCGATGCCTCGCTCATATCGCAACATAAAATCATATAAACCATTCTTCTGTGTCACGTATTGCTTAAGGAATGCATTGATACTCTCACTTCTTGAAGTTGTAGACATCCCTCCAAAAAATATGTCTCTCAAGTACGTTGGCACCCACATCTCGCGAATATTGTACATTGAATGCATCCATTCATTGTCTAGAAGATCAAAATCTTTCAACATATCCTTCCAATCCATCTCAAATTGTTCTCTTGTGGTAGAATTGTATGCAATCTTCTTAAATTTTTTTATGAAGTTCGGATTATGAATCGCAATTCCACCCAAATTCTTCTGTAAATTTTGCATAATGTGTTACAAGCAATAACGGTGGCATGTGGTGGGAAAAACGAACTTGATAGCTTTTGTCATTGCAGAATCTTGATCCGTTAAGATCGCCTTTGGCGGGTCCCCTTGCATTGCTTCAATCCATTTGTTAAAAACCCACAGGAATGTATCAAAAGTTTCATTTGATATTAGACAACATCCAAATAATATTGATTGATCATGGTGATTAATTCCGGTGAATGCACCAAAAACAAGACCGTATCTATTTGTATTGTATGTTGTATCAAATGAGACAACATCCCCAAATTCTGAATATGACTTCTGAAAATAGTAATCAGCCCAAAACACATGTTTAATGTGATCATCATCATCTTTCTCAATAGCAAAATAACATCTTGGGTCTCTCTCTTTCATTTGTTTAAAGTATTCAAAGAACATTTCACCATCTTCATCTTTTGTTTCTTCCCTTTTGATTTCGAAAATCTGTCTCAGTAAAACCAACTTTATCCCTCCCACCCGCCTGTAGCTCTAGAAGTGCCATTTGATCCCTTGGCCGTAAATTTGCAGCCCCATAAGTATAGATCAATTTTTTCTTGGGAGCGCTGACTATAAGATGTGATTGTAACATATGAGTCTTTTTAGGGGTACTTAATAAATAAGTATGTTCCACAACAATTTTAAACATCACCCATTGCCCCTCCTTTGTTTTTTTAATTTGAAGGTGTGCCCCACAATTTTCCCGCGTTTCTGAGTTCCGTCTCTGCTGTATAGAGACAACGCCTAATTTTTCATTCTTAGAACCTTCTTTGGAGCAAACAAATTTTTTCCTCACAACGCTATTGTTCACCCTTGTCTCAGAGCTTCGTCTGATACTAAAACCCGCCAATTTCGCATAAATGTTATAAGCGTCGTAAGCCTCCTCTATGTTATCAAAAATAAAACCAACTTTGGGTATTTTGTCCTCCTCAACTTGTGGTATAAATGTCTTAATTGGTAAAGTTGGACCTGCTTTGTTCTTTTAGACAGTTTAAGGATAACAATAGAACCACGCCATGAAAATACATGCAAAAAAAAAAAAAAAAAAAACAAAATAAAAGTAATAAGAACGTTGCTTTGGCTGCTTTTTAAATCAACAATTATGTTCCAAACATTGCCAACAACAGTGTCCTGTAATCTATAAGAGGAGCCTAATCAAAAATATATATATCTATACTACTTTGCAGCAATGTTATACCAAAACACTCATACACATCAGCAAACAGATAAAACCTAGTACCCAAACCCCAAGCTTAAACATACTTTGAGGAGAGGATTTTTGGGAATACATAACTGTTATGCATGCACTACCTAGTTCAAGTATCTGAATTCTGGATACCCCTGGTTCTTAGAATTTTTTTTTGCCAGAGTAAACAATTCAGTATTGATGTTTGTTGGCACCACGATTCAAGCAAGTTGTTCCTTGTTCTTGATTTTTTTGGTTTATTGAGGTTTTACCTTTTATTGGTTGAAGTTCATCAGCATCATATAAATTTCATTGGAAGCATGCACTGTGCAGCGAGTTGCAAGGTAATAACATAACAGGGAAGATACCAGAACAGCTTGGAAACTTGACAAATCTGGCAGTCTTGAGAATGGAAAACAATAGTTTAACAGGGGAAATACCAACTTCCTTTGGGAGTTTTACAAAGCTCCAAATTTTGTAAGTTGCATTATTACCTTGTAGTGGCTTAGTGACAGAGTGCGTTTGCATATGAGATCAAATAATAAAACAAAGAAATCAATGGACATCTGAGGAGAGGCTTTTTGGGAATACGATGAAGCTTAAAAAAGGCAGAAACGCCAAAAACAAGAACTTTAAATAAAGATGGACGATGAAAAAAAAAAAAAACCATGAGATTTCTAAATCACAGAGCATGCATTCATGTAATGATAATGTTCCAGATTTTAAAGGGCTTGAGAAATCATAGGAAAAAATTCACATGACATGAACAAAAAATCACCAAATCACATGGACGGGGAGAGAGGGAAACTTGAAAAAGCTCGCTTGGGATGGACGCCTCACATGGGAATGGTTGCTGCGGGAGGGTTGTGACATCGACGGGGATGGATGTCCCTGACGGCCATGTGCCATGAAACTGAGATGGGGATGGCTGCTGCGAGGGGGTCCAGACCTGGAGGCGCAGTTGGAGAGCTGGGTCTTCTGTTTCCATTTGGGGACAGAATGGTTGGACGCCAGGGAGGACCCTAAAACACTGGGATCGAGCTGGGTCTTTTGCGTCAAAATGATTTCCCTTTTCTGCGTCCATTTGAGAAGATCTGAGGTGGGGAAGAGAAGATGGAGCGGATTTGAGGCGGGGCAGAGGCGTCGAGGACGATCGGAGGAGAGGGGGGAGAAGAAGATTGAGAGATAATTGAGCAGTGATCGATTGAAGCGTCGAAGATGAAATGAGAAGGGGAAGAAGATGATGCGCAGAGGAGCTGGAGCTGGAGCCGGAGCCGGAGTCGGGCGTTGGGGTTGAAGGAGAAGATCTTCTTTGTCTTTCCTCTTGTTTTCGTTGAGCAGGAGCGGGAGCCAAAAAGTGTTTTGGAGGGCTTTTGCCCTTTTGGGCTGGCTTTATGTCAAGGACGTCTGAACCGTCGGATCTTGCCTGCAGTTGGACAGTCCAGATTAGACTTCGCATGCCAATGGTGAGAAGTGTTCGCATCCGATCATTTCCCATCCTAAATATGAGCGAAACCATGTGGCTCTCGCATGCTCACAAAGAAAAGAGCATGTTCAATAAATTCTTCTGAACCCTCACATATAGGGCAATGGACATATTAGTCCTTTATAAATCCATTTTTTTTTCAATTTCATGACAAAAACTCAAATACTGTGACCAGAGTTGATTGACTCTAGTCGACATTTAAAAAAAAAGACCTTTTTGCCCCGGATCCCATGATATTGATATCATTGGAATAGTGTATGTCACAGAAACTGATTGATAAATCCCGTGATATCATGGGAATGTCCCATGATATCATGGCTTGTATGTGGCATCTTGGGGAAAACTTCTTCTAAATGATAGAACTTGAGAAATGGTGGTTACGTGTGTATTTACTTTTCACAAATTCATACAAGGTTAATGGTTTTTCACTGATTTTTTTATTGAAGTTTCAAATTTATGCCCATATGCATGAAATCATAAAACTATGATGCAATTTGTCCTAATTAAGTCCACAAATGTACATGAAATGATGGCTGTTGACCCAATTGTGTGGACTTATCATGTGCCGGCATGGCATGGATACTTCGCGGCCCAGCCGTGCCGGTGTCGGCCTAGCACGGGCCTTGCTTGAGTCGTGCTAGGCAGTTTCGTGCCTTAGTGCCTATCGTGTTTCGTCGTGCCAATCTCGTTTGGCTATTTTGGCTTAAAAGACTGTTGTCTTACACTAAAAAAATTAAAACATACACACAAAGAAGTGTATGACACATATTTAAGTGGTTTGGTTAAACTCGACCTACTCTACTGAAAACATAACCATTTGGATCTTTTCTATATGAAGGTTTTTCAATAGAATTACCTTCAAAACCTTTACAATCTTTTTGGAGAATAAAAATATAAAAAAATAAAAGACTTATATTTACAAATTACAATGAAGAAAAGAAAAAAAAATTAAATTTTTAGTTTGCTAATGTGTTCGTCTGGATCATAATCTTCAATTTCTGCCAACTCATGCTTTCTCTTGTTAGCCAAATGCGTACCAATCCGATAATATGACTGTTTTATGGTTGTTGGGAGGGGGTAAAACAGCCAAAACACCTCTTATAGTCATTTTATTGTGGGGTCGTGGGGGGGGGGGGGGGCGTGCTATGCCGTGCTACGCCATCTCAGCCTGGCCCATTTGACATCTCTAAAGAGGCATGTGGGCTGGCCCATGGGCGACACGACCCATCCCCACCGGGGCACATATAATCCCGTGCCTTGGGCCGCGTTAGGCTGAGCCCCAGCTGCCTAGGCACGGCACGACACCGCAAATTTCATGGGCCGGCACGGTTGGACCCGCCATTAGCCGGCACAACCAGTTTTCATGCCTAGGTCGGCCTTGCTCAAATTGGATATTTGTTTATAAACCCAACTAGACTTGGGGTTTTGTATCGGGTCCATCATATAATGGTAACAGCTAGTCCCTTGCCTGAATATAGATGCAGCGACTAAATCAAATTGGATTTGTTTAATGAAAGGATTCCCAACTGTTGATTTCAGTTTACATGATATTGAGGAATCCTAGTTTCTTCCTCATTCTCCGAATGGTAACAAACGCACATGGCAGCATTCTGGGAAGCCCCTTCATGGTCAAGTCAAGGAAAAAAATCATGGAAAGTTGATCGAGTGGAAGTGGAGAGTGGACTGCCGAATGAAGCTTTTCCACAGCATTCTCATCATCTTGTTACCGTGGAGAATGGTCTAATGCCTCACTGTACAGAATTGTGATAGCTGCAAGCGGCTCAGGTCAAGTCCATGATACGTGGATTATTTTCTCCGACGCAAGCTGGAGACCCCTGAATTTTGTAGATAATGGCACTGCCTTAGTGCCTTTGATAACTTTACGTACGTGTAGAATGAAGTATGGTAAAATTTTAAATTAGAGAGAATAAAATATAAGAGGGTTGTGATGATATGTTGTCTTAAGGGTCTGTTTGGATAAATGAGGGGTGTAGTGAAATGAAGTGGATTTTACATGTGAAGTGGAGTGGAGAGAAGTAGGTTGAAGTTAAAGTTGAGTACTTCACTTCACTCCATTTGGATGTTTATTTTTAAGTTAAGATTTTTAGTAGAATCCACTTTTACTCAAGGAAATTGAAGTATTTAGAATTGAAGTGAAATGGAGTACAAGTGGCTCACAACAATCTATTGGGTCAGACTCATCCAAGTAAGGTAGAGTTGAAATTTTAGACTGTTGGGGCCTATTTAATTTCACTCTACTCTACCTTTTGCCTATCCAAACAGACCCTAAGTGACTTGATAACGGATTTTTTTGACTTTTTGTGTAAAGAGTGGATTTTTTTTTTAATTTATTGGGACTGAAGATGTTGTTTTTTGATTTTTTTTAAATTGAAGGGAAAAATCTTGAATTTGTATAATTTTGATACGTCCCCCTAGTCTATTCATGTATCTTAAATGGTGGCATTATTTTACCTTCACTTTAATAATAAATTACCAAACTGGAGATGATAGTGCAAGAAGATTTGCTCCATTATATATGGGGTACACTTTAGACAATGTTCTCCTACAAGTATACTGCAAATAATTGCATATAATTGCATTGATCCAATTGAAATGTAGAGTGTATGGCATAGGAGAAAATCATCCCATTATTTATATTGTATATTTAGAAGAATGTTTTCCTGACCAGACAAATTACATATTAATTATATGCTGTCGGGTTCATTGCCCCCATTTAGATGCATATCTATCAATGAGAGGATGGCATGTGATAATGTCGCAGCCCCGTTTGACTCTACAACCTTCTCTCTCTGTGGAGAAGAGGCTCTCAATTCATACCTAAAAATGGCTAATGATGTGAATTCAGCCGAGTTGATCCCATGTTCCACTTGGGATTCAAATTCCAAACCCAGTCCAGAACAAACCCAAACCAAATTGGGTCTCATGCAGGCTCGAGCGAGGCCTAGCCCAAGTTGCATCCCTACTCTCTGTCTCATAAAGGTGTTCATGGGTCACTCAGCCCCATGCCGGGCATGAGCCTTGACCCAATTGGGCTGGTTCGGGCTGTTCTTTCAGGTCAGTTGGCTGGGCCTATGTCTCTATAAGTCAATTTTTGTCTTGCCTGTTAAATGGGTGTAGCCAGGCCCATTGAACACTTAAAAGGCCCAATCTGGCGGCCTCGCTCATAAATGTATTGTAAATGTGCTAATCCAGGTCAAGCTTTCCTATCCGGTAGCTATATCTAGGCGTAACCCCCAGGGGTAACTCAGTTGGCATAGAACCACTGTTTGCACTTAGAGGTTGTGTGTTCGAAACTGTAATACCATACTGGGGCAACAGGAGAATTTTACCCGGCTTTCTCTCCTGAGCCTGTAGGGATTATTTTGGCCCAAAGGACTGGTAACCCTGTGTTATTATAAAAAAATAAAAATAGAAGCTATATCCAGGCCTTAAATGGACTGGGCTTAGTTCATTCTAGCCCATGAATAAATACTGTATACAGTATACACCTATTTCCAGGCTCTTTTCCTTACTTTCTCCCAGGACCCAGACTCACGAGCCGGCCTGGTCGACCCAGACCGAGTTGGACTGAATTATCTTCTGAAACGGGTTGGTACTTGGTCTGCCCTTCCAAGTTAATAATAAACTGCAAGACCTTCATGTTTTTAGGGTTTTAAGCACACAGCGTCACAGCCTCTGCAACTGCTGGTCTTAGAGAAACTCAGAAGCAGAGAATCTAAGTTTCAGCTCCAGATTACTCTGAAAAATACAATCTTTCTTTCATAAGAAGAAAAATGGCTGAAAACCCACAAAACCCAAGGTAAAAACAGAATGAGTTGTTGTTTGAAAATTTTGAATCTTTGTTTCTATACCCCAATGCATGAAAATCACTGCTAGATTTCCCTCTTTGTTACCCAGTTCATGTACTTTTTTCATGAAAGAGAGTTACCCAGAAAATCTAGAGCAAGAAAACCAAACCAAACGGATTATAATCACTGATAGATTTTACTGGTTTTTCTTTTCTGTAAGATACCCATATATTTTCCTTCATCAACCCACATGATTGATTTTCGATTGCGCTTAGGAGTCTCTTGCATCTGCAAAATGCTATCCCAATGCCGCAAATCTGGGATTCTTCCTGTTGTTTCGGAGAATTTCATCATCTTGAGGGGAACCCATTTCTTCAATTTGCACAAGAACCATACTTTTTGTAGTACTGCACCCGCCCAAGTGGCTAAAATCGTATTAGCTTTTGGTTCTCCAAGGAACCAAAGCTTTTACAGTACCAGACCTGCCCATGTTGCGAAAATCTCACTTTCTGAGACCAGTGATTCCCATATTGCAAGTCGAGTTTCTCGTGTGGCACGAACAGAGGCCCAAGATGCTCTATTTGACTATCTTCACTGCACGAGAAGCTTGCAATTCACCGACGCGGAGCACATAAGCAAGAACTCACCTGCATTTCTTCAAAATCTCCTCTCAAAAGTAGGTGATGAGCAGGATATTAGGAGGGCACTGAGCAGGTTCCTGCGCTACCACCCCATCAATGAATTTGAACCGTTCTTTGAGAGCATGGGCTTGAGACCTTTTGAGTTTTCTCCACTTCTCCCACGGAATTTGATGTTTCTAACTGATGACAATGTGTTGCTTGAGAACTTCCATGTGCTCTGTAATTATGGTATCCCACGCAGCAAAATTGGCAAGATGTATAAGGAAGCAAAGGAAGTTTTTGGTTATGATTCAGGGGTTTTGAGTTCAAAGCTTCAGGAATATGAGAAACTTGGTCTGAGCAAATCCATGGTAATTAAGTTGGTTACTTGTTGCCCGTTGCTTTTGATTGGTGGGGTTAATGAGGTACTCATTCGGGTTATGGAGGAGTTGAAGTGTTTGGGGATAGAACATGACTGGATTGGGAAACACTTGTCAGAGAAAAATAACTACCATTGGGATAGAATTTTTGAAACATTGGGCTTTCTCAATGAAATGGGATGCAGTAAGAATGATTTTGCGAGATTGCTCAAAAGACATCCCCATTTTTTGTTTGATGACTCTGGAATGAAGATCTATGTACTTGTGGCGCTGTTATTGAAGTTGGGTTTAGAAATGAATGAAATTTTGAGTTTGCTCTTACATTATCCTCGAGTTCTTACCAGGAATTTCTCAAAGAATTTGTGGCATGCTATCCATTTTCTGTCTGAACTAGGGATGGAGACAGAGGACATTGCGAAGATTGTTCGAACTCACCCCCATGTTTTGGGTACATGTACTTATTTGAAGAGGCCTAAAGAACTGTTGCAGAAACTTAATATGGGATTGGAAAGATTGTGCAATATGATCAAGGAGGACCCACGTCACTTGACCAATTTGGCTTCACGTTCGAAGACCAGCCTTTTGCGGGTTGTAGACTATGAGGATAACATTTATCTTCGTGAGAAAACCAATTTCTTGTTGAAAATGGGGTATGTTGAGAATTCGGATGAGATGGCAAAAGCTTTGAAACAATTTCGAGGCAGAGGGGATCTGCTACAAGACCGGTTCGATTGTTTGGTGGATGCTGGATTGAATTTCCATGATGTTTGTAACATGATCAGAGTGGCTCCTTCGGTGCTGAACCAGTCGAGGGAAGTGATAGAAATGAAGATATATCACCTTGTAAACTGTTTGTGTTATCCCTTGGAATCGGTTATACCATTTCCAACTTATTTGTGTTATGATATAGAAAGGATCAAGCTTAGGTTTTCAATGTATAAATGGTTAAGCGAGAAAGGAGTAGTAAAATCCATGATGGCATTGAGTACCATTCTTGCATGTTCGGAAGCAAGATTTGTAAAACATCTGGTATGTCTTCACTCTGAAGGTCCAGAAGTATGGGAAAGATTAAAGAATACACCATCTTCAATATAACTGATTTATTTCTCAAAATATAATTTTGAATTTGACTGGTTTTTTTCATTATGTTTTATGCTTCAATTTCCTTTCCTTTTCCATGTTCATGGCTTGCCTCTCTTTCTTTTAAAATTAGCTTACTTTTTTGGTGTACCTTAGTTAGGAGCAGTTTGAATATTATTACATAGTGGATGGATATCTGTTCTGCTCTGTTTGGGTTTGCCTGGAAATTGAGAACCAATCAAATGTAGTGGTGTCTTTCACCAGTCACTGCCCCAAATCATTATGTGCACTGTTTTTGGCTTAAACTACTACAAATCATTTTTAGTGCTGATTACTGATATTGATTTTTGGCCAGAAAAATGAGAATCCCGCCAAATGCAGTCTCTGACTTCTATTCTTCTCTCTAAAGCTCAACTAAACATATAAACCTCCCATTATTCTAAACCATTTTAAATCAATTGTGATTCAGGGTACTTCCAGACGCATTTCCTTGCTGGTTCCTTTTGTGCTAGGAGGTCACTGCCATCTGTTCAAGATTAGCTTTACTTAATTTTGTCTGCCTATGCCCGACTGTTCGAAGTTCAAAATATTATATATGGTGCAAAAACATGCTTATACAGATTTTTTTTTTATATTTTCTTTGAAGGGGTCTGATCAGGTTCATTTTTTTGCATAGGTTAAATAAAATGTTTCAATGGTGTTAGTTTGGTCAGGCAAATCCCATTTTCTCTCTTTTTCAGGAGGATACTTTTAACACCTCCTCATGCGCAAGCCAAGGCTGGTGTTGGAACTAAAGTACTTGTGTTGAGCCGAGGCTGGAGTCCCTTTGTATACAGTTAGTCGTGTATAGTTCACATTTTGATGCAGGCCAGATCCTTGGTGTGGCAGCCCATTGGGCCCAAGTCCATAAAAAGATCTTCAAAATCATGCAAGAATTTTATTTTTAGTCTTAGCTGGATTTTACGAATAATTGAGAGATTAATTAGAAATTTTATCTTATTTGATTTAGTGCTTATTTTAATTTGAGTTGTTCCTAAGAATAGGTTAGAGTATAAATCTATATAAAGGATTGTAATCCTTCTTTAGGGACAATGCATTGATTAATAAAATTTCTTTTCTTGAGAATTTCTCTTGGTTATTTGTTTGTGGTGTGAGACCAAGATGTTTTGGATCCCATTGATCCCTATGTTAGAAAAGAGCAGCCGCCAGGAACCCTAGATATTGCGTATAGATCACTGCGGAAATAACTATAGACAAATATGATTAAAAACCATACCTATGAGATCTCTCTGATTTGATCTCGGTCTTACATCAACTCGAAAATCTCTCTTCTACCGTATTCCTCTATGCTTGAACTCGCACCAGGGTTTGGGCCTCTTCTGCGAATTCTCTTTGCTCTCTAAAACGATATTTCTCTTGTTATTTTCACCTAGAGAGCAATATTGTATATTTATAGGCTACAATAGGGACCTTAAGAAGGAAATAAGGATATGCTTCTTATGGAAACAAGAAACCCTAATTCAACCCAAATTAGAATCCTAGTTTCATAAATTACAATTCAGTCCACTAAAGAATTATAATTGCACTCATGTCCTTATTTTCAAAATAATATTTCGAGCTTCTTGTTATTAAATGCTTATTAATCTCCCCACGTTAAAATTTCAAATATCCATCGATTAAATAATTACTGACATCTATATTTAATCGATATCTTTATAATTCTTTGAGACCTTACACTTAACTTATTTGATATGTCGGACACAAAGTCCACCTGCATGGTTTGACATAATCAAAACTTAAAAGTTTCATCAAGGGGATATCATCAATCGATTTCGTCAACAAACTAATATGCACCATGCACATAGTGTAGTCATCCAATTTACTGAGATTATTGACCCATAAAAGATCTGACTCCTTTGTAAATCAAAATGCCAAACACTAAATATATGTGCTTATTATTTATGTCGGGATTAAGAGTACAAGCACTCATAATAACCATTTGGATGTTAATCATCTTATATAGTCAGTATAAAGACAATGAACCCAAAAACGGTCATGTTCAATACACACAAAGCATACTAGCATAATGATCGAAACTATACCGTTTCCCCCAGCCAAGACAAGCCTGCTGAAACATTATCTACAATCGTACCGATGGTGTGTCCAAATCCATCTAGATTGTGAACAACAACTTATATTCTATAAGAACCGACAAATAAGTCTTCCGTATATAAGTAGAACTCTATACCAACTTGTCTACTTTATAGAATAAAAGATACACATATGCATAATAATTAATAATGCAACCATTTGCCCGTACAAAATCTCAATTAGATGAGAAGAAAAAATATACTAATAAGTGAATCAGTTAAAGACAAATACATAAAAGTATGTTTTTAGTATAAATTTCCAACACCCTATTCCTAAGCCATTGGCTTGGAGTTTTTAGCTCGTTGGCTATCATCCCTCTTCCCCGCGCTGCGTCACATTTTCTGAATAAGATCCTGTCATTTTCACCCAATTGGGTGTTGGCTGGGTGGTTAGGACACTGGGTTTGCTCCCCAAAGGTCCTGGCATCAATTTCCCCGAGTGTTAACCTTCCCCCGTCTGTGTGGGTGCGGGTGTGGGGCTCAGGGATTAGTCCCGCCAAAGTTGGGAATACCCTGAGATAACAAAATAAAAAATAAAAAATCCCATCATTTTCGTTTTGAAGATCTATCCAACGATTTCGCCTAGGGTAGAGCAGAATGTAGTAACAAAAATCATGTAGCCGACCCCAACATAGTTGGGATAAGGCCGTGATTGATGATTTTCTTTTGAAAAACCATTAGGCTTGTCATTATGGTTACATAAGTGGGTGAGCGAGTATCATTATGCATTATCATACCATGTTATATAAAAATGAGATTTTGTTTTGAATAATATTTTGAGATGATTTTATGTTTGTCCCTGCCTCTGAGGATAACAATGGTGGATTACATAAGAGCTTCCTTGTAACAGGCCAAGATCCCTCCTGAATTCTGATGACTACTATCATTGGAGGTGCATAGGGTTAATTTTGTGGGTACTCTACATTATAGTAGCTGAAGGACTGTCTGCTTATCATGGACTGGAATCTCCTCTGTTTTCTAAGGCCAACTACCCAATCTTGATCAAATACCAATGGGTGAGATGTTTTATGATGACCCTATTATTACTAGAGGGAAAATGCAATGGAGAAGATGTCATGGGTGGCTCTTGACTATCTCAACCGAAGAATATGCAATTTTTCTATTGCATCCAACTACTCAATGGGTGACATATTTTATGATGATCTACACCTATGGGATCTGATGAATCTAGCATATGCCTTATTTCTTTATTTATTTATTTTCTGGTGGGATATTTTAGTTGTCTGATCGATGCTGGAAAGTGAAAATTGACTCTGTCAATTAAGGTGGGATATGAAGTGGGAGACTTACAAAAAGAAACTGAAAAAGGCAAAACTATCGGTGGAAGGAGCGAGAAGAAAGGTGGTGTGTTTTTGGAGAGGAAAGGAGAAGAGAAGATAAAAACTTGTCTTAAGGGTATTTTTGTCATTTTTTTTATTTTTTATTTTTTTATATGAATAAGACTTGACAGAAAGAAATATGAAAAAGTTTCGGACTCTTTTTGAAATAGTCAAATCTTCATGTGCTGTTTTTGAAAATGAGCAAAAAAAATTATACTGTTTGGGAAGTTTTCCTTGTTTCTCTTATGTTATAATTTCACCTTTGGGTAATCAATGAATGGATATGGATGTGACCTCCTTAGATCCGAGCCCAGCTATTCAGTATTCTGGTTGACAAGTTACAGTTAATAGCTCTTCTTAAAAGCAGTCTCATTCTTCATGTTCACGGAAAGTAGGGTTCTTGTTGGCCGGGAGTTGAAAATTATTAGGTCTCCTGAAAGAACTTCTTATTGAAACCTTGCTACTTCAAAGTACAGAAAAATGTACCTGCTGAATCACTAGTGAAATAATTACATTTTCAACAAACAGAAGTGCAAGGTGGTGGAACAAAAGGAATATTAGCTCAGCGTCTAATAATTATCTGTAGGTCAATATTAATCTCATTAGACTTACTATCTATCTGAACTAGGATAATACGGGCAACCAATATTGCCCAACTTAACAAACGAGTGGTAGCTTAGTTAGCCAAGGACTTTGCGCCTCATAAAGCGGAGAGGGCCTACTTTCGTTGGCCACCTCCCATAATTTTATTTAGTGGATGTGGATAGGAGGGTTTACATGTGTCCCTAGGAATTAGTTTTCAGCTGTCAAGAATCAAATATCCCTCGGACTCAAGGCCAAAGGCTCTTGTGGGCTGGACAGGAGATACCCTGAATTATCAAAAGAAAAAGAGAAAGGAGGGCCAATGATAGCGGTTCAAGGTTAATGTAAGAAGCTGATCAAGTACAGAAATGTATCAATTTGTATCATCAACTATGCTAGTGATGATTCAAGGGCCCATCATTATCAAAATTGCTGGATGATACGGCTACCCGATAGTTACTTTTTAGTTTCCCGTTAGAGAAAATTTGAGACTCCCAAGGGCCCATTTATTTGTAAGAAACTGAATCCTTAGGAGTTGATGGTCAAATGGGCTCCAACAAAGGATTACGAGGGACAGGTTGGTTTTAATGTAATGATTTAGGTGGGACCTCCACTTTATTAAGATTTGATTTACAAGGGCAACGGCTGAATATTTATTTTGCATCTCTCCGTAATTCATTTCCAGCAAATGGTAGATTATGATAGTCATTTATGGATCTTTATTTTTTTATCTCTCCTTAATTCTGTTTCTTCAATTTAAGCCACCCCCTAAGGATATCATTTCTTAGAATTCCTAGGAATTCAATTCCAGCTAAACAAACAGGTCCAAGAGTCATACGTGGGAAATCTGTCAAAAATCCTTTCCAAATATTTTGATTCTTATTCTTTCCAAATCCATTACAATAGCTTCGGATAAAGCTTTTGAAATTCCTTCTTGAAGGCAACCCTAAGGACATGTTTACGCAACTCTTTTTCCATGAAAAAAAGTGAAGATTGCAAAAATGGTTTTCCATGCTACAGTAAACTCCATATTTGGTGTGGCCACTTTTCCTCGGAAAAGCATAAAAACGGGCTAAATTTTCCACAATACCTCGGAAAATAAATTCCTATGGAGAAAGAAAACCTTTTTGTTTTCCACATGAGGAAAACTGCTGTGGAACCGTTTTTTCACGCCATGTACACAGACGCGCCCTAAATTGATGGGAGAAGGATTTGATGAAATGATAATGCATGTTGTTTCAGTGCATCCTCATTCAAGCCCAAGAATAATAAGTGGCTTGGAATCAGACATGCAATCCGGCTTCGTACAACAGGCTTTATCTGCCAGTGTACATTTGTAATTGTGGCACATGTTACAACATCAAGAAGTTTCAACCATAAGTTGGTCGGCATCCATAATGGAACTCTCTAAGATCTACATTGTTATTTTGGAATACAATTACTTAAAAAAGAGAGAGTTTCAACCATAAAAACTTCATGAAAATAGCACTCAACTTAACTAGCATATATATGCAAGGGAAAAGGTTATAATTCAAAATGATATATGATATGATACTTCCCCATTACATTGCTCAATGTCTAGATATCTTTTGAATGGTAAAATGTAGCACAGAATCTAGACAAAGAAATTTGACTTCCATCAGGTTTCAATCAATTGAATAGACCTCCTTTATGTGAACTACAGCAGCAACCAAACCAATCAATCAAATGGCACTCGAGCTTGTAAATTCGTCCATCACTCTTGCAGTGCTTAAACAATGTGAGCTTTCATTCAATCCAAGCCACAGCTTGATGAGTTGAAACACTTTTTTGTCACTTAACAATCCTCGATGATCAGCTTCAACTCCCACCCTTGCCACTGCTGCAAATGAATCAGCCTGCATAAAAAGATGTAGTCAACCGACAACATTGAGACCTTGGATCTATCTAGTTTTAGGAGTTGGGGAAAAAGATTTTCCCACATTACAAAAGGCCAAGTTGTCAAAATCGAAAAAAAGAATAAGATGATGTGGTCAAGTTTACAAAAATGACAACAGCATCCTTTAAATCAAGTTACAAAAACATGACATTTCTAGACTGGATGCCCAAAAGTCGGGAAATTTGTAGGCAAAATGGTTATAGAAGAATACAGTTCGCCAAGCAGCATAACTGCAAAAATAATTTGGTATAGCTGTTTAGTTATTTATTTTAAATGGGAAACATCCAAGAACATAACTGCTTCATAGTAGTCACTTAAGTTATTTATTATTATTATTATTATTATTATTGAATAGTAAGTTAGATTCTATTCAAAGAGGTGGTTAAAAGAAGAGGAAGTCCACATGGACCGAATGGGAGACCAGAATCCGGTCTCCCATTCGATCCAGGTAGCAGGGCTCTTAAAAGAACCTAGTTATTTTATCCATGCAATATAGAAAGAGAGGTCTCATAACCATCACCATGTGTGTTTTAGTTAATCAAATCAATACATTGTTTTGCAAAAAGTTATTAACATATTCACCAATCATCCAGATACCCATGACTGGTGATCCACTGCAATGAAACCTAGAGCACATACATATGCCCCCTACAAACCGATAAACCCATTTGGATTGCCAGCATGCAGTATAACCTACATGCTTTATTCTCAGTTCAAGTATTTATACAATTCATTCTCAGTGCATCAGACTGCAAAACACCAGCCCCACCAGCAAAATTTAAGACTCTTCATGGAAATCAATGAATGTATGTCAGTAAGATATTTCACAGAAAGCTTTCATCTGTATGCGAAAGCTAACCTCCCACTATTAGGATAAATAGGTAGCTATGAGAAGGTTTTCAACTATCTTTCAAAATAGAGGGTTCTGCTGCCATTCAGCTATTTTATCCACTGGGAGGCTTCACAGTTTTCCAATATTTTGAGTGAAAATCAATTCATGGAACATGAACAATTAAAATAATATGCTTCAAAAAAGAACCTTAGCAGATTCAGCAGGCACTGTCCCATCTCCATCCACATAGGAATACTGAGGCTGAAAGAAAGCAACAGCTATGAGAAATAAATATATCTATGAATATATGCACCTCAGCATTCACAAAAATGCATGCACGTATGCATGTTGATAGTACAAGCATATCCACTTACAATTGTATGGCATGTTTGGGACAGATCACCAATTGGAGAGGTTTCTGATCCATAGCTACATTAAAGAGAAAAGGTACACAATAATTAGAGTAACTTACAACACAAGTGATTATTAAATGCATTCAAATGCACCTGCACGTGTTTGGATGGGCAGTGAAATGAATTGAGGTGAGGTAAAGCCTCCATTATCCAGACAAGAAAAGATCAACGGTCATATCAAACGTACACAAATTCAAAATTCCCTCCTTTAAAAAATAAAGTAAAAAAGCAACATCCCTTCTCCACTAAATGAAAAAAATTCCTCTTTTACACAAAAAGTCAAAAGATTCCCTATCAAGCCACTAAAAAAACAGACCATCATAACCCCCTTCTATTTTATTTTCTCTTAATTTGATGCTTCACCTCACTTTGCTTCAATTCACCATCCATCCAAACACTATAAGGTACGTAAGTCAACATTTTGAAGGTAACAATTGTAATCTGAAAAAAGTTCTTGTTATTTGTATCTAGGGAGGTTTGATATTCTATTGATTTTCAAAAGAGAGGCACTGTTGAAAGAATTCGGATTATAATGGCATTTTCATCTTGTTTAGAAACTAATAAAACAGTTACATACCAAACATCAAAAGGTGTCTCATAAGATTTTCCAAATATGTTATAGAAGCTGACAGTGTTTGGTAATTGTGCATCATTCAAAATTTTGCGAGTTCCAGATGCCCATTTGAGGATTGAGAGATTGAATGGCAAAGGTACCGACTTCCCATTATATTTTAGCTGCAAAATCAGCCAATGGATGGTTAAGAAACAACGAGATTGCATTAGAATTTAAAATTTTCAAATTTTAAGCAAAGATTATGTGAACACCAGTTTTATGTTAACTCCAAAGATAACCAAAATGTTTTAAAGAAAAGTTGCTGTAGACATGATCAGAAGTTGAGTTTAAACTCTGTGGTCTAGATCTCAAAACTGTGACAAGGTCAGTATCAAAATTCACTAAACAGAGAAAAAAAAAATACAAACTTCAAATTTTCTTAGGATGAGAGATGGGTGGCTTGGATGAGAACCAAAGCATCAGTAACCAAAGATGAATAAGAAGAGCCAAGAGGCACAAAACATTTGAAATCTGTGTCCAAAGATAAATGGAGTCTATGATTAAAAGCTTGAAGTGAGCGCCACCTCATTATCCTTCAAAGCTTCTTCAAACAATTGAATACTTTCAGTTGGGCCATACTCTTCCAGTTTGACCAACGAGGTTTTTGATTCTTCAGATTCCTTTCGCCAAACCTTGATCAAAGGTTGCTGTTTCCACTTGTAATCTGGATTTGGCAACATCTCATAGATTGATGGGCATTCAATCAACTGTACATCAAAAGAGGAATCTTATTAAATGCATAGCTTTAGATTTGTGTTTAGCAGATAAACAAACACAGCAAAGAGTAAGGAATGCTGATGTAAATGAGCCAGGCTTAATAGAACTAGACGAAGCTCGAGCACAATTCAAGTATTTGAGATTCTAGCTCGGCTAGAGCTTGAGTCAAGCCAGTCAAGCACAACTAGAGCTCAGCTGGACCCCACTTTTCCAAGCTTGAACTTAGTTCAAGCTCAAGCTCAATTATAGACGAGCCGAGCTCTACGGTAATGAGTATGGGAAATAAGGATCATCATCATCATCATCACCACCACCACGGCGGTAACGAATACAGGAAATAAGTATCATCATCAGATATAACATAGAATAATAGAATGCGTAATATTATGCATAATTATATAGAACATATATACAATACAAAATCAAATGAGTAGAGCTTGAGCCTCAAGCTCTTGCTTGAGCTTGGGTTGTGAGCAAATCGAGCCACCTCGAGCTCAGCTTGATTAGTACATGCACTAAGCTTAAGCGTGACCCTAGTTGAATGGAGCATTGGTTTGGAGCAGCGTTTTCCAACATTATTTTTATAGCATCATCTATGAAGAAGCATGAAACCAATGTGAGAAGTGGGAAGCAAGAACGACAGAAAGTAGGTATAGGTCAGCAAAAAGTAGAGAGAGAGAGAGAGAGAGAGAGAGAGAGCAAAAAGTAGGTAACGGTATAGGGAAACCAGTAATTATTGGTCAATTGGTGCAAAAATAAATAACCAAATGCAGTTGAGGAGTTATCCCAAGAATGGTTAAAGCTGTGTGCATTTTTTTTCTTTTTTCTTTTTTTCCTCTCATAGAACACTGATAACTTGTATCCCTAAGGGAAACGATGAACAAGACACAAGAGAAAAGGCCACAAAAACAAAGGGTAAAGGAATTAGAGCATTATACCCTACCCAATAGACCAACACAACGATACAAGGGAAAAAACTACAACACTGACAAAACCAGAAGTATCCTCATTTGTTGAGTGATAACCAAAACTCTACTTGCCTATCCACAACAAATGGCTTAATCTCCTAAAGAGAGAATTGGAATTTCCATGGAACCCCATTCCCACTTAAAACCAAAGAGATTGCATTAATAAATAACTTTACACAATCAAAGAATCATGATAGGTGTGAAGCTCCTCAAATCTTTTAAATAACCATAACTTCCAGCTTCATTGGAATCTTTCACTCCAGTAGATTTTGAGAAAGTGAGCAACAATTGACTTTTTTCATCTTGAATAATACCACTGATCCAAGCTGAACCTGGTTTAATCTTGCCACTCTGTCAACATTAAGAATTAGGGTGCCAAAAGGAGGACACAAACTTCTGTCATTTTTGCTTTTGATGGGTCACACTCCATGCAAGCCTCCGAATTGTGCAAGATAATATCTAAGGATAAGTTCCTGAACACCTTCATTATTAATGCCAATTTGCCTATTCCCATGCCTACTGAAAAAACAATGCCCTCCCTTGATGACACCTAATTTCATGTGTCCTGATTCGATTATGTATAAATATGGAAAGTATATTCACCTGCAGCCAAAATTCCAAAAGTCAGACTCAAGACCAAAGAGGTTTGTTCCATTTCCAAATCATCCAAATTGACTGAAAATCTTTTGTGTTTATTTACTTGGATTTGCAATGTTCCACTATGGTGACATGTCTGCATAAAATCTAATTCAAGTTTATTCAGGCTAGTGGACTATAAATCTATAATCACTGATTATATCAACTTGATGCAATAGTCTAGAAGTATTTTATCATGTTAGAAAAATACTGAACTTGAGAGCGACGAACTCTTCCATTGACAATACTTTCCTAATGATTTCATCACAGTCGTTAACCTAAAGTGTTGGGAGTTTCCACCTTATGAAGTGGGTAGGGTCCCAAAGGTTTTTTTGATGCATTTGGTTAATAATGCTTCAAGATTCATATCAAGGAGTTACTTCATGAAAAGAAAAAGGTGGATGTGTATGATCTTTTAAGTTCTATGTTTTGTGGTTTCCTTCTCTATAACAAGTGGCCCAGAAGATGAAAAGGGCAGACGAGTCAAAATGGGGGTATTCTAAAGAACCGCATGGTCTAGAACCAATAGTTTGTCATCCTTTAGGCCATATCATCAGTTGGGTAATGGGGTATCCATCTACTGTGATTTACTTCATTATTTACATTTTTTTTTCTTCCTCAAATCAAGAGTTTTAGGATCTTCGTAACATATTAAGTGGATTGTTGTCAGAGATCATACTATGGTTTTTCTCCACATTTGACCATGTAAAACCATGTATTTGCTGTGCCGGTATAATTTGTTACTTCACACAGAAGAGAATGGTTCGATTATTCCCTAGGTCATCATTCATAAAAAGAAAGAATAATGGTGTAAGACAATCCAAACGAAAATTCTCAGCATATTCCCTTTCATGTAATCTGACTCTTCAAAAATACAGACACAAAATCCTAACACAATCTGAGAAAGGGATCATAGATAGGTATGGTTTGGTGATTCGATGCGGCAACAGAAGCAGAAATTGAAAGATATCAATTCCAGTTGATGCTCATGGGGATCAGATTATGCTTATGCAGACACATTAAGAATTATCACTGACATAACTTCTAATCAATTTTATTTACAGGTGCTAAGTGCTAACTTTATTAGGTGTCATGATGTTGAGTAAGAAACTACAAAATTTTCTCAGTACAGGACCCATTCATGTGGTCTGTCTCTGAAAGACATAAGACTTAAGAGGATCCTGAAACAAGCATCATGGATTAGTATGGGGACTTGATATTGAACAGACAGCAATCAAAAGATATTCCAGTTGAAGGGCAAAGGTAGATACATTAGGATTGAACATGTCATTCCATGTGAAATAGCAGATAAAGAAAAGCAAAGACCCACAGTGGCTTAATTTTCTCCAGCACTGTGACACCATAATTGGCAGTCTGATCCACTAATTTCAGCTTCAGGCATATTCCAGATATAAATTTAAAAAGATTGAGGAAGTACCAGTTGATGCATTGTCCACCTAGATACAAAGAAAAAGCTTTCAAAGCCATAAACAAACTGCAATCCCGTTAAAAGTGCATCATTGATGCATCCTGGTGCACCTGTTGAAAAAAAAAAAAAAAAAAAAAACAGATTAATAATTGAGTGCTCATCAATGCAAATTTCAAATGCAGAGACTCAAGGTAAAAGTTGAATAAATCACCTTGAAAGGGGCATGCAATGCAGATCCACTTGTTTACGTACTTTTCAAATACCTGATGAGTTGCACCACGTCAAATGACCCTCGTAAGAGAGAACAATTTATATAAAAATAAAAAGAATGGATCTAGGATACTTGTATTATCACCCTTACAAGAAACATAATGATTAATATAGAACTTTGAAAGTTGAACTGGTCATTAACATGAAAATATACGCACATCATGATGTAGTGAAAGGAAACACGACATCAGCAGTCCACCCATTGAATGTGAAATAACATTGACTTTTTTCCCTCCAGATGCCTTGTAAGCTGTAGCCAGTTTTGCTTTTAAGCCATCCATTGCTTTATCGATTCTGCCAACATGACAAGCAACCCAATGCTGAGATGATCGGGTAGTTGCATATGCTAGTTTGAGGAACTCTAGCAGCATTAAATTGTAACAGTCAGCCAGGCTTAATTATGGTGTGAAGATAAAGAGGCATTTGAGAATCAAATAATCCAATCTAGCCTTTTCTTAACATCTTAAGTCAATCAGTTGATACTTGACTACCTATTGCTTTGTCGGAAGTCATAACCATATCCAAAAAGCGTGGTCCCCTTCTTGTATCCACAGCCAATAAGCATGTCGATCATATCATGAAACTGATATACCTCTGTAAAATTTAACCATTTTACCCACTGCAAAATGAACATAAAAGAATGTCATAATGATAATAAATAAATGAATGAATGAATAAATAAATAGATGTAGCAAATGTATTTCTGCATGCATTTAATGTATTTCTGCAAAAGACAATGCTCCTCAGTTCTCAAACAATATTCATCTTTATCCCTTACATTTCCCCAATTGATTTAACCTCAGTTTTCAATTGATATCAATCTTTATACCTTAATATTTCTCCAATTCACTTAACCTCAGATTTTAAATGATATCAATCTTAATCCCTTATATTTCCCAAACTTGTACACAACAATACCATGCACTTCTGCACATGACAACATGGAAGAAATGAACACACATAAAATTTAAGAATTGGAGGTCTAGAGTTGTTAGTGAAATAGGAGGGAGATGGGATCTAAGCGCAAAATGTGGGGAAAAGGCATGGGCAAGTAAATGCACTTGTGAGGAAGAAGCAAGTTTAGTAATGCAAGGCTAGTGGAGAATGTTTGGACGATCAAATCAAATTGTAAGTCATGGATACTTTTTTTTTTATTTTTTTTATTTAAATTTTTTTTTTTAAATTATGAGAATCGAATCTTATCAAGATGCAACATAAATTTATTAATAAATTGTATGTTTTCCATATAGTTTCTTTAGTTCTTAATATAGCTAAGTACTCTTTGTATATTAATATTGGCTTGAATCTGAATCTGATTGGGGCGGGCCCACTTTAGGCTTGGTCACCTTTATAGATGGTTCTTGCTGATGAGTTATTGTGTGACATAACACCCTATGATTCCCAGATGTTGGTATGGATATGGGCACAGATACATGGTTCAGGGATATGATTTGTATTTTTCAAAATCCAAGACCCGAATATGAATAAGATTATGCTATTCGTAAATGAAATTTAATATTTCACATCAAAAGTCTTTTAATATAAAATATTACCTTTCACCTATAGTACTCTAAATTAATGAAATTGTTAGTTGTAACCTTTCAAAAAAAGAAAAAGAAAAAGAAATTGTAAGTTGTAACAACTTGCAATCTTTTTTTGACATTTTTATGTTGAAAGTAAGAAAGCTAATATAACTCCAAGAACTAAACAGGATTTGTACAACTGGATACACCCAAATTGTATTCAACCACCGGTACCACCAGTATCATATTCCCCTGATATGGGTGCACTAGGTACATACAAATTTCCATGTATTATAGATCAGAATTCTAACCTTACCAATGCAAGCTTTTTGTAATAAAACCAATAAACTGCTAGGGCAGTCTCAATGAATTTATATCCTAATCATAAATGCTTCATCATCCATATCATTCACCTCAAAATGTTTCAGCAAAAAGTGTTTTTTTTTTTTTTTAATCTTCATAAATATCATACAGGATTCCCATGTAACTTTTTACTAGGATAACATCATCAATACAAAGAACTAGCATAATGAGGTTGTTCCTGTTGGTCTTCACATATACATTGACCAATCTTATTCCCTCACAGACCAAATGAAGTAATCACCTCTTTGAACCAGAGGTACCTCTGTCAAGAGGCCAGCTTCAATTTGTAAAAGGACCTTCGTAACCTACCCGCTATATTTCGTTCTTTGAACCCTTCTAGTTGCACCTTATACATCTCTTCATTGAGACCACCATTAAGTTGTCTTGACATCCATATAAAGCAATTTCAAATCAAATGTGCACTGATGCCATCTATGTACCAGCTTGAGGGTGAGTGTTGAGAAACAAGGTTTTATTTATAAATTTGAGAGTAACTTTTCTAAATTAAGATTAGATTAAATTTGAGCTATTTTAGGATAGCGTTGTAATGTGATTAGGATTTGTTAGTATGGTTATGATTAGGATTAGGTTTTTGAATTTAAGTCGATATCTTTGGTTGTACCTTACAAATAGCCATTGGTTACTCACAACAAGATAGATCAAAGAATTCAGTCAAGATGTAGCCCTAAAATTTCAACTTCAGTGACCATGGTGATGCACTGCTTTTTTAAAGGTGAATTAGAGTCATTCTGAGTTCGATCAAATACTTCCACTATAACTGAAAAGATTCCATACCTTGGGCCAAGGGCAACTATCCTAGCCATAATAAGGGAATAATATTTCTCCACCCACAAAAAATCTAATTACAATACCTTCATTTAGGTCAACCATTGTTCCAAAATTGTGGAACCATTTTGAAATCACATTAATGACAAGCCTAAAGGCCAATCAATTTTAAATCTTTGATTTTGATGATTGATCACTTCACTTGTAATTTATTAGTCAAGCGATGTAGTCATAAAAACTAGGAGCCTAGGCACATACCTATCTCCAACGATTGATATTAAGTGCCTTGCTGAACCCCTCCATTCACTCTTATAATTAGGTGTGCACCTTGCTGTTGGACACAGTGGCACCCAATTGTGCGCATTACTGTTTAGCCTTTTTTCCCCTAAGTTTTTTGTTCTTGCGCAATTTTTTACTGAGGGGGTTGAAAATAATCCAAGAGGCGGTTTATTTTTATTTTATTTTAGAAGAGTGAAAAGGAAAGGATGAAAGATAGAGATGAAAGAGGACTCCTGACTGCTTGAATGGCTTTGAATAATTAGAATTTTTTGCTTCTTCTTCTTCCTTTTTCTCTCTCACTGTTTTGTTTTCTCTTCCCCTGTGGCTTTTCTTTTGGTTCATTCTCAAAAGCATGCTTCTAAAATATTAGAAATAGGTATAATTACAATGCTGCACAAAACCACCTCCAACTTAAATATGAGGTGATTCTCAAGCAGCAAAGAAACTCATTTTTTTGTATATCATAAACATGATCTTGCTCTGATACCAATTGTTATATTTGTTGGTTTTTTATGCCTGATTGATTGTTACATTTGTTATTCATCTTAAGGTTGAGTATGAAGGAATCAATATGTTTGACTCTTGGCTTTCATTGGCTCCCTTTCCTAATTCAGGATTGATTTTTTCTTATATATATTTCGAATGGTCCATATTCAGGATTGATGCTTCCCTCTCAAATACACTTGAATGGTGACCTTCCAAAAGTGCATAATTGTAACTGAGCGATGGATTTAAAAACCCTTTATATAAATCTTTATCATAATTCTAATTCACCAAAGGACACCTTTCCCAATCAATTAATTTACCATAACACCTTAGCTCAACTAAAATTACCCATTTTGAGTGAGATTACATTTCTAGACGACCAATCAATTTCAAATACTAAAACCCCAACACCAATAAAAAACCAAGTAGCAATTTTTTTTAAAATTTTTTTTCTGGTAAATCAGGAGCAAGTTGGTAGCAGGCGTTTGGCATGTGCATATGCATGTGGACCCGTCACACTCACAATGTCTTCAATGTACCCCACATGCAAATATTATCCACCAGCTAAAGTGGTTTCTAGACTCTATAAGGGCTTAAGCCTTAAGCTCCTTAATGAAGTAAATAAGACTTCAAGAGCAGTAATCAGACACCTACCTTTTAAACAAATGAACATTTGGGATGCCCCATATTCTTTCAAATCCAAAACCAATAAAAATAGCACTTTTCAACCCAAACTAGATATCCCCAAATCCACCCCTATATCAAACTAACTAACCAAGATAGTACTTACAAAAAAAGAAAAAAAAAAAAAAAACCCAAGACAGAGATAAGATAACAAATGCCATAAAAGCAAAAAACTCACTAACCCATGCAGGATCCAAGATGTCAATAGCATACAGTCCATAATCATCTTCAGGAACAGAAATTTCAACATTCGGATCCAATGCCTCCGTGTATCCTACACAAAACCAAACTGCTCAAACCTCCAACAACATCAAATAAATCAGTGCTCCGAACTCAAGACTACCACAATATGGAAAGAAAAGAAAAAAGGAACCTGTTTTGGGGTTGTAAATGGACCATAGATACTTCTTGAAATCAAGGTTGGCCAAGAAGACTCGGACCCAAGCCCTGACTTGGAACCCGTTCTTCTTGTTCCCAGCGTTGAGGATGGAGCCTCCGATGCCCGATACGAGGAGGATGGGATCCGGATCTGCGTCCGAGGGATCCAAGTCTTGGATCCGTTTGCGACGGAAGCAAGGGAAGAGGAGGCAGTCGGTCAGCATCTTTGATGGGAAGGAGGAGGTTCTGGTGGGTTCTGCTACGATGGTGGAAGACTAACACATAAAACCATTTATTGAGAGTGTGGGAGAGAAGTGGATGATGGTGGTGAGAAGGCAGAGGTGGTGGTGGGGTTGTGTAGTTGGTTGGAAAGATGAAAAAAGTGAATCTGGTTTTATGAGTACAGTTGATGTTGCAGGCAGTGAAAGAAGACTGACAGGTGGGAGGTTGATTATGATATCTCACTGCTCTGTACTATCTTACGCCGGGGGCTTATAGGCCCTGCCTTTGCTAGGTAAAGTAAGGACCTCATATGGAAGAAGCACCATGTGGTTAAATACTTTGTGGGCCCACCTAGTGATGTATCAAGTGGGCCACAAATAGGAACACCTCTCTTTATAGTCACTGTTTTCAAGTTTAGCATCTGTCCGAATGGAGTGTATTATTGAATTGACTTTGAACTTATTTTGGACACCCAAAGTTTATTGGTGTGATCAAGCGGTTAGAATGATGATTCGAGTATTTCTCACCGCAAGAGCTTGGTGGGTGGGAGTTGGATGCTTCCAATCTCCTAAGCCCATCTCTGGACATTAGTGCTTGTGGTTTTCCTTTTTTTTTAGGGTGTGGGTGGTACGGGTCGATTACGAGTCCTGAAAAACTTGATCCGCTTTTAAACATATTGAAGTAGGGTTAATCTACTTGACTTATTTAAATGTGGAGTTAAGGTCTACCCACTTATCTAAAAGTAAGAGATTTTGTTTGTTTAATATTTACTTATAGTATATTTTGTATGGAATGAGTTGAGCTTGAGTTGGTCTTTTTCTTTTTTCTTTCGCTTGCAACTTAACTCAAATACAGCTTAAGAGCTGACATTAATTGAGTTTGGGTCAAGGTTTTATAGGCTGGGTTAAGTTAAACGGGCTGACTCACATTGAATGCAGGTTATGTGGGTTGGGTCGGATTGACCTGCATTGGGTGGGTTCTGTTGAAGCAATTTGAACTGTTTAAAAAGAATGAATGAGATAAGGTCGGACTTCAACTTATATTAATACATCCACAACCTGACATGTTTTGATCCGATCCAACCCATTTGCCACCCACTGTGCCATTGCAAATTGGAGATTAGATGGTCTAAGTGTATTATTCATGATTGCAACCAGACCAGCCATTTTTTTTTTTTGTTGTCGGAGGGTTCCCAACCCTTTGGGCTGGACTAATCCCTCCGGGCCCAGAGGGAAGCCGGATAAATTCCCTGTAGCCCTAGTGTGGTAGCGGAGTTTCGAACCCACAACCTCCGAAAGCAAACCGTGTTCCTATGCCAACTAAGCTACCCCTTGGGGTTCAGAACCAGTCATTTGCATAGTACAAATCATACACAATAGAATATCCAAGCACCTAAATCCTATTCCTTAGAATATACGTCTTACTAACGTACGTGATGTGTGACATATTACTTATGAGGCGGAGAAGCTTGCAGGAAAGTCTTCTTATTTTAATGTTCTCTCTCTGAGTGTAGAAGATGCACTGCCGGTTGCGTGTTTTGCCCAAATAAGGAAGTGTATGCATTTACACCATTTTGAAGCAGACGACATCCACCCCGGGTTGATAGTTTGGACCACGGTTCTTTATTCTTTTGAAATTAAAAATTTTGGTATCCATCTCCCGGTTTCTACTTCTTTAAAGATCAAAAGTTGAATTCATTAGTGCTATCACCTTTGAGAATATCATTTGCTGTTTATATGCCGTCCAAATGATATGACCCACTCAGATGAATATATTTCTATCATGGATGAGGGTTTGCAAATAATCAAACTCATCAAATTATGCTAATACTTTTCATTTTTTTTTGTCGGTAAAGATAAATTATATTAAAGACTTAAATAGAAAGGTACAACAAACAAGATGGAAAGAGAACAATTTGAGTAAGGTATTAAAGCTAAATATCCACACACACAAAAACAACAAACAAAAAATAGCTAATACTTCTTTTCAATAGCCTTACAATCTCATGATTTTCTAGGGGTGGAATCGGTGGATAGTGGGTGTGACAGGTTCAAATGGATCATTGGTGGCCCAAGTGGGTGCCACTACTAGATTGCATATACAATCTGCTCTTATAGATGAAGTTCTCACTTTGTAACACTAGATCATTTAACAAAGATCCAGGTTAAATGATAGCTACAATTGAAGGAGCACTACAAATAGCTGTTAAATAATTTATCTTTCAATAAAACAAGATTACCTAGCTATTGTTGGGTTAATGTTTATTTTCAAGTTTATTAGATAGGTCGTATTGGACAACCAGGATCCAGGTTTAGAACTTAGAGGTATTTTGGTTTTTGTATTAGACCTTTTTAAGGTTTTAAAAAAAGAGGTGCGAAACCCACATTGATCTTTTCTTTCCCCACATTGTACTTTTTTATGATCAATATACCCTGTGTTAAATTACCTAAAACGACATTTATCAAAAGTCTATCCCTCTTTAACTTCTACCTACGCTCACCTACCATCATCCCCACCCCCACCCCCTTCGGCAGCACTACCGAAGGGAGGGAGGGAGAGCGGGAGGTGGCGGCGGGTAGGGAGAGAGAGGAAGAGGGTGGAGAGCGGCAACAACGGGTGGCGGGCGGAGTTGGGCAGGGAGAGGGAGAGAAAGAAGTTGAGAGAGTATAGGTTAGGGTAATTTAGGAAAAATGGGGTATGTAGAGAGTAGTTTTATTAAAACTTTAACTTAAGTGGTGGGTGTAGAGAGAAATAGTGCGGGTAAAGAAAAAATTATTGTGGATTTAGTGGCTCTCCTTTAAAAAGGATAAGTTATAAATACAACTAGCACAAAAACATGTGCATAGCAAGGCATGTCCACCAATAATTGGAAAGTAGATTTACTGATTTATTTTGGCGAATATGATATGAATAGAAATGAAGTTCTTATAAAAAAGTGAAAAGTGTGTTAGGAATTTTAGTGTTGGCTAAATTCATGGGTTGGACAAAACTCTGGGTCTTTTGAGTTGTAATTTTTATTTAGAAAATGACTTTGAAGATAGAAGATTGGAATGACTCAGAAGAAGAAAGTCTGAAAGAATTAGAAGAAGAAAGCTGGAGAAAGAGAGTTGAAATTTTGGATTACCCAGAGAGGGGTCCGCTCGAGCGACCATCATATCCGCTCGAGCGAATAGGTCGGTTTGCCCTAGCATTGAAATAGAGGTTGGTCAGCTCGAGCGCACCCAATGACCGCTAGAGCGAACCAAGCGCAGTGAACTACGAATTTTGGAAACTGTTATTCTTATTGTGCTCAAACTGCTGGTTTTAGTCCTAATTATCTTAGGCAACTTTAAGCACGTCCTTATGGCTATTTAAAGGACTAAAGGGCTATTCCAAAAGAAAGGGCATCACCTCTCAAAGTGCTGAGTTAGAAATTATCATTGAGAGTTTTTATAAAGTTGTGTTGTCAAGTTCTCTAGAGCCAAGTTCTTCTGCATCCTTTGTAGAAAATTATCTTCTTGCGAAAAGATTTGAGGAGTCAGACGCTGGATTGAATCTGTTGCAATCAATGGTGTGAAGTCGTTGAAGTGTGAAGCGACACAAGGTAACTTCAGTCCTTGGGTAGGGGATATCTGGGGAAGAGATCCGAGTTTTTTGTAATTGCGAGATTCATAGTGTTTGATTTAATCCAGTTTGGATCGGTGATTTTTCACTCGGTTAGGGTTTTCTACCTTAAATTTGTTGTCCTTGTGGCGTGTGCTTGTATTATTTATTTCCGCTGCATATTGTTTATTTCTGCACACTATTGGCTTGATTGTTTGAGTACACCAATCTAGAGATCGCGGACCCATAATTAAATTTTCAATTGGTATCAGAGCGGGTTGCACTATCTTGTTGTGTTTTGATTCTACAAGATTTCTAAAATGGTGCTCAATAGAGAAGGGACATCAACTTCCAAGCCTCCTTTGTTGGATGGTTCTAATTATGCATATTGGAAGTAAAGGATGATTGGGTTCCTTAAGTTCATTGATGATGATATTTGAGATATTGTTGAGGAGGGTTACTCTAGACCTACAATTGTGGTTAATGGACAAACTGTTCCTAAACCTAAAGCCCAATGGTCTAAGGATAAGAAGCATGCATCCAATTGTAATAACAATGCTGTGAATAACATATACAATGGAGTGTCTGTTGATGAGTTTCGAAGGATTTCCACTTGCAAAACTGCAAAAGAAGCATGAGAAGTCTTACAGACAGTTTATGAGGGTACAGACACAGTGAAGCAAGCTAAATTGCAAAGGCTGAATAAAGAATTTGAAACCATCGTGATGGAAGAAGATGAGACCTTTGATCAATTTAATACAAGGCTGAATGATATTGTCAATGATGTTTTCATTCTGGGGGAAGAAATACCAAAACACAAAATTGTCAAGAAAATTCTGAGGTCTCTACCTTCGAGGTTTGATTCTAAAGTTGATGCTATTGAAGAAAATAAGAATCTAAATACCCTCAAGGTAAATGAACTGGTTGGAAATCTTCAGACTTTTGAAGCAAACCGTTTGAATAAAGGAAAATAAAAAGAGAATGATGTTGCCTTGAAAGCCATCACAGAATCAAGAAAGAAGCCTGTAAAGAAAGTTGAATCTGATTCTGAATCTGATGCTGAAGATGATATGACTGAGTTTATTATGTGTTTAAAAAAATACATGAAGACAAAACGAGTCAATAAAAAGAATTTTAGATCTGAGAAGAAGGATCAGGCAAAAGGAACAAAGTGTTTTGAGTGCCAAGGCTATGGTCACTATGCTAATGAGTGTGTCAATAAGAAAAATGGTACAAAGCAAAATGTTCTCAATACTACTTAGGATGAAGAATCTTTTGAAGAAGAAATGGAAAATGCAAAAGATCATTAGGATGATCCTTCAAAAATTGTGAATGGCAAGTTTGTAGCGTTCATTGCTAAGTCTATGTCTGACAATGATACTGATGAAGACGATGAAGATGAGTTGTTAGATCAAGAGAGAGATTGGGAAGAATTATATCATACTACCTATGTTGATTGTGTCAACATGACCAAGTATGGTAACAAGATTATAATCAAGTACAAGGCTGCTCAAGAAGAAAATTCTGCACTGAAGATTGAATTAGAGCAAGCACTGGAAAAGATTCATCACTTGGAAAGTCAGAAAAACTGCATGGTTGAAAATTTGGCTATTGGGAATAAAAAACTTGATAAGGCTGAACAAGAGATTAAGAATATGAAGACGGGGTTGTAAACTGTTAAAGCTGAAAATCAAGACCTTGTTGGAAGACTGAAGATCACTCTGTCAGAGCTAGAAGTCAAGCAAGCTTCTCTAAACAAGATGAACACTGGTTCGAAGACTCTTACAAACATCTTGTCAAGTCAGAAGTCTCATTTTGACAGAAGCGATCTTGGTTATGATCATGGTGCATCCACTTCAAATGCTAAAGGTAAAATAATTTTTGTTTCAAGTGTTGCACATGCTACTCCACATACTGCACTTTCAAATAATGTGTCGAGTAGCTTGAAGAAAAAGAATTGGTCACGCACTGCACGCACATCCACTTGTCATCATTGTGGATTAAAATGACACATTTGTCTCCATTGCAAGAAGCTGCAAAGTCTACCTAAGACCACGCAATGGCGGAATAATTTTTCTCCACCCAAGATGGTTCAAATTTGGGTTCGAAAATCTGATTAGCCTAAGGAGTTTACTCACACGCTGCTGAAAGATCAAACTACACAAGTGTGAGTGTCTACATGTAAAAAGCCTTGATCAAAGAGCTGAAGCTCCCACCCCAGTGCTGCTATGAAGATACATTCAGAGGGAGTTGCTTTTAAGGGGGAGCTACGGATCCTAATTGACAAAAAGCTGCATGTTCTTATCTTTAGCTTTGTTAATTTATGGACAAAAAGGGGAGAAAGATGACAGATTAAGGGGGAGAACAAGAAGTTCAGACTGAGTCAGAGACACTGCAGATCTACATTTGCTGATCTACATTCTTTTAATTTTAAAAATTCAATGTATTTTGGGTTTCATTTTGGGTAGATCAATTTGTATTGTCTTAGGCAGTTTTGTCCATGAATTGTCAAAGGGGGAGATTATTAGGAATTTTAGTGTTGGCTAAATTCATGGGTTGGACAAAACTCTGGGTCTTTTGAATTGTAATTTTTATTTAGAAAATGACTCTAAAGATAGAAGATTGGAATGACTCAGAAGAAGAAAGTTTGAAAGAATTAGAAGAAGAAAGCTGGAGAAAGAGAGTTGAAATTCTGGATTATCCAGAGAGGGGTCCGCTCGAGCGACCATCATATTCGCTCGAGCGAACAAGTCGGTTTACCCCAGTGCTGAAACAGAGGCCGGTCCACTCGAGCGCACCTAATGACCGCTCGAGCAAACCGAGCGCAGTGAACTACGAATTTTGAAAACTGTTATTTTTATTGTGCTCAAACTGCTGGTTTTAGTCCTAATCATCTTAGGCAACTTTAAGCACGTCCTTATGGCTATTTAAAGGACTAAAGGGCTATTCCAAAAGAAAGGGCATCACCTCTCAAAGTGCTGAGTTAGAAATTATCATTGAGAGTTTTTATAAAGTTGTGTTGTCAAGTTCTCTAGTACCAAGTTCTTCTGCATCCTTTGTAGAAAATTATCTTCTTGCGAAAAGATTTGAGGAGTCAGACGCTGGATTGAATCTGTTGCAATCAACGGTGTGAAGTCGTTGAAGCGTGAAGCGACACAAAGTAACTTCAGTCCTTGGGTAGGGGATATCTGGGGAAGAGATCTGAGTTTCTTGTAATTGCGAGATTCATAGTGTTTGATTTAATCCAGTTTGGATCGGTGGTTTTTCACCCGGTTAGGGTTTTCCACCTTAAATTTGGTGTCCTTGTGGCGTGTGCTTGTTTTGTTTATTTCCGCTGCATATTGTTTATTTCTGCACACTATTGGCTTGATTGTTTGAGTACACCAATCTAGAGATCGCGGACCCATAATTAAATTTTCAAAGTGGGAAGAAGAGGTTACATGAAGTGGAGGAAATGAGTGGTTCTATATTGAAAGTGAAGATCCGTAGTTATATATTGGGAGTGGGGAGTTATAACTCACAGTCAATATCTCTTTAGTTTAATATAGTATAATGGGTTGCAGGGTGCCCACTTGCTTGGGGTACCCCATTTCTTACCTCACTCCCCAAGTTTGGGTTCTGGACGAGAGTTTGTTGATCAGTGATTGTAGACAAATGATCAAAATACGTAAATTTTGTTGCATTTTTTCTTGTGTGTGTATTGTGTGTTTTCTGTAGGTTTTTGTTTTGTAAAAAGTGATATCAAAGTGTGTCCAATGGATGGATTTTTCTCGGAATCAACCCCTAGAAAATGCGTTCACGATGGGATTCGAATTTGAAGGAAGCCCAAGGTTGTTTTAAAGAGTTGTATTAGAATGGAGCAGAGATGGGGATCAAATGATCAAGATCTATCCCTTGCCACTATTAAAAATCAAAAGAATCCGATTAGACAAACTGATCGTATACAGAGGGAATTTTTTTTTTCACCATGAGAGAAGGTTTAGGGATTCTTAAGCTCTCATTCTTAAAATCCAGCAGCGCACAAGATTCTCATAGGAGAAACTCTTCCAAATTAAGAATACATAGGAGAAAATCTTCCAAATATTGCATACTTTAGTTCAAAGTGGCTTACCTCATAATGTGGGCCAAACACCACAAATGCCGCAATCACATCTCAAGCCTGACCCATTTGAATCATTCGGGTTGAAAATTATAATGGGATCCTGGCCTGCATATGGATCTCCCTTAATCAGACCCACCAAACATGTTTGAATAAAATAAACATAAATTATTTAGGATAAATTTGGCTATAAAGGTTGATGGCCCACCAAGGATAAGGAGTAGACCAAAGATGTGGATGAAGGTAGTAAAAATAGATATGAAGAAGTGTAATTTATCTAAATATTTGACTCAAGATAGATAGGCATAGAGAAACAAAATTTGTATAGTCGACCCCAATATAATTGGAACAAGGCTTTGAAAGTGCCGATGATAAAGTATAAATTATTTAATTGGGCTAGCGTGTGGCCGAGACACGGGCATTTATCTAGGAGTCTTGAAAGGGGAAAAGGCAGATATAAACCAATGCAATATACATGACCACCCATATTTAAAATAAGAGAGAATATTTTTGTAGGAACATCCCCTATTTACAATCCGCTCCATGGGTCCTCTAGAGCCCACCTTTCATCAGCGAAGCTCTTCTCACGCTCTTATCCCCCCACCATGTGTCACACGCCCAGTTTTATACCCCTCAAACCTTTACTCACCTTTGGTTTGAATTAATTAAAAGACTATTAAGCTTTAAAGTTGATAAATCAGAGATCATAATAATCTGATGGGCGCTTTTTTACATGAACTTTATCCATAAAAAAAGACCATTTCACCCACCATGATTGGTCCAATCTCAAACCCTGTCACACGTGTGCCACGTGAACACATGCTACAAAGAGCATGAATTATTCTGTATTAAGCTCCATAACAGTATAAAAAATAAAAAATAAAAAATAAAAAATTAAATGACAAACATGCCCTTGTTCTTAAATAAAAATAAAGAAACATGAATATTTGAAGGGCGAGGGTGTTTGGTAACATGGGTGTTGTTTGCATATCTTTGTTTTAGTTATTTGATGAATGACATGCTTTGAAAGTGTAACGTCGGTCAGAGAGAGATTTACACAAGTGCTTACCAAATCATGATTTGATGGTTGTAACTTTTATTGACAAATCATGATTTCGTAGTTAGGAAGCTATTCTATTTTGAAAAGAGATCACAGTGAAATAACGCACATGCGGCAAAGAAAATAAAAATTAGAGAAAAAGCTGGTGATATTGTTGACCTGGTGCATTTGGAAGACCCAAAAACTCCCCCAGAATTCCCTTTGCCCATTTGGCAATTAACCAGTGGAGTATAGTTGAGTACACCGACATACTTCTCTACTTTTTTATAAAAGAGAGAAAGATCATCTACTTTTTTCACTACACACATGTCCAATAAAATGTAAGTTGTGGGACCCACCCTTATATATATTTATTATGTATATGTATTTTATAAATGGATAAAGATGGGGACATAATGGGAATTTCCCAATTTATCTAAAATAGACTTTGGGTCAGGCTTGGATTTAGAGGGGTTTTAAGGATCCGGATCAAGATGATCTAGAAGACTAAAGTTTAGAAATTAAAAATATCTACCCAACGGTACTATAATCTCAAAAATATAAAATTATGAAAAAACCCCCTAAATTCTCTGAAAAATTGCTAACTACCCCTACGTACTATACTCAAATGAACCCGGATCCAGACCAAACTTGGCACACACAATCCTAATAATTTTTTTAATCTCTTATATTGAGTAGATGATGACATTTTAAACGTAATAAAATTTCATTTTAATACAATCCAATAAATCGAGTAATTTTTTTCGATTTCTTTGTTTTTTTTTTTAAGGTGGTGGAGAAAAGAAAAGGAAAATGTGGATAAGATTGGAATCTATCTCAAATCAATATTGTGGTGCCCACCCTTATATATATTTATTATGTATATGTATTTTATAAATGGATAAAGATGGGGAATTATCCAATTTGTCTAAAATAGACTTTGGGCCAGGCTTGGATTTAGAGGGGTTTTAAGGATCCGGATCAAGATGATCTAGCAGATTAAAGTTTAGGAATTAAAAATATCTACCCAACGACACCATAATCTTAAAATTCTAAAATTACGAAAAAGCCCCCTAACTTCTCTGGAAAATTGCTAAGTACCCCCTACTCTACCTAAATGAACCCGGATCCAGACCAAACTTGGCACACACGATTCTAATAATTTTTTAATCTCTTATATTGAGTAGATGCTGATATTTTAAACGTAATAAATTTCGTTTTAAAACATTCTAATAAATCAAGCAATTTTTTTTCGATTTCTTTGTTTTTTTTTAAAGATGGTGGAGAAAAGAAAATGAAAATGTAGATAAGATTGGAATCTATCTCAAATCAATATCTCAAATTTTTTTTTTCCATCTTCTTTTTTCAATTTTCTTTGAACATTCTTCTTATTCAGATACTACAAGATTTTCAATGCAGGAAATTTTGTGGGTATGAGGTTTTTCCTCTGTGAGTAATTGTGTAAGGAAGAACATGATATTTTAACAGATTTTTCATTGACTCTTAGCTTCTTTTGGAATGGAGGTAGTTTTCATACATGTAAGTGGGTACTGTCTACTGAAATTATTATTGTTTGATTGTGTCTTCTTCTTTAATTTTTTTAATGTTGCAATAAATCTTCATTCTAAGAAAAATGGGTGCAACCAGAGTTAAGAAAATGATGATGAAGAGTCAGTTTTTTCTTTCTCATTCCTGTTTGGGCCAAAGTTTGGCCCATTGATAGCCTTCTTTCTCTGATAATTTTAATTATATGTCTGTTTTATTTCTTGAATTTTAATTCCTGCTATGAGGTATGAAAAAACTTTCCATTATCTGTTAGAATCTATTTTCCTTCTCCATAGAGTCCAAGGGAAAGGGCTTTTTTTAAAGCAGTACAGGTGCTAATATTCAAAAGGCCAAAAACATATTCCATATTTGTATAAGAATCTGACATTTTATTTTGTTTATTTTTCCTATTTTAGTTTATCTTAGTTAAATTCTTACGCTTTAAACCAAGGCCTCTTCAATCGTCACCCTCCAAACCCCTCAAGAGTGTGATAAGACCAATAATCATTCATTTGTGGTTCTCATTGGACCATTTTGTTTGCTAATTTTCAATTTTTTATTCAATTGTTAAAATTTTAAATATTCTTTTCCCCTTTGCTTCATGTGTTTGTATTTTATTTAGTTAGAATAATTGAGTTTTCAATCTGACATAATAGTTGTATTGATCTTGATTTATACCGCTGTTGGAAGAGTAATCACAAGTTGGATAATGTGATAACTACTACTAAATATTGGTTCTCTTCTGATATTAGTGATTGCTAAAGATAATTCCATAAATGCAATTTAGTGGTAGGTCTTATAGATTGCTATTGTAAAATTATTGTTGTTTAGTACAATTTTTAGTTTCTTAATATACAACTTTTGTGAATTTTTTTTATTATAAAAGGGCATTTCAAGGGCATGAATATATTTATTTATTATTGCTCTTACTCATGAGGCTTAAATTGAAAAGCTTTGATAATTTTCTAACACATTTATTTCTTTCATCATTGCAAGCTTCTTCTTATTCTTTTTCTTTTTTTCATATATTTCAATGAAACGTCATGCCTTTTCTTAAAGGGAAAACGAGAATCTCATAGAAACTGCTTGTTATGCTAGCATTACTACTAACTTCATAGTCAATGAATGAAGTGATCGTTTTAGGTGTAAATAACTAAAATAAGTATTTGATGTTGAGCTGCAATAAATTCAGTTTGTTTTTGTTCGTTTCGAATTTTTCTTACTTTGATTAGCACTCCCATCCTTTTTACAGAACAGAGCACAAGAGTTGATCTAGAATACCTGAGTTACATTCTTATATTTTTCTTAAGAGGAAGGTCAAATTCTTTTGGCGGATTTGTATTTGTAGTTTTTTATTTTTTTGGTATTTTTTTCCTATGGTTATCTCTATTTGTGAGCTTCCATTTAACTGAACTTCTATAATTACTTTGTATTATCCTTTTCTTACAGGGTATAATTAAAATCTAGCACTTTGTATCAAGCAAAAGAAGATGCTAACTGTTGGAGATGTATTGCCTCTTTTTACCTGATAGTGGTCCGTCTTATAAAATAAAACAAAGCACATGTTAAATACTAATGTTGATCAACAGGTGCCCTGCAAATCTTATCCGTCAAAGTTCATATTATAGTTCCACCATTGTTGATTCTTGTCGCTTGAGGACAAGCTGGATTACTTTATTATTCTTGACGGTCGGTGTGAGATGTTATTTTTTTTTTTTTTGTAAGTTAAGACTAAAACCACCATCTCAATTTTGTTATTCTGATATCCTTAGATAAGATATAATTAATTTTTTTTCCTTAATAGAATCTGACTTTGTAGTGAACATAAAATGTTCATGGTAATTGATTAGAATAGTAAGCTCATCTAGTTATAGTAAAAGGGTGATACTTGCAAAAAGTAACTTGACGTACATGCCCTACTTAACAACGTTTGGGAAGCCCAGTAAAATTTTTAAAAACTATTCTTGCATGTTGTGCTGCTTGTGCATCAGGGGGCATCCCAAACCAGGTGCCAGGTGCCAGGTGCCAGGTGCCAAGGGAGGTGGGCCCAGATAAGTTGCAAATGGGGCATCCCAGCGAACTAACTATGGAGATTTGCCAAAGTGTGGATCATGGCCCCACAAACACCAAGCTAGTGTTTAAGCTAAACGGTGCCCCACCCATCAAAAATCCCAGGCGACAAAAGAGTACCTATCTCGCACAAAAGGGGAAATCTGTTTTTCGCCCTCCTGGACGCATGAAACCCTTCTGCTACCCCAATACCATACCACATTGACTGTGTCTTCTCCGATCACTCCCACGAATCTGCAGAACCATATGGCAGACATCAGGTTGCAAGGATCATCTGTGGCAGTATTCGTGTTGCACCTGTTTCCATTGTGCATAATTGCGTTTCAAGCGCAAGATTGACTCTTGCTTCTCCTTGCTGTCTTCTGTCCGTTCTTCTCTTTTCTAATTTCTTCTTTTATGCTTGCCGTGAAAAAAACGTGTTGATGTACGACGTCTGGACTTGAGATTAGGGTTGGATTTCTGATTCATCATCCCTTTTTCCCATAGACGACGATGGCAAGCAAAAGGCTCTTGCATGTTGAAAAATGAATTCATTGGCAAAGGACTGATCTCACTCTACAGAAAGCTGGGCTGCGGTGTTATACAAAATCGGCAAAATCCTAATTTCATGTAAAATTATGATCGAGGGGGCTCTAGGATTTGCTAAATTTGTTGTGATGATTTGTTCGGTTCCAATAAGATTTATGTTGGATTTAAGTCAGGCCCAATTCCAATACATTAGACCCTTAGTTGGACATAGGGACACAAAATTAATAGCGATATGCCCTAACTTTTTATGTCTTTAAAATGGAGTTGATATTAAGAAGATGCCTAATTTACAATCCTCTATCAACTAAGAGGAATCCACCAACAAAACATTGTTCCCTGCATGTATGGCTCTCAGAAAGAAATAATTTATATTCGAGGGAAAGCAGAAATATATCTGATGGATAGGATTTCAGACTCCTATAAAAAGTAGTTCCTGCACCCCATGAGATCAATCCATCCTGTTAACTAGTTAAATTGTTGAAAAATTCAAGGACCCATTGTTTATTCTATGACTCCTACTGCTCATACACCCAAGATATATGTGACTGCTAAGCATAGAAATGTACAGCCTAAATCTAAACCCACTTGTCACTTTTGTGGGATCAAAGGGCACATCAGATCGCATTGCATTAAGATGAGAAATCATATAAGAAATCAGCCGAAAAAGATACCTTCTTCTTCTCAACAGGTCAAGACTAAGGCGATCTGGATTCATAAGTCTAACCTGTGCTGTAATATGGTCTACATTGCATTGTCTAAATCAATTGAGAGCGTTAAGGTTGATTCCCTTCTCCGTAAGCCCTTAGGCTTTGGGCTACAAACTTAATCCTCCAATTGTATTTTGGATTACATATGCATATTTTTTCAGGCTGATATTGGAATTATCTGGCATGTGATATACCTTGATTTGTTGCTGGTTTTTAGAACCAAATTTATTTATTCACGATTTAAGGATTTTGATCATGATCACAAATACATGATGACTCACTTGTTCTTCCTCCATTGAAAATTTGCATCTAATTGTGGCCCGCGGCCGGAATATATAAACTCTATGTAGTTTGCTTGTAGGAGATCATTGCCCATGCATGTATGCAATTCTTATGCATTCTATCAATGACAACATACAAGCCCTTATTGATTTTGATGATCAGATTGCTAGGAGCATGCAAATGTTTACCCATTTTCAATGTATAACTCACGGTCATGGTACACAACATAGATGTTCTGAAAAGTAAGATTTTCAATCCTGGTCATCCATAAAGTGGGACCCTTAAATTAATAGCGCTCACTGAAACACATGGCAGCTTTGCTGGATTCCAATTATGTATTATTCTGATTTTCTTTGCTTAATGGATGCAGAACAAGCATGTGAGTTAGAAAAAGAAAGAAGGAAATAAATAAAGAAAAAAGTTCACAAGAGAGATGAAACTTAATTGAGTGAACAGAGGCATGCAGGTCTTCTTTATCGACTTGGTGCACATAGCGCGCATAAGAAAACATTAGCAATAAATACTCCAATTAATAAATGGAAATCCAAATAGGCTTCTACAACAATAAATAAGATTGTCAAATTTGGTTGGGGGAGCCCTCTGATCTCGACTCCGCTTCTTCTCTTATGGGAGAATGGCCATGGTCAAGCTCCTTTTTCAAGCCAATCCTACTAGAATTTGCGAACACCATGACATGCAACATAGCCAAATTACAAGCACTTAAGTCTACACTATCAATGTTCTTCATGCCAATGTGACCTTTATTATCAAGAAAGAACAAATGTTGAGAAAATGATCTTCTCCTTGGAACGATCCTTTATTGCACTAGCCCAATTAAAACCTGCACATGTAACAATGTTACACTGAGAAATCTATTTACTGGTGTAAATGTTAAAATAAAAAACCACAAATATGTTATAACAATGTATGAAAATTATGGTAAAGAAATAAATTGAATGAGTTGAGATCAATTAATACTTACATGATTGAAGGCTAAAAGTGAAATTATGCTTTAGACTCAATAATGCGTGGGAGGTGGTGGAGATGCATAGATGTATGGAGATGGTGGGGGCGGGGACTTGTAGTAGTAAGGAGGTGGTGTAGATGGTGATGGTGGGGGCGGGGACTTGTAGTAGTAGGGAGGTGGTGGAGATGGCGATGGTGGAGGCGGGGACTTGTAGTAATAGGGAGGTGGTGGAGATGGCGATGGTGGGGGCGGGGACTTGTAGTAGTAAGGAGGTGGTGGAGATGGCAATGGTGGGGGTGGAGACTTGTAATAGTACGGAGGAGGAGGAGATGGCGATGGTGGTGGTGGAGATTTGTAAAAGTAGGGAGGAGGAGGAGATGGCGATGGGGGAGGGGGTGATTTGTAGTAGTAGGGAGGCGGAGGAGATGGTGATGGTGGGGGAGGAGACTTGTAGTAGTAGGGAGGTGGAGGAGATGGTGATGGTGGGGGTGGGGACTTGTAGTAGTACGGAGGTGGTGGAGATGGAGATGGTGGGGGTGGGGATTTGTAGTAGTAGGGAGGAGGAGGAGATGGTGATGGTGGCGGTGGAGACTTGTAGTAGTAAGGAGGGGGAGGAGATGGTGACGGTGGAGGAGGCGATTTGTAGTAGTAGGGTGGAGGTGGGGATGGTGATGGCGGTGGTGGAGATTTGTAGTAGTAGGGTGGAGGTGGAGACGGATCAGGTGGCGGTGGGGACTTGTAGTAGTATGGGGGTGGAGGAGATGGTAATGGTGGTGGTAGAGACTTGTAGTAATATTTAGGTGTGGGAGGTGGAGGAGACTTATAGTGGTAGGTTGGTGGTGGTGGAGGGGGCGAGGTGTAGTGGTAGACAGGAGGTGGAGGAGACTTGTAGTAGTACTCTGGTGTAGGTGGAGGTGGAGATTTGTAGAGGTAAGTGGGTGGCGGAGGAGGTGGTGACTTGTAGTAGTAGACAGGAGGTGGAGGAGACTTGTAGTAATATTTTGGAGTTGGTTGTGGTGGAGACTTGTAGTAGTATGTGGGTGTTGCTGGTGGAGGGGATGTGTAGTGGTATACAGGAGGCTTAGGCTTTTCACATTCCTTGTAGGGTGTCTTAGGGGTATAGGCAAAAGGTTTGGCTTGGAGGACAACCTCTTCATATGTCTTAGATTTCACCTTGAGGATGGCTCCCTTCTTGCCACCATGTAGGTCAGTTGGGATGTTGCACATAGAGCCCTTTGGCGGCATGTGGAGCATGGCTTTGCAATTCTTGCCTCCCCATTTCCTATAGTCATAACCTTCAACAGTAATGCTGTATTTGCCATTATTTTTGGTCGTCCCATAAGCTACAATTTCCTTTTCCCCAGCCTTGCAAGTGACTTGTACTACAGCACCTGCCCATTACAGAGGACACAACACAAATGGTTGTTAGTAAGTAAAATGATTAAATATAACTAAAGATTAAATAATTCAAACAGAGAGCTGTTTGCTTTATCTTTGTTTCTCACAGATGCCTGTCTTGACTATTGAAGCATTGTTAGATTAAGATTATCTAGAGTCTAATAAAACTTTTTAGTTCAAGTTGCAATGACTCAAAGATTAAAATGGCTGTAACTTTTGATCAATTAATATACATGACATCAAATTCTTTCATTAATTGGTTCAGTAGAAATTTCTTAAGTGGAGGTTTGGGAAGATCTCTATTAATTTTGTTCAAACAAAAAAAAAAAAAATGAAAAATAAATCGTAGTAGAATAACACAATGGAGTTTCTCCCCATCATGAAATTCAAACTTGGTACGTGAACTAAAAATATAAACAACAAAATCTCATCTAAGGCACACCTTTCCCCAATCTTATCATATGTTGGTTATACATAAAATTTCATGGGAACAAACCTTAGCAACAATTTATAGATTGTTGGTAACTTAAAATGTGAAATTGCAATGGAAGATTAAGAAAATGGCTTTAGTTTTTGGAATTCAAACCGGTTAAAAGTACGTACCTTCAAGTTGTTTCTTCTCATGCGACTTCTTTGGATATTCCCAGCTAAAGCATTTATGGCAGTAAACCTTTCCAACCACCTTAACAACCAGAGGAGCAAGGTGGGGATGAGGGTAATCCATTGGAGGTCGTGGTGACTTGTAGTAGTAAGTAGGGGGAGGAGATGGTGAAGGTGGTGGTGGAGACTTGTAATAGTATGGAGGAGGTGGTGATGGAGATGGAGGAGGTGGAGATTTGTAGTAGTAAGGTGGTGGTGGAGATGGTGATGGTGGTGGAGGAGATTTATAATAGTATGGTGGTGGAAGTGAAGGAGAAGGTGGCAGTGGGGACTTGTAGTAGTAAGGAGGTGGTGGAGAAGGTGATGGTGGCGGCGGTGATTTGTAGTAGTATGGTGGGGGTGGAGATGGGGATGGTGGAGGCGGTGATTTGTAGTAGTAGGGGGGAGGAGGTGATGGCGATGGTGGTGGAGGGGACTTATAATAATAGGGAGGACGAGGAGATGGTGATGGTGGTGGAGGGGATTTGTAGTAGTAGGGAGGAGGAGGTGATGGAGAAGGTGGGGGTGGAGATTTGTAGTAGTAGGGTGGTGGAGGAGATGGCGAAGGTGGAGGTGGGGACTTGTAGTAGTAGGGAGGTGGAGGAGAGGGTGAAGGTGGAGGTGGGGAGTTGTAGTAGTAGGGTGGTGGAGGAGATGGATCCGGTGGGGGTGGTGATTTGTAATAGTAAGGTGGTGGAGGCGAGGGTGAAGGTGGAGGTGGAGACTTGTAGTAGTAAGGAGGTGGCGGGGAGGGTGAGGGTGGAGGTGGCGACTTATAATAGTAAGGTGGTGGAGGTGAAGGTGAGGGTGGTGGAGGTGAAGGTGAGGGTGGAGGAGGTGACTTGTACACATATGGTGGTGGAGGGGAAGGTGATGGCGGTGGTGGTGATTTGTACATATATGGTGGTGGTGGGGAAGGCGAGGGAGGTGGGGGTGACTTGTAGATATAGGGGGGAGGCGGTGATGGCGATGGTGGCGGGGGAGATGAATACTCATATGGGTTGCTCATAACCAATGCTGCATTGTTAGATATGAATAAAATGGCCAATGCTAGAAGAAGATGAGGCGAATGACGGCCCCGGGCGGGGCCGTTGCCGACGGGGTGATACATCGATTGCTGGAAATTCCACCACCTATGGCCTATTTCCTCTATCAACACCCACAACTTATCTTTGAAAGAGATGGATTTTGGAAGAGAATGAAAAGAGGGAGAGCTTGGTTTTCCTTGACTTCCATGTACATGTATTTATGGGACAAGGTCGTTTGGATGGAGCTCCCATATGGGCCAATATTCTAATGTGTTATGGTCTTATGTTATTTGATTTTGCAAGCTGGATTGTTTTCTTTTATTGGCCTTTGGAATCATTGACACTTTCCTTCCATGTTCGACCTCAGAACGAGTCACCTCTTCCCACTTCATCTACATCCTCCACATGCCATCAAAATATTGAGAAGGGGAGAGTCGTCGTCTTTGTCAATATTGAATAATAGATATGATCTGTCTTTTTCATCCTTTTTTTTTTGCGAAGAAGTAACAATGATATATGTTAAAAGGAGTAATTAGTACAAAGAAGACCACTAAAACACAGAGACAAAATAATGCTGGTATACGAGATACGTATTTTTCATCTTTTTTTTCTTCTAACAAGGTAATAAATATCCTTTAATTAGCTGTGAAAATCGAACTATCTTAATTTTGGACAATCTTTTATATATATCTACTATGGGTAATTGAACACCTAAAGTGTGTTTGTAACTCACCCCTTTGTTAGATATAATCACATGCTCTGCTACTGATGGGCAAAAACCGAAATTTATCTAAATTGTCACACATCTTTTTCCATGCACGTGAACCATCTAACAGTGCATGTAATTTTAATCGAAAAGGAGTGGCATTTGAGCTCATTCATGTATAGATACATTATTGAGCAAGTTCCATGATGGCAGAAAAAAAATTGACGAGTAGTTACCCTGTGTTCAATCTTCGATATAAGATCGATTATCTCTTTTTTTATCCTGCACACCGCTCTTGAATTACTACTAGTGACCTTGAAAGTTGCAGGCAATATTTTACCTGAAAAGCATGAAACAAGACTAGATTCATATGTACAATAGTTGCAACTTGCAGTCTAAAGGAATAATTTCTAAATGACCCCTTACTAATTTTGTAGTATTTCATCGGCAACTTTCATTTTCTTTTTTTTTCTTGGAGAAGTTTATTTAGGTTGGTAGGACTAGCTAGTTAGCAAAAAACATAGTTTTATTAATGGATTTATATTACTAAACATATTAACTAACCAAGGGGGCAGAAAACGAAACACTAATTGTAAGATACATGAAAATGGTTGGACAATAATCTTCTTTCGATACCTTTCCAATTGAGAGAGTTTGGAAAATTGATCATTAAGAATTCCAGATGTTGTCTTCTGCATATTTCTCTTCAAAATCCCCAAATGCCAATACAATTCTGACTTCAGATTTCCCACAACAGGATGAATTCCCAATATTGGAATAACAATATGCTTTAAATGTTAGAAAAAAGGGGTTAACTTAATTGGTTGGAACCCTGCTTCTCATCTTAGTATCTTGTGATGGATCCGGGTACCCATGTGGGAGTAATAAGTAATGAGAGAACCTAGTGGCTGTTAATAGCTCATTTTCTTATTTGAAACATTTTTCTCTCCCTCATATCATCTCCTTGGTCTCCCACTATTTCTAATTTCATTTTTGTACTGTAAGCAAAGAATTTAGCATAGAATAAGTCGGTGGAAGCATGTTTTTAAGTAAATTTTAACTTATGCTATGTCCTAGTAGTATAAGAAAGGTACATTTCCTTGGGATCCCAAGCATGCATCCAATCCATGACTATAAATGTTAATTGATAACTATTATTCTGTAGACTTGTAGACTAAATATATTAATATGACTTGTTGTGGAATTGAATGGCCAACTTCAATAAATTCCTGCAAGCCAATGCATGTTAGCACATGTTGACTTTTGAATGGCATGATCTTGCCATGCCATATGGAATCACATGGTTAGATTAAGGTGCTATGTGGCTGGAAAAATGGTAGAATATTTTCAAATGTGGGGTTTTTCTTAAGATATTATGAGTCGACAAATATTGGTCACTAACAAAAGTAAGAAGTAAATAAGAAAGAAACGTAAAATGCTATCAAAAGCATTTTTAAATATATTTATTTTTCCATATTTATTCTATTCTTTCCATTTGTTCTACGAGCAAACTCCATATAAGCCGTATTCAATCCAACTCGTGGGGCCCACTCAGATTTAAGCTTATCAAGGTGAGAAGGGCAAATGGACATGTTTCTTTATGGACAAGGGGGATCCAAAAAAATCAACCCCACTAAATTAGACTAGCCATTTATTTAATAGTCTTATAATTTAATGACATCTTAATCATTGATTTTCTTTATCAGATTTAATTCAACGGTGAGTGGTGAATGTTTAGTGAGTGTAAAATAAGATTATATATGATCCTAGATCATGGAATGAATATAGTATATATCAAAGGGGATGCATTGATGAAAGTTGGGCCCAAGTGGGCCCTATAGTGTTGGACTACGCTTGGAATTAATCGTAGGAAAATAGTTTCCTCCCCTAATATACTCATGATATTTTTTTATCATTGCAATATCATTATGTTATCAGGAAAGTACAATTTAAAATATATAATTACATTATCATGATATTTTATAATATCACCGATATTTATGAGAGTGTTGCTGTTGCCATGTTCTTGTTATTTATATAAAAAAGTGCAAGAACGTGCTCTGTTATTTTCTGACATGACCTCATGACGGTGTGGATGTTGCCACGTGTATCTGAGTTCCCGATCAGCCGTTGGTGGTAGTCGGGCGAAGTTGACCTGTATTCCCGAATTTACTGAAAACAACTGGTGGCCACCGGATCCAACAGGCTCTTATTTTTCTTCTTTTAATAGAATTCTTTTTCCTGTAGTCAAAGGAGAGATAAAAGATTTCTCTTATATTATCCTTTTATGACAGATGTACCCACCACTTGAAATAAAAGAAAAGCTGCTTGAAATAAAATATTTTTAGAGAATGTGGCAACATGGGTGGAAAAAGAAAATTGTTGAAGAGTTCTTTTTCTCTCTTTTCTAGGTTTTTATTTATTTATTTTATTGAAGAACATTGAAACTATGAGGTTATTTGATAGGGTGAGAAATTGAATATTACTTGTGGACTAAAGTACATAGTACATTGGAATATATTTTTGGATTGAACATTTGAAGATCATGATTAAAAGTTTGGCCATAAAAACAATAGTAAGTGTCTGATATGGATATGTTTCAATATAAATCTTTTTTTCTCCTCAAAAGTTTGGGACGTGGATTTATGCACAAGGGTTTTGAACTTTTTACATTTAGTATATTAAATATAATTTTTTGCAAATGTGTTAGTTTTGAAGTTTATATGTGGAAAAGTGTTTATGTATTTTTTAATGAAACTCTTCTAAGTTAAGCATATTAAAAATGAATTTGTATTAGTTTTTTATTTCTTGAAATTATATAAAAGGCTTTTTTAGGAAATATCCATACACTTTTCTAAATTAAACGTATTAAAAATGACTTTATAATAATTTTATTTCTTGAAATTATACAAAAAGATTTTTTAGAAAATATCCATAAATAAATGTTTTATTTATGTGTGTGAATAATACATGCATAGTACAATTTGATTACGTACCTGGGAGTTGGAGTGGCATAAAGCATGGGTTTGCTCCCCACATCTTGTGTTTAGGGCTGTTAATCTGGCCTTTCGACAAGGCGGCCCAACTCGCAAAAAACCCTCAAAGTAAGGGCTTTTCTTTTTGTCCAAAAGCCCGAGGGTAGGGTTGGTGTTAGGAATTTTGTGTGTTGCAATTTGATTGATACATATTCATTTTAGCATCATTTGAATTTTCACACACACATTGATTTTGAAAAATTTGGAATCTTGAATTTTCACATGCATAATTTTATAACTTTCAAAAGTGATTTTTATGCATAGTTTGGATTTTAAACTTAGATGCATTTCTATTGAAAAGTTGATTTATTTGATTTTCAATCATGCACGCCTATGGTCTTAGAGTTTCAAAATCATATTAGGCATAATAGGTTCATGTTTCGAAAACAACTATTAGATTGATTTAAACATGAAGCCAATCATGACTTCCATGGCTAGAAATTTCCTTTTAGAAAATCATTTTCAAGTCTAAAACAGTGGAAATTTTCGGTTAACCAACCTTCTTGTCGGTCACGTCTTGGTTATAATAGCAAGAGGTTGAAATTCCTTATTTTTGCATTTCAGTGACCTTACGGTCAGCTCATGGTTAACCGTAGAATATCTTACAGCTAACCTTCAAATATGTTCCAGCCAGCCTTTGTACAAAAACTAGCCGTTGCTATTTGACCGTTGGAGTTACGGCTAGCCATAGGATTGTCACGGCTAACCGTAAACTGGCCATTATAAAGGATTTTCTATAAATACCAGCTCATTCCAAGGCCATATGCAATGAAAATTGAGCGACATTTTAAAGGATTTTTGGGCCAAAGAAAGGGGAATTTGTTAAGGAATACTAGAGGTCATTTGGAAATCTAAAGCTTCGATTCATTAAGTTAAATCTCTCTAAGTAAGCTTTGTTTTTCTCATCATATATTTTTCATGCTTTGTTTAAACTATTGGAAAATCAATTTAAGCATGATTACTATGACTTGTTGAATCCATAGCATGTACACGACTTTGAATTGATTTATTATTTTGGATTCCTCATTTTGATTCACACCAAGTTAGGCTTCATTTTTATACCATTATAGAATCATGTCTTGCCAACATCTTTGAAAATGCTTATAGCATGATTCTCATATTTGGTTGAATTTTTAGCTATGTTGTTTTGCATACCTTGAAACATATAGTTAAACTAATTTGTTTTGGAAACTACATGTTCATGTATCACATGTTTTAGGTTTGAAATTTCATATAACTTGTGAGCATTTGATTAGTCATATCATTATCAAGTTGACCATTTGAAACTACATGTGATTTGCATTTTACTTCAATTAGATTTCCTTTATGACTTAAATTTTCAAAGGATTTAGGCTTACATTTCTTAGCTACATTTTAAAATTTTGATGGAAGTCATCATACATACACATTGATAATACATCTTTGCATTTATAGAGTGTATATTTGAGTTGTTCTTTCACCTTCATATATGCCTACTCTAAATGTATTTTATTGGTCTTAAAATTGTATCTCTTCTTGTGTATTTTAGACACATTTTAGAGAGAAAATCTTTAGAGTTGTAAATGTTATTATTTAACCTAGAAAAACATATTGTAGAGGTTATTGCTTAGCCTATTGAAAATCATAGTATAGAGGTTGTTGCTTAACATATTGTAAAGGTTATTGCTTAGCATATTGAAATGCACAAATTGATATTAAAATGCCGGTGGGGTGTAGGAACACAAGTCAGGAGTGGATGTAGGCAATTTACTAAACCACTATATATCATTGTGTTATGGTGAATGCTTTCTGGTAATTTATCATGATAGCTTCCGCATTTTATTTTCATAGATTCATCAGTTGTGCCTAATTGTTTTAAAGAGTTTAAAATTGGCATGATTGGCATAAAACTGAGCTCACCTATTCAGCCCCCACTTCTAGGGTTCAGATGCCGAACTTTCAGTAGGGCCCGGTTTTGAGAAGCCCGCAACCTTGAGGGCCAAGCTAGGGCTTGACTTAGTCAGGCCGCGCCCTTTCTCTATTAATATATAAAATAAATAATATGAATAATATAATATATATAGGGATTTTTACAAAAGAAATTATAAACAAACTCATCTAATTAGTAATTAATGATAAAGACTTAATATTTTGTCAAACAATAATAACCAAATCTTAGGAAATTTCTTAATGGATATCCCCATAGATAACAATATTCCACCTTTGTTTATTTCTATATTTTCTTTTAACGATTTACTTAATTCTATGTTTGCCCAACACAGACATATTTCTCAATAAAAAGAAAAAATAAGTTGTCATTCATCAGACTGATTTTCACCAATGCAAACTACTGCCGAAGTTTGAGGGTTTAGATGGATGACCATCAACATCATCATTGAGTGGGGGTTAAGTTTATGCCACTAGTCAAAGATCCGTGCCAATTTCTTTTGATCCCCTTACTTTCATGATTGTTGTTGTTTGATTCAAATGAACCCCACATTTGAGGCGAGACGTCGCCTTCCGTATCTCCTTCCATCTTTCTGAGTAAGAGGATAGAAGGTATTTTCTTCCAGTGATGCCAAAGATGTATTATGGTGACCATATTTCTTAAATTCTTGTGGTTTTGGGGACCACGTTGTGCAATATGAAATCACCTCCTTTTGCTGTGAGTCCTTCTTCTTTAGCGTCTGGCGTAGATCTTTACCTTTGCGGGTTTTGACCTCGCCATTTTTAGATTTAGTGAGGGGAGTACTGTCGATGGCTTGCACTTTTCTTGCCCCTTGCTTTTCTTTAATGATGTGGAGGTGAGTTATTTTCTTTGAGTCTTGGCGTTCTTTGAGATGAACACCAATAGGATTTTGGGTGTACTTTGACATCCATGGCTTTTGTAAAGCAACTTTTCTATTAAGTTTTGCTGCAACTGGAGTGAGCTTGATCTCAAAAGTAGCAGGAGTTATCCTCTGAAAGACAGATACTTGATGAGCATTTTCATTATTAGTTCGGGCCCTTTTTTGGCCCTTAAAGCTCTTGTTTTTCCTGGATAGAAACCCTGTATAAGCTTTCCTTGGTTTCATCAAAGGTAATGATGAGAGAATTCATGTTTGATCTGCAAAAGAATGAAAGACAAACAATGAATAAATAATATGAGAGCATATTTATTTGCTCAATCCTATATCAGTCTATTTTATTTTTGATCTTCATATCTTATATATGAGCTACCGATAAACAAGTAGCATTTCAATACAATAGACATGGCCCCATAAATGGCTAATAAAATGATTTGGGATCCAATCATATCCATAGTGATGTATTTGGCTTTTGACCGATATCAACTAATGAATTGATTAACCGGGATCTTATCAAGTTTGTAGGCTATAAGCAGAGCAATAAAATGCTCGCTACCAGCCATGAAAAATTGACTTTGCATATGTCAAATAGACTGATTTAATATGGACTTACATATTAGACTAATTTTCATAAGAAAAGAAGTCAAATGGCCATATTATTTTGTGACATAGAATTTAATTTTTGCCACTATAGTTCCTCATTTCCCTTGCTATTTTGAAAGCATTCAACGGGGTTAAGAGGGTTTTGGATTCCGTACAATGAACATTTGAACAGTAGGGATGCTCAGAATCTCAAAATAGAATACATCAGAACAAAGATTTTAACAGCAACGCCCAACGACCACTTTCTTCTTCTTGTTTTTTTTTTTTTTTTTTTGTCGACTGGTCGCAGGCGCTGCTGGTCCTGGTCATTGGACGCTAAGCACTCAGACCAACTGCGCTGGCCGCTGAATTGTTGATGAGTGTAATCAATGGCCATCGAGCATTCTACGCTTCGGGCGCAATATCCATTGGCTGCGAGACATTGTCAATCGCAATGGGTGTTGGACGCATTGACACCAAAGGCACTAGTCGCAAGATTCTGTATATAGGATCAATCGCGATGGCCAATGGATGAGCAAGGTTACGTTTGGCCGGCCGGCCAACATTATGTTTTACGGTTGTTGGGTGCCTACATCAGCCACCGAACCTCCTCTGCAATGACTAGTTAGACATTTTCTGTTATGTTCTTCTCTTCTCTCTTTTTCAGAATAGCAACAACAACCAAGCATTCTATCTCTTTTCTAATCTTTCTAAGTATTCGATCAACAAGATATTTTTCAGATATAGATTTTCCACAAACAACATCAATCTTCTGTTTCGTTCAAAACGAAAAGGGGAAACTTTTATTCATTCTTGAATGCTTTACAGAAAGATGTGAAAATGACTTGCACACATATTTGATTGTGTTTTAAAAAGGTCACATTCACTTTTGTTTGCTTAGGGATCTATCTGTCTCACCTTTTAAGTGTAGGTTGTTTACAAATTTTTATACAACCCCCTCGTCAGGTTTAGGAGATCAAATATATAGGAAATGATACAAAAATGGAGAGAGAAAGAGAAAGGTTGGTGTCTTCAGAAAGTTACACTAGACGAAGTTGAAGAAATTTGCAGCTTAGTTTCTTTTGTCAATCTTTGTAATTCAGCACCTTTGTGAAAGAGAAGAATTAATAAAGAAGTCTGCTTCAAAACAGTAAAGACAATCGTCATTCTTCTTCCATAATGGGAGGAACAAAGACTGGTTTTCAGAAACTGTCATCCCATCAAGAGAATACTTGCTGCCTGACTCTCACCTTGAGAAAGGAAGAAGGAAAGTATTCTATCTTGAAACTGGTAGAGTCTCTGGGCTTTTGCACTGGATTGGATGCATGCCCTTGCTGCTCTCCCAAGTCCCTCTTTTATAATTTTTGAGAAGCCATAACTGTCGGAAATCATGGAGGAGTGGGACAATTTCGAAAACTGCACTTAATGGAGGTTGCAACTGCCCCTCTTGCAGATCCAGCAACCATCAGAAGGTGTAACCGTTCAGGTCGTGAATGATAATTGCGCAACGGCTATTTGAAGAAGAAGTTCGACGGCCTTTGAAATGCTCCCATAATGGCTGACGTTTTGGATGGAGAGCAGCGGCCATAGTTTGAGCCGAGTGGCCAACATCTTGTGAGCTTGGGTGGCCGATTAGTGTCCAGCAGCCAGTGAAGATGATATTGAAATTGAGTATTTTGCCTTGGAAAGCGTGATGTATTAATGAATGAATTTCTTGTATGCCAACATGTCCAGTGTAGCCGGTCGACTTGCCTTGCATGATGTCGACCAACCACACTATGAACAGTGCTTTCCAGGTTTTGATGATCTTGAGTTTGATCTATTGTGGGGCCCATGCATTGACCTTCCATGTGGACCTCTGTTGATAAGCCAAACATGAGTCAATGGTTGGATTTAACCTTGACCCATGTGGCCACTCAAAGTAGGGTCAAAGCCTATGAAATGGAATCCGATTCGATCCTAAAATTGGTTTTAGATGCCCTATAACTTTAGAGTACCAAATACACTCTCTTAGCATCTGAAACTTCTTTTAGTGATGGAATTGGGTGAAGTGGGACATTGGACTTGAAAGTGTGATATTGACCTAGGTGGACCTTTGCTATTTCCTTCATTTGATTGATATGGATGTCATGTGATTAGATGCTTTCTATTTACTGTTTGCTCTTTTCTTTATCATTGACATACCTAATTAATAAATAAAAAATGGAGGAATTTGACCTAGGATTTCCTAAAGGTGACCCGGTATATGGTTGAAAAACACTTTACCCGCGTTTGTGGCTAGGCAGGCTATTCTATGGCCTAAGAAATGGATGAATGAGATGACATTAGAGTAAATGGATGTGTTATTGTATTAGGGAACCATTTGTGGCTAGGTAGGCTATTCTATGGCCTAAGAAATGGATGAATGAGATGACCTTGGAATAAATGGATGTGTTATTGTATTAGGGAATCATTTATGAATGGGTAATGAAATTAATTAATATTGTTGGTTATGACTATGGAAAGGAATGCAATGGAAATGAATGATTACCATAATGATGATGGGTCATGGAAATGAATACGACTATGGACATGGACTGTGACATGGATTGGGTTGGACTTGGACACTGGATCTTGTATGGATATGTGATTGACCTTGCTAATGCAGGGGATAGCCTAGCCTGACACTGACCCATTGTATGGTACCTTATGAGTCGGCATAAAACATTCACTCGGTTGATATGAGCTTATCCTTGGCACCGATCACCCTTGGTAAAAGCTATTTTTATATAGTGGCCATCATGATGTGCAATAAAGGTGGACATACGCTACTGGGGTATCATACGACATTGCACGATACCATTATACGGCTGGTGGACTCTGGTAATTTATGCTTTGGTTGTGTTATTTCCCTGTGCATTTCCCCACTACAATTCGAAGGTAGCACGGGAGGGCCGCTGCATAATATCCCGTAGTGTCAGCCTTTGTGAATGTGCCCTATAGTTAGATGGTCATTTAGCATGGTTCTTTTATGTGATCCTTATTGTTATGAATTATGTACAATTGCCGAGTATTGTACCTTTATTACTCAATTAATTAGATTACTATCTTTATTCCCTTTTGATGCATCCATACTATATTATATATATACTGTGCTGCCAGGTCCTTTGAATCTAACCCATTATTTAGTGCTTAGGTATCATTACCTACCCCGTCCACGAAGTTGAGGCTCTCCTTGAGGTGCCAGTAGCAAAGGAGTACGGGTGGGGCCCGATTGACCCAGAGGTGGCATTGGAGGATGGAGAGCCGTTCATGGGGTTTGAGTGATATTCTTTTTTTGGGTTTCTTAGGGTCATTTGTGGTGAGACTGGGGGGACATTTATTCTCATATGTACATACTTATATTTTCTACTTTGAGACTTAGCTGGACTTATGCTTTCTACTTGCCCCATGGATGTTGATACCTCATATTGCTTCTGCACTTCACTATTGTTATAATTGTTGTTAAAGAGTTTTAAGTTGGAGCTCACTGTGTACCTATGATCCTGAAAGTTCTCGTTTTATTCGGGAAGTAGCGCGCCAAATTTGGATACCCGCCGGTAAACTCGGTATTCAAAATTTGGGCGTTACAATACTAATCTTGTTATCCAACGCATCAACATTGCACCTAAGGGATTGATCATCATATAAACTTGCAATAATTTGGTTCCCCTATCTCATTCACCTTTACTAGGCCATCCATTGTGACTTCAGCACCATCTCTATTTTGTTCAATACCCTGAGTTGTAGTAGCCCTTTCCTTAGCATAGTCATCATAAGATTCGGGGGCAAGTATGTGTTCAAAAGGGTCAACACTGGGTAGGTTGCCTTAGCTAGATAGTCTGCAACTTTGTTTTGGGTTCTCCTATAGAAATTAGTTTCCCAATGCTCAAAAGTAGTTAAGACCTTCAGCAGAGTGTTCCATAGAGGCATGAAATCCCATGAAAATTTTCTAGCCTTCTTCAAATTCTCCACAAGGATTAGACAGTCTTCCTCGAGTATAACCTTCCTAACCTGCTTTGTTTGGTAGATATGAACCCCTTGCAATAGTGCCCGAAGCTCAGTCTCAAGGGGGTGAGTAACTTCAATTTTTGCAGTGTAGGCAACGAGCATCTCATCGTTGCAGTCATGGATAATTCTGTTAGTCAACACTGACTCAAAAAAGTGACTCTCTAGAACACTCTTTCCCCCTCTTACCTTTTACTAAAAGAGCCCATTCCAGAACAACTTGCACATTCTAGAGAAGTCAGAACCGACTTCATGTATGATGGATATTGAGCCACATGGACCGTTTCTAGAATCCTCAAGAGCCTACACTACCTCACACAAACCGACATTAACATTGGTGAACAAGCAAGCCACGTGGGCCATCTCCCATTTACATGAGAATGCCACCACCGACCTTACGCACCTATAAATATGAGGCCTTGCCTCATTTGCAAGACAAGTGAAAAACACAACTCAAGTGTGAAGTGAAGTCTAGTGAGTGTAGAGTGAGACACACTGAAGTGTGTATTGAGAAATTGTAGTGAGTGCCCTCTTTTGTAGTGAGTGTATTGAGTAAAGTGTAGTGGGTGAGTTTCTTGCTTATAAGAGTGTAGGCTTAAAGTGTGTAACTTGTAAGTTTTTTGTAATAGTGTATTTGTATAAAATTTATAAAGTGGGTTCTTGTTCTTAGTGTAATTTGCATTTTGTAATTAAGCTGTAACTAGTTAGTGTCTTCCATTATCTAAGCTATTAAAGCCATCTTCCAACAAAGTGGTATCAGAGCCAGGTTCCTCTACAAGCTGAGGTGGCATCAAGCTTAGTTCAACCCCAGATCCCGAAACTGACGAAGGAGAACTATGAGAACTGGAGTATCTAGATGAAAGCATTATTTGGATCGCATGATTTATGGGAGATTGTCACTGAAGGGTACGTGGAACCCACTACAGAGCAAGAAGCTGCGTACACTCCAGAGCAGAAGACTGCCCTAAAAGATCAGAGGAAGAAAGACAAGAAGGCTCTGTTCCTACTCTATCAAGGGGTAGATGAATCAACCTTCGAAAAGATTGCTGAAGCATCATCAAGCAAGAAAGCATGGGAGACCCTTAGCACTATCTTCAAAGGCGTGGATTGGGTCAAGAGGGTCCGCTTACGATCTCTCCGAGTAGAATTTTAAGCCACTCACATGAAAGAAGGTGAGAATATTTTTGATTATTTTTCACGATTGCTAGTAATAGTAAATCAAATGAAGAGAAATGGTGAAAAGATGGAAGATATTAGAGTTGTAGAAAAAGCATTAAGATCCCTCACAACCAAATTCGAGCATGTGGTTGTGGCTATTGAAGAGTCCAAAGATTTAGAAACTCTCTCAATAGAAGAATTAATGGGATCACTCTAAGTCCATGAGCAATGTATGCAAAAGAATAGTGGCTCTATGGTCTTGGAACAAGCACTAGAGTCAAAATTGACTCTAAGTGAGCAAAAGTCCTGTCGCGGAAATTCGAAGTGGGGCGGTAGCACAAACAACAATCGCGGTAAAGATAAAGGGGGAGCAAATACTCAAAGCCAAGGGCAATCTCAATCGAGGAGCTCCAACAATTGAGGAAGAGGAGCTGGCCGAGGTGGATTCACCCGTGGTCGTGGTAATTTAAGAAGTGTGCAATGCTACAACTGCAACAAGTTTGGACACTTTGCCTCGGAGTGCTGGAGCAAACCCGCTGAATGGGAGGAGCGATCTAACTTTGCAGAAGCAAGAGATGAAGAAAAAGAATTGTCCACAGTTCTTCTAGCACAAGAGGAAGGCTATGGGGAAGAAAATGTCTGGTACCTGGATTCCGGTGCGAGCAACCACATGTGCGGGAATAAGGAACTCTTTGAAGAGCTTGCAGAAGAAGTCAGCGGAAAATTAAGTCTCGGAGACTCATCAAAGCTTTTTGTACGAGGTAAGGGAAATATTAAGATTTATCAAAAAGATGGTGTGCCTGCATATATCTCAAATGTGTATTACGTGTCCAATATGAAAAGTAATATCCTTAGTCTTGGGCAACTCCTAGAGAAGGGGTATGTAATACACATGGGAAATCTCTCTTTGTCATTGAGAGATGTACATGGGAGGCATATAGCTCGAGTCCAAATGGCAAAGAATCGCATGTTCCCACTCTATCTTAACACAAAGGTAGAAAAGTGCTTCCATGGACTTATAAATAATGAGTCATGGAAGTGGCACATCTTAGATATGGGCATCTTCACTTCAATGAGCTCAAGCTATTATCCACTGCAAACATGGTGCGTGGCTTGCCTACTTTTGAAAAGCCCAAGCATGTGTGTGAGGCATGCACACTTGGCAAGCAACAAAGAAACTCATTTCCAGTATGGAAATCATGGAGAGCAAAAGCACCATTGCAGTTGGTTCACACAGATATTTGTGGTCCATCGGAGACACCTTGTCTTGGAGGTAATAGATACATCATCACTTTTATCGATGACTTCAGTAGAAAGCTCTGGGTATTCTTTATCAAAGAAAAGTCTGCAGCCTCCACTACCTTTAAGAATTTCAAAGCCCGTGTAGAAGTAGAAAGTGGTTGTAAGATTAAAACAATTAGATCTGACAGAGGTAGAGAGTACACCTCGAAAGAATTTCAAGAGTACTGTTGACAGTGGGGCATCAGACATCAGTTTACAACTGCCTATACACCGGAGCAAAATAGAATAACGGAAAGGAAAAACCGCACCATCTTCGATATGATGAGGATCATGCTTAAAGAAAAAGGCCTGCCAAAAGAATATTGGGCAGAAGCAGTTGCGTGTACAGCCTACTTACTCAACAGATGCCCTACGAAAAGTGTTAGGAATAAGACACCGCAAGAGGCGTGGAGCGGTCACAAACCAAGTGTGGCCCATCTAAAACTATTTGGTGTGTTGCATATGCCCAAATACCAGAGGCAAAGAGGAAGAAGCTTGATGATCGTGGAGAAAAAATGTATCTTCATCGAATACAGTGAGGAGTCTAAAGCCTATAAACTTTATAGCCCACTTACTAAAAAGGTGGTGGTAAGTAGAGATGTAGTCTTTAATGAAGAAGAGGCATGGGGGTGGAATGAAGAAAACACATCCCAAGAAAAGCTTCTTGAAATAGAAGAACAAGAGGCACATCCCCAAAATAATGAAGGCCCAAGGCGAGATGATACAACATCTCCGCATACAGCATCATCACTTCGAAGAAGTCCTGAAGGACAAGATGGATCATCAACAAGCAGCTCATCAGCTGGAAGCTCTTCCTCCTCCATCACACCAATCAAGATGAGAAGCCTAAGAGACATCTATGAGGAAACTGAAGAGACCAACCTCTTATGTCTCTATGCTGACCATGAGCCTCTTACCTTCCAATAAGCAGTGATCGAAGATTATTGGAGAAAAGCCATGGAAGAAGAGATTCACGCCATCGAGAAGAACGACACTTGGGAGCTTACTACATTCCTTCCAGGCCAGAAAGCTATTGGTGTCAAGTGGGCATACAAGATCAAGCGCACGATCGTTGGAGAGATCGATCGATATAAGGCGAGGCTTGTAGCTAAAGGCTACAAACAGCAATATGGCGTGGATTATGAAGAAGTCTTTGTTCCTGTCGCCCGACTTGATACGGTAAGAATGCTTATCTCTCATGCAGCACATCGTAGTTGGAGAATTTACCAACTAGATGTTAAGTCGGCTTTCCTAAATGGTATACTTGATGAAGAAGTATATGTAGAACATCCAAAAGGCTTTATAGTAAAAGGAGAGGAACAAAAAGTATACCTCTTAAAGAAAGCGTTATATGGGCTAAAGCAGGCCCCAAGAGCATGGAATGCTCGTATAGACAATTATCTAGAGGAAAATGGGTTCTCCAAATGCCCGTAGGAGCATTCAATCTACATAAAGAGAAATGCTCATGGAGAAATGCTCATAACATGCCTCTACGTTGATGACTTACTATTCACTGGGAACAACTCCCAGATGTTTGAAGAATTTAAGCATGCTATGTTCAAGGAATTCGATATGACCGACTGCGGACTAGTGTCCTTCTTCCTAGGTATAGAGGTTAAGCAGCAACAAGATGGTATTTCCATCTCACAGAAAAAATATGCTAAAGAACTCCTTGAAAAACTCAGAATGAGCAACTGCAATCCTGTAAGCACCCCTGTAGCAACATGTCTGAGACTAATGAAAAAAAGGAGAAGGAAGGGACATTAATCCGACACTATTCAAAAGCCTGATTGGAAGCCTAAGGTATCTCACAATCACAAGACCAGACATTGTCTATGGTGTCGGACTTTTGAGCCGATATATGGAAAGGCCAAAGGAGTCACACTGGATAGCAGCTAAAAGAATCTTACGATACATCAAAGGTACCATGAATCTTGGTCTTTTCTATGGCTATGACAATGAAGCCAAGTTATATGGATATTCGGACAGTGACTGGGGAGATGATCAAGATGAAAGAAAGAGCACTACAGGGTATGTGTTCTATCTTGGATCTACAACTTTCACATGGGTCTCTGAAATTTTATGAGGGCTACCAGAATGGATTACTAGTTCTAATTTAACCAATTAATGCAGCGGAAATAAACCAATCAGACAATATAGAACTAGCTATCTACCAATCACACACCACAAGAAGGCAGACACAATATTTAGCGTGAAAACCCTATCCAGGGAGAAAAACCACGAACTAGAAATCAAGAGTCCACGAACAGTTACAAGATATACTCACAAGCTCCTTTACCTCAATCTGTACCTCGACCTAAGGACTGTAGTTATTCTTGCAAAGAATCCACTGACACGACATCCACCGCGCCCCGTTCTCCTTACTTGATCTCTTCGCACCTTGTCAACCAAGATGATCAATCTTCTACACGAAGAGTAGAAGCAGCAATAACCTTCTAGAGCAGCCCTTCAGAATAGTCTCTCAATGGCTTTAGAGAATAAACTCTCTCAAAGATATCTCTGAATCAGATCAATGGGAGTTGTGTGTGTATCTGTATCTAGGGTTGAGAGAAACACCCTATAAATAGCCCCAAATTCGTGCCTTAGACTTAGTGCACAAGTAGGACTCAAAATGGGAAAGATAGTCTCAAAGGGAAACTAATTCTTGTTAAAATAGGAGACTTTTCCGTTTCTGCGCGCGTTGTCCGATCGATCGGACCATCCAAATAACTGGATGCTTTTTCTGACCGATCGACAGGTCTGAGACTCCGATCGATCGGGCCTGGGGGGTTTCGTCCGGTCTGCTCTTTTCTTCTATTCTTCGCTTCAGCTCTTCCGGCGACACATCCACAGTCCATTCTAAAATAAATTAGAAAATACAACTCAATGGACCCAGAGTTTTGTCCAATCCATGAATTGGCCAATAAAAATACTAACAATCTCCCCCTTTGGCAATTCATGGACAAAACTCCCTAGAACAATACAAATGATCTACCCAAGAAAAAAATCCAAAATACATTGAATTTTTAATCAAAAAAAAAATCAGCATCTATAGATCTTTGCTTGTTTCTCCCCCTGGCTTCAGTATTCTCCCCCTTTTTGTCCACAATTGACAAACAATTTTCTTCAAGCAGCTTCTGTCAATCTGGATTCTGCAGCTCCCCCTAAATAGACTCCCCCTCAAGATGATCTTCCTATCAGCACTGGGGTGGGGGCTTGGTCTTGTAGATCAGGGGTGATGAAGTTTTGACACACACACTTGTATTTTCAGATAGTTCAGCATAGTGTGTACCAAGACAGATGGAAGGTCTTCTTTCTTGACCCAGACATCTTTGGTTTTCATAGGTGACGATTCCTTCTGATTTTTCCATTGCTTTTGGTTTGGAGACTTTCACAGCTTATTGCAATGGGGTCGAATGTGTCCTTTAATTCCACAGTGATGACAAGTGGGTATATGTTCAGGACGTGACACATTCTTCTTCTTGGCAGCTGTAACATGAACAACAAGATTAGTAACAACCGAATTTTGAACAAAACAGTTAATACCTTTGACTTTTGATGTAGATGCTCCGTTAGTGTAGCCAATGCCATGCATGTTATTCTTTGCCTTTTGACTGCTCAGGATGTCATCAAGTTTTGTAGACCCAACATTCATCCTGTTTAGTGAAGCCTTGCTTATATCCAACACAGAAAGAACAATCTTGAGTCTTCCTTGCAAGTTGGTATTTTCAGCTTTCAAGATCTCCATATCATGATTAATCAAAACACACTTCTGTGCTTCAGCAGTCAACATATCTACGAATTTGTTATTTTTAGCCTCTAATTGACTCACTTTTGTAAGAGTTTCAGACAATTCAACTTGTAAAGAAGTATTCTGCTCTTCAGATTCTTTCCAGCTTGTAGCTACTTTTTCATTCATCTTGAGCATCTTTATGGTCTTTGCAAACAATAAATGATATTCAGTTTGCCAATCATGTTCTGTCTCTGACTCACTAACATCTTGATCAGTTCATTCATTAGAAACTAATGGAGTAGCAGAAACTGATGTTGCCATGAATGCCATGAATTTTTCTTTGCTAGCATCAGGCTTCTCAGATTCAGATTTTTTATCATCTTCCTCAGAAGTATCATCATCCCAAGTCAGATTGAAAGCCTTCTTTTTGGGCCTTTTGTTAGCACAGTCATTAGCAATGTGTCCATAACCATGACACTCAAAACATTGAATTCCTTTAGAAAATTTCTTCTTTACAAAATTTTTAGGGACTTTCAAATCACTTTTCTTCCCCTTCATAAAAGCTTGAAATTGTTTCATAAACTCAACAACAACTTGGGGATCAATCTCTTCAGAATCAGAATCACTAGCAATTTTCTTGAATGATTCTTTGGAGGCTCTCAAAGCAATACCTTTGGATTTTGATTTTCCATTGGTCTTTAGGTTTGCTTCAAAAGTCTGAAGGTTGCCAACTAATTCCTCAGCTTTGAGAATATTCAGATTTTTATTCTCTTCTATGGCCGCAACCTTTGCATCAAACCTTTCTAGAAGAGACCGCAGAATCTTTTTCACAATTCTATTTTCGAGAATTGGCTCTCCCAAAGTAAAGGTATCATTCACAATTGTATTCAGCTTTGAATTAAACTCATCAAAAGTTTCATCATCTTCCATCTTTATGGTTTCAAAGGCTGTATACAATTTCTGAAGTTTCGACTGTTTGACAGTGTCAGTCCCTTCATGCACAGTCTGCAGAATATCCCAAGCTTCTTTTACAGTAGTGCATGTAGAAATTCTACGAAACTCAGATATGTTAACTCCATTATAAATAGCATTCAAAGCCCTAGAGTTACAAGTGGCTGCCAATTATTCATCCTTTGTCCATTGTTTTTCAGATTTAAAATTGGTTATCCCATCAGTAGTGACAATGGGCAAGGAATAGCCTTTCTCAATAGATTTCCATACTTTCAGATCTATGACTTTTACAAAGGCAACCATTCTGGCTTTCCAATAAGCATAGTTAGAACCATCCAGCAAATGAGGCTTATTGGTTGAAGCGCCTTCTCGGTAAACATCCATTCTAACAATATTTGGATCAACACAATAAAATAGTGCAACCCGCTCTGATACCAATTGAAATTTTATGAGGGCTACCAGAATTGATTACTAGTTCTAATTTAACCAATCAATGTAGCGGAAATAAACCAATCAGATAATATAGAACTAGCTATCTACCAATCACGCACCACAAGAAGGCAGACACAATATTTAGCGTGGAAACCCTATCCAGGGAGAAAAACCACGAACCAGAAATCAAGAGTTCACGAACAGTTACAAGATATACTCACAAGCTCCTTTACCTCAATCTGTACCTCGACCTAAGGACTGTAGTTATTCTTGCAAAGAATCCACTGACACGACATCCACGCGCCCCGTTCTCCTTACTTGATCTCCTCGCACCTTGTCAACCAAGATGATCAATCTTCTACAAGAAGAGAGCATCAACAACCTTCTAGAGCAGCCCTTCAGAATAGTCTCTCTATGGCTTTAGAGAATAAACTCTCTCAAAGATATCTCTGACTCAGATCAATGAGAGTTGTGTGTGTATCTGTATCTAGGGTTGAGAGAAACACCTTATAAATAGCCCCAAATTCGTGCCTTTGACTTAGTGCACAAGTAGACTCAAACTGGGAAAGATACTCTCAAAGGGAAACTAATTCTTGTTAAAATAGGAGACTTTCCCGTTTCTGCGCACGTTGTCCGATCGATCGGACCATCCAAATAACTGGATGCTTTTTCTGACCGATCGATCGGTCTGAGACTCCGATCGATCGGGCCTGGGAGGTTTCGCCCGGTCTGCTCTTTTCTTCTGTTCTTCGGTTCAGCTCTTCCGGCGACACATCCACAGTCCATTCTAAAATAAATTAGAAAATACAACTCAATGGACCCAGAGTTTTGTCCAATCCATGAATTAGCCAATAAAAATACTAACAGTCTCTAAGAAATAAAGTATTATCGCACTATCAACATGTGAAGCCGAATACGTAGCAGCGTCAGTAGCAGTCTGCGAAGCTATATGGCTAAGAAACCTCTTGAAAGAATTTGATCACCCACAAGATGAATCCACAACTATACATGTGGATAACAAGTCTGCCATTGAACTTGCTAAGAATCCTATACAACATGGCAAGAGTAAGCATATTGACATCAGGTTTCATTTCATAAGAGATCATGTAAAGCAAAAGACAATGAAGCTGGAGTACTGCAGCACCACTGAGCAAGTGACAGACATTTTCACTAAGGCTTTACCAACCGACACGTTCACAAGACTAAGGACGAAGCTTTGTATGAAAGAATATGAAGGTAAGTATTGAGGGGGAGTATTGTTAGTCAACACTGACTAAAAAAAGTGAGTCTCTAGAACTCTCTTTCCGCTTCTTACCTTTTACTAGAAGAGCCCATTCCAGAACAACTTGCCGATTCTAGAGAAGTCAGAACCGACTTCATGTATGATGGATATTAAGCCACTGTTTCTAGAATCCTCAAGAACCTACACTACCTCCTCACACAAACCGACATTAACATTGGTGAACAAGCAAGCCACGTGGGCCATCTCCCATGTACATGAGAATGCCACCACCCACCTTATACACCTATAAATATGAGGCCTTACCTCATTTGCAAGACAAGGGAAAAACACAACTCAAGTGTGAAGTGAAGTCTAGTGAGTGTAGAGTGAGACACACTGAAGTGTGTATTGAGAAATTGTAGTGAGTGCCCTCTTTTGTAGTGAATGAGTGTATCGAGTAAAGTGTAGTGGGTGAGTTTCTTGCTTGTAAGAGTGTATGCTTAAAGTGTGTAACTTGTAAGTTTTTTGTAATAGTGTATTTGTATAAAATTTATAAAGTGAGTTCTTGTTCTTAGTGTAATTTGTATTTTGTAATTAAGCCGTAGCTAGTCTCATTGTCTAAGCTATTAAAGCCATCTTCCAACAAATTCATCCTATTCCTGCTGATTGAGTAAATGGGTTCACAGACCCATCAAAGTTTAGTTTCATGAACCCTTCTCCAGGTGGGCTCCAATCGTCCTTGGGCAGGCCTACATATATTGCTGCAATAGAAACAAGGTTAGTTACATTCCATTGAAGAAGAGCAACCGTCGTTTTTTGGATCACAGTAAAAGGATTCATATGGGCTGATAGAAAAAGGTACTCATTTTTCATCTTCTATGTGTACCTGACATCATCTCCCCCCTAGAGGAATTTGAAGAAGTTTCCCTGCTATCTCATTACACCATATGGAACGAACTAGACTTTCATTCCAATTCAAAACGTTGCCATCCTTAATAGTTGGGTCCTAGACTCCATTCTATGGTAATATCATATTGTTGTAAAATTGATTCAAAAAATGAGGCAAAAAAGAAAGTATAAAGGGACTTTCTTGAAAAGAGTTGCATCCTCTTGCAAAAGATCTAAAAGTAAACTATTTTTAAAAAGAGGTTTTTACAAAAAGGCCCCTATGTTTTCAGATAATCTCAAAAAAGCCGTTGTGTTTGGTGTATTTACTAAAACCTCTCTAATTTGACAGAAAAGCAAAAAAAATAAAAATAAATAAATAAAAAAATAAAAAAATGTTAGCTTTTAATGAGAAATGACAAAATTATCTAGTGAATAAAAATAACTCCGGCAACAAAACTCTCTCTCCACTCTCCACTCTCCACTCTCCACCGTCACCTGAACAAGATACATCTCTGTCACTCTTACCTTGTCTTGTATTTCACATATGCCTCTAAAAGTAGAAAAGGGGAAAGAGATTTTTCACTTGGGAGTCACAAATCAGGCATCTGGCGTTCTCTCTGTGGATTCAATTTTGATAAGTTGTGGTACCCAGTATTACACTTCTACTGCATCTATCTTCTTCTCCATTCTATATTAGTATATGATGAGAAGTGAGGATGAAAATAAATAAATAAAGAAATAGAGGGTTATATCATTGAACGGTATTTTGAAGTGATAATCTGACCCATCAACAATCAATCTACCATGTATCTCCGGAACATTAGAAGTGAGGGGCCCACCTCTTATGAAGCTGGATCTTTAAAATTAGAATGTGGGGCCCACCAGCTTGAGTAAGACTATGAACAAACAATCCCTGGTCTGAGACTCATATTTACCCTTACATTGAAAGGATATGTATTTGAGGAGTGGGCTCTATCCAAGGGGGAATATTGAAAAGTATTTCTGCTGCCTCTATTAACGCCTCAAGGTTTTGGTAAGAATGGTTAGCTAAAGAAATTCAAGATGATATTAGAGTCAATCGATCGTGAGTTCGAATCCCAGGAAATGTGTGTCGCCAAAAATACGCTGCCCGGATTCCACCTGAGAGGGAATATTGAGGACTGGGCTCCATCCAAGGGGAAATATTGAAATGTATTTCTGCTGCCTCTACTAACGCCTCAAGGTTTTGGTAGAAATGACTAACTAAAGAAATTCAAGAATATGATATATAATGAGTTTTCATCTAACATAACACCTTCATAAAAAATTTGATTAAAAAAATTAGGTTATTATAGTAGTAGAGTTAAATGCAGATCCTTTTTTATTCTTAGATGCACATGTCAACACCCACGCACAGGTACAACTAGAGGTGGCAATCGGGTCGGGTTGTTAGACAAGCCTAACCCGCATCCGACTTGTTTATTAAACGGGTCGGAAACCCCTAACCCGCACCCACCACGGGTCAACCCAACCGGACTCACTTAAACCCGCATAACCATTGCGGGTTATACAGGTTTAGGTCGACCCGTATACTTGAATAAGTGAGATAAGTTTCTTTACAAGAAAAGAATGTTAGAAATAAAATAGTTTTTTCATAAAAATAAAAAATATCATATCAAAATAAAAAGATATTATAGATTGAGTGATAAGTTTCTTTATAAGAAAAAAGAAAATAATAACAATACAAGCATGGCTCATGCATGACAAGCACATCGTAGTTCACAAATCATTAAAAAAAAAACCATCCATGTAAGATGAACAACCCCTAGTCTCTAGTCCCTAGAGTTAGAATTAATGCCAATTGCCAACCCCCACGTACATTCTAATTAAGTATCGGTAATCTTAAACAGACTTAAATACAAAAATTAATGCGGGTTTTGCAGGTCAAGCGGGTCAACCCTAACCCGACACCGACCCACTTATCAAACGGGTCATGAATACTTGACCTGTGACCGACCCACTTATCAAACGGGTCAGGTTAAGCGAGTAATACGCGGGTCGGGTCGGTTTGGCTGGTCGGGTCATATTTTGCCACCTCTGGGTACAACTCCTACACCATCCACAGAGAATATTACAGGAGAACCGTTTATTATATAGTACAATTTTACAAATAGGAACCGTAGATAAACATTACTGATATAGTGATCCGGACCAAACAGGGAAAGACCAATCAGGGGGTGCCTCATGGGAAGATTTTTTTTTTAAAGGAGATGTGATCTTTTTTAGAGATAATTAGCCAAAGGTCCCTAGAATTGAATTTTTCCAGCCTCCAGTCCAGACGAATTCTTTTTAAGGGCTCTGCTCCAAGCAACTAGACTGTTTACAGCCAGAGGTCCCTGGATATAATTCTCATAACTGATTTACCCTTTCAACCATTTTAGGCATAAAATTTTGAAATTTCAAAATTTCAAATCTTTCGTTTCCCCTCCTCATTCCTAGGCAAAGTTTGAGCCAAAGATCGTCTTCGTCACAAATTTGATCTCTACGTCTCTGCAAAAACACCTAATCCAAACTGATTGCCCAGAACAGAGGAACTTGTTTATGCCATTGCCGACGAAGAATAGGGTTGTTGTTGTTTGGTGTGATCGGAGGAGAACCTTTGAATCGGACTTCGAAAGTGCCGTTGATCGTGCGAAGATCGATTGGTGGGTCATGATCGCGGAACAGAGACTGGTTTCAGAGCTCTCTGTTCTGGTCACAGAAGATCGCAGCAGAACCAGTGCAGGTAAGAAAACCGCAAGGGTTTTCTGTTACTGTCGCTGCCGGAGAAGAGGACTGCATGTCACCGGAAGAGGAAAACAGAGAGTGGGGATCGATCGCAGAATGTTTTTCGCTGGGCCCCACCTCCGGCGTCTTCGTTGCCGCCGCTGCGTGCCGCCCCCATCTCTGGAGAACAAGCGATGTTGCGTCGTTACCGTCGAAGGAGAAGAAGATCGGAAGAGGAACGATTCCGGTTCCTGTTGTAGAGAAACAGAGGAGGAAGAAGACCCTTTTGGGTCGGTTCCAGCGCAGGTTAGGTCAAATCAAGCCCGCGTTTGCAGAAAAAGCCCAGTAGCCAGCCAGTCCAGTTTGGGCCAAGCCCAGGTTGACCTAACTCATGAAAAATTTATCTCAGCCTTTTGACAAATCTATATGAGTTTTAATGAAATTTATCTGAGTGCTTGTAAAATTTATCTAAGTTTTTTTCAAGTTTATTTGAGTTTTAACAAATTTATATGAGTTTCTGTCAAATTTATCTGAGTTTTTCATTTTTTATCAAATTTATTTGATTTTTATTTAAATTTATCTGAGTTCTAAAATAAATTTCTCTAAGTTCTGGACAAATCTATCTGAGTTTTGGCTAATTTATCTGAGTTATGAGACAAATTTATCTGAGTCTGAACAAATTTATCCGACTTTGTGGCAAATGTATTTGCGTTTTTTAATTTTATTTACATCATTTGAAATTTATTTGCGTCTTTTGAGATTTGTTTACATTTTTTGGAATTTATTTGGATCTTTTGAAATTTATTTGTATCTTTTGAAATTGATTTTCTGCTTTTGAAATTTATTTGGTTCTTTTGAAATTTATTTGCTACTTTTTAAATTGATTTTCATGTTTTGAAATTTATTTATATTTTTTGAAATTTATTTGCGTCTTTTTAAATTTCTCTATATTCTTTTGATATTATAACATTTTTTAAAATTTATTTGTGTTATTTCGAATTTATTTTTATTTTTTGAAATTTGTTTTTGTTTTTTTAGAGTTTATTTTCGTTTTTTTATTTTATTTATATTTTTTGAAATTTATTTTCGTCTTTTGAGATTTATTTTGATCTTTTGAAATTGATTTTCATCTTTTGAAATTTATTTACATTTTTTGAAATTTATTTGGATATTTTGAAATTTATTTGGCCAATTAAATGGTAGTTGACCATTATTAATGACATATCCTACTAATTATGGAATATGATTTTGAAGAAAGGGTAAATTAGATATTTTAGATCTTCAAATTTGAAAAAAAAGACCTATTACACTATGAAAAAAGATTGTGGATCTAAGGCAATAAAGTGAAATGTTTCAGGGTCCCGTCGCCGAATGCCCCTTTTTTTTAAGAGATGAGATGTGACATCTCAAACCTATGTGGCACCCCCTGTTTGATCCAAACAGGGCTCCTGATTGGTCCAAATAAGACTTCCCTGTTTGGATCAAACAGGGGATCCGTTTCCTTGATATAGATGACCATAGGTAATCTCTTATCCTTATCTCACACTCACTGAATGGAGAGTACTTATCAGAGAACCTGTTGTGCTAAGTCTTATTTGTTAGTGTTTGGGTCCTGGACGGTTGAGATGGGTATAGATCCTGGCGAGAGATAAGTGCTTACCATTGGAGATGGGGGAGGAAAGTAGTTTTTTTTTTTTTTGATAACATGGGAACCCGCCGACCCCCCTTTGGGAGATCATTGGTAAAATGTTCGTGTGGTTAGGAAGTCCAGTTTTAACCTGGAGGTCCTGCCTTCGAATCCTTAATGCCGATACATAGGGCTTGTGGGGGGGGGGGGGGGGGGGGGGGGGGGGGGGGGAGTAGTTGGTGGTAGATGAATAGCTTCTCGACACTAAAGGGTATTTTCGTCATTTTTGATAAAATCTAACAAGTTTTTACTTTACTGTCAGATTTGGGAGGTTTCAGTAAAAATACAAAACACAAGGACATTTTTGAGATTTTTTAAAAATACAGGGGTCTTTTTGTAAAAGGGTCTTTTAAAAATAAGACATATAACAAAGTTTGTTATGCTCACTGGGCTTTCAAACAAAAGAAGAGTTTGGCATCTAGCCAAGTAAAGAAAAACAAGTTCATAAAATTATTTTTTGCTACTTAACTAGAATCTCTGAATTAATTAATGGACCATCAATGACTCTATTACAGTAGCATCCATGCAGTGAGTGGAGGGAATCTAAAGTTAGATCCAGAAAAAGCCTTCAAAGTCAGGTTCTGGGCTCTGCCATTGTCGAAATATATATGCTCCTTTGTCCTAAAAAAGTTGTTTTTGGGCTCGGCCTATAGTTGAACCTTTAAGCATATTTAATTCAAGCTAGTCCCATTTAACTGTTTGGGCCAAAAACACAACTGTGTCAAGCCCATGTGCCTGAAAACAAGGCACAAATCCACTCAAATGTGGGCCTACCTAGCCTGAGTCATGGTCACCCCTATAAAACATAATTATGAAATATCAAACATATTGATGACTAAAATGCAAACTTTACACCTGCTCCACTGCCACGAGGTTGCATGTTGAGTACCATCATTGAAAACTGATCAGTTGTACGTGAGGCCCATGGGGCCCAGATCCTCAATGTGTATTTCTGCCATCAAAGATGGAACCTGCAATAATGATGAAAAACTCTGTTTTGCTTTCATGGGGATTTTAGAAAAGGCCAAGAGAATCCAGCAGGTTGTTTGTTCTGTTTGCTTGATTGATTCTACTGTATGATCTTGCTTAAGGAGGAAGTATGTACTCTGCAATTCATAGTCGCATGAAATTCACATATGTGGGACCCAATCTCCCATCATCAAAAGGACTGAAATGATCTGAAATCTGAATGAAAGGCATCTATTGCTTTACCTTTTTTCTGAATCAAATGGGCCTAAGTCTTTAAATCCAATAAATTTTACTTGAAATATATACCATCCAAGTTGGAGCTTGTCATATGTTCAATGGTAGGGCTAACTAATAGGATCTGGGTCCCATGTGAGCAACATATATGAGTCCAATCCGAAGCCGCAACCTAAATGTTAAAAGGGTCAACCTAAGCCCCGAGTTATGAAGGTGGATTCAAGTAGGTTTGGCAGGCCAAATAGCAATCACTCAGCTAGATCGGATCGGGTTAGGGCAATTGAAATATAAAAGGGTTGGGTATGGAGCACAATCATGGTGTATCTGGATAGGGATCCATTTTCTCATAAGATGGATTAATGTTCATATATGGAGCCTACATGGATTTTATGTGTAGGACCCAAGCCTTGCATTCCACTAAAAGACAATTAAAGATGCTGTTCTGGATCCAGATCCTAGACTAGAAGTGAGAATTGTTTGAGTTTATCAACATTGAATGTATAAAAGCGTACCAATATTGAAGGGGCAACATGATTTATGCTCGTGGACTCTAATAAACAATATGATCTAGGATTTGTAGACTCTTTATTTAAACATTATTCTTTAATATGTATGCAGTTACTTTTGGATCCAGATCCTAGACTAGAAGTGAGAATTGTTTGAGTTTATTAACATTGAATGTATAAAAGTGTAACAATATTGAAGGGACAACATGATTTATGCTCGTGGACTCTAATAAACAATATGATCTAGGATTTGTAGACTCATTAAACATTATTCTTTAATATGTATGCAGTTACTTTTGGATCCAGATCTCTGGGCTCAAGCACACATGGATTTGGAGTTTTGGATCCAAGAACCATATAAATCTGGACCGAATTACAAGTTTCTCCTAGATCCAGGTTTGATATCCAAAACATTTGGATAATCGGATGCCAAGGGTCATGGTTATGTTTGAGGGTAGAATAGAAAGAATGAACTGATCATTGACCTCTCCATTCATTAATTGATTGGAGTTTTTTAAAGCCAAATCCAAATCCAAAAAAAAAAAAAAAAAAAGGAAAAAAAAAAGGGTCAATCACAACCCTTCTACTATCTTTCAAGTGGAAATATCATTGGTCCTTGATTTTTTTTTTTTTGAAGAAAGATGAATTCATTAATAGAGGGAAAAGGAGGAAGCACAAAGAGGCGGAATCATAAAAAAACATAAAAAAAAAAAAAAAAACCGTTCTAGCCTATCCCAATTACAGAAAATGCATCGGTCTCCCTGACTTAGCAAGATCATTGTCACGTCCCCATATTACAATTAGGGTTAACATGAAATTAAGAGCCAAATTAGAAATATATAAACTTGATTAAATGTTAATTTGACCCTCAATCATAGTCCATGGTGAGGTGATAAAATCGGTCATTTATAATATCAACAGAAGTCACTGTACATCATCATGAGAGTAAACATGTATAAACTTAAGATTAAAGATCATGAATTACTATTAGAATTTAATTACAAAAGTCTATTTATATATATATATATATGCAAATCTACAAACTGATAAAGTTCAAATTAGGAGTGAGGCTCTCTTGCGCAGTCAAGATGATTTAGTAGACATCATCTGCACACCACTTGGGCTCATTAGAATGATCTGTCTGAATCGTCTCTTCCTCCTCTGCCTTTAGGGCAAGGGTGGGTTCGGTACCTGTTTATCAAGCACAATACCATCAACCAAAAGAGCTTGCCGGTAGTAGACATACATAAAATTTAAAAAATATATATTTGAAAGCAATTAAAATCAGAAACTCATCTCAAATCAAATCAATTTCATCAGTTCTAAAGAAATCATAATTTTATATCATAAAATACACCACTTAGGCCTTTACCATGACAATATGCCATGCACTTTGTTCCTTACCCTATCCATAGGTTCTTTTATCCGCCATATGGTCCAATGATCTGACCCTATTCATATATTCTTTTCCAGATTTTCCGGGAATATGTAACCCTATTCATAATATCTGTACACGGTGATCAACCTTTTATAAAATTTTCACAGGAATTTGACCCTATTCAAATCAAACTGCGCATTCGTCAAATTCATATGTAGATTAGCTTAGTGGTGTTCATTCATACTAGCGTAAGGTGCCTGTGCTAAGCCCGGTCCTAATTATAAATAAAAATCTTTAGAATAAAAATATTTTCTAAAAATCGGAAAAAAATGTATCTAAATTGTTTTTTTTTTTTTTAAATTTCAAAGGGTGAATTGGTAAAATACAGAGGAGTAAATGAAGCTAGAGGTCAAGAGAGAGACCTGAGAGAGGAATGATCGCAGATGATTCGGTTTTGAAGAGTCGTGTAAGAAGAGGAGTGGAATAGATAAACTGAATGCCGGGTAGTGATGGGCATGTTTGGGGAAATGGTTTTGAGAAGTAAAGAGGAAGGAATAGGACATTGAAAATCAATTACTAACCGCTTCTAAATGGATGTCAAAATTTGTAGGACGGTCAAAATAAAATTAGAAATTGGAAATTGCATTTAGTCGGCTTCATATATAAGAATAGATAGAAATGCATATTTTAAAATAGATAAAAAAACTAAAATTTCAATTTAAATATGTGATAAGTCCTCTAAAATGAGTTAAAGAATAGCATAAATAAAGGTCATAGAAATCTAAGGAAAAGATCTAGTTTTCAAAAGAAAATAGGAAAATATAAATGATACTCGGTTAATCGACCAGTTTGATTAACCGACCAAGTGACCGACTTCACAAAAACTCTCCAATTTCATGTTCTCTAGTTTTGTGACTGACAGGTCACCGAACTATAGTTTGGTTAATCGATAGCCAAGTTCAGTTAAGCGAACTTGCTCTAGAATCTGAAACCTGAAGCTCGACAAACCTACAGTTAGAGGGAGGTTTTCCCTTTGTTTCTCATTTACCCGTATGAAAACTCAGGGACTAAGCCCTTTACCATTAATTCAACACTTTCAACACTTCTAACACTTCCTCCTCAAATTCAAAATCCATTTCAACAATCCATTCGTAAATTCCATTTCTCATAATACAAAGCAATTATAATCATAACTTTGAATTTAGAAAATGTAAAGGAACAATTAAAACAACTGTTAAATTCATATTAAAAACCACATATCAACACATAGGTATGTCAACTTGCCTTTGCTTGATGGTGAACTCAATTGCAAACCCTAGCTCCCAAATTTCCAAAGCCTATGAAGTAGAAACAAACCCGCCCAATTACCCGGGCCGGCCCTTAAGAGGGGCTATAAGTGCGCTCGCCCCGGGCCCATTTTACAGGGGGGCCCAAAAACGTCATAAAATCGCGACTATATTTATTTCCAGTCCAAAAATTTAGACTTCAACTAAACCAACTAGCATCTTTCAGATTCCAAAAAGAAAAAGGGAAATGGTCGTCCTTTTGTATCCAAAATAATAAGGCTCCAACTGATCTTTTCACATTCCAAAGAGAAGTAATTGCTATTTTTTCACGTCTAAAAAAATATCAAAGCCACTTTCCCCGTAGTTAACATTAAAAAAAAGAGGAAACCCAATAGCAAGTTTTGAAAATCTTCACGTTTGCACCTTTTTTTCTCTACATCTTCTCCTCTGTATTCTTCTTTGATCCCTTCAATCTAAGAGGATTTGTTCAGACCCCAGTCTTGCACTCCAGAAGTCTCTTCCTAGTTACCAATCTACAAATGCCGCCGCTGCAATATGGAGGCGTCAAGAAGAGGAACTGCTAAATGCTCTACTGCTTTAGCTAGAAGGCAGGTATGCATTTTTGATGTTTTTTCTTCCCTTTACACAACTCTCAGGGTTCCTGGGAGACTGGGACATGAGTTTATTGAGCTCCCAAACTCCCATCCCATTAGCTGTCTCCATCACTGACTCGTCCTCCCCCCTGACCACATACTTTTTTCTTTTCTTTTTTAATTTTTGTAACAGAAGGGACAATGTAAAGGGCCTTTACACGTCCCATGACTTTAGTTGCAATCCTTATCCAAAAGACATGAAAAATCACACAATAAAATGTTCCACTTCCTAGAGTTTGATTGTAAAAGCCCAGTGAACGAAAAAAAACAATGGGACTTTAAGTGGAGAATCTATTTCAGAGTTGGATTTTTAGACTTGAATTCAGGTGGAGCCTGAATTCAGCCCATTAAAGTCAGGCAAATGTTAAAGAACACTTTCTAGCGGTCCGATCCCTTTACTCCTTTACATGCGCTTTCAATCATCAATGGGTCAACTGTTCGATCACCCTAAAATTATTAAATCTATTCCAAGGGTGGGCCCACTGATGGATCTGGACCTACATAATATTTTTTAGACTTTCTAAAAGTAAACGATCCCACTGGAAAAAGGCCATCACTAAGTTTTTAGGGTGATATTCAAGTGAGGGATTCCGTCTTAGTTAATTTTGACAGGTTAGATATTGGTTGAAAAATGAATGAGGCCATCACTAAATTTATATATATATATATATAGGGATATTCAAAAGAGAATCTTCCCAAAAAGTACAAAAGTGCTTTTGTACTTGAAACTTTTCAAAAAGGGGAGTGTCCCCCACTTGAATATTACTCATATATATATACCTAATTTTTACTCTTGCCCTGGGCCCTGAAAAATTCAGAACCGGCCCTGCCAATTACTACTCTAAAAAGTATAAAAGAGACCAAAGAACTCATATAATGCCTTTAAAACATAAACCCTCAAAGAAACTCATCTATAATGAAGAAGAGAGCTTGCCTAAAGATGGAGAGTAGATGAAATCCAAAGAAAGTTATATGTAGAGGAAGCTTGAACCTTAAAGAAGATGGAGATGAACTCAATTTGTAGAGAAAATGGCTTCAAATCTCTTATGCAACTAGGTTTTTCAAAGGAAATGAAAGAGAAATAAAGAAGAGAGAGAGAGAGAGAGAGAGAGAGAGAGAGTTGAATTCCGGAATTGAAATAGGAAAGTAACTCCTTCCACTACAACAAAATGCACTTTTGCCGATAATATTTGCCGACGCAGGGAAAATTTGTGTTGGCAAAAGTCTTATTTCCAACGCATATTTTCACTGTGATCGTGCCCCAAGTGTAGGATCGTCACGATTGTAGTAATAACCGGTGAAACCGGGTCGATCCACAGGGAGCCAATGATTGCGATGTACCTGTCCTATTGCAAAACTAGTACTAGCTTATCAAGAATCTATATAAAAAAAATAAAACACAAATCCTACTTTAATTAAAGTAAATCACAGATCTGAATAAAATTAATTACAACCCGATAAAAAAATCCTAAACTAGAGACCTAATCTAATAAATCTATACTAAAAACTGCATCCACCATAAGAATAATCAGACAACCAATTTGAGAGATAAAAAGAAAATTTCAGAAATAATTAAATTGAAATTCAAGATTGAATGAGAGCCTTGCAATCTAAGGGTCAGGTTTTAGTTATTTTCTAAATACTGAAAATATGGGCGATTTCATTAAGGACCCAAAATCTGAAAAAAATCAGATTTATTAATATTGAGAAATTTCATAAAGACTCTAGTCTCCTTCTAATATTTTCAGTATTTAGCGGCCTTTAAGCATGCAATATATCATTAAAAAATAAGGCATCAAAAAGGCATAAATAAAGAAAATAGATTAATAAATTGAAAATCAGATTTTTTAATTAAAATTGCTCACCCATAATCAATCAATAAAAAAAATCAACTTACACCCTTTCTCCTTAGATTACAAGTAGAAAATCTACCCCTCCAGCTTCTTCTTCTTCCTTCACAAAATAATCAACTTTCTTCTTTGGCCTCGTCTAATAGGTGAGTGAGAGATGTAGATGATTGGAGGGGAAAGAATGAAAAGAAATCAATGGGAGAAAGAATGATGGGCGTGAGAGAGAGAGAGAGAGAAAGAGAGAGAAAAGGAAAAAAATTTCCAAAACGTGGGAGAGAAGATGGGTTGTCGTGCCTAAGTAATAGTGAAAAAAAAAGAGGGACGTTGTGTGTGAGAGAAAAGATAGAGATGAGGGAGTTAGAGATTGAGAGGGAGAGAGAAATTAGGGGGAAAGAGAGATATTCTTGGAAAGAAGTTAATGGCCACTTGTGGTAAGAGAAAAGAGAGAAAAAATAGGGGTGGAAGAGAGGGTGATTCACGTGAGATATGGGAGGAGTTCCAATTTTATTTTATTTTTCTAACTTGAACTCCTTGAATTTTGGATCTTAAAATTGGGTTCCTTATCTCTTGTTGTTGCACAAAACCATTTGGGACTCTTCAATCCTTTTGAAACTTTTCACTTGGACCCCATTATAATCTCCTTGATTTGGCTTGATTCTTTGTTGAAAATGGCCCCACTTGGACTTGAAATCTTGTGAATTTGAGGAGGCTTGGACATCATCCTTCTTTCAATTTCTATTGAAAATTCTCAAAACTGCATCTTGAGATTTTTTTCAAACTAGCAATAGGACTGGGTCCCACTACGCCTTGTAATGACTTGGAATGATCCATGGACGTGCATCTCCCTTGCGGTCCCATTTTGGCCTACACATAAGACAGTTTATAAACATGATGATAGTGGTGTTAATATGGGCCCACTGAGTGGGTCATAACATGCATGGTTCACTAGAGTGTATAAATTTATTAAATTAATAATCATCCAATGTTTAAAACCCAACTTTTGGATACTGTTTACTCGGACTTAGATGCAAGCAATGGGTCCCCTATTATAAGTCAGGTCACATGATGATGCATGGTGATTATCTAAATGCAATAAAATTATATTCCACCAGCATTACCTAGTTAAGTTAATGATAATGAATGAAAGTGCTCAAACAGGGTGGGTTTGCTTGTGATCAATCACATGGTCAAAACTCAAATCATTTGACAAATTTGGATTGGGTCCTTACACTATGCATGGGGCTAAAAAAATGCATAATTTGATAATTTCACCAAGACATGCATTTTTATGAGATCTTTACTTAAATTCAACCAAAAGAGTCTAATTGCATGATTTTGTGAAAATCTATGAATTTAATGCATTTTGTTTTAATTAAGTCCACAAATTTATGTGAAATAATTAATTAAATATGTGATAATGTGGACTTATCACACTGCGTTGGCAAAAGTCACAAAAATTGCTACTTTTACCGACGCAAGTAAGACCGCGTTGGCAAAAGCTGTGGTAACCATATTGGCGCCAACAAAAAAAAACCCCAAAAGAGAGAGAAAGTTTTGCCAACGCGTGTTTTTCTAAAGCCGACGCAATAATGCGTTGGCAATTATCTTACCTACTGGCGACGCACAGGTGTGCGTTGGGAAAGCTATGAGTTTTTATTCGACAATTGCCGACGCATGAGGTACGTCCGCAAAGCCCCATCTATGATAAACTTACATTTCCCGACACTATTTTCCGACGCAATGAAAATTTGCGTTGGCAAAAGTCACAGATTGATAAACTTGCTAGTTTATTGCTACTTGTATTCTGACGGTGTTCTTTTTTGGTTTTGCAAATTGATTTTGGATATTATTGTGCTGGCTGTGGGCTCTTAGGGATAACTTTTTTTATTTTGTTCACAGACATTTGTATATGTTAAAGATTTTTGAAAATTATCAAGTAGTAATATTTGTCTATTTTAGAGATTTGTGGGTTTATTTTGGTCTATGGATGTAGGATATTTGGTTGTGGATGTTATTTTCTATTTGTTAATGAATCTATTTTAAATTGGGTTGTGCATCAAGTTTTGTGGTTTGAACAGGTAGTCAATTTTTTTTTGTGGTATACAGGGATAAATGAAGATTTAATTAAAAAAAAAATAATAATCTTTTCCAACGCACCAACGTGCGTTGCAAAAAAAAAATTATTATAACATTTCCCGACGTGATTTGCACGTCGGCGAAGTTGCATTTCCCAACGTGTTAGCCCAAAGATATAGCGCATTCCCAACGCATTGGTAGCGTCGGCTATTTCATATATTCCCAACGCATTGGTAGCGTCGGCTATTTCATGCATTCCCAACGCATTGATAGCGTCGCCTATTTCATGAATTCCCAACGCTTAATCATCGTCGGCCATTACCACGAATTCCGAACGCACTACAAGCGTTGGCTATTTCTATGAATTCCCAACGCGCTGCCAACGTTGACAATTACTACGAACTCCCAACGCACTACCAGCGTTGGCAAATATAGTTTTCGAATCAGGAAAGTTGGACTTTTTGCCGACGCACAGCTCTTTGCCGACGTATTGGCCGACGCTGCAGTGCGTTGGCAATTGTACAGGGATATGCCGACGCAGTTAAAATAGCGTCGGCTATGGATTTGGCTACACGTGATTGCCGACGCGCTGAAATACGTTAGGAAATCTTTTGCCGACGCAAAACCCACCTTTCCAGACGCAATGACTGCGTTGGCAAAACTGTGTTTTGTTGTAGTGTTCGTTGGATATGTATGAGTCTAATAGGGAAATTGCATTTGAGACCCACTTATAAACTAAAATCTCTATTTGAGTCAAAATGAAGTTTGGGTCCCATTTTAAAGAAGATCTAAGGTTCGGATTGAAATGATACAAAAGACCAAGATGAATGAAATTAAAACATCTACTTAAAGACACCAAAATCTCAATAATCTAATACTACGAAAAACTCTCTCATAATACCCTAAATTCCACACTAACCCCAACTATGGTCTAACGAACTCAAATCTCAACGAAACTTCGTACACACGTTTCTAATGTTAATTTGGACTTATTTGGCTCCTAAACGAACTTAATTTACTAACAATATAATTAACTAGGCTAATCACACACTTAGAGTTTCGGAACTTTGTATTCCCTCCCTCATAAAGAGCCTTTGGTCCTCCAAAGGCCTAGCTAAACTAAACATACATTTGGTAAAAGATGTGGGTAATCCTTCTTCACTTGATCTCGCAGGTCTCAAGTGGCTTCACGTTCACTGTTATACTCAGTGGTAAACCTACCTTATACGGTTGCCCTAGGTTTGATCCAGAAAGGCTTAAAAGTTGTGGCCCATGCCCCATTCCAGTGAAGTGATCGCCCCACCCCAAGGTCTCGAAAAACCCTTTAGTCTCGATCTCAAAGATCTCCTGAATGAAAGACTTTGGAACCCTTCCTCAATTGGTCTGCTTCTTCCACTCTAAGCTCAGACAGTTCTAATTCTACACAATAGCAAAGCATAAAGGTTTGCCCTCTCACCATACCTTTACACAATATGTGGGGAAGCAATATGTTGATAAGTAGTGGAATATGAGTTCGTTATACTTAATTTTTCAAGAAAATAAAAAAAATTAATGTTTTTAAACCATGCAATAAGTGGAGATTATTGGTAGTTGACATTGATTTTGACATTTTCAATTTTTAATTGACCATCGTCCGCCCCACCCAAACGAAAATCCTGGGTCCGCCACTGGTGATACTCCTATTGCACTTTAACCCAGTGGATAGTTTTCGTTTTCAACACTTTCTCTTTAATATCCACAATCTTCACTGGTTGCTCTACATAGGTAGCATCGTCTTGAACATATAAAGGCTAGATAAGGTAGCACATGAAAAGGGCTTGCAATGTACTTCCTTAACATCGAAACATAGAATACATTATGAATCCCAAAAAGCTGTCCTGGTAACCTTAATCTATATGCCACTTCTCCAGCACAATGAGTAATCTCAAATGGACCAATGAATGCACGCGCTAACTTCCATTTCTGTCCAAATCTCATCGTGCCTCTAACTGGTGAAACCTAGAGAAACACAAAATCTCCATTTTGAAATCAAAGATCTCTTCAGAAAGCTTTCACCCTGTCATGAATCAACCCCACTTTCTCACTAGTATCACTGATAGTAGATGGTCCATGAAAGCTTTTGACACCAATTTCCTCCCAACAAGTCGGAGTTCTACATTTATGTCCATAAAGTTCCTCATATGATGCCATTCCAATACTGGAGTGATAACTATTATTATAAGCAAACTCACAGAGTGGAATGTGATTCTCCCAATCCTTTCCAAACTCCAGTACATAAGCTCACAACATATCTTCTAAAGTCTGGTTAGTTCTCTCCATTTGACCATCTGTCTGAGGATGATAAGCTGAACTGAAATGTAATGTAGTTCCCAAACATTCTTGATGTTTTTTCTCAAGATCTCCCCACAAATCAAGAATCTCTATATGAAAGAATGGAAATGGGATATATATGCATGGTAATAGTGTTGTCTATATACATCTTGGCAAAACTTTCCATAGAATTCTACATATTAATTGGAATAAAATGTGCTGACTTAGAAAGTCTATCAACAGTCACCCATATGCCATCCTTACCTCTCAACCTTGGAAATCCTAATGAAATCCATTGTCAAGTGTTCACATTTTCAAACCGGAATTTCTAACTGTATGCTGAAGTGACCCTGGAGTTTGTTATGCAGAGCATTCACTTGTTGACAAGTTAAATACTTGGATATAAATTCTACAATGTCTCTCTTCATATTATTCTACCAATAATGATTTCGCAGATTCTGATCTATCTTGGTACTGCCTAGATGAATAACATATCTAGCATGATGTGCTTCAGTCATAATCTCATCTTTCAAATCTTCATTATTTGGAACACATAGACGATCTTGACAACACAACACACCATTTAAGATCTTGAAACCCGGCCTATCTGTAATATTATCCATAATCTTCTTCAAATTAGGATCATAGGATTGCAAAATCTTCACTCTGGGAACAATCTTTGGCTCCCAAGAAAATAAACTCGCCAACATCACTTTATTACTGAGGGGTTGGAAATCTATATCCATATCTCTAAAAATCTCAGCCCATGATCACCACTCCAATATTCTCATACCTACGGTGCAAACGGGTTTTATACTCAAGACATCTACTACAACATTAACCTTACTTGGATGGTATGTGCCTTACTTGGATGGTATGTGATTGAAAAATCAAAATCTTTAATATACTCCATCCATCTTGTTTGTCTATTATTCATCTACTTTTGCGAAAAAAAAATATTGCAACCTTCTGTGATCTGATCGCATTTCAAATTTCTCACCATATAAATACTGCCTCTACATTTTCAAAGCTAAAACCACTGCTGTCAGTTCCAAATCATGTGTGACATACTTCTTCTCATGTTCCTTCAATTGGCTTGACCTATAGGTTATAACTTTATCATGCTGCATCAACATACAACCCAATCCAACTCCAGATGTAGCTGAGAAAACTACAAATCATCCATTCCTACAGGTAATGACAAAATCGGGGCTGTAGTCAATCTTGTTTTGAACTCATGAAAACTACCTTCACATTCATCTTACCAAATAAAAGGAACATCCTTCATTGTCAATCGAGTCATCGGAGATGCTATGGATGAAAATCCCTTCACAAATCTTTTATAGTAACCTGAAAGACCAAGGAAACTACAAACTTCGAAAACTGTCTTGGGACTCTCCAACTTCACTGCAGCTTGTATCTTCATTGGGTCTGTTGCTAATCTTTCTCTAGAAATAATATGACCCAGAAAAGCTATTTGCTCCAATCAGAAATCACACTTGCTCAACTTAGCATAGAGCTTGTGATCTCTAAGAACATGCAACAATATACGAAGATACTGCTCGTGCTCCGCCTTAGACTTAGAATAAACCAAGACATCATCAATGAAAACTACCGTGAAATGATCAAGGTGTGGAGCAAAGATACGATTCATCAATTCCATGAATACTGTTGGTGCATCAGTCAATCCAAACGGCATCACTAAGAATTCGTAATGACCATATCTCGATTGAAAAGCTGTCTTCGAAATATCTTATTCTCCCACCCACCAGCTTCGAAAATCACTGTGTACCTTGCAGTTGATTAAATAACTCATCAATCCTAGACAGTTGATACTTATTCTTCACTGTCATACGATTTAATCGCCTATAGTCGATGCACATCCTCATAGTTCCATATTTCTTCTTTACAAAGAGAATTGGAGCTCCATAGGGTGAAACACTAGGTCTTACAAAACCTTTATCCAACAAATCTTGGACCTGCACCTTCAACTCTCGCAACTCCACTGGAGCTATGCGATAAGGAGCTCTAAAAATCGGTGATGTATCCGATGTAAGCTCAATGGTAAAATCAATCTCTCTGGATGGCGGCAAATCCGGTATCTCCTCCAGAAACACATGCGGAAATTCACATACCATGGGTATCTGCTTAACCGTCTTCTTCAATGGATTCTCTTCTGAAACAAAAGCCAAATAACATTCACATCCGCTTTTCAGCAGACGTCCTTCCTTCAATGCAGAAATCCTTCTTGTAATCATCTTCTTCTTCTCTCCTACAAATTCCAGAAAATTCTCTTGAACTTTCAACTGTATGGTTTTGTTAAAGCAGTTCATAACTGCATGATAGATAACTAGATAACTAGTCTAACCCCAAGATCACATTGAAATCGGTCATCGGTAACGAACTAGCCAGCAATACGAAATCACCGATCTTAATTCGACATTGTGGAAAATACTCCTCACAGCTAATTTGCTTTCCCACAGGGGTACTAACTGTAAGTCCTGGGATCCTAACCCTAGAGGGGGAGGGGTGAATAGGGTGTGCTACAACTATGACCAATTTAGACCAATTTTAACTTCTTAACATAAACTAGTCACATGTGATGATATTAATGAAATAAGATGCGGAAGCTAATAAATGAATCACCACAAGAAAACACCACAACACAAAAGTTTATAGTGGTTCGGCCTCAATGCCTACGTCCACTACCGGCTTGTGATCCAATCACCCCACCGGATTTCCACTAAGTATGCTTTTTACTAGGCTAAGCAATAACCCTTACAATGTTGTTTTTCTAGGCTAAACAACAACCTCTCAATATGCTTTTCTAGGCTTAGCAATAACCTTTACAAGATGCTTTTCTTAGGCTAAGCAATAACCTTACAAGATGCTTTTCTTAGGCTAAGCAATAACCTTTACAAATCAAGATTTCTCTAAGAAGGTGTCTTTACAAAAGATCACTCTAAGAGATACAATTTAAAGCACAATTGAATTGCCTCTACATAGGCTTATATGAAAGTGAAATTCCAATTACAAACATACACTAAATGAGCTAAAGTGTGTGCACAAGTGTATGAATGCTTTTCTTCAATCAAATTCAACAATGAAGCTCTTAAATGAATGCATGATGCATTTTAAAATCAAAGCTTATAAAATGATGATTGAAGAGAAAACTAATCACATAAAAGATTCAAACAACTTTGAAGAAATGAAACAAACAAGTTGTATGAATGTTAAAGTCTAAGAACACATGTGATTAGAATAAGAGAGTTTGCAAACCAAACTAATTTACCAAAGATGATTTGAGTTTGCTAAACATCTCTTTACAAACTAGAAATCATGCATAAAAAGAAAATACAAAGATTTAAACATGCATAGATTCTAGTTTTAATGGAAATCAAAATACAAGTAAAGTGTACATTTTTAAAACTCAAGTATTTGATTTCCAAATAGCCCTCTAGCTTTTCCAACTTCTTCCCTTTTCTTTGGCTCCAATATGGTCTCAAAAGTTCATGTGTCAAGCCTTGAAAAAGGTTGGAAATGAATGGACTTTATAGCCAAAAAGTGCCCAACGGCTAGTCCTCGGTCGACCGACAAACAGGCCTCGGTCGACCGGGATCACACAACGGTCACATTTCTGACCGTTGGTGCTTCAGGGCCCTGTCAGGCTGCAGTGGTCCCGGTCGACCGGGATACAGGTTTCGGTCGACCGGCGACACTGGCCACTGACCCCCTGGGACCAAAAAATCCATATTTTGCATAGATGAAGGTATTTCTTTGGGGGGATTTTTGGGCCACTAAACCAAGCTTGGTAACATGTTTTAGATCAATCTAAGATGTATAAAAACATGAAACACAAAGAGCCTAAAATGATTTGAAACTTTAAATCCAAAGGCTAGCTTGATTTCTAAAAACTCTTTTTAAATGAAAATGCATACAAAGATGATTCTGAAAGTGATGAATGTATGCAAGGCACAAACCTAAATTCTAAATATGATTTCTCAAAAGTAATGCACAAAGAATTAGGTTTTCAAAAGAGTTTGAATTCTAAAACCAATGCATCCAAGTTTAGAAACAAAACATGCATAAAACAAGATTTCTTCAAGTCTAAAACCAATGCATGTAAAAATCAAGATTTCAAGGTATTCTAAAACAATGCATGAGTGTAAATTCAAATGATATGAATATGTTAATGCATCCATCAAATTACAAATACAAAATCCCTAACACTAACAAGAGCCACAACATCTAAACTTTCTACTTTCTCCTCACCTAAGCGACCCTCAAATATAGAAGAAATATAGGAATGACTAGATCCTGGATAAAATAAAACCTTAGCTTCTACATCAGAAACATAAATCATACCTTCAGCCACTTCTGCTAAAGCTTCTACATACTGCCTATCAATTGCATAGACTTGACCTGATTGCTGATGTCATGCCCCAAAGATTCGATTAGATCCTAACCGCATCATTAGGGCATGAGAATCGGGGCCAATTAAGACCTTTTCCTTAAATACATTTGCAGCCCCAATTCCAGGTGGATCGAAGTTTATAGTGAGTTTATGAGTGATGATCAGTCACCATAAACAAAAACAAAAGCAACGATTCATACAATCTGCCCAGATGGTCACTAATACAACATATAATAACATCAGAGTTGATACAAGTAACAGAAAGGCATTTAATTATATTTCAATTACAAGATGCATTAGAGTTTTAGCAAATGTCTAAAACACCATAATAACCTGTGCAAGAGGCACCTATGCTCATAGCCGGAATATAAAGTGAGGCTCTCAGGTACCAATCCAGCAACACCACAATATTGCCACACTTCACTAGGGGTAATCCCTCAACTAGTGAATCTCGTAAGACCGCCACAACCACCTACACAATGGGCCCCACTACCTAAGCACCGAATATAGCAGCATCAGATATACTGGCAAGTAAATAGATATGAGTAGCAATGTAACATGTGCCAACCAAAACCAATTATGTTGGAAAGTATAGAAATAATGGATAAACGAAACATATCTAACCAACAAAATAATGAGACCATCATATGCTATTAGAATGAACGCACCCAGGTAAACCCGATACCCAGACAGGTTGGTCAACAAATGCAACCCAGGTGAACCCGGTTAAACCCAGACAAACTGGTATTGTGGTGTACGTTCACCTCCCGATCTGCAGACGGTAAATACAAAACCATATGCGGGCACACACACACAAACCCACATGTACACACATATATTCAAACCCCCACACACGCAAACCCAAATGTACGCATACAAATATAAACCCAAACCTACACACAGACCCAAACCTACACATACACACACAAAACAACCCCCCCCCAGATCCAAACCTACACATACACGCACAACTCCCACCCCCACCCCCCACCCTCTCCTAAACAAGAGGTTCGGTTAGTCCTGCATAGGGTGCTCCCATCACATTGTCAATAGAGCCACAAGGAAGCCCACCCCGCGAGCATATTAATAGCGGGTATTAGACCGAGTAACGGAATGGGTATATGCTCATGTCCTGTAATATTCGGGAGGTCATGAGCTAATCATGGCCTATACAAATCCTATAGTCAACCTAAGGCTAGGGTCATTCGTCACATGTAGGGTCCATACCGTCTAACACGGTGGTTACACGGGTCCGAAATGCCTCTCATAATCATTTGGTGCTTCTGAAGTTATTGGCACCTCGAGGTTCCACTACTCCGCCAACTTAGCCCAATATGGGTCCCACATATACTACCTCACAACCCATAAGGAGATGTTAGCCTATGCACCCCCTTACTAGAGGTCCAATTTATATTCATAGGTCAAGTGGGGCCAAGGTCCAAGTTTCAAGGGTAAATGGGTCCCAAATCCTTTCAATTTAACACCATTTTAATGCCCAATAACAACTCCACTATTAATGCATTTTAAATCCACATACACTAACCCAAATAATCCAATTTAACACCATTTTAACACCCATTAATAGCTCCACCCTTAATGTGTTTCAAGTCCATACCCACTAATCCAAACAACCCAATTTAAGACCATTTTAACACTCATTAATAGCTCCACCATTAGTGTATTTTAAATCCATATCCACCAACTCAATTATCATAAATGCATATATGAGAGATATGTAACACATTTAGAGATATTTAATACATTTATAGCATTAGTAGATATATTTAACACATTGAAGGCATTAGTAGAGGTATTTAACAAATTTCAAGCATTAGTAGATATATTTAACATATTTAAAGCATCTAGTAGAGATATTGAACATATTTAAAGCATCTAGTAGAGATATTGAACACATTTTAAGCATCTAGTATAGATCTTGAACAAATTCAAAACATCTAGTAGAGATATTGAACACATTTGAAGCATCTAGTATAGATATTGAACACATTTAAAGCATCTAGTAGGGAAATTGAACATGTTTAAAGCATCAAAACCAACAAATGTAACATGTACACACTATTATTCATGTCTATGTACTTGCCTTGGCTTGGTTGCACAAAACCCCTCTTTCTTGGTGCCTAGGGTTTCCAAATCTTGATCTCCACTACAACCCATGCTAATCCAATGCTTAAAAACACTTCCCTACATGCCAAATAAGAAGAAAAACATACCTAAGACATGGATGCAAAGTTCTACAATGAATAGAAACAAATACATGGAGATTGAAAGTGGGTATGCTTACCTAAAGGTGAAAATGGGGAAGGAGATGATGAGGATGACGAAGATGATGCTCTAGGGAAGCTTGGGGAGCCTTGGCTTGGCTTTGGAAACTTGCACAATGGTGGGAAGGGGATGGAGGAAGAAGAGAGAATGGGAAGGGAGATGTGAGAGTAGAGAATAGAAGATGAGGTGTTGTTAATGAAATGAAATGAAGAGAAATGGAGGGGAAATGAAATGAAATGTAAATGTAAATGAAAGAGAAGTGAAATGAAATGAAATGTAAATGAAAGAGAATTGAAGGATTTTAGATTTGTAGAGATAGTTTGTGGGGTTTTACTGTTTGTGGGGTTTTACTAATAAAGGCCTAGCCCGTTTGTTAAGTGGGTTTTATGAGATTAGAAGGGCTTAGGGTCATTTTGAGGTGAGTTTCTAAATGGGTTCTAGATGGGTTTTTGGCTAATAGTATGATGGGTCTAACACATGAATGCCATGTATGATGAAAGCTACTCAATGCACCTAGTTATACTACAAAACTAGATTAACCAACATTAATCTTAATTGATAATGCCAACCCCCTAATTAAGGCCAGGGGCCTTGCAACTGAAATCTTTGTTGCTGCCTTTACTTTCTCCTCACCTAAGCGACCATCAAACATAGGAGAAATATATGAATGACTAGATCCTGGATAAAATAAAGCCTTAGCTTCTACATCAGAAACATAAATCATACCTTCAACCACTTTTGCTGAAGCTTCTGCATACTGCCTATTAATTGCATAGACTTGACCTGATTGTTGAGGACTCTATTGCTGCCTCTGCATATGTTCTCTAGGTCTAGAGAATCCTCTATGAGATGGAGCTTTCTGTTTGTAATGTTGCTACTGTGGTGGTAAATGTGGTCTGAACTGCGGTTGACGTGCTGGTGCTCTAAACTGAGGTCGCTGCTGTCTAGCCCGTGGTTGCAGCTAATAAGGTCACTAAAGCCTACTCTAGGGTGCAACTAGTGAAAATACTTAAACTTGCCTTAACACAGGCAGAGGTCCCAACACAAACGATCTCAAACGAATATCAATTAAAAGTGATTAAACTAATAATTAACCCTAATCCATATTAAGCAATCAAACCACAAAAGAGAGAAGGACACACGGATTTATACGTGGAAAACCCTACTCGGGAAAAAACCACGGGTCTTACCGTCTAGGCCAATAGACAACCAAGCACTATGTAAAACTTTGAAGATTACAAGACACTTACAACCCTTCCCAGTTGCTGACTCAACTTAAGGACTGCTTCAGTTCTTGTTGACTGCTTGTCATGGATCTTCACCGTGCTTGAACAAAGTAATCTTCAAGAAAAGTAATGGAATCAAACCAAGACTTGAATCATCAGCATAGCAACAGTATTGGCAGCCTTGGGGCAGAATAATGGATCTCTCAAACTCTCACACTCATGGATTTCTTCTCATTCAGAGTTGTGTAGAGAGGAGAGATGAAAAGTATATATATAAGAGATATTTTGTGCATCCAAGGCTTCTTCAAACAGGTAACTTCCTTCAATGAAATTAGTAAGAGAAGTTCGTCCTAAATTAGAATTCCCAGGTTTGCTCGAGCGGTCATAGGGTTCGCTCGAGCGAACTGCTCTCTGGAAACAGACGTTCAGCGCATTGCATGATGGGTCGATCGAATGGAAAATGCGGTCGAGCGACCAACTCTCTGTGAGAGGTTCGCTCGAGCGATCATCTAGCGAACTTCTTACTGCCTTTAAACCTTCATTCCAGAACCTTGATCGGTCGAGCGCACGGATTGATGAGTCGAACGAGCTTTTAACTGTTTGGTCCTCTCAAGCGAAGTTATGATCGCTCGAGCGACCATACTAAATCTTTAGAATTCGGACTCTTTGAAAATCTTTCCATTTTAGTTTCTAGCAGTCCTTTCCTAGACTCAATACATGATTTAAGAAACCCAGTTTTGTCCAAACACCTATGAATTAGCCAACTAAAATCTTTACAACTACCCTCGAAGAGTGGGGTGGAGATACAATTTCTATGGATGGGTTCTGATAATAGGAATACTGACTTCCTTTGGAAAAAGTACAATTAGCTACCTTATGTCCCACATTACCACACTTAAAACATGCACCCTTTATCCATTTACACTCAGAAGTAGAGTGACCTTTTCCACAACGTTCACACAATTGCTGCTGTGAAGACATAGCACCAAATCTTTGCTTCTTAGCTTGAGATTGCTGAACAAAAGACTTCTGAGATATTTGTGGTTGAAACTATGCTTGTGGAGCTTGATATGCGTCATACAAAGAAGGATCATAATACCTCTTTAATGCCTCTTTAGCACCGCGAATGCATCTTTCATAACTCCAGCATGTGTTCTTATGATCCCTAAAAATCTACAAGAAAATATCTAGATGAAGACCTTGCAGAAATCTTGTCACCCTCTCAGACTCAGGTGTAACCAACTTCGGTGCATATCTAGAAAGCTTTGTAAATTCCAAATCATAATCATGTACTGTCATATCTCCTTGTCTCAAATTCTCGAATTCATTCATCTTTTGATCTTGGATATGATCTGGAATAAACTTGGAATTTGATTCCTTCACAAAATTAGTCTAAGCAGCATCTTCTGCAACGGTATCATAATTATATTTCATTATAGGCCACCATCTTTCAGCTAATTCTCGAAAAGTTCAAGTTGTAAGCTGCACTCTCTTTTTTAGTACTCTGAAATACATCAAATATCTTCTCCATTTGAGTTATAAACTCATCTGCACCCATTAGATCCCCACTTCCATTAAAGTCGAGTGGATTTCTCTTCTTGAATTTCTTAGAAGTCTCATTTGGATCATTCTCCTTAGGTGTCATAACAACTTGTACAGGCTAAGTAGTCTTCTGCATAACTGCTAACATTTGTGGCTGGAAAGTAGCCCAATCTTTCCTTTGCTTAGTAATTTCTGCAGTTCTTTGTTTCCTCTCCTCAACTCTACTCTCCTATGACTGAGCGAGACTGAGCATGAAATGCTTTAATCTCTACTCTGCAGACTGAGGTGGGGTAAGGGTAGTCTGAGGCGGTGTAGGAGTTTCATTGACACTATTGCTAGGAGCCTAAGGATCTTTATCTGCCATAATCGATAAAATCAAAATTAAAGACAACATAAATCTTATTTAACAATTTCTAACAACATAAGGCTATAGAATTCATACACATGTAGTATAGAAACTATTTAACGATTCGTGTCCTTACACACGTTCTGTTGTTTTTAGTCAATTTTATTTCTAAAAATAAGCCAGCTCTGATACGTTCTGCCATGTCCCCATATTAACATTAGGGTTAACGTGAGATTAAGAGTCAAATTAGAAATATACTAACCTGATTAATTGTTAATTTGACTCTCAATCAAAGTCCACAAGAACGAAGTTTGTGGTGAGGTGATGAAATTGTTCATTTATAATATTAACAAAGGTCATTGTATGTCATCAGAGTAAACCTGTATAAACTTAAGATTAAAGTTCACGAATTACAACAAAAGTCTAATTACAAAAGTCAATATATATACAAATCTACAAACTGATAAAGTTCAAATTAGGAGCAAGGCTCTCTTGCACAGTCAAGATGATACAATAGACATCATTTGCTCACCTCTGGTGCTCATGACATTGAACTATCTGAATCATCTCTTCCTCCTCCTGCGGGGCAAGGGTGGGTTCGGTACCTGTTTATCAAGCATAGTACCATCAACCAAAAGAGTTGGCAGGTAGACATACATATTTTGTAATAGATATGTATTTGAAAGCAATTAAAATCAGAAACTCTAAATTTCAAATCAAATTTATTTCATAAGTTCCAAAGAAATTAAAATTTCATATCATAAAATTCACCGTTTAGGCCTTTACCATGACAATATGCCATGGAACTTCGGGTTATTACCCTATCCAAAAGTTTCTTTTATACATCCACCAGATATTCCAGGTATCTGACCCTATTCATATATTCTTTTCTAGATTTCTCGGGAGTCTGTAGCACTATTCATAATTTCTTTTCATGGTGATCAACTATTTCCAGATTTTCACAGGAATTTGACGCTATTCAAATCAAACTGCGCATTCGTCAAATTCATATGTGGATTAACTTAGTGGTGTTGATTCATATAGTTAGAAATGCATACTTTAAAATAGATAAAAAGAAAACTAAAATTTCCATTTATGCATGTGATAAGTCCTCTAAAATGAGTTAAAAGGTAGCATAAAGGTCATAGATGTTGGAAATAGGTGGGCTTGGTGGATAGGTTTTCAAAACTTTTGACCCACTTGAATCAGGGATCAAGTAAACAGAAGGCTATAGAACCCAATGAAGGATCCATGTCCTCAATCTCAACCATCATGATTAGTGAATAAACCTATTTAGAAGATAGAACAACAACCAACAAGCATTCATAAAAATCTACAACTTGCACGGAAGTAGATTATACCTTAGGAGCCCGGTTGGGCTCTAATGGAGAATTTGAGTATTTCTTTGATGATGAAACACTTTCACGTATCAAACAAGAGTCTCCAAGACCTTTTGATCTTCCATGCTATGACCCATATATCAGATCTCTTTGCTCAATAAGATGGTGGAATCTCCAAGAGAAAACTCTACTAGAAACTCCAATGAACTAGAAGAGAAAGAGGGGAAGAAGAATTGTGCAACAACTTGCACAAAGGGGTTTTGGGCGTGAATCCCTAGGTGGGGATTTGCATTGGACTTCCAGCACTATATTTTCCTATATTTATAGCCTACAAACCTCCTCTTATGATTCTCTTACTAATTGCATTAGAAGTCACACTTCCACATAAATTAGTAGCTTACTATTACCACTATTAGAAGTCTTACTTTAAATAGAAATAGTAACTTTTTAATTCCTTCCTTTTGGAGTTCAAGTAGAATTAGTAACTTTCTAATTCTTGGGCTAGCGTGGGGACCACTAGGGGTTCCTTAAAAAGCTGGGTCCAACTGGGACTTGCGACCCCACATCTCATGTGCAATCCGGGCCCACAATTAATTGCAAATAATACCGCTATATAAATGCAATTGCACTCCAGTCTTAGGAATAAATTACAATGAAGACCTTAAACTTCCCAATTACCACAAGTAGGCCCCTCTATCATTATCCATGGATCAATTGGAATAAGTCTGTCCTTTCCAATATTAGATCTACATCTTATTGTCCTTGAGCCCCAATTAATCACAGTATTCATTAGTACCATCCAATTAACTCTTAATCGAGATGGGTGCGCACTTACTAATGACAAATCCATTAATTGGCACAAGAGGATAATATAGATAGATTTCATCTTGACCATTGGATGTTCCCACGGTCCTACTACCACATACCCAAGACACCGAGGTGTTGACCTACAGTTGACGTCACTCATTGGTGACTCAAAGTAAATGAATAGATAGAAACTTAAGTTCATCAATGTAAGACCTCGACCCGAGCGAACCCGATTAGTGCTAATTAAGTTGCGTGTTAGTACTAAGCTTGATTAGTGTTTGTGGCTTAGTTGGGTTTGGTATAGCTTTCGTATTGGTTTTGGAGAGTTTTGGTTGTGTTGTGTTAGTAGGACCCTTGGGGGGGTTCCTTTTCATGACTTTGCATATGTTTGAGGATTTGCCGGAGGATTTTGCATTCATTGTTTTAATCTCGTTTTATCGGTATTGTTAAGCTCTACAACTTTCATGTTGATCCCGTCCCCATTTGAGATTCCGGAACCCGAATCCTTGGCCTTGAGGGCAAAACAGTCATTGCACACAAATCTGTACCCAAAACTTGATATTCCCGAAACCCGCGAAACATGTACTTTTTGGAAACTAGATATTTCGACGATCATTTCTTCCTTCTTCGTCGAATCCATTAGAAGCCCCAAAGGTTATGATTTCAGCCTAATTAGATGGTTAGTGGTGGAGCCCACTCCTCACTTACTACAAGAGGAGACCCTTCCCTTCCATTTTCCTTTTTTCCAGCACAAGAGAGTGAGAGCTAGGGTTTCCTTCTTCTCCTTCTTCTTCTTGCTTTCCATCACTCAATCCACTCCCAAACTTGCACCAAGAGGAGATTAGAGGCCATCACCTTCTTCATCTCCTTGAGAGCTTTCCTTCAATAATTTTTGTGGAGCAAACCATCCATTTCAAGATTTCCTTTGAGCTTACCATTGCCATTAGAGGACCTTGCAAGTAAGTATTCCCCTTCATCTTCTAGATTTGTATTCCTTTGGCCATAGAGAAGCCCCACCTTTATTATTGGAAGGTTTCATTGTTATCTCATTGTTTGACCATTTTAGGGCTTTATTTTGGGGATTTTGCCTTGTAGCTTGGACCATTGTCTTTGGAGATTGTTAGAGCTTGATTTCTATTGTTAGAAGACATAAGGCAAGTGGATGAATGATTTCCTAAGTTTTCATTGATTTTGGCTATCTTCCATTAATGCACATTTATTGCTTTGTTTTGAAATGAATGTTCATGATAGAGTATTAATGGCACATTTATGATCATAGAGAAGTGGTAGTTCATAGCATTGAATGTCTTCTTGTTTTGCTTCAAATGCATATATTGTGAAATGGTTTCCTTCTCCCTTCTTCCTTGTATTGAATGTATTGTGATGGAGAAGAATGGGATGGAAGTTATTTGAGATTTGAGGTTGTTGGAATGAGGTTTTTAGACTCCTCACTTGATGTGTAAGAAGGGCTAAAAGGAGGTTGTAAAAAGGAGAAATAGAGAGGAGCTGAACTGGACCGGAATTTGTTCCTGGACAGTTCGCTCGAGCGACCATGACACTTCGCTCGAGCGACCTGTCCAGAAATGGTTCGGAGCATTCCAGTAGCTGGGTCGCTCGAGCGGACCCTTGGTCGTTCGAGCGGCCATCCCAGAACTAATTCCAGTGAGTTGTTCGCTCGAACGCATTTAAATAACCGCTCGACCCAATGAGTTCGCTCGAGCGAACTCACCCAGACAACCTTCCCAGCGAGCGACTCGCTCGAGCGAACCCCACAGTCCGCTCGAGCGATTCGGGTCGTCTGGCTTAGGTTATGTTTTGGACAACGTTCGACTGTTTCAACGCATTGGGACTATTCTTTGGGAACCCCTCCATATCAAGGAGATTTGTTAGGCATTGTATGAGGCCATTTGAGGAAGAAACCATATCACAAGGTTTTCATTCATAGTTTTGAAAAGATCGAAGTGTATAAGGAGCCCGGGAATGTCCCCAAACTCAAAGAGTACCAAATTGTTATGTGATCGATGTACGGGGTCCCTATCCATTTCAAATAGATGTTTTCCCGAAATGTCAATTGTTTACAGTACTTTACTGATCCCAAGATTTACACTACTTGTCTTGTTTTCCCGAAAGCATGGTTATACACTTGAAATGGTTACTTGACCCGAAGTGCTTTGCACCACTTGATATGATAGTGTGCCCTCGAGCACCCCCCGTCTTGCCCGCTTGTTTATATACTTGTACTTGATTTCATTGCATATGTCTCAATTGTATTTGACCTATGAGTCGGCACCACTAAGCTTGGATAACCCTGTTGGTCTGATCCACCGACTTGGAGATCCCCCTCTTGTCCCGCCAGCTGCAGTTTGGATCCCGCTACCCTGGCATTACCGTGGTCTTGTCCCGATGCCGCAGATTGCTACTGTGGTCCCCGATACCCGACTCGCTACCGTGGTCATGTATAGTATTGTATATGTATATGTATTTATATGAGATCCCCTGTTTCTCCTCACCTCGAGTGACTGAGATCAGGGCCTAGTTATTGCTCTATCACCGTAGTGATAGAGGACTTAGCTTCGTGTGGTTGCCATCTTGATCGTTTCCCGTTTCCTTGGTCACCTTACATGTTTTACACTGCATACGTATATTTGGAATAAATGTTTTATCTTGTTTAGAGGAATTGTTATTCAAACAGGTTTTCATATTTTGAAGGTAAATTCATTTATTTTCATATTATTGTTGTATTTGCCTCCATTTGCCAAACCATCGTGTTTGACCTACTCTTTGGTACTCAGGTCCCTTCGTCGGTTATCCCGAGGAGGAGCTTGAGGAGGCGGTCGTAGAACCGCAACAGTTGGTTGAGTGGCGTGCCGATGACGTCATGTAGACGTTTGATGGTTATGAGAGGCCTTACATTTTGGGGAAATATTTAACCATTCTTTTGAATTGGTGTTTTTGTATATTGGCCTTTGTTGGCCTCTGTTTTGGGGAACTGTAATTAACTGTTAATTGTTTAAACCTTAACTTACTTGGGTAACATGTTTTAGATCATTGCTCATTCTGATACAGTGTTTAGACTTGTGTTATTGTCTTGATGACCAATGATGGATTGACTATTTGATTTGCTATACGCTTCCGCACTTAAAAGAAATATTCATTGATGGTTGTGATATCCTCACCGCGGAAACCTGTGGGAAATTAAATAAGTTGTATATTATGGATGTAGATAATCCTCATTAATCATTATTCACCACTAATGTCCCGATCCCGGATTCCCGGTCCGGGGTCGCGACAATCAATGTCTCAGGATTGAGTGCCTATTGCTAGGGAATTATGAGAACAGTCCTTAAATCGAGGTAGTATTCATAAGGTGCTTTTCATGGTTCTTCAATACATCCAATGTATTAGCACTATGATCCAGAATCTTACATTCTGATGATCAAGACAAATCACACTATCTCATAGTGATCAAAGTGCTGCAACCTTATCAAATGAGATGCCTAGTCTCATCAATAGTTGTGAAGATATTTTTAAGTATAAGATTTGTGACACATATCTCCCGTATGTAGATCTCATCCATATACATATATCACATCTAATATACTAATGAGACCCGGTTCATCTCATGAACCATTATGTCATATATATTGGTTGTAACGCCTCACCCTTCACCCATGCATGATATTGTCCGCTTTGGCCCACGGGCCTCACGGTTTTGCTTCTGATGAGCCTCAACCCATCAAAAGGCCTCATGCAAGGTAAGGGTGTAGGCTCTACATATAACCCCATTCACTTTCCTCTCTATAGTCGATGTGGGACTCCGAGAGTCACAATCCACCTCCCTTAAGGCTGCACGTCCCTGTGCAGTAGCCTGCCAGCCCTCTTGGCCCAACCACATGGAGACCCGCCCACTTGCACCAGGCCACGGCAGGGGACCCACACTCGAACTAGTCAAGAGTCGGCTCTGATACCATTTGTAACGCCCCACCCTTCACCCATGCATGATATTGTCCGCTTTGGCCCACGGGCCTCACGGTTTTGCTTCTGATGGGCCTCAACCCATCAAAAGGCCTCATGCAAGGTAAGGGTGTAGGCTCTACATATAACCCCATTCAGTTTCCTCTCTATAGTCGATGTGGGACTCCGGGCGTCACATTGGTTATGTGCGTTAAGTAATAAAATACCATTCATCTCATGAAAGGAAAGCATGATTTTATTGATAAATAAAGAAATTAATCAATTTATTATATCAACTGATGGATTGAGACCACACAATCTAACAATAGAAAATTAAGGAAAGTATCCAGTTTTCAAAAGAACAGGAAAATATAAATGATACTCGGTTAATGGACCAAGTGACCGACAAGGGGACTGACTTCATAAAAACTCTCCAATTTCATGTTCTCTAGTATTGTGATCGACAGGTCTCACCGAACCATAGTTCGGTAAACTGATAGCGAAGTTTGGTTAACTGAACTCACTCTAGAATCTGAGACCTGAAGCTCGACAGAGCTTTAGTTACAAGGAGGTTTTCCCTTTGTTTCTCCTTTACCTGCATGAAAATTCAGGGACTAAGCCCTCTACCATCAATTCAACACTTTCAATACTTCTTACACTTCCTCCTCAAATTCAAAGTCCATTTCAACAATCCATTCATAAATTCCATTTCTCCTAATACAAAGCAATTGAAATCATAACTTTGAATTTAGGAAATGTAAAAGAACAATTAAAACAACTCTTAAATTCATATTAAACACCACATATCAACCCATAAGAGGTATATCAAATTGCCTTTGCTTGATGGTGAACTCAATTGCAAACCCCAGCTTCCAAATTCCCAAAGCCTATGAAGTAGAAACAAACCCGCCCAATTACTACTCTAAATAAGTATAAAAGAGACCAAAGAACTCATCTAACGCCATTAAAACAAAAACCCTCAAAGAAACTCATCTATAATGGAAGAGAGCGTGCCTCAAGATGGAGAGTAGATGATATCCAAAGAAAGTTATATGTAGAGGAAGCTTGAAGCTTGAAGAAGATGGAGATGAACTCAATTTGTAGAGAAAATGGCTTCAAATATCTTATGCAACAAGCTTTCTCAAAGGAAATGAAAGAGGAATAAAGGAAAGAGAGTTGAATTTTGGAATTGAAATGGGAAAGTAACTCCTTCGTTGGACATGTATGAGTCAAATGGGGAAATTGCATTTGAGACCCACTTATGAACTAAAATCTCTATTTGAGTCAAAATGAAGTCTGGGTCCCATTTTAATGAAGATGTAAGCTCCGTATTGAAATGATACTAAAGACCAATATGAATGAAATTAAAACATCTACTTAAAGACACCAAAATCTCAAAATTCTAACATTACAAGAAACTTTCTAAAACTATCCTAAATTTAACACTAACCCCCTACTATGGTCTAATGAACTCAAATCTCAACGAAACTTTTGACCTACTTGACTCAGGGATCAAGTACTCATAAGGCCATAAACTATATTTAGGATGCAATCCCTCCATCTCATTAATCATTTACAGTAATAAACTCTATATAGAAGATATAAATCAGTAACAAACAAGCAACCAAAAACCCACAACATTCAATGAAATAGATTATACCTTTGGAGCTCGGTTGTGCTCTAATGGAGAAGAAGACTTGCTAGTTGAAGAAACTCTTTCTTTGTAAGCAACTTAGGATCTTCAAGACCTCTTAGTCTTCCACGCAATATCCCGTATCAGATCTCTTCTATAAAGGAGATGAGTGGGATCTCCTAAAGAAAACAACTAGAAGTTCTAAGGAGGTAGAAGAGAAAGAGAAGGAGAGAGGGCGTGCAACACTTGCACTGGGCATGGGTTCCAAGAGTAGGGCGTCCAAGGCCCTCTCTCCTCTATTTATAACCATCCTCTTTACTAATTGAAATAGAAGTCCTACTTCCATTAAGAATTAATAACTTTCTCCTTTCTAATTATTATAGAAGTCTCACTTCCACAACAATTAGTAACCTACTATTACCACTATTAGAAGTCTCACTTCAAATTAATTGAAATAATAACTTTCTAATTCCTTCTTTTTAGAGTTCAAATATGATTAATACCTATCTAATAACTTGGGCTAGCGTGGGGACCACTGGGGATTTTATAGAAAGCTGGCTCTAACTGGGACACCGCGACCCTACATCTGATGTGCAATCCGGGCCCACAGTTAGTTGCAAATAACACCACTATATAAATGCAAGTTCACTCCAGTCTTAGGAATAAATTACAAAGAAGACCCTAAACTTTCCAATCACGGCAAGTAGGCCCCTTTATCAATATCCATGGATCAATTGGATTAAACCTGTCTCACCAATTTAGATCCACATCTTATTATCCTTGAGACCCAATGTCGTGACCCCGGACCGGGCCCGAAGGACTAATCCGGGATCGGGACTAATAATGATGATATAGTGATAGTGTGGTGAGTGAATGGTTAATATGTAGAGTGTGTCAACAAGGTGCACACACTTATTTAATTTCCCACAGGTGTCCGCAGTGAGGATATCACAACCATATAAGAACAATTCTATTAGGTGCGGAAGCGTGTAGCAAATCAAATATTCAACCCATCTCTAGTCATAAAGATAAAAACACAAGTATAGTACTGTATTAGAATGAGCAATGATGAATAGCATGTTACCCAAAAGTAAGTTAAAGTTTATACAAAGATCATTTAATTACATTTCCCAAAATTAGAGGCCAACAAAGGCCAATATCCACAAAATACCAATCCAAAAAAGAATGGTTAAAAGTTCTCCCAAAATGTTATCTCTCTCTCTAGCAATCCAATGTCTAAATGACATCATCAGCACGCCACTCAACTAACTGCTGCGGTTCTCTGACCACCTCCTCATGCTCCTCCTCGGGATAACCAACAACGGGACCTGAGTACCAAAGAGTGGGTCAAACACGACAGTTTGGCAAATGGGTAAAATACAATGACGATATGATAATAAATGAATTTACCTTCAAAAGCGTTTAAACCTGTTTAAATAACAATTTCTATGAACGAGATAAAACTTTTATTCAAATACAAGTAGGCATTATAAAACATGTAAGGTAACCAAGGAAACGGGAACAAGCAAGATGGCAACCACACGAAGCTAAGTCCTCTATCACTAAAGTGACAGAGCAATAATTAGGCACTGATCTCAGTCACTCGAGGTGAGGAGAAACAGTGGATCTTATAAATACATATACATATACTATACATGACCACGGTAGAGAGCCGGGCATCGGGAACCATAGTAGCAATCTGCGGCATCGGGACAAGGCCACGGTAATAACCGGGTAGCGGGATCCAAATTGCAGCTGGCGGGGCAAGAGGGGGATCTCCAAGTCGGTGGATCAGATCAACAAGGTTATCCAAGCTTAGTGGTGCCGACTAATATGTCAAATAACAATTCGAAACATATGCAAGTAAATCAAGTACAAATAAATAAACGGGCAGGACGGGGGTGCTCAAGGGCACACTGTCATTTCATGTGGTGCAATGCACTTCAAGACAAGTAACCATTTCAAGTGTACTTCAATGCTTTCGGGAAAACAAGGCATGCAGTATAAATCTCGGGATCGATAAAGTACAATAAACAATTGACATTTCGGGTAAAGTATCGAGTTCAAGATTTCTTTAAAGTGAATAGGGGTCCCGTATGTCGATCTAATAATAATTAGGTACTCTCTGAGTTTGGGGAAATTCCGGGCTCCTTATACACTTTGAATTTTCAAAACTTCGAATGACATCTTCGTGATATGATTTTTTTCTCAAATGGCCTCATACATTTCTTAGTAAATCTCCTTTGACCGACAAAGCTCATCGCTCGAGCGAATCGGAGAGTTCGCTCGAGTGAGGAGCTCTTTGGAATGATTATCTGGGTAATTTCGGTTACCTAGCGGTCAGATGGCGGTTAGTCGCCGTTGAGTTAAGCAGTTAGCCGCTGGCTGACCGCGCGCCTGACCACGGTTGGCCTGACAGAAAGCCAGGTTACTGGAAATGTAACCGAAATGGTTCGGTTGGCTGGCGGTTAGCCGTCGATGGGTTCGGCGGTTAGCCACTGGCTAACCGTGAGGCTGACCGTGTCTTCAGGTGGAAAATATTGCTCTCTGGAGAAGTAACTGAATGGGTCGGTTGGCTGGTGGTTAGCCGCTGGCTAACCGTGAGGCTGACCGTGCTTTCAGGAGGAAAACGTTGCTCTCTGGAAAAGTAACCGCGACAGTTTGGCTATCTGGCGGTTAGCCGCCAGTCACCAGACGGCTAGCCGACAGGCGACCGCTGGCTGACCGCCAGGTGCGGGGAATCACCCACTGTGTTCAGATTTGAGCCATTTTTCCTTCTCAAAGCCATTCTCCTCACTTCTATATAATCCTTGAAATAAAACTGAGCTAAGAGCTCCTCTAATACCTTTATCTACACTTCTCTACAACTCCAATATGTGTTCATTCCATCACCTTCCCCCCATCAATATCCAATCCAATACAAAGAAAGAAAGAAGGAAACCATTTCACAATAGAGTACATTTGGTACAAACAAGAAGAAATTAAATGTCATTCACAAATACACTTATAAGACATAAATACACCACCAAAGCTCTATCATAAACATTTATTTCAAACCAATGCAATAAATAGGCATGAGTGGAAAATACCAAAATCATTGAAAGCTTATAAAAAAATCAAATCATCCACTTGCCTTGGGTCTTCAAATCAAGGAAATCAAACCCTTATACTCTTCCAAGCCAAAGATCCAAGCTATGAAAAAAATCCCCAAAAACAAGCCCTAAAATGGTCAAACAATGAAATAGAAAGGGAAACCTTGCAATAATAAGAATGGGAGTTCTTCAATATCAAAGAAACACAAATCTAAGAGATGGGTAAGGTTGCTTACTTGTAGGTTCTCCAAATGGGCAAGGTGAGCTCAAAGAAGATCTTGGAATTGGAGGTTTTCTTCACAAATGGTATCAAAAGAGAGCTATGGTGATGAGGAAGAGAATGATGACATCCATTTTGATGTTGGTGCAAGATTAGTAGGAGATTGAGATGGAGAGAGCAAGAAGAAGAAGAAAAGTTGCCAAAGAAAATCCTAGGTTCTTTTGTGCAGGAAAAGAGGAATGAGGAAGATGAGTTCTCCTTATATAAGCAAATGGGAATGGGTCCCACTACTTAAGACATTCAAGGGCTGAAATCATGTCTTTCGAGATCTCGGATGAATTCGACGAAGAAGGAAGAAATGATCGCCGAAATATCTAGTTTCCAAAAAGTATATGTTTCGCGGGTTTCGGGAATATCAAGTGTTGGGTACAGATTTAGTGCACAATGACCGTTTTGCCCTCAAGGCTATGAAATCGAGTTTCGGGATCTCGAACGGGGACGGGATCAACATGAAAGTTGTAGGGATTAACAATACAAATAAAACGGGATTAAAAAAATGAATGCAAAAATCTCCAATAAATCCTCAAGCGCAGGCAAAGTCATAAAATGGAATCCCTAAAGAGACCCACTATCACAAAGCAATCAAAATTCCCCAAAGCTACATCAAAAGCTATTCCAAGCCCAACCTAACCAAAATCCACTAAACACGCTTAGAACTAAAACACAACTTAATCAATACTAATCGAGGTCACTCGGGACAGGGTCTTACACCCAATTAATCACAGTGATCATCAGTACCATCCAATTAACTCTTAATTGAGATGGGTGCGAACTTACTAATGATAAATCCATTAATTGGCACAAGGGGATGATATAGATAGATTCCTTCTTGACCATTCAATGTTCCCACAGTCTTATTACCACGTACGTAAGACATCGAGGTGTTGACCTATAGTTGCCTCACTCATTGGTGACTCAAAGCAAATGAATAGGCAGAAACTTGAGTTCATCAATGTCTCAAAATTGAGAGTCTATTGTTAGGAAATTATGAAAGCAAACCTTAAAATAGAGACAATATTCCATAATGTGCTTCTCATGGTCCTTCAATACATCTAATATACCAGCACGATGATCCAGAATCTTTTGATGATCGAGACAAATCACACTATCTCATAGTGATCAAAGTACTGCAACCTTATCAGATGAGATGCCCAGTCTCATCACTGGCTGTGAAGACATTTAAGTATAAGATTTGTGATACATGTCTCCGTATGTGGATCTCATCCATACACATATATTACATCTAATATACTAATAGGACCCGGTTCATCTCATGAACCATTATGTCATATGTATTGGTTATGTGCATTAAACAATAAAACACCATTCATCTCATGAAAAGATGAAAAGAAAGCATGATTTTATTGATAAGTAAAGAAATTAATGAATTTATTGTATCCTCTGATAGATTTAGACCATACAAACTAACAGGACATGTATGAGTCAAATGGGGAAATTGCATTTGAGACCCACTTATAAACTAAAATCTCTATTTGAGTCAAAATGAAGTTTGGGTCCCATTTTAATGAAGATCTAAGCTCCGGATTGAAATGATACAAAAGACCAATATGAATGAAATTAAAACATCTACTTAAAGACACCAAAATCTCAAAAATCTAACATTACGAAAAACTTTCTAAAACTATCCTAAATTGCACACTAACCCCTTACTATGGTCTAACAAACTCAAATCTCAACAAAACTTTGCACACACATTTCTAATGTTAATTTGGACTTATTTGGCTCCTAAATATACTTAATTAACTAACAATGCAATTAACTAGGCTAATTACATACTTAGAGTTACGTGACTTTACAATCATGAGTAATTTTGTTGAGGATTCTTGGCATATGGCAACATTTTAACCAACAAAAAGATTTAATAATGTCCTGAACATCACATAAAATAGGAGATAATATAGTTCAGTCCTCTCTGCCATTCACCACATTAACTACCTCCAACAAGCATAATTAAGGTTCCATTTGCTAAATGGATAAGGTAGGACAGGTTGGGACAATACCCGGGTGTGGTTTGAGGTCATTTGACCTCCTGAACAAATGGGCGTCAACTGAGTGAGGACTCAACCCGCAAAAAAGAAGTTATCAATTTGGCCAGTTACACATTTAATGACCCTACTTATGACATCCTAACCTTTCGTATCGTCCAGCAAGCTTCAATGAAAGAAAGTATTAAATCGACCTGCTACTCGATCTCCCAGTGACTGAAGCTTGTTAGTCTAGAAGTACATATTAAACATTGAGACCCGATGAGTGTTATCCATAAGCCACTGTCCAAGTACAACATTACCTGCTACTTTAACTGCATCCGGTTTCCTTCTTACTTACAAAAATCAAAGTCCAGCTGTATATTCAGTAGAGGACGAAGGTTAATTTACTCCAAGTAATTGCACCTGCGCTATCACTCTCTCTCATATATATATATATATATATATATATATATATATATATATATGGCGTCAGTTCTCCGAAGCTCAAGTTTAGAATAAGGTAAGTTCAAGTGTGTGGTGAGGTCCACCTGGGGACCCACATGTGAATGGAGGTGGGAGAGATTTCAAAGACTCCCTGGGATCTTCCTCTCTGCAAAAAATCAGCCCTAAATATGATTTCTATCATCTCCATATGAGCCAACAAGCTTCCATGAAAAATAGTATTAAATCGACCTCCTACTCGATCTCCCAGTGACTGAAGCTTGTTAGTCTAAAAGTACATATTAAACATTGACACCCGATGAGTGTTATCCATAAGCCACTGTCCAAGTACAACATTACCTGCTACTTTAACTGCATCCGGTTTCCTTCTTACTTACAAAAATCAAAGTCCAGCTGTATATTCAGTAGAGGACGAAGGTTAATTTACTCCAAGTAATTGCACCTGCGCTATCTCTCTCTCATATATATATATATATATATATATATATATATATATATATGGAGAGGTTTCAAGTGCATCCATCCCTCACCATAGGGTGAGGGACACTTCCATAATTGGGCATTTTCAAGTACAAAAGTTACTTTTCAAGGACATAGGGTGAGGTACACATCCTTATCTTCATGTGTAAAAATGAGAAGTGTCTCTCACCCTATGGTGAGGGATAGATGCACTTGAAACTTTCCCATATATATATATATGGCGTCAGCTCTCCTAAACTCAAGTTTAGAAAAAGGTAAGCTCAAGTGTGTGGTGAGGCCCACCTGGGGACCCACATGTGGATGGAGGTGGGAGAGATTTCAAAGACTCCTTGGGATCTTCCTCTCTACAAAAAACCAGCCCTAAATATGATTTCTATCATCTCCATATGAGCCCAAAAGTTTAACGGTCCATTTGGATTGATACATAGTCGATGCAACGGTCCAATAATTCTGATCTGACCGAAAGTTGGTGGACATGTGCGATTTAGGAAAGTCATGTGTTTGGTCCATTTGGATGGACCAAAGGTGGGCCCCATAAACATGAGCTTACGAAATTTTTTCCTAAGCTTGAGCTTAGGAGAGCCTTGCTATATATATATATATATATGAGAATGTTCATATGAATCCATCCCTCACCATAGGGTGAGGGATACTTCCATAAATGGGGGGTTTCAAGTACACCCTATGTACTTGAAATCCTCATTTTGTATTTGAAACCTCCTATTTATGGAAGCATCCCTCACCCTATGGTGAGGGATGCTTCCATAATTGGGCATTTTCAAGTACAAAAGTTACTTTTCAAGTACATAGGGTGAGGTATACATCCTTGTCTTCATATGCAAAAATGGGAAGTGTCTCTCACCCTATGGTGAGGGATAGATGCACTTGAAACTTTCCATATATATATATAGGGAAAGTTTTAAGTGCATCATTCCTTTTTGCACATGAAGATAAGAAAGTGTACCTCACCCTATGTACTTAAAAAATCACTTTTGTACTTGAAAATTACCATTTATGGAAGCATCTCTCACCCTATGGTGAGGGATGGATGCACTTGAAACTTCCCCTATATATATATATATGAGATGCTCCTATGAGAGCATCTCTTACCTTACTATGAGAGATAAAAGGTGAGGTCCTCATATTTAAGTTGTTGGCATTGGATATAAATGTGAGGGCCCCCACCTTATCTCTCATAGTAAGGTGAGAGATGCTCTTTCTCTCTCTCTATATATATATATATGAGTTTTTTTGGTATCTGAGCCAAGGGGGGCTCGGACCAAAGAGAGAGCCCGCATATATACAAAAAGGATACCCAATCAAGTGGGAATGAGGCCCGCACAAGCGAGAAGATGTGATGTACCCAGGGCTCGAACCGTGGATAGCCAGGTAAGAACTGACGCTCCTTACCACTCGGACAAGGAGCCGTTCTTAGGCTATTTTTATTTATCTGGGACTGGCCCTAGCCCTTAGCTCCTAGCCCCTAGCCCTAGCCCAGCCCTTGGAGGGCATTAAACACCCTAACCCTCACCCTACCCTTAAGAGCCAAGGATGGATCATATTGAAAAAAGAAACTCTTCTCATTTTTTTTTTCTAATTTTGTTTTTACATGATTACCGACTACGGTTGCATACGAGCATCCGATTTTCCGATTACCCGGATGTTTCGACCTGCAAAAAACCGGATTTGAAACCTATTTTAGATTATGATTCATAAACAGATCCGGGTCTGAAACGCAATTTAAGTTCCGATTGATAAACAAGTCTAGTTCAATGTCCATATAAGTTCCCACCCGTGGGCCCGGGACTCGACATATGAGTCTTTGATATTGCAAACTGTACTTCAAAATCAACTTTTTTGGGACCTTTTTGTGTATAATATTGGAGGTAGTAGACTTGATGTATAAGTTGAATGATATACTTGTTTAAAGGAAAAACAAAAAAAATAAATAGAAGTTAGATACGATTTTGGAACTAGATTCCAGTCCTCTAGGTGGACCCGGGTTTTCCTATCGAAACCGAGTTTGGAACCAACAAAATAAGTTTTGAGTCAAAACTGGAACTGTTATTTAGAAACGGGTCCAGGTTCGGGTCCCATATGATTTCGATCTAGAATCGTTCCGTTTGCAACCCTAGTACCAACTGTCAACTTGGCACTAACAATTCTTCTTTATCGAAGCTTAGGATCAACAATGCAATGCAAGAGGCAATATTTCCTTTTTTTTTTTTTTTATTGATGATGGCCAATGGCAGAGTATAAGTTTTTAATTAAGTAAAATATTAACAAATAAGGATATAACTATATATATGTCATATAAATAATATTACATATATAGAAGAACCCCCTCCTGCCAAAAGGGCCGCATGAAGAGGCCATGCAGCCTGTCTTGTGGGGACACTTGGGGGCCCCTTTGATTCATCTAACCCCATCAGCAATCACCCTCCTGAATGTCACAAGATTCAGGGTTTTGAAACCCATCCAAATGAAATTGATCATTGGATTAAAATCGTAAAAACAAAAAATGATAAGGGTGTGCATGAGAATAGGGTCCATATATAAAATGGATACAGCAAAGACCTGTATTGGGCGGGATCTTGAATCTTGATCTAGCCTGACCCGAGACGTGCTTTTCAAAATTAGGCCTTATCCCAAGGCTAAAAGGAAATGAAAAAGATAAAACAAAATAAACCCATGCTTTCAGTTTTGAAGGGCCAAGCCGGATGGAATACTTTCTTAGAGAGTTGGAATGATAAGCATGGCGACGTGAGAACACCAGGTGAGCTCATTTTGAACCCCCTTGTGATGTTCCTTACCCTTTTAGATAAAAGACCTTTCTATAAAACTAGGGGACTCATTTTTGAACATTCTTTAGTGCCAAAGAGACTAGCTCACGTTGATCTCTTCATCATAAAAAAATCCATAGGATCTAAAAATGCCACGTGACCAAACTTAGACCCAATGGCGGAGCCACGTGAGGTTGCGGAGGGGGCAACTCAACTTTTGTTAGTTCCGTCCTAATGTAAGAGGGAATTTAAGAAAAATTATGATACCTTCTAAAGAGAAATTAGTCGAGCATCCACATTTCTTCTTTCCAACCTAAGTTTCCAGTACAAACGTTTTCTCCATCAAAAGAAAGTTTCAAGCACAAGTTCCTGTAGTAGTTGGAAGCATTGCCTCCTGCAAATCTTCCTTGCCCTCCTAAGTGGGGCCCGCTTAATAAAAGTAATAACTGGGCTTAATTAATAAAGAAAAATCAAAACCCCACAAGATAAATATCTTTGTATGCAAAAGTTAACTCTAATACAAGGCACAGTGTCTGATTGATTTAGAAGAAACGTTTGAATGTTTCATACAATTTTACTTTAGTATATTTGATATCATCAATCTAATAGTGGGCTATGTTCTGTGAGAGATTTCACTCAATATGATCTAACCTCGCCATCAGATTGATCCCTACAAAACATTTGTTCTTTTTATATTTTGTTTAAGTGTTTCAAAAGTTGTCATTCTAATTGTGGCCCATTTAAGTGAAATTTGTATGATTATAAGGTAGGTGGCCTCTTTTTTGTGTGATTTGGATTTTTCATAAGTGGACTCATTGAATAGCATCATGAAATTCTAGTAAGATTGATCTTTATTTTTTAATATTATGGAAAATGAGGTGATTATGCAACACTTACCAATAACTGAAACCCATCAAGGGCAAATGTTAAAAAATTCTCCATTAGAATTGAGAAATGACTTTTCAAACTTTGGAATGTAAATCCTTTATTATGGGTGGTTGACATAATGTTGTTTTTAATATTCATACAACTTATTATTTTTTATATATCTTTTGTTTATTGGAGGTCTTTTATAGCACTTTCTTAAAGAAACTTAATTGATACAGTACCAAAAAATTTAATAGACTCCCCACACCCCACAGATACTATATATGTTCACCAAATGGTGACTAAAAATGAGCACTGAAAAAGATTTCTCAAAGCTAATGAAGCTGCCGAATAATTAGGTGAAAAGGGAGGACTAAAAGTTAAAGCCTTTTCATTTGTATGCATGTTCCTGGGATAAACTGGCAGGAAGGAAGAACAGGTGTAGGTATGGAAATTGAAGAAGCAAAATACATACGTTTAAAAACATTAAATGGTAATCGTGTCCTAGCAACCAAGGGAGGGGTGCTGCAATTTATTGGTACTGTTGGCACTGGTAAAGGACCCTAAATTCTCCATATTTATTGAGGATTTATATCATACTCTGGATGAGCATGGTGGTCCATGCTCATGCAGCTATCATCGTACACATCATCAATGTCAATTAACCCACACCATCCAAATTCTGGGAGTCACTGTAAAATGGGCAATGCCTAAAGTAATAGCTGGCATCGAATATCTGGGATCAACAATCAAAGCCTGCATAGGTGTCTTTCTTTACCATAGTTTAAAATCTCGGTTTCGGTCACGATATCGGTTGGACCGAAAAACCGATATAATATCGGTATCTGTTGCGAACATCAGTCAGTCGCAATCGTCATGGTGTGAAATTTTTTTAATCCAAAAAAATTCACAAAAATATCCAAAAAATCCAGAATATTAGAAAATGTTGGAAAAAAATATTTTATTTTCCATTAGTAACAACAATAAATCAAAATCTCGATCACCTTAAATTATGAGTCCTATCTGTCTTCTTCGGTGTTTCATATAATGCAACCATTATTGATGCTCATTATCAATTTATTAGTATAAAATATAAGAAAATGATTATAACGTATCAATCATCATTTAATGCTAACTCAATAATCAAATAAGTTGTGAAGTTCAAGATCCTGAAGATGACATATTAAAATCAGAAACATGATGATGAGATAGAGAAATCATAAAGCACTTGGTCATGAATCATTAAAAGAACATATTTATGATGAAATCCCTAAAAAATGATATATTATACTTCAAATATTAAAAAATCCGAAGATATAAGAATTGAAAAAAAAAAAATTCAAAATCATGTGTCTAAGTAGATTTAGCATGAAAGTATGCAGATCTAACTTCTAAATGAAGTACACAACACAAGTGACAAACCCAATGATTTCTATGCTTCATCTAAAAATAAAAAATAAAAAAAACATAATAAAATTCTTTAAGTTGAATAATATTTTCTTCAAGAAATAGATGTGGGATTTGAAAATATGCAAGAGGGATGTGTGATGTAGTATGACTGCTACTCTAAGGAGTAAGGAGATGAGAGGAGAGGAGAAGAAGATGAAGCTGAGAAAAAAGATAGAAAAATGGGATTTTGACACTTTTTATCAGATCTAAGCCGATATTTCGGAAAAACTGAGATGAATGATATCTTAGCCGATATGGGCCGAGATATTGAGGATATTTGGCCTCGAGATACCGATAATATCGAATCGGTATGGGCCGATACCGGTTCATATCGGCCGATATGAACCGGTATCGGCTGATTTTTTCAACCATTCTCATTACTATTTCACCGCCTTAGGTCTAGGGCTACTGTGGATTTACCCGGCTCTTCCTAGGCCCATAGGGATTAGTCTAGCCTATAGGTTTGGGACACCCTCCGTTATAAAAAAAAAAGGTTTAAGGTTATAGATTACATTATATTTATAATCTATGCTTTCTTAGCCCCCGAGAAAGCTTCGATACAATGACTAAAATACCTCAGACCCAAAGCCCGATCCCTGCCTAACCCAATTGACCAATTCGGTCTAACATGGAATGCAAGTCATAAAACCAACAATCTCCACCTTGGCTTAAATTCCGTTCAACTCGAGCCACCAGAGAAAATAACCGGCAATGTTGTCTTGTATATCGCTAATTGGTACATAATCTCTTCTACACATTGACATGTTGAACTTAGGGCTGCACAAAAAATCCGGTATCACCGCAAAAACAAACCGAACCGGGAGGTTCGGATCGGTTTATAGTGGATCGGTTCGGTTAACGGTTTGAAAATCATAAAAACCGCTTACATTGGTCGGTTATTGGTTTGAGCCCACGGTTAATCGCTTAAACCGAACCGACAATATGCTGTTATTAAGTATTGCTTTTTTACTATTTTAGCTTTAGGGTTTCGTCTTTTACGACTTTCATAGTTAGAGTCGACAACTCCATTATCACATAAACTCAATTAACAACACTACCTCAGAGGGTATCAAGTGGAATGAATGTTTCACTACAAGCTGGTTATTGTTTTTTTTTTTTTTTTTTGTACTTGTGTTTAGTCCAAACTTTTTTTTTTAGTAGAATTATTTTTTATATGCGTTTAGTTCAGTATGGATTGTTGGAATTTTATGTTTGCACCAAACATTGGAACAAATGCCAATGACGGGGTATCATCATTTTGAAATTTCCATTGTCTAATTTTCAAAAAAATAAAATAAAAAACAACGGTTTAACCGACCGAACCGAATCGTTTGGTTTGGTTTGGTTCAGTTTAAGCCCTTTCCATCGGTCGGATGGATCGATGAATTAAAAAACCAACATGTTCGGTTTGATTGTTGGTTTTAGTGTTAAATCGATCCGAACCGCCCATGTACAACACTAGTTGAACTAGCAATATAAGACATAACCCAACATAGTAATGTCAAATGGGTGACCTGCTCTTCTAAGGGTCGGGTTTGCTATTATTTGTCGGATCTTCCCTCTCAAGTTATTTGTCAAGTTACTGAGAGGATTTGTTAATTGACTAGAGCACCCTATATGGACCTTCTCCTTCAACCTTTGAGGTTTTCTTTATTTTCTCTGTTTTTTTTTATTTTTTTTTTATTTTTGTTTTTTTGTTTTTTTGTTTTTTTCTTCTTTCGGTAAAATTCCATCTAATTAAGGTTGGTAATGTTAGAGTGGTTAGAAAATGACATCAAGTTTTAAATATGTTAGAGAATGAATTTTCGTTTCTATAATAATTTTTTTTTCTCTTAAATAAAAACTATACATCCGCTCTCATCCACAGTTCTAAGCCTGACAATTTCATCATTCTCATCAAGCTGCACGGTCTCATGAAAGAAATCACACAGATCTGACTTAGTGGGCCATCGGCACCCACGTACTCAAAAGAGCAGGATGCGGTAGATCGAATAGGCAGTGATCACGAATACAACACAAAGAAATTTTTTGCAGAATATCAATCGAGATCATGATGTTTAATTTGATATGATCAATTGCATGATCACTTCTTGAAATGACAATGTGATTGCGGGCGGGAGATGTTAAGAAATGAGTTTAAATTTTAAATAAGTTAAATTTTAATTTCAAACAGGGTTGAATTTATTTTCTCCACTTCTTGTCTCTCCTAGAAAATCTTCATATGGAAGACTTGATAAATTATAACAAAGTGTAAATTTCCACAGGGACACACCATGAATGCCCACCACCAACAACAGTCAATTCATGTTTTCATAGTATTTAGTGGTACTGTTATAAATACAACAGAAGGATTGCAGTCACATGGGCAGATGAAAAAATGTGGCATTTAAGGACAGCCATTTAAGTAAAGTCACAGAGGAAAGAAGCGTTTGAATTTCAATTCAAAATAATTGGAATAACTAGAGTGGAGTTTCCTCAGTAAAAAGCATTACGAGTCCTTGCCTGGCCTGATGATGGGGCCTGGTATGCTATTATTATAATGTGAAATGAACCCACCACCATTCCTCTACTGTAAAATAGAGAGAATTCTTCACCCATGATGGTTTGCAAAGCTAGGATCGATGCGTATTAAGACAAGGAAAAAGATTGGGTTTAGGTAGGGTAAATGTCCATGTATTCGATCCTGAACCCAAGTTACAGAAGGGGACTAATACCTGCACCCGCAACCGACTTAGGTCCAGGTTATGAACCAATAATCAAATTTAGATTAGAGATTGAATCCATACCAGGACCCAAATTGGGACCCAAATACTTGTATAATATACGATGGTGGCATCCAGGCCGGTTTGAATCTTAAGGTATGAAAATCATGGACCAGTCCAAATTTTGGACCCATACCCATTCTGTTCAATTTGGGTCCTTCAGGTATTTAGAAATCCCATTTTTCCCCTAAGACAAGTTTTATGTGAAAATGCTTTACCTTATTACAAAACTTTTAACATGACCAACCTAAACATTTATAAGATATAAATATTGCGTGCCACTTCAAGTTGAGTTTTTGGCAGGATGCAAAAACTTGCAATATTCAACACTTCATGCAGACAACATTTGTTGTATGCCAAAAAATTTATGAAGCAGTAAATAGAATGCAAATCCTATCACGTATGAGTCCACTTTACCAAGCATGAGCCCAAACTCTATTATAAAGGAGCAGAGCTTGTCTTCCTACTTGTGTTTTCGGTACATTGACAAGCTGGAGTTTGGGATTGAACTTGGGTTTAGGCTAATATAAAATTAACTTAATTGACCTGAGCTCAATCTCGGCCTCGAGCCAAGCCCCTAACCGAGTCAAGCTCGAGCTCAACAGGCCCTTTCTTGAGCCTGCCTTGTTGGCTAATGAACCCAATCTCAAGCCTGAGCCCAACCAAGCCAAGTTGAGCTGGCTCGCTCTCGAGGCTGGGCCCTATCAAGCGAAGTTAAGTTGGACGTGGTTCATCTGCTAGCTTGACTAGTTGACAATCCTATAATCCGAGACACTGGGGGAACCAGGGGGCTGGGGTTTCTCCCAACAAATAGCATAAAAGCCCCTATAGTTTTAGATATCTCTATACTGTTATTAAATAATGCCCCTCTCAGATTTTTATATTTTTATAATAGCCCTTCAAATGATAAATTCCAGCGTCCGCCTTCAGAGACAAATGAATATCTATATGCTTCATGACTATTAACTCAAATAAATGTCTTTAATTTAGTAGATTAGAATGAGATCGAGCACATGCAATAATATTTATCATGATATATATATATATATATATATATATATATATATATATCAAAGCAAATAAGAAAGTACCTACCAGAGGATACATTTAAAGAAAGAAAGATTTTCTTTGGGTTGTTTGAAGAACATTTGATTCTGGGCATTAAGGGTTCTCTACTGCTCACTTTTAATGCTTGGCCTGCCCAACTTTCAATGAGTTCGATGGTGGTCATTAAAGAATCCTCTTTAGTATCCACGCCCTCTTGCATGACCCTTTCAATCAAGGGAGTTTATTTGACCACTTTGAAGCTTCAACCACCTTCTCCCTGTATGCAAGCAAGGCTCTCACTCTCTTGGGTTTTGCCAAGTTCTCGTGGATAGAAGAACACATTAGTTAGACGATGATCAAGGAATTCCTACAACAAAAGCATCCGCTTTCTGAGGAGGAAAACAAGGAGATGAAGCAGAAGATGAAACAATGGAGTCTGATGGAAAATCCTGACCTTACTTTAGGCCTTCCCAGATTCATCGTCACCACCGAAAGTAATAACAGTTCTTTGGAGTCGGAACCGAATTCTCGTCGAAAAAGAAAGTATCCTTTGGATCACTTAAAGAGTGACTCCATGACAGATACTGGCATTGAACTACAGCTTAATGATCCTTTGCCTTCAGATTGGGAGCAATGCTTAGATCTTGAAGTACGTAACCTTCTCTCTCTCTCTCTCTCTCTCTCTCTCTCTCTCTCTGTGTGTATGAGGTGGTGATCCCCTGAGCAACTTAATTAACAGCACCAAGATTTCCAACTGGTGGAGTATGAGAAAGTTTAAGAAACGGGTATATTGCCCATTCAGCTGCTACGCCTGACATTCGCCCATGAGCGGTCAAAGTTTAAATATTTCCTACAAAATATTCTTGTGATATCACATGGCCGAGCAATATGTGCGGTATCGTAAACATCGAACTATGCAATATCTTAGGGCAGTGGAATAGTGCACATATCTCCCTGTGCGATATCCTATGGCCTTGTGACATTGCACCGTTATTGTGTGAGCAACTCTACATGAAACATTTAAATGTCAAGACTGTTCTAGGGTAAATCTCAAGTCTAACGGCAGTCTTACTGTCATTATCTAAAATAAATAAATAAAAAAAATGGTTCAATGTAAAATATAATGGTTGATACAGTCTGGATGATATTCAAAATGACTAGTAGTGGGTGATAAAAGGGGAATGAGATATTAGGTGAACCCCAGATGCGCTCTCACCAATTTTAATCCCCTGAGCAACATTTGAGACAAATTCTTAATTATTTATATGTATGTATATGTATGTACTCATGCATGCGTGTATATGTATATATGTGCATGCTCAATTTGTTTATCACTTTTTGACAGCACGTGAAAATTATGTTGAGTGGTGTTTGGTACAAAAGTTGTTCAAGTGACTTTATGTTGACATGAATTATGAATGATATTTTTATCTTTGCTTGTGGCCATTGTCTTGCAGTCTGGGAGAATGTATTACCTTAATAAAAAGACTGCAACGAGGAGCTACAACTGGCCCTTGGAGCAAAACATAGATTTGGATCTCAATATCTCAACACTATCCAGTTCTGATGAAGTGAGCTCTAAAAATCTGGAGGAGTCAAAGAAGCCTTCCAAATCTAATTCAAGCAGCACCATGGTTGCAGCCGCATGCTTCAAGTGTCATCTGCTTGTCATGCTTTCCAAGTCCTCTCCATCTTGCCCAAATTGTAAGTACTTGCACTCATTGCCGACCCAACCAAGCCCCCCTCCAGAAGTCACTACTGTAAACTCCTTGGAAACGCTACGCCTCCTAAATTAGCTGTGGTCTAACCAGCCTCACTTGCAGCAAATGAGAGTCTGTGCTAAGAGCAGGAGAAAGTGAAAAATTGGATGTTCCCATGAATGACTTGTTTTGATAATCCTAGAGCCTTAAAGGTGCTGCAGCCAGTGCATAGATATGATGTATCTATGGAATACATATTTGAAACGTTTTAAACTGAATGTAATTTTGTTTTGTTTACTTTCCTTTCCTTTCCTTCTCAAGGACTAGAAGTTTCATGCTCTTGGTATAAGAAAGCAAATGATGTTTAATAGGTAAAAATCCTCTGTTCTAAGAAAATGGCTTTATCATGCTACAGTTTAAATGATCTATTTTCATTTACTTGATTAGTTTAAGAAATGAATAAGTGACTCTGAAACAGAAAAAGAAAAGAAAGAATAAACCCTCACATTTCCACTCTTCCATTCCTTGTCACCATTTCTCACTATTTTTCTTTTCCATACTGCTCTTTGCAATATCAATATACTTAAGTGACTCTGAAGTTCTGGTACAACACCTTACAGGTTTCCGGACTGTCCTATTTGTACTTCATTGAAAAAAACTTCTATATTCTAATTCAACAAATAATGGTTTCTAAAGAGAAGTTGGGCACTTGGAGCAAATAAGTTTCCCAAAGCTCATTAATGTTCATATCAAAGAAGTGAATAGCACAGTATTTACTTGAAAACACATTTTATCTTGATGATCTTAATGCAGGGCCACCACCAATATGGCTGAACTGGCCATTTACCACTTTTGACTAGTTTCAACATTAAATTCTATCCTCTGTTGTGAGAACAGATTGGGCAAACAAGGCTACATAGTCCTGTTCTAACTGAAATACTGAAATGGTTGCAGTAACTGAAAGAGCGAGTAAGATGAGTGGGAAGTAATGGACATGGAAAGTATGGCAACCATAGTTGCCAGACCAAGAAACTTAAGCAGGAAGCCTTTTGAAAAATAGATGCAAGAACCATCTGTTTTGCTACACTTGCTACAGTATTTGTGTGAATGAAATAGGATAAATAGCATTCTGCAAGTGTACATTGGTTTTGGCCTTTTTGGTACCAATGAAATAAGCAACTTCACAAAGGAGGCACCAAGTTACTGCAGGATTTGGAAGTAGCAACGTCAACCTTAAAATAGATGTCCAGTCTTGTTTATATGGAGTATGTCAATCACGACCCGGACCAAGACTGAGCCAACGAAGGCCCTAATCCGGAGCCGCGGCGCGGCGAGCCAAAAAATTTCACCCGCGCGTGCTTGGTTTTTCCACAGGTTTCTGCGGTGAAGATTCCAATGCGATCATCACAACCCAACAATCAAATCACAACCGATTTACAAATGTGCGGAAGCACGTAGCAAACACATAATCAAAATCGAAGGCAATAAAGACATTCAAGCCTCGCATCAAAATGAGAAATATATACATAAGCAAACCCAAGTAAGTTCGAGTTTTTAACACATCACCAAAGTAAGTTTAAAGTTCTACAATTCCCAAATAAAAAGCCAACAAAGACTAGTAAACAAGTTCCCAAAAAGAAACATCAGCAACCCCAAAATGTGATACGTGTCTCATCACCCAACCCGATGTCTAGATGACATTGTTGGGCTGCCACTCTCGAGCAACCAACGGCTCAACCGCCTCCTCCTTTCTTCCTACCTCACAGGTAGCGGGGTCGACATCTGGCACCAAACAAATGAGTATTAAACACGATGGTCTGACAAGCAAATAAAGCAGATAACAGAATGACAAGTGTTTGCAAAAACATTATAAAATCATAATGATACATTTGGAAGTCTAAGCATGAGTAATGATGAAATAACGAAGAAAAATATCAAATTCAATCATTTACAATGAGGACATTTGAAAGATTAATACGAACTGAATAAATTATGGCAACCTACATTGAGCTATATTATCCTATTACCGAAGTCACAAGAACAATCAATAACCGTTGCCATATAAAATGGCCGAAACAAACAGATGATACAATAATAGCCCAATATAGATGGGTAACAAACAAAGTCCGCTGCGGAACGGATAGCAAACAAACAAAGTGTCCAAGTTGCAGTTGGTGAAATATTTGAGGATCCTAAGCCCGGTGATCAGCCCGACTAAGCGACCCAAGCTTAGTGGTGCCGACCAAAATCTGAATCGATACAAATCAAATCATCAAAATACATTTCAAATGGATAAAATGACTACTCTAAACAATGTACAAATAGACTAATATGGAGCGAATCAAACAAGTATCCTTACCGATATTTTTCAAACATAGTGAACCACTCAAAGCTATTTCAAATCAATTTATAAGAAAGACATATAAGTCTTCTAACTTGGAATGAGGTAATGCGTAGTGATTGATTGGCTTACCTAGGGTCGTCTCGTTATACATTTAGTTCCTCAATGTCAGTCTGTGAATGGAGGATTTGGTGCCTTTGAAGATCTCCGACATTTGAGAACATAAAGAATAATTGAGGCTCGTAGTAAATCCCCGGTAATTCAATCATCAAATCCTCCTTCTATTACCCTTCAATTTGGATTCCCATAATACAAGTGTCTCGGATTCAAAATTCATATTCCCAAGCTTCCATGAATCCATTAAGGACCTACACACCCAAATAAGAGCAAACAGGGTGTAGAAAACCACCTTGGGACAGAACCCATGTCCGGTGGACATCTGCTCTAGCGGACTGCTCCCAAAAGCTTGTGCGCTCGAGAGGAGCATAAGCTTGCTCGAGTGGACGAGCTTCTGTCAGTCCTAGAAATTGCTCGCTAGAGCGAACTGGCCTTCTGGCTTCTTCCTGGCCAGATAGTAGCTTGTCCACTCGAGCGATTCCATGTCCGCTCAAGCAGATAGCCTACTGGCTGAACTCGACATTGAGAAAAATCTCTGTCTTTACACATGTTTCTGATTCCCTCTCTCATCCATTCATTTCCACCTTCATTCCTATACAATCTGAGCTTCTCATAGCCTCAACAAAACTCCAATCAACCTCAAACACAACCATCCATTCTAATTCCAACAAACCTGATTTAACATAGTTTTCCATTCCCTTATAAGTACAAAATTTTGAAATGCATTAACTAATGATCTAGAGATCACAAGTTGGCAAAAAAAAAGAAAAAAAATCCATATTAATGAAGCAACCAATTGATAAGACGATAATCATAAACCATAAACGTGCATTTCAAGAATCAAACCAATTACTTGTAGAGGAAAACAACACAGTTAAAGATGATGTAAAAATCCAGAATTTTGAGAAGAATCAGTCATATAGGTTGCATGCATCCTATGTCTAAATTATTCACTTGCCTCGAATCCAAAAGGGTCCTAAATTACTCCAAGAACTCTCGATCCTCTATCACAGCCAGCCTCCAATCTACACAAAACCCCCATGAAACACCACTCAAACCCAACATTTTGAAAGAGGAAAGGAGTTCTCCAAGAACATCCTTGCATGCAAGATGAAAAGTTTCCTAAGGGTCAAAAGAACCCATAATTAAAAGGAGAAGTCAAGGCCTAACCTGCAAGTGCAAAAGTTATCAAGAAAGACTTGAAGAGGGAGATGGTTCAGACTGAAACCTTTCAAAAACAGAATCTATAGAAAGCCCAGAGATTGAGGAAGAAAATGGCAAGCTCAGATTTCCATTTTCCACCAAGGAAGAAGGACATGCAGAGGAGTCGAGCTTGAAGAAGAAGAGAAGAGTTATCTAGTCTGGTTTGACTTCAAAATAGGGAATGGGGAAGATGTACATGGGTTTGCTTTTTTAGTTGGGTGGGGAGTGGGCCCTACCAACTCCAAAAGTTCAAGTGGCTAAAAACATCATTTGTGGGTCCAGATGAGATCGACGAAGACGGGAGAATCGATCCTCAAAATATCTAGTTTCCAAAAAATATATTTTTCTCATGATTTGCAAATATCAAAATTCACGCACAGATTTGGTGTAAAAAGTCTATTTTGCCCATTTTCTCGAAAAACGAGATTTCTGGGGTTCGAACTCAAATGGAGTAAACATAATAGTCGTAGAGTTGGATACAACAAATCAAAACAAATCGAAATCTGAATTTTTTGAAATAAAAGATTAATTTCCCAAACGGACACGCATCACACGGCCACCCCGGGCCGTGTCAAACCAAGCTCAATGGCTCTTAAAATTCCCCAAAGCTATTCAAAACTCTCTAATATAGCTAAACCCAAGCTAATCATCCTCTAATCCCACTTAGAGACTAATCACGGCTAAAACAACAATAATCATACTAAAAATGGGCCGGGCCTGGCCTGACAATATCTAACTTTCCCAAGTTCATACTCAAGTCTAATTCAATGTGGCATTTAATCTATCCTCTGTCCCCACTTAAATGTGAAGAAAGTAAACAAAGAAGGAAAAAAGGGACATGCCATTACAAGGATAGCTGACAGTGCAAGTTCCCGACCCTAAATAATGTATTTATTACTAATTAATTATGTTTACAGTTAACTAAATGTTATTGGTGACTAAGCAAGGCTGGTTTAGTATTAATTAGCATAGTGTGTGCAAAGTTTGGTAGCATTTTTGAGTTAGTTTGGTCCTAGTAGGGGGTAGTTGCAATTTTGGGAAACTATGATGGGTTTTTTTCATAATTTTAGATTTTGTTTTTATTTTGGGTCAATTGGGTAGATTTCCACATTTTCCGAACTTTTCCTTGAGGACTCATTTTGATCTGACGCGTCAGAGCCCTCTAAATTCCAAGCTTTAGATGACAAAGGACTAAACTGAAATATTTTCTATAAACTTTTCCAGCAAATTAAGAAAAGAATGACCTTTCTCTTCGCTTCACTTTTGTAACCCTTTTTATTTCTCTCTCTTTCTCTCCTTTTCTTTCCATCCTCCTTACTTCCTCCAAGATCAAGAGGACCTCCAAGCTCAAATCAACACCATCATCATCTTGACCAAGCTCAACTATATATCCATTTTTCAAGCTTTTCTCCTTTCCTCGAACCCTAGGTAAGTTGTTTTGATCCTAGATTCTAGGATTTCTTGCTTTATTGGTGAGAAATGAGATGGATTAGCTCATTAGCCTCTTGTTTGTTTAGTGTTCGGATTTGGGCTCGTGTGTTGGTTTTTCCAAGAGTCTTCTAAATAGGGTTTTGCCAGCTAAGGTTTGCTCTCACCGAGTACCCCAAAGCCAAGGCAAGTGGATACATGTAGATTTCCATTCATATATATATATATATATTATTATTGTTGATTCTACCATTGATTTCATCTAGGCACTTGAAGCTCATTTAACATAGAATGTGTAATGGTGTGCATTTATTGTGGGACTTTTTATGTATGGCATTAGATGTGGGTTGGTTGATGGTTGTTTATGTTCAAATGGAGAGCACTAGGCTCTAGTGAAGTAAGCTCCATAAGTGGTTTCTAAAGGGGGAGTGATGTCCCCATATTCTGAAACTAAATAAGCTTTAGAAACCCATTTTTGAGAGCTAGTCATAAGACTCTCACGGCTAGCCGTAATCCCACAAATTAAGTTCTAGAATGGCACCTTGAGACTACCCTGATCAACATGACTAATGGGTTAATCTAAGATTACCTCTCGGGTAGCCATGGCCAACCATTGAATAATTTCACGGCTAACAATGGGTCGTGATTGGGCCAACCCAATTATATTACGGTGGCTAAGACAAAAAATGGGTTTTGGGCCCTTTTTATGCTACAACTAACCACAGCTTACCCTAGGTGTTAGATGTGAATTTTGATCCCCTAAAGGACATGACTTGACAAATCTCAATTCATCTATATATTTGCTATTTAGATTTTACATCGAAAATAGGGATTCTAACTACCCTCAAAATCGATGGATCACGATCGCCAACTACGGTACGACTGTAACACCGTTAAAAAAATATGGAGAAAAATAATAAGGTGGGTTCATCTTCTCGTCTAATGTACTACTGGCAACACACGATGGTTATCCTGTCACATTGATTTGAGTCTTTTTTTTTATATTGCGTTAATTCAGGGTAATCTTGCGTACGTAGCATAATCATGGTAGATCCAGGTAAAGTAATAACTAAAGTAAAAATAAAATAAAAGGGGGGAGGTGCCAAATATTTTAGAAGATGATCAGCCCAATTCCCAGTTACCCCCTTCAAATCCCTTGGCAAAATAGGGTTTAAGGCTGATTTTTCAAACCAAAATGATGATATAAATGAGGCTTCGAATTGTGATTTCCGTGTTTTTGTGTGCGATAAACAAGTGATAAAATGAAAGTCTGATGGGCTGGAATAGATTTAGAGGGTGGCCAATGGGTCGGGATTGATTGGTGGCCGATGGGCCGTGATTGTTTAAAATTGTGCGTGTAATCACTCATCTCATCTTATCATTCTCATTAATTTAATTTTCAGAAATCAGTCGTTATTCCCTTTTCCATTAAGTCTGGTTAAATATTTGGCACAAGGGGTGGAGGAAGAAATTAAGGGAAAATCTTTTTGGGTTGATTTTTTTGGTTTTGTAGTTTTTATGATTTTTTTATATTGGTAGGGAATTTTACTTGGATTTACGTGATTAGTGTTTTATTATTGATTATCGGATTAACCCTGAACTGAGGTCCTAGACTGCCCACCACATCAGTTTTTCCGGACCCCTAACGGAATAGGAAAAGTGATGGGACGTATCCTAATTCTCCAAGCTACCTAATGGAGAAATCCGATCTAATCCTAGGGTATAAATGACCTAAGTTCAGTGGTTTCAGCGCCTAAGCAGCTTGTTCGGTGTTAGTTTAATTGATTCAGTTTGTTTTTAAGCTATAGTTTGGTTAAGAGCGTTTTAAGGATGTTTTAAGGTTCTGTTTAGTGTGTTTTTAAGTATTTTAAGGCTCTGTTTTATTCAATTTCAATTAGAATTCCACAATGTAGTCGAATGTTGCACTTCGTGGTCAAAATAGGGATAGGCTCCAAGGGGATGGAGCCTATCCTGACTGCTACAACGTTTTCAGCACTTGTTGATATTTCGACTATAATTCGAAGTCCCGATTGATTTTGTTGGATTATGTGATTGTTTCAAGTTTGTTTTGTGTTCTGGAAGGTTTTAATTTTGGTGAATTGGATTTGATATTTGAAAAGAGGTCGAAATTCTCAAATTGAGACTAATGGTAGGGATAGGAGCCTGGGGGGGGGGGGGGGGGGGGGGGGGGAGCCTATGTTGACAGTTTGTGATTTTTAGGCTTTTTGATCTTTTTCAGAATTTCGGGGGTTTCAAGGGTTGTGTTTTGGTCCGAAATTTAATTTTGATTCGGAATTTGAAACTAGATCGAAACTCACAGTTCAACGTGTAAAGCAGGGGTAGGCGCCTAGGGGGTAGAGCCTATCCAGACAGTTTGTGTTTTTCGATGATTTTCAGGATAATTCACTTATATTCTGGATTCTGGTGGACTCTAATTAGTGAATTTTAATGTTTCAGATTGTTTTAAGTCTTTGGTGTTCAAATGTCAAAGTGAATCGGGTCTAGATTTTGAAACAAAGTCGAAAATTCGCGTTTCAAGACAAGTGAAGTGATAGGCGCCAATGGGGTGCCGCCCAAGTGGATTATCCGTTGTTTTTGGGGCTTCAACAGTGTTTCAAGATTCTAGATGAGACGTAGTCACTGGTCTTTGGGCCTGGGATTTATTTTAGGTTCCGATCTTACTTAATTTAAGCTTTGAGTCGTTTAATTATTAATCTTTGATTCAATTGGTCAGTTAGAGTCCAGAGTGCAGCGTAGGTGTCCACAGGGTGGAGCCTATGTTGCTGTTTGATGGTTTTTAAGGTTTTGCTTAGTTTAGGGTTATTTTTAGGTCGAATTCTTATGGGGTTGGATGTATTTTGATGGGAAATATCTTTTCGTACTCAATTGGGATTGAATTGAATGTTTGTTAATTGAGCTTAATTTTTAATTGGAAATTTTTCGAGAATGAATAGGTTGGGCGCCCAGGCTGACAGAATTAGGCTTTTTAGGTTTTCAGGTTGCTTTTAGTAATTTTTAATCCGTATTAATTAAGGTTCTTTGTTTTTAAGTTAAAAGTGTTTTACTATTTTGATTGGGATTGGATTATGATCTCAAATTAATTGGGCTTAGTTTCTAATCAAGGGTTTTCAAGGAGTGAACAGGATGGGCGCCCAGGGGGTGGCCGACGCTGTCTGTCTTACGATTTCTGAAGTTTCTAGGGTTCTTTTGATTAGTTTTAGATTGAATTTTTATAGGACTTAATGTGTTTTGATGGGAGATGTTTCTTTGTGTTCAATTGGGATTGAATTGGATGTTAGTTAATTGAGCTTAATTTTTAATTGGGGGTTTACCATGAACGAATAGTCTGGGCACCTAAGGGGTGGCGCCTAAGTGAATTTGACAGACTGGGTGCCTAGAGGGTGGCGTCCATGTGGATTTGATAGGATCGGCACCTAGGGGGTGGCGCCCAGGTTGATTGTTTGAAAGTTTAAGTTGGTTTTGTTTTTTCTTAAATTAATTTAAGTCTGAATTGATTAAGGTTTCAGGTCTTTTGAGTTAAAAATGTTTTACAATGTTAATTGGTGTGATATTAGGATCTCAATTATTCAAGTTTAATTATTAATTAAGGGCTTTTAATGGATGAGCAAGCTAGGTTCCAAGGGGGAGGAGCCTATCCGGACAGTTTGGTTCCCTAATTAATTTTAGTGATTCCTTAATCCAAAGTTAATTAAAACTCTCTGTTTTAGAGGTTATAATGATTTAGTGATTTTTATTTAAATTAATTATAGTTAATCTTAGGGATTGAGTTGGATCTCAATTAATCCAAGGTGTGGTGCCCAGGTTGACAGAGTTAAGGGTTTTTGAGTTTTTAAGGATTCTTGGTTGTTTCTCAGTCCGGATTAATTATGGTTTAGATCTTTTGAGTTGAGTGTGTCTTATAATGTTATTCAGGATTGGATTAGGGTCTTAATTAACCAAGCTTAGGCCTTAATTGTAGAGTTTTAAAGAACATGCAAGCTAGGCTAGGCTCTAAGGGGGCAGAGCCTATCCTAACAGTTTAGGTTCTTCAATTAATTTCGAGGATTCCTTATTTCAATTTTAGCCCGAATTAATTAAGATATTCTGTTTCTAAGCATGATGATCAACCAATGCCAGATCTATTGAAAGATAACAAAACTAATGTAGTTCTATGATATTTTAATGGTCCTAAACATGTTTCTAAGCATGGATAATGATGAACAACAATGTGGAGAGGGGATCTAGGAATACCGATACTCGATTACGTCCCTCATGATCCGGAGGTGGAGCTTTCAGAAAGATCCATGGCTTTGAGGTGCTCCTCTTTTAAATCTTGGAAGCAAGAACTCCACCTTCTCTCTCTCCCTGCTCCCTTTTCTTCTAAATCTAAAAATCTTAGGTTCTTGTTATTCCCCTTGAAAAGGAGGATAAAGAGAGTTTATATAGAGGTTTAGGACGAGTTAGAGGGGCTAGGGCTTCATTATCTCGGGTCTCTAGAAGGTTTCCAAGCACCCCAAGGCAGCTTAACTCGGTTTGGGCAAATCAGGGTTTATGTGCAGGTTGGGCGCCCAAGTGGATCGCCTAGGCTAGGTGCCCAAAGGGTGGCGCCCAGGTTGACCACAAAACCTAGGTGCCCATAGGGTGGCACCAAGGTGGGTTTCTCACGTGGTTTTGAAGCTGGGTCCCATTCGGAGAATCCCAGAATGTTTTCGGGTCAAATTGGTGGAATTAGAGGGGTAGACGCCTATCTGTGGGGGCCTATGTGGATTCTTATTTGGGGGGGGGGGGGGGGGGGGGGGGGGGGGGGGGCACCACGAGGGTGACGCATAGGTGGGATTTTACCTCTTTGAAGTTGGGTCCCTATTTAGAATGGTCACGAGCTGTTCTTAGGTCAAATTAGTGAAATTGGAGGGTGGGCGCTCTAGATGAGTCTTGAGAGGGTGAGTGGCGCCAATATGGAATTCAGCAGGCTGGGCGCCTAGGGGGTAGCACCTAGATAGATTTTCAACATTTTTTGGGGGTAAACTTCGGAAGTCCATAACTTTTGATCCGTTCATCGGATTTTGAAGTTCTACATACTATTAGAAATCTCTCGAGTGTTGAATCCAATCGTCCATAGATCCTAGTGATCAAAGGTTAAAAAAATAAGACATTTGGATCAATGGATCTAGCTCCCTAACTTAGGCTAATTGGGTTGCATTTAGGCAAGCTCAGCGTAATCTTAACGAGGATCGGCCTAAATTTATCCTAAGTGATCGGAAATATGTCTAATTAGTGTCGCGGTCCGCTCCTTGTGTAAGTAGTGGGGTTGACTCGGGATCTCGAAGCAATTTGGCTCTTCTCTCATGGATTTCTAGAAATCGTCGAACTAAGTCTAAAACTATCAACAAGCATCTTCATAGTTGTTAATTAATCTGAATTATACCATAAATCATTAAATTAAGGGTGAAATGAGGGCACCACTATACATGACAGGTATTTAAGGCGATCATATGGGGCCAAATGAGATGTCTACAGTAGGTTACCCTACGGCTACTAGTAGATGCCCAATTCTCTTCTGAAAAGGGAACTCTAACTTTGGTTTTGCGTACTTAGTTGGGGACCGAATGGGAGAACAATAGTGAAGAATATTCGAGCTGCATACCCTTACGAATTGTCTGGATAACGTATGAAGTACAAACTACGTCGGAGTGTGAAGATGTGGGGTGATGTGATGTCGAATACCATTATATGAACCAAGGTTTTTTGACAAAACATAAATGACCTCATTATCTCCTTGGACCAAATGGTGACCTCCTAATTTCCATATGCAACATCTTTGTGGCTGCCCCAAGGTCTTTCATGTCAATTTCCTTTCCTAACTGATATTTTAGTTCATTCATTTTGACATGTCCTTGCATGCAATAAGCATGTCAGCCATATAAAGTAGCAACATAATAAAAGAATTATCATCATGCACTCTGGAATAAACATAATGTTCATACTCATTGGTGGGGGCTCCGACCTTTCCTCCTCTCCTTCCCACCCCTGGGGCTGCCAGGAGCATGGCGGAGGAGGAAAAGCGAGGTCATCAACATTTTTGTACATGTATGCCAGATTTTCTGTTCTACTTGGAATTTGAAATGGTGATTCGGAGATTCACGTTCGCAAGTAGAAAGGAAATCAATTCTTTTTTCTAACTTTCCATTGCACATATATTTTAAGAAAGAGACAATTTTTTTAAAATGTCGTGAGAGACGATTTCATTTTGTTTGCCGTGAAAGACGATTTTTGTGCTGTGAAAGGCGATTTGTGCCGTAGAAGGCGATTTTGTGCCGTATAAGGCGATTTACAAATCTTATCAATGGAGAAAGACAAGAAATGTGATTTTTTGTCTCTTTACAAATAATACAAAATACAAAGAAAAGTAAGAAAAGGTATCTGACTTCTCAGGAGATTGTGGGGACTCATTCAGATCGACGGTCGCAAGTCATGTATGGACTTCACCATCGTCCTTCAGATGAGAACGCTTGATGCTCTGATTCTTTGGCTTGGCTTGGACCTCAGTTTTTTAGAGGATAAAGATCAAGGGAAGGTCCTATATCCAATGAAAAACCGAGTAAACGGGCTGAAAAGCCACGTTTAGGCCATGTTGGATAGAAGGAAAGAGGTGGCCTTGGGGGGGGGGGGGGGTGGCCACCCAAGGGACTTTGATCACCTTGTGATGTTTTGGCAGAGTAGTAGGGTTTCTTCAGAGTTCTTCTTCCTTGCTTATGAGTATAGATCTCTCTTTACCCGTATGTATGTGTCCGTCTCCGTGTGTAGCCCTTTTTCTTGTTGGAGTGACCCCTTTTTATAGGTTTTTAGTAGCCATGGGGTGATTTATGGGATTGATGACCCATAGTGAGAGGAGTTACAGGTTTTAATTCTTGATTATGTAACTCCTTTTTCTTGGCTTATGATTGGCCGGTGGGAGATGATGGGATTTTAATCGCCTTTAATCTCCATGATGAGGGGAGTTTCATGGTTTTAATGCCTTGATTGCTTGGATTTGTAACTCACATTTGCTTGATTCTGATTGGGCCGTCCAAAATAATGGGTTAATGACCGCATTAAGTTGTCATAAACGGGTCAATTAACGACATTAAGTGGTCGCTAGGGCATTTAAAGAGTCGTGGGCCGTGCCGCGTCTTTTGAAATTCTTCTTGTGATGATCACCGATGGATCCACATGTTGTTTGATGTCGGATGGCGATGTAACTTCAGACATTGGTTGATACCAGCGGGCCGGTGACATCTGTCTTGTCGATTTCTTTATCGGTCGGACAGAAAGTGCATTTTTTTTGTCAGCCGGTTGGCGATCTTGGAGTGATCAATGATGATTTCGTGCTCTTGACGACGGATCCAAGATGTTGATGGAGATCAGTCAATTTCAAGCATTGAAAATCAGATTTTTAAGAAATCACAGGGGTTGGAACTCCTGAAACGCGAAAAAGGACGGAAAACGGGTCACCCAGCGACAAATCCGGCGACTCGGATTTCCATGGTCGGTGCATAGTCGCCGGCGAGCATGGGGATTGGTCCCCTTTTGGTCGCCTTTTCTCGGTTGTTCTTTAGTCTTTTTCGCCACCGTTTTCTCCTGGATTTTTCTTGAAATTTCTCCTCATTTATACGCTTGATTTTCCTGAAGAAAACCTGACGAGAAGCCGTGTAAATCGGAGCACAAAGTTTCCTATTTTTTGGAAAAGCCAAATACTTTGTAGCTGATTTTCCGTCAAGAGTCGAAACTAGGTCAAACGATGTCGGAATGACCTAAAATTTGGGGTGAAGCCCTCCTAAGCAATAGATGGGACCAACCATGGGATTTTTCTTAAGTTTTGAAGCCGTTTGGGGTCCTGTCGCCAGTAGGCTTGATTTTGCTGCGAAGAAGATGCCGCGCTTTGATGTGCGGTCAACCGATGTCCGATTGACTTGAAATTTGACAGGGAGCCTATTGGAGTCATTTTGAGATGATCCGTTAGCTCCGATTTGGGTGTTGCAGTCCAGGGGAGCTCCGCCGCCTGTAGCATTGATTTTATTCGGAGCGTCAAAGTCGGGTCGAACGTTGTCGGAATGACCTAAAATTTGACGTGCATCCCTTTCGAAGCATGTTAAAGCCGCCCATGTGCTCCGTTTGATGAGTAATGGTCTCGGTGGTTCTCGTCGCTGAGAGGCTTGATTTTTCTTCTCGAGGGTTGATGGAGGGTCAAACATTGTCGGTTTGACTTGAAATTTGGCATGGAGCCTTTTGGAGGTATTTTGAGACCATCCATAGGCTCTGATCGAAGTTTTGATGTCTTCTATGCTGTCGCCGCCAGGACCGCCTGTTCAGTTGCCGGAGTAGTGAAGTAGGGTCAAATAGTATTGGAATGGTTCAAAACTTCATGTGAACCCCTCTTTTGGCTGTCTTGAAGGATCTTGAAGTTTTTGTTTGATTCTGACAAGATCTGATGTTTGAAGTAGCATTGCCTGTTTTGTAGTTGGATGCGACTTCATGTGGCTTCTTGATGTTGAAGAGGCAAAGTGACTTTTTTGGTGTCAACAAATGCCCCCTCGAGGTACAGCGACGAGTAGCTTTTGGAGTTGATGTGCCTTGAAGAGAAACTTGAAGGAGAGCTTTTAATTTGACCAAGAGTCTTTGAACATTTTTTTATAGCCTTTTGAGTTTCCATGGGGATTTTATGGTAGTGGGAAGGACCATGTACCATCTCAAGGCAAAGTTTTGAAAATGACATTTGGGAGTCGGATTTGGGTTTTGGATTTTGGGTTTTCCTTTTGACCTTGTGAATGTTAGGAATTTTGTGTATTGCAATTGGATGGATGCATTATCATTCTACCTTCATTTGAATTTACACACATGCATTGATTTAGAAAAAACTTGAAATCTTGATTTACACATGCATTGTTAGAAATATTGATTTATGCATGTTTTTTTTTTTTTTACTTGGATGCATTTTTATTTGAAAAGAAGTTTTATGAATCAAGCAAGCTTATGAGTTTTAAATCTTTCAAATCAATTTAGGCTTTTTTATGTTTTCATGGTTTTAATCCTCTTAGTTTGATTTAAAACATGTTTCCAAGCTTGATTTAGTGGTCCAAAAGTTCCCTTCAAGAAATACTTTGAAAAATACAATTTTAGGGAATTTTGGTCCTAGGCCTGGGTCGACCTGCAGTGTGGCCAATCGGCAGGCCCGGTCGACCGGGAAAGAGCCGTTGGCTCCATTTTTAAACGGTCAGTTTTATGACCGTTGAAGGCCACAGGTCGACCGGGCAAAGGCCAAGTCGACCGGGGAAGAGCCGTTGGGTACTTTTTGGCTATAAATACTAGTTCATTCCTTTGCCAAAAGTTAGCAATTTTTAGGCCCTCCTTGAGATGTTTTGAGGCCAATCAAAGGGGAAAGAGCTAAGGGATGAAAGGGGTCATTTGGAAAGCTAAAACTTGGTTCCATTGAGTTAAATCACTAAGTAAGCTTTACTTTCCTTAACCATATGTTGTCATGCTTTACTTTATTATTGGTAAATCTTTTCTAGCATGATAAGCTATGTTTTGTTGTGTCCTTAACATGTATATGTTTTGAATTGATTTATTGTTTTGGATGCATCACCATGATTTAATTCAAGCAGTACTTAAATTGGTATATCTAAGTAAATCATGTTAATGAAAAAATCTTTGAAATTATATGTAACATGATTCCTATACTTGGTTGAATCTATGGTTGTTGTTTTTCATCATAAGAAAATCTCTTTCAAATCTATCTTATGTTTTGGATTCAACAACTTCACAAATCATATGTACTTTTGTTTTAAAGTTTCACAACTTGCTTTGCATTGATAGGTATATCATTTTCAAGTTGAATTTTTAATTACATATGATTTGTCCCCTAATTTCAATCAAATCTATTTTTATGTTTTATGCTTATAGCATACACATATTGAGCTACATTGTTAATTTGATTGACATCCCTATGCATCACATGTTTTATTCTTAGAACTTCACAACTTGTTTGGAATACATATGTATATCTTTTATAAGTTATTTTTAACATGTGATTAGCATTCTTTCCTCAATCATAAATGTTTTTATAAGCTAAAACTTTCAAAAGCCTTTAGCATACATTTATGAGCTTTCATTTTCAAATTGATTGAGGACATCATACATACACATTGTGTATTCATCTTTGCATTCATAGTGTGTGTGTGAAGTAGATTTTCACTTTCATATCCGCCTAATTAAGAGGCATTGTAATGAGCTATAAATTGTATCTCCATCAAGTGTATTTTAGACACTACTTAGAGAGATAACCAACCTTTGGTTGAAGAGGTTATTGCTTAGCCTAAGAAAAGCATAATGTAGAGGTTATTGCTTAGCATTGAAAAGCATATTGTAGAGGTTATTGCTTAGCCTTGAAAAGCATATTGTAAAGGTGATTACTTAGCCTATTGAAAAGCATAAATAGTGGAAATCCGGTGGGGTGTTGGATCACAAGCCGGTAGTGGATGTAGGCATTGAGGCCGAACCACTATAAATCCTTGTGTGATGGTGCATGCTTTGTGGTGATTGTTTTTGTAAGCTTCCGCATTTATTTACTTAATCACCACTTGTGACTAGTTTAATTTAAAGAAGTTAAAATTGGTTAAAATTGGTCATAATTGAAGCTCACCCTATTCACCCCCCCTCTAGGGTTCTGATCCCGGACTTTCAGTGAACCTAAGGGCTGTATGTGGCACATTAGGTGCTCAAGAGGATTTTGGTTTTTGACCTTGCGACCTAACAAGCTATATGTGGCAAGTTAGGGGGTTGGGATTTGATTTGTGATTTTGACCTTGTAACCCAACAAGCTGTATGTGGTAAATTGGGGGGTCAGATTTGGTTTTGACCTTGTGACCTAACAAGCTGTATGTGGCGAGCTAGGGGGTAAGGATTTTTTTTGGTTTCGACCTTGTGACCTAACAAGTTGTATGTGGCAAGTTAGGGGACCAGAGTTTGGTTTTTTGTGGATTGTCAATTTCAAGATTTTGGCTTAATTTGGTTCATGAGGTGGATGGTTTGGTATTTTGGAAACTCATGAGGCTTTTTCTCTTCTTTTTTTTGAAAGGTTCAATCGACTCAAGAGAGGCATGGAACCATTTTGTATGCTCTTGGCAAAGGAAGTTTTTGATAGGAAGCCCCTTTTAGTGCCTAGGTGGTCAAACCTGACTCATGTGGGCTAACCCATGAGATCTTAAGCTTTGGAGATGGCTTAGATCTCATATGATATCATTTGGCAAAGAATGTCTAAAAATATCTCTTGTGGGTAGAGAATATCTAAAAATATCCTTACTTGGGGAGAATCTCTCATGCTCCCTTGTTTTTTGGAGAGATTTTCTCAAAGTATCTTTCTTTGGAAGAGAATATTTCTCATTCCCTTTCTTTTTGGAGAGAATTTCTCAAAGAATCTTCTTTCTTAAGAGAGAATATCTCAAATCTCCTTTCTTTTGGGAAGGTTGCTAGTTTTTAGCACTTACCTCATTGGTTTTCTCCTTGCTTCCTCTTTTGGTTTGCTCTCCTCTATAAAAGCAATGGAGGTTCGATCTCTTGCCCTTATTGCTTTCTTTTTACAAAAGTCTCCAAGAATGCTCCAAGATCAAGAACTCTTCTTCTTCTTAAGAATCTTCAAATTCCTTCTTCTTCTCCATCCATGGCTTCAAGTAAGTTTTCTTCCTTCACAAGAAATTTCATGTAGAAGTAGAATTTTTTTTCTTTCTTTTTTTTCCATTTCACGTGTTTTCTCTTCTTTTTTTTTACGTGCTGCCCTTTTTTTTTGCAAGTTTTTTTTTCTACGGACCTGGCTGTATAGCCACGTGGCAGTGGGCCACGGCCTATTGGCCAAAATCTTTTTTAAGAGATTTCTTTCTCTTTTTTTTTTTGCTTCTCTTTCTTGCTCACCAAGATAATGAGGTTTATGCACCATGATAATGAGGTTTATGCATTCCAAGATGTTGATGCATATTTCTTTTTTTCTTTTTTTTTTATGCATCAAGATAGAAGGCTTTTTTTTTTGCTGAAGGGTCATTTGTATTAAAAGAAGAAAGAGGAGAAACAGAGGCAAGACGCCCAAAAGAGAAAGAGATCAGGGAGAAACGACCAGAGGGGAGAAACCAACAAGCCAAAGTCACAAGACCAGCTTAAGGGTTGGAAAACAAAAAATTACAGAAGGATTTTAGAGGTCTTCCAGAGAATGGCTTAGAAATTATCTTGAGAGAGACAGAGAGGAGCTCCATCAGGAAGAGGGTAGTCTTCGCCTTAGTGGCTCTGATATTGTTGAAGGTGGAGTCGTTTCTACATTTCCAAAGAGCAAAGGCTGTAGAGAAGAAGATGACTGCTGCACCTTTACAAGCAAGCCTGTCACTGCTGTGGGAGAGGGCTTGCCAGATCTTGGAGGGGAGAAGAGGGCCAGCAACTGCTGTGCCAGCAGAGGACAGGATCCAGTTCCATATATCAGAGGAGAAGGAGCAGAGGAAGAACAGATGGAGAGATGACTCTTCCGCTTGGGAGCATAGACTGCACCTAGAGGCCAGATTAATGCCACAGTGTTGAAGCCAGAGCTGCGAGGGGGTTTTGCCATGAAGGAGCCTCCAGGCAAAGAGGGAGACTCTCGATTGCTGAATGTGGTTCCAGACCAAGGGGGCCCAATTCGACCAGTAAGCAGAGGAGGTCCTGGCTCTGACCATATTCCAAGCTTCTTTGGAGGAGAGGCTATGGTCCTCATGGGAGTTCCATAGGAGAGAATCTTTGGAGAGAGGATCCAGGGAAAGGAGCTGGACACCTTCATGCAGAGAGGCTGCCACTTCACTGGGGATATCTGGGGGAGACAGCCACTGATTACCATCCCAAAGGGAAAGGAGGGACTGGTTGGGGGGAAAGGGAAAGGAAGGGAACTGAGAAGCCAAGCTACCTCCTTCCATCCAGTTATCATACCAGAGATCAACCAGACTGCCATCGCCAATTTTCCAAGAGCTTCCAGATTGAATGAAGTGGGTTGAGGATCTGATTTTTCTCCAGATACAGGAGCCAGCTTTGGGAGAGGAAGGATGCCAGAGAGAAGTTCTGGGGAAGTATCTACTGACCATCCACCTAGCCCATAGGGAGTTAGACGTGGAAGCAATCCAGCCCAGCTTAATGAAAGAAGCTGCATTTTGCTCCTGAATTCCTCTGATTCCCAATCCTCCTTCAGAAGTAGGAAGGGTGACTGTTGCCCAGTTAACTTGACTTCTGTTCTGCCTGAGAGCTCCCCCTGACCAGAGAAAGTTTCTCATGATAGTCTCCAAGTTAGAGCAGATTGACTTTGGGAGAGGAAGGACCATAGCAATGTGGATTGGCAGACTACTGAGAACGTGCCTTACCAAGATTCTTCTGCCAGCAAGGGAAAGAAATTTTGACTTCCAGCCTGAGAGCTTGTTAAGAAATCTGTCCTGCAGAGAGGAGAAGTGCTGTCTTCTAGGGATGCCAATAATCAGAGGAACTCCGAGGTAGGAAGAGTTAAGAGGTCTGTCTTGCATATTTGTAATGTCCAGAATTTGCCTTCTCTTCCTGTGATTGCACTTGCCAATGAACAGCTTGCTTTTTTCCAGGTTGATAGATTGACCAGCATTGGTTTGGTAAATTGAGATGACCTCTTTCAAGGCTAGAAGGCTCCTTTTATGGGTTTTTAGGAACAAAAGGATATCGTCAGCATATAAGAGGTGGCAGGGGGTATTTGGAGCAGAGGAGATGGGAAGGATGGAACTGTTAGAAACCATGTTTTGGATGTTGAGGCTAAATATTTCTTCAGCAAGGATGAATAGATAGGGGGATAGAGGGTCCCCTTGTCTTAATCCACAAGAGGAGCTGAAGAAGCCACAGGGCGATCTATTGATGAGGACCGAGCCTTTAGCAGTACTCACACATTCTTTAATTAGGTTGATCCATTTGGGAGAGAAACCAAAGAAGTGGAGGGATTTGAAAAGGAATGGCCAGCTAAGCTTGTCAAAAGCTTTGGAGATGTCCAGCTGCAGGCACATAGAACCACCTTTTTGCTTGGAGTGGAGCTTTTGGAACAGCTCATGGGCTAGAGCAATATGTTGGTGGATAGACCTTCCCTTGACAAAGGCTGCCTGGTTAGGGGAGACCAGGAGAGGAGTGATCTGGGAAAGCCTAGAGGCCATAATTTTTGCTATGATTTTGTAGGTGAAGTTAAGGAGACTGATAGGCCTGTAGTCAGCAAAGGAGGAAGGGGAATTGCATTTGGGGATCAGGGAAAGAAAGTAGGAATTGGAGGCTCTATATAACTTTCCTGTGTTGAAGAATTGCTGGGTAGCCTTTACTACAGAAGAGCCAATGATGTGCCAAGAACTGGTGAAGAAGAGTCCAGGGAAGCCATCCGGACCAGGAGAGCTGTCTTTTTTAAGACCAAAGACAGCACTTCTGATTTCCTCTGCATCAGGAATTTTCGAAAGACTGAAGTTTACTTCTGGAGAAACTTTGTAACTGTCTAACCTGAACAGACTGTCGGAGGGAGCAGAGTAGCTTTGATTAGCGACTGAAGAGAAATGGTCCACTGCCAAGGACTTAATGGCAGTCTGATCGTCCACCCACGAGCCTGTTGAGTTGATTCTATCAATTCGATTCACCACTCCTCTAGATTTAGCTGAAGCATGGAAGAAGGCCGTGTTCCTGTCTCCATCTTGCAGCCAGCTAATTCTGGACTTCTGACGCCAATGAATTTCTTGAAGGTGGAGGAGGTTATGGAGGGTAGCCTTGGCATTTGAGAGAGAGAGGTGGAGAGAAGGAGAAGGATCAGCATCATGGAGGGCTTGAAACTCTAGGACATCCTTTTCTGCTTCAGCAATCCTAATCCTAATGTCACCAAAGACATTCTTATTCCAGACTTTCAAAATCTGCTTCAAGTTTTTTAGATTGGAAGCTAGTTCCTGTTGGTAGTTACCTGAGGATGCTTGGTTCCAGGAGGCAGCGACGAGAGGAAGGAAATCAGGGTGATGGGTCCACATAGCTTCAAATTTGAAAGGAGCCTTGGCAGCTATAGGGCGCCTGGAGTGGGAGCGAAGCAGAGGGCAGTGATCAGAGGATAGCTTGGGAAGGTGGGTGAGCAGGGGATCAGTGGAGCAAGAGAGCCAGGAAGAATTGCAAAGAGCCCTATCAAGCCTGGCTGCTACATAGCTAGTCCCCTGGCGGTTATTTGACCAGGTGAATTTATTTCCAGAGAAACCCATGTCCTGCAGATCAGTGTAGGTAAGCAGCTGCTGGAATTCAAGGTTAAGGCGAGAAGGGTTGAGACTATATTTCTCAGAGGCAGACAAGATGGAATTGAAGTCACCAATAACACACCAAGGATAGGAGGAATTTTGCTGAGAAGAGAGGTAGGTCCAGAGTTCTCTTCTCTGGATATAGTTAGTAAAGGCATAGATGCCTGTGAGGAGGCAAGTAGAGGCAGAAGAGGGACAGCTAAAGGAAATAGTCAGGAATTGAGAGGAGTAATTAATCAGAGAGATGCCGAGGTTGGAATGGGATTTGAAAAAACACCAGATAGATGCAGGAGAGGAGGGATTGTTAGAGAGGAAGCCATCATAGCCCAAGGAGGAGAGGAGGGAGGGAGGGGGGGGGGGGGAGGAAGTCATAGGCTCAGCTATGAAAATGATATCAGGAGAATTTGAGGAGGCCAAGTGTCTAAGGGATCTAATAGTAGGGGAATTTGAGATACCCCTACAGTTCCAGTAGAGGACTTGGATCATTTGGAACTAGTAGGGAGGGAGGAGGGGCCAATGAAGCTCCTGGTGGCAGGCCTGGAAATAGAGCTGGAAGATTTTTTTTTTTTGGTTTTAGATTTCTGTTTTTTGGAGTAGGGAGAGAGGTCCACAATTAGAGAGATGCCGGCATTTTGAGAAGGTTCAGTGAGCTGAGCAGGGACAAAAACTGTGTCTAAGTTAGAGCTTTGGAGGGGGAAGGAAGAGTCTGTGAGGGGATAGCTATCCAGGATGCAGAAGGAGTTAGAAGTGTCTAGGATTGGATCTGGATATTTTTCCAGAATATCAAAGTCTAGAGGGGGGTCAGCAAGGTTGGTTTGGGGGACAGGGCTAGGACAGGGGATTTGGCCAGGGGAGGAGGTGGGGAGGGGGGTAGGGCCTGGGTTAGCAGAGGAGTTGGGAGGGTCTGAAGAGTGAGGGAAAATGGAGCCAGGAGGAGCAGAGTTCTGGTGGGAAGAGAGGGTATCAGGGAGAGGGTTGGCAGAGGGGGGAGGAGATGGCTGGATGGGAGCCAAGGGAAGGACAGAGGAGGCCAAGACTGAAGCAGAGGGTCCAGGGGCTGGGACCAGAGGGGAAGCTGAGACAGGGAGAGTGGAAGGGGGTTGGCCTAAAATGCCAGGACTAAGCAGGGGACTGGGTTTATTGGGGATATGAGGTTTAGTTCCAGAGTTGCAGAGGTGTGCCGAGTGGCCTGTGGAGAAACATTTAGAGCAAGGAAGATTTTCATAAGTGATAGAGAGAGTGATTTCAGATTCACCTTCTAGCTCCACTTTGATCTCTGAGGGCTTAGGTCCAGACAGGTCGAGCCTCACAAGGATCCTGGCAAAGGTGAGAAGTTTTTGAGAAGCTGTAATATCATCTAGCTTGATAGGGGAGCCAATGGAGCTAGCTAGAGAAAAGAGGATGTTAGAGCTCCAACAATGATAAGGGACTCCATGGATGCGAATCCAGACTGGGTGGAAAGATGGCCAGGAGGAGAGATCTTGACCAGGCGACCGGGGAATGATTTGGAGTTTCCTAGATTGGAGGAAGGTAGGACCTTTGGAGATGGCGATATCTCTGTCCTCCTTGGAAGCAAATCTAAATAAAAAGGAACCCTTGTCCGTGAGGGAGATAAGGCAAGGCTTAGAGAGATTCCACTTGGAATTAACCTGGGCAGTAAGCCATTCAACTGTAGGTCTATTCCCAAAGAATTTTCCTATGGCTGCATTAGAGAAAGAGGCTTTGCTAGGTTCGATCAGAGAGGATGGGATTTTCATAGAAAGAAGACCATCTATTAAGGAGGAAGGGGGATAATCCGAAGGAGATAGGGGTGTAGAATCAGGGAAAAGGGATAGCCAGGGTTTGAAATTGGTGGGTGGTTGAAGCTGACTGGTAGGAGCGATTGGAAGGACCTGAGGGTTGGAGAGGAGCGACAAGAGGTCTGAGGGGAGACAGAAATGAGGCGGGGCAGGGTCTGGGGGTTTGGGGGGAAGAAGAGATTGCTCGCCTGGGGGCTTACCTTTGGCTGATAGGATGATGCCAGAGAGGTGGTGGTGGAGCATCTCCAGTTGGTTGATGTCCCAGTTAGATGAGGATGGAGGAGGAGGAAGAGCTGCGGCTGAGCTGGAATCGTTTGCAGGGAAGGTGCTAAAAGCCTGGGAGGAGTGTTCTGACCGGCCCGGAAGAGAATGGGGGAGAGCTGCAGAGTTTCCCAAGGGGGGAATCAGCAGCAAAGGGGGATTAGGGGAACTGGAGGTATGGGTCGAGGCGACTGGACAGCTAAGGGGGGGGGGGAAATCAGAGGAAGAGGAGGGCGGAAGGGGAGGGTGGCTGAGGAAAGGGGGGAACGCTGCCATTTTTGATCTTTCAAAATCAACCACGAGCAAGTGTGATATACTTTGAAAGAGATAGAAGGCTAGGATTTCTAGGTCAAGCCAACATGATTTTTGACTTGGACAAAGTTTGGCTAAATTTTTCCTAGCTTCTAATGCATGATGATCTTTTTTATGCATGATTTTTAGTAAATTGGTTAGGGGCATGATGATGCATACCTGAAAATCTTTTGCAAGTTTTGGGATTTGGAGCTCGCAGCAATGTTGAGTCCTTTCTTGATCTTGCTGGATTTTGAGGAGCTTTGCAAGTTTTGGAGTTTGGAGCTCGCAGCAATGTTGAGCTCTTCTTCAAGCTTGCGGAGATTTGATAAGATTGATTTGATCTAGCAACAATGTTTGAGTTCAAACTTTCTTTGAGGATGCTTCACGAGCTTGCAGCGATGTTGAGCTCATCTTTAAACTTCCTATCCTTTTCGGGATGTTTCCCTTTTCTTCGGAATTGTCCCGGAATCATGCCAAATTTTTGCTAGAATTTTTAGCAAAATTTTGTCATTTTGATGATTGATTTTTTTTATTTCCATCCTTTGCTGGTAGTTCCTCCAGAACGATCAAGGGCAAAGAGCCTATTACTATTGCACCTCGTCGGTCTACCAGGTCTCCTAATATGGCCGGGCAACAGGCCTGGGAGAAGGTCCAGTTTGTGGAGAGAAACTTAGAAGAGTGTGACTCCCCCAACCGCAATGAGATGAGACAGCGATTGATCGCTCTCAAGGATGAGGAGTTCTACAGGATTTTGGTAAGCAATCGTCCTTGGGTCATGGACGATTAGAGCATTGTGCCCAAGCCTAACTTCTTTTTTTGGTGGCGCAGTCCTTGACGACTTGACGTACCAAAGGAGATGTTTTCAGTTCTCTTACACTGCAGATGGTGAGGAGAGAACTGTTTCTACCCGGTCGACCTTGGATCGCACTATCTCGATCATGAGTTTTTCTCCCACGTGTCCCAAGAGGGAAGATCCTCTGAGCTGGGTGAAGAGGACTAACGTGATCAAGACCGGGGTTTTTGTTGGCGGCCCTTCCGGTTACGTGGAGAAGTCGCCTGTCCGCATGGACATGTTGATGCCAGCCATCGGTTACCACGGTTCTGACTATCCATCGATCGATTTGAGACTGGTGGGCCTTAGCGTTTTTCAGGGTGATGGCAGCAATTGGGCGAAGCCTTTTTGATTTCGTGGCTGTTTCAGCGCTGACTCAAGCTGGGAGTCATGGATTGATCACATCCTGTAGGTTGGCGGGGCCATTCTGAAGGAGGCGGAGATTTTTGATGCGGTTCGTGCTTTTTGGAAAACCGTGGTTTTCTCTGATGAAGCCTTCATGGCCATGTTGGAGTCATTCCTTCCACAAACCAACACCTTCATTGTCACGAATGGTGAGATTGGATTTACTTTGAAGGAATTGAGCGCCATCACCAGGTTGCCTGTCCTCGGCAAACTTTATGAGGAGTTTATGCCTATTGACAGCGTCCTTGAGGAGCAGTTTGAGGAGTTTAGGCTTTTGTACTTTCAGCTCGTTGCCTTCTATAATTTTTTGAAAGAGAAGGAGGGCTCGAAAGTAAGGTCCAGCAGTTGGAGGAGTTTTTGACTCATTGTTCCCCAACTTCTTTGACAGCAGAGAGTCTTCTGATAGTACGACCCGGGAGGTCAGAGCTAAGACTCCTAGTTTGAAGAAGACTTCCGTCACGCGAGGAGACTTGAAAGACTTCTTCATGAGCACAAATGCCGTTTATTCGGACATTGTACTGCAGAGGGATCTCGCTTTTACTCATCTACTGGCTGAGTGAGGCTGTTTTTGCTGGAGGAGATGGTACACACATCAGGCCGCATTGTATTTTTCCAGCTTGTCAGATGGTGTTCGGAGAGCGACTGGCTTTGGTGACTGCTCCTTATTCCTATTTGTGAACCGAACTGCAGGGTGTTGCTTTTCTTGTTCGACTTGAGCTCCCTATGAACAGGGTATTTTCAACCCATATTTTTTATTTGTGGTATGTATACCACTGTCCCGACTTCCAAGCTTAGGAGTTGCACAGGATGATGACCTTTTCATGATTCAGTTGGCTAGAGGGACAGTCGTTTCCGAATCTCTTTTGTCTGCCCGCTTGAGGATCTGACGGTTCAGGGACGTCGAGATTGGGCAATCTTCAGTGAAGCTTTCTCCTGGTTTGCGGAATAAGGCTTTTGGTTTTGGTGTTTCCCGTGATTCCACCAGAGCAGGGTCGGGAAGACATTATTCTTTGACCAACGCAGAAAAGAGGTGGCTTTTTAACATACGTGTCGGTACGATGGTGTATCGGAGACATCTTGTTATTGATATCCAGCCGTATGTTCCCTCGCGTTTCGTGCTGCAGTTGGGCTTCTCTCAAGGCGTTGTTGGAGCGCCTTCGAGCATGATGAAGCATTTTGAAGGTTTGCAGGATAGGAGGAATGCATGGGCTTTTTACAGTGCGGAGAACACTACCGCCATGATTTCCTATCCTAAGTTGCCCACTGTCCGGACTGCTGGCTTTACGAAATGGTTCGTAGAGAGTTTGTTAGTGTACCGGGGGTTTTCCAAGAAGGAGCTTGGTGTGAAGCAATCTTCTGGGAAGGGTCTTGGCAGATCAGATGGAGTCTGTCGAGAGGAAGTCCTGGCTTTCCTTGCTGGGAAGAAGCACAAGATAGGCTTTCTCGGTGAACAGGACATCTTCAGATCTGGAGCTGTACAAAAGATACCTTGTGAGATCTTGAGACAACTAGAAGAAGAAGAGGCCGAGATCGACGCTTGGACGCAAGCAGAACGAACAAAGGCTTCCTTGGAGTCCACTGGGAGGAGCAGACCATCTGGCGAGGAGCCAAGCGGAGATCCTGACTTTGATGATTGGACGGGTACTTCGAGTATACCTGCCCGTAGAAGCAAGAGGAAGAGAGCGTAGCGCCGTAATAAGTGACGACACGATGACTCTCCTGATCAAGAAGTCCCTCCCACCATTGCTGAAGAGATGTCAGAGGATGCTGATGTGCCTCCAGAAAAGAGGAGTCGAGAGGAAGAAACGGTTGATGAAGGTATGATTCCTCCTCTTTCTCTATCCGCTTCTTTCATCGAGGTTTCTTTTGTTTTTTATTTTCTTTCTCTCTCCTTTTTAGTGGGAGATGATGATTTGGTGATGCTTGAGGTTCCGACTGATGAAGCAGTGACGGATCCGATTGCGGCATCTGAAGAAGAACCGAGGGACTTTAGAGTGATTCCAGAATCTTCACCTGGTACGACTTCTTTGTAATTTTTTTGTTTATGCCGTCATTTGCTAACATGTTGCTTGTTTTCTTGTCAGCTGACTTGCCACAGGATTCCGACGATTTCGAACCATCCATGGACGCGACCTTTGATGACGCTTCAGATGAACTCATGGAGGCAGAAAGTATTTTACCGATCGTCGAAGAAGGTATTTGTAGCAATAACCCTGATGATAATGGTTTTTTCAACAGGATCATATTCATACCTTTATTGTTTTGTTTTGTTGGCAGGTTGTGAGATAGCAGGAGAAGTTCCTCCATCTTTCTCAATGCCAGAGCGGGGGATGCCTGCAGTTGGTCCAGAAGTAGGAACTTATTCTTCAAGTTTCAATGCGGCAGAGATGAAATCTTCTTGGCAGATTCCTTTGCCAGTGTCTCCGATTAGAAAGAGTCTGATGATCACTCCACCAGCAGGGCATGACACGGGCAGTCGACCAATGGAGAGGGGCGAGCCTTCATTCGGGCCATCTCTTGAGTATGCGAAGAAAGTGCTGAAGAGCGTTTTGAGCTCATGGGTCAAAACTCTTTCTTCTGGCCATTTGGAAGCCGGCTTTGGCATGATCAAGCATGTATAGGACATCCTTGCTAATAGCGAAGAAGTCGGTCTGGACATTGCAAGTGCGAAGGCTTTCGTTGATGGAGTCATAGCTCTAGGCAACAAGTGGAATGAGACCAAGAACTGCCCAAGTGGTGACTTCTTCAATGATATGTTTTTAAAGCCTTCTGGCGAGGCCAAGTCTGAGCTGAACGAGATCTCTCGGACTCAGAAGCAATTCGTTCGGGAGAGGAATGTTACCGAGTTGGCTGTCATTGAGCTTACAGAAGATCTGCGCCGTGTTGATAGGGAGGTCATTGAGACCAGGCAGCGCCTTGAGCTTTTGGAGGAGCAAGTTGTTGCGAAATGGACCGCCATTGTGGAAGCTCGTACCAGAGAAGGGACTCTAATTCGCCAAGTAGAGGAGGTTGAGAGCAATCTTCGTAGGAAGACTCAAGAGTGCGGGCAATGGCAGATTCTTTGGGAAGAGCTTCCCTGCGCTGCAGATGGATTGCGGCGTTCTGTCGCATTTTATGGGAAGATTTTAAATAACTGTGGCCTGGAAGCTTTATAGGGTAAGGCCAAGAGTTTGCTTGAGGAGTTGAATCTTTGGTTGAATTCCATGTTAGACTGAGCTCCTGACTTTTGTAACAAACTCTTTTTTTTTGGTACCTCGATGTAAAAACATTTTTGGTACTTTATATACTTTTTACTCAAATTCTTTTGATGAAAATAAGCAAAAGTAGGACGTTTGTTTGGAAACTTGATAAAAAAGTTGTCATTTTGTGAAAATCTTTGTCAAAGGGTTATTTTGGGCATGAAAGCCGAGCTTGTTTTTTTAGATGGCATGGAAGCCGAAATTTAGGATGGCATGGAAGCCAAACTTTATGGCGTAAGAGCCAAAATTTGTTTGTGGCATGAAAGCCGGATTTTGTAGCGTAAGAGCCAAAACTTGTTTGTGGCATGGAAGCCAAGGTTTTTTTTTTGAGATGGCATGAAAGCCGATTTTTTGAGATGGCATGAGAGCCGAATTTTGTGGCATAGGAGCCAAAGTTTTTTTATTTTCTTAGATGGCATGAAAGCCAAATTTTGAGGTGGCATGAAAGCAAGATTTTTGAATTGGCATGAGAGCCAGGTTTTGTGGCATAAGAGCCGATTTTGGGATGGCATGAAAGTCGATTTTTTTGTTTTTGGCGTGAGAGAGCCAGATTTTTTTTTGAAAACTGAGTTTTGTTTTGTTGGCATGAAAGCCAAATTTTGAATTGGCATGAGAGCCAAATTTTGTGGCATAGGAGCCGATTTTGGGATGGCATGAAAGCCGATTTTTTGTTTTTGGCATAAAAGCCAGATTTTTGTTTTTGGCGTAGAAGCCGATTTTGGTTTTCAAGATTCAAGTATCGACTAAAAGTCGCCTCCTTGTTGAATGGTATTGCAAGTATCAATGGAATGTCACTTCCTTGCTCATTCGATTTGTGAGTATCGATGGAATGTCGCCTCCTCGCGAATTGGGGTGCAAGTATCGACTGGATGTCGCGTCCTTGCTAATTGGGTGCAAAAATCGACTGGATGTCGCTTCCTTGCATTTCCAAAATTTTTGGTTTTGTGGGTATCGATTGAATGTCGCTTCTCCATACATCTCCAAAAATTTTGGTTTTGTGGGTATCGATTGAATGTCGCTTCGCCATGACTTTTGAAATTTGAGGTCTTTTTTTTTTTTACCTCGGTTTTTGTTTGAATTTTGGGTTTGTGGATATCAACTGGAATGTTGCGTCTCCACGATTTTTGAAATTTTGCAAGTATCGACAAAGTGTCGCTTCCTTGTGATTTTGAAATTTTGGAAGTATCGAATGGGGTTCGCATCCTTCCGATTTTTGGGTTTTGCGAGTATCGACTGAGAGTCGCTTCCCCGCAGTTTCTGAAAAATCATTTTTGTTTAAAGACACGAGGGTCGTAAGTTTTGACTTAAAACCGGTTTTGGTTGTAAAAGTCAGGGTGGATTAGGGTGGAAATTCATGAGCCCTAGTTTTGTTTCAAACCATGAATTTTGGGTTCAAGGATTGAAAATTTGGTCAAGTCCGGGAAGCGTAAACTTGGATTTTTGGATTTTTTTAACAATGAAACTATGAAAGTAAGCATTGTTTTGAGAGTTTTTTTTCTTTAGAAATTTCAACATAAGGATGAAAATTCCCAAAAGGAGTGGGTTTGAATAGCAAATACCTGGAAATAAGCTTTGACCGTGCAGGCATTGCTCTGACCCAGTGGCGTAAGTCCTCAAGGGTAGTATCGCTTCAAGAACTTGCCGTTGATGGGCATCATACATCTGTCGCCCTCCATGTTTAGAAGAGTGTATGCGCCGTTGGAGAAAACTTAGTCGATGACGAAGGGTCCCTCCCATTTTGGTTCGAGTTTGCCTTCGGATTTATGGGCGAAAACCATTAGCCTTTTACTGCAAGAACCAAGTCACCCTTCTTTTAGGCGCGTTGCTTGACCTTTTTGTCGAAAGTTCCTGCCATGCGTGCTTGGTACCGCTCAATGCTTTGTAGAGCTTCAAGTCGTCTTTCGTTGAGATTGTTCGGTTCTTGGAGTCTCAATTTAACATTGCGTTCTTGTGTCATGTACTTCCAAAGGGACAACAACTTCTCATCTATAGACCAAAGAGAATGGTATACTATGGGTTGGCCCTTGAACGGTGGTTCGATAAGCCCACAAAGCTTTGGGTAGTTTGTCTCCCCAGTCTCTTTTGTGACTAGAGACAATTTTCTTGAGAATTTTGCAGAGTGTCTTGTTGAAGGCTTCTGCTAGTCCGTTCGCTGCCGGATTGTAAGGAGTCGAAGGATAACTTTGGATTTTGTACTTGTTGCAGAACCTGTAGAATCTGTGATCCCGGAATTGTGGTTCGTTATCATGGATGGATCTTTTAGGTATGTCGAAGATACAAATAATGTTGGTGCGCAAGAATTGAAGGACTAATGAGGTCTTCATTTCGCTAAGCGCAAATGCTTTTGACCACTTGGAGAACTAATCCATAGTGGCGAAGATGAAGCGATGGCTTTTGCTTGATGAGGGAGAGATAGGACCTATGATGTCCATACCCTAGGCTTCAAAAGGCCATGAGATTGCTGTGGGATGTAGCCATTTCGGAGGCATGTGGACATAGTAGAGCTTAGGACCGGACTGATGAGCTCCACAAAGACTAGCATGTACTTCTTTGAGAGTTTCCTCGGCTTCTTGTTGTGACATGCAACGTAGAAGTACTCCATTGAAAGATTTTCTGTAAAGCATTTTTGAAGGAATATCCAAATGAAAGTTTGGGGCTCGTCTTTGAAGGCTTACCTGTTCTTTTGGATCTTCAGGTAGGATTCTGAACATAATGTAATCAATGAACGGATCCCTCCAATCACCGATCGGAGGTTTGAGGATGGACATCCGACTTCCAACCACTTGGTGGCATTCAACAACTGTTAGGTGTGTGTTAAGAGGAGGGAAAATCCTTCTTTGACACACTGTGATCTGCAAGTTTTCCCCCTTTTGGATTGCCATAGATGCAGCGAGTCCGGCCACGGCATCTACACGGATGTTTTCACCTCTGAGGATGTGGGTGATGCAACATATGTCAAACTTTTGTCGAAGCGATTGCGCCTTGTTGTAGTAAGGCAACAGATCAGGCTTCCTGACTTCAAATTTCTGATTCATCTGGTCGACGATCAGTTAAGAGTCCCCAAAACCTTCCAGCGTGGTGATGCCAGATTCTAGGGCGAGTTCCAATCCTACAATCAGGGCTTGGTACTCAGCTGCATTGTTTGAGCATGGTTCTTTTAGCGAGAAGGCATGTGGAGTCATTTATTTATCGGGACTGACAAAGAGGATGCCAATTCCCAATATTTATTTTCCTTTTTCATTTGTCCTGGCTGCGCCGTCAAAGTACATGTCCCGGGAAGCATTTGGTAAGGAAGTTTCCACATTGTAGACAGATTTGTCTGGGAGATCATCCCTGAGTGGAGAATCTTTAGGCAATGGGTGCTCTGCGAGGAAGTCTGCTAGAGCTTGGCCTTTGATTGCCTTTTGTGGTACATACCTAATATCGAATTGCGACTGAAGGATGGACCATTTTGCTAATCGGGCATTGAGAGAACATGCTTTTGTGACAAGGACCTTTAAGAGATTGATCCTCAAAATCAGGTATACCATGTTGGATAGCAGATAGTGACGCAGCTTTTGTACGGTGAACATCGCTGCAAGACATTATTTTTCGACTGGAGAGTAGTGATGCTCTGCACTTACCAATATGCGACTAAGGTAATATAGAGCAGCATCTTTTCCTTCATCGTTTTCTTGTGCTAGTAGAGCACCCAAAGAGTAATCGAGAGCTCTTGTATACAAGATGAATGGTTTTCTAGTTGTGGGGGCAGCCAACATTGGAGGTTTGGTCATGTATGTTTTGATGTCTTAAAATGCGACTTCACATTCAGCATCCCAAACAAAGCCCACACCTTTCTTCATTAGGTGAGAGAATGGATGGCACTTTCCTGACAGATCGGAGATGAACCGTTGGATGTATGCCAACCTCCCTTGAAGCCCTTTTAGTTGTCTTAGGGTTCTTGGAGATGGCATTTCTAGGATAGCCTTGACTTTGGGGGGTTCAAGTTCTATTCTGCCTTTTCGAATTATGAATCCGAGAAACTTACCCGATGAGACACCGAAGAAGCATTTTAGTGGGATTCATCTGTAGTTTGTGTTTGCGAAGTCGGAGGATGATTTCTCAAAGATCTTTGAGACGGTCTTCTTGTCTTTTGTTTTTTATGGCGAGGTCATCAACATAACTTTCGACCGTCTTGTGTTGCATATCTTGGAATATTTTCATCATAGCCCTTTGATATGTTGCACCAGCATTTTTCAGACCAAATGGCATGACTGTGTATCAATACACGCCAAACGGAGTCCGAAATGATGTGTCTTTTATCTTCAGGATGCATCTTTATCTGATTGTAGCCAAAGAATCTATCCATGAATGTCATTCGCTCGAATCCGTAGGTGTTGTCAATCATTACCTTTGGTGTGGGGAACAGAAATTCATCTTTAGGGCATGCATTATTCAAGTCTCTATAGTCAATACAAACTCTGATCTGCCCATTTTTCTTTGTCGCGTGGATGATGTTGGCTAACTAGTTAGGATGTTGTTCCTTGCGGATGAAGCCAATGCTTCTGAGTTTCTGAACTTGTTCAATTTTGTCCATCACCTCAGGACGGAATCTTCTTTGGCCCTGTTTGACAGGCTTGATATCTTTTTGCAGATTGAGTTTGTGGACTGCTATTCTGGGGTCTAAGCCAGACATTTCAGCGTAAGACCATGCAAAACAATCAACGAACTCACGAAGAAAAACGATATACTCGGGTAACTCATCATCCTTTATATTCTTGCTTATGAATACAGGACGTGGGTTATCAGGTGTCCCCAAGTCTATCTTTTTAACAAGATCTTCTGTTGGAAGGTTTGAAAGTGGTTCCTCCACAATGTTTTCAGAGGCTTCCAACTTAACAAGACCTTCTGTAGTTCCAAAGGCATTTACAGACCTAGGCTTTGTTTTTGTCCATGGGTCATCTTGATTGGTATTCTTCTCAAGACTGGCAATGAGATGATCCCAATCACCTGTTGAAATTGGGTTGAAGTAAGATACTTCTTTTGGAGACGGCGGTTCTTCTGGGCTAGAAAACCGTGCGTCTGTGTCATTGGACAATTCATTTTTATCGTCAGGGAAATCATACCAATCGGAAGAGCTTCCTGGGTCCTTGGCGGGTGGCTTCTTAAAGAGATATACAAGGAGATCAATGTCTTCATGGACACGAGATGTTGAGGCTTGGTTGGCAAAACGACTTTGTAGCCTTTGTGTCAATTGTCTTATAGGAGTGTCAGGATCATACCCCAACCCGTATAAAGACTTGTCTATGTGACGATGGAGTTTCCAATCCTCCAGTTGACTTTTGGTCTGGGTGGGTTCCATTGGTGTAAGAATACCACGGTCACCTCCCAAACCGATTGGATTTTGAGCATCATAGCCCATTTTCTTCATGATAGCTTGTGCCATTGGACTATATAGGAATAGTTGAGGCATACCTTTATTTTGGAAAGGTTCAAGCGAAGATTTTGGTGAAGAGGCTTCCGATTTGTGGAAGAAGATCGTCTTTTCTTCTACCGAAGTTGCCGGCACGACGAAGGAAGCAGACATAGGATCTTCTAGTTTGGCAGATGTCTCCAATGGAGTGAGAGCGGGCTGAACTTGCTGAGTATCGCTTGCGTTGACGATGTGTCGTCTTTTGGCTCTGAGTCCGAGTCTGTGTCTTGTGTAATAGACAAGAAGGAGACAGTGAACTTGCCCCGAGCCTTTTGTTTTGTCTTCTTTGCCTTGGTAGTGATTACCAAAGGCTTTGAAGGTTTGGAGACAACGAAGGGAGAATGAATGCTCTCTTCGGTTTTGTTGGAAGGTTTGTTCTCTTTCAATGATTGCTTAGGAGCCTTGCCTTTATCTTTCTTGAGATTTTTGGCAAAGGACCCTGTTTCTTCCTTCTTTCCTTCTTTTTCATCTTTGTATATTTGAGCGTCTGCAAGATGGACATCTTTGCCTTTGAGGGGCTTTTTGTCTGCAAACACTCGATGTATTATGCCGTCGTTGCCAACGAACTTGATGCACTGATGTAGACTTGAAGGGATGACACCGTTCTCATGTATCCAGGGGCATCCAAGAAGGATGTTGTAGCATGAAGGGGTTCTTTTTGGGTACATAGTGACTTCAGAGATAAGATCACCGATTTGCAACTTGAACCTGATTTTGCCGATAGGCCTTGTTAGGAATTTTGTAGATTGCAATTTGATGGATGCATTATCATTCAAGCATCATTTGATTTACACACATATGCATTGATTTATAAAAAACTTGAAATCTTGTTTTACACATGCATTGTTTTAAAGATTTGTAAAAGTATTGATTTATGCATGTTTTGTTTTTAAACTTGGATGCATTTGTTTTAGAAAAAGAATTTCTTATAAATCAAGCAAGCCATTGGTTTTATAGTTTTGAATCTTTTTTTGGCTTTTTATGGTTCATGTTTTAAAACCTTTAGATTGATTTAAAACATGTTTTCATGCTTGGTTTAATGGCCCAAGAGTTCCCACATAATTATACTTTGAAATATGCAAAATATGCATTTTAGGAAAATTTGGTCCCCAGGCTCGGTCGACCCGCAGTGGGCTCGGTCGACCGGCCCAACAGGGGACCCGATCGATTAAGCCTAAGCAGGTCGACCAGGACTGAGCCGTTGGCTCCAGTCTAATGGATCTTTTTATAGCCATTGTGAAGGCCAGGTCGACCGGGGACTAGCCGTTGGGCTGTTTTGGCTATAAATATTAGTTCATTCCTTTGCCAAAAGTTGAGGATTTTTAGACCTTCCTTGAGAGGTTTTGAGGCAAATCAAAGGGGAATGAACTAAGGGATGAAGGGGATCATTTGGAAAGCTAAAGCTTGAATTAATGAAGTTAAATCTCTAAGTAAGCTTTACTTTTCTTAATCATATGTTTTCATGCTTTGTTTTAAGTATTGGTAAATCTTTTCTAGCATGATAAACTATGATGTGTTGTGTCCTTAGCATGTTTATGTTTTGAATTGATCTATTGTTTTGGATGCATCACCTTGATTCAATCCAAGTAGTACTTTAATTGGTAAATCTAAGTAGATTATGTTAATGAAAGAATCTTTGAAATTATATGTAACATGATTCCTATACTTGGTTGAATCTATGGTTGTTGTTTTTCATCATAAGGAAATCACTTTCAAATATATCTTATGTTTTGGATTCAACATCTTTACAAATCATATGTAACTTTGTTTTAAAGTTTCACAACTTGCTTTGCTTTGATAGGTATATCATATTCAAGTTGAATTTTTAATTACATATGATTTGTCCCCTAATTTCAATCAAATCTATTTTTATGTTTTATGAGCTACATTGTTGATTTGATTGACATCCCTATGCATCACATGTTTTGTGCTTAGAATTTCACAACTTGTTTAGGATACAAATATATATCTTTTACAAGTTATCTTTAACATGTGACTTGCATTCTCTCAATCATAAATGTTTTTATGAGCTAAAACTTTCAAAAGCATTAGGCATACATTTATGAGCTTTCATTTTAAAAATGATTGAAGACATCATACACACATCATGAGCATACATCTTTGCATTCATTTAGTGTGTGTGTGAGATAGTTTTTCACTTTCATATCCGCCTATTTAAGAGGCATTGTAATGAGCTTAATTGAATCTCCATCAAGTGTAATTTAGACACTACTTAGAGAGATAACCAACCTTTTGGTTGAAGAGGTTATTGCTTAGCCTAAGAAAAGCATAATGTAATAGGTTGATGTTAAGCATTGAAAAACATCGTTGTAGAGGTTATTGCTTAGCCTTGAAAAGCATATTGTAAAGGTTATTGCTTAGCCTATTGAAAAGCATAAATAGTGGAAATCTGGTGGGGTGATTGGATCACAAGCCGGTAGTAGATGTAGGCATTGAGGTCAAACCACTATAAATTCGTGTGTGATGGTGCTTGCTTTGTGGTGATTGTTTTTATTAAGCTTCCGCATTTTGTTTGATAATCATCACTTGTGACCAATTTAATTTAAAGAAGTTAAAATTGATTAAAATTGGTCATAATTAAAGCTCACCCTATTCACCCCCCCCTCTAGGGTTCGGATCCCCGGACTTTCAATTGGTATAAGAGCCAAGTTACTCCATTTTAGGGCGTAGCAACCCGGAGTTGATCCTTGTTGGATTAGAACCCTAGTGTTGTGATTTATTGCATATCTTTGTGATGATTTCCACTATGATTGAAAATGATATTTCCCCTAGTATCATTGCACCACTCTAAGACTTTTTCAAGTTATATCTCCAAGAGTTGGTGAGTCCTCAAGTGAACTCTCAAGGACATCCTTTTCAAGACCTTAGGTGAATCTTCAAAGGTACACATTTAGACTAACCTTAAGGCCTTGAACCTCTCTAGACCAACCTATCCTTTATAGTTAAATCTTTTTGTTGGTCATGTTACATTTGCATTTTGTTTCTTTATAGTCACATCTTTTAAAATGCAATGTTTCTTTGTGATCATTTGATTTTGTCTTCATGAACTTTTAAGTTATATCTCATGGTTTTCAAAATCCTTGATTGTAATTTTTTTTCCATGATGGATTTGCATTTTGTTCATTTAGTTATATCTCTTGTAGTGCATATCTATTCATGATCAATTGATTGTGATTACAAAAGCTTTCATAGCTAGATCTTTCATGATCAATTGATGTTGGAAAATCATTTGATGTATGTCATAGTTAGATCCTTTTTGTAAATCAAATGATTTGAAGCAATTTAAGTTTTCCATTGATTTTCAAGTTATATCTCTTGATATGGAAAATATGTGAGTGTCTATTGTCTTTTTTTTTTTAATACAAATTGAAAATTTACAATAGTACACTTCTTGTTTTTCAAAATCACTTGCTCATAATTCTATAAATGATTCTTTGTTGGAAATTCATATATTGAAGTGATTTGAAAAAAACTTTGGAAAATGTTCTAAGCTTTATTGGTTGTATTTATAGAAGCATTTTCCTTGAATTTATTTCCTTGTGCTTAATTATGATTATATCATTTGGAAGGAAATAATTTTTACAAACAATTTGCATCTTTGCTCATTAAGTTACATTCTTTTTACGCAAATTGATTGTATTGTCTTACATTGCATGGTTGGATATGGTTTCATTGATTTGCATGTTTGTGCCTAACTTGGTATATATTTTCATTAATGCAAATTGATGATTGTTTATGTGCTTTATAGTAAAATCTTTTGTTTTATTATCATTTGAGCCTAATAAGTACATATGTGATTTAATGTGCTAAGTTCATTTGGTATAAACCTCATATCCTTTTCCATTGCATTGTAAGCTTAGTGCATTTGCTAAGAGTGGAGATATTGCATGATAGATTAATCCCTTTAACTTCATACCTTCTTGTGCTTACATAGTTATATTCTTTATTGATGATATGGTATGAGTTAGATCTTGCGTGTTGATTGATCCTCTCTATGCAAATGTCAAATCGTTCTATGTATGGTTGTATTATTTATTATTTGTAGAAACCATACTAGAACTCAAATCCATCCTCTATGACTCTAGTCATTTCTTTTTGGATGGTTATGATGTTGATTCATGTATATTCTCTAAGTGATTTCATCCTTATACATGTTTCAACTTCATAGTAGTGATCTTGATCATATGAAACTCTTTGAAATCCATCCCTCGTATATCTATATGTTTGATGGATATCTTAGTTGTTGAATTCATATGATTTAGTCACTTTGAAAATTACATGCATTTCAAAGTTATATCCTTTTGCATTGCAATTTCTCTTGTTCATCACTATACTCAATAGTTATATCTTTAAAAGTGATGAATATCCTTTTATGATGCTTGATGGAATTTTGTGTTTGTCACATTCTTGCTCTTAATCATGTTGTCAAATTCAATTGGTTTCAATTGGTATAATTTTCGATTGATTTGATTTCTTGTGAATGTGATAGACCTTGTGTACATTGGATTGAACTTGATAGTAATATATTTGTTCCATGTCACACACCATTAGCATCATAATTTTCATGTTTGCCACCTCTCTTGCTCATATAGGTAAATCTCATGACCACCATACTTATGTTTTCATAATCTTGGTTGGTTATTAGTTGATGTTGGCTTCATGTTTGAATTTCATTTCACTCATCTTGCACTATAATAGTCATATTTATTGATTGAATGAAATGATCGATTTCAAAACCTTCATAGCATATGTTTTCCATAGTTAGATTATTTGATGCTATGATTAATAAACCCCATTTCATCATGGATAGCTCTAATTTGGATTTTTCCTAATATTTATATTTTTAAATCCATTCTAGAGTGATTGTTTTAATAGACTTATTTTTGAATCTCAATTGGTATTCTTTGTTTTTCCAATTGGTATCCATGATTGCTTTTCTTCTTGACCTTGCATTCTTTTGGTAATTTGATCATATTGAGCTTTGTCGTTAAACATGTCTAATCATTTCCTTGAAGTTTTTCCCTCAATTGGTAAAACCATCATCTTCTTGAACCAAATAGTTAAATCTTAGTCAACATGTTGACAAAAGGGGAGAATGGATTGAGGGGGAGTGTAAACCTTCATAGGAAGTATTAGTTTTGATCAAATTCACCCTTGGATTGACTTTGAACCCTTAGAGACTATTACCATACATGATAACCTGTTATGAATTTCATTTTCGATTTCTTTTGTTAACAGGTGCTACTAAAAGGTATTTTCCTTGTTTCATGTGTGTAGGTACCTTTGCAATTTAATGGCAAAGGGGGAGAAAGCATTCAAGTTCTCTAAAGGGGAAGAGAATGTCCAAGCTTCCTAAGGGGGGATATTGTATGATCTTCTACAGGGGGAGAGAATGCATATCTTGCCAAAGGGAGAGAGGGAGGCATGATCAAAGGGGGAGAGGTGAAAAAAGAAAGCTTGGGAGCTAAAGAAGATGCTTGGCTAAAGAAAGAAAGAAGAAGAGAAAGCTTGAAGAAAGATCAAGCACCAAGCATAAAAAAGAACGAAGAAAAGGAACCAAGAGCCAAAGCTAAGAGAAGAAGCATCTAAGAGATTTCAAGACTTGTCCAGCTTAGGGGGAGCTGAAGACTTAGTGTGTAATATTCAGTGGTGAGTGAGTTGCCATCAAATTGCAAAGGGGGAGATTGTTAGGAATTTTGTAGATTGCAATTTGATGGATGCATTATCATTCAAGCATCATTTGATTTACACACATATGCATTGATTTATAAAAAAACTTGAAATCTTGTTTTACACATGCATTGTTTTAAAGATTTGTAAAAGTATTGATTTATGCATGTTTTGTTTTTAAACTTGGATGCATTTGTTTTAGAAAAAGAATTTCTTAGAAATCAAGCAAGCCATTGGTTTTATAGTTTTGAATCTTTTTTTGGCTTTTTATGGTTCATGTTTTAAAACCTTTAGATTGATTTAAAACATGTTTTCATGCTTAGTTTAATGGCCCAAGAGTTCCCACATAATTATACTTTGAAATATGCAAAATATGCATTTTAGGGAACTTTGGTCCCCAGGCTCGGTCGACCGGCCCAACAGGGGACCCGGTCGATTGAGCCCAAGCAGGTCTATCGGGACTGAGTCGTTGGCTCTGGTCTAATGGATCTTTTTATAGTCATTGTGAAGGCCAGGTCGACCGGGGACTAGCCGTTGGGCTGTTTTGGCTATAAATATTAGTTCATTCCTTTGCCAAAAGTTGAGGATTTTTAGACCTTCCTTGAGAGGTTTTGAGGCAAATCAAAGGGGAATGAACTAAGGGATGAAGGGGATCATTTGAAAAGCTAAAGCTTGAATTAATGAAGTTAAATCTCTAAGTAAGCTTTACTTTTCTTAATCATATATTTTCATGCTTTGTTTTAAGTATTGGTAAATCTTTTCTAGCATGATAAACTATGATGTGTTGTGTCCTTAGCATGTTTATGTTTTGAATTGATCTATTGTTTTGGATGCATCACCTTGATTCAATCCAAGTAGTACTTTAATTGGTAAATCTAAGTAGATTATGTTAATGAAAGAATCTTTGAAATTATATATAACATGATTCCTATACTTGGTTGAATCTATGGTTGTTGTTTTTCATCATAAGAAAATCACTTTCAAATATATCTTATGTTTTGGATTTAACATCTTTACAAATCATATGTAACTTTGTTTTAAAGTTTCACAACTTGCTTTGCTTTGATAGGTATATCATATTCAAGTTGATTTTTTTTTTACATATGATTTGTCTCCTAATTTCAATCAAATCTTTTTTTATGTTTTATGAGCTACATTGTTGATTTGATTGACATCCCTATGCATCACATGTTTTGTGCTTAGAATTTCACAACTTGTTTAGGATACAAATATATATCTTTTACAAGTTATCTTTAACATGTGACTTGCATTCTCTCAATCATAAATGTTTTTATGAGCTAAAACTTTCAAAACCCTTAGGCATACATTTATGAGCTTTCATTTTAAAAATGATTGAAGACATCATACACACATCATGAGCATACATCTTTGCATTCATTTAGTGTGTGTGTGAAATAGTTTTTCACTTTCATATCCGCCAATTTAAGAGGCATTGTAATGAGCATAATTGAATCTCCATCAAGTGTGATTTAGACACTACTTAGAGAGATAACCAACCTTTTGGTTGAAGAGGTTATTGCTTAGCCTAAGAAAAGCATAATGTAATAGGTTGATGTTAAGCATTGAAAAACATCGTTGTAGAGGTTATTGCTTAGCCTTGAAAAGCATATTGTAAAGGTTATTGCTTAGCCTATTGAAAAGTATAAATAGTGGAAATCCGGTGGGGTGATTGGATCACAAGCCGGTAGTGGATGTATGCATTGAGGTCGAACCACTATAAATCCGTGTGTGATGGTCCTTGCTTTGTGGTGATTGTTTTTATTAAGCTTCCGCATTTTGTTTGATAATCATCACTTGTGACTAGTTTAATTTAAAGAAGTTAAAATTAATTAAAACTGGTCATAATTGAAGCTCACCCTATTCACCCCCCCTCTAGGGTTCGGATCCCCGGACTTTCAGGCCTTTGAGTGCTCCCATCTACCTAAAGATGGATACAAATGTGTGACTCAGCTTGCTAGGTGGGATGCCAAGCTCTTCGAGTGCCGAAGTAGAGATGAGATTGAGTGCAGAACCTGGGTCGATCTGGACTCTATATATCGGCATTTCTTTGATGTACCCTGTGAAGTACAGGGGCCGGTTGTGCTTTTTCTTGCGTAATAGGAGGTCATCCTTATCGAAGGCAGTTGTTGCACTTTCTGCTTTTTAGACTGAGAGGCATTCGATGCCTGATCCCTCAGTTTTCTTCTTTTCTCCCTTTGAGGAAGTATTCAATTTTTTGACCCTATAGTCCATTTCAATTTGTAGGACTTGTGAGGCATGTTTTTCTACATCTGTATTCAGCCTTTGCAGTTCTGAAATGAGACTATCACGAGTTTGTGGAGACATTCATAATAAGTCAAGGATGTACAGTCGTGCAAGTATGTGTTTGAAGTGCTCAATCAAGTCATACTTGAAAGCCTCCTTCGGGCCTGCATTTTCATTATTGTTGCCACTTGGGGCGTTTACATTTTGTGTTCCTGAAGGATTTACTTAGGAAGAAGAAGATTGGTTGTAATTTTTGTGGTAATCTCGGCCAGAGCGGGTATCTCTACCAACTTCAAGAGCTTCTGGAGAGAGGTCTTCTTTTGGAAGATCAGTCTCGGGATCAAGGGGTTGATCCTTGTCATTTACTGAAGACGTCTCAATAGCAGTATTGCCTTCTTCAGTAATCGCATTGCACGGAGCAGTTTTCGGGATCAAGTCCTGAACGACATCCAGCAACTTTTCTTCTTTATTGAGCAGTTTATCGGTCCAAACATCGCCTATGAGGTCAGGTATCTGGGACTAGTTGACCAGATTTTCATTGAAGAAAACTTCATTGGAAGGAGTTTCTTCGAGATGATCACCCGGAAGAGGTTTGAGTTCCGATGTCACAGTTTCAGGAGACGAAGGGCGAGAAGATGATATCTATATGGAAGTCACATGAGGAGATGTTGCTCCATGGGAGATGCTTCCGGATGTAGTATGAGAATCTGATCGCTCGGCAGACGAAGCTTTTAAGGCATGATCATCGTCTCGAACTATTGCATTGCAGGCAACGCACTGTTGAGATTCAGACTCGTCTTCAGATGTGAGGGGATCATCTATACAACAATTTTTTTCATTTTTCGGGGTTACCGGAGGAGATGTCTGTGAATCTTCCGGGATTTCTGGTTCTGGATTTTGATTTTGACGAAGCTCATTGATGTGATCCTACTCCTGCTCTATGGCAAGACGTTGCAAGATTTTTGCATATTCTTCAAGATCGAGTGTAGGGATCAAATCTTCTTCCCCATTTGCAACTTATGGTTCATCATTGTTGGGTTCCACTGGAGCGCTTACTTGTGCTGGATCAACAACGCTTTCTTGAACATTATCTTGGTCTTCTTCATCATCAGACCAGGATCCTTGTTGCTGATATGGGTTATACCAGATTACTGACATAGGATGAGATTCGGGAATCCATTCCTTATCGGAGAAGTATTCTCTTGTTTCAAGGGATTCTTCCCACTCATTGGTATCACTGGCAGTGTCACTGGGCTGTACCCATCCATGGGGAATCCAATTACTGAGTTGCAAGAGTATGATGCCCCCAACGTAGTTTCATTTCTGTAATGAGGTGGCATGAAATCACCAAGGGTGAATTTTCTTACCACCTTTGAAGTCTAGGATTCTTCCGTTGCCCCCAACGAAGCAGTGAAAAAGGTCTCTTCTTTTTCAGGGACTTCTTGCTTTGCTTGTGTCTGCTCCTGCTGTTTGAGCTTGCGGAGTTGTCTCCTGGACTGCCTTCTCTGTTGAACGGTAGGCTTTGTTTTGACAATCTCCCAATTTTCATCTTCTAGGAGATCGGGATGCACCCATATGGGTTGTCCGTCCGATGTTGGATAAGGAACCAACTCTTGGGACATTTACATCATTTTTATCACTTTGAAGGAAGTAGTGATCTTCTCCTTTTGTGACTTAGAAGTTTGCCCGTATGACACCATGTTGATGGAGGCAGACCTGTAGTTTTTGTCAAAGGTGATGACTCCATTTTTCCACATCTAGTTGATCTTCTCCCTCACAACGAAGCATTGATTGAGAGGCTTCGAGAACATCTGATAGTATGGACAATACCGGGGATAATTAATTTTGCCAACTTCTCCCGGTCTTTTGGGCTCAGGTAAGGTGAGTTTACCTTTTGCTACGAGAGCCTCAAAGATTTCTTCAACATCTTCATCGAATGGGTATTTTTTCTCTACTCTTTCTTTGAAGGCATCAGAGAGTTCAGGTTTCTTACCTGCAGTTTTGCTTTCAGCCTTCTTTAGCTGCTAAGGAGCGGACTTGGTTTGCACATTAAGAACCTCTTTTTTCTTTGGTTTCAAGGTCGCAATGGCAGTCGGCTCTTTCTTTGATGATTTCTGATTGTTGAGGTCTTTGATCACCGTTTCAACCTCCATAGCTACTTCTAGGAATTCTCCCAGGCTTTTTGATTTGTTGTCGATAATCATGGAGCGGATCCTTGCTTTCATGTTGTTACGGCAGATGTCGACGAGTGACGCTTGTGGCAGTACATTTGAGCATTTGTACGCCATTGCCTTCCACTTGTGAATGAAGTCATATGTTGACTCATTCTCCCCCTGCTTTAGGCTGCACAGCTGTGCCATAGTAACAGGGTGACCTTCACCTTTGAAGTGGGTGAGGAAGCGTGTTTCCAGCATGGCCTAGTTTTGAATGGAGTCCTCCGGCAGAGTGGAGTACCAATCGAAGGCCATACCTTTTAGGGTACTTGCAAAGAGTTTGATCTTGAGGGCATCTTGATCCGCGATAGCTCCCGTCAGGATCTTAAAGTGGATGACATGTTGTCTGGCTGAACCTTTCCCCGTATATGTCTGGAGAGTAGGTTGTTTGAATTTTGCATGCAATGAAACCGAGTCCATCCATAAGGGATATGGTGGCTTGATCCCATGTTCCTTTAGCGTATCCTCTTCTTTTGCTTTGGCAAGGATATCCTTGACGTCCTTTTTAGTAAGGGCACGTGACTCATTATTTTCCTCGTCACCTTGACGACTCGGAGGAGCTTCGTTGTTTAGTGGACGCTGGAAAGTGAGGAGGTTTTCCATTAGAGCCTTAATTCTCAATTGTCCTTGCTCCAACTGCTGGATGCTTGTTGTTACGTCATCATGCTGTGGAGGTTGCTCAACATTTGTAACCAAGACGTCCATCCTTCGAGAATCGAACGAGGATATTGTCTTGGTAACTGAGCTGGAGCTCATTCTTTTGGATGAAGAGTCGGAAGAATGGTTACTCCGATATCCTTGGATTGAAGGAGCGGGAGAATCCTCCTAATGTCTTCGAGTCCGGGAGACGCTGCGAGTCACCGGTCGTCTGACATGAATTTTGGTTGCTGACTTCTGGCATTTTCTGGTTTTGCCAATCATATAGACAGCAACAACTTGGTCGAGTCTTTCTTTTTCGACCCATTTTTTAGAGACTTGAAAGGTAAAATGCTGGGTTCTTTGCTTCTCTAGTCTCTTTTGTTTATGACGAGCAATTTAAGCTTCAGTCAGCTCTGGCTGTGCTCTAGCGATGAAGGATGTATTCCCCCGTGCGCAGCAGCCGAGCTTATCTTCTTTAAAGGTAGGCATGGATAGGATTTGGACGTGGTCCCTAGCCTGTCGCAGTGGCTTTGAATTTTGCAAGTTCGGCCGTTGTTGAGATGAAGGGTTGACTCGCACGAGTGTAGGCCTTAGCAGGCTCTTGCGGTGGCCTGGTGATGCATGACTTGATTCTGGGCTTGTAGGAGCAAGTCGGCTCATGCTGAGTTGATTTTTTTGTTTGGTGGAGGGTAGGTTTCTCTTCTTTCATGTGAGAGAGAGGGTATAACCGGTTTTCCTTGAGAGGGGCCACGTACGCTGGCTTCGCAGATGTTTGGGACCTCCTTTGTTTTGGGGAAGGTCTCGGGGACCAGGTCTTGGGGCAGACCTGGTTTCTTGCAGGTTGAGGCTACGTGGGATTGCCACGGGCTTCAGGTTTCTTGATTGTTGCCCTTGGTGTCGGAGCGGCGACATGTGCAGAGGCGGTTTTCTGCTTCTTGGCAGGTGCAGTTTCTTCTGCGGGGAGTGGGAATGGTCCCAGCGACTTGAAGACAATGGTCGGGGGAGTAGAGGTCGGTCCGGTTTGAGAGTTGCTAAGGGAGGTGATGCTTCGGCAGCTGCTGGGGCGTTTGTGAGTGCGCTTGTTTTGCTTTTCTTGAAGCAAGAGTTGTACTTGTTCTCATCGAAAGTGATGGTCAATGAAGCCGCCACTATTAGTTTGGAAAACTTCTGAAACAAGACCAGATCCATTAGTAATCACAAGAATGTAGTGATCATAAATGGAAAGTAACTATGGTTTTGTCTTTTCAAATCGCTCGAGGGGACATGGCCCAGCCCAAGCAAGATGAAAGAGACAAAAAGCCATAAAGGGTACAATTGTTCTAAACGCATGTATGGCAGGCTCGGGGCGAGCGTTCCAGTGACTGCTAGAAGCAATTGTGAACCTTAATTCAAATTACCGAGAAGCAAGGCTCACTCGAGGTAAGATGATATAAGGTTGGAGATACAAATGTGTCGGTCGCGAATACAATAGACCTGAAAGGGCGTACTACCACCGCTTGACACAAATGTTATAAATTGCATCCTTGGAAGGGACATGAGATGGAATTTTTGAAAGGTCAAGATTGGATTTATAAAGGAGAGCAAATGGTATTCCAATCCGAACAAGGCTCAAACATTTCTGCGAGCACTTAGTCCGAATGGGAAGGGACTAGAATTTATCGAATTTGAACCCAAAAGTGGCGTTCCAATTCGAACATCGGCTTAAACATTTCTGCGAACACTAAATCCGAAAAAGAAAGAACCAAGATTTCTCAAATCTAAATTCAAAATGACGGAGTTTTTTTTTTTTAAATTGAGTTCATCAAAGAGAGCAAATGGTGTTCCAATCTGAACAAGGGCTTAAACATTTCTGCGAGCACTAAATCCGAAAAGGAAAGAACCAAGGTTTCTCAAATCTGAACTCGAAAGTTTTTTTTTTAAGCTTTTTTTTTTTGAAGAATTTGTTTTTGAAGATTTTTTTTTTTAAAAATTTTGGGTGAGGAAGCGTTAGTTAATTTGTATCTAAAAACTCAAAACTTTTCTTAATTGTTAGTTAATTAGTTTTCTTAATTTAAAAGTTTCTTTAATTAACTCCCTATGGGTTCGATCCGTTCTTGATACTATCTCATCTAGACACACATGCACTTGCAGTATTTTATGATTGATAAAGATCACATCAAGTTCTTGCTACCGTTGCTGGGGAGATAATTTGAAAAGAATCTTTTAGTTAGGATTTCTAGCATTATTTGTTCATATCATAGCATGCTTTTTAGTTAGTTACATTCATAACTTGCATTAGGTTTAGTTTTTGTGTTTCTTAATGATTGTGGTTACTGTTTTTCAAGTTTTTGTTGCTGTTCTTTAATTAATTTTAGGATTGATTTCAAGTGATTACATAGAAGACAACACTATTTTTTTGGCAGATTTGGCTTGGTTTTTCCCCAAAAGTTCGCACTTTGAAAACCAGTCAAACGGACTCCCTTTGACTTGAAATTTGGGTGGATTGGACTTTGGTATACTCAATTTGAACCATCAAAACTTCAGAAAGAAATACGTTCTGGAAGTCCAACTTTTAGTGCCGTGAATAGGGCCAATCAGTCAAGCTGATTCTGCAATTAGCAGAAAAACTGGTTCAAGTAGCCAACTTCATTATAGCATAATTTCTTCGTCTTTTATCCTTTTTATTCTCTATTTTTTTTTCTTGCATATTAGGAGATTACATCCCAGTCATTGCTTTCAGGTTTGGATTAATACAAGTGTGTCGTACAGATCTGTAAACTTGGGCCTACGCAACAGGTCCTAACACTTAAAATTTTTCAGCACTTGACAAGGTCTCCATTTAACTTAGGACTGCATTAGGAGATTTAGAAGTGCATCTTTCATTCAAATTGCAGTAGTTTAGGGTTGTGAAATTTAGATTAGGTTTATTTTTCAATTTAGGTGTTTTATTGACAATTGTTAGCTATATTTAGTAGATTATTTAGATCTAACATTTTAGTTGTTTTCTTTGAGGTTACATTCTGAATTTTAATGGACTCTAAAAGGAGGAAATAGCAGGGAATGCTTTTAAGCAAACAAGTTGCTCTCAGAATTGCAAAGTTGCTAAAAAAAATTGCAGGTTAAGCTTGCATAGTTTAAAGATTTGCGTTGACCCGCTGTAAGAGTTTCTAAACTTTACCCCACAAATCTTTTACTTGCAAGTGGGGCTTGGATGATTTAATTTTTGCAAAGTGTGAATGCTTGATTGACACACCATTTAATTGGCCTCACACTTAGTTAAGGGCAATCTACCCCAATAAGATAAGGACTGTATTTTATCACCAAATCCTTGCCCAATTAGGCTTAACCTCCTCTCACATAGTAACCTAAACATTAATTCAAATCAAGTAGAAACGAGACCATAGGACTCGAGCTCAGTAAGACGAAGACCACAAAAGGTTGCACCAGTTGCCCTCTTTGGTCAAGTTGATGTCTAAGTAAGTCCTGTCCCTACAAAAAAGGGTGGCAGTCTCTGTTCTAGGAGTTTGGTTCTTAAGCGGGACCCTTGCCATGTGCATTGTGACCCCACCACTAATCCTGGGGACTTACCTGGTCGATTTGGCTTCATAAGACCGGATTGGAGGCCTTAATGCACTCTTCAAACCAGTTAGGAGCTGTCTAGTGAGTTAGGCTAACCTTAGGATAATTTCTTATGCTCAATCTTTGTGCTTGACTGCTTGTGCATAATCTAGTAAGACCATTAGGGCCTCGCATATAGATTAGGCTTTCATTTCTTTAAGGTTGAACCCGATCCATGCGCTCTAGACCTGAGAGAGAGAAACTGTGGTTACGCAAGAGTAAGAGGTTAGTTAGGATAGAGCCCGAATTAGCCTTAACCATTGTTGGAAAGTCTTCCATCTTTGAAGAAATTGTTAGGATGGCTAATCAAATGGACCTACCCAGGACTTTAAAGGACTACATGTACCCCACCAGGACAACTCAACCGTCCTGCATCACCCTGCCTCAGACCAATGCTACATTTGAGCTTAAATCTGGCGTGATCCAGATGCTCCTAGTATTCCGTGGTCTAGGCCAAGAAAACCCATATCAACATGTTAGGGAATTTGAGGACATTTGTACAACCATGAGAATCAATCACATGACTGAGGAGGCCTTTAAACTTAGATTATTTCTTTTCTCCCTAAAAGAAAAGGCTAAAGCTTGGCTTTATGCCTTACAGGCCAGGTCCATCACTACATGGGCCATGCTAGTCGAAGAATTTTACAAAAGATTCTACTCCAAGCAGAAAGCCGCTTCGATTAGGCAGACCATCAATGGATTTCATCAAATGGAAGGGGAGACACTTTACAGTTATTTGGAACGATTCAAGGACCTCTTAATCTAGTGTCCCCACCATAGATTTGAAAGAATCCGATTAGTCCAAATTGTGTATGAAGGCATGGATTACCCAACCAAACAAATGGTGGAATCTTTCTGTAGTGGGAATTTTACACATAAAACAGCGGATAAAGCTTGGACATTTTTGGAAGACACAGCTGAAAACACATTTCAGTGGGCCCCTATCAAGAGGGAGCCCATCAAACCCATCATTCCTGAAAAAGGGGGGATGTTCAAGATTGAACCGAAAATTGAGGCAGAGGCCAAATTAGCCACACTGGTAAGGAGAATAGAGGCCTTAGAGCTGAACCAAAAGCCCACTCCAAACACTTTGGAGTCATTAAGATATAATCAAGCCATAAATGAAGGGATTGACCAACCAATTTTTGGGTCAGACTAAATCTGTTGAGGAGGTGAATGCGCTATATCAAAATACTCGTTTTGATAATCGTCAAAGGTATGACCTGTACTCTAACACTTACAATCCAGGTTGGAGGGACAACACGAACTTTTCTTAGACCAAAGGCCCAACTCAAGGTGGCCCATCTCAGTCCACTCAATTTTAGCCCAATCAATCTCAAGTCAACGCCCCACCCAGTTTTCAAAAACCCAACTTCAACCCCAGTCCATTGACCCAGAGGGTAGATTCGTTAGAAGAGGCCATGAAACTCATGTCTCAAACCACGGCCCAATTGCCTCAGAGTACTGCTCAATTCCAGCAGACCACTACTCAACTTTTGAATGGCCACACTCAAACTCTTGCAAAATTGGAATACCAGATGGGCCAACTGGCCAACTCCATCAGTGCCAGAGACAAGGGAACCTTCCGTAGTCAACCCGAACCTAATCCCAAGGGCCAAGTTATTCATGATCCTAAAGGAAAATGCCCAGAACAAGTCAAATCCATGATCACCCTTAGGTCGGGTACACAGGTTGATAACAAGGTCAAACTACCCAAGGAGCCTGAGGAAGAATCAAGTGAGAAAGTGGAAACTGATGAATCAAGTGTGAATGCTGAACCCATATTAGAACCAGAGAACCCAGTCAATACTGAACCATCACCTAGTGAGCCACTCCTAGGACCTATGTTCCCAAGGCACCATACCCACAGAGGCTAAGCCCAACAAAATCAATTGTTCAGTTGGATAAAATGCTAGAAGTATTCAAACAAGTGCAGATTAATATCCCACTACTTGATGCTATCCAACAGATTCCGGAATATGCAAGACTTCTAAAGGACCTTTGCACATTCAAAAAGACTACCAATGTGCCCAAGAAGGCTTTTCTAGCCCAACAAGCTAGCTCAATCATTTCCTGTCCAACCCCGATCAAATATAAGGACCCAGGATGTCCTACCATTTCTTGCCAGATAGGGGACCATCACATACAAAAAGCTTTGCAAGACTTGGGTGCAAGTGTGAACCTTCTTCCGTATTCTATTTATGAAGAATTAGGTTTGGGGGAGTTGAAAAAGACCCATGTTGTTAGGGATTTTGTGAATTGCAATTTGATGGATGCGTTATCATTCTAGCATCATTTGATTTACACTCATGCACTGATTTAGAAAAACTTGAAATCTTGAGTTATACATGCATTGTTTTTAAGATTTATAAAAGTATTGATTTATGCATGTTTTGTTTTTAAACTTGGATGCATTTGTTTTTGAAAAGAAGTTTTAGAAATCAAGCAAGCCTATGGTCTAAATCTTTCAAATCTTTTTAGGCTTTTTGTGTTTCATGTTTTTAACCCTCTTAGTGTGATTTAAAACATGATTCCATGCTTGGTTCAGTGGTCCATAAGTCCCCATGTAAAAACACTTTGAAAACATGCTTTTTAGGGATTTTTGGTCCCAGGCCCGGTCGACCCGCAATGGGCTCGGTCGACCGGCCCAACAGGGGACCCGGTCAACCGAGCCCTCTGCGGGTCGACCGGGATAGTGCCGTTGTACCCTGTCAAACGGCCAATTTTATGACCGTTGTGAAGGCCAGGTCGACCAAGGAAGAGCTGTTGGGCACTTTTTGGCTATAAATACTAGTTCTTTCCTTTGCCAAAAGTTAGGAATTTTAAGGCCCTCCTTGAGAGGTTTTGAGGCAAATCAAAGGGAAATGAACTAAGGGATGAAGGGGGTCATTAGGAAAGCTAAAGCTTGGATTAATGAAGTTAAATCTCTAAGTAAGCTTTACTTTCCTTAACCATATGTTGTCATGCCTTGCTTTATTATTGGTAAATGTTTTCTGGCATGATAAACTATGTTTTGTTGTATCCTTAACATGTTTATGTTTTGAATTTTGATCTATTGTTTTGGATGCATCACCTTGATTCAATCCAAGTAGTACTTAAATTGGTATATCTAAGTAGATCATGTTAATGAAAGAATCTTTGAAATTATATGTAATATGATTCCTATACTTGGTTGAATCTTTGGTTGTTGTTTTTCATCATAAGAAAATCATTTTCAAATCTATCTTATGTTTTGGATTCAACATATTTACAAATCATATGTACTTTTGTTTTAAAGTTTTACAACCTGTTTAGCTTTGATAGGTATATCATTTTTCAAGTTGATTTTATAAGTACATACGATTTGTCCCCTAATTTCAATCAAATCTATTTTTATGTTTTATGAGCTACATTGTTGATTTGATTGACATCCCTATGCATCACATATTTTGTTCTTAGATTTTCACAACTTGTTTTGAATACATATGTATGTCTTTTACAAGTTACTTTTAACATGTGATTTGCATTCTTTCCTCAATCATAAATGTTTTTATGAGCTAAAACTTTCAAAAGCCTTTGGTATACATTTATGAGCTTTCATTTTTAAAATGATTGAGGACATCATACATACACATTGAGCATTCATCTTTGCATTCATAGTGTGTGTGTGTATGAATTAGTTTTTCACTTCCATATCCGCCTAATTAAGAGGCATTTGTAATGAGCTAAATTGAATCTCCATCAAGTGTAATTTAGACACTACTTAGAGAGATAACCAACCATTTGGTTGAAGAGGTTATTGCTTAGCCTAAGAAAAACATAATGTATAGGTTGATGTTAAGCCTTGAAAAACATCATTGTAAAGGTTATTGCTTAGCTTTGAAAAGCATATTGTAAAGGTTATTGCTTAGCCTATTGAAAAGCATAAATAGTGGAAATCCGATGGGGTGTTGGATCACAAGCCGGTAGTGGATGTAGGCATTGAGGCCGAACCACTATAAATCCTTGTATGATGGTGCATGCTTTGTGGTGATTGTTTTTGTAAACTTCCGCATTTATTTACTTAATCACCACTTGTGACTAGTTTAATTTAAAGAAGTTAAAATTAGTTAAAATTGGTCATAATTGAAGCTCACCCTATTCACCCCCCCCCCTCTAGGGTTCGGATCCCCGGACTTTCACATGTGACTTTGCAATTAGCTGATGCATCGATTCGATACCCTAAGGGGGTAGTCGAAGATGTTCTTATCAAACTCAGAGACTTTGTGTTCCCTGTCGATTTTGTTGTCTCGGATACCAACCACACATCTAGGGCTGAACCCAAAATCCCAGTCATCTTGGGGAGAACATTCCTAGCCACTTTAAATCCCTTGATCAATTGTAGGAATGGAGTAATGCAAATTTCTTTTGGGACCATGACAGTTCAAGTGAACATTTTTAATGTTACAAAGCAACCTCTTGATGAGGATGATGGGGTTTTTGAAGTTAGTTACATTCATGAATTAGTGGAAAATCACTTACCCCATTTGAAACTTGAAGATCCACTAGAAGCTTGTCTGGCCCACTTTGGATATGATTTTGATATAGATGGCCACATTGAAAAGGTGTATGCACTACTAGATTCAACCTCATTCATGGAAAAGAATAGGTGGCAACCTAAGCGAGAGATTTTGACCTCAATTTTGGAATGTAAGCTTGTTTGGGATCCAGGTGGATTCCATGTTAGGTGTCAAATAGGGTAGTTTCTTTTTCTTTCTTTTTATATATATTATTATTAGTTTAGGTTATCTTTTGTCATTGTTTTTACTTACCTTGGACAGGGGAGCGCCATGTAAAATCATCAGATAACTTCTTCCCTTTACCTCCTACAATTTCTTTTTCCTCATGTTACATTATCATTTTCTGCATGACATGCACGACATCGAGGATGCTGTGTAGTTTAGGTTTGGGGGTGGGAACAAGCACACTTGTCCAATTTTTAGGTGATTTTTTCCAATTTTAGGCAAACTTTTAATTTTTTTTAAATTTAGGAAAAAAAATTTATGCAATTTTATTTTATTTTTGAGAAAAAGGGTAGTTTTGAAAGGGATTGATAACATTCAACGATGCTCAAAAACCTGGAATTTCAAAATTTTTGGAAGGAAGTAAAATGAAGGTTCATCTTTTCTAAAATATATCAAAATAGTACTAAACGTTGCTTTTCACTGAAACACGTATACATTTATCAAGATTTTGGATAGGAAGCCTTGGTGTTGAATTTAGAGTTTCTTAAGAAAGTGTTGACACCAAAAATGTCACTTTGCCGCTTCAACATCAAGAAGTCACATGAAGCCGCATCCTACTACAAACGGGCAATGCTACTTCAAGCATCAGGTCTGGTCAGAATCAAACAAAAACTGCAAGATCCTTTGAGACAGCCAAAAGAGGAGTTTACATGAAGTTTCGGGCCATTTCAACATCATTTGACGCAACTTCACTCCTCCAGCAGCTGAGCACGCGCTCCCGACGGTGGTGAAGCCAGAGACCCAAACACAAAACAAAGTACACAGGTAGCCCCATGATGCCACCAGGAGGCTCTACATCAAGTTTCAAGCCATTCCGACATCATTTGGCCGAACTTCACTCCTCCTGCAGCCAAACAGACGCTCCTAGCGGCGACGGCGTCGAAGACATCAAAACTTTGATCAGAGCCTACGGATGGTCTCAAAATACTTTCAAAAGGCTCCACGTCAAATTTCAGGTCATTCCGGCGACGTTTGACCCGACTTTGATGCTCTGAAAGAAAATCAAGCCTCTCGGCGGCGAGAACCACCAGGACCATTACTCATCAAACAGAGCACATGGGCGGCTTCACACGCTTCAAAAGAGCTGTACGTCAAATTTCAGGTCATTCCGACAACGTTTGACCCGGCTCTGACGCTTCGAAACAAAATCAAGGCTACTAGTGGCAGAGCACCTCGGGACCAAGACATCTAAATCGGAGCTAATGGATCATCTCAAAATGACTCCAATAGGCTCCCTGACAAATTTCAGGTCAATCGGACATCGGTTGACCACACATCAAAGCGCGACATCTTTCTCGCGGTGAAATCAAGCCTAGCAGCGACGGGACCCCAAACGGCTTCAAAACTCAAACAAAAGCCCATGGTTGGTCCTATCTACTGCTCAGGAGGCTTCACCTCAAATTTTGGGTCATTTCGACATCATTTGACCTAGTTTCGACTCATGACCGAAAATTGACAATTCTATACGACAAAGTCTTCAGCTTTTCCAAAAAATAGGAAACTTTGTGCTTCGGTTTTGCATGACTTCTCGACAAGTTTTCTTTAAGAGAATCAAGCCAAAAAATGAGGAAAAATGTCAAAAAAAATACAGGAGAAAAAGGACTGAAAAAGCTCGAAAAACGGCCAAAGAAAAGACGACCAAAGAAGACCAAGCTATGGTCGCCGGCGACCTTGGCCCAGGGTCGACGGATTTCCACCGGAAGGCCCGTTTTTCGATCCTTTTCGAGTTTCTGGAATTCCAGTCCCTGTGATTTTCCTGAAAATCTGATTTCTGATGCTCGGAAACGACTAATCTCCGCCTACAATTCGGATCCGCCGTCAAGAGCATGAAATCGTCATTGATCGCTCCAGGATCACCAAACGACTGACCAAGAAAGTACACTTTCTGTCCGACCGATCGAGAAATCGACAAGATAGATGGTACCGACCCACTGTTAGCAATCTTCCGATAGAGAGAAAGTACACAGAAGTTGCATGATCATTCGACATCGATCAACATGAAGATCCATCGTCGATCATCGCAAGAAGAATTCCAAAAGACGCGGCACGGCCCGCAACTCTTCAAATCCCTAGCGACCACTTATGCTGTTAATTGACCCAAGTAAATGCGATCATTAACTTATTATTTTGGACGGCCCAATCAGATTCAAGAGAATGGGAGTTACAAGTCAAAGTCATCATGGCATTAAAGCCATGAAACTCCTCTCATCATGGAGATTAAAGGCGATTAAATACCCATCATTCTCCATCGGCCAATCAAATTCAAGGAAAAAGGAGTTACAAAATCAAGAAATAAAAATTTGTAACTCCGCCCATCATGAAGCTTTAAAGCCATCAAAGCTCATAAACCCTCCTAAATGGCTACCAAAGGCCTATAAATAGGAGAGCATTCCAAGAAAAATCAATCAAAAAAATCCAAGAAAAATCCTGAAGAAATCTCGAAGAAATCTCTGCACAAACAAGCTCTCCTACTTTGAAAAAATTCTGCTGCAACAAACACCACAAGGTGGCAAAGCCCTCTCTTCTTCTATTCAACATGGCCTAGACGTGGCTTTTCAGTCCGTCTCATCTGAAGAACAATGGCGAAGTCCATACATGACTTGCGACCGTCGATCTGAACGTGTCCCCGCAATTTCCTGAGAAGTCAGATTCCTTTTCTCACTTTTCTGTTTTATTTTGTATTTCCTTTAAGAGACAAAAAAATCACATTTCTTGTCTTTCTTCATTGATGAGATTTGAAAATCGCCTTCCACAGCACAAAATCGCCTCCTACGGCACAAAACTGCCTTTCACGGCAAACATAATGAAATCGCCTCTCACGGCATTTTAAAAACTGTCTCTTTCTTAAAATATATGTGCAATGGAAAGTTAGAAAAAAGATTGATTTCCTTTCTACTTGTGAAGGTGGATCTCTGGATCACCATTTCTAAATTCTAAGTAAAATAGAAAATCTGGCATACCCGTACAAAAATGTTGATACTCGCCTTTCTCCCTCCTTCCCTCCATTCGGCCTTTTTGGTGATCCCGGGGACGGATGGGGGAGGAACGGAAGAATCGAGTCCATCAAGTTGGCATACTCGGTGGGACACGTTCATTTGAGAACGTCATGCTTGGATTCTTTGGCCCCTCTTTAGTTGGTCGCCTATGTAGAATCTTACATCTAAAAAAAACATGTGATGGGATTTTTTGGAAATTTCTATCTTGAATCTATTTCCACTCTTTCTCATTTCAAACAAAATCTGATTTCTCTTTTCTTGGATTCATCTTTGAAAAACTTTGATCCTTTCCCCTCTGAACTTGATAGCTCGCAGAAATGTTTGTAGCTATTGTTCATAAAGAGGAATGGGTCACCTTTTTTCTTTGATGAGTCCCATAAGGATTTAAAAAAAATCAGTTTTCCCCTCTTTTGGATTCGAATTAGGGAAACTTTAGTTACTTCCTTTTTCGGACAATGGCTCACGGAAATCGTTTATAGCTAACGTTTGGATTGGGAGAGGCCATTCGCTCTCTTTCATAGGTCCATTAGAGATCTTTCAAGAAAAACTTTCAATGAAAAAGAGTCTAATCTCAAACTCTTAAAAAAATCAGTTTTCTCTCTTTTGGACTGAAATAAGGGAAAATTAGTTTCTTCCTTTTCGGACAATGGCTCGCGGAAATCACTTGTAGCCAACGTTTGGACTGGAAGAAGCTATTCACTCTCTTTGATAGGTCCAATAGAGATCTTTCAAGAAAAGTTAAAAAAAAAAAAAAAAAACCACTAAGGTTACACCAATTGTGTTCTTTTACCAAAGTGGATCTAAGAAAAGCCTTGTCCAGAGTGTGGAGACAGTTAGACTGTTCGAGGTAAGGGTCCTCCAAACGGGTTCATTAAGTAATCCTACCCTTACCTGGGGGCTGATCTATCTACTAAGGTTTCATAAGACCGAACTGAAAACCTATGTGTTCCTTTTTCAAAAAAAAAATCAAAAAAAAAACTTAAAAAAAAATCATCATATTTGGGTTTACAACTGAGAAATCTTGGTTCCTTCCCTTTCGGATAAAAGCTCGTGCAAATCGCTTGTAGCTTGCGTTCGGATTGGAACACCATTTGCACTCTTTTATGAATCCGATTTTGACCTTTCAAAAAATCTCATCTCGTGTCTATTGCAACATTTGTGCCTAGTGAAAGTCCGGGGATCCGAACCCTAGAGGGGGGGGGGTGAATAGGGTGAGCTTCAATTATAACCAATTTTAATCAATTTAACTTCTTTAACTTAAACTAGTCACAAGTGGTGATTACAAATAAACTGCGGAAGCTAAATAAAAACAATCACCACAAAGCAAGCACCATCACACAAGGATTTATAGTGGTTCGGCCTCAATGCCTACATCCACTACCGGCTTGTGATTCAACACCCCACCGGATTTCCACTATTTATGCCTTTCAATAGGCTAAGCAATAACCTTTACAATGATGTTTTTCAAGGCTTAACATCAACCTATACATTATGCTTTTCTTAGGCTAAGCAATAACCTCTTCAACCAAAGGTTGGTTATCTCTCTAATGAGTGTCTAAAATACACTTGATGGAGATACAATTTAGCTCATTACAATGCCTCTTAATTAGGCGGATATGGAAGTGAAAAACTAACTCACACAAACACTTAATGAATGCAAAGATGTATGCTCATGATGTGTGTGTGTGATGTCCTCAATCATTTTGAAAATGAAAGCTCATAAATGTATGCCTAAGGCTCTTGAAAGTTTTAGCTCATAAAAACATTTATGATTGAGGAAAGAATGCAAATCACATGTTAAAGATAACTTGTAAAAGATATACATTTGTATCCTAAACAAGTTGTGAAATTCTAAGTACAAAACATGTGATGGATAGGGATGTCAATCAAATCAATCAATGTAGCTCAAAACATAAAAATAGATTTGATTGAAATTAGGGGACAAATCATATGTAATTATAAATACAACTTGAATATGATATACCAATCAATGCAAAGCAAGTTGTGAAACTTTAAAATAAAGTTACATATGATTTGTAAAGATGTTGAATCCAAAACATAAGATATATTTGAAAGAGATTTTCTTATGATGAAAAACAACAACCAAAGATTCAACCAAGTATAGGAATCATGTTACATATAATTTCAAAGATTCTTTCATTAACATGATCTACTTAGATTTACCAAATAAAGTACTGCTTGGATTGAATCAAATGGTGATGCATCCAAAACAATAGATCAATTCAAAACATAAATATGTTAAGGACACAACAAATCATAGTTTAACATGCTACTAAAGATTTACCAAAGATAAAGCAAAACATGAAAATATATGATTTGTAAAGATGTTGAATCCAAAACATAAGATAGTTTTGAAAGTGATTTTCTTATGTTGAAAAACAACAACCATAGATTCAACCAAGTATAGGAATCATGTTGTTAGGTATTTTGTTTTTGCAATTTGGTGGATGCATTTGCATATTGGCATCATTTGAATTCACACACATGCATTGTTTTAAAATATCTTGAAATCTAGTTTTACCCATGCATAGCTTTTAAGATTTGGAAAAGCTTTTGTTTTATGCATGTTTTGGTTTTAAACTTGGATGCATTGGTTTTAGAACCCAAAACTCTTTTGAAAACCTATTTCCTTGTGCACTACATTTGGAAAATCATCTTGTGTATTTAGGTTTAAGTCTTGCATACATTCTTCACAAAAAGAATCATTTTGTATGCAATTTCATTTGAAAAGAGTTGTATTCAAATCAAGCTAGCCTTTGGTTTTAATCTTGTGAATCATTTTAGGCTTTGTGTTTCTCATGTTTTTAAACATCTTAGAATACCTTAAAACCTGTTATTTAAGCTTGATTTAGTGGCCAAAAGATCCACCAAAGAAAATCTTTGAAAATGGAAAAAGTTGGAATTTTGGCCCAGGGACTCGCCCGACAGTGTCGTCGGTCGACCGAGCCCTGTGTCTCGGTCGACCGAGAACACTGCAGGGCAAATGGACAGTTTTTGAACTGTTTCAGGCCAACGGTCAGAAATATGACCGTTGTGCTTTCTCAGTCGACCGAGACATGTGTCTAGGTCGACCGAGAACTAGCCGTTGGCAACTTTTTGGCTATAAAGTCCATTCATTTCCAACCTTTTTCAAGGCTTGAACCATGAACCTTTGAGAGCATTTTGGAGCCATTGAAAGGGGATAAAGTTGGAAAGGCTAGAAGGTCATTAGGAGAGCTAAAGCTTGGATCAATGAGTTAAACAACCAAGTAAGCTCTACCTTTTGTTAATCATAGTTTTCATGTTTTGCTTAAGCTATTGGTAAATGGTTTTGTACATGATAACTATGATGTGTAGAATCCTTTCTTCTTCTAATCTTTGGTCTAATTAAGATTGGATTCTTCACATTAGGTTTCAATCCAAGTTGTTTTTAAAACTTACTTAATCATGCTTAGCCAAAGTCTTTGATTTCCTTTAATGCATGATTCTTTGTCTTGGTTGAAACTTGCTTGTTGTTTTCATTCATTTAAACATTAGTAAAATCTATTTGTTTTTGAAAACAACATTGCACATGCATCACATGTTCTAAGTTAGTCTTTTTCTTACAACTTGTGATTCTTGATTTTCATATCATAAACAAGTTATTTAACATACATGTGATTTGCATTAGACTTCATTCAAATCTTTTATATGTCTTAAACTTTGAATTGCTTTGAGCATACATATGAATGAGCCTTCATTTTAAACTTGATTGAAGTCATCACACACACACCTCATAAGCATACATCTTTGCATTCATAGAGTGTTTGTGTGAGTTTGTTATTCACTTTCATATCCGCCTATTTAGAGGCAATTTACTTGAGCTTAAATTGTAATCTCTTAGAGTGTTGAGTAAACACTTCCTTAGAGAATTATTGATTTGTAAAGGTTATTGCTTAGCCTAAGAAAAGCATCTTGTAAGGTTATTGCTTAGCCTAAGAAAAGCATTTTGTAAAGGTTATTGCTTAGCCTAGAAAAGCACATTGTAAGGTTGTTGTTGAGCCTAGAAAAACAACATTGTATAGGTTATTGCTTAGCCTTTGAAAAAGCATACATAGTGGAAATCCGGTGGGGTGATTGGATTCACAAGCCGGTAGTGGATGTAGGCATTGAGGCCGAACCACTATAAACATTGGTGTTGTGGTGCATGCTATGTGGTGATTGTATTTGTATTAGCTTCCGCATTTTGTTTGTTAATCATCACATGAGACTAGTTTATGCTAAGAAGTTAAAATTGGTCATAATTAGTCATAGTTGTAGCTCACCCTATTCACCCCCCCCCCCCCCTCTAGGGTTAGGATCCCGTGGACTTTCACATGTTACATATAATTTCAAAGATTCTTTCATTAACATGATCTACTTAGATTTACCAAATAAAGTACTACTTGGATTGAATCAATGGTGATGTATCCAAAAAAATAAATCAATTCAAAACATAAAACATGTTAAGGACACAACACCTCATAGTTTATCATGCTACAAAAGATTTACCAAAAATAAAACAAAGCATGAAAACATATGATTAAGGAAAGTAGAGCCTACTTGGAGATTTAACTTCATTAATCCAAGCTTTAGCTTTCCTAATGACCCATTTCATCCCTTAGTTCATTTCCCTTTGATTGGCCTCAAAACCTCTCAAGGATGGCCTCTTGATCATCAACTTTTGGCAAAGGAATGAATTAGTATTTATAGCCAAAACAGCCCAACGGCTAGTCCCCCGGTCGACCTGGCCTTCACAACGGTAAAAAAAGTGACCGTTTGAAAAATGGCCAACGGCAGTATACCCGGTCGACCTAGGCCTGGCTCGGTCGACCTGGTACACTGCGTTTCTGACATGGGACCAAAATTCTCTAAAATCCATTTTTCAAAGTATTTTTGGTTGGGAAATTTTTGGGCCATTAAATCAAGCTTAAAAACATGTTTTAAATCATTGTAAGGGTTTTAAAACATGAAACATAAAAGCCAAAAAGATTCGAAATTATAAAACCAATGGCTTGCTTGATTTCTAAGAAATTCTTTTTCTAAAACAATTGCATCCAAGTTTAAAAACAAAACATGCATAAATCAATACTTTTACAAATCTTAAAAACAATGCATGTATAAATCAAGATTTCAAGTTGTTCTAAATCAATGCATATGTGTGTAAATCAAATGATGCTAGAATGATAATGCATCCATCAAATTGCAATACACAAAATCCCTAACACCTAGCGGTGCTAGTACGCCCTTCCGGGTCTACTGTATTCACAACCGACACATTTGTATCTCCAACCTTATATCATCTTACTTCGAGTGAGCCTCGCTTCTCGGTAATTTGAATTAAGGTCTACAATTGCTAATTCTAGCAGTCACTGGAATGCTCACTCTGAGCCTCCTGTACTTGCGTTTAGAACAATTGTATCCTCTATGACTTTTTTCATTCTTCACCTTGCTTGGACTGAGCCATGCTCCCTTGAGCGATTTGAAAAGACAAAACCATAGTTCTTTCCCATTTATGATCACTATATGCTTGTGATTACTAATGGACATGGTCTTGTTTCAGAAGTTTTCCAAAACTAACAATGGCAGCTTCATTAACTATCACTTTCGATGAAAACAAGTACCAACTCATGCTCCAAGAGAAACAGAACAAGCGCACTCATAAGCGCCCTGCTAGCTACCGAAGTGTCACCTCCCTCGACAAATCTCAGAACACCGGGTCGACCTCTACTCCCTGGACTATCATCTTCGGGTCGCTGGGACCGTTCCCACTTCCCGTAGAAGAAACCGCACCTGCGAAGAAGCAAAAGATCGCCCCGCAACGTGTCACTGCCATGACACCAACGGCGAACACGAAGAAGCCTAAAGCCCGTGGCAACCCCACGAAGCCTCAACCTGTAAAGAACCATGTCTACCGTAAGACTTGGTCCCCAAGACCTTCACCAAAACAAAGGAGGTCCCGAGCATCTGCAAGGCCAACATACCTGGCCCCTCTCAAAGAAAACCGGTTCTATCCTCTTACAAACATGAAGGAGGAGAAACCGTCTCTTGCCTGACAAAGAAATCAACCCATCATGAGTCGGCTTGCTCCTACAAGCCAAAAATCAATTCATACATCACCAGGCCTCTACAAGAACCTGCCAAGGCCTGCACTCCAGCAGTTTGACCCTTTATCTCAACAGGGGTTGAACTCGCAAAATTCAAAGCTTCGCTATGGGAGCCGAAGGACCAGGTCCAAATCCTGTCTATGCCCAGCTTCAAAGAAGACAGGCTCGGCTGCTGCGCTCGAGGGAGTACATCCTTCATTGTTAAAGCCCAGCTAGAGCTGACAGAAGCTCAAATTGCCCGTCGCATACGTCGCCTCATGTCGTATCGACAAAAGAGACTAGAAAGGTAAAGGACCCAGCATCCTATTCTCCAAGTCTCCCAAAAATGGGTCGAAAAAGAAAAACTCCAATCAAATCGCTGCTGTACATATGGTTGGCAAAACCAGAAGACGCCAGAAGTCAGCAACTAAACTTCATATCAGACGACCAGTGACTCGCAGCATCTCCTGGACACGGAGACGTCTGGAAGAATCTTTTACTCCTTCAAGCCAAGGACAACAGAGTAGTCCTTCCTCAAGCTCTTCAAGAATGAGTCCCAACTCAGTCACCAGAACGATCTCTTCGTTCGAATCACGGGGGATGAATGTCTTGGCTACAAATTTTGAGCCACCTCGCAATCCACCTCCTGATGAAACGACCGCACGCATCCAGCAATTGGAGCAAGGTCAGCGGAGGATTAAGGCTCTGATGGAAAGCCTTCTTTTCGCTTTTCAGTTTCAAGAAAATAACCAACCTCCTACAGATAACGAGGAAAATGCAGAAAACAAAGAGTCACACGCCCTTACCAAAAAGGACGTTGTCGATATCCTCAACAAAGCAAGGGAAGAGGATACACTGAAGGAGCATGGGATCAAGCCACCATATCCCTTATGGATGGACTTGGTCCCGTTTCCTGTAAAATTCAAGCATCCTACTCTCCAAATATATACGGGGAAAGGTTCAGCCAGACAACACGTTGTAGACACCTCATTTTGGCCCCCTATGATAGTCTTAAACACTTATCATATATAACGATGCCCCCATTTCACCCATAATTGAATGGTTAATGGCATAATTCAGATTAATTAATGACGATGAAGATGCTTGTTGATAATTTTAGACTTAGTTCGACGATTTCTAGGAATTCGAGAGAGAAAAGCCAAATCGCGTCGAGATCCCGAGTCAAACCCGTTATTCACATAAGGGCCGGACACTGACACGACCCGAACCTTTTTCGGACCACTTAAGGCATGCTTAGGCCAATTCCCACAAAGATCACACTTAACTTGCCTAAGTATCATATGACTAATACAGATCAGAGGTTAGAATCATTCATCCAAATATCCTTTCTTCTTTCCAACGTCCGATCACTAATACATATGGACCAATAGATTCTACGCTCCGAGAGCTTTCCGACGATATATAGAACGTCCAAATCCGACCAACGGGTCGAAAGTTATGAACTTCCGAAGTTAAGAAATGACGAAATCCGTTTAGGCACCACCCAAGTGGCGCCCCACCAACTGAAAACCACATAGGCGCCCTAGGCTAGGCGCCCACAGCTCCCAGAATCACATAGGCGCCCTAGGCTGGGCGCCCACACTTATCAAACCCTAAATTGCCCTAACGTCACCCTATTAGCCTAAGTTACGGAGCCGGTTCCATTGGTCCATAGGTTCCCACTTTTTTCCAGCACCTAATCATCAGGACATTTGGACCATTGTATTCTTGACTCCAAGAGCTTTCCGACGATATATAGAACGTCCAAATCCGATAAGCGGGTCAAAAGTTATGAGCTTCCGAAGTTTGTCCCAAGAAGATGTCAAAATCACCTAGGCACCACCCATGTGGTGCCCAGGCTGCTGAATTCCACATAGGCGCCCAGCATGCTGCCCAGGGCCACCTAGGCACCTCATGGTGGACGCCCACCCTCCAAATTTCACTAGTTGGGCTGAAAACGAACCTGGGCCATTCAACGTAGGGACCGAACTCAAAAAATGAATCGACTCTACTTAGGCACCACCCATGTGGCGCCCACCCTACTGAATTCCACATAGGCGCTTGCCTTGTGGCGCCCACACTGTTCAAGTCATCTAGGCACCCCATGGTGGGTGCCCACCTTCCAAATTCCACTAGAATGGCTTGAAAGTAGCCCGGGACCACTCAAACATAGAGACCATGCACCAAAGACGAACCGAACCACCTAGGCACCACCCATGTGGCGCCCAGCCCTGAGTTCCACCTGGGCGCCACCCTGTGGGCGCCCAGACTGCGCAGACCATGTGGGCGCCACCCCATGGGCGCCCACATTCTCTCTCAAACCCTAGTTCACCCTAAAATGACTTAAGCTGCCTTGGGATGCGTGAAACCTTCTAGAAGCACGAATTAATGAAGCCCTAGCCCCCCTAAACTCGTCCCAAAGCCTCTATATAATCCCTCTTAACCCCCGTTTGCAAAAGGAGCTACCCTAAAAGAAAAGAGAGAAAATAGAGAATAAGGAAGGAGAAGAAAAGGTAGCCACCATTAGAGAAAGAGTTTCAAATCTAGAGAAGAAGAAGAAGAAGTAAAGAAGAAGGCTTCCATATTTTCAACTGGGGCTATGGGACTTTGCGAAAGCTTCATTCTAGGAACTTGAGAAACACGTCATATACCGGTATTCCTAGATCTCCCCTTCCTTTTACTGCACTCAATTGGCATAAATGCTTAGAAATATGTTTCGGATCATTTGAGCATCATAGATCTACATTAGCTTGTGTTAAAAAACTGATATTAGCATCTCATCATACTAGAAACATGTTTAGGTTCATTCTAATATAGTAGATCTGCATTGATTTCGTAATTCTAATTGCATAACTAGGTTAGATCTCGCATTAACAGTATCATTATTATCATTTATACCAAAGAGGTCGCAAAAAACCCTTGGTAGAAAGGCTGGGCGCCACCACCTGGGCGCCTGCCCTCTCCCAGACAGGCTGGGCGCCTACCCTTCTGAGACTTGATCTGGGTTCTAAACCTTCACCCGTTCCATCGTTTTCTCGTAGATTTGTTAGCTGCATCATTAATAGTTCGCATTAGGAATTCGCATCAGTCGCTGAATATCGGAAATTGTGGTGAAAATACTAAGATTTTTGTGCATTCATTGTGATCCATTGAAAATCCTGACTGAGCAGGGTAGGCACCGCAGGTGTGGCGCCCAAGTGGATTTTTTCCACCTTCATGCATAATTTCCAATCTTCCGCATTTAGTTTACTTAGAAACTATTTGATAATGATATGTTTGCCTGTTTGCTGTGTTCTGAACTCCGAATTACCATCTTTGTCACACTTCACATCATATCATTCGAATCGTAGAGTCATACAAAAAACCCAAAAAAATATCATAAAACATAAATTCATTTCTTCTCTTTCCTTACTCTTTAGTAAATTAGAGGGGAAACCAAAAACAAATTAAAAAGATATCCAGAAAACCCAAAAATAATAGTTAGATAGTCTAGGTTATCGAATTTAGCGCCTAAGTAGGATAAACCCTAAGATTAATTAGAACATCATAATTAATTAATTTAAGAACCATCAAATCATTAAGAACACCTTTAATTCCTTTAGAGGCCTAATTAATTCGGATTAAAAGCAACTAAGAACATCAAACACTTAAAACCCAAAACACAGTCACCTGGGGGTGGCGCCCATCCTTCCACAGCCACCTGGACGCCACCCCCTGGGCGCCCATCCTTCCACAGCCACTTGGGCGCCACCCCCTGGGCGCCCAACCTCTTCATTCTCTAAGACACCCCGGTTAAAGCTTAAACCGATTAATTAAAACCTTAAACTAATTCGAATCAACATAGTAAAACATTTTAAACCCGAAATAACTAAAACTCTAACCAACTCAACCTCTAATTAACTCGAAAACACAAAACCAACAAAACCCAAAACAGTCCACTTGGGCGCCACCCCTTGGGCGCCCATCCTTCCAAGACACCTGGGCACCACCCCTATGGCGCCTATCCTACCCCATTTCCTTGGAGGCCATCAATTGAAATTAAAACTTAACTAATTAGACCCAAATCAATACATTAAAATACTGTCAATTTAAAAGACTTGAAACCTCAATCAATTTGATCTTGAATTCACTCAAAAACATAAAACCAATTCGAACCATAAAAACAGACACCTGGGCGCCCATCCTTCCGAGACACCTGGGCACCACCCTCTGGGCGCCCATCCTACCCAATCACTAGGAAATCCCACTTGAAACTAAACTCGAATTCAATCATAATCAACACTTCAGAACTCCATTGAATTTAAAACAATTGAAGTCAGAAGTCCAACTTCAAATTAACTTAAAGATCATTGAACCAATTCAAAACTTAAAAGACTATCCACCTAAGCACCACCCTCTGGGCGCCTAGCCTCCCGAATCACAAAATGACCTAATTAACTAGAACCTAATTTAATCCTAACAATACAGCAAAACACTTTTATTTTAAAATACATCAAACCATAAAAGTTCAACCTCAAATCAACCTAAAAAATACGAGACCACCCGAATCACAGAACAGTCCACTTGGGCGCCACCCCCTGGGCGCCCATCCTCCATTTCCACCTGGGCACCACAACCGGGGCGCCCAGCCTACCTGTTTTCATAAAAACCCCAACCAAATAACTTAGCCTAATTAATTAACATTCAAACCAATCCCAATCCACATATTAAAACACTTTTAACTTAAAATACTTAAGACTTTAATCGATTCGGACTTAGCACCCAAAACCCTTACGAACCAACAAACAACAACTTAGGCACCACCCCTGTGGCGCCTATCCTACACTTTCACCTCGACCAAAAACAAATAACTAAACACCTTATAACTTAAATTAACTAAAACCAGAACCCAACATAATCCCTAGATCCCAAAAAACCGAAAACTTAGTCCCATCTGGAATACCTGAAGATCACAAGCCATCACATGGGCGCCACCCCCTTGGCTCCTATCCTTTCATTTGCACTAAAACGCGAATTCTTGGTTTTGTTTTAAAATCCGGATTCGAATAATTTTGACATTTGAACACCAGAGAATTAAAACAATTTGGAACATTAGAATTCATCAAGTAAGAATCCCCGGGATTCCGAAGATAACAACGATAGCACCACCCCTTGGGCGCCCAAGTCCTCCGCCAACCCTGTTCGTCGGTTTCGAAATCATTTCACTTCTCGAATTAGAACTTGAAATCCCCGAGCCTTAAACAACTTAAGCCGAACCTTAAAACATCCCTAAATCACTCTTGATCAACTCATAACTTAAAACAAACCGAATCGACTAAAACCTTAATTAACAAACTATTTAGGCGCATTAACCATCGAACTTAGGCTATTTGCACCCTAGGATTAGATCGGATTTCCCCGTTAGGTAGCTTAGAGCATTAGGCTTCGCTCCATCACTTTTCATGTTCTGTTAGGGGACCGGGAGAGCTGATGTGGGCGGTCTAGGACCTTAGGTTAGGGTTAATCCGATGATCAGTAATAAAGCATTAATCACGTAAATCCAAGTAAAATCCCTTAGTTAGGCCCTTCTAGCCCAATATAAAAAGTCCATAAAAACTATAAAACCTACAAAATAAACCTAAAAATATTTTTCCTTTATTTCTTCCTCTACCTCAGGTGCCAGATACGTAATTGAACTTAATGATAAAAGGGAATAAAGAACTGACTTCAAAAATTGAATAAATGAGAATAATTAGATGAGATGAGTGATTTCACACACTTTGCATATTTTTATTTCGGCCCATCGGCCCCCTCTAAAACAAAAACCGGCCCATCGGCCACCTTCAATCACTTATAGCCCATCGGCTTTTTATTTTTTCACTCGTGTATCGCACACGAAAAACACAGAAATCACAAGTCAACGTCTCATTTGCATCATCATCTTGATTTGAAAAGTCAGCCTTTAAACCCTATTTTGCCAAGGGATTAGAAGGGGGTACCCGGGAACGGGGCCGATCCTCTTCTTAAATATTTGGCACCTCCCCCCTTTTTTATTTTCTTTATTTTAATTATTTCATTTTACTCGGATACACCATGATTACGCTATGTGAGGATTAACCTTATTCGGATTCTGACTCATAACCCTGAACTGACCCAATATTAAAGAGACCCAAAGAGACCCAAATTAATGTGACAGGAAAACCGTCGTGTGTTGCCGGCAACACATTAGACGAGAGAATAACCCACCCATTTATTTTCTCCCATTTTTCTTCGGCTTTTGTCGAAGAATGGTGTTACGGCCGTTACCGTAGCTGGCGATCATGATCCGTCGATTTTGAGGGTAGTCGAAATCCTCATTTTTGATGTAATATTTAAATAGCACATATAGATGAATGGCGATTTCCCTCCCCTGGGGGATCAAAATTCACATCCGACACACGTCATTCACTTCAAGATCCTGACGGGAGCTATCGCGGATCATGATGCACTCAAGATCCGTCTCTTTGCAAGTACCCTAAAAGGTACGACCTTCAATTGGTACTCCACTTTGCCAGAGGACTCCATCCAAAATTGGGCCATGCTAGAGACAAACTTCCTGACTCACTTCAAAGGTGAGGATCATCCTGTTAGCAGACAAACTTCCTGACTCACTTGAAAGGTGGCATAGCTCTGTAGCCTAAAGCAGGGAGAGAATGAGTCAACGTACGACTTCATTCACAACCGGAAGGCAATGGCGTACAAGTGTTCAGATGTATTGCCACAGGCGTTGCTCGTCGACATCTGCCGTAACAACATGAGAGCAAGGATCCGCTCCATGATTATCGGCAACAAGTCAAAGAACCTGGGAGAACTCTTAGAAGCATCTATGGAAGTTGAAACGGTGATCAAAGACCTCAACAGTCAGCAGTCATCGAAGAAAGAGCCGGCTACCATTACGACCTCAAAGCCAAAGAAAAAGGAGGTTCTTAATGTGCAAACCAAGTCAACTCCTCAGCAGCCTAAGAAAGCTGAAAATTAAGCTGCAGGTAAGAAACCTGAACTCTCTGCTGCCTTCAGAGAATGAGTAGAAAAAAAATACCCGTTCGACGAAGATGTTGAAGAAATCTTTGAGGCTCTCGTAGCAAATGGTAAACTCACCTTACCTGAGCCCAAAAGACCGGGAGATGTTGGCAAAACCAATGATCCTTGGTATTGTCCCTACCACCAGATGATCTCGCATCCTCTCAATCAATGCTTCGTTATAAGTGAGAAGATCAACGAGATGTGGAAAAATGGAGTCATCACCTTTGACGAAAACTATGGGCTTGCCTCCGTCAACATGGTGTCATATGGACAAACTTCCAAGTCACCAAAGAGGAAGACCATCACTTCCTTCAAGGTGATATAAATGACTCAAACGTCCCAAGAGTTGGTTCCTTATCCAACACCAGACGGATAGCCTATATGGGTACATCCCGATCTCCTAGAAGATGAAAATTGGGAAATCGTCAAAACAAAGCCTACCGCTCAACAGCAAAGGCAAGCCAAGAGACAACTTCGAAAGCTCAAACAGCGGGAGAAAGCTCAATCAAAGCAAGAAGTCCTTCAAAAGGCAGAGACCTCTTCCATTGCTTCGCTGGGGGCAACAAAAGAATCCAAGGCTTCAAAGGTGGAAAGAAAATTCACCCTTGGTGATTTCATGCCACCTCAATTCAGAAATGAAACTGTGCAAGGGGCATCATACTCTTGCAATTCGGTAATTGGATTCTCCATTGATAGATACGAGTCCAGTGACACCGCCAGTGACACCAACGAGTGGGAGGAATCCCTTGAAACAGGAGAATACCTCTTCGACGAAGAATGGATTCCCAAATCTCATCTTATGCCGGTAATCTGGTATAACCCATATCAGCAGCAAGGATCCTGGTTTTATGATGAAGAAGACCAAGAGGCTGTTCAAGAAGATGTCGTTGACTCAGCACCCTTCAATGCTCCAGTGGAACCCAATCGTGTTGAACCACAAGGGGCAGACGAAGAAGAAGATTTGGCTCCCATGCCTGATCTTGAAGAGTATGCGAGGATCTTGCAGCACCTTGCCTTAGAACAAGAGCAAGATCTTTGCGATCAAAATCCGGAACCAAAAGTCCCAAAAAATCAACAGGTACCTCCTCCCTCAATTCCTGAAAATGAAGAAAACTGTTGGATAGAAGACCTTCTCACATCCGATGAGGAGCCCGACTCCCAATAGTCCACTCTGGGGGATCTCCTATCAGGGCAACTTGCAATGTGATAGCTCAAGATGATAGTGCCTCTGAAGCATCATTTACCGAAGACACGTACTCTCCAGCTACACCTGATAGTATATCTTCCGGAGCTACATTTTCTCAGGTGACTTCCACTAAGATAACACCTTCTCAGCCTTCGTCCCTTGAAACCGTGACATCATAACTCACAGCTCTTCCGACCGATCATCCTGAAGAAACTTCAGCCGAAGAAGACCTGGTCAATTGGTCCCAGATACATGACCTCATAGGAGACGTCTGGACCGACAGATTACTCAATGAAGGAGAAAAGTTGCTGGATGTTGTTCAGGACTTGTTCCCGGAAAATGCTCCATGTAATGCAATCACTGAGGATGGTGACTCTGCTGCAGACACATCTTCAGCAAATGAGAAGGATCAACCCTTGGATCCCAATGACGATCTTCCAAATGAAGACCCTTCTCAAGAAGCTCTTGGAGTTAGTAGAGGTACCCGTTATGGCCGGGATTACCACAAAAATTACAACCAATCTTCTACTTCTTATGTAAATCCTTCGGGAAAAGATGTTGTAAACGCCCCAAGTGACAGCAGTACGACTTGATTGAGCACTTCAAACACATACCTGCATGACAGCAAATCCTTGACTTATTACGAATGTCTCCACAAACTCGTGATAGTCTCATTTCAGAACAACAAAAGCTGAATACAGATGTCGACAAACATGCCCCACAAGTCCTACAAATTGAAATGGACTATAAGGTCAAAAAATCAAATACTTCCTCGAAGGGAGAAAAGAAGAAAATCGAGGGATCAGGCATTAAATACCTCTCGGTTCAGAAAGCAGCAAGTGCAACCATTGCCTTCGGTAAGGATGACCTCCTGCTAGGTGAGATGAAGTACAACCGACCCCGTACTTCACAGGGTATGTCAAAGAGATGCCGATACACAGGTCCAGATCGACCCAGGTTCCGCACTCAACCTCATCTCTACTTCGGCACTCGAAGAGCCGAGCACTCCACCTAGCAAACTGAGTCACACGTCTGTATCCATCTTTGGGTACGATGAGAGTGCTCAAAGGTCTATCGGCAAAATTAGATTCAAGTTGCAAATCGGTGATCTTATCTCTGAAGTCACTGTGTACGCAATAAGAACCCCTCCACGCTACAACATCCTTCTTGGACGCCATCAGATACACGATAATGGTGTCGTCCCTTCAACTCTACATCAATGCATCAAGTTCGTCTGCAACAATGGCTCGATACATCAAGTGTTTGCAGACAAAAAGTCGTTCAAAGGAAAAAAAAAAGTTCATTTTACAAATGCTCAAATGTACAAAGATGAAAAAGAAGGAAAAGAGGAAGAAGCAACGCCCTTTGCCAAAAATCTCCAGAAAGATAAAGGAAAAACTCATTCGCAATCATCGGCAGAAAACAAACCTTTCGGCAAATCCGAAGAGAGAGACCCATCTCCCTTCATTGTCTCCCTCAAATCTTCAAAGCCTTTGGTCATAACAACCAAAACAAAGAAGACAACGCAAACGTCTGGGGGCAAGCTTGTTGTCTCTTTCGTGTCTATCATGTAGGACACGGATTCAGAGTCAGAGCCAGAAGATGACACACCGTCAAGCCAAGCTGACACTCAACAAGTTCAGTCTGCTCTACCTCCAATGGAGACACCTCCTGAAGTAAAAGATCCTACGTCAGCTTCCTTCATTGTTCCGGCAACTTTAGCAGAAGAGAAGTCAATCTTCTTCCACAGATCAGAAGCTTCTTCATCAAATTTCATGCTTGACCCTTTTCAAAACGAAGGTATGCCTCAACTATTTCTATATAGTCCTGTGGCACAAGCTATTATGAAAAAAATGGGTTATGACACTAAAAACCCAGTCGGTCTAGGGCAAGGTCGCGGTATTCTCACACCACTGGAGCCCACCTTAACCAAAAGTCAACTTGAAGATTGGAAACTCTACGATCATGCAGAAAAATCTTCACATGGGTTGGGGTATAATCCCGACACTCCCATGAGACAGTTGACACAAATGCTGAGGAGTCGATTTGCCGACCAAGCCTCAACATCTCATATCCATGAAGACACTGATCACCCTAGATATCTCTTTGAAGAGTCACCCGTCAAGGATCCAGGAAGCCCTACCAATTGGTACGATTTCTCTGATGATGAAGAGGAATCGTCTGACACAAAAAAGCCATCGTCTCCAAAAGAAGTACCCTACTTCGACCCAGTTTCAACAGGCGATTGAGACCATCTCATAGCAAGCCTTGAGAAGATCACTGATCCTGAAGACCCATGGCCAGAAACAAAGCCTTGGTCTGAAAATGCCCTTGAAACTCCAGAAGGTTTCGTTGAGTTGGAAGCCTCCGAAAATATTGTGGAGGAACCACCTCTGAACCTTCCAACAAAAGATCTTGTTCAAAAGATAGACTTGGGAACACCAGATAACCTACGTCCTTATTCATAATCAAGAATATAAAGGATGATGAGTTACCCAAGTATATCTCTTTTCTTCGTGAGTTCGTTGACTGTTTTGCATGGTCTTATGTTGAAATGCCTGGCTTAGACCCCAAGATAGCAGTCCACAAACTCAATATGCAAAAAGATATCAAGCCTGTCAAACAAGGCCAAAGAAGATTCCGTCCGGATGTTGTTAGGAATTTTGTAGATTGCAATTTGATGGATGCATAATCATTCAAGCATCATTTGATTTACACACTTGCATTGTTTTAGTTAAACTTGAAATCTTGTTTTAAACATGCATTGTTTTTAAGAGTTGTAAAAGTATTGATTTATGCATGATTTGTTTTTAAATCTTGGATGCATTTGATTTGAAAAGAGTTTTAGAAAATCAAGCTAGCCTATGAGTTTTAAATCTTTCAAAATGTTTTAGGCTTTTTATGTTCCATGTTTTAAAACCCTTATAATGATTTAAAACATGTTTTTAAGCTTGATTATATGGCCCAAATAATTCCACAAAGAAAATCTTTCAATTATGCAAAGTTGGAATTTTTGGCCACTGTAGTGTGGCCGGTCGACCGGCCCAGTGGTCCCGGTCGACCGGGAACACTGCTGGCAGAAATTGCCTGGGGCTGTCTAACGGTCAGAAATATAGCCGTTGTGTGATCCCGGTCGACCGAGACCTGTTTGCAGGTCGACCGAGGACTAGCCGTTGGGCACTTTTTGCTATAAATATGAGTTCTTTCCTTTGCCAAAAGTTGGGAATTTTAAGCCCCTCCTTGAGAGGTTTTGAGGCATTTTCAAGGGAAAAGAACTAAGGGATGAAGGGGAGCATTAGGAAAGCTAAAGCTTGGATTAATGAAGTTAAATCTCCAAGTAGGCTTTACTTTCCTTAATCATATGTTTTCATGCTTTGTTTTATTTTTGGAAAATCATTTCTAGCATGTTAAACTATGTTTGTGTTGTGTCCTTAACATGTTTTTTGTTTTGAGTTGATTTATTGTTTTGGATACAACACCATATGATTCAATCCAAGTAGTACTTAATCTTTGGTAAATCTAAGTAGATCATGTTAATGAAAGAACCTTTGAAATTATATGTAACATGATTCCTATACTTGGTTGAATCTTTGGTTGTTGTTTTCCATCATAAGAAAATCACTTTCAAAACTATCTTATGTTTTGGACTCAACTTCTTTACAAATCATATGTTTTCATGTTTTGTTTTATCTTAGGTAAATCTTTAGTAACATGTTAACCTATGATGTGTTGTATCCTTAGCATGTTTTATACTTTGAATAGATCTATTGTTTTGGATGCATCACCATTTGATTCAATCCAAGTAGTACTTTATCTTTGGTAAATCTAAGTAGATCATGTTAATGAAATATGTAACATGATTCATATACTTGGTTGAATCTTTGGTTGTTGTTTTTCCATCATAAGAAAATCTCTTTCAAATGTATCTTATGTTTTGGATTCAACATCTTTACAAAACATATGTGTATTATTGTTTTAAAGTTTCACAACTTGCCTTACTTTGATAGGTATATCACTTTCAAGTTGTATTTATAATTACATATGATTTGTCCCCTCTTTTCAATCAAATCTATTTTTATGTTTTGAGCTACATGTTGATTTGATTGACATCCCTATGCATCACATGTTTAGAGCTAATTAATTTCATACAACTTGTGTAACTTTGATATCATTAACAAGTTGTTACTTTTAACATGTGATTCAATTCTATCCTCAATCATAAATGTTTTTGAGCTAAAACTTTCAAAAGCCTTAGGCATACATTTATGAGCTTTCATTTTCAAAATGATTGAGGACCACACACACACACTTCATGTACTTTCATCTTTGCATTCATAGTGTGAGTGTGTATTAGTTTTACACTTCCATATCCGCCTATTTAAGAGGCATTGTAATGAGCTAAATAGAATCTCCATCAAGTGTATGTTAGACACTAACTTAGTGAGATAACCAACCTATGGTTGAAGAGGTTATTGCTTAGCCTATAAAAGCATAATGTATAGGTTGATGTTAAGCCTTGAAAAACATCATTGTAAAGGTTATTGCTTAGCCTTGAAAAGCATATTGTAAAGGTTATTGCTTAGCCTATTGAAAAGCATAAATAGTGGAAATCTGGTGGGGTGTTGGATCACAAGCCGGTAGTGGATGTAGGCATTGAGGCCGAACCACTATAAATCCTTGTGTGATGGTGATTGCTTTGTGGTGATTCTTTTGTTAGCTTCCGCATCTTGTATGATTAATCATCACATGTGACTAGTTTGTTTTAAAGAAGTTAAAATTGTTTAAAATTGGTTATAATTGGAGCTCACCCTATTCACCCCCCCTCTAGGGTTCGGATCCCCATGGACTTACAGATGTGATGAATAAAATTGAACAAGAAGTTCAAAAACTCAAAAGCGTCGGCTTCATCTGCGAGGAACAGCATCCTAACTGGTTGGCCAACATCGTCCCCGTGACAAAGAAAAATGAGCAGATTAGGGTCTGTATTGATTATAGAGACCTAAATGGCGCTTGCCCCAAAGATGAGTTCCTGCTCCCCATACAAGAGGTGATGATTGGCAACACCTGTGGGTATGAGCGAATGACATTCATGGATGGATTCTCTGACTACAATCAGATAAAGATGCATCGTGAAGATGAAAAACACACATCATTTCGGACCACATAACAGAGAGCTATGATGAAGATATTCCAAGATATGCAGCACAAGACGGTCGAATGTTACGTTGATGACCTCGCCGTCAAAAGCAGAAGAAAAGAAGACCATCTGGAAGACCTTCAGGAAGTCTTCCTCCAACTTCACAAACACAAACTGCGGATGAATGCACTAAAATGCTTCTTCGGTGTCTCAATGGGTAAGTTTCTCGAATTCATAGTCCGGAAAGCTAGAATAGAACTTGACCCCATCAAAGTCAAGGCTATTCTAGAAATGTCATCTCCAAGAACCCTAAGACAACTAAAAGGGCTCCAAGGGAGGTTGGCATACATTCGACGGTTCATCTCCAATCTGTCAGGAAAGTGCCATCCATTCTCTTGCCTAATGAAGAAAGGTGTGGACTTTGTATGCACTACAAGAAATCTAGGCTGTTGTGATGAAATTTGATGACGAAATTTTTTTTGTCTTAAAAGAACACCCAAAGAGGACAAAATATAAATTTTGTCGTTTCTTTTCATTTTTTTTCAAAAGTATAAGAGACGAAAACAAAATTTCATCTGCAAAAATAAGGCACCAACTTCATTTGCGCTGCCGCCAATTATTTTAGCTCATTGGAGACGAACATTGTTGTCACAAAATATAATTTCTTTTTTTTGCAACGAACGTAATTCTTCACCAATAAGGATAAGTTATAGAAGACGAACATATTTCGTCACCAAAATAATATGCGAATTTCATTTGCTTTGGAGTGAATTATTTTAGCTCAGTGGAGACGAACATTTTTGTCAAAAAATATAATTTGTTTTTGTGACGAACGTAATTCGTCACTACTAAGGATAAGTTATGGAAGATGAAAATATTTGGTCACCAAAATAAGATGCCAACTTCATTTGCGTTGACACGAATTATTTTAGCTCAGTGGAGACGAACATTTTTTTCACAAAATATAATTTGTTTTTGCGACGAACGTAATTCGTCACCAATAAGGATTAGTTATGGAAGACGAACATATTTCGTCACCAAAATAAGGCGCCAATTTCATTTGCTTTGGCGCGAATTATTTTAGCTAATTGGAGACGAACATTTTTGTCACAAAATATAATTTGTTTTTGTGACGAACATAATTCGTCACTATTAAGGATAAGTTATGGAAGACGAAAATATTTGGTCACCAAAATAAGGTGCTAATTTCATTTGTGTTGGCGCGAATTATTTTAGCTCATTGGAGACGAACATTTTTGTCACAAAATATAATTAATTTTTACGACGAACGTAATTCGTCACTAATAAGGATAAGATATGGAAGACGAAAATATTTCAGCCAACAAAATAAGGCGCCAATTTCATTCACACTTGAGCCAAATTCCTCTCTTACAAGTGTTGCTTTGGAAAAGCCTTTAAAATGACTAAACTCCATCTATCCCGGTCTCTCTTTTCCAAAACCCTTTTCCCCCTTTTCCAAAACCCTTTTCCAAAAGAGGAGAGAAGAACCATTTTCCCCATTTTCCAAAACCCGTTTCCAACAACTCCCATCCATCGTCTCAGGCAACAGCCCCATGGCCCATTGGCCCCCATCAATCATCATCACCCTCCATCAACACACGCAGTGCAAACCCATCCCTGATCAGTGATCCCTCTCATCTCTACTTCTCTCAGTTTCTCTCGCCTAGAACTCCTAGACGCAACCACCATCACCAATCACCATCATCTGCGCCCATCATCCTCCATCTAGGAGTCCGCCGCCGCCAGGTACACCTACCTCTCTTAGTCTCTACTACTGTGAGAACTTGGTTCGGGCGGTACCGTTAACCACGGGGCGTAGCATGTCAACCACGGGCTTCAAACGGTGAGTCTCCGTTAGCCCGCATTGGAAATATTCAAGTCCTGACCTTGGGCTTATAAGTCAAATCCCGTATTAACTTAACATGAGGCTTTTTAAAATCGTGCGGCGTTGGAAATTATAAGAACTCCGAAGTTAAGCGTGCTCAGACGGGAGCAGTACTAGGATGGGTGACCTCCTAAGAAGTTCTCGCACGTGTTTGTGAGATCTTGGTCCGGGCGATACTCTTAACCACGGGGTGTAGCGTGTCAACCACGGGCTTCAAACGATGAGTCTTCATTAGCCCGTATCGGAAATATCCAAGTCCTGACCTTTGGCTTATAAGTCAAACCCCGTATTAACTTAGAATGAGGCTTTTTAAAACTTTGCGGGAGCAGTACTAGGATGGGTGACCTCCTGGGAAGTCCTCGCGCGAGTACGTGGGCCAAAGCGAACAATTTCATACTGAGTTGGGCGGGGCTGCGACAGTTGGTATCAAAGCCGAAGACGACTCTATTTCTAGTGGGGGAGAATGTGAGATCTTGGTCCGGGCGGTACCCTTAACCACGAGGAGTAGCGTGTTAACCACGGGCTTCAAACGGTGAGTCTCCGTTAGCCCGCATCGGAAATATCCAAGTCCTGACCATGGACTTATAAGTCAAACCCAATATTAATTTAGCATGAGGCCTTCTAAAACCGTGTGGCTCCGGAAATCGTAAAAACTCTAAAATTAAGCGTGCTCGGGCGGGAGCAATACTAGGATGGGTGAGCTCCTAGGAAGTCCTTGAGTTTGGCGGGACTGTGACATCCTTTATATTAAACGCGACAAAATTATTTTGTCTCTATTTCTTATATTTATGACAAAATATTTTTGTCTTTAATTTCTTCCTTTAATGACAAAATATTTTGTCACTAATTACTTACAAGTATGATTCCAACAGAGTGTATTGGTGACGAGAAAAAAATTACTTACAAGTATGTTTCCAATAGAGTGTATTGGAGACAAAAAAAAAATCGTCACAAATTTATCTTTTTCAATGACGAATTTTTTTTTCGTCTCCAATATCTTTTAGCGACAAGGCTTTGGCAACAAAACAGGTGACGGAAATTTTTCGTCTTCAATAGTTTCGATGATTAAATATGTACATTTTGGAACAAATTTGTGTCGTCATTAAACCCCAAATTTCTTGTAGTGATGGGATGCTGAATGTGAAGCAACATTTCAAGATATCAAGTCATACCTGACCAAACTTCCAGTGCTGGTTGCCCCTACCACTGGAAAACCATTCATCTTGTACACAAGAGCTCTCGACCATTCCTTGGGTGCTCTGCTCTCACAAGAGAATGACGAGGGAAAAGAAGCTACTCTATACTACCCTAGCCGTATGCTGGTAGGTGCAAAGCATCTCTACTCTCAAGTCGAGAAAGAATGCCTTGCAGTGATGTTTGTCGTACAAAAGCTACGTCACTACCTTCTTTCGAACACATTCTACCAGATTTCAAAGATCAAGCTCTTAAAGGTTCTTGTCACAAAAACAGGTTCTCTCAATGCCCGACTGGCAAAATGGTCCATCCTCCTATCACAATTTGATATCAGGTATGTACCATAAAAGGCAATCAAAGGCCAAGCTCTAGCAGACTTTCTTGCAGAGCATCCGTTGCCTGAAGATTCCCCACTCAGAGATGATCTCCCAGACGAACCTGTCTGCAGTATGGAGACTTTCTCACCAAATGCCTCCTGGGATATGTACTTTGATGGTGCAACCAGGACAAATGAAAAAAGAAAGCTGATCTCGGGAGTTGGCATCCTCTTTGTTAGCCCCGACAAATACATGATTCCACATGCTTTCTCGCTACTGGAACCATGCTCAAACAATGCAACTGAATAGCAGGCTCTCATCGTAGGACTGGAACTAGCCCTCGAATCCAGCATCACCATGCTAGAAGTCTTTGGAGACTCTCAACTGGTCGTCAACCAGATGAATCAGAAATTCGAAGTCAGGAAGCCTGATCTGTTACCTTACAACAACAAGGTACAATCACTTCGCCAAAGTATGACACCTGTCCATCACCCACGTCCTCAGAGGTGAGAACATCCGTGCAGATGCCCTGGCCGGACTTGTCGCATCCATGGCGATCCAGGAAGGGGAAAACATGCAAATTACGGTGTGTCAAAGAATGATTCTCCCTCCTTTTAACATACACCAAGCAGTTGCTGAATGCCACCAAGTGGTTGGAAGTCGGATGTCAATCCTCAAACCTCCGATAGGCGACTAGAGGGATCCGTTCATTGATTACATTATGTTCGGAAACCTACCTAAAGATTCAAAAGAGCGGGTAAGCCTTCAAAGACAAGCCCTAAACTTTCATTTGGATATTCCTTCAAAAATACATTACAGAAAATCCTTCAGTGGGGTACTTCTACGCTGCTTGTCACAAGAAGAAGCCGAAGAAACTCTCAACGAAGTACATGCTGGTCTTTGTGGAGCTCATCAGGTTGGTCTCAAGCTCTGTGATCAGATAAAAAGGTTAGGTTATTATTGGCCTACCTGGTAACAGACACTATGCAATTTGCTAAACGCAGCCAACAAAGCCAAATTCATTGAGATTATGTCCACATGCCTCCGGGATGGCTACATCCTACAACAATCTGATGGCTTTTCAAAGCCTAGGGTATGGACATCATTGGTCCTATCTCTCCTCCATCAAGCAAAGGTCATCGCTTCATCTTCGTCGTTACGGATTATTTCTCCTAGTAGTCAGAAGCATTTACACTCAGCGAAATGAAGACCTCATCAGTCCTTCAGTTCTTGCGCACCAACATTATTTGTTGCTTCGGCATACCTAAAAGATTCATCCATGATAACGGACCACAATTCTGGGATCACAGATTCTACAGGTTCTGTGACAAGTACAAAATCCAGAGTTGTCCTTCAACTCCATACAAACCGGCAGCGACCGGTCTAGCAAAGGCCTTCAATAAGACACTCTGTAAAATTCTCAAGAAAATGGTCTCTAGTCACAAAAGAGACTGGGGCGACAAATTACCTGACACTTTGTGGGCTTATTGAACCACCGTTCTAGGACCAACCCATAGCACACCATTCTCTTTGGTCTATGGGTGCAAAGTCGTTGTCCCTTTAGAAGTACAAATCCTTTCCTTAAGGGTATCTCTGCAAAATGACATGACGCAAGAAAGTAATGTCAAATTGAGACTCCAAGAACTGGACAATCTCGATGAAAGATGGCTCGAAGCTCTACAAAGCATTGAGCTGTACCAAGCACGCATGGCAGGGTCTTTCGACAAAAGGGTCCTGCAACGCGCCTACAAAAAGGGAGACTTGGTTCTCGCAGTAAAAAGGCTAATGGTTTTCACCCACAAATCCAAAGGCAAATTCGAACCAAATGGGAGGGACCCTTCGTCATTGATAAAGTCTTCTCCAACGACGCATACACACTTCTAAACATGGAGGGCGACAGATGTATGCTGCCCATCAATGGCAAGTTCCCGAAGCAATACTACCCTTGAGGACTTACGCCACTGGGACAGAGCAATGCTTGCATGGCCAAAAGCCTATTCTCAGGTACTCGCTCGTCAAACCTACTTCTTTTATATTTTTCATCCTTATCACTACAAAAAAAATGTCTTAATGAGTCACTTTTAAAGTGTCTTAAAAAGTGGTTTGTGTCGCTTTTCTGATGACTATGCAAGCGTCTTATCTGCCAGCGTCACTAAAAGTTCGTAAAAGCGTCTCAAGAAATACCTTTGTTGTGTCAGTTTCTGTTATCAAAGTGACACAAAAAAAGGTTACTTGTGTCACTTTAAACCCAAAAGTGACACTGAAATAACTTAAAAGCGTCACAAGAAAGATAACTTTGTTGTCTCCCTTTTCAAAAGCAGTGATCAATATGTTGTTTTCGGACCAAAAGTGACACAAATAGTCATCAGTTGTGACAGTTTTCGTAAAAGCGAGATACCATTCATTTTTTTTTTTAAATAAAAATGCAATATATACATTACTAATAACATGCTGCAGTATGGATACACATTCAAATCACTAAACCTGCCTTACAAAAGATGCAAAAAAATATTAATAGCAACATTCAATAAGAACCATTTCATTAATTGGAAATTAATCACCATTCACATTAAGGAACGTACTTGCTCGTCCACGCACTAAATCAAACAAATTATTCAAAACATAGCCAATTTGAATCCATCCATAATCCAAACTATTTACATTAACCTTCGAATTCGTAACCAAAGCGTCACGACATAACCTCAACCACGGTTTCTTCAGAGGGCCTCTCCAACTTTACTCCCACATCTTCAGAGTAATCTCCATGAACCTGCATAGCCCCCAACAATAATTATATATTTCAAGCAAATAATGATGATTACTGTATTTTGTATACAACACCAGTTTTGTAAATACATAAATAATTCAGTTTCTCTTTGTTCTTTTTTCAAGTAGCAGCACAGCTTATAATAGAATTGACAGGATGATATCACTACACCAAACCTGGTCTTCTTAGAAAATATCCAACAATGAAAACATTTAATTAAGAAACTAGTCTCAATAAAACCATATCAAAAGGAAATTCAGGTAGGCTACAGCAAGATCACTGTACATGGGAGAATCAAATATTCATTTAGCAGTGAGACAAAAAGTCCAATCACATTATAAGGGTGCCTCTGTTTTTACAATCTTGAACATAAATGTTAAGAATATATACAAAAAGAAACAAAAGCTAGATCCAAAATTATGTCCTTGCTTCTTACCTTCATGAATACATCTAAGTCTGGATCTGGTTTAATATTTGCTTCTTTCTTCCTTCTTGAAAGTTCTTATAACATTTCTGCAAATCATTGTTGGAATGGAGAAGTTACTGATTGAGACCCCAAAAATGGCATGATCTAATTCTCATAACTCAAACCATTCACTTGACTAACCGTAGCGGGCTCCGACTCCTTGGCATCGAGCAGAGAAAGACAGTGTTTCTCTCACAGTCATTTCCCCAATGTGGGTATCATTTTGACTAATATAAGCAGAGCTCCTTTGAGGTACAAACTCATCCATTTGATGACCATTGTAAGTAACTCTTCCAGAAACCTGATGTTCTAAAAAGTATTAGATGTAAATAATATAGCCTCCAATATATAGGTGGGACAAAAAAAAAGAATCTCTACCTTTAAATCTTTGTCAAGCTTTCCTGCCAAAGCTAATAATAAAGTGGTTTCACCGGAACTCGGAGGTCCTAAAAGCAAAGTCATTCTGCAAAATTTGCAGGTGAATCAATTGCATGTTTCAGGGATGTAAAACAAATAACATAATCAGATAATCATGTAAAAATCAATTTGTGAATTGTTTGAAGAACTTCACTTACCTATGAGGCTTGATGATTCCGCTGATATCATGGACTTGGAAGAATATGAAGAGTGCTCAAGAGCCCCTTTGAAAATGAAATAGGAATTGCCAAATCAAAACTTCTGAAAGTACAGAAGATTACAGACACCCAAATGCATGCATATTTATCAAGAGAGTTACCTCTAGCATATTAAAGATGAAATTGATGACTGTGGGTGAACCTCTGCTACCCACATATGCTTCAGCTTCAATGTTCAAATGCTCGAATCGGACTTCGATAGTGGGAAGCTCAATTCCAACTCTGAATATCATAAAAGAACAGAACAGAACAGAACAAGAACAGACCCATCAAATGAATGTGATTCATTGGTTCATGGACACCGTATGTTTGAAAGTCACCCCAAAATCTACAAAACAAGTGAGACATAAACATAGGAGCTTACTTTTCTACTCTGTTCTTGAGCTTCAAAAGGAACTTTTCAATGTCATCCTCTCCAACTTTAATCAATCTTTCTAACAGATTCCATCTCTCTTGATGGTTGAGATCCTTAACATTGACTTCCTTCAGCTCTCCAGTATCTGTGCTCAGAATTCCTTTCCTAATCCGATCATAGGTGGGATGTTTCTCTAAATGATTCCCTGGACTTTTCAGACTTGGGTTGGTCCATGCTGGCAAGCATAGCAGAGACTGACATCTTCTCTTTCTTGGGTCCTCCATCTTTGGCCTTTGTTTTGTTGGTTGTAGCAGTCTCATCCACCTTCTTCTTGCCCATTATGACTAAATGATTCCCTTAATTCCAAGTTCCAAACCCAAACCTCAGTTCAATAGATCCAATTCCTGCAATAAAAGACACATTCACAATTAGATATTTCCTTCATTTGTCTAATGATCAAGCATGGTGATATTAAAGACTTTCATATGACTTAAAAAATCAATATAGGCTCAAAGTCGTGAAAATGCTTCATTTCAAAATAAAGCCTTCTTAGGATAACAAGTCATAACATACCACGCTAATCTTTGATGAGATATTTCTATTTTTTTCGTCTTGTCTCTTTGGAATGCCTGTCATGTGGCTCCCAAAAACAGTAAGGTGATTTTCAATTACAGAAACCGAATTGTTTACGCATCTAGATATTACCTTTAAAAGAAATGCCCAAAGCCTGTATGGAAACCTGACAGCCCCCAATTTCCTATATGTGATGCCCTTCTCAAAAAGAGAAAAAAAATTAAAGGATTTTCCTAAAGAGACTTCTCCGTTTGCTCGACCTGGACTAGTTCATACACAGGAAATGATGGAGGTGAGATTAAAGCATTTGTATATTAAAATAAAGAGCACCTCAGAAGATGAGTGTTGTGCTATTCCAGTGGGTGCTCTTACATGATCAAGTAAGACGTGAAAACCTGTTAAGCAATCAAAGGCATAGTAGGAATCAGGACACAAATTAGTATCACATTCAATCATATAAAATCACATGATCTTCTAGCACATAAGAAAATCACATTTGATGGCTGTTTTCTTGTACATATTAGCCACATGAAGCACAAAAATATCTACCAAATACACAAATACACCCAAAAAACCAAAAAAATGGTACGAAAACATGTGCAAGTAGGATTGACAATCCCACTAGTAACTTATAGCAAAGAAATGGTGATCAAAGAGAATGGCTTTCTTACATATTCATATCTCAAGTAATCTACTTTATATTGTTCTTTTCTTTAGAAACCACTAAATTGCAAAAACCCTTTGGCAGGTGATGCATAACATTGACTGGTTAAAATGAAAAACCCTTCTTATCTTTCATTAAAGGAATCTCTAGATCCTCCTCAATCATTTATTTGTAATGAGGTGTACATGGGCAAAATTGCAACCAAGTGTATTCACCTCTACCAAGATGTAAACTAGGAGAAGAAAAAAGAAAAGGAAAAGGCCATTACAAAAGAAAATCAAACCTTAGAATTGGAGGGTATGTCATAATTGACCACCATATCCACAGAAGGAATGTCAAGTCCTCTGATGGCCTCATCAGTGCATATGAGAATGTTACATTCTCCAGCCTTGAACTTGTTTAGAGCTTCCAGCCTCTTCACCTGTCACATACAAATCAGTATAAGATGAAGGCTGCAAAACAATTCATACCTTTTTTAACATTTTTTTGATCAGTTTTTTAAAATGATTAATAACCAATGATATCTCAAACATAAAGTAAGTGTGTGTGTGTGCACCCACCTTTTGGTAATCATAAGCCATTCATCTAGAGAGCCAAGAGCTCCATCATGGGAAAGGTTTTGCCCCACAAATGTTCCTTATTTTATGATTCAAGCTATCTAATTGATTGCTGGAAAATGAATGACTACAGCCAATTAACAATAAGGGAAAATTGTGAGACAAGAAACATCCGATCAGAAAGGTTTTCCTGTGACAGATCTTACAACAAGGGATGAGCCAGCAATTTGGTCCTCATCTGGGCTCAGACTTACCCACATGCCATTTGGGCGAGCTTGGGGTTGGTCGACCTGGAACCCATTTCTAAATGGTTACCATTCACGACAGCAGCTTCCAAATCGTGCTAGATCCATCCACCAAAACCAATTAAATGGCATCATAAAACCATACATGTGACCTGCATTTAATATACTGAAAATATGAAACTAAACTAACTATACAGACACATGGAGATATCTTGAAATGGAATATCACCTTTTCATCATGATTATCAACTTTATCATCTCTAATTTTCATTTCATGCATTTCCTTTGGAAGCTGATCAACACTGGCCTTTTCAACTATACCAATTGAAGCCACATTGGATGAACTGGCATCAGTTTCCACCAAAGTAGAAGTTGTATGGTTTTTCTCTTTACTTAACGCTTTCTAAACATATCAAAGTCAGTCCAAAAGGCACCTCATACAAGGTTCTTTTGCCCAACAGAAATGAGAAATAAGGATGAATTAGCTGCTTTTTTTTTTCCTTAAAAGAGGATCTAGCTACTATTAGTTGATCACGCCCCACTCGGTTGCAGGTCAAAGTTACAACTACAAAAATCCATCCAATCTTAGGTGCAATGTCAATCAAACGTGGGGGATTACCACCTGAAAAGTAAGCGCAGGACCCAGGTCCCACACTTATCAATTTGGTTAATGATCAGATGGATGCCTGTACAATCAACTCACACTTGTTCATTCAACATACAGAATACATTATCACATGTATGAAGCCAAACTCTGGGTTAGAAACAGTGTTATAAAAACTAGAGGGTGAAACAATGGAGAGGGCAGTTCGGTCCAAACCATTTCGCCATCTGGTTTAACCAAGTTCAACTATGCCATTTCAACTCATTAAAAAAAAATAAAGGAAATTATTTTAATGGTGGGTCCAAGGAGTTCAACCACCAATTTTTAGTGATTTTGACTGGTTCTTTCCACATTTGCCTGTAAATACCAGTTTTTGAGCATGTTCCGATTTTGATCTAACTGGAATGCTGAAGGTACTGATTCTAGTTGAAACCCAAATTTCAACCAGACAGTCTGGTCTGGGTTTCATAACATTGGTTCAGAACCCAGACAGAACAAAGAAAGACTAGAGACAAATATCCAAATTATCTTTTGCATTGATTTGTGTTTATCAATCAACAATGCCAGGACTAGGTCCACTTCATTCTATGGGACGTTGGGCAACTTGAGAGAACTTTCCTCATTATCATTAACTTTCGAAGCCCAGAGAACACAAGTTTCAACAAGTCATAAAAAATTCAGATCTCAGAACATTGGATGAGAACAGAACAGTCAGATCTATTAGCAGATTATTAGACTGTTTCCTTCTTGGTCGAAAATGTCTCTACTGTTTCTCCTTAATATTGAAGAAACTTGGTATTCAAAATTCAAAACAGGGATCCTAGTGTCCTTGCATTTTCTGATATTTTAGAAGCTCTTTTGATAGGTTTTACAACATCTAAAGAAATAATCTGTATAGAGATTTTGGTTTTAAGCAAACAACAATCATGAATGAGGAGTTGCACCAGGAAATTTAAGTAGCTAGATGATGCAATACAATTAGTAACAGAAAGACTTTGCTAAATTTAACTAAAAATACTATGACAATGACAATTAACATGAACAGTCTCCTGGAAGACATACTTGGTAAATCTTCCCAGTGGTGATATTGTTGTCACGAGTCAACTTCACATCTAAAAATCGTTCATAGTTTCCAAGATCCAAATCAACCTTCAAAAACAAATCTTGTGGGGAAGTGGTGGGAGGTAATAGTTATCAATTTGAGTGTAGCAACCAACCAAAAATAAAGGATCAAAGCTAATATATTGAAGAAATCTCATTGAAATACACAAGATAATAAGATTTCAGAGGACAGTGAAATCTTCTCAAGCAAATCCATTTCCTTCACAATCCATCCAAGAAAATTTGTTCTTTCATTTCAAAGTTGTTCGGAAATCTAAAAATAAGACATCTTGAAGCAGATTTTTTTGGAAAAATCTACTTGTTACCCAATCAGCTGATCCCATCTAAACTACCATGGTACCACCAAACCAACCTAAATACTCAAATAGAAAACAAACCCAAGAGAAGAAGAAGAAGCAGCAGCAGCAGACAGAAGAGACAGAAGAAAAAGAAAGTGGAGATTGGTGGCATAGATATCTACCTCGAAGGGGGTGACGATGAGGAGGGCCTCGATGACGCAGGCGCCAAATCCGGCGGCGAGGCGGCCGCGATTGGAGATGTGGCTGGTGGTGGGGTCCTTGAAGGGGGACTGGAGAAGGGCGTTGGAGCCCATGCGGAGGGTGTACTTGAGGGTGAGGTGGGTGGCGAAGGGCGTTAGCCCCTTCCACAGCGCCCTCACGCCCTCCGTGCGGATCACCGTGCCCCCGCAATGCACGATCCCCTTATAGGGCACGCTGCAGAGCGGGAGGGAGAGGGAGGGAGAGAGAAAGGGAGAGAGAGAACCCACAAATGATCAATCAAGTTGCATCAGAGAGAGAAAGAGACCAATTTCAAAGAAGAAGATACCCACCTGGCGATGCTCTCAGTTCCATACGGATACATGATCCGATGCGTCTGCCGTGACGAGCCATGGATGCGTCGGATGGAGCTGGATCTTCACGATCTTGTCGTTTGAAGGAAGAAATGCTCTCAATCGCAGCATACTTTTCGAGTGGAGGATTGAAAGAAATTTGAGGAAGTAGTGGAGACTAGTAGAGATCTGAAGGAGATGGAAGCAGATCTGCCATTAACGGATGGAAGTCTCTTGAGGAACGAATACGATGCAGGTCTGGTTTTTTCTGCAGTGAGATGCGTAGTGGAGTCGATTAGGGTTGGAGTGAGGGAATGAAATGCTTACGATGGAGGAACCCAAATTATCACTTGCCCAAATTCATGTGTCGCTTTTCTTTCCAATTTCATGAAAGAAAATAACAATCAAACTTCTTGTGTCACTTTTGTTTAGTGGGGGAAAACCACAAATTTATTTTGTGTGTCGCGTTATAGAAAAGTGACCCAACAAACCTCATCCTCGTTAACTCCTCTTCTAAAGTGACACATCAGACCATACTGTGTCACTTTATTGTAAAAGCGACACAAAAGCTCGTTTCAAAAGCGAGACTAAAAGTCCTTTTTTTTGTAGTGTATGTTGAGATTTCTAAAATTTAGCTTTCATAGTTTCACTATTAAAAAAAAATCCAAAAATTCACTTAGGAGCCTCTTCCCACACTTGAGCAAATTTTCAATCCTTGAACGCAAAATTCATGGTTTGAAACAAAATCAGGACTCAGGAATTTCCACCCTAGTCCACCCTGACTTTTACAACAAAAAACAGTTTTAAGTCAAAATTCACGACCCTCGTATCTTTAAACAAAAAAAGGTATTTTAGAAACTGCGGGGAAGTGACACTCAGTCGATACTCGCAAAACCCAAAAATCGGAAGGATGCGAACCCCATTCGATACTTCCAAAATTTCAAAATTGCAAGGAAGCGACACTTTGTCGATACTTGCAAAATTTAAAAAATCGTGGAGACGCAACATTCCAGTTGATATTCACAAACCCAAAATTCAAACAAAAACCAAGGTCCAAAAAAAAAAGCCTCAAATTTCAAAAATCGTGGGGAAGCGACATTCAATCAATACCCACAAAACCAAAATTTTTGAAAAAAAGCAAGGAAGCAACACTCAGTCGATACTTGCACCCAAATTCAAGAGGAGGATACATTCCATCGATACTCGCAACCGAATGGGCAAGGAGGCGACATTCCATCGATACTTGCAAGACCATTCAGCAAGGAGGCGACTTTTAGTTGATACTTGCATTTTTTAAAACCAAAACCCGGCTCTCATGCCAAAATCGGCTATAAATGCCAAAAACCCGGCTCTCATGCCAAAAATCAGCTATCAACGCCACAAAAATCAGCTATAAATGCCACAAAACTTGGCTCTCATGCCAATTCAAAATTTGACTTTCATGCCAACAAAACAAAACTCAATTTTTAAAAAATATCGGCTATAAACGTCACAAAAATCGGCTATAAATGCCACAAAAAAATCGGCTATAAACGCCACAAAATCAGCTATCAATGCCACAAACAAAATTTCGGCTTCCATGCCAAAAACAAATCCCGACTATCAATGCCACAAACAAAAATTTTGGCTCCCATGCCACAAACAAAACAGGCTTCTATGCCATCCCAAATTTTGGCTTTTACGCCACAAAATTCCAGCTTCCATGCCGACCCAAATTTTGGCTTTCATGCCATCTCAAAATTCGGCTTTCACGCCAAAGCAACTATTTGAAAAAAGGTTTTTCACAAAATGACAAACTTTTGATCAAATTTTCAAACAAACATTCCCATTTAACTATTGCTTGAATTTATCACAAAAGAATTTGAGTGAAAAGAGGGAATACAAAAAAAGAGAAGTCCACAACAAGAGAAAGAGTACCAAAAAATATATGTGTGTATACACAGGTACCAAAAAAAGAAGAAAAAAGTCTATTACAAGAATCAGGAGCTTAGTCTCACATGGTCTTCAACCAAAGACTCAATGTAAGTCCATGAGGATCCGAACCCTAGAGGGGGGGTGAATAGGGTGAGCTACAACTATGACCAATTTTAAACAATTTTAACTTCTTAAAAACAAACTAGTCATATGTGATGATTAATCATACAAGATGCGGAAGCTAACAAAAGAATCATCACAAAGCAATCACCATTACACAAGTATTTATAGTGGTTCGGCCTCAATGCCTACATCCACTACCGGCTTGTGAACCAACACCCCACCGGATTTCCACTATTTATGCTTTTCAATAGGCTAAGCAATAACCTTTACAATATGCTTTTCAAGGCTAAGCAATAACCTTTACAATATGCTTTTCAAGGCTAAGCAATAACCTTTACAATGATGTTTTTCCAAGGCTAAACATCAACCTATACACTATGCTTTTAAAGGCTAAGCAATAACCTCTTCAACCACAAGGTTGGTTATCTCACTAATTAGTGTCTATCATACACTTGATGGAGATTCTATTTAGCTCATTACAATGCCTCTTAAATAGGCGGATATGGAAATGAAATTCTAATACACACTCACACTATGAATGCAAAGATGAAAACATATGAAGTGTGTGTGTGTGGTCCTCAATCATTTTGAAAATGAAAGCTCATAAATGTATGCCTAAGGCTTTTGAAAGTTTAAGATCATAAAACATTTATGATTGAGGATATGATGCAATCACATGTTAAAAGTAACAACTTGTTAATGATATCAAAGTTACACAAGTTGTATGAAATGGATTAGCTCTAAACATGTGATGCATAGGGATGTCAATCAAATCATCAATGAAGCTCAAAACATAAAAATAGATTTGATTGAAAAGAGGGGACAAATCATATGTAATTATAAGGACAACTTGAAAATGATTTACCAATCAAAGTAAGGCAAGTTGTGAAGCATTAAAACAATAATACACATATGATTTGTAATGATGTTGAATCCAAAACATAAGATACATTTGAAAGAGATTTTCTTATGATGGAAAAACAACAACCAATGATTCAACAAAGTATATGAATCATGTTACATATTTCATTAACATGATCTACTTAGATTTACCAAAGATAAAGTACTACTTTGATGAATCAATGGTGATGTATCCAAAACAATAGATCTATTCAAAATATAGAATATGCTAAGGATACAACAAATCATAGATTATCATGTTACTAAGATTTACCAAAGATAAAACAAAACATGAAAACATATGATTTGTAAAGAAGTTGAATCCAAAACATAAGTTAGTTTTGAAAGAGATGTTCTTATGATGGAAAACAACAACCAAAGATTCAACAAAGTATATGGATCATGTTACATATAATTCCAAAGGTTTTTCCATTAACATGATCTACTTAGATTTACCAAAGTTAAGTACTACTTGGATTGAATCATATGGTGTTGTATCCAAAACAATAAATCAACTCAAAACATAACACATGTTAAGGACACAACACAAACATAGTTTATCATGCTAGAAATGATTTACCAAAAATAAAACAAAGCATGAAAACATATGATTAAGAAAGGAAGAGCCTACTTGGTGGTTTAACTTCATTAATCCAAGCTTTAGCTTTCCTAATCTTCCCCTTCATCCCTTGGTTCTTTTCCCTTTTGATATGCCTCAATACCTCTCAAGGAGGGGCTTAAAAATCTCAACTTTTGGAAAGGGAAAGAACTCATTTTTATAACCAAAACAGCCCAACGGCTAGTTTACCCGGTCAACCGGCCATAACAGGCAGGTTAACCGGCCAAGCACAACGGTCATAAAAAGAGCCGTTGTGTTTTGGGTCATCCTGCACTGTGGCCGGTTAACCGGGCTAACATTGCCGGTTAACCGGCTACACTGCGGGTTGACCACCCCGGTTAACCCCATGGTTAACCCCGCAGCACCAAAATTCCCAAAAAATGCATTTTTCACAGTTTTGCTTGGGGGAACTTTTTGGCCACTAAATCAAGCTTGGAAAACATGTTTTAAAGATTCTAAATGTTTTTAAAACATGACATAAAAAGCCTAAAAAGTTTCAAAACTTTTAAAACAAAGGCTAGCTTGATTTCTTGAAAAACTCTTTTCTAAAACAAATGCATCCAAGATAAAAAGACAAATCATGCATAAATCAAAACTTTTACAAATCTTAAAAGCAATGCATGTTTAAAACAAGATTTCAAGTTTATAAAACCAATGCATAAGTGTGTGAAACAAATGATGCTAGAATGAAATGCATCCATCAAATTGCAATCTAGAAAATTCCTAACACTCAATTCCTCAAGTAGACTCTTGGCCTCAGCCTCTAAAGCTTCTAGGTCACGCGTCTTCAAAATCTTCCCATAAAACGCGGCAGAACGTCGCGATCCGTCTGCAGCACGGGGAAGCTCTTCCCAAAGAATCTGTCATTGCTCGTACTCTTGAGTCTTCCTCCAGAGATTTCTCTCGGCCTCCTCGACTTGGCGAGTCAGAGTTCCTTCTCTGGCACTAGCTTCCATAATGGCGGCCCATTTTGCAGCAGCTTGTTCCTCCAATAGCTCAAGACGCTGCCTAGTCTCAACGACCTCTTTATCAACACGGCGCAGATCTTCTATCAGCTCAATGATAGCCAACTCAGTAACGTTCCTCTCCCGAACGAATTGCTTCCGAGTCCGTAAGATCTCGTTCAGCTCAGACTTGACATCGCCAGAAGGCTTCAAAAACATCTCATTAAAGAAGTCACCACTTAGGAAGCTCTTGGTTTCATTCCACTTGTTCCCTAGAGCTATGACTTCATCAACGAAAGCCTTCGCACCTGCAATGTCCAGACCGACTTCTTCACTATCAACAAGGATGTCCTGTACATACTTGATCATGCCAAAGCCAGCTTCTAAATGGCCAGAAGAAAGAGTTTTAGCCCATGAGCTCAAAACGCTCTTCAACACTTTCTTCGCATACTCAAGAGATGGCCCGGATGAAGGCTCGCCCCTCTCCATTGGTCGACTGCCCATGTCATGTCCTGCTGGAGGAGTGATCATTAAGCTCTTTCTAATCAGAGACACTGACGAAGGAATCTGCTCAGAAGATTTCATCTCTACTGCTTAAAACTAGAAGAAAAAGTCCCTACTTCTGGTTCAACTGCAGGCATCCCCTGCTCTGGGACTGAGAAAGACGGAGGAACTTCTTTTGCTACCTCACAATCTGCCAGCAAAAAAAAACAAAAGAGGTATGAATATGATCCTGTTGAAAAAATCAATATCATTAGGGATATTGCTACAAATACCTTTTTCGACAATCGATGGAATACTTTCTGCCTCCATGAGTTCATTTGAAGCGTCGTCCAAGGTCGTGTCCATGGATGGCTCGAAATCGTCGAAATTATGTGGCAAGTCAGCTGACAAGAAAATAAGCAACATGTTAGCAAATGACGGCACAGACAAAAAAAAAGAAAATACAAAGAAGTCGTACCAGGTGAAGATTCTGGAATCACTTAAGAGTCCCTCGGTTCTTCTTCAGATGCCGCAATCGGATCCGTCACTGCTTCATCAGCCGAAACCTCAGGCATCACCAAATAATCATCTTCCACTGAAAAAGGGAAAGAAAGAAAGTCAAAAACAAAAGAAACTTCAATGAAAGAAACAAAAAGAGAAAGAGGAGGAATCATACCTTCATCAACGGTTTCTTCCTCTCGACTCCTCTTTTCTGGAGGATCATCAACATCCCCTGACATCTCCTCAGCAATGGTGGGAGGGACTTCTAGATCAGGAGAGTCATCGTGTCGTCTCTTATTACGGCGCTGCCCTCTCTTCCTCTTGCTTATATAGGTTGGTTTACTTGAAGTACCCACTGTAGACACCTCATTTTGGCCCCCTATGATAGCCTTAAACACTTGTCATATGTAGCGGTGCCCCCATTTCACCCATAATTGAATGGTTAATGGCATAATTCAGATTAATTAATGATGATGAGGGTGCTTGTTGATAATTTTAGACTTAGATCGACGATTTATAGGAATTCGTGAGAGAAAAGCCAAATCGCGTCGAGATCCCAATTCAAACCCATTATTCACATAAGGGACGGGCACTGACACTACTCGAACATTTTTTGGACCACTTAAGACATGCTTAGGCCAATTCCCACAGCGATCACACTTAACTTGCCTAAGTATCATATGACTAATACAAATCAGGAGGTTAGAATCGTTGATCCAAATATCCCTTCTTCTTTCCAACGTCTGATCACTATTACATATGGACCAATAGATTCTACGCTCCGAGAGCTTTCCGACGATATATAAAACGTCCAAATCCGACCAACAGGTCGAAAGTTATGAACTTCCGAAGTTATGACAAAATCCGTTTAGGCACCACCCAAGTGGCGCCCCACCTACTGAAAACCACATAGGCGCCCTAGGCTGGGCGCCCACACTTATCAAACCCTAATTTGCCCTAACGTCACCCGATCAGCCTAAGTTACGGAGCCAGTTCCATTGGTCCATAGGTTCCCCCTTTTTTCCAGCACCTAATCACCAGGACATTTAGACCATTGGATTCTTGACTCCGAGAGCTTTCCGACGATATATAGAACGTCCAAATCCCATAAGGCTGCTGAAATCCACCTAGGCGCCCCATGCTGGGTGCCCATACTGCCCAGGGCCACCTAGGCACCTCATGGTGGGCGCCCACCCTCCAAATTCCACTAGTTGGGCTGAAAACAGACCTGGGCCATTCAACGTAGGGACCGAACTCCAAAAATGAATCGACTCCACTTAGGCACCACCCATGTGGCGCCCACCCTACTGAATTCCACATAGGCACCAGCCCTGTGGTGCCCACACTGTTCAAGTCATCTAGGCACCCCGTGGTGGGCGCCCACTTTCCAAATTCCACTAGAATGGCTTGAAAGTAGCCAGGGACCACTCAAACATAGGGACCATGCTCCAAAGACGAACCGAACCACCTAGGCACCACCCATGTGGCGCCCAGCCCTGAGTTCCACCTAGGCACCACCCATGTGGCGCCCAGCCTACTAAATGCTAGTGTAGGTCCTCCCAGCTAAAGATCTAGCCATTCGATCCCAACTCCAAATGGGACCAAGTTTCAAAAGCAAAGCCCAAACCATCCGGGCATCTACACCCTCCCGGACTACCTAGGCACCACCCTATGGGCGCCCACCCTCCCGGACTACCTAGGCGCCACCTTGTGGGCGCCCAGACTGCCCAGGCCATGTGGGCGCCACCCCATGGGCGCCCACCCCCTCTCAAACCCTAGTTCACCCTAAAATAACTTAAGCCGCCTTGGGATGCGTGAGACCTTCTAGAAGCACGAATTAATGAAGCCCTAGCCCTCCTAAACTCGTCCTAAAGCCTCTATAAAATCCCTCTTAACCCCATTGGCAAAGGGGAGCTACCAAAAAAGAAAAAGAGAGAAAATAGAGAATAAGGAAGAAGAAGAAAGGTAGCCACCATTAGAGAAAGAGTTTCAGATCTAGAGAAGAAGAAGAAGAAGAGGTAGAGAAGAAGGCTTCCATATCTTCAACTAGGGCAATGGGATTTCGCGAAAGCTTCATTCTAGGAACTTGAGAAACGCGTCATATACCAGTATTCCTAGATCTCCCCTTTCTTTTACTGCATTCCATTGGCATAAATGCTTAGAAATATGTTTAGGATCATTTTAGCATCATAGATCTACATTAGCTTGTGTTAAAACTGATGTTAGCATATCATCATACTAGAAGCATGTTTAGGTTCATTCTAATATAGTAGATTTGCATTGATTTCGTAATTCTAATTGCATAACTAGGTTAGATCTCACATTAACAGTATCATTATTATCATTTTATCAAAGAGATCGCGAAAAGCCCTTGGTAGAAAGGCTGGGCGCCACCCCCTGGGCGCCTGCCCTCTCCTAAATAGGCTTGGAGCCACCCCTTGGGCACCTACCCTTCTGAGACTGGGTCCGGGTCCTAAATCTTCGCCCGTTGCATCATTTTCTCGTAGATTTGCTAGCTGCATCATTAATAGTTCGCATTAGGAATTCGCATCAGTCGTTGAATATCGGAAATTGTGTTGAAAACACTAAGATTTTTTGTGCATTCATTGTGATCCATTGAAAACCCTGACTGAGCAGGGTAGGCACCACAGGTATGGCGCCCAAGTGGATTTTTTTCCACCTTCGTGCGTAACTTCCGATCTTCCGCATTTAGTTTACTTAGAAACTGTTTGATAATGATATGTTTGGCTGTTTGATGTGTTCTGAACTCCGAATTACCATTTTTGTCACACTCCACATCATATCATTTGAATCGTAGAGTCGTACAAAAAGCCCAAGAAAATATAATAAAACATAAAATCACTTCTTCTCTTTCCTTACTCTTTAGTAAATTAGAGAGGAAACCAAAAACAAATTAAAAAGATATCCAGAAAACCCAAAAATAATGGTTAGATAGTCTAGGTTATCAAATTTAGCGCCTAAGTAGGATAAACCCTAAGATTAATTAGAACATCATAATTGGTTAATTTAAGAACCATCAAATCATTAAGAACACCTTTAATCCCTTTAAGGGCCTAATTAATTCGGATTAATAGCAACTAAGAACATAAAACACCTAAAACCCAAAACACAATCACCTAGGCGCCACCCCTGGGCGCCCATCTGTAAGACCCCAACCCGAGTGAACCGGATTAGTTCTAATTAAGTTGCGTGTTAGTGCTAAGCTTGTTTAGTGATTTTGGCTAAGTTGAGTTGGAATAGCTTTGATTCTAGTTTTGGGCTTCTTTGAATGCTTTGGTTTCTAGTGGGGCCCTTTGGGGGTTCCCCTTTTCGACTTTGCATTTACTTGTGAGATTTCCCGGAATTGTTTTGATTTGCAATCTTAGCCCGTTTCATTTATCTTAATGATCCCTACAACTTTCATGTTGATCCCGTTTTCGTTTGAGATCCCGAAACCCAATTTTCATAGCCTTGAGGGCAAAACAGTCATTGCACACCAAATCTGTACCCAAAACTTGATATTCCCGAAACCCGCGAAACATATACTTTTTGAAAACTAGATATTTCGATGATCATTTCTTCCTTCTTCGTCGAATTCATCCGAGACCCCGAAAGCCTTGATTTCAGCCACCCAAGTTCCTTTAGTTGTGGTACCCAACCCTCCATTTGTTAACAAAGGGAAACCCATTCTCCATTCCCAATCATTCTCCATGTTCCAGCACAACTATTGAACCTAGGGATTTTCTTGCAACTTCTTCTTCTTCTTGCTTCTCCTTCTCTAATCCACACCAAGATTTGCATCAACCAAGAAGTGGAACTCACCATCCTCTTCCTCATCTAGCAAGCTTCATTTTGATACCTTTTGTAGAGGAATCCATCAACTTTGAGACTCCCTTTGAGATAGCTCTCTTCATTTGAAGGTCATCCAAGTAAGTAACCCTCCCCATCTCCTAGGTTTGTGTTCCTCTTGCTCTTGATAAGCTCTACCTTTATTATTGGAAGGTTTCCTTCTTTATTTCATTGTTTGACCATTTTAGGGTTTGTTTTGGGGGTTTTTTATTGTAGCTTGGAAGTGAGCTTGAGAAGTGATTAGAGGCTTGATTTTGGCTAGCTTGGACCTAAGGCAAGTGAATGATTGGAGTATTTTGGGGTTTTAAATGGTTTGGTGAAACATTAATGATCTTCTCATTCTTTTATTGATTTCTCATTGTTGAAATAAATGTCCTTGATAGAGTATTAATGATGCATTTATGGTCATAGAGGAGTGTTAGTTCATAGTAATTAATATCTTCTTGTTTTTGTCTCAAGTGCAACCTTTTGTGAAATGGTTTCCTTCTTGTTTTTCTTATATTGATTGTGATATGGATGAAGGAGAATGGGATGGAGGTGATGAAAGGTTTGATGTCATTTGAATGGAGCTTTGGACTCCTTATTTGATGCATAAAAATGGCTGAAAAGAGATTGTGGAAGAAAAGGATAGTGAGGAGCTGAACTGGTCCGGAATCAGATTCTAGACAATTCGCTCGAGCGACCATGACACTTCGCTCGAGCGACCTGTCCAGAAAAGGGTTCGGAGCATTCCAATAGCTTGGTCGCTCGAGCGCCCCCTTGTTCGCTCGAGCGGACATCCCAAAGCTCATTCCAGAGAGTTGTCCGGTCGAACGCATTTAAATAATCTCTCGACCCAATGAGTTCGCTCAAGCGACCTCAAATTCGCTCCAGCGAACCCACCCAGACAACCATTCTAGAGAGCGACTCGCTCGAGCGAACCCTCCAGTCCGCTCGAGCGATGCGGTTCGCCTGGCATAGGCTATGTTTGGGACAATGTTGAACTGTTTTAACGCATTGGGACTATTCCTGGGGAACCCCTCTATATCAAGGAGATTTATTAAGCATTGTATGAGGCTATTCGAGGAAGAAACCATATCACGAAGATTTCATTAAAAGTTTTGAAAATCGTAAAGTGCATAAGCAGCCCGGAATGTCTTCAAACTCAAGGAGTACCAAGTCATTTCAATAATCGACATACGGGACCCCTATCCACTTAAATAGATCTCGGAATCAATAGTTTCCCTGAAATGGTATAGTTCATTATATTTCTTCATTTCCAAGATTTACTTTACATGATTTGTTTTCCCGAAAGCATGATAGTACATTAGTAACATTGACTTGTCCCGAAGAGTATTACCCGACATGAAATGAAAGTATACATGGAGTAATTCTACCCCGTTCATTTAGTTACTTGAACTTGATGTGTTTTTGCATATGTCTCGATTTGATATTTAACCTATGAGTCGGCATCACTAAGCTTGGATACCTTGTCGGTTTGATCCACCGACTTGGAGATCCCTTTCCCGTCCCGCCAGCTGCAGTTTGGATCCTGATGCCCGGTTTACTACCGTGGTCCCGTCCCGATACCCAGTTCGCTACCGTGGTCCCATCCCGTATATTTATATGGTATATATGATTTGCGTTGAATCTCCTCATCTCGTATGACTGAGATCAACATCCCGTGATACTGTTGTCACTTTAGTGACAGAGGACTTAGCTCTATGTGATTGCCATTTGGTTAGTTCCCGATTCCTTGGATACCTTATATGTTTTATCTTGTTTACTTGTTTTCTAGCAAATGATTTACCTACTTTATGAGAGTTCTTGTTTAAACAGATTTCTATGCTTTTCAAGATATTTCCTTAACTACATGTTGTTATATCTTTTCACTCTCTTGCCAGACTGTCGTGTCTGACCCATTTGCTTTGGTACTCAGGTCCCGTTGCCAGCTACCTTGAGGAGGAGCCGGAGGAGGCGGTAGGTGAGCCGCAACCTCTAGTCGAGTGGCTTGCTGACGATGTCATGTAGACATCGGGTTGCTAAGAGAGGCGTAACATTTTGAGGAGAACTATTTAACCATTCTTTGGGCTACTGTTTTGTTTATATTGGCCTTTGTTGGCCTCTAATTTTGGGGGATGTAACTAAGTGATCTTTTGTTAAACTTTAACTACTTTTGGGAAACATGTTATAGATCATTGCTCATTCTGATACAGTATTTTATACTTGTGATATTGTCTCTATGACCAAGGATGGGTTGACAATTTGATTTGCTACACACTTCCGCATTCGAAAAGAAATATTCATTCAAGGTTGTGATATCCTCACCGTGGACACCTGTGGGAAATTAAATAAATGTATGTTATCATTTAAACAGATGTTATGGTTAGTCATCTATGGATCATTATCACCCCATTAATGTCCCGACTCCGGATCGGTCCTTCGGGGGCCCGGTCCGGGGTCGCGACACCATCCTTCCACAGCCACTTGGGCGCCACCCCCTGGGTGCCCAACCTCTTCGTTCTCTAAGACTCCCCGGTTAAAGCTTAAACCAATTAATTAAAACCTTAAACTAATCCGAATCAACACAGTAAAACATTTTAAACCTGAAATAACTAAAACCCTAATCAACTCAACCTCTAATTAACTCGAAAACACAAAACCAACAAAACCCAAAACAGAACACCTAGGCGCCACCCCTTGGCCGCCCATCCTTCCGAGACACCTGGGCGCCACCCCCTTGGCGCCCATCCTATCCCATTACTAAGGAACCCTTAATTACAACTTCTAATTAATCACAAACCAAATTTAATCCTAATTTACATAATAAAACACTTTTAAACTTAAGAAACCTAAAACCCTGATCAATTCGAACTCGGATACAACTTAAAAGCACAAGACCAACACGAAACCAAAAAACCAGACACCTGGGCGCCACCCCCTGGGCGCCCAGCCTTTCAATCCGCTTAGGCACCACCCCTGTGGCGCCTATCCTACCCCATTTCCTTGGAGACCGTCAATTGAAATTAAAACTTAACTAATTAGACCCGAATCAATACATTAAAGCACTGTCAATTTAAAAAGACTTGAAACCTCAATCAATTTGATCTTGAATTCACTCAAAAACATAAAACCAATTCGAACCATAAAAAACAGTCCACCTGGGCGCCACCCCCTGGGCGCCCATCATTCCGAGACACCTGGGCGCCACCCTCTGGGTGCCTATCCTACCCAATCACTAGGAAACCCCACTTGAAACTAAACCCGAGTTCAATCATAATCAACACTTTAGAAATCCATTGAATTTAAAACAATTGAAGTCAGAAGTCCGACTTCAAATTAACTTAAAGATCATTGAACCAACTCAAAACTTAAAAGAAACTATCCGCCTAGGCGCCACCCCTTGGGTGCCTATCCTGCCATATTCACCTAGGCACCACCCTCCGGGCGCCTAGCCTCCCTAATCACAAAGAGACCTAATTTAATCCTAACAACACAGCAAAACACTTTTATTTTAACATACATCAAACCATAAAAGTTCAACCTCAAATCGACCTAAAAAATACGAAACCGACCCGAACCACAGAATAGTCCACTTGGGCGCCACCCCCTGGGCGCCTATCTCCCATTTCCACCTGGGCGCCCAACCTACCTGTTTTCATAAAAACCCTGACCAACAACTTAGCCTAATTAATTAACGTTTAAACCAATCCCAATCCACATATTAAAACACTTTTAACTTAAAATACTTGAGACTTTAATCGATTCGGACTTAGCACCCAAAACCCTTACGAACCAACAAACAACCACCTAGGAACCACCCCTGTGGCGCCTATCCTACACTTTCACCCCGACCTACTACCTCGACCAAAAACAAATAACTAAACACCTTATAACTTAAATTAACTACAACCAGAACCCAACATAACCCCAAGATCCCAAAAATCGAAAACTTAGTCCCATCTGGAATACCTGAAGATCACAAGCCATCACCTAGGTGCCACCCCCTTGGCGCCTATCCTTTCATTTGCACTAAAACGTGAATTCTTGGTTTTGTTTCAAAATCCGGATCCGAATAATTTGGACATTTGAACACCAGAGAATTAAAACAATTTAGAACATTAAAATTCATCAAGTAAGAATCCTCAGGATTCAGAAGATAACAACGATACCACCGCCACTAGCCAAACCACCAAGAAACAGCCACTTGGGTGCCACTGCCTGGGCGCCCAAGTCACCAGAGTGACCTAGGCGCCGCCCCCTGGGCGCCCAAGTCCTCCGCCAACCCTGTTCGTCGATTTTGACATCATTTCACTTCTCGAATTAAAACTTGAAATCCCAGAGCCTTAAACAACTTAACCAGAACCTTAAAACATCCCTAAGTCTCTCTTAATCAACTCATAACTTAAAACAAACCGAATCGACTAAAACCTTAATTAACAAACTATTTAGGCGCATGAACCATCAAACTTAGGCTATTTGCACCCTAGGATTAGATCGGATTTCCCCGTTAGGTAGCTTAGAGCATTAGGCTTCGCTCCATCACTTTTCTTGTTCCGTTAGGGGACTGGGAGAGCTGATGTGGACGGTCTAGAACCTTAGGTTTGGGTTCATCCGATGATCAGTAATAAAGCATTAATCCCACAAATCCAAGTAAAATCCCTTAGTTAGGCCCTTCTAGCCCAATATAAAAAATCCATAAAAACTATAAAACCAACAAAATAAACCCAAAAAGATTTTTCCTTTATTTCTTCCTCCACCTCAGGTGCCAGATATTTAATCAAACTTAATGATGAAAGGGAATAAAGAACTGATTTCAAAAATTGAATAAATGAGAATAATTAGATGAGATGAGTGATTTCACACACTTTGCATATTTTTATTTCGGCCTATCGGCCACCCTAAATCAACCACGGCCCAACGGCCTTCTAAAACAAATACCGGCCCATCGGCTACCTTCAATCAATTACAGCCCATCGGCTTTTTACTTTATCACTCGTGTATCACACACGAAAAACACAGAAATCACAAGTCAAAGTCTCATTTGCATCATTATCTTGATTTGAAAAGTCAGCCTTTAAACCCTATTTTGCCAAGGGATTAGAAGGGGGTACCCGGGAATGGGGCCGATCCTCTTCTTAAATATTTGGCACCTCCCCCTTTTCATTTTCTTTATTTTAATTATATTGTCTTACTTGGACACACCATGATTATGCTATGTGAGGATTAACCTTATTTGGATTCTGACTCATGACCCTGAATTGACCCGATATTAAAGAGACCCAAAGAGACCCAAATTAATGTGACTGGAAAACCGTCGTGTGTTTCCAGCAGCACATTAGACGAGAGAAGAACCCACCCATTTATATTCTCCCATTTTTCTTCGGCTTTTGTCGAAGAACGGTGTTACGGCCGTTACCGTAGCTGGCGATCGTGATCCGTCGATTTTGAGGGTAGTCAGAATCCTCATTTTCGATGTAAAATTTAAATAGCACATATAGATGAATGGCGATTTCCCTCCCCTGGGGGATCAAAATTCACATCCGACACCCACCCCATTGTCAAAGTCAGGATCTCCGTTTGATTCCTCACCGGATGGTATGCTCTTCCCAGTGGACTCCATGGAAGTCTTCGTTAGTTCCGCTTGCATCTAAGCGTCGATCTCGGCCTCCTCCTCCTCCTCCTCTAGCTGTTCCAAGACTTCACTAGATATCTCTTCTATAGCTCCTGATCTGATGATGTCCTGCTCATTGAGAAAGTTGGTCTTGTGCTTCTCTCCAGAAAGGAAAGCCAGAACTTCCTCTCGTCGGACTCCATCTGACCTGCCAAGACACTTCCCATGAGATTGCTTGACATCAAGCTCCTTCTTGAAAAGCCCTCGGTACACTAAAAAGCTTTCCACGAACCATTTCGTGAAACCAGTAGTCCGGAAAGTGGGTAACTTAGGATAGGAAATTGTGGAGGTAGTGTCCTCCACACTGTAAAAGGCCCATATATTCCTCCCGTCCTACAAACCTCTAAATGCTTCACCATACTCGAAGGCGCTCCAACAACGCCTTGAGAGAAGCCTGACTGCAGCGCGAAACGCGAGGGAACAAATGGCTGGATATCAACAAAAAGATGTATCCGGTACACCATCGTACCGACATGTATGTTAAAAAGCCACCCCTTTTCTGTATTGGTCAACGAGTAATGTCTTCTCGACCCTGCCCTGGTGGAATCACTAGAGGCTCCAAAATCAAAAGCCTTCTTCCGCAAATCCGGAGAAAGCTTCACTGACAATTGCCTGATCTCGACGTCCTTGAACCGTCAGATCCTCAAACAGGCAGACAAAAGAGATTCGAAAACGGCTATCCCTCTAGCCAACTGAATCATGAAAGGGTCATCATCCTGTGCAACTCCTAAGCGGTGGAAGCCGGGACAGTGGTACACATACCACGAATAGAAAATATAGGCTGAAAATACCCTGTTCATAGGGAGCCTAAGCCGAACCAGAAAAGCAACAGCCTACAGTTTGGTACACAAGTAGGAGTAAAGAGCTGGCACCAAAGCAAGCCGCTCTCCGATGCCATCTGACAAGACGAAAAAATACAGTGCGGCCTGATGTATGTTCCATCTCCTCCAGCGAAAAACAGCCTCACCCAACCAATAAATGAGGTAAACAACGAGATCTCTCCGCAGTACAATGTCAGGATAAATGGCATTTGTACTCCCGAAGAACTTCTTTAAGTCATCTCGCATGACGGAGATCTTCTTCAAACTTGGGTTCTTGGCCCTAGCATCTTGGGCCATACCTTCAAGACTCTCCGCCGTCAAAGAAGTTGGAGCTACAATTCTTCTAACTGCTACACTGGACTTTTGAGCCGTCCTTCTCCTTCAAAAAATCATAAAAGGCGACAAGCTGAAAGTACAGGAGCCTAAACTCCTCAGACTGCACCTCAAGGATGTTGTTGATAGGCATAAACTCCTCATAGAGTTTGCCAAGGATAGGCAGCCCTGTGCTGACGCTTAATTCCTTCAAAGTAAAACCAATATCATCGTTCATCACAATGAAGGTGTTGGTTTGTGGAAGGAATAACTCTAGCATGGCCATGAAGGCCTCATAAGAGAAAACCACGGTCTTCCGAAAAGCGCGAACAACATCGAAGATCCCTGCCTCCTTCAAAATGGCTCCACCAACCTGCAAGGTGTGATCAGTCCATGATTCCTAGCTCGAATCAGCACTAAACAGCCACGTAGTCGAAAAGGCTTCACCCAATTGCTATCGTTACCCCGAAAAATGCCAAGGCCAACCGGTCTCAAATTGACCGACGAATGGTCAGAACCTTGGTAGCCACTGGAGGGCATCAACATGTCCATACGGACAGGCAACTTCTCCGCATATCCGGAAGAGCCACCAACAAAAACCCCGGTCTTTAACACATTGGTCCTCTTCACCAAGCTTGGAGGATCCTCCCTCTTGGGACACGTGGGTGAAATACTCATGATCAAGATAGTCCGATCAAAGGTCAACCGGGTAGAAATAGTTCTCTCCTCACCAACAGCTGTGTAAGAGAACTGAAAACACCTTCTTTGGTACGTCAAGTCGTCAGGGACTGCATCACCAAAGAAAAAGGTAGGCTTGGGCACAATGCTCTGATCGTCCATGACCCAAGGACGATTGCTTACCATAATCCTATAAAACTCCTCATCCTTGAGAGTGATCAATCACTGCCTCATCTCATCACGGTTGAGGGAGTCACACTCTTCCAAGTTTCTCTCCACAAACTAGACCTTCTCCCAAGCATGCTGTACGGCCACATTAGGAGACTTGGTAGACCGACGAGGTGCATCAGTAACATGCACTTTTCCCTTGTTCGTTCTGGAGGAACTACCTGCGAAGGATAAAAAAAATCAACCATCAAAATGACAGAATTTTGCTAAAAAAAATATTCTAGCGAAATTTTGGCATGATTCCGAGACAATTCTGAAGAAAAGGGAAACATCCCAAAGAAGATAGGAAGCTTGAAGATGAGCTCAACACCGCTGCAAGCTCAATGAAGCATCTTCAAAGAAGGTTTGAACTCAAACATTACTGCGAGATCAAACCAATCTCATCAAAACTCCGCAAGCTTGAAGAAGGTCTGAACATCGCTGCGAGCACCAAACTCCCAAAACTTGCAAAGCACCTCAAAATCCAGCAAGATCAGGAAAGGACCCAACATTGCTGCGAGCTCCAAATCCCAAAACTTACAAAAGACTTTCAGGTATACATTATCATGCTCCCAATTCAATTTACAAAAATCATGCATAGAAAGGAAATTGTCATGCATTAGATGCTAGGAAACCCTTGACAAAAGTTTGACCAATTCCAACCCAATTTGGTCAAAACCAATCAAACTTTGTCCAAGCCAAAACTCATGTTAGCTCGACCTAGAAATTCTAGCCTTTTATTTGATGCATAAAAAAAAATGCATGAACATATTGATTTGCATAAACCTCATTATCATGGTGAACAAAAAAAGAGAGAAAAAGAAACCCCTCAAAAAAAAAAGAGGAGAGGGGAAAGCAAAAGAAAAAAAGAAGAGAAGAAAAAAAAGGGGGACTGGCCCACAGGCTGTGGCTCACTGCCACGTGGTCGTACAGCCATGTCTGTATGGATCTGTCCGTATGGCCACAAAAAAAAAAAGAACAAAAAAAAAACGTGTAAAAAAAAGAAAGAAGAAACATGTGAAAAAAAAAGAGAAGAAAAAAAAAGAAGAAAACCGTGGGAAACAAAAAAAAAGAAAAAGAAAGAAAAAAAGAGAAAGAAAAAAAAAACTTTTTCTTACCATCCTACTTCTACAATGGAAATTTCTTGAAAAAGAAAACTTACTTGAAGCCATTGATGGAGAAGAAGAAGAAAAGCTTGAAGATCTTTGAAGAAGAAGAAGAATTCTTGATCTTGGAGCACTCTTGAAGACTTTTGCAAAAAGAAAGTAATAAGAGGAAAAGATCCAACCACCCCTTGCTTTTATAGAAGAGAGCAAATCAAAAGAGGAAACAAGGAGAAAAGAAAGGAGGTAAGTGTTAAAAATTAGCAACCTTCCCAAGAGAAATGAGATTTGAGATACTCTCTCCCGAAGAGAAGATTCTTTGAGAAATTTTCTCCCAAAAGAAAGGGAATGAGAAATACTCTCCCAAAGAGAGATACTTTGAGAAAATCTCTCCCAAAAGAAAGGAAATTTGAGAGATTATCTCCAAATAAAGATATTTTTAGATATTCTCTATCCAAAAGGATATTTTTAGATATTCTTTACAAAATGACACCATGTGAGATCTAAGCCATCTTTATTAGAGCTTAAGGTCCCATGGGTTAGTCCGGCCCAAAAGGGAAGGACCTTTCCTTTACCTCTGGGGGTAGGAAAATCATGATCGGGATAGCGGACGCAAAGCTATGGAACTGGGGTGTGGGTCTTTTGTCGAAATGGCCTTATTCTTTTTAGTTATCATGAAGTAAAAAATCGATACATATAGTATGCCTGGCCCGAATCAGCATATTTGTGTTTTACACCCCGTAACTCTTCCTCGGTCAGGCTTGCGAAGAATAGCAGAGCAAATACAAGTATTAGTAGCATAGCAAAAATGCGTTCCTCGTCATTAATATGTTTGCTCGTGGTAATTGTGGCCTCTCGGGAGAATCGATGACTGTATCTTTAATGCACTGCTAGTCCACATGACCCAGGCACTAAAAAGGGCTTCCTTTCAAAAAATTCCCCTCACTAAGAGCATACAAAATGGTCCCATGCCTCTTTTGAGTTGATTGAACCACACAAAAGAAAATCCAAGCCTCATGAGCTTCCAAACTTTCAAACCATCCCACCTCATATACCAAATTGAGCCAAAATCTTAAAATTAACATTCCACAAAATGCAAATCCTGACCCCCTAGCTCGCCACATACAGCTTGTTAGGTCACAAGGTCAAAACCAAAACCAAATCTGACCCCCCAACTTGCCACATACAGCTTGTTGGGTCAATAGGTCAAAATCCAAAAAAAATCAAACCCCAACCCCCTAACCTGCCACATACAGCTTGTTAGGTCACAAGGTAAAAAAAAACAAAACAAAAAAGATCCTTCTTGACAGCCTGATGCGCCACATAAAGCCCTTAAGTTCACAAGGTCAAAAGGAAAAACCAAAATCCAACACCCACAATCCAACTCCCTCATGTCATTTTCAAAATTTTGCCTTGAGATGGTACGTGATCTCTCCCACTACCATAAAATCCCCTTGGAAACTCAAAAGGCTATTAAAGAAAAAAGGCTCAAAGACTATTGGTCAAGTCAGAAGCTCTCCTTCAATATTATCTTCAAGGCACCTCAACTCCAAAAGCTACTCGTCGCTATACCTCGAGGGGGCATTTGCTAACACCAAAAATGTCACTTTGCCTCTTTAACATCAAGAAGCCACATGAAGTCGCATCCTACTACAAACGGGCAATGCTACTTCAAGCATCAGATCTTGTCAAAATCAAACAAAAACTGCAAGATCCTTCAAGACAGCCAAAAGAGGAGTTCACATGAAGTTTCGGGTCATTTCGACATCATTTGACCCAACTACACTCCTCCAACAGCTGAGCAGGCGCTCCCGGCGTCGGTGAAGCCAGAGACCCTGATACACAAAACAAAATACACAGCTGGCTCCAAGATGCCACCAGGAGACTCTACATCAAGTTTCTGGCCATTCCGACATCATTTGGCCTAACTTCACTCCTCCGGCAACCAAACAAGCGCTCCTGGCGGCGACGGCGTTGAAGACATCAAAACTTCGATCAGAGCCTACGGATGGTCTCAAAATACCTCCAAAAGGCTCCACGTCAAATTTCAGGTCATTCCGGCGACGTTTGACCCGACTTTGACGCTCCGAAAGAAAATCAAGCCTCTCGGCGACAAGAACCACCGAGACCATTACTCATCAAATAGAGCACATGGGCGGCTTCAACATGCTTCAAAAGGGTTGTACGTCAAATTTCAGGTCATTCCGACAACGTTTGACCCGGCTTTGACACTCCGAAACAAAATCAAGGCTACCGGCGGCGGAACACCCCGGGACCATGATATCCAAATTGGAGCTAATGGATATTCTCAAAATGACTCCAATAGGATCCCTATCAAATTTCAGGTTAATTGGACATCGGTTGACCACACATCAAAGCACAACATCTACCTCGCGGTGAAATCAAGCCTAGCAGTGACGGGACCCCAAACGGCTTCAAAACTCAAACAAAAGCCCATGGCTGGTCCTATCTACTGCTCAAGAGGCTTCACCTCAAATTTTGGGTCATTCCGACATCGTTTGACCTAGTTTCGACTCTTGACCGAAAATCGGCAATTCTGCACGACAAAGTCATCGGCTTTTCCAAAAAATAGGAAGCTTTGTGCTTCAGTTTTGCATGACTTCTCGTCAGGTTTTCTTCAGGAGAATCAAGCCAAAAAATGAGGAAAATGTCAAAAAAATACAAGAGACAAAAGGACTGAAAAAGCTCGAAAAACGGCCAAAGAAAAGGTGACCATAGGGGACCAAACCCCATGGTTGCCGGCCACCTTTGTCCGTGGGTGTCGACGACCATGGGTGCATGGTCGCCGGCGACCCTGGAAGTTCGGGTCGCCGGATTTTTGCCGAAAGGCCCGTTTTCCAATGTTAATCTGACATCTTATTACATTGTGGGCATTCCTTCTGCTGTTCTTTTAGCTTTTGTCCTCCATTTTGGAGGAAAGGTGGGTGTTCTCATCCTTTTTGTCGAATGCCTATGATATTTAGATTGTTGGAATGAAAGATGATGTTTGTGCTTGTTCCCAAAATTGTTGCAAACAGGGGCTTTGGATGGGGATTGTATGTGGGCTTATGGCACAAGTGCTAATGCTTTCAACGATAACAGTATGCACTAACAAGGAGCAAGAAGTAAGTGATGGCCTCCCATTTTAGTGATTGATTTATTTTATTTTTTTCTCTATAAAAACTTTTAGCAGAGCTAGCTAAGATAATGAGTAGGATTGAATGTGGATCAGGCTGGGGCCTGTCCTAGCCCAACTAACAAATTGAGTACATCTAAGGTAAATAAGGTAAACAGTAACTAGTTTAATGCATGCATCTCACTCCAATCTGGCATAAAAAAAAATAAAAAATAAAAAGAAGCAATCAAGACCGTGACAATTAAAGCCATCCACTGATGCTCTCATTTTACAAGAAACATGTAATCTGAGAAGGGGGAAATACCTGAGTTTTCAAGGCAGCAAGTTTTTTTCTTCCTCTTTTCCTCCTCTTCTTCGTTCCCTCCTTCGTTTTATGTTGCCTGGAAAGCGAGAGAGAGTCAAGAGAGTTCACTTGCTCGCCAGAGAGGTTGTAGGAGAAGGTCTGAAACACTTTTGATTTGGGGGTTTTCGAATGGAGAGGGTTTTCGATGATGGGATGAACGATGGTTCGAGAGAGACGAGGGTAAGGGTTGGAGATTTGGGGGTTTTCGAATGGAGAGGAATTTCAGTCGGATCGGCTGAGAGAGTGGGAGTGATGTGCCAGCGCAAGGGTTGTAGGGGATGGAAAAGACGGCGAGATGATGGAGAGGGCCAGAGAGATGAAGGGTTGCAGGGGAAAGACGGTGAGAGAGTGAGAGAGAAGAGATGGGGAGGGCTGTGCAGGGGAAATGAAGGATTACAAGGGGGAGACAATGAGAGAGAAGAGATGGGGGAGGGCTGCGCAGGGGAGAGATGAGCGAGAGAATGAGAGAGCAAGAGAGAGAGAGAAGAGATGGGGAGGGCTATGCAGGGGAAATGAAGGGTTACAAAGGGGAGACGGTGAGAGAGAAGAGATGGGGGAGGGTTGCGTAGGGGAGAGATGAGCAAGAGAATGAGAGAGCGAGAGAGAGAGAGAGAAGATCAAGAGAGCGAGAGAGAGAGCAGAGAGATCGATCCAAAGATAGCGCAGAGAGAGAGAAATAGCAAAGAGAGAGAGAGCAGAAATTAAAGAGGGATTTTGGTGGCGGGAGAGGGAAAAAAGTAGTGGGAAAAAAAGGTCTTTACCGACGTTTTAAATTAAACGTCGGTAAGAAATTTTCCGACGCAAATTTTCGTCGGTAAAAAAAAATTCGTCGGTAAAGGTCTCTGATTTTAAATTTTCCTAAAAATAAAATTAAATTTTACCAACATTTTACAAAAAACGTCGCTAAAATAAAATTGAACTTTGTCGACGGTTTTCAAGGAAACGTCGCTAAGAGTCAATTTTACCGACGTTTTGTAATTCGTCGGTATTTTTGTAGGGAAAATCAATTTCTTGGGACCCGTAGAAGTGATAAATCAATTGAAGAATTAAAGAAGGAAAACCAAGGTATTGAAGCTCTACATGGGGTCCACACTACTCTAGTTGGAAGATTCACTTCAAGCGAAACAAAAAAGAAAAAAAATGCAAAAGAAAATCCAGTCATATGAAGGACATCTAAGGTAAGGGAATTTCAAGCATTACACACAGAAGTGGGGCCCATCATGTGTTCCAATTAATAACATAAATCTGAATTTCAGATTGGGAATTAGATGTAATTTGAGGAATTTCTTAATAGAGGAAGTGGGCCCAGATTTGGACAGATTCAAGCAAATTTCAGAGTCCTAAATATGGAGGGTAGTACCCCAGAAGTTGCAAGATAAATTCAAATCCAAAGAGTCCAGGTTTCCTTAAGAACTCTACAAGTTGGATTTCAGTCAAGATATGTTTTCAAATATTTGGAAACTTTTGCAAGCCAAGAAGCTATCCAAAGGAGATATCACACGTCCAACACTTTGCCTTCCCAAGCTTCTCCATTCCAAGTTGGACGTCCAAGCCATGAATGAAGATAAAATTTAAGATTCAAATTTTGAATCTTGAATCAAGAAAGAAAATAAAACAAAGAAAACAAAAATCCAAAAGAGGCTTTACACGTCCAAAGCCATGAAGGTTCAAGATGATACACTCCAAGTGGGGTCCAAAATGCATTCAAATTAGAATTGCAGCAAAAACCTGCACGAGCACTTCCCTCAATGGTAGAGTAACTTGTAGGAACTGACGGTTCGCAAATAGGACTCCTGGTTAGAGAATTAGAAGCGACAACATCGGATTTACCAATACTTAGGCTCGAAAACGGCCAGCCGGGGGTCTAGATTGGGAAACGGCCCCCGAAAAAATCAGAAACTAGCATGAGCACTTCCCTCAAGGGTAGAGTAACTTGTAGGAACTGACGGTTCGCAAATAGGACTCCCGGTTAGAGAATTAGAAGCGAAAACATCGGATTTTCCAACACTTAGGCTCGAAAACGGCCAGCTGGGGGTCCGAAACGGGAAACGGCCCCCGGAAAAATTGGAAACCGGCATAGGTACCTTGTTCAAGGCCAAAGTAACTTATAGGAATTGATGGTTAGTGAATCGGACTTCAGGTTAACGAATCAAACGCAAAAACCGCCTGATTCTCAATACTTAGGCTGGAAAACAGGTCACCGAAAAACTTAAGAAAAGATTTATATATATACATGTTTATCTTTCATTTATAATTTAATTCATTGAAAAGATTCTAATGTTCTTTTTGTCATTGCAAATCGATGGACACTTTGGGGTCGGTTGCAGATTTTTAGGGCTGTTTTATTCTTTTTAGTTTATTTGTATATGTATATTGGACATTTATACGTGACTGTATCATTATTGATTGTAATATTTGTTTAATGAGATGAACGATATGATGAAAATTCGTGATAGTTGTTTGTTTATTTAGTAACTTTTGTTTGCATGCATTTTTTATATTGAATATAGGTACACGAACAGATTTATAAACAGGTTTACAGGAAAAATATTGAAAAAACAAATATAGCATTTTTTTAAAAAATAAAAATCATTACCAACGTTTTTTTTCGTCCAACAAAAGTATAAAATAAAAATAAAAACATAAAAGACTTTTACAGACATTTTTTTTTCGTCAGTAAAAGTATAAAATAAAAATAAAATACATAAAATAATTTTACCGACGATTTTTTGCGTCGGCAAAAGTATAAAACAAAAATAAAAAACATAAAATACTTTTAACGACATTTTATTTCATCGGCAAAAGTGTAAACTAAAAATAAAATACATAAAATAATTTTACCGACGTTTTTTTGCATTGGAAAAATTATAAAAAAAATTAAAAAAAACATAAAATAATTTTTCCGACGTTTTTTTTCATCGGCAAAAGGAGAAAGGAAAATAAATAAAAAATATAAAACTACTTTTACCGACGTTTTAATTCGTCGGCAAAAGGATCAAAAATAAAAATCAAAAAAATACTTTTACCGAAGTTTTTTCTCGTCGGTAAAAGGAATAAGAAAAGAGAAATAAAAATTATAATACTTTTACCGACGTTTCATAATTCGTCGGTACTAATCTCCAATTTTTAGTTTTCCTGGAAAATAAAGTAATTCCATGATCTAACTTTACCGACGTGTTTTTAAAAAACGTCGGCAAAAGTCAGACTTTTACCGACATTTTTATAAAACGTCAGTAAAAGTAGAATTTTTTCCAACGAAAAACGTCGGCAAAAGTCTGATTTTTACCGACGAAATTATATACGTCGGTAAAAGTCTGTCTTTACCGACGAATTTTTTAAAGCGTCGGTAAAAAACGTCACTAAAATTGCAGTAGTGTCTCACACCACCCAAGGTTCTCACAACTCCATCTGCCATTCTAATTCTAATAGCTCTCATTCCAATGGCTTTACATGCTGCATCATTACCCATTAGAGCACTACCACTATTACGTGACTAATAGGTATCAAACCATTCACGATTTGGACACATATGGTAAGAACAACCGGAATCTAAAATCTACACATCAAATGGATGGTTACCTTACGAGACCGATAGGAGTTCCACTTCCTTTTCTAAAGCAATATTGGCGGAGTCATTGCTTTCTGACTTGTCCCCAGCTTTATCCTTTCGATCTTTACTCACCTTGTAATGCGGGGAATCTTTCTTCCAGTGCCCTTTCTTTCCACAATAAAAGCATTCTCGATCTTTCTTGCTTCTAGAGTTGGGTCTTCTTGATCTGCTCCTTTCTTTGGACCTGCTATGATTATGCGAGCCTTCCTTTGCTAGGAGTCCCTCTGCATGTGAACCGCCTTTACTAGGCTTCTTTCTAGCAGCATTAGAGATAATATTCTAAGTAACCTCCTCAAAATTAAGTGTTTCCTTTCCATATAATAGGCAGTCACAAACTGCTCATATGTGTCAGAGAGAGAATTCAACAAAAGCAAGGACTTGTCTTCATCATCAAATTTCACATCGAGCCTTAACAAGTCACCGATCATACTGTTGAAGGTATTCATGTGTTCAATCAAATCACATCCTTCCTCCATCTTTAACCCAAATAACTATTTCTTTAGATGTAACTTATTGGTCAAATTCTTATCCAAGTATGGCTTCTAGAGCTTTTCCCTTAGGTCCTCTGCAGATTCCTTTTCCATGACATTGAACATAACTTCAATAGAGAGATACTACTCAATCGAGCTAACTGCTCTTTCATCAATATATGCCCAATCATCATGATCCATCGTTGCAGGCTTCATTTCTTTGCCTAGCAAAGCTACCTTGATTCCTTGTTGAATCAATTTGTTAATAGTCAATCTGCTCCGCTAACTTTATAGATCTAGTCGACGCGAGTGTGTTGGACGAAACGGAGCGCGAATCAAACTCTGGACGGTCCCGAAAAACTCGAATGAGTTTTGACCATCGAATCTGGTCAACTATGACTGTTGACCGTACTGCTGAGCTTGCTGACGTCTGGTCTGCAAATGCAGCTGGGCTTCTAGTGAATCGGGTCAGGTCGAACCTTACCTGAACTACCCTAGAACCCAAACTCGACCCAGAACCAAGGTCGTCTTCTTTGTTTGGTAACAACTCAATTCTTTAACAGAAATGTGGATGCAGTAGCGCCTTGTTGCTTCTCTATTGCAGCGAGAGGCAACACCGGTAGGCCCCCCTGGTCCAGCGACGTGGTGTGGCAATGAGGCTTCCTTCTTCATTAACAAACGGCGGCTGCGGCAACAATATTCTCCGATGACAGCGCTGCACAGTGATTTGTTCTCTGCAACGACAGCTCGAGAGAAGCCTCTTCTCAGGCAAAGTTCAGGCACAAAAGAGCCTTGGACCACCTCTAATTGGCGACGCTCTTCTTCTTCGTCTTCTCCCCGTGATGGAGAATCCGGGTCCTTTTACTTCTATTCCGAAGAGTATCAAAATTGGCGGCAATCTATGATCTACAACTCCAAGTTCAATCACTGCAAATAGAATTGATCCTTCTTCGATCTCTATACCCGAGACCCTCCGAGAGATCCGATCAATCCGTCGAATCTCTGGCAATGGATCGCGCAGGCCCACACTAGGAAACCTAGCTCAGATACCAATTGTTGGAAATTAATTTGGGCAAAATACGCATGATGAATCAACCACAAGCACACAAGAGATTTTTGTGGTTCGCCTACGTCAACCAGGCATGCGCGTTCCACTCGATTTCACTATATAGGAAATAGTGAAACTCGTTACAAGGATTCCAAAACCCTCTAACTAGCATACTCTCTCCCAACAAATCTCAATCTTTCTCTTACACCCTCTCTCCCCACGGATCTCAATCGAGATCTTTCTCTCACACCCTCTCCCCTTGTTCCCCTTGCTTGCTTTTTTTCTTACTTACTTACAAAGAATGACCCAAAGAGAATATAAGAAACTAGCGCTAACAGAGTTGAGTCCCAAGTAAATCATTCATTAAAGCTCGTTGAACCTTTTGAGCCAAATCCAACATTTCCCAATATGTATTGCATTGTCTTGAATGATATTTACTTCTATAATTTTCAATATGAAAATTAGCCACATTTTTCTACAACGGTAAGAACTGAATAATTTTTATCTATAATGCTTCTTACTTCATCTACATTGGTTGCCAACTTATATATATGTAAACCCCCTTTTACCTCATCCGATTTGAAAGTATGCTCCCTCCCGCCCAAACTCACCTACCTTTCCCGGCCAACCCCCAAACCATCCTGCCTTCTCCGGCCACCTTCCCTCCTGCTGCCACTCCCGCCCACCTACAGCTACAGCCAGTTATCCAACCCTCTGGTCATCAGAATCCACAAGCCCCTGTCCTATCAGTTCCCAGCTCTCTCCTACCACCTCCCCTCCTGACCACTTCCCCTGGCCATCCTCCGCCCCCCTCTTTCCCTTCTCTCCCCCACCCTGTACATCTTCTCCAGCCTCTAGTCAGTCAGCCTCTGCAGCTTCCCCTTCTCCCAGCGCCCATCTCCCTCCAACCCCTCTCTCTTCAACCTCACAACTTCCCTCCACTCCCCTCCCAGGTTTCTCCCTTGCCTCCCCCAGTCTCCTTCCCTGCTGAACCTAGCCCTGCAGTCCTTGTATCCAACCCAGATCCTCACCCTCTTGCCATCTATCCCTCAGGTGTCTTTCCCTCCTCCCTCCCCCCTTTCCCTTCCTTCCCCTCCCCCCCTCTTCAACAATCTTTCGCTAAGCTCTTTACAGAGTCCAACATCTGTCCTCCAGCCTCTCTTTCCCCTCCTCAGTGGATCAATGGTAAGCCATCCATTACTATCCCTCAATCTATGCTTGTTTCCAGCAAAGAATCATTCTCTTTTGCAGTCATTGGGCGATTTGTAGGTAGGCGTCCTTCCCTTGAATGGATGGAAGCCAAAGCCAAGCTTTGGACTCTTTCCAGGCCTTGCATGGTCTCCCTCACAAACAGAGGCCATTTCATTTTTCGTTTTAACTCCCCAGCTGATAAGGCTTCAATACTCAGTTCTTCTCCCCTCTCCATTGATAAAAAGAAAGTTTTCTTCTTATCCTGGTCTCCTGGTCAGGATGAAACTACCTGGCCTTCCATAGCCCCTGTTTGGATTCGTATGTCTGGGATTCCATATCACTGCTGGAGTCAGCACATCATCCTCTCCCTTGCCAACTCAATAGGGCAGCCTATCAAACTAGACAACATCACATTGGCCCAACGAATCCTCTCTTTCGCTAGAGTCCTTGTGAATGTTGATCTCTCTAAACCCAAACCTTCCTCCATCTTGGTTAACTTTCAAGGAGAAGGTGAACAGGCAATCTTAGTGGACTATGAGCAATGCCCCTGTTCCCTTTGCCTCTCCCCTGGCCACAATCAGTCCTCTTGTCCCCTCTCTAGGACTTCCTCTGTTTCCACCTCATCCTTGACCCCCACTGTGTCTTCCTCAACCTCCTCCCAGCTCCCTATTCCCCCTCCCCAATCCAGTCTTCCAGCTCCAACAATCCTGTTGGATCCTCAGTCTAACCCTTCTAGCCGAGTTTCTACAGTGATCCATTCCAGCTCCTCTTCTTCCCCTCCCCCTATCCTTTCAACCTTAACCAACTCTACAGTAGCCTCAGCTCCCAGTTCCACCCCCGCAGTCCTCCTTTCTCCTTCAGAGGCATCTCCAACTCCACTAGGTCCTTTTCTTCCCTCTGGCCAAACAAATCCTAAGTCCTCTACCGTTCAGTCCCAGGAAACCAATCACCACCAGGCTCTTTCCCCTTCCCTCCTTAATGACCTACCCTATGATGTAGCCTCTACCATTCTACAGAAATCCTCCACCCCTTCCATAGACCTCTCCAACCCTTTTTCCGTACTAGAAAACTACACTTTCCTAGACCCTGTTGACAACCCCTCAATCTATGGCCGCAACCTTCAAGCCTACTCAGAAGTCCTCTCCTCCCCTGAGTTGCCCCCTGGATTTGAGCCTCCCTCCATGCCACCAGTCCCCTCCTCTCAAGTTGGCCTTTGTTCCCCCTGCTCCAACCACTTGGCCCAAGCCCCCAGTAGCCCACAGACTCTTCCTCCTAGTCCCCAACTGGATACTACTGCTGCTAACCTTCCTTCCACCACCACTACCAGAAGGTCAGTTAGGAAAGGCAAAACTCACTCCCTATCAGCTCCCTCTCCTGGCCCGTCCACAAGGAGGACTAGAGGTAAGAATCCCCCACCCCCAACCCCTTCATCATGTTAAAAGTCCTTTATTGGAATTGTAGGGGCATAGCCAATCGCCCTACCCAACGTGTCTTGGCTAACATGCTTCGCAAATACTCCCCTGACCTTATCTTCATCTCTGAACCAATGACCCTTTTCTCCCAAGCTATCTCTAATAGCTGGAATAGCCTTGGCTTTGACACCTTCCATTCCAACAGTTCTTCAGCCTCCTCTTCTCTAGCTAACCTTTGGTGTCTTTCCAGATCGTCTCATCCTCTCTCAATTACAGTGAAAGACTTCTCTCCTCAACACCTCTCCATGTTCCTCCTCAACTCCTCTACAGGCCTCACCACTATCATCACAGGGGTCTATGGCTCCACCAACCCAACCCAGAGAAGGGACCTCTGGGCAGTCCTTACTGACTCCACCACAACCTCTATGCCCTGGAGTTTCATAGGGGACTTCAATGCATCCCTCTGTCATGCTGACAAGCTCAGTATCCGTCCTCCAAACTCCTCCTCCATGAATGCCTTTCAATCAGCAGTGCTCCAAGCTGGCCTCCATGACACCAAATTCGTAGGTAACAGATATACTTGGTCCAATAATAGGCAAGGATCCTCTTATGTGGCAGCCAGGTTAGATAGAGTTCTGGTTAACTCCATCTGGTTGCGCCACTACATTGATCCCACTATCCATCACCTGCCCAGGATTTCCTCATATCACAGCCCTGTTCTTCTTGTCCATCACTCCTCCCCTCCCCTTTCTAACCCCCCCTTCAAATTCGAAAATAAATGGTTGATGCACCCCTCCTTTCTTGAAACTGTTAAGGCCAGTTGGGATCTTCCAATAGCAGGAGACCCCCAATTCATTCTGGCTCAAAAGCTTAAATCTCTCAAGCTCTCTCTTAGGCAATGGAGTAAATCAACCTTTGGAAACCTCTCCCAGAACATCAACAATGCTGAAGACAAAGTCCTTCTCTGTCAATTACATTTTGATTCTGATCCCACAGACCTATCCAGGGATGCCCTTCTCTCGGCCAAAGCAGATCTTCATGAAGCTCTTACAGCCCAAGAAACCCACTGGAAACAAAGATCCAGAATTCAGTGGCTGGAAGAGGGTGATCATAACACTAAGTTCTTCCATCTTTCGGCCAAGGTCAGGAGCTCTTTTAAATCAATTCACCACCTTTCCATTAATGGCTCTACCACAGAAGACCTACCTACCATTCAAGCCCATGCAGTGGACTATTACTCCAATCTTTTTAAGTCCCAGTCCAGTCACCCCTGTCCTTCTCTGTTCCAAATAATTAGCCCGAAGGTCTCTGACTCAGAGAACTCATCCCTTTCCTCCATTCCATCCACTGTTGAGATTAAGCAGGCAGTTTTTTCCCTCAACAAGCAAAGCTCCCCTGGTCCAGACGGTTTTAATGGGTCCTTTTTCACAGCTACCTGGAGTATCACAGGGAACTCAGTAGTAGCAGCAGTGCAGCATTTTTTCCTCACCAAAAGATTGCTTAGAGCCACCAACACTTTCTTTCTAGCTCTAATTCCTAAGATGAAATCTCCAAACTCTCTAGCAGATTACAGACCCATCAGCTTGCTGAACTTTTCATATAAAATCCTAGCCAAAATCCTCTCCTCCAGACTCTCTTCTATAATTCCCAACCTGATCTCCCCCCATCAAGCAGCTTTCATTAAGGATAGATCCATCCAGCATCACACAGGCTTGGCATTTGAATTATTTCAAAAACTGAACTCCAAGTTAGCTAAAGGCTCCTTTTGCTTAAAGCTAGATATCTCCAAAGCTTTCGACAAGTTGAATTGGGCCTTTCTCTTCTCAGCTCTCAAGTTCTTTAACTTCTCTGAGGCCTGGATTTCCCTTATTAAAGAGTGTGTTTGCACTACCAAGTGCTCAGTGCTCCTCAACGGTAGGCCTCAAGGCTTCTTCAGTTCTTCTTGTGGTATTAGACAGGGTGACCCACTGTCTCCATACCTATTCATCCTAGCAGAGGAAATTCTGAGCCTCCACCTCAACAGCCTTCAGCTCCAAGGTCACCTCCTTCCTCTTTCCAAGGTCCCCTCCACTCCCTGTCATCTGCTATACGCAGATGACATCCTCATTTTTATGAAAGGGGCTGCTACCAGTGTCTCTATCCTTCAAGATCTCCTGGAGTCCTACCAATTGGCAGCAGGCCAATTCTTCAATTTGCAGAAGAGCCAACTCTTTATTGGCAAATGCAGCTCTAGAAGGAAGAGAAGTATCAGCTCCACCCTTGGTATTCAAGAAGTCTCTTCACACCTCAAGTATCTGGGCACTCCAATCTGTTTTGGGTCCCCAAGAAGGAGACATTTCCTACCTCTGCTAGATGCAGTTCAGGCTAAACTCTCTGCATGGAAAGCCAAAATGTTGTCTTTTGCAGGAAGACTAATTCTCATTAAGCATGTCATCTCTAGTCTTCCAGTCCACATGGCAGCTATCATCCCTTTGCCTGTTTCAGTTTGTAAAGAGATCGAACGTCTGATGAGGCAATTCCTCTGGTCTGGGAACGACAGCACCCGCAAGGTTAATTATGTTAGTTGGTCTACAGTCACTCTCCCTAAGGCAGAAGGTGGATTGGGTATCAGGAAAGTTACAGAGGTGAACACTGCAGCTTTTCTCAAACTTGGTTGGCAAGCCTCTACCTCAATCTCTCTTTGGTCTAAATGGTTTAAGAACCGATACTTCAAATACCGATCCATATGGAGCCCAGACAATTCAGGCTATGGTTCTAGCATCTGGAAGAAAATCCGAAGATTAGCTCACATAATTCACCTAGGTAGCTCTTGGACCCTTGGCAACGGTCAGAGTATCAATGCCTGGCACGATTCTTGGACAGACAGTGTCCCTATCTCTTCAAACTTCCCTGGTCACATTTTTCCTCGAGACCAACGGCTCTCTTCTCTTCATCAATCAGGTACTTGGGTCCCTCCAGAGCATATGCCGAGTTCCATTCAGCAGTCCCTCCTTCTTCTCCTCAAGGATCAAGCTCTAAATCCTGTCTCTAGTGATTCCCTTAGATGGAGATATACTTCTGACGGGAAGCTTTCCATGAGCTCCGCTTGGCAGATGATCAGGCACAGAGCTCCTCGTCTCCCCTGGCCTAAGTTGGTTTGGAATTCTCTATCCCCTCCAAGAGTTAACTGCTTTGGATGGCGTCTGATGCACAACAAACTCCCTTCAGACACTTGGCTCAAACGGTTGGGTATCTCCTTAGCCTCCAGGTGTAGTCTTTGTAGAGCTGCTGAGGATTCTGTGGGTCATCTCTTCTTTAGCTGTGATCTTGCAAAAGCTATCTGGTCCTGGATGCTCCAAGCGGCAGAGGTTCCCCCCCTTTCGATCTTGTCAGCCACCTCCCTTTGGTCGTCCTTTTCCAAAGGTTCTGATGCAAATGGCACCAAACTCATGGCTGCAATCTTCATCACCATCGTCTACTACATATGGAAATCTCGCAATGAAGCTATCTTTGAAGCTCGCAGGCCCTCCCTTCACTCCATCCAGGCCTCTCTGATAGAAGCTATCTCCTTCTCTCTCAAGCATCTGAATTCTCCTTTTGTCAGTCTCCACCTCCATGCCTTGATCGCCACTTTGAGAATTTAGCCAGAGGATAGTTAGCAGAGTCTCCATGTCTGGAGTGCTTTGCTCCTTTTTGGCGCCAGAGTTTTTCTGCTGCTTTTCTTCTCAGACCTTTGTATTCTTCTCAGACCTTTGTATTCATTTTGGGGGTCTTCTCAGACCTTTGTATTCTTTTTTCCCTCTTTCTCTCTTTCAATACAATTTACCCTTATAGCAAAAAAAAAAAAAACTTATATATATGTATGGTTCACGTTGTTTGATCATAATCTGTTGAATGTTGACTTCTAATTACTTCTGGTACACGGTCTCATTGCCATCATAGATTCATAGGCCACAAAACATTTATTACTTTATAGAAAGTTACTAAACTTAATCTAATTATTTTATATTATATCGTCGAATGTAGGCTATAATAAAGTCAAAGCTATTTTTTTTGCATATATTTATGAAAACGTTGATATGAAGGCATACAAATTTGATATGAACTCATTTTTGTAGAATGAACAAGCAACAAATTATCCAAGTAAGAGTTAGTAGCCTAAAGTTGATTGTCTACCAAGTTTAGCTGCATTTAAGGAACACGGAATAAATGCCTTGTATGTGTTGTTTCACTAAATAAATGCATTTAGACTTGAGGATATGGCTAATTATAATTTACCTTCCAATTCTTTTTTGTTGCATTATTTGTTCTTTTTGTTTGCAAGAATCCACGAAGTTTCTAGCTACTCTTTTAAAAACAAGAATGCTCAGTGCGTATATGAAAGAAGCACATTTGGGAATAAATTTCAATGCCACAACACACCTAAATTCTAAGTCGTGAACTTTTTTTTTTCACAAGTGGCATTGCACGCGCGCGCGCACACAAAAAAAAAATGATTACTATTTAATATAAATGCCCCATTAATTTAAAAGCCCTTATGACATTTTTCTCTTTAGATTGGCATTACTAAATAGTAAAGCTCTAGCATTGCAGGAGATCTTGGTGATCAAATCAAATGGATATTTCTCAAAAAAATAAATGGGATGACAATGTATCAGGCCCAATTCACACAAGCCAACCAAAGGCCCATACCGCCCACACATCTCTAGCTATAATCTACCAGCTAGACAAAGTCTAGAAATATCTTGGAGACTGCCTTAGAGATACCGTCAATCATCATCCACCTCATACACGGTTTGTAGAGCCCGGATCACCTATGGCAAATATTACACTTTAACCGTGAGTGGACCAATAACAGTCCACCATGCATTAAAAAATTTAGGTGATTTTCTTTCTTTGATTTAAACTTTTTTGAAACTTCAAAATCATCTAAATTTTTGGATGACGTGGCGGACTGTTATTGATCCACTCATGATGAAGATGTAATGAATACGATAGGTGATCCGGACTCCGGTTTGTATAGCCAACCCATACACCGTTTACCGCGAGCAAACATGTAACAAATCCCATAAAAATCAAAGTGAAATATTGCATACAACAACATGTACATACATTATATATTCAATAGATTCCTCTGTCTCTCTTTCACGTTGAGATTGAGAAAAACTTGCCCAAACCATTTTTCAACTCTTTTATGGTATCAGAGCCCAATAGCTCACACGAGATTGATTCTATGGCTTCTTCCTCACCAACATCTTTTTCATCAATGGTACCTACCAACACAACTTTTGTTCTCTAATATAACTCATTTGGTACCCATTAAGTTGGAAAGAGGAAACTACCATGTATGGCAATCTCTGTTCCTCCCAATACTCCGAAGCCACAATCTTTTCGGGTTTGTGGACGGCTCCAAACCTTGCCCACCGCAATTTCTTATGGGATCTGATGACAAGATCTCCACTACCGTCAATCCCGAGTACACAAAGTGGATTGTCCATATAATGACCCGGGCCTACCATCCACATGATATTGTCTGCTTTCGCTCATGGGAGTCCAAACCAATCTTGCCTCATGGTTTTAAAAGGCCTCATGCCGAGATAAGGGCTAGGTCACACACATATACCCAAGATCTGAATTAGAATGTTTCCGATGTAGAACTTATGCACCACTGCATACCTAATCCTCGTCGAGTCCAACGCCCTTCTACAAGGAAGCCACAAGCGTGACATACTCCCTCATCGGAAAACAGAGTCGTCCTCGGCTCTGATACCATCTTTAACGACCTAGGCCTGCCATCCACATGATATTATTCGCTTTGGCTCATGGGAGTCCAACCCAATCTTGTCTCACAATCTTAAAAGGCATCATGTGGAGTTAAGGTCGGGTCACACATATATATACCAAAGATTTGGACTAGTGTATTCTTTGATGTGGGACTTGTGCACCACTGCATACCTAATTCTTAAGAGTTGCCCCCGCATTCTCTATCTAGGCGGATGCTTGTCGGACCCAATGCCTTTCTACAAGGAGGCCACAGACGTGACATACTCTCCTACCGGAAAACTCTATCTGGACGGATGTCATGCCCGTGGCCCTCCTGTAGAAGGGCATTGGGTCCAGCAAGCATCCACCTAGATAGAGAGGGTGGGGGAAACTCTTAAGAACTGGGTATGCGGTGTTACACAAGTCCCACATTGGAAAACATGCTAGTCCAAATCTTGGTTGTATATGCGTAAGCCGGCCTTAACTCAACATGAGGCCTTTTAAAACCGTGAGGCAAGATTGGGTTGGACTCCCTTGAGCCAAAACGGACAATATCATGTGGATGGCGGGCCTGAGTCGCTATAGATGGTATCTTAACCGAGGACGGCTTTGTTTTCCGATAGGTGAGTATGTCACCCCTGTGGCCCCCTGTATAAGGGCGTTAGGTCGGAGCATCTGTCTAGATAGAGAGGGCAAGGGAAACTCTTAAGAACTAGGTATGCAGTGGTGCACAAGTCCCACATCGGAAAACACGCTAGTCCAGATCTTGGTTGTATATGTGTGACCCAGCCTTAACTCGACATGAGGCCTTTTAAAACCATGAGGCAAGATTGGGTTGGACTCCCTTGAGCCAAAACGGACAATATCATGCGGATGGCATGCCCGAGTCGCTATAGATGGTATCAGAATTGAGGACGGCTCTGTTTTTCGATGGGGGCGTATGTCACGCCTGTGGCCCCCTGTAAAAGGGCATTGGGTCTGACGAGCATCTGTCTAAATAGAGAGGGCATGGGAAACTCTTAAGAACTGGGTATGCAGTGGTGCACAAGTCGCACATCGGAAAACACACTAGTATAGATCTGGGTTGTATATATGTGACCCGACCTTAACTCGACATGAGGCCTTTTAAAACTATGAGGCAAGATTGGGTTGGACTCCCTTGAGCCAAAACAAACAATATCATGTGGATGGCGGGCCTGAGTCGCTACAGATGGTATCAGAACTAATGACAGCTCTATTTTTCGGTGGGGGAGTGTGTCACACCTGTGGCCCCCTGTAGAAGGGCGTTGGGTCTGACGAGCATTTGTCTAGATAGAGAGGGCAGGGAAACTCTTATGAACTGGGTATGCACTGGTGCACAAGTCCCACATTGAAAAACACGCTAGTTTAGATCTTGGTTTTATATGTGTGACCCGGCCTTAACTCGACATGAGGCCTTTTAAACCGTGATGCAAGATTGGGTTGGACTCCCTTGAGCCAAAACGGACAATATCATGTGGATGGCGAACCCATGTCGCTACAAATGGTATCAGAACTGAGGACGGCTCTATTTTCCGGTGGGGGAGTATGTCACGCCTGTGGCCCCCTATAAAAGGGAATTGCGTCCGAGGAGCACCTGTCTAAATTGAGAGAGCAGGGGAAACTCTTAAGAACTGGGTATGTAGTGATGCACAAGTCCCACATTATAAAAACATGCTAGTACAGATCTTGGTTGTATATGCGTGACCGACCTTAACTCGACATGAGGCCTTTTAAAACTGTAAGGCAAGATTGGGTTGGACTCTCTTGAGCCAAAGCGGACAATATCATGTGGATGGCGGGCCCGGGTCTCTAAAGATGGTATCAAAAGTGAGGACGACTCTCCTCATCTATGAAGAATTGACACTTGAGGAAAATCAACTTGTTGCCCCTTTAACCGAAGCTACATCTACAGCCTTCTCAGCCTCACGTACTACATGATCCTCTCAATGAGGAAATTATCTGGGATCCACTTCCCATCGTGGCCGAGGTAGAGTGCGTCGATCAGGTTCAAGTTCTGGGCGTGGGTCCCACAACAATTATAATTCAACTCGGGCTCCAAGCAGGGCCGTCTCAAGACAATATGTGGCCCCAGGCGAAAGTATAAATGAGGCCCCAAAATTTGTGGCTCCAGGCAAAAGTACAAAAACTTTGTTTTTTCTTTTTTAGTTTTTTTTTTTTTTGGAACTTGTTAAGGGATTCATTTTTTTAAGTGAATTTAACCTTTCTTGCCTTTTGTGATGCAAATTTATTGATCAAGTTTTTGTATTCAAGGTTTTCCAAAATTTTCTTCTCAATAGATAAAATGGCTAACCCGCTTAATCTCTCTTGTGACATAGTTGATCGCAGATAAGATTTTATTAACTTTAATTTCGAGAAACTTCTTTCGGCGGAAGCAACCGTAACAGGTACTGTTAATAGTATTCTATAAGAAATATATGAATTTGGAAAAGACTCAATTTTATTTAAATAATCTAATACTTGAAGTGCGCTTTGAGTTCCTGTTGGCAAAGCTTCTCTTAATACTTTTAGTTCTCCAAACAAGTCTATACCTTCAATGTCAGAATGCTCCCCATGTTTTAGGAATTGCTCAAGATTAAGACAACTCTGTTTCAAATCATCATCATCTAATAACTTCAACCTTTTGATATCAAATAAAAATCCAAACATTTCTTCGTAGCTCTTAAGTTGTTCAAACCTATTTCTAATAGATGAAAGTGCTTGATCCACAATACATAAAAAATAAGTAGTTCTAAAAGACTCTTCTGGGGATTGAGTCACCTCGTTATCGGCACTCTCATCAAATTGTTTTTTCCTTCGGATTATACGTCTTTCATGAAATATTGGTTCAACATTCATTTCACGTGCTATACATTTTGCAATATCTATAGATTTCTCAAATCCATTTTCTCTAAACTTTTCAAAGAATGTAACAAGACCTTTTAATTCACTAATGGCACCATCAATATACATTTTTTTAGATTGTAAACTTTTACTAACCAAATTAACAGAAAATAATATTTCATACCAAATAACCATACCTAATAAAAACTCATAATTTCCTATATCATGTATAGCTAAACTTTCAGCTTCACTTTTTACTTTTGGATCGTCACTACTATTTGCTAACTCAAGTAATGCATCTCTTATTTCTGGAGCTTGATACCTTATTGCTCTAACACTTTCTTCTCGACTCTCCCAACGTGTTATTGATAATGTCTTAACAGTAAGCTTTTTCACATTGTCTGTAAAGATTTTCCACCGCTTAGTTGATGAAGAAAATAAACAATAGATACGTTGGACTACTCCAAAAAAAGACACCGCTTTTATACAAGAGCTTGCCATATCACTAATAACTAAGTTAAGACTATGACATCCACAAGGTGTATAAAATGCTCTAGGATTCAAATCTAACAATCGTTTTTGTACACCTTGTTGCTTACCTTTCATATTCGATCCATTGTCATATCCCTGCCCTCTTACATCATTAATATCTAGATTAAATAGTTCTAAAACTTTGATGAGTTCCTCAAAAAGTCCTTTTCCTGATGTATCATCAACTTTTATAAAATCCAAAAAATATTCTTCAATTTGTACTGGGCTTATTGAAACATTTACAAATCGTAAAACGAGGGTCATTTGTTCATGATGACTTATATCCGGAGTGCAATCAAGGATAACAGAAAAGTATTTTGCTTCTCGAAGTTTTGTAATTATGAAATTTCTTACTTCAGTTGCCAACAATTGTATCAATTCATTTTGGATTATGTGCCCAAGATAGTGATTATTAATTACACCTTGTTTGATACGCCGAACATGTTCTTGCATTACTAGATCGAATTCAGCAATCATTTCAATAATACTTAAGAAAATCCCATTATTCTCTTCATAAAGCTTCTCATTGCTTCCACGAAATGCCATGTTATTCTTAGAAATGGTTTTAATCACAGCAATAATTCTTACTAGTACATTTTTCCAATGTTTTTTTTCCTTATCAATTTGTTCTTGGATATCTTTATCAATTGTCTTATTATTTAATAACCTTTGTTTTAAATCAATCCACAAAAGCATGTTTTTAGCATGTCCAGTTGAGTTCTCATGACGTTTTAGTTTAAGACTAATATTTCTCCAATCTTTGCATCCTTCATTACTCAATTGACTTTTCTTAGACTTTGAAAATAACTTGCAGCAGAAACAAAAAACCTTATCACAATGTTTTGAATATACCAACCATTTTCTATCAAACTTTTCTCCATTTGGCGCTATTTGAGTATAATGTCTAATTGAAAATCTCCTTGACTTTTCACCGACTGGATATTTTAAACCGATTTCCCTAACTGGACCTTTTTCTACTAATAAATCTCTTAGTTTTATATCAACATTATTCCATTGTCCCGGGTCATATATATCTGCAAGTAGAGTGTTAGATGGTTCACCGGGGTTCTCCTCAAATGACGAAACTTCCGCTGAGTTTAAGTTTATTTTCCTATTCTCATTCAGCTCAGCACTTTCATTAGGTTCTATGCTAGGAAGAACATGTTCAATTTTATCATTTTGTCTAATTCTTTCATTATCATCGAGTTCATGTTCAATTTCATCGTTTTCTCTAATGGTTTCAATATCATCTAATTTATGTTCGTCATTACCCTCTAGCTGTTCATTCTCTATAGGTGGGTTCACTATCTCATCTTCTTTATTTCTTTTAATAAATTTATACATCGCATCTTTTTGAGATTGAATCAACTCTTGTTCTTTTTTTTTCCGTTGACGTTTTTGAGCACCAGATTCAAACTTACGTTTCATAGTAATAACAAATAGATAAATATCACCTATATTGTAACAGTATATTAGATGCAAATTTGATTAAAAAAAAAAAGAACAAAAAAAGCCAAGAACCTGTTCCAAGAGAGCAAGCGCAGTCCAAGTCGGCAAGTCCGGATCTACAAACCAGGCCCTCGTGATGTTTGTTACTGTCTTACTGATGTAAGCCCACTCCAATGAAGTGAATAAGTGATGATGATGCTAAGATGCAGCTGCCAGCCTGCCACTCGCCCACAGCCCACTCCACCACTCGGCCCACAGCCCACTCGTGTAAACAGTAAACGTGTTCTGTACTGTGCATAGAATGAGGTCAAAGCTTAAAAGTTAAAACCCTTATTAAAGGGTTCTGCTCTTCTAATGCTCTATGTCAAATGGATGGAACTCCCAGGCGGTGCTTCTTCGGCGGTGCTTCTTCTTCTTCTTTCCTTTCTTTTTTTTTTTCAGTTTGATTCAATGAATCAATCAGAGAAGAGGGACTGACTGCTACCTGCTGTCTGGAGGGGCTGAGTCTGAGATCGGGGAGATGATGAGAAGAGAAGAGAAGAGGGCCTGAGATTGGCTGAGATCGGCTGAGAAGAGAAGAGGGGCTGATGCGATGATGGTCCAGTGCCAGGTACCTTCTCCACCTCGGTGCCTCGCTGCTGCTTCTTCTTCTTTGCTTTTTTTTTTCTTTTTTTCTGCTTGATTCAATCAGAGAAGAGGGGCTGAGATCGGATTTGGTATGGATGGAAGAGCTCGATTGGGGGGCGGCTGGAATTGGGGGACACAATTTTTTTTTTTTTGTTGTTGTTGTTTGCTAGATTATGGAGAATAAAACAATGGGTTTTGGGTTTGGGTGGAGGAGATAAATAGAGCAGAGTGGGTTGGGGAGTCTGTGGAAAACGAAGAGTTGCAGTTGCACCGTGGGTTGGGCAGTCCGTGGAAAACGAAGAGCTGGGGGTTAATGCTTTCTTTCGATTGGGCGTTGGTTGGTTAATGGTTAATGTATTTACCGTTGGTAGAGAATGATGAATTAGGCTTTTGGTTGGTTAACTTATTTACCGTTAAGTGGTAGATAATGATGAATGAGGCTTGAAAATTGGGATTTGCCTTAGCCTGATTTACAAAATTTTGAGGCCCCCCTCATGGTGAGGCCCCCACCACCTGCTTCAGCAGCTTATGGGGTGAGCCGGCCCTGGCTCCAAGTCAGTCCTCCCGAAAAGGAACTTCTACAAATCGCCCCCATTTGTCAATTATCCAACCGGATGGGGCATCTTGCCATTGATTGCCTTCATCGTGTGAATCATGCCTATAAAGGCCGTGTCTCTCCACAAAGATTGATGGCCATGATCGCCAATCAATCCCCTATTATAGATCAGAGCTGGTACACAAATTCTGGTATTGCTCACCACATTATATCTGATTTGGCAAACCTCTTGGTCTACTCGGAATACCAAGGTGGTGACACCCTTTAGGTTGGGAACGGTCAAGGTCAGGGCCGTCTCAAGACAATATGTGGCCCCAGGCGAAAGTATAAATGAGGCCCCAAAATTTGTGGCTCCAGGCAAAAGTACAAAAAATTTGTTTTTTCTTTTTTAGTTTTTTTTTTTTTGGAACTTGTTAAGGGATTCATTTTTTTAAGTGAATTTAACCTTTCTTGCCTTTTGTGATGCAAATTTATTGATCAAGTTTTTGTATTCAAGGTTTTCCAAAATTTTCTTCTCAATAGATAAAATGGCTAACCCACTTAATCTCTCTTGTGACATAGTTGATCGCAGATAAGATTTTATTAACTTTAATTTCGAGAAACTTCTTTCGGCGGAAGCAACCGTAACAGGTACTGTTAATAGTATTCTATAAGAAATATATGAATTTGGAAAAGACTCAATTTTATTTAAATAATCTAATACTTGAAGTGCGCTTTGAGTTCCTGTTGGCAAAGCTTCTCTTAATACTTTTAGTTCTCCAAACAAGTCTATACCTTCAATGTCAGAATGCTCCCCATGTTTTAGGAATTGCTCAAGATTAAGACAACTCTGTTTCAAATCATCATCATCTAATAACTTCAACCTTTTGATATCAAATAAAAATCCAAACATTTCTTCGTAGCTCTTAAGTTGTTCAAACCTATTTCTAATAGATGAAAGTGCTTGATCCACAATACATAAAAAATAAGTAGTTCTAAAAGACTCTTCTGGGGATTGAGTCACCTCGTTATCGGCACTCTCATCAAATTGTTTTTTCCTTCGGATTATACGTCTTTCATGAAATATTGGTTCAACATTCATTTCACGTGCTATACATTTTGCAATATCTATAGATTTCTCAAATCCATTTTCTCTAAACTTTTCAAAGAATGTAACAAGACCTTTTAATTCACTAATGGCACCATCAATATGCATTTTTTTAGATTGTAAACTTTTACTAACCAAATTAACAGAAAATAATATTTCATACCAAATAACCATACCTAATAAAAACTCATAATTTCCTATATCATGTATAGCTAAAACTTAAAGGAATTGGTAACATTGTTAGAAAATCAGTGGAGACAAAGAAGGATATCGTATACTAATTGGTTTATTTGCTTTTAAAGTTGGCGTTGGTTTTACCAATAGCGACTGCGTCGGTAGAAATAACTCAGCAATGAAGTATATATGTAAATAATAGGTTGCGTAACCGAATAGGAGATCAATAGATGAATGACTGTTTTAGTCGCAAATATTGAAAAGGAAGTGATTGCTAGGGTTGATAATGAAGCTATTATGCAACAATTTCAACACATGAAAAACCTGTTGAGGACAACTGTAGGAGTTTATGTATTTGAATTTTCTTTTTGGATTAAGAACTATTAGTAATATTGTATTAAAATTTCTGGTTTTTTTTCGTTTGAAAATTCAATATTATCGTGGTCAGATTATCAGAAATAGATTATTTGATAATTTTATATTATAATTGTCGATTATCGAAAGTAGATGATAGATGTTGATAAATGGGAAAAAAACTTATTCGATTTGCGGAAGATAAATCTTTTGTTGACCACACTAACTTGAATTCCTGGAGCCTCATCATGATATATATTCCATAACTCATCATGATATTCTCTCGACCAGTATGGCTCACTTTCCTTATGGATCCCTCTCATACGACCTTCCACTCATCCGATCTCAATTGATTCTCTACCACTAGATTCAACACAGTCCGATCATTCTGCAGCAAATGACACTTAGACCAGTCCACATGGTGCTTCGCTAAGCCCATATGAGGATCCCTCATCACCCGTTGCCAGCCCCCACATACTCACCCAGCCCCTATACTACACCGGTGCATATACACCAACCAGGACCTACAGCCCAACATGAGCCCAGTCCGTCCCCCTCAAGTCCAACGCCCACACCAACATGCTCATCACCCACTCTGTCCATTCTACAGTTCTACCCCTACATGCCATACCTAAATCTAATGCCCCTATGAAAACCCGAGCTAAGAATGGAATCTTCAAAAAAAAAAAAAAAAAAGTTGCATGGGTGTCTTCCAAACACTATCTACCCTCTGGTCTCCTCCATCACCTTGAACATTAAGAACCTAAGTCCTTCACCAAGGCTTTTGAGAGTTTGGAGTGGAGAAGGGCTATGGACCATGAATTTACCACTCTTCAAAAATGTGGGACCTGGACCTTAGTTCCTTTTAAGCCAACTATGAATGTTGTTGGCGATAAAATAGGTGTACAAAATTAAACGCCATATATGCTGATGGTACTATTAGTCGCTACAAAGCCCATTTAGTTGCCAAGGGGTTTCATCAACAACCTGGGACTAACTTCTTTGAGACATTTATCCCCCTTGTGAAGCCGACTACAATCCGTTTGGTTCTCACAATTGTTGTGCACTACAATTGGGACATTTGACTACTCGAAGTAGAAAGTGCCTTTTTGCATCGTGATTTATTGGAGGAAGTCTACATGGCCCAACCGCAAGGATATGTGGACCCCGTATTCCCAAACCATGTATGTCGAACGAGCAAGTCAATTTATGGGCTCAAACAAGCACCACGTGCTTGGTACACTAAATCTAGGACTCATTTATTTAAACTTGGATTCAGAAATTCTCAAGCTGACACCTCTCTCTTCATTCGTCAAGGACATGGCCACATCACCTATCTTCTCCTCTATGTGGATGATATCATCCTAGCAATAACAGGTCACGTTTACTTAATATCATACATCAACTAATTGTCCACTTTACCATGAAGGGCTTGAGCCCTCTGCACTTTTTTTTGGGATTGAGATCCACAGAACTAAAGCCGGTCTCTTTTTCTTTTTTCACAAACAAAATATATCTTGGATCTACTATCACGTGCAAATATGCTTCGTGCGAAGCCTATGGTCTCCCCAGCTTCCTCTCATGACAACATTCTGATCACTACTCCTGGTAATCCTTTACCCGACCTATTCGAGTACAAAAGTATTATTGGTGCTCTATAATATCTCACATTGACACGGCCCGATATTGCATTTGCTGTCAATCAAGTATGTCAATTTATGCATGCTCTAGCTACTTCTCATATGATGGCGGTAAAGAGGATTTTGCGATTTCTCAAAGGCACTCTTGAACTTGGACTTCATTTGCGTCCAGGCCCACTTAAGCTAGTTGCCTTTTGTGATGCTGACTGTGCTAGCAATCCACTAGATCAGAGATCCATCACAGGATATTGTGTTTACTTTGGACCGAGTCCTATCTCTTGGTGCTCGAAGAAACAAGCAACTATCGCTCACTCTTCTAAAGAGTCCGAATATTGATGCCTTGCACACACGGCTACTGAACTTTCGTGGCTTTGTATGCTACTTCGAGACTTATGTGTTCCACTACCCAAAGCACCAGTTATCTGGTGTGACAATATAAATTCAATTGCCCTAACCTCAAATCCAGTTTTTCATGCCCAAACTAAACATATCAAGATTGATTACAGCTATGTTTGCAAGCTTGTTCTTCATAAAGATTTATATGTTTAATTCATTTCTACGAAGGATCAAGTCGCTGACATATCTACTAAAGGCCTTCCAATGCAGCATTTCAAAATTTTCCAAAACAAGCTCTCCGTCCTCGAGCGACCCGTCAGCTTTAGGGGGTGTGATAATGTATCAAGCCCAACTCACATATATAAACCAACCAAAGGCCCATACAGCCCACACATCTCTAGCCATAAGCTGCCAGCTAGACAAAGTCTAGAAATATCTTGGAGACTGCCTCTTACACTGTACAGCCAACCCATACACGGTTTACAACAAGCAAATATGTAACAAATCCCATAAAAATCTGAGTGAGATATTGTATACAGTAACGTGTACATACATTATATATTCAATAGACTCCTCTGTCTCTCTGTCACGTTGAGATTGAGAAAAACTTGCCCAAACTATTTTTCAACTCTTTTATGGGAAACACTATTGGAAGAGGAGGGAAAAGAATCAAAAGTGAAGTTTGAAGTTTCTTTAGGAAGAGTCAATACATGTAATGCATGTAGCCACTTTGAGTTGTGTTGAAGGAACAAAAGATTTCTTTACTCCCATGTCTTTGTATTTTTACTCTTATATGTGAAGATATGCAATTTTAAATATAATGCATTGGAAACTCGATTTTTACTACTACAAGTGATATTGTTAACGAAGACAATTGATTCTATAGGCTATATCTTTTGCTTCTTCTTTTTGATGTTCTTCCATTTTGATTTTCTCATTTATTTTCTTAAATGTGCCATCTTTTACTTTAGGTGGATGCAGCTTCGTTTTTCTTCTTCAAAATGTAAAGTTGATAAATGGCTCATTTATTTTTTGAATGGGGATATACTATAGATTATTTATGTTGACCTTTGAATTATAAATATCATGGTATATTTACTTTTTTTTATTTTGCAAGTTTTCCTCCATCACTTCAAATAGTTCACGGAAGTATCAACTCTCCCACATTTAATATATATAAACTAAGTTAGTTTGCCAAAATTACATTAAATTCTCTTCTCTTTCTCGTTGATAAAATTCTGGTAATCCATCTACGAATATCCAAGCAACCTGATTGAGTACATTCAGATAAGAAGCTAAAGTATCCTATCAAGGTGCAAGATTCACATATCCAGGTTGCTAATAACCATTAATTGTATCTTTTTTTAAATAAAAATTAAAAAAAAATTAATTGTATTTCTAAGACACAAAAGATGCAGATGGGCCACATCCTTCAATCATTATGTATCACTAAAGATAATTTCCTTCAATCAAGGATAATATCCAAGGATGAATGTAAATCAATCAAAGATAATGCAAGCTTTCACTACAACAAACTACACTTTTACTGACGTTTTTTAGCGACGCTTTTATAAATTCGTCGGTAAATAATACTTTTTACCGATGTATATAATTTCGTCGGTAAAGAATAGACTTTTACCGACGTTTTATAAATAACGTCGGTAAAATAAAAATAAAAGAGTAGACTTTTACCGACGCTTTTATCATTAGGTTATTTCTAAGGGAAAATAAAAATCATGGACTTTTACCGACGAAATACAAACGTAGGTAAAAGTATTTTTATAATTTTTTTATTTTTATTTATCCTTTTTCCAACGAAAAAAAACGTCGGTAAAAGTATTATATTTATTTATTTTTTATTTTACCAACGAAAAAAAACGTCAGTAAATGTATTTTTATATTTTTTATTTTATTACTTACTTTGCCGACAAAAAAAACGTCGGTAAAAGTATTTTATATTTTATATTTTATTTTTATTTTACATACGAAAAAAACATAGGTAAAAGTACTTTTATATTTTATATTTATTTTTCCTTCTTCTTTTACCCACGAAAAAAAACGTCGATAAAAGTATTTTTATAATTTTTTTATTTTTATTTATCCTTTTGCTGACGAAAAAAAGGTCGGTAAAAGTATTATATTTTTTTTTATTTTACCGACGAAAAAACAACGACGATTACTGTATTTTTAGATTTTTTATTTAATTTCTTATTTTGCCGACGAAAAAAAACGTCTGTAAAAATACTTTTATATTATACATTTATTTTTATTTATTCTTTTGCCGACGAAACAAAACATCGGTAAAAGTATTTTTTAATGTTTTTAGATTTGTTTTTTGGCCGATAAAAAAAAAGTCGATAAAAGTATTTTATGATTTTTATTTTTATTTCTACTTTTGCAGACGAAAAAAAACGTCGGTAAAAGTTTTTTATTTTCTCTAAAAATGCTATATTTGTTTTTTCAATATAATTTTCCTACAAACCTGTTTATACACCTGTATCAAAAAATAAACATGTTCGTGTACCTATATTCAATATAAAAAATGCGTGCAAAAAAATTACTAATTAAACAAACAACCATCGCCATTTTCATCAAATCATTCACCTCATTAAACCAATATTACATTCAATAATGATACAATCACATATAAATGTCCAATATACATATACAAATAAACTAAATAGAATAAAACGGCCCCATAAATCTACAACTGATCCCAAATCGTTCATCAATCTGCAATGACAAAAACAACATTAGAATCTTTTCAATGAATTAAATTATAAATGAAAGATAAACATGTATATATATAAATCTTTTCTTAAGTTTTTCGGCGGCCTGTTTTCCAGCCTAAGTATTGAGAATATCAAGCGGTTTTTGTGTTTAATTCGTTAACCTGAAGTCCGATTCACTAACCGTCAATTCTTACAAGTTACTTTGGCCTTAAACAAAGTACCCGTGTCGGTTTCTAATTTTTTCGGGGGCCGTTTTCCATTCTGAACCCCCGGCGGGCTGTTTACGAGCCTAAGTGTTGGAAAATCTGATGTTTTCGTTTCTAGTTCTCTAACCGAGAGTCCTATTTGCGAACCGTTAGTTCCTATAAGTTACTCTAGCCTCGAGCGAAGTGCTCATGCTGGTTTCCGATTTTTCTAGAGGCTATTTCCCGTTCCAAACTCCCAGCGAGCCGTTTTCGAGCCTAGGTGTTGAAAAATCTGATGTTTTTACTTCTAAATCTCTAACCAGGATTCCTATCTACGATCCGTCAGGTCCTACAAGTTACTCTAACCTCGAGTGAAGTGCTCGTACTGGTTTTCGATTTTTTCGAGGGCCGTTTCCCGTTCCGGACCCCCGGTGGGCCGTTTTCGAGCCTAAGTGTGGGAAAATCTGATATTTCCACTTCTAATTCTCTAACCGGGAGTTCTATTTGTGAACAGTCAATTCTTACAAGTTACTCTACCCTCAAATGAAGTGCTCGTGCCGGTTTCCAATTTTTTCGGGGGTCGTTTCCTGTTCCGGACCCCCGACAGGCCGTTTTCGAGTCTAAGTGTTGAAAAATCCGATGTTTTCACTTCTAAATCTCTAACCGAAAGTCCTATTTGCGAACCGTCAGTTCTTAAAAGTTACTCTACTCTCGAGCGAAGTGCCCATGCCGGTTTCTGATTTTTCCGGGGGCCGTTTTTCGAGCCTAAGTATTGGAAAATCCGATGTTTTCGCTTCTAAATCTCTAACCGAGAGTCCAATTTGCGAACTGTCAGTTCCTACAAGTTACTCTAGCCACGAGTGAAGTTTAGATGTCGTTTTCTATTTTTTTTCGGGGGCTGTTTCCCATTCCGGCCCTCCGAAGGGCCGTTTTCGAGCCTAAGTGTTGGAAAATCCAATTTTTTCGCTTCCAATTCTCTAACCGGGAGTCCTATTTGCGAACTGTCGGTTCCTACAAGTTACTATACCCTCGAGCGAAGTGTTCTTACCGGTTTCTGATTTTTTCGGTGGCCGTTTCCCATTCCGAACCCCCAGCGGGCCGTTTTTTAGCCTAAGTGTTGGAAAATCCGATGTTTTTGCTTTTAATTCTCTAACCGGGAGTCCTATTTGCGAACCGTCAGTTCCTACAAGTTACTCTACCTTCGAACGACGTGCTCGTGCCGGTTTCCGTTGCAATTCTAATTTGAAATTCAGATTTGTATTATCAATTGGAACACATGATGGGCCCCTCTTATGTGTGCAATGCTTGAAATTCCCTTACATTGGATGTCCTTCATATGGTTGGATTTTCTTTTGCATTTTTTTTCTTCTTTGTTTGGCTTGAATTGAATATTCCAACCAGGTTAGTGTGGACCCCATGTAAAGCTTCAATACCTTGGTTTTCTTTTTTTAATTCTTCACTTGATTTATCACTTTTGTGGGTCCCAAGAAATTGATTTTCCCTACAAAAATACCGACGAATTTCAAAACGTTGGTAAAATCGTCTTTTAGCGACGTTTCCTTGAAAACCGTCGGTAAAGTTCAATTTTATTATTAACTACATTTTAGGTAAAATAAACATTCCTAAAAATAAAATTAAACATTATCGACGAATTTTATGACGTCAATAAAATGAAAATTTAGCGACGTTTTTTGTAAAATGTGGGTAATGTTTAATTTTATTTTTATGAAAATTAAAAATCGAAGTCCATTACCAACGAAAATTAGCCTCAGAAAATTTATTACTGACGTTTAATATAAAATGTCGATAAAGGTTTATAGACTCTTTTACTTTTTTTTAAATAATAAAAATAAAATAATTTTTACGGACGAAAATTCATTTTTTGCAACGAAATATAAAAGCAGGTAAAGTCTACTTCTTTTTTTCCCTCTCCCGCCTCCAAAAACCCCCTTTTCGCTCCCATTCACCCTCTCCCTCCAAAAGCCCTCTCTTCTCTCATTCTCGCTCTCTCTGCTTCTCTGATCACTCTCGCTCTCTCTTCTCTCTTCTCTCTCTACTCTCTCGCTCTCTCTGCTCTTCTCTCACTCTCGCTCTCTCTGCTCTTCTCTCACTCTCTCTCTCGATCTCTCGATCTCTCGATCTCTCTGCTCTCTGTCTCTCTCGCTCACTCTTGCTCTCTCTCTCTCTCTCTGTTATTTCTCTCTCTCTCGATCTCTCTGCTCTCTCTGTCTCTCTCGCTCACTCTCGCACTCTCTCTCTCTCTCTCTCTCTCTCTCTCTCTCTCTCTCTCTCTCTCTCTCTCTCTCTGCTCTCTCTCTCTCTCTCTCACGATCGATCGATCGATCTCTCTGCGCTCTCTCACCCGGTGCTCTCTTTCCCTCTCCCGCCGTCGCCCCCTTTCTCCGGTATGCTCTCTCTACTTCTCTTTTTTTTTTTTTGTTTGGGCAAAAGAAAAGAAAAAAAAATTAAAAAAACAGGTATGCCTTGGCCCAAATTCTATAATTTTGGTCCTTCTTTTACTTCTTTACCCACTTGTTCGATTATCATTATTTGATCGAGATAGGCATAAACGCTTTCCCAAAAATGCCATTCCCATTTCCGGCATACCCCAAATTTCATCTGGGTTTTACGTTCTGATGGAGATGCTCGAAACCCCATCTGGGGTTTTTGTGTTCTGATGCTTGTCCTGGGAGTTTTGAGTTTCTTCGGTTGGGATCTCTGGATTGATTTGAGATCTGGACATTGCGTGTTGGTCGGAAATAGACATTTCCGCAGCTGCCCAAGTTTCAGAATCTCATTTGAGTTTCATAGTTTCATGTTTAAAATCTCCCTTTTCAGTTTGATTTCCCATATTGGTCCCCTTTTAAAAAGGGCCCGTATGTTATGGGCAAATTTAATGAGTTTGCAAGCACCCCATTGCTTGAAATCTTCCAAACTTTACCTGGATTTTTATGTTTTAGCTCTTGTTTTCAGTTTAATTCCATGTAGGTTGCTTGATTCTTTGTTGGTTGTTTCATTTGAAGTTAGACGTTTCTTACTTGTTTTCAGTTTAATTCCATGTGGGTTACTTTATTTCTCATTATTTTACTCGAAGTTAAGACATTTTTCAGAACCTAATCGTCTCTTGGGATTTCATTTTCATGTGGATGTCGTATTCATGTTCATGTATTTTAGTTTAAGATCGCAATTTTGCTCCTTCAGTTGAATATTAGTCAATACTAGTGTACTAAAGTTTGAAATCTTGCCTTCAAAGTTTTTCTACAAGTTTTTTTTTTTTTTTTTCAGTTTAAATTCCGTTATGGAATCCTTTTGTTGGTTACTCTTAGATTAATAGAAAAACTGGTAAGGAACTTTGATTGCAATCAAAGCTTTCCTTTAGCCAACAAGAGCTTAGTTGAAGCTAATTTTGGCTGTATGTCATGCATCACTGATAAAAAGTTGCGATTCCTCATCTCTATTCTTGCTTTTCTTTTCATTTTTCTTTTTTTTTTTCTCCCTAAGGTTTTCAATCCTCTCTCTGCTCGGTCTTTGCTCACGATTTCTGCAACCATCCAAGGTATGATTTTTTTTTTTAATTTATGTAAATGTAGATTGTAAATGTGTTTTCATGGTTGCAGATTTTTTAATTTTTATTTTTTCTGTGTTATGTCTGTTGTGATGGTGGTGGCGTGACAGTGGCAATGGACAGATGGATGGGTTTTTTGCATTTTTTTTTTTTTAGGTTGGATGTCGTTTTTTTTTAGGAAGATCTAATGGTCTGCATCAAATGGTCAACTTGAATATTCTGACGAGGCTGTTAGACCTACACCCTTTCTCTCTGTTTGTTCAATTTTGGATTATCTTCTTAGTCCTTTTATGTTCTTGTGCCCAGCATGACAAAACTGGCCTAAACACTCATATTACTCTCCAACCCAAAAACTAATAAAGTGTTCATTGCCAAGGAAATACTTTCATGAATACTGCTGGCTGAATCTAGCCCTAAAATTAGGTCCAACATCTTATTTACACACAGCCATTAGCATTTCTAGCTGAAATAATGTTAGAAAACTGATATTTGAAAATGATAACCCACAAAACTTTGACATTGAAATGGACTGAGCTGTGAAAGTGCAAGTTCTATTAGTCCCATAACAATTTTTAACCTGAGGGGAAAGTGCAAGTTCTATTAGTCCCATAACAATTCAGAAAACGAAAAAAAAAAAAAAAAAAAAAAGCAGGACAAAATTTGATATTCCACTTGGACATCGATCAAAATATGCATGAATGAACATTTTTCCTCCCAAAGTGGCAACTGTTTTTAAGACTTCTATAAAATGGACGCATAAATGGCCAGAGGTAGACTGTCTAAAATTAAATGAATACCTGCTACAGATCAATAGTGGCTAATACAATTGCTATTTTCAAGTTGTATGTTCCACTTTGGCTGATTCTGTCAGATTTTGAATTTTATCTTCCATGTTGTTCCTTTGTATATCTTGTTTTCTTTCTTCCTGCATTCCAATAATGATCATGGATATATGAACCAACATTACCTTTAGCAAGATTAAAAAGCATGTAAGTAAATTCAAATTTGTGGGGGTGTAACAAGCACTGAAATAGGTCAGGTAACTCTTAGAGCGATGGTTTCTGGAAGGTTAAGTTAATTGCATCTGTTTTATGGTAAGTGTGTTCAGATTTCATTTTGGTCATGTTCGAATTTGAGTCCACTCATCTGCAACCCGAGTTAAGTTGCTAGAGTTGCACCTCACTGCACACCACAAGGAAAAAAGAAAAGATAATGATTGAGAAGGGGTATGGTATTTTATTTAACTTCAGAATGGTAAAGGATCAACACTGGTGCTCATGGGCATAGCCTGACCATATCCAGTCTAATGGGTCTTGATTTAGGCTATGATTTTAGGCCCGTGAGTGAATCCGGTCCGAATTATGTTGACCTGATAACAAATGGGCGCTGGGTTAATTTACACATCCTAAAATGCCTGACATATTTAGCACAAAGGCTTACATATATTTTCCAAATTGGCTATACCTAGGTCTAACTTTTAGGCCCATTGGCTACACTCCCATCCTACATCTTAACAATAAGAGTAGATTAATGTCTGTCTTAAAATATGAAATTAATGAATATATAAAGCGGGGAATTTGAAACTCGAGCTTTGCAACTCTTGAAAGAGTCCTCCTAGTCAACTCAACCTTTGAATGGAGTTAAAAATCTTGTCCAGGGCAATAGGACATCTCTCTCTCTCTCTCTCTCTCTCTCTCTCTCCAACCCACAAACACTCTCTCTTTCTCTCGGACAGGAGGACAGGTGCACTTGAGGCCCTCGTTCAACAGTTGGCAGCTGCGACAGGGATAGATCCAACCAGCTATTTGGACATCTCGAGAGGGACCACTTCTGCTGGTGATGGCACAGCTACTGTAGATCATGATGCGACCCTTTGGTTAGTAGATTATTCTCTTGAATTGAAATGTAATAACTAGTCAAAATTATAAACACTAAAAATGTTGAAGGAAGTAGTTAAATTATAAACACTAAAAATGTAATAACTAGTTAAATTATCCCGATCTCTCCAACTTTGAAGGAAGTAGTGAGATGGTTATCATGGGGCTTCTTTCAATATGATGTTCATTTTACATTTTCTTGTCACCTAGTTCAATACAGAAGTAGAATTCAAGATCGTTGAAAAGTTCTAAAAAATCAGATGTTATTGCACATTAGAATTCAATTGGGATGTTCATTTTACATTTTCTTGTCACCTTATATTTTAAGTTGCTCATTTCGTGTTATATTTACTTGTACTTTTAATGTTCTCCTTGATATTCTAGATTGGCGATCAAGTATGTGAGAAGAGATTTGTTGCAGAACCAAGATATGCTTGGGGCGGTGAGACACACCAGAGTGTAGGCACCATAAGTGAGATAGAAAGTGATGGTCTACTTATAATTGAAGATAATATCATACCATGTAGTTTTACTTCTTATCTTAAGTAACTTTTATTATGTCATATCTTAAATTAATTAATTATAGCCTGTTTAGCTAGTATTTTGAGAAAAATCATGTAATGAGACCCCCTATTCGTGGAATCTGAGTGGCTTAAATTGATTGAAAAGCCTTTCTCTCATTTCTCTTCTGCCTCTTAAACTTTGATGGAAACATGCAATTCGTCAACAATCTTTGCTCAAGCTTATCATCTGCTCAGAGTATGTCATGTGTGACTTCCGGACTGAGTAGAGAAAGTGACTTAAGATTCCCATCATTCCATCAGAATTTGGAGTATCCGGTGGCAACTTTACAATCAAATGGGACATTTAGTGGGATTAATCTTCTGGATAATGCCGGGATGTTTTGTGGTATGTCTACAGGGCCCTAATTCTATGAATGGGTCTCATGATCATTCAGGCACGATAGGTCTTTAAGTTTTAGTTTTAAAAATGAGATGATTCATTTGTTTGAAACTATAGGCAAATCTTTGTAATTGTAGGAGGAAAAAAAAAAAGAAATCCCATTTGGTGGTGTCTTAATCTGGAATTGTCAAAGAGCGAAGGGTGTTGATGCAAATGACATATAAAGAAAGTTGTGTAGTTAGAGAGGTGTCTTTGTAATTAAAATAGAGTACAAGGGTGTGTTTTTAGATTTTTGATAGAGAAGAAGAAATTCAATACTCACCGGTCTGACCCATCTATATTTCTCAAAAGCCAAATGCATTTAGTGGTAACTATCCTTTCCCATTCATCCAATATCTCCTTTTCCGTCTAATAACCCATGCCTTTTGCTGTAACATGTTTGAAAATAGGTGACCATATTTTTTCACCATTTTAGAGAGTTGACGTAACCTTATTAGATAGCTGCTGCATTGATTCCAATCTTATTTGAAATATCTTTTGATGGTGAGTTTGTTTGCATGGAATGTAAGTCCTAAAAATTAATTGTAAAGTCAGTGGCAACAAAGAGAGTTGAGGGGTGAACGATACAAGGTAGATTTGTAGATGGAGCCCTGACTTTTTTTTTCCTGTACATGGGAGGAATGGTAAACTGTCCTGGTCCTAAATTACCTTAGTCTTAATCTAGCGATCATCCCTAGGGTGTTTCATTTCAGTGCTCCGCTAGAGGACCTCTATCTGTGTTCAGCTAGTGTACACCCGCTGTTATACTCCGCGGCACAGGAAACTCCACCTTCGTGCTCTACCAGTGCTAGGGATCAATCCCCACACTGGTTGTGAGATGAGACACCCTTTACCATTAGATGATTTATTTCTCTTTGTGGGCGGGCATCACTTGTTCCATTATGATTGAACAAGTACTGTTGTTTCTCTGGGTCAAGCATTACATAATATCTCTTAGAATGCTTTAGTGACTCCTTTGCCTTCTTCATTTCTTTTTGCAGTCTTAATGTTACAGACCGTGAAATACAAACTACGCCGTGGGCGGAAATTCTAGAAAAGGTTGTTCAGATACAAAGTTCACAACAGTTGTGTGTTGTGAAGGATCTCTCTGCACATGATGTGGTAATGCGAATAATGCGCAAAGAGAACTACTTGATTGGGATGCTCAACAAAGGAGTTCTGGCTTTGCCAATCCCACGATGGCTACCTGGAGCTGGTCCTGCCGTCAACTCAAGAGTGAATGGAAGGAAACACCATTTGTACCTGACAAAAACTCTTGAATGGACATTAAATTGGTGCATACTACAGAGCATGTTTGACAGGTATTATAGATATATTTTTTCCTTCTCTGCAACATTGGGGACTCTTACTCACACATCCATGTTTGACAGTTATTATTCACGTAATGGTATTAACTCAAAAAACCCCAATTGGAACTCTTTGACAATGGATCTAGAGTGTCCTATTACTAGACACTAGGGTGTTTTACTTCCTCACCCTCCCCTCATTTCTCAGAAAGTTCACAAAATTTAAGAGAAATGATTCATGAAAGTCTATAAATTGAGTTGTTTCTAACAGCCCTTATTTGTTTTAGATTTATCCTTCCATGAGGTGTCTTCTTTGTTGTCTGCTCATATTCATTTCAATAACTTCCAATGCATTTGCCAACAGTGTAGGTACAGGATTAATAGTGTTTACCAAATTGTAGACAATGCATGATGAACCCGACCTCTTTCAGTTAACTTTAGTAATTGTTTGACATGATTTAGATTGCTGTAATTTTGACATTATTTAATAGCAGTAGAAATTGGCCCTTTTCATGAAAAACTAATGGAAGATGTTCTTTTACAAGTTACAATTCAGTCAAAACATCTAGTGCTTACTATGGTGTGCACGGTTGGGTTATAACTTATATAACAGTAGGGAAAAAAATGTTGTCTCACGTGATGGAGCAGATCTGATTGCCAATTCTATTTAGAACCATGATTCATTGAATTGGTGCTCTGGCATGGATTACACCAATTAGCGGCTGAATTTAAATTGTTTAAGGCATAACTATGGTCATATATGATTGTATTTTATTGGTATCTGTGTGATCTTTTATTTTCATATGACTAGAATCAACAATGAATATACCTTTATCTCAGCGCCCGAGAATGCTAGTTTGTTTTGATCATGGTTGTTAAAATCTTAAAATCTTATAATTCAGTATTTGAATTGTATGGATCAATCCCCAGATCGTATAGATTTTGATTCTAATTTCAAATTGCAGTTTACATTAAATGATAAATTGTAAGTAAAAGCTTGCATATCATGCTAGTTTACTAAATTATAAGATTCGAAATGAGCGTCATTTTTTAAAGCTTTGCTTGTAGCCCTTGCATACGTGAATTCTTTTTTTGCTTCTTTTCTTACTTGAGGCAGTTAGCCTTCTAAAAATGGTTTTAAGAATCTGCTTGCACACATCCCTCTCTGATTTCTCCATTGTTATTGCTTAAAGCGAAATGGAAACTAAATTGTCGAGAATATCGTAAACTGTATCTTAGGAGATAATCAGAGATAATATGCTAATTGCTTTGATATGGTGACTTAACTCATAATTACTTTTGCAAGGACTTGCACAAATGCATTCAAGAAAATATCAAACACTTAGGCTCGAAAATGGCCCAAAATTTTCAAGAATTAGAAGAAAAAACATATGATTTTTCCAACAATTAGGCTCGAAAACGGCCCGCCCAGGGTCCGGAACGGGAAACGGCCCCCAAAAAAATCGAAGACCGGCACGAGCACTTCGCTCGAGGATAGAGTAACTTGTGGGAACTGACAGTTCGCAAATAGAACTCCCGGTTAGAGAATTAGAAGCGAAAACATTGGATTTCCCAACACTTAGACTCGAAAACGGCATGCCAGGGGTTCGGAACGAGAAATGGCCCCCGGAAAAATTGAAAACCGGCACAAGCACTTTGATGGAGGGTAGAGTAACTTGTGGGAACTGACGGTTCGCAAATAGGACTTCCGGTTTGAGAATTAGAAGCGAAAATATCGGATTTCCCAACACTTAGGCTCGAAAACGGCCCGTCGGGGGTCCGGAATGGGAAACGGCCTTTGGAAAAATCAAAAACCGGAGCGAGCACTTTGTTGGAAGGTTGAGTAACTTGTGGGAATTGATGGTTCGCAAATAGGACTTCCGATTAGAGAATTAGAAGCGAAAACATAGGATTTTCCAACACTTAGGCTTGAAAACGGACCGCCGAGGGTCTGGAACGGGAAACGGCCCTTGAAAAAATCGAAAACCGGCACGAGCACTTCGCTGGAGGGTAGAATAACTTGTGGGAACTGACGGTTCACAAATAGGACTCCTGGTTTGAAAATTGGAAGCGAAAACATTGGATCTCCCAACACTTGAGCTCGAAAACGGCCCGCCGGGGGTCCGGAATATGAAACGGCCCCCGAAAAAATCGAGAATCAGCACGAGCACTTCGCTTGAGGATAGAGTAACTTGTGAGAACTGACGGTTCGCAAATAGAACTCCCAATTAGAAAATTAAAAGCGAAAACATAGGATTTTCCAACGCTTATGCTTGAAAACAGACCGTCGGGGGTCCGGAACGGGGAACTGCCCCCGGAAAAATTGAAAACCGGTCCGAGCACTTCGCTGGAGGGTAGAGTAACTTGTAGGAACTGACGATTCGCAAATAGGACTCCCAGTTTGAGAATTATAAGTGAAAACATAGGATTTACCAACACTTAGGCTCGAAAACAGACCACCGGGGGTTTGGAACGAGAAACGGCCCCCGGGAAAATCGGAAACCAGCACGGGTACCTTGTTCAAGGCCAAAGTAACTTGTAGGAATTTAAGGTTAGTGAATCGGACTTTCAATTAGTGAATTAGACACAAAAACCGCCTGATTCTCAACACTGAGGCTTATATATATATACATGTTTATCTTTCATTTATATTTTAGTTCATTGAAAAGTTTCTAATGTTGTTTTTGTCATTGCAGATTGATTGACGCTTTGGGGTCGGATGCAGACTTTATTCTTTTTTGTTTATTTGTATATGTGTAATGGACATTTATATGGGACTGTATCATTAATGATTGTAATATTTGGGATGATTTGATGAAAAATGGTGATGGCGGTTGTTTGTTTATTTAGCAAGTTTTGTTCGTATGCATTTTTTAAATTGAATACAGATATATCGTATAAGCAGGTTTACAAGAAAATTATATTGAAAAAACAAATAATATTTAAAAAAAAATAAAAAACCTTTACCGATGAAAATAATCGTCGGTAAAAGATGTTTTATTTTTTATTTTTTGGTTTTACTGACGAAATAAACCGTCGGCAAAAATGTTTTTATCTTTTTATTTATTTTCTTTCTTTGCCGATGAAAATAAAAACGTCGGTACAAGTATTTTATTTTTTATTAATTTTTTGTTTTCTTTTACCGAAGAAAAAAACGTCGGTAAATGTGTTTATTTATTTTTTGTTTTTTTTTGCCGACGAAAAAAACGTCGCTAAAAGTATTTTTATTTTTATTTATTTTTTGTTTTCTTTTGCAGACGAAAAAAAACATCAGTAAAAGTATTTTTATTTATTTTTTTATTTTTTTATTTTTTTTGCCGACGAAAAAACACCTCGGTAAAAGTATTTTTATTTTTTATTTATTTTTTTGTTTCCTTTTTTCGATGAAAAAAAACATTGGTAAAAGTATTTTTATTTTTTATTTATTTTTTTGTTTCCTTTTACCGATGAAAAAAAACATCGGTAAAAGTATTTTTATTTTTTATTTATTTTTTTGTTTCCTTTTGCCGATGAAAAAGACGTCAGTAAAAGTATTTTTATTATTTATTTATTTTTTTGTTTCCTTTTGCGGACAAAAAAAAAAGCCGGTAAAAGTATGTTTTTTTTTTCTTTTTTATTTTACTGACAAAAAAAACGTCGGTAAATGTTATATATAAAATTTTTAGAAAAGTAAAATAATTTTACCGACGTTTATGTTCGTCGGCAAAAGTCAAATAATCATTGGTAAAAATAATTTTTGCCGACGGAAAAGAATAATGTCGGTAAAATATTTTGTCCACTATTTGTTACCGACATCTGGCCGACGAAAATATTTTTGTCGGTAAAGGTTTTTACCGATGTTTCGGTGACTTTTAGCGACGAAAAAATTCGTCCTAAAATACCTATGCACCATGAAATAGCTAATGCATGTGAAAAAAGATCACTGTAATTGGCATCCCCCCGACATTAATTGTCTTTTCCCATACCAGCCCATACAAACCACATTTTTAATCTCCATCTCATCAAAATCTTCCCTGTCAATATCCAATTAGCAAGACTTTTCATACAGGTTCACCAATGCATTTAGCATATTCACACCAAGATTCGCATCCCTCTTCTTTATATATCCTTGAATCTTTCAACCCAAGCCCTTAATTCTCACCAGAAATCAGTGACCTCAACATGTTCAATGTTAAGTTCAACTGTGTACATCAATCATTCTAGTCCAAGAAAACCAACAACTCTTTGAGTACTTTCAATGAGCATGCTTCCAAAACCATGGCCGACCATATTCGGTTAAATTTCACTTTCAAAGAGAAATATTAGGAGATTCAAGGAATCTATGACCGGTTCATAAGTTCAGTGAATAGTTTTCTCCATGTCCAAATGGTTATTTCTTCTCTCTTTTTTTTCACTTGGATGACATTGACCCAATAGGACTATTCCCCAGGTGGCACCCGCTAAATCCACACACAGGGCAAATCTAGGGTTAATTTGGAATACAAGATGTGGGGAGCAAACCCATGGCACATCCGGACATCCCACTCTATGTTGGGTCCAAATGGACTGTTGAGAGTTTTTTCTCTCTTTCTTTCTTTCTTTTTCAAACAATGAAACTTAAGACTACCCTTATACATGTGGATCCATATTATGGGCCAATAGATAGTGCTTGCTTCTTTAGCATATTTCCTATTGAGAATTTGTAATGTTGGAATTTCTGGTAATAATAGTACAGTTGTCCCCTTGGCGTTTAGAAATGCTATGTTTCTTTCTTGAAAACACAAAATACATGTGGATCCATATTATGGGCCAATAGGTAGTGCTTGCTTCTTTTAAACTCACTAAATAATTCCACGTGGAGGAATAATATTTACGGAATTTGTAGATTCTCCAAACATTAATTCTATGAGTTATGCAAATGAAGCAAGACAATAATGTGGGTATTTTTTTATTATTGATGCTTGAACACCGTCACAAACATCACTAATATTTTGAAAATATCACCATGTTTTGATAGAATGGCTGTTTTAGATAATGTCATGGTATCTTCAAAAATCACAAAAGGTAAATAATAGCATGAGAAAATGACGACAATATTAGATAAAAATGGGGAATTTGGAAATGTATATGAAGATTAGTTTCGACAGTATTTATGTTTTTGTTTTTTTTTATTACTATTGAGGTTTTGACATATTATCTTTTTTAAGGCCAGTTTTTTCCAATTTCATGACTAAAATTTAAATAATGTCACCAGAGTCACTTGACTCTAGTCCACATTTTTTTTACTTTTTTGCGACATATCTCATGATATCTATCATAGAATTTATCAATTTTTGTATCATACACCTTTTGCAATCAGCAAGTGAATTCGCTTTTTTTTTTTTTTAACATGAAAAACAACATTTAGTGAAAAGTAACTACACATTTGACCACCATTTCTCATTTTCTATCATTCCGAAAAAAAAAAATCACATCATGCAACAGTCCCATGATATCATTTATCAATTTCTATGGCATACATTATTCTCATGATATCATGAGATCTAAGGCAAAAAAAGTGTAAAAATAATGTTGACCAAAGTCAAACATTATCTGAATTTCAGTAATGAAATTAGAAAACTGGATTTAAAGATGATTAATATGTCAAAATCCCTTTATTATTTTTATTTAAAAATATTTTTTTCCGTCACACTTTCCCAATAGTATCCTGACAAAGGCCATAAATTAAAAGATATCCAATATTTTTTGGTTAACCACAATTGTAATAATGCTTTGATTCACAATGATAACTAATTAATGACTTCACAGGTCGAGTCACTGGAGCATGGAGGTATTAATTTGTCTTAGCTAACCATTTCTACCAAATGTCCAGGCGTTTGTAGGTGCAACATAGATACTTTTCAATAATTCCCCTTTGGTGGGGCCACTGCTCAACACTTATCTCAAGTGGGATCTGGTTGGTGTACTTTTGGCAACAAGCTTTTTTTTTAGTAGCACCGAATCATTTTTCGTCGGATTCAAAGTCATGACCAGATGGCTCTGATACCATATTATATATGTTTCCTTAGCTAACCATTTTTACCAAAATCTTGAAATATTAATAGAGGTAGTAGCATAAATACTTTTAAATGAATTTGAAATTCTCCAAATGTTTTCAATGAGTGAAATTTAGATTCTCATATCCAGTACAACATTTAGAATGTTTGAATTCTACAAATTCAAAAGGCTAAAAGTGATTTTTTAGGTGGATTGGACTCCAGATTCTTATATTCAAATAGAGCATTTGAAATGCTTAAGATCATAATCTAACGATATTAATGTTAGAAATTCCCAACACTCACAACTCCAATACGCTTTATTTAACTAACAAAAGTGAATATGTTAAATAAGCTGTCCAACAAAATAAGTCTCATAAACTTTGATTAGCTGACCGACGAAATGAAATAAATGCGTTAGACATAGAAGCAGTGAGCGGTTGGGAATCAATCTATTTAATTGCACAGTGGCTCTATTAGACTAATCTTCCTTGGATAGTTAATCTGTCAAAATCAATTTCTACACGATAGGACATATGAAACCACGAATACGTGATGTGTTCTTTGAGAGAAAGTATCAAAACCACTTTTATTCAAAAGTTTTGAAATGGAATGAAAGGTGGTCCGCAGGCTCGTTACCATGTCATTTTTCTGAAGTTTTGACTAACGTAAAGGACTTTTTAAACAGCCTAACCATCTATCATGGACGATGACTCCATCCATGTGTGTTGGGGATTCAAATGTCAACCCATATGAAGGAAGAAAATCATCTGCATATAGTTACCTTTAATTGCTCAGTCCTCTAGAAGGATGGCTCCCATCTTTAAACCTTCAACAAAAGGAAAATGCTAGCAGGCCAAACTGGTGTGTTCTTTAGCTAAGGTTACTTGGTACAGTATTTCTATGAATATTCAAGGGATATCATAGGGGTTGTCCAAAATTATTGCCAAAAAGTTTGTCCAGTAGACTTTTTGTACTTTGTATGGATGTAGTGTTGTTTCCATATGGGGTGCCCACTATAAAGAAAAGGTGATTTTTGTCAGCAGAAAAAAAATGCATTTAGAGGTGAGTTGTTTTTCGCCGCTAAAAAGTAATCATACTCGGTTATTTTGCAGTAGAAATTTTTTTTTCTGCCACTACATGGGCGGAAACTCTTTAGGTTGGTTGGGGGTTGAGAACGGTAGGTGTAGCGGTGGAAAAAGATTTCCATTGCTAAATGAAACTTTTAGTGGCCATTTTTCCACCGCTAAAAAACACTTTTTTTTTGTAGTGGTCCCGAGATCTCTTTTTAACTTTTTCCTTTGTTCCAGATGGTTATGATCACGAAGAGTGCCTGCAAATGTTGGGAAGCTTTTGGATGATCCTTCCTTATTTCAATCCATCCCAATGATGAATTTGGATCCCACTGTTTTATAGAAATAGAGAGATATTGTTTTATTCAATCCGCATTACGCAAACCGTGTAAAATCTTATGTCTAGCTAATGCACCTTCTCAAAAATTTTAAAAAAAAATCAAGAAAAAGATTGTGAATGCGGATTGGATAAAGCAGCTATTTCAACAAAAACAGATTTCGGACTCTCCAATGAGCATTTAATGTGCTTTTACCGGCAAGGGATTATGACTGGTATGCATCACCACCAAATCGAATTGGATCTCGTTCTAAAAGCTTTGGATTAAAACTTAAGCAAAATTTCAACTCTGATGAGCCACATGATTTCTAATACTACCACTTTTACCTGGTAGTGGAACGACTGTTTATGGCGTGCTACCCAAACCATGGCCGACTATATTCGGTTTAATTTCACTTTCAAAGAGGAACATTAAATGAGATTCGATGAATCTATGACTTCACGGTGAATGGTTTTCTCCACGTCCAAATGGTTCCTTCAGGTTTTTTTTTTTTTTTTACTTGGATGACATTGATCCAACACGCTATTTTTCAGGTGGTTCCCGCTAAACTTACACCAACGCACACCTGACAAATCTATGGTTAGTTTGAAACACAAAACGTAGGGAGCAAATCCAGGGCATCCCACTCCACCAACTCCCTCTTGGCCAGTCCAAAATGATTGTTAAGAGTTTTTATTTATATTCTTTCTTTCTTTTTCAAACAATGAAACTTAATACTACCCTTATATACGAGGATCCATATTATGGGCAGATAGGTAGTGATTGCTTCTTCAGCAAAATCCCTCTTGAAAGTTTGTAATGTTGGAATTTCTGATAATGATAGTGCACTTGTCCTCTTGGCATTTAGAAGTGTTATGTTTCTTTCCTGGAGACACAATTATTCTTTTAAATTCACTAAATAATTCCATGTGGGGGAACAAGATTTATAGAATTTGTAAATTCTCCAGACAAAAATTATATTTGTTATGCAAAAGAAGCAAGACAATATATCTATAATGTGGGTATTTTTTTATTACTGATACTTAAACACCTTCACAAACATCACTAATATTTTGAAAATATCACCATGATTTGATAGAATGGCATTTTTAGATAATGTCATGATATCTTCAAAAATCACGAAAGGTAAATAATGGCATGAGAAAATGGGGACACCATTAGATAAAACTGGGGAATTTGGAAATGTATATGAAGATTAGTTTCCACAGTATTTTTGCTTTTTTTTATTACTATTGTGGTTTTGACATATTATCCTCTTTAAACCAAGTTTTTTCCAATTTCATGACTGAAATTTAAAAAATGTCAGATTCTGGTCAACATTTTTTAGACTATTTTGTGACATATCACATGATATTATAGAATTTATCAGTTTCTGTATTATACACTTTCTGCAACCAACAAATGAATTCATTTTTTTTAACACGAAAAACAACATTTAGTGAAAAGTAACTACACATTTTACCACCATTTCTCATATTCTATCATTTAGAAAAAAAAAACTCACATCATGTGATAGTCCTATGATATCATTTATCAATTTCTATGGCATACATTGTTCTCATAATATCATGCGATCTAAGGCAAAAAAAAAGTATAAAAATAATGTTGACCAAAGTCGAACATTATCTAAATTTTGGTAATGAAATTAGAAAACCGAATGTAAGGAGGATTCATATGTCAAAACTCCTTTATTATTTTTATTTAAAAATATTTTTTCTATAAAAATATTTTTTTCTGCAACGTTTTCCCAATACTATCCTGACAAAGGCCATAAATTAAAAGATATCCAATATTTTTTCGTTAACCATAATTGTAACAATGCTTTAATTCATAATGATAACTAATTAATGACTTCACAAGCCGAGTCACTGTGGCATTGAGGTATTAATTTGTCTTAGCTAACCATTTCTACCAAATATCGAGGTGTTAGTAGGTGCAACATAAATAATTTTTAATAATTCCCTTTGGGTGGGGCCCACTGCTCAACACTCGTTTCAGGTGGAACCTGGTTGGTGCACTTTTGGCAATAAGCTTCTTTTCTTTAGCACCAAGTCATTTTTCCTGGGATTCAAAGTCACGATCAGTTGGGTCTGATACTATATTAAATTTCCTTAACTAACTATTTCTACCAAAATCTTAAAATATTAGTGGAGGTAACGTAAATACTTTTAAATTTTCCCCCTCGAGTGCAGCCCACTTCTGAATAGGAGGTGTTGCTTGTGCTTGTTTGCATGCAAGACACCCACACTTAAAATGTACCCACACTTAAAATGTTCGTGTGGTTAGGAAGTCCAGTTTTAATCTGGAGGTCCTGCCTTCAAATCCTTAAGGCCTTACCCGATACATAGGGCTTGTGGGTGGTTCTATGTATCCGTGAGTTTACCAATGATCTCTCAAAGGGGGGTCGGCGGGTTCCCATGTTATCGAAAAAAAAAAAAAAAAATTCTGAAAATCCTTGTTTAAATGAATTTGGAATTCTCCAAATGTTATCCATGAGTGAAATTAGATGCTCATATTTAGTACAACATTTAAAATGTTTGAATCCAGTGAATTCAAAAGGCTAAAAGTGGGATTTTAGGTGAATGGTACTAATGGTTCTAATAGTCAAATAGAGCATTTGAAATGCTTAAGGTCTTGATCTGATATGAATGTCCCTAACACTCACAATTGCCATGAGAACCACTTCCAAACAATACAGGCCTTATTTAATTAACAAAGGAGAATATGTTCAATAAGCTGCCCAACAAAATTAGCCTCATAAACTTTGATTGATTAATAAAGGAGAATATGTTAAATAAGCTGTCCAACAAAATGAGCTCCGTAAACTTTGATTGGCTGACCGACGAAATGAAATAAATGTGATGAAGATTAGACACCAGCAATGAGCGGTTCGAAATCAATCTATAATTGCAGAGTGTCTCTATTCGATTAATCTTCCTTAGATTGTCAATCTGTCAAATCAATTTATACATGATAGGACAATTGAAACCATGAACGTGTGACGTGTTCTCCGAGAGAAAGCATCGAAACAACTTTTTCGCAACAGTTTTGAAGTGACAAATGGAATGAAAGGTGGTCCAGAGGCTCTCACCATGTCATTTTTCAGAAGTTCTGACTGACGTAAAGGACTTTTCAAACAGTCTAACCTTCTATGTTCTATCATGGATCATGACTCCCATCCATTTGTTGGTGCTTCAAATGTCAACCCATTTAAAGGAAGAAAATCACCTATATATATATATTTACCTTAAATTACTCAGTCTTCTAGAAGGATACCTTCAACAAAAGGAAAATGCTAGCTGGCCTGACAGTTGTGTTTTTGAGCTGAGGTTATTTGGTATGGGGTTGGTGCCCACTATAATGATAAATAGGCCTCATTGGATCTGTTCTGTCCATCCAATCAAAGCCAGTGATCTTAAGTTTTTCATTGTTTTATTGCTATTGTTCTACTTCATCTCATTTGATTAGACGAGTACTACTTCATTTCTCATTCAATCAGCTTAGCAATATTCCTTAGTAAGTGTTGGTTCCACCTCAAAGGGCGATTAATGTCTAGTGGCCCACGCCTAAGTTGGCTCAGCTACAGTTTGCTAGGGAAATTATCTGGCATGAGGACTAGTATGCATGTTCTTCTTTTCTAAGGGCTTGTTTGGCCTCTCTCATCCATACAAAACAGATCTGTTTCAAATAGCCCTGTTTGATATAGATGGTGTAGAAATAATTTGTTTGGCAATACAGAAAAAATGATTGAAATAGACATTTTTAAAACAATGGTTGAGAATTTTTCATAAATATCTTAAAATCTATGAGGATTCAAGTATTGAAATTTGACGTCATAGCTGGGTTTAGCATTACAAAGAGAATTAATGGTTTGGATCTTGCATTTGGGGGCCATGGTTTAAAAAAAAGTATATATAAATGGATGTCGTTTTTTGTAAATATCTCAAAATCTATGATGATCCAATGACTAAAATTTGGACCCGTAGTCGTGAATGATCTTTTGAATATATCCAATGGTTTTGATCATAATTTATAGTGCCCGAATTTTAAAAAAAAAATAAAAAACCACACTGTTGTGTACAACTTCAAGACTCAGTCAATAAGGCATGGGACATCAACGGTCAAAAATGTTTTTGTAAATATCTCAATATCCACTTTGAATTAGAGGCTCACTTTTGGGCTCATAGTCAAAGAGAACCAACGGATCAAATCGTGATTATGGGGCCCACAATGTCCAGAATATTAGATCAAATGGCTCACGGTTTTTTGCAAATATCTCGAGATCCGAGATAGATCAACGGTTGAAATTTTGATACGTGGCCGTGTTTGACCTTCTTCATATATCTAGCGGTCCGGATCATGACTTTGGGTCTCATAAATTTTTTTAAAAAAAATGAAAAAACGGACTGTCCCATGAGGACGTCCGTTTCACTGTAGCCCATGTGGGTCTTTCCGCTTCAGACACAAACCACTAATTCAAATATGCTCCTTTTGCTGGCTTCTTGAAATGGAGGCAAATCATCTAAACTCCATTTCAAATAGACTTTACACCATGATTTCCCAAACAGTCTTAAAACTGTTACAAACAGTTTTAAGACAAATATAGGCAATAATAAGAGACGCCAAGCGCCACCTAAGTCTAATATAGTAATCAATAATTGATTTCAATGAAATTATCTGGCATGAGGACTATCATGCATGTTCTTCTTTTCTAAGTCTAATATAGTACTTAATAATTGGTTTCAATGATGAAATGCAATATCATCATCGTTTTGGGCTAATGTATATAGATTGCATTTGAATAACGATATGAAACATCTAAATGATCATGTTAGCATGTTATGTCACCACCTTTACTTGTCACATGTGGAAACTGTAAGGTTTATTTGAGTGTAGATTAATTCATTGGATATTGGATAATCGACAAAACCGAAAATTCAATTTATAATGTATTTTATAGATGGATTGCCAAAAAGAAGAGCTGAAAGAAGAAATATTGGCGGGCCATCCTACACTCGATCAACGCATTATGCGCTCTAACATGCTGAAGAACTTGAACACCAGTTCGAGTGCGTGCGTGAACCTCCGCTCGAGCGTACATTACAGAAAGTTGAGTTCTTTTAGGAAACGGATTAGTTTGAGTTCTATTTTCTTTAGGTAACCCTATACAACCTCTCAAGGCCTATAAAATAGGACTCTCTAGCAACCCTAAAGGCACAAATTATTATTCTCTCCAATTCTAAGCCCTATAATCATATTGAGAGATTTTTTTCTTCTCTAAAGCCTCATCAAATTGTTGAGTTTCCTTTTTCTACTCTCTTTTAGTAGATTCATCTTGAATATGCATTCAAGGTGGTTGGTTCAAGTACAATAAAGGTGAACAGCGTGTCGTCAGCAAAATCGCACAGTTCTTAAGTTAGGTTGCAACTGGAAATGGGTTGTGAGTTTTCCAATAACTTTCAATTTTAATTAATATTTGGTTGTTTATTGGCCTATATGATAAGACCTGTGGTTTTTTTTTTTTTTTCGAATAGGATTTTTCACGTATAAATCTTGTGTCTCATTCTCTTTGTAGATTATCGCTTTTAATAAAACTTAGTTTAATTTACTAGTTTAATCACTTAAATTGAAATCTAATAGAGATCTTATTTGTTGGGACCTTAGTATGTGTTAAGACTCGTTATTTCAAAAACTAATACAACATGAGCAACAAAATATAGAACATTCAAAGGAAGGTTAAAATAAATAAATTGTTGTTTGAGAATATATGAATGTCTCTATGCATTGGACTGCCGGCTCTCACCGTACCTTTGATATGATGGTGTGTGTATATATTAGGTAGAGTATATGCTAAAACCTATTCGAAACATCATCTTATTTGCATCTGCATATCAAAATGTCCAACATCTGCAATAATCAAGCATTTTTAGCTTATTAGATTAGATGACCATTTCGCCTACTTTTATTACTTGCCCACTAAGCCTTACATCCAGGGGTACGGGCTCCACAATTAACACCACAAATTATGTTAACTTTGGATGCAAGAAATCTTTTCCTTGGAGTCCTCCAAAGTAACACTTCTACATGATTCTGAAAACAATTTCATTGAATCCTTTGGTACATTGATTTTTAGGAAGGACAGGAGAAAATCTTGTTTCCTTCATAAAGTATCAGCTTCTTTTATAAGACCAAGAAAAGATCTTGGACCACATGGGTGTATTAAATATAATACACGTTTTGGAGTGAATTAATTAAAATATCAGCTTAACAGAGATTCTTCTGTCTTCCTAAAAGTTGTTGAATTTTTTAATCCACCAAGACCTGAGTCATGGTTTTTAATATTGATTCACACTTAATATCTGGAGATACGAATCAGTTTTTAAAGATTACACAGGTAGATGTGGACTATTAATTTAATTAAAATTAATAGTATATGATAACTTTTGCCTTCAGGAACAAATTTTGCCTAAATCTTAGGAATTCAATTTCATGCCTATTATTATTATTAATTTCAAATTTAAAAAGCAAAACTACAATGCAGCCATACATCAGCACTTTTCATGATCCAAGTCGGTCATCAGCTCTAAGCCTCTAACACCTTATAAAGCCAACACCCTATGAAGCCGGCCATCAGCTCTAACACTCTACATACCCATTCTAAGCTCAAGTGAATATTGCTGGCTCATGTGAGAACTATTGAGGCAAATAGCATTTCACTAATTGCATCTAGTTAAAATTCAAATCAACATTCTCAGTTTAAATCCAATCATTGAAAGTTATTAACATCAATATTCTCTATAATCAACATTCAATAAGAACTCATCATCCTCAGTTTGAATCCCAAAATTTCTCTGAGAATAACAAAAATCCTTCACATCAAGACAAAGGTATTAACAAAATCTGGCCTTTCTTTTTTCCTGCTTTGAAAAGTCACAGAAAGTTAATGCCTGTTTTACACATTTCCTAGAAAGCCAAAAGATCAGTCAAATTCCTACTGCTCTCCCTCAAAGCATCCACCCAAACACCCTTCTTTTCCAAATCTCTCCCCTTTCCCACCTCAACCCCAGAATCACAGAAAACCCTTTCCACAAAATCCTCCACATCAATTCCAACATCACTTTCCAAACAAGAAATCTCTTCTCCTCCGCCTCCAGGTATAAAGGGAGGCCTGGAAATTTCAACCACTCTTTCCCAAACTACCCCTTGGAAAAACTCATGCCCTTTTATACCCTCCACAGAAATCCTCTTCTCCGGTTCCTTCTCGAGCAATTTTCCGATCAGATCCCTCAACGGCGTCGGCTCTCCGACCATCTCCGGCGACTTTGTCAGAATCCGGTAGAAAGTCTCCTTCCTGTTGGACCCCCTGAACGGCGTCTGACCGTAAAGCATCTCGTAGAGTAAGACGCCGAGATTCCACCAATCCACGGAGAAATCGTGGCCGTTGCCTGTTATCATCTCGGGCGCCACGTAATCTAGAGTTCCCACGAACGAGTTCGACTTCGATTCTGACTCCAACTCTCCCGCGTTGAGCGAGCTGGACTCGGACCCGTCCGATCTCGCCGAGTTTACAGAGTTCTTCTCAGGAAAACCGGATTTGCAGAGCAAGAAAGCCGGAAAGCGGCTTTTCGTAGCGGGATTATCGGATCTGTTGGGCGGGATCGGTTGATTTTGTAGCGGTTTCTTCAATGAGAGTTTTTTGGAGAGATCGAAATCCACGAGCATCAGATGGCCGTTTTCTTGGATCAGAACGTTTTCCGGCTTCAGATCTCTGTAAACGATCCCCAATCCATGCAGATACTCCAAAGCCAGTACCAGTTCCGCCGCATAAAACCTGCAAAACCGGAACGTCCCAAACGGTAAGTTCAAAGAATAGGCCGAAATCGGTGGTATCGTCCGACACGCAAATGTTTCGGGCCATTAAAAAGACCGATACTAATGGACTGACGAGATTTTGAGGACGGACCTGATAATGTCGTCGGAGAACGACTTCTCCGTCTGTTTCTTTCTGAGAGAGTTGAGATCTCCGCCGGAGCAGTACTCGATCGCGAACCCGACGATCTTCTCGGTAGAGAGGTATCCGCGGAGTTTGGGGAGGAGAGGGTGCTGGAGCTCCTTCAAGGTGTCGAGTTCGAATCTGATACGGCGGAATCCGTCCTCGGGCTTCTTGTTCTTCTCGATCGAGGATTTGGAGATGGTCTTGAGGGCGAGGGTTTGGTCGCGGTGGCGGACGAGGAAGGCGACGCCTTTGGCGCCGCGGCCGAGGACGGAGAGGGCTTTGAGGGAGCGGAGATCCAACGGCGGGGATTGATCGGTGGTGTGGTGATCGTCCATGTTGATGAAGGGCTGGGAATGAATGCGTGGGTTTTGCAAGTGAGACATTTGAAGCGAAAGAAGGAGATGGGGTTTTATAGAGAAGTAGAAGAACGTGCGGTGTGGGAAGGGTTTCTTTCGTAGCAAGTCTTTAAAGGCGGCTACGTCGTTCGAAGCATGGCGTTGGGAGAATGGGAAAGTCACACAATATATGGAGCCGCATCAGGAGAGATTTTGGGTTCCACTTCCGCCGCTACGTAGTGGTCAAGCATTGAAGGGTTTTTATTGTTATTTTTTTTGTCTTCTTCCTATTTGGAATGGTGGTGATACAGTAGCATGGTAGGGATATAAATGGACCCATCTTCAGATTATCTATAAGTTTCAATCCATTAATAATCAGATTTGGGTTCTTATTTAGATGTCGATAATTGAATGGGTCTAGTTCTGGGTCCTTTTCTAAACTCATGATCTAAATGGGTTCGGGTCCAAGTCCACATTGGATTTGATTTTGATTCCATCTTTTCATTAACGGTTTTGGTTACGAAATGATCATGGATTCGGGCCCAATTTCATATTCTCTTTACCGTTTTTGGGTCTACAATGGACCCGTACCAGAATTGACCCATTTACATCCCTATCTGTAAGAATCCAAATTCGAGAACTAATTTAAATTATTACTTGTTTGCGTATATAAATTTGAAATGGGTGGGTGGTATAACTTGTGATACAACTTATCTACCATTGGTGGCTACTCATGGTGGGGCGTCTCAAGTTTTTCAAGCACTGTAGTTTTCAATTTTCATGTTGTTGTTGTTGTTTTTTATTTTTGGAATTATATTACTCAGAAAAAGACAGATTTGGATAGGGTGGTAATGGGCCTGGATTTGGGCCAGTTTCAGCAAGATTTAGAACCTCCCATCTTTTTGGGTTTTTTTTTTTTTTTTTTTCTGTTGTAACTAGTCAAAAGGGAGTTGGTATCATGACTCCATGAGAAGAAATTCCAACAATGAGAACGCAAGCTTTTACATGTTTGGAGAAAAGCTTGCTCATGTAAAAAGAAACATAGGTAAATACATAAGGAATACCACCTAGGCATTGAATGATCGAACACCGAGCAGTTGTGTGAGAAAAAGAGTATCAGATCAATTGGACCACTCTTATGATGTAGGTCCGAGTTTGGTGTAAATGCATATGTGGTGGACAAGCCTTCATATAGGTCTAAGGTTTGGGTTCAAGCACATATTAAAATAAACAAATGGGCCGGAATATTCTTTCAATCTTCTAGAAGAGGAGGTTGTTGAAAATAACCAAATAAATAAAATACAACGAGGCATGAAGCACACGTACGGATTAAATTGTATACCTAGGATTTTTTCAGAAATATACATTATCTGTGTTGAATCCATTCAAAGAGAACGATTGGTATTCATATTTTTGAATTAAATTGTATGTTTATACCAATGACACACATGAGCCATTACTAATCAATCAAATGTGCTTAGAGATCTAATCCCTAACCATTATCAGAATCAAATTACGTCATTAGAAATCATTACTATGTGTCTAAGTTAAGTTTCGCACGTTGGAAAATGTCCACACGCAACGGTCATTTGCAAGAAACAACAATAATTTATTTTTCATTTCAAAATCTGAAGATACTGAGGTTCTCAAGCTATTTTTTCTTGAAACTATGTTGATCGGTGAAATTTACTTCAAAAGATGAAACCCTAATTTTTCTTGAAACTATGTTGATCGGTGAAATTTACTTCAAAAGATGAAACCCTAATTCCATCTGTGAGTTTATGCACGATTTTTATAAAATTAAAATCTGAGGTAATTTGATGAGGCTATTTGGTTTTATTTGGTGATTTCAACCAAAAATCACTATAGCCATAGAGTCCTTTCTGTTAATATTATAAAATAAATAGAAGCAATTGATCCATTAGATAGACCATTAAACTGATTCAAAAATAATTGTTCAAAAATAGAATCACTATGGCTCGCTATAGCGAGGACAGTCCTTGCTATAGCGAGACTCTCGCTATAGCGAGCCGTCTCAGAGGACAAGCCTCGCTATAGCGAGACCCCTCTTCTTCGAGGGTATTTTCGTAAAGTTTAGAATGGGCTGTTTTTTTAAAGCATTCAGAAATTATATGGTCTCACATACCTGTTGTGATGAATAAAATGTATAAAGTAGTGAAGAAAGAAGATGGAATGGTAATATCCTATTGGAACCCACAAGCCAAAACGGAGATGGAAACGAAGCTCTGCATTTTTTTGGAAACGGAGGTCTGGAAAGGAGAGCTGTGCATTTTTTGGAAACGGAGGTCTGGAAAGGAGGTCTCTACGTGGTGTACAAATAAGTTATATATGGGAGTAGGTAACGGTGGGATATCCTAGTGATTTGGGATATCGAACTCCAGGATATCTTACTAGCTTAGGATATCGCAAGAAAAATGGTAAAATTGTCCAACTTTCGATGTCCTTTTCTGTACGATCTGCTGATGGGTAAATTGTAGTTTTTAGTCTTGTCCTGGGTAAATGCACTGTTTAAGAACGTCTGTACGGTGATTTTCACTAAAAAATATATAAAAAAAGGTTCTATGGTGAAGCCCATGTAACCCACCTCTAAAATTTTATTTGCTTCATGTAACTCTAGTTGCCAGAGCCAACTTTCAATTGCTATCTAATTGATCATACGCAAAACTAATAAGAAAAATCCAATAACAAGATAAACAATAAATGTTTAGGATAAAAAATAAGATAAAAACCACAATTCAAACTCTCAATTGTGACTATAATTCAAGCTCTCAATTGCAAGCCAATTCATTGGTACCTCGGTCTTTTGACATCTCCCTTTCGCAAAACCATTCAGGCTCAATCCCTCGGTTAGTGCTCTCATGTTGAGAGATTTGGGTAAGTGTGCCCAATATTTAACATATATAGAAAAGAAAAAAGAGATAATATGAAACTCCCACGTCGAGATAATCTGAAACGTGTGAGATGAATCTCGTCCCCTCTGTATCTAGATGTGTTCGAGTTTCAATTCAAAAGGAGTGGTTTATGCCATCTGGCTGAGCATGTGGCACAAACGAGAGCTGACGTGGAGTTAACACTTTTCATTATGTGTGAGCAATTGTACTGTGGGATCCTTTTATTTCACACCGAAATTTGAGGATCTTGATATAGAGGGGATGAGATTGTTCTTAATATGTTTGAATCATATCTATGTAGACGCCATAATGGAGCTCTAGAATTTCGTTACATCACTATAAGGCCCGGCCCGGCTCGAGCGGGCCACAGGCCGTCTTTAAATTTTTTTTCCAATTAATCTTTCTTCCATGCATCTATCTCAAAGACCGTGCAGGTAAAGGCCCTTGAATTGAACAAGTTCTATTCTAGTATTATAATTGAACTTTGAATAGACAAAGGCCAACCTATCTCAGATCTGGGTGTGTAGCAACTCATTTATAGGTCATCGACAAAGCTAGATACCTTGGGAGGCTGGGAGTAACATGGGTAAATATGATCTCATAAAATAAGGCCATTGACATAGATGCATGGGCCACAATTGGTGGGCTTATCGGTTTTGTGCTCTTTGAAAAGTGGCTAAGTGTTCAAGATAGAGTATTCATATGTCGACATCACGATGTTAGGCCCAACAAGCAACAGATGAACCGTTCATGTCACACATCAACGGATGAAAGTATGGGTCATCAATCATCCTGTCTGCAATTATTTGAAGCATAAGGTCCACAAATGATTCTTCCTCATTAAAAAGGCCCTGTTGGCCAAGCCCATTAAATATCTTGTTTGTAGGCACTGACCGGCCTGCAACAGCCATAAGAACATCCAAATATTCTCTTTCTAGGATAAAAAGATTAAAAAAAAATTGTAGGGTGTCTATTGGTACATTATTCAATTGAATTGTGAAAAACTATATTAGAAAAGAGGAAGTGCTTGGCGGGCCGACCGTTGGGGACAAGACAGCCAATCGCATGCTGCATCGAAATAGACCGATAGTGTGACATCCCTCAGCCCAGCACATGGCGTGCCGTGCTGTAGGCCGTTAAGTGGCGGGCCGGCCTAGCCCAGTTGACATCCCCACACCACTCTTGTAGTCTCGCGTGAAAGCTTCGAGGGAGGATCAGTACCAAACAAAAGACCTCCAAGTTCCAAAGATATCAGCCAAATCACATTTCACGAATATACGGGGCCGAACGCAATGATAGGGACGACGCCTCAAAATTCAAACGCGCTGCATTCTGGAACTCAATGGTCATCAGTGACGTACGTGGATCGCTTTCTAATCCAAGATTGGTGGAGGGGACCGTATATAGGATTGTAACTTCGGAGTTCGGAGACACGTGATTTCGTGGAATCGGCAGTTAGGTTCCACAAAAGTCCATTGGAATTCTACCCAAAAAAAAAAAAAAAAAAAATGTATTAGATAGGGCGAACCAGGAATTTTTTATTGGGAGAACCAAAGAAAAAAAAAACAGCAAAAAAATTAGAAAGTTTGATAATAAAAGATAGCAACAATATATATAAAGATCTCTATGAAATTGTTAATGCAAAATGATAATAAAAACTATAATAAATGAAAAATAATTAGCACTCAAAAGTTATATTGTGAATTATAATTTTGGAACAATTAAGTATGCTCCTCAATATACATATATATATCAAAATATAAAAAAATAAATTTTCTTTATCTAGAGTGGATATAACACCAAATATATTAAAATTTTCTTATAATAGTACAACATATTTAGAAAGTGATTTCGAGCAAGTTGGATTTCAATAACGAGCCTCATTGATTGAAAAGATATAATGAAGTATAGAGAATTAGTAAAATAACCATTGTAAATGCATAAAGTAAAAGAAAACTGTTCTTAAGTTGAGTTCTGGGTTTTCTCCTCTCTTTTATACCTACTTTTATATAAGAACTAAAACTTAAATGGTAATGAATGTATTTGAAATCAAAACCATTCATAAGCATGGTCATTGGCTTTTGTCTCCTGAAAAGAATTTCCTCTAATTAGATTTAATCTGATATTAATAATCAAAATTAAACATTAAAAAATAAAAGACTTTCTCTATATATGGTGGATATAATTCTGATTACTCTAGTTTTTTTGGTACTGGCGGAACATAAATAGAAACTAATTATAAACGGGTTAGATTTCAAGTATCAGCTTCAAGATCGAAAAGAAACAATGATGCATAAAGAATTAGTGCATTTGTGATTGTAAACGTACATAAAGCAGAAGAAGGGTTACTTTCTTCAACCCTTCTTCTCTGTACATGTGATGAAGCAACACAACTCCGAATCCTTTCACAACATCTCCAGGCCCCAGGTCCCAACAATCTAAGCTCTCCACTTCTCTCCGATCAGACCATAGGTATGGAAGTTTTTACAATTTGACCCGAGCCGGGTTAAGGATTGGTTCAGATTTTAGTTCCTTTGACTTCGCTTCCCATTGATAAAATTATTTACACTTACCTTTTTCTAAAACCCATATCACAACAACAAAGAAAGGAGAAAAATTGATGAGGTAGACCGAGCTTGGATGGGGACCAAACAAAGAGAGATAGAAAGGTTTCCTAGCTAGGTGAGGGGAGAGAGAGGGATTTGAGTGTCATTAAAAAGGGAAGAGTCATTTGGAAAGAGGGAGAGGTGGGGAGTGAGTAATAAATAATATTTTATTCAATTAAATTAGATTAAATAATATTAAAAGAAAATTCAAAATTGTGGGGGATGGTCAAAATCAATTGGAGCTGATTTCAATTTGAAATTAGCCGCTTTCATATATAATATAATAACTTGTTGTATGAAGAAGCATGTGGTTCTTTTTGCAAGTGAGAGATGTAAAATTGTTTCACACCTATTCAAATTTGAAAATGACCATATTTGCATTTCTTTTTTTCATCTCATTTATATATCTTATGCATAAATGAGAGGAAACAAATGTGATAATACATAATCCTTACGCATGTGGATCATTTAAATATATAAATGACTACAAAAGGATGGCCCCTTTGCCTGTGTAAGTGTCCTAAGACTTGACATGCTAATCGTTGGCTTTTAAAGAATTTTTGCATAGCATTTCATAGAGGAGGGAATGGTTGAAAGTTTTTCATTTTGTTTGATTTCGTTCATATATTGGATATTGCATGAGATACTATTCTTAAAACCCCAAAAATGCCATAGTTCTTGCAAGATCTTTTAATGGTATTTTAACTTTTAGGGTAAATTAGCGAGAGATCCCTGAGTATTGTGCTATAAAGTGTCTAGTATACAGTACAATTGTTTAAGGCCTAGAGTCCTTTGCTCATGGAATAATACAGGTGGAGGTCTCTTAGCATGCCACATCAGACATTTTCATTACTGATTTGCCCTTTCAATTGTTTAGGTATAAATTTTAAATTTTAAGCTTTCAAATCTTCCATTCCCCCTCAATTTTAGGGTAAGGTTCTCTCTCATTTCTCTCATTCTCTATTTGCAGAAGATCGAAGTGCAGGAGGTTCTTGGTTTCTCGGTTTCGCTGAACTGAATCAGTGCTGGTCATTGCAGCCGTAGCTGGTGTTGCTCCATCATCGTCGCTGAACTAAATCAGTGCAGGTCACTGCAGCCGTAGTCAGTGTTGCTCCATCATCGGCAAAAATGAAGATAGCAGACTGTCGTCTCTTGGTTATTGCTACATAGGCCAGAACAAGAGGAGGTCTAGGGCTCTGCTACGGCCCATGGTCTCCAATGAGGAAGACGCAGATCTAAGTTTGCGGAGAAGACGACTGGAAGTTGCAGAGAAAATTGGAGTCCAGGCAGAGGCAGTGAAGATCTGAGAAGATTCCTAGTTCCGCACCATTACCGATAAAGAAGGCAGTCTTTGTCTGAAGACCGCCGCTTATATGAGATTTAATGAAATTTATTTGAGTTATTGCGAAACTTATATGAGTTTTTTTTTTTTTTTTAATTTATCTAAGGTTTTGCGAAATTTATTTGAGTTTTTGTGAAATCTTTCTGAGTTTTTAAGAAATTTATCTGAGTTTTTACAAATTTTATCTGAGTTTTGTCAAATTTATCCGAGCTTTTGTCAAATTTATCTAAGTTTTTTTAAACTTATCAGGCGAGCGTGCTGCCCAGCCTTCTCCGGTGGGACGACTGCGATTTCGATTGGCTGGAGCTGCAACTTTTTTTGCTTCCTTCAATCGATCCGATCCGACATGGGCCTTCTTTGATCACCGAGATATGTTCGGATTCTCTAATTCAAGTTCTTCTGCAACCTTAGAGAATTCTCTGCAAATTTTGAATTTTTGAATTTCAAATCTTCCAAGAGGATCCGAATTCAAAATTTTGAAATTCTGAAATCTATTTGTGTTTTTTAATTTTATTTGTCTTTTGAAATGGTAGTTAACCATTATTAATGGCATATCCCACTAATCATGGGATATGATTTATCTTAAATTAAATAAGAACTCCTAAAGAAAGGGTAACTTGGACATTTTAAATCTTCAAATTTAGAAAAATAACCTACCACACTATGAAAAAAGATTGCATGTAGATGTAAGGCTATAAAATGAAATTTTCAGGGATCTGTCGCCGAATGTCCCTAACTTTTAATGGTTGAAAGAAAACAAAAATACTGCAAGCTTTTCTTCTTTCTTCCTATGGAATTTTTACCTTCAATTTTTGTGTAGTGAAATTCATGCAAAACAATAAGATGCCCTGATATTAATACCTATAAAAAGAAATTACATTATTAGCATTGTACATTTCATAAATAAGAAGAGGGAGATAAAAAAAAGGTTCCCTAATAAGATTTCACATGGTATGGGGATCTAATTATTATTCTTGTTCTTCTTTTCTTTTTTGTGTTGTTGTTTGGGGAGATCTACTTCTTCTTAAAAGATATTAAGATTATCATACATAAAAAACACAAAAGAACAAAAAATCGTACCACATAAAACAACATAACATATGATCTTCCTATGTCTTGAAAACATGAGTTAAGGGCCCACACATTTCTTCTAATGAGTAAATGTATGAAGTGGAGGGTAGGCATGTCAATGGGCCGGGCCGGGTCACTACATGGATTGTCCAATCTCGTCCCGAATATTGGACTAGCCTGCCGGGGATTGTCCAATCTTGACCCTAAATTGAGCGGGCCTCTGTCAAATCCCTTCCCGTGTGGGCTCAGACTGGGGCCGGGCCGGGCCTGGGCTTTAACATTTTCATCAATGGAGACGTCTTTTTCTTCTTAATGAGTGAAGCTCTTTTAATAAAGATGATAATGATGGCCGGACAAGGGATGAACCATATTTCAGCTTTATCAAATTTCAAAATATCTTGATACCAGATAGTCGATATTAAGTCTTCAAAATTAAGGGTGATAAATCTGTCGAAAACTTAAATTTGATAGTGCAAGGGAGATGGGTTTTGAAGGCCTGAATTTGGATGCTTTCAGTGGGTCTGACTTCTGAGTATTGATCCTCATGACCCATGCCGATTTGGCCCCTTTACAAGAATGACCAGTGAATGAGTAGTTAAATTGGTTGGGTTTGGGCCTAAAGAGTATATAGGTCATGGCTTGACGACTGTCTCTGTTGGAGCTCAAGGTGAGTGGCCTGGTTTGAGCACGAACACTTATTTTTCAAGCTTTTCTTTCACAAGTTGGGCTTCGACTGAGTTTAGGCTCAGTTAACCAAGTTTTGTCACCTTGAGTCTGAATCTCAGCTCTACATGGTAAATAGGCCATTCAAGAATTCAACGATCAAAGCCTTGATGTAATGTCCCTTACCTACTAGGTGTTTTTACTTGTAGAAGTGCCTTTTGCTACAGGAAAACATGCAAAATATGAGTAGGTTTGTTATAATCAGTCCTAATATTCATGTGCCATGTTAACTCCGAGGGCCTGAAATACATGCCCCAATTCAAGTGCTAGGCCTAGTTTTGCAATATTTCGAGCCAAATTGAGCATTCTCACATAAATATCCTATCATCAGGGTTACAAATCTACCCAATATATAAGCATGGGTCATGCAGGGGCCTTGCTGGGTTATACAATTTTTTTAACGCGCCCAAATACCAAGCTCACAAATAATAGCCTACCCATAATCTATCAAATTTGGTCATATGAATTGGATGACATGATCACCAAAAATTGGATTAGACCAAGATATCTGCTTCAAACCCAGCATAACATGGTCACAAAACAAAAAACAGCTTCGTCCTATGTCAATTGGTCCCAACAGACTACCACATAAAATTGAGAGTTTGATGGGTCATGGAAAATTAAATTGGATAAAGATCCATTACCAGTCACAGGGCATAGCATGGGGTGTGACTCACATAAACAAGTGACCAATTATTAACTTGGGTGTGAGCCCAATGGCTAAATGGATTTAAGCATGTCAACACATAAGTGAGCCCAATGCATAGCTGGGTTTAGGCCCATCTAAACAGGTCCTACAACAATGGGTCTTATGTCCCATGTATTGTCATTTTTAGCCTGGATCAAGCCTAGACAAATAATTTAAGACTGGTTACATACTCATGCCAGAAATTAGCTTGGACATTAATGTAGTGACCCTCCTCTATTCAATCAAAATTGGCCGTATAGTTTAGGCCACAAATTGGCATGGATCAATTCATATGGCTTAGGCCAGAAATTGACTTGAGCCTGACTCAACCAAAATTGGTCACATGGCCTGGGTTAGAAATTGACTTGAGCCTGACTCAACCAAAATTGGTCATGTGGTTTAGGGCCAAAAATTGGTTTCGATTGAATCAATCAAGATTGGTTATATGGCCTGGGTTAGAAATTGACTTGTGCCTGAATCAACCAAAATTGGTTATGCGGCTTCGGCCCAAATATTGGCTTGGACTTGAATCAACCAAGGTTGGTTATATGGCCTCGGTCAAAAATTGAATTGTGCCTGAATCAACTAAAATTGGTCATGCGGCTTAGGCCCAAAAATCTGGCTTGGGCTTCATTAGACCTGACGTGATATGGTTATACAAGTTGAGTTGAACCTATATTAATCATGTTAATCTCGCTTGTAAATTCAAGAGATCTTGACTGGACCCACCAAATTTATCAGGGCACAACTCCATGCCATGTAGTGGTCGCCAATCATTGGCTTGGGGGTGGGTCCGGTGGCTAAGTTGATTTAGTCCCACTTGATCAGGATCACGCTTGATTGAATTAGGTCCAAGTATTGATATATATATATATAGATATATATTTATTTATTTATATATACGGCGTCAGCTCTCCTAAGCTGCAGCTTAGCTTATCGTAAGCTGGAACAGAGCTGATCCCACAAATCAAAGTCGATTATATTGTTTTTTTTTTCATGATGATCGTCTCTAAAATCAAGATAAATCCAATTAGAACTGAATTTTTCAGTTCCATCATGCAAAAAACAGATATAATAAACTTTGATTTGTAGGATCAACCCTATTCCAGCTTAGGAGAGCCCTGCTATGCTCCTGTGAGAGCATTTCCCACCTTACTATAAGAGATATGCTGGAGGTCCTCACATCCATATCTAATGCCAACAACTTAAATATGAGGGCCCGCACCTTAGCTCTCATAGTAAGGTGATTTATATATATATATATATATATTCCAACACTCTCCAACTAGGGCTGCACATGGGCGGTTCGGATCAGTTTAACACTAAAACCAACAACCAAACTGAACATGTCAGTTTTTTAATTAACCGATCTGATTCAATCGATGGAGAGGGAAGAATTTGGACTAAATGCAAGCACAAGCAAAAAAAAAAAAAAAAAAAAAACAACAATAACCAACTTGCAGTGAAACATTCATTCCACATGATACCATTTGGAATTACAATAGAATAATAGTTCATGTTAAACAAAGTCACACACACACAGAATTTGTATCAGAACCCACTGTATTTTCAGAAATGAAGATTTATTAACAAATTGATTAGGTGAGACCAAAATCAACCATAAAAAAGTTAGACTCTACTGGCTTTTCTAACATTCTCAATAGTGCAGCCTTCTGATAAAAGCTTCAGTGAAATGATATAGGAATTATGGTGGAAGGAAAACATCCTACACAATAATCCCTCCATCTACGATGAAGTATCAAAAAGCATTTGAGAGATTAGAGGAGAGGCACTGAGGCAGTGTCGACGATTGAGTTCATGTGAGAATGGAGTTGTGAAATGTAACTTTGAAAGTAGTAAAAAATGAAACTCTAAGATTAAAATAGTAAAAAAGCAACACTTAAGTTACTACATACGGTCAGTTCGGTTTAAGCGGTTAACCGTGGGCTCAAACCGATAACCGACCGATGTAACCGGTTTTTATGATTTTCAAACCGTTAACCGAACCGTTCTACTATAAACCAATTTGAACCGCTCGGTTCGGTTCGGTTTTGCGGTGATACTGAATTTTTCATGCAGTCCTATCTCCAACTATACAACTAGGGTGTTGGGAAGTTCCACATCCCACATCGCCTAAATCTTGAGTTGAAAATGACTTCATATAGCTTAAGTTTTTGGGTTCTTACACGAGGGCCCACCTTCACTTATCTTAAATGAAGAATCTTTGTACCATTCTCGTTGTCCTTAGCTAACCAGGTCCAACCATCTCAACACTGTTGACCATGATTACCTTATTTGCGGGTTTACCTAGGGATGAAAGTGGGCCGGGCCGGGCCGAGCCAGGCTTTGCCAGGCCCTAGGCTCGGCCCTAGTATTTTTCAGTAGGCCCTAACTCGGCCCAAGCTCGAGAGGGCCTCAAAAACCCTGGCTCGGGCTCGGCTCTTATTAAGTTATGAGGCCCTAGGGTCGGCCATTTGAGCCCGACTGATGATATAGCACTAGCTGAAAGAAAATAGTTTCAGGAAAAAAATCCTATAGGAATTCAAAGAAATCTACATATGCAAACCAGAACAAAAAATGGTCAAATGCATGCATTCATCCCATATTCTCATTCCCATAATTTGGATTGCAACAATAAAATTAACTAAAATAAGAAAGACTCCATAAAAGCAAATGGGCTGGGCATTATCAAACTCCAACAATAATACAAATCAAATTAAACTCCAATAGCATCATAGAATAAAATAAAGTATTCAGCTAGCATTATAAAATAAAGTCTCCAGCATCACCTATAACAACAACAATAGAACCTTGTTAATAAATAATAATAACAACAAAGTAAAGGTTGTTCCAGAGTTACAAGACTTCAAAAAATGTCTTCCAAACCATCAATATACATGCATCCTCAAGGTTGTTTAGGGATTATTTATATTGGATTAAAATTAGGGTTTAAGATTTAGTGCTTAGGATTAGGGTTTATGGATTATTTAATGCTTAGCATTTAGTGTTTAGGGTTTAGGGATTATTTATATTGGATTAAAACTAAGGTTTAGGATTTATGGATAATTTAGTATCATAGATTCATATATGTATTATATACTATATAGTGTACACATATATATAATATATGGATTAATATATGTAGCCCTATGGCTTACCGCTTAGGTTTAGGATTTATGGTTTATTTGGTGTTTGGGGTTTAGAGATTATTTATATTGATTAAAACTAAGATTTAGGATTTATGGATTATGTTATATCATATATGTATTATATATTGTATAGTGTACATATATATAATATATGTATTAATATATGTAGGCCCTAGGGCTTACGAGCTGGGCTTCATCAAGCCCGAGCTCAGCCTGTTTAAGCAAACGGGCCTCCTACTAGGCCCTAGCTCTGCTCTTTTGTCTTTTGAGCCGAGCTCAGGCCGAGCCTATAACGGGCCGTCCGCGGGCGGCCCTGCCCACTTTCACCCCTAGGTTTACCAATGTTAAACTTTACTTCATTTTAAAAATTGATTGGGTCTTAAATTCAGATCCTAGAAAATGGCTGCCCTTGCTCACTCACTTTGGGTCAAATTAACTCTATTCTAAGTTAGGCCTACGGATTTGGCCCAATTTGCACCAATCCGATCCGTGTACACCCCTAGTAAAATATATAATGATTAAACTAAAAACCAAACTAAAGCCAGAGATAGGCCCATATTATAAAGTTAGTAAAGGACTGGTACCAATACATAGGGGGTGAGTTTTTTTGAGTGACTTGGTTTTCTTAGGTGGGTCTCATAATTAATGGATTCGTAGAACTTAGCTCAGTGAATTTTTTTTTTTTTTACTAACGGAGGGTTCCCAACACTTTCGACTGGACTAATCCCTCCGAGCCCAAAGAGAAGCCGGATAAAACCCCTGTGGCCCCCAGGTGGTAGCACAAGTGGACTCAATCTTCGACAAAGACCTCTAACTCCGGAAGAGGGAGATATCGTGGTCCTGACCACTCGGCCAACCCCTTGGGGTCAGCTCAGTGAATTATTCAATATCAACCGTTTGTAGTTAGCTGACTAGATACTATGGTCTTAACCAACCTCCATTAAATTAGTCCTCAATCAGACCGAGTCCTCAACTCTATCCATATATGAGCCCTTCTCTGATTTTCATCTTGGTGAAATCAGACGTGGTCCAAGTTCATCAACCTTCATTTTTCTTAAAAACTCTCACCCAAATCAAAGCGAAACTTCTTACACACCCCAAGTCTTCTTGGCGATTATTTTATAAACCACCCAATAACCAAAAATCAAGTTGATCTCAAGAATATTTATCAAGATCATGAGAGAGATACAGCATTGTATGGAGAGAGGTTTTATTCCCACGATTTGATGGTGGCCGCCAATTTGGTAACTCTACTAATATAGTCAAGTCAAGTAAAGCTGTTTTTGAAGAAAGAATTAAATATAAGTGGGTTATAATGATATTTTGTTTTTAGTTGTTTGTTATGGAATCTTTTTGACTTTTTGTATGAAAAAGTGGAGGTTTTTTTTTTTATCTTAGTAGATAAAGGTAGTTGTTTTTTTTACTTTTTATATGAAAAAGATGGAGGGAGTTTTGAATAAAGTGCATTTGATGTGATATCTTATCTGGAAAATGGAGGCTTTACTTGACTTTGATTGTATTAGTACAGTACCAAACAGGCCCATTAAATTTAAATTGTCGTCCCCGCACACGCCTATGTGCGAGTGCACATAGGGATAATCACGAAGCCATGACCCATTAAATTTCATCCGGTCCTATGTGATGAACGGCACTGATGAGTAGTGTGTATGTATTAAACATACTTTGAGTTGTGTGTGAAAATGTGTTTACATGAGAATATTACATACAAGGAGATGCTCTTATGAGAGTTACTCTCACTATAAGAGTAATGGTGGGGCCCTCGCATTTAGACAGTTGGCATTGGATATGGATGTGAGGGTCCCCACCCATACTCTTATAGTCATAGGAGCATCTCCCTTATATCAAAATGTGCAGTAGCTTTCATATAACTATTTTAAGAGTGAGGAAATACAGGGTGTCTACTATATTTGATATTTGCTTTCTTAATGGCCCACGTTTTGTTCATTGAACTGCTAATCATGATCTTTGTAGTTAAACATCTGATGGACAGTTAACTAGGGGTGCTCAAGGTTCGCTGGGGCTTTGACCCAAGCCTGGGACCTAAACCAGATTTTAACTGTGATTAGGCTCAAGCACTAGATAGCCTCATATTCTGGACAGAGAGTTAAATGGGCAGGCATATGCATGCCCAAAGTCTTGTACGGCCAGGGTCATACCCATGGTGTCTTTCATGTCTTTGTGCTGGATCTTGACCTGAAAATCAGGCCCATGGCTAAATGAGCTAGACTTATTAAGTATTTAGCACAACCTATCCCCTATGATAACTATATAGTTCAAAATACTCAATGTTAATATATGATACCCAGATTGGGCATTCACAGTCATACCCATGGTGTGACTGGACAGTATCCATCATGTACACGGACATCATAGCCAGGTGGGCCAGGCCCATGAACATTCCTCCCGTTAGATTTTGTTACTATTATCAGGGTTTATGAAAGAAAGAAAATAGTGAGCATAATGGAAAATCCGTTATTCAGCAGTTACAGCATTATCAAAAGAGAAACGAACTTCAGTTACTCAATTGTTCAATCATTTATCAGAAATAATAACATACCTTTGGAAGAAGTCCAAATGTCACCAAACTTTCATGATAAACAAGAGATAGAAGGCCTTGTTTGGATCCTCAAAACTCCAGTTGCCCTGCATACAGTGTATCTGTAGATCTGATTACTTTGTATCTCGGTTTGCATGTATGTGTAATTGCCGGAAAAAATATGAAGCAGCTTTCGCTAGTAATTCAGGTTGTACAAACAAATGAACCCTTATTTACATGTAAATAGATCGAGTTACCTATACTGGTTGACAAGAGAGATTCAACTGGACCCAAGGCAGCTGGAATTTGCAGGAAGAGCTTAAACACCATGGTTTTCACACCTAGTTTAATTGCTCGTCGAAAACCTGTATCATCGATCTCTTGGTTCGCCGAGAAGAGGTTCAAGTTGCAATTTGATGGCATTGTCATCCCACTCCAATTCATTCCACCACCCTCTTTTGCAGTGGATCTTTCTTAGCTTGGGTGCATTGCTGATGTCAATAGGGAGTCTCTTTAGATTAGGACACTCAACTGCCCTAATCTCCTCAAGGGAAGAGCAATTTAGCAAATGACCTTTCAAAATCCCAACTAATGCGGGTAGGGATTCCAACCCTAAAATTCTCAATTTAGGGAGGACACAATCAGATTTAACACCAATTGCCTCTTCATAAATGACCTCTTCAAGCGCCAAACAATAATCAACATGCAGAACTTGTAAGTTGGAGAGTTGCGTGATGATTTTGCTTGGGAAAATATTCTTCAACTTATTGCAGCTAAACAAGTACAAATGACCCAAACAATTGAAGCTTCCAGGTGGAAAAGATCCCTCCCAAATGCTTTTCAAGTTCAACATGTCGTATATTTTGAGCCACGTTACGTTGGGCAATGCGGCCTCTATTAGCTGATCTCCTTCAATGAAAATCTCCATTGCATCACATTCACTAATAATACATTCTGCTAGTCGTCTTGTGTTTTGCATCCCTAATTCACATAGGCTGTGAATGCTTCTATGACCATGTAACTTAACATGACTTGCATGACTGAGGACCTCTAGAATAGTACTAGAGATGCCATCACACCCACGAATTGTCAAGATCTCTTCGTTTGTACCAAGTTCTGAGATATATGCAAACGATGCCCCCCTATAAGAACGATTAGGGTACCTTCCGACATCGAAATTGAATGACGTGAATCTTCCCTCTTTCCATGGACGAATTGCTTGAGCGAAGCACTCAAGATATTCCAGCTGAGGAAAGAAAATTTCAAGACTCATCAACCCTTTCACGCAACTCACGTCCTTCAATATTGCCTCTGCCCATTTATTCCGTTCATGCCCCAATTGAGACCCTGTCGATGTTAGATCTATGCTAAGTTGCTCTAATTGAGAGAGCCTTGATATTATGCCACCAGAGATCACCACATCCTTTTCAATCTCATCTCTCCCCATTGAGAATGCTACGTTTAAGACTTTGAGATGAGTTAATTGCCCGATTTCAACAGGCAAACTGGTAATCCTAGTGTCTTTGGCATCAAGCACCTCAAGTCTTGTGATTGCTCCTATTTGGGGTGGAATAGCTTCTAACTCGGGACAACGTCTTAGATTAAATATCCGTAGGTTGACCAAGTTACATATGGAATGTGGTAATGAATTTATAGAAGTTTTAGAAAGATCCAAAACTCTCAGAGCACACATCTTTTCAAAGAATGATGCCGGAATCATTCTCAAGCTTCCATTTTCTTGAAGAAACAACGTCAAGAGAGTGGGACAGTTCGGACTCTATGGTAGATTGCCTATTTTATTCTGCATCAATGACATCCTTTCCACATTTTTCCATTCTTCAGCCTCTGGAGGCTCCTCTATATCTTTATGAGTAATGCTACATGGACAAACTTTTTGGCCCGAATTTTGGCCAACCCCCATGGTTTGCATTGAATATCATAGTGATATTCAATGCAAACCATGGGGGTTGGCCAAAATTCGGGCCAAAAAGTTTGTCCAAGTAGACTTTTTGTATCTTTATTAGCTCTCACCAAGAATATATGACCTGATCCTTTTGGAGATGTGATTCTTAATGCTAAATCACGTATGACGTCATGCATCTTAACCGTGTAAGTGTTCCCATCATCTAAAAGAAGAGATGCATCAATAAGATGCTTCAAGATAGCATGCCCTTTTTTTCTGGCATCTACCAAACTGGAACCAGGATTGATGAGGCCTTCAGCCCTCCAATACTTGATCAATTCAAAACGGATGATGTTGCAATCTTCTGGAAATAATGCTGTATAGAGAAAGCAGTTCTTTAAATTATCATCCTCCAATCTGTCAAAACTGAATTTCAAGCGTCTAAACACTTGTTCTTCCATATCGTAAATATCAGATGTAGCCAGAGCGCTCAACTCTTGCACTGCATTCTCCCATATGAGAATGTTGTCCTCCTTTCTCAAGGATGCGCCTATTACAATAATGGCCAGCGGTAAACCATCACATTCATCAACTACACGTCTCGCTAATGGCTGAATATTAGGAGAATCAACTACTTCACCTGCTTTTTCACGAAATAATTCCCAAGCTTCCTCCACTGACAATAGCTCCACCATAATTTCTTCATTGGTTTCCATCTTGTGACAAACGTTACGATATCTAGTCGTCAACACAAGCTTACACCCATTTCCTTGGGTTGGATTAGGGATTCCGATATCTTCCAAATCTACTTTGGCCCACACATCATCCATAAGAAGCAAGAATTTGATGCCTCTCAAGCTTTGGAATATTCTCCTTGCAACTCTCTCATCGGATTCATCATCCAATAAATTCAATGATAAGCGCTGGGCAATTTCAGTTTGCAGCTGTCTGATACGGAAGTCCTTTGCGACAGTAACCCAAATAACAATTTCAAACATTCGTGCAATTTCTGGTAGATTGTTCAAAATTTTCATCACAGTTGTTTTCCCAACACCACCCATTCCCCATATGCCAATCTTTTGTATCCTCTCATTTCTCATGCATTCTAATATTTTTTGTAGAGTGCGCTCTGTTGATGTTCCATCTTCGACAGTTATAACAGGCATTGTTTCAACAATTTGTGGCAATGCATCAACAACCACTCCTCCCTCAAAGTTAGACTCCATAATAAGGTTCAAGATGCAATTCGTTTTCTCCACAACGCGTCGACCAAGCTTCCAACTTGATGGAATATCCAGACACCATCGCCTCAGACATCTCTTGTCTCCTTTAGAATATTCTTCTTCAATGGCATTTACTTGATTTTGAATCTCATCCACCTTACTGATCCAACTTTGACATTGGCTTGTGGGTATTTTTTCGTCTCCATGTCTTTTTATCTCACGCTGTGTATCTTCTTTCTTATCATACAAAGCCCTTGCTTTCTCATTGAGCCTTTCAAAATTCCTGTCAAGATCTTTGATATAACCCAGCCGGCGAAAAATTGGAGCACATGAGCATTTCATAATTTCCACAACCGGCGAAAGTAGCGGCTCGATCAAATTCATGCTTTACACTGTAAGATTTCAAAAGAAATGTTTAATGAATAGCTTATGTATGGTGACCTTTTCTCATAGGGTACTGAAAACACAAACACAAAGATTTCTTGAAAGATAAACATTTTGGAAGATGCCCAAAAAGATTATTTTTCTGCTCATACTATCCATGCATAAAATTTAGCATCTTTCGTTCACAATTTTTATTATTTTTCATTCACATTGAATGCATCTGATATGTTTATAAACACTAATTCAAGGCTCATGGCTCTGTTGGTAAAATAGAGTTTATATAGTATTTGTGCCTGCAGAGTTGAACAAGTGCCAATGGATTGGGACAGTCGGGCCCACTATTGTGCCCCACTTCTCTTTCGACCCACATGCACACAAGAATATTCAGGTGAAATCGTTTGCACATAAGAACTGTTCAGTCTACCTTAGTTTTGAGGCAGCTTTGACCCACTTATGATCGACTTACCCCCTTCATGCACACTACACTTGTGAAATGCCGCAAGCCAAATTTGAAACTAAATGACTTGTTAAGAACCATTGGATTGAATGTTAAAAAATGACACCTTTAAATATAATTAAACTTAGACGGTAGTGGGTCAAGCGATTACGATGATCTCATGGGGTTGATATTTTGCAGACCTCTACGTCTCATTGATATCTTTTCATCTCATCCTCTACCACTACGCCCCACAACACTCATCTATATGCAGATAGTTCTCACTCCAATAACGCTATAATATATTAATATATATATATATATATATGAAAATTCGCAAAAACTCCCCATCTAAAATGGGGTGTTTTTGCCCCCTTTAAACTTGTCCAATTAAATGATGCCAGCTCACATTAATCGACTTATTTTGAATACACATATTTTTAGGAGATCTTCTCACACCCCTAATTTCTCTCCTCTCTTTAAGGTCCCACTCCTATTTTCTCTCCACTTTTTTCCTCCCTTATAATTTATCATTATGATGCTCGTCAAGATTATACTCAAAATCAGTACCATCATGTAATCATTCTTAAATAAATAACTAAAAGGCTGAATATAAAGATCTTGAAAAAAGTCATAAATAGATAAATTTATAATAAAGGAAACTTTTTGTGTGATTTATTTGATTACAATTAGGCAACGTCCGCTAGTATCAGTCGGGCCCTTCTATGATGAGCCTGCTTCGTGACCTCCAAATCTTGCCTTTTATTTTTTTTTTAAACGATGATAATGATTTTGATGGGCATCTATATCAAAAATTGTGCTGGTTTATTATACTTTGATTATACTATGATGGGATGCGCATAATAAAGAAAAGAAGTGAAAGAGAGATGAGAGAAAATAGGGTTGAGAGAAATAAGAAGCGAGAAAATACGCGTGTGGACGTTGAAATAGAGAAAAAATAAAGGAGATTTTTAAAACTTTAAATTCGTTATCCGCATTTAACTTAATGATGACATGTGTTATACATATGCTTAGAAAAGGGGCGTTTTCTTATGGAAAAAACACGCAGGGAGTTTTATAGTGCTCCATATATATATATATATATATGTATATAGAAAGAGAGAGAGATGCATGAGAAATATTTAGGTGCATCCATACCTCACCATAGGATGAGGGACACTTATATAATTGAGAATATTTGTGTGCAAAAGGAGAAAAGTCATATATAGTCATTTGCAGAAGATGAAAGTTCATGTGCAAAGAAGGAAAGCCATGTAAGCGTTCCTTATCCTATGGTGAGAGATGAATGTACATGAATATTCCTCTATATATATATATATATATATATGTATTCACCTCTCTCCATCTTACGGTGAGAGGTAGCATGAGGGGCCCACCTATCGCCAACCCAAGTCGTACACACACACGAGACCCCCTTCGAATTATATCGGATCCGTAGAATTCTCATTGATTTGAAAGGATTGGACCATTGGATTGGAGGCCAATTTTTTTATTTAATACAAAGTCATTGAACTTGTGGGCCATAGACCAACAATTTAAAAGCATTAGATTGACCTCATATATATATAATCTTCATCTAATCTCATGCACTCATCAGCTCAACATGTGGAACACCTCGTGGCCACCCTTTTGGTCCATCCAAGTGGATTATAAAACAGAGAACCCCTAATAGTCACCAATGCAGGGGCTCGGCACCCATCCAAAATGGATTGGATGCATTGTCAGAGTCGATGCACTCAATTTGGATAGTGGAAACTTGTTGGCCGTTGATCAAGTGGTTAGGATTATGTTGAGGTCAACGTCCACCCTCACTTCTGAGCAGTCATAATTATGGTCGAGCCCTCACCCTCAACATAAAATCATTGTTGTGTCTTTTCACATCACTAATTGGTTTTGGAATAAGTGGTAGCTCAATGGGGTGTAAGATCCTTCAAGTGGTAGCAGACGTGTCGTGCCCTTGCCCTTGCCCTTGTGCCATTTCCATCACCAAATGGTTTTGGAAAAAGTGGTAGCTCAAATGGAGTCAATGGGGTGTAAGATCCTACAAATTATCATTCAAGCCTCCATTAACATACACTAGTAGGTGGGTGGCGATCTTTTGATCCCCCTCACATACCCGTGTCTTTTCACATCACTAATGGATTTTAGAATAAGTGGTAGCTCAATGGGGTGTAAGATCCTACAAGTGGTAGCAGATGCACGTGTCGTGCCCTTGCCCTTGTGCCATTTCCATCACCAAATGGTTTTGAAAAAAGTGGTAGCTCAATGGGGTCAATGGAGTGTAAGATCCTACAAATTATCCTTCAAGCCTCCATTAACATACACTAGTAGGTGGGCGGCGATCTTTTGATCCCCCTCACATACCCAAGTGGGGTCTCAGGTGGGGCTCACAAAAAGCCTGTTCGTGATGGGATCTTTTGATCCTATAATCCCTTTTTTTATCCTATATTCCCGATCCCATTTTTTTTTTCTTTTTTTGTTTTGGCTGTGTTTTAGTTATCTTCTTTTTCTAACTGTCCTAAAAAAAACTTAAATGAGGTGAACCCAATAGTGCATGTTCCATCCTTTCTCTGTTTAAGCGTGTGCAATAGAAAGAAACATGAAAAAACGAAAGGGTAGATTTTCATAGAAACTCATTTATATTTCTCTACTTGCATGAATATCCCATTCCAGTTTCAACAAATCCTTGCCTTTTAATGTTGCATCATATACAAAACACATAAGGAGAAGAAGGAAGCACTTCTCATCAATGATATAAGTACTAGAACAAATAAAGAGATAAGGAAATTGAATTCTCATGTGGTGCAAGGAAATAGGACTATTTACAAATTTGGTATATGAAAACTTAATTCTACCACATACCTAAACAACAGAAGATGGCAAAGATGGGCAAAAATTTGCTGCTGTTTGCCTGATGGCAGAGATGAGCAAGAATTTGCTGCTGTTTGCTGTGTTTCACCCCTTTTGGGAGAGAGATCTGAATTATTGCTTATAGGTACGACAGTGCAAAGACTTGCAGGACATGCGTTGACTACTGTTACAATACATAGGCCCAAGTGGTTTCTATGCCCATTGGCTGCACCTGGGCCTAGTTTTGAGGAGGCCAAATTAGTGGGCCTAGCCTTTGTATTCTTAAAGGCCCTGCCCGGCCCTACATATTTAATACAAAAGGGCATGTTAAGATTTCTTTTGCAAATGGAATGGGCCTAAGCCTGACTATCTTGCCCATGAGTTGAATATTGCTAACTTGAACATTGGGTTTGATAAGTGATAACTAAATAGGCTGGGTTGGAAGAGGCTTGGCCCAGTCCAACCCAGCTCATGAACACCTGTAATGAGGAGCACTAAAAGAATAATTGGAATTCATTGACAATTAGATGATATTAAGAGAAGCATATATGCTAGACTAGCAACAGATGCTGCACCAATTTGTAATATACAAGCAACTCTTATTCAAATCTAATAAGTGGCCGTTTGGAAACTCTAATTTAATTAATAAGAGCTAATTAAATTAAGGACCAAAATAAAAGCTTTAATTTTTAAAATCTAATTTACAATAAGTCTGTCTGGTAAAATTATGAAAAGAAAACTATCAATTCGTTACTAATTGAGACCCACCTTTAGGAACTGTGGTAATTGGGGTCCACCTTTTCAATGTTACAATGTAGAACCTATTTTTTGGGTAATTTTGAAAATTATATGTGGTTATTTTCATGCAAAACACTTGCAGATTTCGCATTGTCCTCCTCCATTGGCTTTAGCTAAAAGAGCTCTAAACCCCCCCAAATCCCACCCGCGCTTATGTTCGTAGTGGCAAAAGGCTATAATTTGTAAATGAGCTCTAAAAATAGAAAATGCAATTAGACATTTATCAAACATTTTCACAACATATAAATAAACTCTAAATCAAAATATAAGAGCTTATTTTTAGAGTTTCCAAATGCCCCTAACCGAGAATTGGAAGAAAGAAAGCATCTAATGCTACTTCCGTGGCTTAAGTCCGAAATTGGATCAAACTCCAAGGGGTTGGCCGAGTGGTCAGGACCACAGTTCCTCTCTCTTCCGGAACTATAGGTCCTGGTATCAATCCCAGGTTCCCACCTCTTCAGGAACCGAAGGTTGAATCCACTAGTGCTACCACCTGAGGGCCATAGGGGTTTTACCCGGCTTCTCTCTGAGCCCGGAGGAATTAGTTCAGCCCAAAGGGTTGGGAACCCTCTGTTAGCAAAAAAAAAAAAGTCCGAAATTGGATTTGGGAGAACCATGAACAAGGGCACCAATCACCATAAACTGAAGGCGGATCCGGTCAATATAAATGGTGAAAATCATTGAAACTTGAAAGCCCCAAGTTTTCTTCGGATTGCTAAATTATTTGGGAAGGACTACTGTTCTCACTTGCAAGGAGATGGTAAAAGCATGCGAGGTATCTCTTTTGCATACAGAATTTCGTGGGTTTTAAAAAACCAGATGGTCCAATATGCAAAACAACAGCAGCTGTAAAATCATGAACTATTTGCTATTTGGCAAAAGAATGAAGGGGCAGAGGTTCGGTCTCCGGCATGTAAGCATCCACTCAATACAAAGAAAATTGCAAATTATTAAAAATAAAAATAAATTCGAGTCAATGAAGGTAATCAGGCTACATCCACATTTGCAACTTAAAAAAAAGAAGATTTAACCGGAAAAATCCCAGAAGACTTGTTATTGGCCAAAAACGTCATCTATGTCTTATAAAGACCATAGTGGTTACAGGAGCTTTGTTTGGTATATTTTTTCCTTTAAGTGGGGATATCCCTGCTCCTTTTACTTTAAAAAAGTCTCAAAACCCTTTTTTTTCTTTACGTTCTTCCTCCATCTTCTTCTCCCTTCCATGACGTTCAAGCTCGTCCACCCCTTGGATCAAAACCCTAATCCCTCTTTTGCCATTACCAACACTAATGAAGAGGAAGAGGCGAAAATTTGTCTCGCTTCATCCAAAAAAAGGCGGCGAACCTTCTCCTCCCTAAGCAAACCTCAGCACTAAAACAAAATCCCCAAATAAAAAGATGGTCTAGATCCATCGTCCAAATGCATCAGTCAGCAAATTGTACTCCATAGGGAGGGTCAATAGTATACAGGTTCCAATAGCTGAATTAAGGAGCTCAATACAAAATTACAAAAATCGGTGCAATTTGTGAATGCTAGAACCACTACTGCCATCAAAACATCTAACCAAAACTGGCTTTTTGTTTCTTTCTTTTTTATGGTTGGTAAAAGGAAATCAAAATTGATTTGGGATCCAACAAAACCTAGTTTACACATCAGATCATAATCATGACACAAGAAATCCAACTCCCATCAGGAGATCAAATCAAGAACACACCAGAGCGCCCAAACTAATCTTGGAAAAGAAGAAACTCAAGAGCCGCGTCACCGCTAATTTGGGCGGGGATATCCCCGACTAAATTGAAGTCACTCTGACTCCACAGTACTTTAATTGGCAGGGATATCCCCGCTCACAACACTAAGACAAGTAGGGATATCCCTGTAATTTACAACACTAATTTGGGCGGGGATATCCCCATCTCAACTGATACCACGTTGTGAGACAACACTCACAGTACTCTAGTACGCAGCGATATCCCCGCTCACAGCACTAACATAAGCAGGGATATCCCAATTGGCGGGGATAAGAAGGGGATCTCGCGGGAGGCGGTGCCGGTGGAGGAAGGGGGGACAAGGATGCTGGCATCCGCACAAAAGTCAAAGTCCGAGGAGAGGAAGATGGATCCGAGGTTTTCAGAGAGGCGGTTGAGGGCGACGACATTAGGCAGCTTGAAGGAGTCGTTGGAGAGGCTATCACCGTTAAAGACACAGTTGTTGTAGTCGTTGGAGTCGGACAAGGCGGCTGGAGCTTCCATAGAAGCGGAGAAGAAGGACAACTTGCAGCATGCCAGAAGAAGAAGGAGAGTTTGTATAAACTTAAGGGGGTGAAAAGCAAATTAGGAGAGATAGAGTGGCAACAGATTAAAGGAAGGAAAAGAGGAGAGGAAGAACTGCAAGCTGCTGGTGCCAACCCATAGGGGATAAGGGAGAGAAAGGAAGAAAGATGGAGGGAGAGAAGAAGTCGAACAAGGTAAAGGGCAAAAGGGCTTTGGGGTCTGTTTTAGGTAAAAGTAGCAGGGATATCCCTGCTTAGAGAAAGAATTAAAAAAATTACCAAACAGTGCCTTTGGGACTACTGTGGTCTTTATAAGATGTTGATGGTGTTTTTGGCTTTTAATAAGTCTTAAGAGATTTTTGGGATAAAATCCTCTAAAAAAAAAATAACAACATAAAAAGAAAGGCCCTGGTATTGATCCCTTGTCAATTCTCATGCGGTCGCAAATGTCTAACAACTGAACCATCAGTGGATCTGTAAAATGGTTTTTGAGACTCTGAAACAATAAGATCCCTATGAAAACAAATATCAGCAAAGGAAGTTCAACCGTACTGTACGATCGATATCACTAGCTATGAGACCTATAGAGTGGCATGCATTTAAATATATGGATGGTCGGTTGTCAATACACTCTGCATGATTGAGTGGTGTTGGCACTTTTGTATCACACATGCCAAGGGATAATAAATCAATAGGCCTTCAAGTTGAAAGTATCACTCCGGGCTAATCGGCCAACCTAGGGTAAAAACACTCGGAAAGGTCATACATGTGAATATATGGAACTTATAGATTTCAAACGGATTTCATTCACATTTCAAACGCATATAGAGTCTTTAAGGGCCCTGACCCATTGAGCTTTTGGCCCTGGAACAGCACAAAGGTCAGAACCGGCCTTGGCCCAGGAAGCCGCCGCTTTAGGCCCCCAATTTTTGTCCATTTTTGGGGGCCCCAAATTTCTTTAGCCCATATAATATATAGGTCTGTAAAAAATAAAAAAAATAAAAAAAAAAGGGCTATCCAAGACATGAGAAAGGGCCTAATTTCTAAACAGCCCATTACAAAAAAGGGCCCTAAATTAATGATTTTGTGTTATATTTAAAAGTAAAAAAAATGGAAAAAAGAGTATGAAACTTTGAAAATTGGAAAAGATTAGGTCAGCTATTATAGAGTAGTTTTGGATGCCGATTCACTTTTGACTTCGGAGATCAAATACACCTCGTCTCTCTCTCTCTCTCTCTCTCCCCTTATTCACAATCAAAACTAGGTCTCCTTATTCCCAATTAAAATTGGGTTTTTGGACTGCAAAACCGTTTTCGACTTTCCATTTATGTGTTTCACCGCTTTGTGCCGACAAACCGGAAAAAGAATCAAGTGATTGAACATTTTCTTTTTTCCAAGTTTCAAAGAATGTTTTAAAAATGAGCTATTATTTTTTTATCTGTTTTTTTAATCTTTTTGACTTTTAAGGGGACAAGACTATTGATTAACATATATTTTTTGTTATATAAAAATTTGTTATATACATAAACTCAATATAAAAATAAAAGGATAAGAAAAGGTACCACTAAGTTTAACCACAATATCAATTGAATCAAATGATCCTTTGCTTATTATGAAGAAAAAAAATAAGTTGAATCATCACATTATGAAAATACAAATAATTTGTAGATGGGTTATGTTTGGCAAATTTGTTGATTGTTGTTTATTTGATTTGATGATTTACAGATGCTCTTATGGTGTTGATTGAGTTATTGATGCTGGCCTAGCACTCTATTGTTTCGCAACTTCGGTAATTTAACCTGAATTTGAAGCTTTTAAATTTGGATTGATCGTTGGTTCTTGAGTTCTGCATTAGATTGTTTCCTTGAATCATGCATCCTAGAAAGTGTCTCTTAGGGTCTGAAAAAAGAAGAAAAAAAAATGAAAAGTTAATGCACTTATTCAATCTCAATCAGGAGCCCTTGATAAATTTGTTGTTGCTAAGAAACAAACAAATTATTCAATTCCAACTGAAAATTTTGAGGATGAAGAATTTATAGATTCAGTAAATGAAGAGCATGAAGAGACACTTGATTAGGAAATTAATCAGTGGATTAATGAAAATGACAACGAGAATGATGGTAGTCAACATGAAGACCAAAATGTAGAATTTCAGCCTTCAAATGTTGATGATCTGACTAATTGGGATAAGATGGATTAGAATTTACGAGACTTTTTAGTATAAAGGGGTCCTAAACGAAGAGTTGACGATGTCAATTATCCTAAAGATGATCTTAATAGACACTTCTCTTCCACACACTACATCCGGCATTTATCCAATGGAGAGAAACATGATAGAAAGTGGCTTGTATATTCGGATGTTTTGGATAAAATATTTTGTTGTAAGTTGTAAGTTGTTTAAGGAAGAGGGGAACAAGACTTTATTGGCTAATGATGGATTTGGAGATTGGAGAAATAGTGGTAAAATGTTAAAAAGTCATGAAAGTAGTAATGAGCATCTCGTGTGCATGAGTAAATGGATTGAATTAGATATGAGATTGCACAAGAATGAAACCATTGATAAAAGCGTGCAAGAACAAATCAATAGAGAAAAAGAACATTGGAAACGGGTGTTGCGAAGGATAATAGTTGTGGTGAAAACACTTGTAAAAAATAATTTAGCTTTTTGTGGGGACAATGAGAAGATTTATCAAGAAAGGAATGAAATTTTTTTTAGCATAATTGAAATGATTGCCGAATTTGATCTAACAATGCAAGAGCACCTTCGGCGAATTGAAAGTGGTGAGGTTCATTACCATTATCTTAGCCACAAAATTCAAAATGAATTGATACAATTGTTAGCGTGTGAGATTAAGAATGCAATCATTGCAAGAATCAAATTAGCAAAATTTTTTTCGATTAGACTTGATTGTACTCCAGATGTAAGCCATGAAGAACAAATGTTTCTTGTGATAGAAAGTGTGGATGTTTCAACAAGTCCAATAAAGGTGGAAGAATTCTTTTTAAAATTTTTAAAGGTGGAAGATACAACGGGGTTAGGGCTTTTCAATGTACTTCAAGAAGCGTTGAGTGCTCTTGAACTTGATTTTGATAATATAAGAGGACAAGGATATGACAATGGATCTAATATGAAAGGAAAACACAAGGGTGTACAAAATAGGGTACTCAACATAAATCCTAGAGCATTCTATACACCTTGTGGTTGTCATAGTCTTAACCTAATAACCTTGCACTTTGTGATATGGCTAACTCTTGTCCTAAGGCTACATCTTTCTTTGGAGTGGTACAACGAATATACTTGTTGTTTTCATTTTCGCCAAAGAGGTGGAAAGTGTTGAAAGATAATGTAGAAGGTCTCATGGTTAAGCCATTGTCGGAAACACGTTAGGAAAGTCGTGTGGAAAGTGTTAAAGTTATAAGAAACCAAGCCCCACAAATAAGAGATGCTTTAGTTGAATTGGCCACACTACTGAAGATCTGAAAACAAAGAATGATGCGGAGTCCTTAGCAGAACATGGAATTGGCAGTTTTGAGTTTTTAGTTGGCATGATTATTTGGCACAATCTATTATTTGTTGTTAATTCCGTTAGCAAGGTTTTTCAAAACGAAGACATGCACATAGATGTTGTTGTTGATGAGTTGAAAGGGCTTATTGCATTTATTGAAAAGTATAAAGAAACTGGATTTGTAGAGGCCATGATTGAAGGTAAAGAGGTTGCAGCTAAAATGAATGTTGAGCTGGCATTTCAAGAAAAACGAATCATATATAAAAAGAAGCAATTTGACGAGAACAATAGTGAAGAGGCGACACAGTCAGCTAAAGAATCTTTTAGAGTGAAGTATTTCTTATATATTGTAGATCAAGCTCTTTCATCACTTCAAAGCCAGTTCGAACAGTTTCAAGTAAATGAGAAAACTTTTAGATTTTTGTTTGATTTGAAGGATTTAAATGCTACCAATGATGAAGCTTTGATGTCCTATTGTGCTAATCTTGAAACTTTTTTGAGCAAGAATGCGCTTTCTGTTATTGATGGGAGAGACTTATTTTCAGAATTGAAAGTGTTGAAAGAAGTTTTGCCAAAAGAAACAACAAAGCCAATTGATGTGCTCAATTATTTGAAGGTGATGGATGATTGTTTTCCCAATACATGGATTGCATACAGAATACTGCTAACTATACCTATTAGAGTTGCCTCTGGAGAAAGAAATTTTTCAAAGTTAAAGTTGATCAAGTCTTACCTTCGGTCAACCATGTCACAGGAAAGATTGAATTGATTAGCTATGCTGTCAATTGACAATGCCATTGTTGATAAGATTGATTACGCAGCTTTGATTAGTACATTTGCAGCAAAAAATGCTAGAAGAGTAGTGTTTAAATGAATTTGAAGTGATGTAATGACTATTGATTTTTCTATATATATGTTTTGAATTTTGGTAATGATTAATTTATGACCTATTTTTTTAAGCTAATTTTCGTATACAATATATAAGGGGGCCCCCTTTGAAATCTTTGCTTTACGCCCCAAAAATCTCAGGGCCGGCGCCGACAAAGGTGTCAAATCATGGGGCAATATGACCTCAACAAAAAGAACAGCCCAATCCGACTATCCATTATCTGTCAAACAAGCACCGTTGGACTTGGAGCCCCCAAAAGAATTCGTTGCCCATTCTTTACTTTTGATTGATCATGTGCATTTCATTTAGAGTTCAAATGCATATAGTGATATTTGAGGATGCTTTTAGTAAATTTTTAGGGAGACGGATTACCACTCCATTAAAATAATTTCCTTTGTCGGGAAAGTTTTGGATTCTTGTAAGTTCATTCCCAATGACCATGGCAAATACTTCTTTTAAGACACCCTCTAGTTTACCTAGAAGAACAAATGATCCGATCACTAAAATCTTTTGTGATTTTGCCTTAGAGCCTCTGATGATATGGTGGGGTTTGAGTTTGCAATTTGGTTTGGTGACAATCTGTTTTCTTTTGGTTATGTGAATGGCACGCTTCCAACTCATACATATTTGTCGCCAGATGGCAAGGGTCATCATTAGTTCATGTTGCTTCCAACTCACTAGAGGAGATTCAGGCACTTAAGGGTGGACAAAACTGGTATATTGCACCCATTGTTTCGGTATTTTGGATAGTGTCAAATATTTTGGATTAGTTTAGTTCTTTCATGCTGTTAGGACTCTTCATAGGATTACGCATGACTGCAATTAGGTCTTATGATTTGTTGTTGGGTGAGGTTCGTTTTGACGCTCCCTCTTATTTGTGTTTTGGGGTTAATTTTGTTGTCCAGCTTTCTTTTTCTTCCTTTTAATGGAATTTATCTTCTTTACTAAGAAAAAAGAAAGATCAATAAAAATTGGAACTCTCTAATCAAAAGTACAACAGTAAGAGCAAACAATGATTTATATGGAGAATTCACCATTTACATATAAGCAACTGAGGCTTTGATGAGAACACTTAAAATGAGTAATATATATATATATATATATATATATATATGGGGGAAATATTCAAGTGAAAATTAGTTCTCACTTATTATATTTGAATTTTTTTGTGATGTCTAATTTTTCGAATGGACCAAACCGTCAGATCGAAGTTGAATATTTTTTTTAATATGAAGCCATTAAATTTGTGAACTACGGATGAAGGGGTCAGGGGCATGGGTTTGGGGTCAAACTTGATTCTTGAGGTGGTCTCACACTCTCACGTATATCTTTCCATCCCTCATAATCCCATCTCCAAATGTAGGCTCCACAAAAAAGTTCTTATATAATTTGTGAGAACTAGTTCTCACCTAAATATTACCGTATATATAAGGCAACTTCTCAATAAAATAATGCATTGGATGATTCTAAAGAAATTCTGCAAGGGTATTTTAGATTATGTATCGTGTATGTTCTCATTTAAAGTTAGATTGCTGCCATATTTGAAATCATGCAAAATATTCAATCTACCCACAAGCTCTGAAAAAGCTTGAGTGTCATCATTAATATAAATCAGTGGGCACTGTGGTGGAACTTTTGTTAGGGGGATTAAATGCCTAGTCTCTAGACTCTTTGACAAAGTAATGACTAAATTATTAATCTATACTTAACAATATTTTTCTAAGTATGCTAGGTTGGCAATAGAATTTGACTGTCGGCGGGAAATATAAAGAGGGCATGATTGTGTTGGTGGACTATTTACTTAACAATAATGTTGTACCTTTACTAGGTTGCTGATAGAATTTGGCATTGGTGGGTAGGCATATTCATGGGCCGCGTTAGGACACATCCAGTGCAGCCCAACTTTAGAATCACAACCCACTTCTTAGCCAAGCCTGAATGGGCCAAAATGTCAGGCCTAAGCTGGCCCAATTAGTCAATTGGTGGGCCGAACCGGATTTTTTACAAGTGGTTGCGTGGGCTTTCTAGCCATTGTTTAGACATATTATCATTAACTGAAAAGCACGCCTTGTTTAGCCAGGCCGCTGGGCTTTGGGCTTTCTATCACTTAATCCGCTATATATTAATTGTTGTGCCTTTTCACATCACTAATGGATTTTAGAATAAGTGGTAGCTCAATGGGGTGTAAGATCCTACAAGTGGTAGCAGATGCACGTGTCGTGCCCTTGCCCTTGTGCCATTTCCATCACCAAATGGTTTTGAAAAAAGTGGTAGCTCAATGGGGTCAATGGAGTGTAAGATCCTACAAATTATCCTTCAAGCCTCCATTAACATACACTAGTAGGTGGGCGGCGATCTTTTGATCCCCCTCACATACCCAAGTGGGGTCTCAGGTGGGGCTCACAAAAAGCCTGTTCGTGATGGGATCTTTTGATCCTATAATCCCTTTTTTTATCCTATATTCCCGATCCCATTTTTTTTTTCTTTTTTTCTTTTGGCTGTGTTTTAGTTATCTTCTTTTTCTAACTGTCCTAAAAAAAACTTAAATGAGGTGAACCCAATAGTGCATGTTCCATCCTTTCTCTGTTTAAGCGTGTGCAATAGAAAGAAGCATGAAAAAACGAAAGGGTAGATTTTCATAGAAACTCATTTATATTTCTCTACTTGCATGAATATCCCATTCCAGTTTCAACAAATCCTTGCCTTTTAATGTTGCATCATATACAAAACACATAAGGAGAAGAAGGAAGCACTTCTCATCAATGATATAAGTACTAGAACAAATAAAGAGGTATGGAAATTGAATTCTCATGTGGTGCAAGGAAATAGGAATATTTACAAATTTGGTATATGAAAACTTAATTCTACCACATACCTAAACAACAGAAGATGGCAAAGATGGGCAAGGATTTGCGCGCAAAAATTTGCTGCCGTTTGCCTGATGGCCAAGATGAGCAAGAATTTGCTGCTGTTTGCTGTGTTTCACCCTTTTGGGAGAGAGATCTGAATTATTGCTTATAGATACAACAGTGCAAAGACTTGCAGGACATGGGTTGACTACTGTTACGATACATAGGCCCAAGTGGTTTCTATGCCCATTGGCTGCACCTGGGCCTAGTTTTGAGGAGGCCAAATTAGTGGGCCTAGCCTTTGTATTCTTAAAGGCCCTGCCCGGCCCTACATATTTAATACAAAAGGGCACGATAAGATTTCTTTTGCAAATGGAATGGGCCTAAGCCTGACTATCTTGCCCATGAGTTGAAAATTGCTAACTTGAACATTGGGTTTGATAAGTGATAACTAAATAGGCTGGGTTGGAGGAGGCTTGGCCCAGTCCAACCCAGCTCATGAACACCTGTAATGAGGAGCACTAAAAGAATAATTGGAATTCATTGACAATTAGATGATATTAAGAGAAGCATATATGCTAGACTAGCAACAGATGCTGCACCAATTTTAATATACAAGCAACTCTTATTCAAATCTAATAAGTGGCCGTTTGGAAACTCTAATTTAATTAATAAGAGCTAATTAAATTAAGGACCAAAATAAAAGCTTTAATTTTTAAAATCTAATTTACAATAAGTCTGTCTAGTAAAATTATGAAATGAAAACTATCAATTCGTTACTAATTGAGACCCACCTTTAGGAACTGTGGTAATTGGCGTCCACCTTTTCAATGTTACAATGTAGAACCTATTTTTTGTGTAATTTTGAAAATTATATGTGGTTATTTTCATGCAAAACACTTGCAGATTTCGCGCTGTCCTCCTCCATTGTCTTTAGCTAAAAGAGCTCTAACCCGCCCCCCAACAAATCCCACCCACGCTTATGTTCTTAGTGGCAAAAGGCTATAATTTGTAAATGAGCTCTAAAAAATAGAAAATGCAATTAGACATTTTTCAAACATTTTCACAACATATAAATAAACTCTAAATCAAAATATAAGAACTTATTTTTAGAGTTTCCAAATGCCCCTAAGCGAGAATTGGAAGAAAGAAAGCATCTAATGCTGCTTTCGTGGCTAAAGTCTGAAATTGAATCAAACTCCAAGGGGTTGGCCAAGTGGTTAGGACCACAGTTCCTTCCTCTTCCGGAGCTAGAGGTTCTGGTATCAATCCCTGGTTCCCACCTCTTTAGGAACCGAAGGTTGAGTCCACTAGTGCTACCATCTGGAGGCAATAGGGATTTTACCCGGCTTCTCTTTGGGCCTAGAGGGATTAGTTCAGCCCAAAGAGTTGGAAATCCTATGTTAGCAAAAAAGCAAAAGTCCGAAAATGGATTTGGGAGAACCATGAACAAGGGCACCAATCACCATAAACTGAAGGCGGATCCGGTCAATATAAATGGTGAAAATCATTGAAACTTGAAAGCCCCAAGTTTTCTTCGGATTGCTAAATTATTTGGGAAGGACTACTGTTCTCACTTGCAAGGAGATGGTAAAAGCATGCAAGGTATCTCTTTTGCATACAGAATTTCGTGGGTTTTAAAAAACCAGATGGTCCAATATGCAAAATAACAGCAGATGTAAAATCATGAACTATTTGCTATTTGGAAACGAATGAAGGGGCAGAGGTTCGGTTTCCGACATGTAAGCATCCACTCAATACAAAGAAAATTACAAATTATTAAAAATAAAAATAAATTTGGGTCAATGAAGGTAATCAGGCAACATCCACATTTGTGACTTAAAAAAAATAACAACAAAAAAAGAAAGGCCCTGGTATTGATCCCTTGTCAATTCTCATATGGTGGCAAATGTCTAACAACTGAACCATCAGTGGATCAGTAAAATGGTTTTTGAGACTCTGAGACAATAAGATCCCTATGAAAACAAATACCAGCAAAAGGAAGTTCTACCATACTGTACGATATCACTAGCTATGAGACCTATAGAGTGGCATGCATTTAAAAATATGGATGGTCGGTCGTCAATACACTCTGCATGGTTGAGTAATGTTGGCACCTTTGTATCACACGCATGCAGAGGAATAATAAATCAATAGGCCTTCAAGTTGAAAGTATCACTCCGGGCTAATCTGCCAACCTAGGGAAAAAACACTGGGAAAGGTCATATATGTGAATATATGGAACTTATAGATTTCAAACGGATTTCATTCACATTTCAAACGCATATAGAGTCTTTAAGGGCCCTGGCCCATTGAGCTTTTGGCCCTGGAACAGCACAAAGGTCAGAGTCGGCCCTGGCCAGGAAGCCGTCGCTTTAGGCCCCCAATTTTTGTCCATTTTTTGGGGGCCCAAATTTCTTTAGCCCATATAATATATAGGTATGTAAAAAAATAAAAAATAAATAAAAAAAAAAGACTACCCAAGACATGAGAAAGGGCCTAATTTCTAAACAGCCCATTACAAAAGGGCCCTAAATTAATGATTTTGTGTTATATTTAAAAGTAAAAAAATGAAAAAAATAGTATCGAACTTTGAAAATTGGAAAAGATTAGGTCGGCTATTATAGAGTAGTTTTGGATGCCGATTCACTTTCGACTTCGGAGATCAAATACACCTCATCTTTCGACTTCGGAGATCAAATACACCTCGTCTCTCTCTCTCTCTCCCCCCCTCCCCGCCCCCGCCCCCGCCCCCGCCCCCGCCCCGCCCCCTCCCCTCCCCCTCCCTATTCACAATCAAAATTGGGTCTCCTTTTTCCCAATTAAAATTGGGTTTTTGGACTGCAAAGCCGTTTTTGACTTTCCGTTTATGTGTTTCACCGCTTTGTGCCGACGAGCCGGGAAAAGAATCAAGTGATTGAACATTCTCCCCTTTCCAAGTTTCAAAGAATATTTTAAAAATGAGCTATTATTTTTTTATCTATTTTTTTAATATTTTATACTTTTAAGGGGACAGGACTATTGATTAACATATATTTTTTGTTATATAAAAATTTGTTATATACATAAACTCAATATAAAAATAAAAGGATAAGAAAAGGTACCACTAAGTTTAACTACAATATCAATTGAATCAAATGATCTTTCACTTATTATGAAGAAAAAAAATCAGTTGAATCATCACATTAGGAAAATACAAATAATTTGTAGATGGGTTATGTTTGGCAAATTTGCTGATTGTTGTTTATTTGATTTAATGATTTACAGATGCTCTTATGGTGTTGATTGAGTTATTGATGCTGGCCTAGCACTTTATTGTTTCGCAACTTCGGTAATTTTACTTGAATTTGAGGCTTTTAAATTTGGGTTGATCGTTGGTTCATGAGTTCTGCATTAGATTGTTTCCTAGAATCATGCATCCTAAAAAGTGCCTCTCAGGGTCTGAAAAAAGAAAAAAAAAAATTTGATGCACTTATTCAATCTCAATCAGGAGCCCTTGATAAGTTTGTTGTTGCTAAGAAACAAATAGATGATTCAGTTCCAATTGAAAATTTTGAGGATGTAGAATTTATAGATTCAGTAAATGAAGAGCATGAAGAGACACTTGATGAGGAAATTAATCAGTGGATTAATGAAAATGACAATGAGAATGATGGTAGTCAACATGAAGACCAAAATGTAGAATTTCAGCCTTCAAATGTTGATGATCTGAGTAATTGGGATAAGATTGATCAAAATTTACGAGACTTTTTAGTAGAAAGGGGTCATAAAAGAAGAGTTGACGATGTCAATGATCCTAAAGATGATCTTAATAGACACTTCTCTTCCACACACTACATCCGGCATTTATCCAATGGAGAGAAACATGATAGAAAGTGGCTTGTATATTCGGATGTTTTGGATACAATATTTTGTTTTTGTTGTAAGTTGTTTAAGGAAGAGGGGAACAAGACTTTATTGGCTAATGATGGACTTGAAGATTGGAGAAATATTGGTAAAAGGCTAAAAAGTCATGAAAGTAGTAATGAGCATCTCATGTGCATGAGTAAATGGATTGAATTAGATATGAGATTGCACAAGAATGAAACCATTGATAAAAGCGTGCAAGAACAAATCAATAGAGAAAAAGAACATTGGAAACGGGTGTTGCGAAGGATAATGGTTGTGGTGAAAACACTTGTAAAAAACAATTTAACTTTTCCGGGGGACAATGAGAAGATTTATCAAGAGAGGACTGGAATTTTTTTAAGCATAATTGAAATGATTGTCGAATTTGATTCAACAATGCAAGAGCACCTTCGGCGAATTGAAAGTGGTGAGGTTCGTTACCATTATCTTAGCCACAAAATTCAAAATGAATTGATACAATTGTTAGCGTGTGAGATTAAGAATGCAATCAATGCAAGAATTAAATAAGCAAAATATTTTTCGATTATACTTGATTGTACTCCATATGTAAGCCATGAAGAACAAATGTTTCTTGTGATTCGTTGTGTGGATGTTTCAACAAGTCCAATAAAGGTGGAAGAACTTTTTTTAGAATTTTTAAAGGTGGAAGATACAATGGGGTTAGGGCTTTTCAATCTACTTCAAGAAGCGTTGAGTACTCTTGAACTTGATTTTGATAATATAAGAGGACAATGATCTAATATGAAAGGAAAACACAAGGGTGTACAAAATAGGGTACTCAACATAAATCCTAGAGCATTCTATACACCTTGTGGTTGTCATAGTCTTAACCTAATAACCTTGCACTTTGTGATATGACTAACTCTTGTCCAAAGGCTACATCTTTCTTTGGAGTGGTACAACGAATATACTTATTGTTTTCATATTCGCCAAAGAGGTGGAAAGTGTTGAAAGATAATGTAGAAGGTCTCATGGTCAAGCCATTGTCAGAAACACGTTGAGAAAGTCGTGTGGAAAATGTTAAAGTTCTGAGATACCAAGCCCCACAAATAAGAGATGCTTTAGTTGAATTGGCCCACACTACTAAAGATCCGAAAACAAAGAATGATACGGAGTCCTTAGCAAAACATGGAATTGGCAGTTTTTAGTTCTTAGTTGGCATGATTATTTAGCACAATCTATTATTTGCTGTTAATTCCGTTAGCAAGGTTTTTCAAAACGAAGACATGCACATAGATGTTGTTGTTGATGAGTTGAAAGGGCTTATTGCATATATTGAAAAGTATAGAGAAACTAGATTTGTAGAGGCCATGATTGAAGCTAAAGAGGTTGCAGCTAAAATGAATGTTGAGCCGGCATTTCAAGAAAAAACGAATCATATATAGAAAGAAGCAATTTGACGAGAACAATAGTGAAGAGGCGACACAATCAGCTGAAGAATCTTTTAGAGTGAAGTATTTCTTATATATTGTAGATCAAGCTCTTTCATCACTTCAAAGTCAGTTCGAACAGTTTCAAGTAAATGAGAAAACGTTTGGATTTGTGTTTGATTTGAAGGATTTAAATGCTACCAATGATGAAGCTTTGATGTCCTATTATGTTAATCTTGAAACTTTTTTGAGCAAGGATGCGCTTTCTGATATTGATGGGAAAGACTTATTTTCAGAGTTGAAAGAAGTTTTGCCAAAAAAAAAAAAAAAAACAACAAAGCCAATTGATGTGCTCAATTATTTGAAGGTGATGGATGGTTGTTTTCCCAATACATGGATTGCATATAGAATATTGCTAACTATACCTGTTACAGTTGCATTTGGGGAAAGAAGTTTTTCAAAGTTAAAGTTGATCAAGTCTTACCTTCGGTCAACCATTTCACAGGAAAGATTGAATGGATTAGCTATGTTGTCAATTGACAATGCCATGGTTGATAAGATTGATTACGCAGCTTTGATTAGTACATTTGCAGCAAAAAATGCTAGAAGAGTAGTGTTTAAATGAATTTGAAGTGATGTAATGACTATTGATTTTTCTATATATATGTTTTGAATTTTGGTAATAATGAATTTATGACCCATTTTTTTAAGCTAATTTTCGTATGCAATATATAAGGGGGCCCGCTTTGAAATCTTTGCTTTACGCCCCAAAAATCTCAGGGCCGGCGCCGACAAAGGTGTCAAATCATGGGGCAATATGACCTCAACAAAAAGAACAGCCCAATCCGACTATCCATTATTTGTCAAACAGGCACCGTTGGACTTGGAGCCCCCAAAAGAATTCGTTGCCCATTCTTTACTTTTGATTGATCATGTGCATTTCATTTAGAGTTCAAATGCATATAGTGATATTTGAGGATGCTTTTGGTAAATTTTTAGGGGGACGGATTACCACTCCGTTAAAATAATTTCCTTTGTCTGGGAAAGTTTTGGATTCTTGTAAGTTCGTTCCCAATGACCATGGCAAATACTTCTTTTAAGACACCCTCTAGTTTACCTAGAAGAACAAATGATCCGATCACTAAAATCTTTTGTGATTTTGCTTTAGAGCCTCTGACGATAAGGTGGGGTATGAGTTTGCAATTTGGTTTGGCGACAATCTGTTTTCTTTTGGTTTTGTGAATGGCACACTTCCAACTCATACATATCTGTCGCCAGATGGCAAGGGTTATCATTAGTTCATGTTGCTTCCAACTCACTCGAGGAGATTCAGGCACTTAAGGGTGGACAAAACTGGTATATTGCACCCATTGTTTCGGTATTTTGGATAGTGTCAAATATTTTGGATTAGTTTAGTTCTTTCATGCTGTTAGGACTCTTCATAGGATTACGCATAACTGCAATTAGGTCTTATGATTTGTTGTTGGGTGAGGTTCGTTTTGACGCTCCCTCTTATTTGTGTTTTGGGGTTAATTTTGTTGTCCAGCTTTCTTTTTCTTCCTTTTAATGGAATTTATCTTCTTTACTAAGAAAAAATAAAGATCAATAAAAATTGGAACTCTCTAATCAAAAGTACAACAGTAAGACCAAACAATGATTTATATGGAGAATTCACCATTTACATATAAGCAACTGAGGCTTTGATGAGAACACTTAAAATGAGTAATATATATATATATATATATATATATATATAGGAGGGAAATATTCAAGTGAAAACTAGTTCTCACCTATTATATTAGAACTTTTTTGTGATGTCCAATTTTTCAAATGGACCGAACCATTAGATCGAGGTTGAATATTTTTTTTAATATGAAGCCATTAAATTTGTGAACCACGGATGAAGGGGTTAGGGGCATGGGTTTGGGGTTAAACTTGATACTTGGGGTGGTCTCACGTATATCTTTCCATCCCCCATAATCTCATCTCCAAATGTAGGCCCCACAAAAAAATTCTTATATAATTTGTGAGAACTAGTTATCACCTGAATATTACCGTATATATAAGGCAACTTCTCAATAAAATAACGCATTGGTTAATTCTAAAGAAATTCTACAAGGGAATTTTAGATTATGTATCGTGTATGTTCGATCCCTTTGCTTTGCTCATTTAATGTTAGATTGCTGCCATATTTGAAATCATGCAAAATATTCAATCTACCCACAAGCTCTTAAAAAGCTTGAGTGTCTTCATTAATATAAATCAGTGGGCACTGTGGTGGAACTTTTGTTAGGGGGATTAAATGCCTAGTCTCTAGACTCTTTGACAAAGTAATGACTAAATTATTAATCTATACTTAACAATATTTTTCTAACTATGCTAGGTTGGCAATAGAATTTGACTGTCGGTGGGAAATATAAAGAGGGCATGATTGTGTTGGTGGACTATTTACTTAACAATAATGTTGTACCTTTACTAGGTTGCTGATAGAATTTGGCATTGGTGGGTAGGCATATTCATGGGCCGGATTAGGACACATCCAGTGCAGCCCAACTTTAGAATCACAACCCACTTCTTAGCCAAGCCTGAAATGGACCAAAATGTCAGGCCTAAGCCCGCCCAATTAGTCAATTGGTGGGCCGAACCGGATTTTTCACAAGTGGTTGCGTGGGCTTTCTAGCCATTGTTTAGACATATTATCATTAACCAAAAAGCACGCTTTCTTCAGCTAGGGCCGCTGGGCTTTGGGTTTTCTATCACTTAATCCGCTATATATTAAATCGGTCGAATTTACATATCCAAGTCCGGCCCAAAGTTGGCTTGGACCTAATCAAGCTCAGGCTGGCCCAGCCCATGATCAACCCTGTCGGTGGGAATTGGGAAACATTTAGGGCATGTTTGTGTAGCCCATTTCCGCGGAAAAGGTTGTAGTTTTCTACGGAAAACTTCTTTTTCATGTGTTTGGTGCGGCAGTTTTCCGCAGAAATGCTTTTTCGTCATGTCAGCTTTTTCCTTCCGATGTATGGAAATAGACTTCCTATGGGGGGTATCGGAAGTCCATTTCCACGGAAAACTAACCCCCCCAATTTCCTCTCTCTCTCACCCTCACTCCACCCAACCACCCTCTTTCTTTCTCTTTCTTCCTCTTACTGATGTGGCAATTTCCAATTTCCAGGTGGAAATTACATGCACACAAGTGTGCCCTTAAGAGGGAATAACACGTTGGTGGACTTTCCCTCCAACCCAAAAGGCAAGGATGTCGCTCACATGCGGGACAGAACTAGGAACTTTTTCTTTGTGGGGTAATTGTGAATGTCTTGAAAAACTATAATAAGTATTTTGTGAAAATATGTAAATTTATTAAAAATTAATGAAATTAGACTAATATTCTCATAGTCAACTGAAAGCTTATTAAAAAAGTCAAAAGTAAAATTATTGTCAACAAAAAATACAAAATTTCATCAATTTTATGGCAATGAAGATGACAAAACAAAAGAAACATTATAAAAAGATCAAAAGATAATTATTACTAATGAAAGTTTTAGTTTTGAGTAAAAATAAATCGGATAGGTACATGAAGATGAATATGAGAGAAAACTGGAGTCACAGAAATGATAGAGAAGTGAGAAAAACTGGGAGACCGTCGAGAGAATTAAGAGAGAAGTATTTGTTGGCAAACGTAAAGAATATAATAGGTGAGTTCTGATTCCATGTTTCGTAGAGAAAAGGGATATACTATTTCATCAAATCCACAATCGCCAATTATATAAAATCTTATGCCAGCTAATGCACCCTCTCAATGACTTTCTTGGAATTCAAAAATCAATGAAGAGACTTTATGGAGTTGGCGATTGTTGATTGGATGAAACAGTATTTTTCCGTTTCTACAAAACAGAGGATCCAGACTCATAACTGGCCAACACACCCATGGTTGAGTGGTGTTGGCACATTGGCACATGACTGGGGATCGATTTCTAGTACTTCAACTTGAAAGTATCCCTCTTAGCCAGTGGACTACAAAAAAAAAAAGAAAAAAAAAGAAAATATAACAGACATAGAATTGTCGGAGGGAAATCTCAAATTGGGTTTGTTTGTCGGCCAATGTTGAGTAGTGGTTCTTTCCCCGTATCAGATCAGATCAAGGGTGAAAACCTATTTTTCTTACATCGATTCAAATCCTATACAGCTACTTATCCCTCATATATATATAGGGGCCAGCTCTCCTAAGCTCAAGCTTAGGATAAGGTAAGCTCAAGTGTGTGGTGGGGCCCACCTGGGGACCCAAATGGAGATGGGGGTGGGGGGGATTTCAAGGACTCCCTTGGATCTTCCTCTCTACAAAAAATCAGCCCCAAATGCGATTTATATCATCTCCATATGGGCCCAAAAGTTTAATGGTCAACGATTCATTTTGATTGACACATAGTCAATCCAACGGTCCAATAAATTTGGATATGACCGAAAGTTGGTGGACGTGTGTAATTTAGGGAAGTCATGTGTTTGGTCCATTTGGATGGACCAAAGGTGGGTCCCACAAGCATGAGCTTACGAAAAATTTTTCCTAAGCTTGAGCTTAGGAGAGCCTTGCTCATATATATATATATATATATATAGAGGGAGGCTCTCCTCCACTGCAGTGGAGGAGAGCCTCAGCTGGGATCACGTGGGAGGCAGACAGCTCGTGTGGAATGGCAAGTGGGATGAAAAAACATGAACAGTGTTGCCGCCCAAACTATTCGAGTGAAATGAAAAAAACGCAGAAGCCCAAAGGGGTTTCCCTCCTTCTCCAGCTTCTCCACTCTCTGCGCCCTTCCTCTCCACGCGAGCTCTCTCTCTCTGCAATCGCTCTCTCTCTCTCTCTCTCTCTCTCTCTCTCTCTCTCTCTCTCTCGCTCTCCCTGCGAGAGAGCTTCTCTGCTAGTTTCCCTTCTTCTCCAGCTTCTCCACTCTCTGCGCCCTTCCTCTCCACGCGAGCTCTCTCTCTGCAATCGCTCTCTCTCTCTCTCTCTCGATCTCTCGCTCTCCCTGCGAGAGAGCTTCTCTGCTGCTGCGATCGGTCTGCTGACGTCGAAAGCTTCTCTGCTGCACACGTCGAGAGCTTCTCTGCTGCTGCGATCGGTCTGCTGACTCCCTCGTCTCTGCTGCTGCGATCACTGCTTCCTCCCTCGTCTCTGTTGTTGCGCGATCAGACATCCTCACTCACCTGCTGCTGCGATCGCTGCTTCCTCCCTCGTCTCCCTGCGTCTCTGCTGTTGCGATCGCTGCTTCCTCACTCGTCTCTGCTGCTGCGATCAGACATCACTCACTCCTTGCATCTCTGCTGGTGCGGTTTCTCGCTCCCTCTGTCCTCCAAATCTCTCTCTCGCTTCTTTTGACCTCCCGAAATTCCCCTGAACATTTCATCTCCTACCATGGTATCAGCGCAGATATCAAGTCCTAGAATCTGTAATTTAAGAGAAATAAATGAGTAAAGAAACATCTATTTGCATTTGTAACCATTGGTCTTAACCATGGATGGATAAACATTGATATGTTTTCTCTATCCTTGTCATTACCCCTAGTACATACCTTCAGAATATAATCTGTTACCACATTGGCCTCTTGCCCTTCAAGTGCTACTGCTTGTAGAACAGAATTGGCACAAAGTGAAAAAAAAGAAAAAATCATAACTTCCCATGATAACTAACTAGTTTCTATCCTCCTATGGATTAAAAAACTTAAGAAAAAACATGCATTGTCCTTTTATTTTCTACAGCAAGAGCTAAACTGCTCAGATACGCGAACGATCAAATTCATCCAATTCAAAGATTGACTACTTCACATCTGCATATTATAGTTTGGTATTTCTGTAGCATGCTAATTCATTAATGTGGGTTCAGTCACTCTGTTTTCAGTTTGCCTAATTCATTATTCAAGTTTGCCAACTTCACTAGATGAATTCAATTGACTTAATTAACATCGTTTAACCACAGTCAAAGGCAACACTGGTAGATCTAGAAAACACATTTGGGCAGGTGACAACGAGATGAACTTAGGACAAAAAGATCCTTTCTTTTTTATTTTAGTTTTTTCAATTGTGGGAATTATTGAAAATAGGCAACATCATAAGAATCTATAAAGGCCACTGATTGTAAATAATCATTTCACCTTCATGAAGACATCAATATCGGGATCAGGCTTAATATTTGCCTCCTTCTCTCTTCTCAACAGCTCCGCCAACATGGCTACAGATTGTTGTGAGGAACCAGGTAAGCACAATGCATTGAAATTCCTTGGACCAATATAAATCTTGCAAATCAAACAAATATTTTTCAACTTACCATAACGTGATCCAACTCCCTGACACCTTGCTGAGAAGGCCAATGTTTCTCTGACTGTCATTTCCCCTATATGGAGATCATATTGGCTGATATAGGCAGCTGTCCTCTGAATCACAAACTCCTTGAACCCATGGCCATTGTAAGTTACATTCCCAGAAACCTAGTGTTTCATGAGAAAAACAGAGTAGAAATCAATATTAGTGTTCTTATCTATAAGAAAAACTATTTTCAAAGTCATTGAAATTTCTGAAATTACAACCTAGCACTTCAAAGAATTATAGAGACTTTGATCTTTTTACCTTCAGATCTGAGTCAAGTTTCCCAGCCAAAGCTAAGAGAAGGGTGGTCTTGCCTGAGGCTGGGGGACCTAAAATCTGCTAAATTTGGCGTATGCAAAGACCATATTCCGGACTTAAAATCTGCTAAATTTGGGCAAGGAACGATTGCGTTTGATCGGTTTTCAACTCGCGCACTTTTTCAACTCAGTCGCAGAAAACTGACGAAACCTTGATGAGTACCCCTGTTCGGCCAACTGGTTGGCCCACTTCCGGATGGAATTTTTCGATGAAATTTGGGGTATGCAAAGACCATATTCCGGACTTAAAATCTGCTAAATTTGGGCAAGGAACGATCGCTTTTGATCAGTTTTCAACTCGCGCGCTTTTTCAACTCAGTCGCAAAAAACTGACGAAACCTTGATGAGTACCCCTATTCGGCCAACTGGTTGACCCACTTCCGGATGGAATTTTTCGATGAAATTTGGGGTATGCAAAGACCATATTCCGGACTTAAAATTTGCTAAATTTGGGCAAGGAACGATCGCGTTTGATCGGTTTTCAACTCGCGCACTTTTTTAACTCAGTCGCAGAAAACTGACGAAACCTTGATGAGTACCCCTGTTCGGCCAACTGGTTGACCCACTTCCGGATGGAATTTTTCGATGAAATTTGGGGTATGCAAAGACCATATTCCAGACTTAAAATCTACTAAATTTGGGCAAGGAACGATCGCGTTTGATCAGTTTTCAACTCGCGCACTTTTTCAACTCAGACGCAGAAAACTGACGAAACCTTGATGAGTACCCCTGTTCGGCCAACTGGTTGACCCACTTCCGGATGGAATTTTTCGATGAAATTTGGGGTATGCAAAGACCATATTCCGGACTTAAAATCTGTAATTTTTGGTTAAAAAAATTTCAAGTTTCAAAAGTGCTTGGTTTTTGGCAGATTTGACTGACTGGGTTCCAAAAGTGCGCGATTGGAACTCCAGGCAAACGCGATTTTTTTTAACGAAAAAATGCAGATTTTAACTTCATTATATTGACTTCGAGTTCCCCAATTTTCATGAAAGAATTGCCTCCTGAAATGGGTCAAACAGTGACCTAAACAGGGCTACTCAGATTGGTTTTTGGCAGATTTGACTGACTGGGTTCCAAAAGTGCGCGATTGGAACGCCAGGCAAACGCGATTTTCTTTTAACGAAAAAATGCATATTTTAACTTCATTTTATTGACTTCGAGTTCCCCGATTTTCATGAAAGAATTGCCTCCGGAAGTGGGTCAAACAGTGACCTAAACAGGGCTACTCAGATTGGTTTTTTGCAGATTTGACTGACTGGGTTCCAAAAGTGCGCGATTGGAACGCTTAGCAAACGCGATTTTTTTAATGAAAAATTGTAGATTTCAAGTTCAGTATATAGACTTTGGAACCCCCAAATATCGTCCAAAAATTCCTTCGGGAAGTGGGCTAACCAGTGCCCCAAACAGGGGTACTCAGCATCAATAAAACAAAAAAACCTGTTCTTGCCAATCACTTAAAACATCAGCATTCACCATTCTTATTCAACATCAAACCAACCATTCACCTATAACTTCCACATTCAAACTCAACCTATTTTTGCACATCACTTAAAACATCAACATTTTCCATTCTTACTCAACATCAAACCAACCATTCATTCACCTATAACTTCCACATTCAAACTCAACCTGTTTTTGTCCATCATCTATAACATTCAACATCAACACAAACTATTTCCATTGAATATCAAGGGATATCAACATTATCATTCATATCAACACAAGCATTCAGATTCAGCTATCCAACAAAGACAAAAACACAAAAAACATTTGGAGTCTATCATTTCACCTATCAACCAACCCCTTACATAATAGTAGCTTCCAATATACAAGAGTCAAGCTTGGATGCTACATTCGACACAATAATATTACAAGTAGGATAGGATAAACAATCATAACAACCGTGAAGACTCGACAAATTTGTTCAAGCTTCTCCAATCTTGTAACAACATTTGCCACACGGCTCTCAGCTTCAGGGGGGGCATAGTGCGGAGTACTCTGGCAAGGGTATGGGTGATTGACCGTCGATCTCACATATTCATCACACCAGGCAATGAAGTTATTGCAAGCCTGTTATTTTATCGCAAAGAATGGCAAATATATGTCGTTAGTTGAAAATATGCGAAAATAAATAAGAATTGAAAATAAGGAAATGGCCAAAGTTTATTTCGTTCTTACCGATGGTCGTGACTTAAGAAGCAAAAATATGATAATTTCATTGAATCAAAGGAGATCTAAAGAAAAAATTAGACCAACCGTATTCGTATGACATTTTTTTTTTCATTTCCAACAACATAAGCAAACATGATAATGTGGAAAAGAAAAGAAATTGTCAGGTTGTATCCAACATGAGGGGTATAGTGTAAAGCAGTTTTAGAGCTTTTTTCCCTTTGTGGACAGGATGGGTTCCATGCGAACAAACAAGCCCAAGACGGCTGTTTGGCTACAACGAATTTCACAGAAATTTATTTTACAAGAATCAACATTTCTATATCCAAAAGGTGTTTCATCTAATTTGTATTTCTTATCAATATATGTTATCCACACAAAAAATAGAGACTATACATAAAAAATGAAGATGGACAAGATAACAGAATGTTTTACAGAACTTTAGGTTTTATGACTTGATCTATTAATATTTCAAAGGGAAGTTGACCTTGTTTCCATTATTTAATTTTTCTTTTGGATAATACATGTCATGATATTAATAGGATGCACACTTTCAATAGACAAGCATATAGAAGTTAGACAAGCTACCCCTTTTCATCAAGATAGAAAGTAGTTGATAGTTGATACCTACATACAAAAACTGAACAATGTAATTAAAACATGTACCAGAAAAGAGACCAATTGTGTGAATTGGTTTGTGCGAGGAAGGATTGGTGAAGAAGAAAAGAATGATCGGAAATTAAAACATATGAGTGGGTAATAGCTAATATGAAAGCCTAAAAGAGAGGGAAATAGTAAAGCCTAAAAGAGAGGGAAATAGTGTTCAAAATACCAAACAGTCCTTAGCCAGCATTGTTTTCTTACTCTGTTTTGTGTAGAAGAGTTGCTGAGGGAGGGGCTTGGTCCGTTGTAGAGAAATCCAAACAGAGAGATGACTTCAGGGAGGTGGGGGAGACATGCTAGGCAGAGGACCAGCGGGAGAGGCGACTTTTGAGAGGAAATGCAGCAGTCAGCAGAGATCGGGAGGGAGTGCAGTGATGAGAGGGAGAGCTTCTGGCGAGAGAGAGAGAGATCTCGACGAGAGAGGGATCGAGAGATCGAGAGAGAGAGCGATTGCAGAGACGAGGGAGTCAGTGGGGTCCGATCGCAGCAGCAGAGAAGCTCTCTCGCAGGGAGAGCGAGAGATCGAGAGAGAGAGAGAGCGATTGCAGAGAGAGAGCTCGGCTGGAGAGGAAGGGCACAGAGAGATCGTGAGCAGAGAGTCAGCAGACCGATCGCAGCAGCAGAGAAGCTCTCGACGTGTGCAGTAGAGAAGCTCTCGACGTCAGCAGACCGATCGCAGCAGCAGAGAAGCTCTCTCGCAGGGAGAGAGAGAGAGAGAGAGAGAGAGAGAGAGAGAGCGATTGCAGAGAGAGAGCTCGCGTGGAGAGGAAGGGCGCAGAGAGTGGAGAAGCTGGAGAAGAAGGGAAACTAGCAGAGAAGCTCTCTCGTAGGGAGAGCGAGAGATCGAGAGAGAGAGAGAGAGAGAGAGAGAGAGAGAGAGAGAGAGAGAGAGATTGCAGAGAGAGAGCTCGCGTGGAGAGGAAGGGCGCAGAGAGTGGAGAAGCTGGAGAAGAAGGGAAACCCCTTTGGGCTTCTGCGTTTTTTTCATTTCACTCGAATCGTTTGGGCGGCAACACTGTTCATGTTTTTTCATCCCACTTGCCATTCCACACGAGTTCTCTGCCTCCCACGTGATCCCAGCTGAGGCTCTCCTCCACTGCAGTGGAGGAGAGCCTCCCTCATATATATATATATATATATGGAGAAACTCCTATGAGAGATATCTCTCACCTTATATGAGAGATAGGGGTGGGGGCCCTCACATTTAAGTTGTTGGCATTTGATATGGATGTTAGGGCCCCCACTCAATCTCTCGTATAAGGTGAGAGATATCTCTCATGTGAACATCTCCCATATATATACATATATACATACATATACCCATAAAACTATATTCCCCTAAGTTCATGTATTGAATATAATGAAACATGAAAATTGAAATGGTGTATTTTCATAGAAATCCATTTATATTTCTCTACTTGCACATTCAAAAAAGACTTTAAATCGAGAAATATGTGGCTCTAATCTCGCGTCCGATAGATGCTGTCGATGAGCACCTTTGAATAAGAAATGGTCATTTCCATAGATTTCCATGCACTCCCTAGTTCCAACCAGTGAAACAACAAATCCATTTATAGACCACGTAATTATGTAAGCCTCTGTTCCATCGATCTCTCGTTGGCTGATTTAATGGGTTCTGCTCTAATTAAAGCAACATGCATAAGATCAAATATTCTGTTTTCCTAAAACTAGCACAAAAAGATCATATAATTGCAACTTAAATTTTTTTATGACCTACTCGTAACTCAATTCAATTAGGGATAGATCCCGTTCCAATTACAACCAACCCTTGCCTTCAATATTAGTAGAAAAAGGAAGCACTGCTCATTCATAAATCATAATAAAAGTAGTAAACGAAAAAAACAGAAGGAAATTGAGTTCTCATTGGTTGCTAGAAAATAGGGCAAAGATGGGCAAGAATTTGCTGCTATTTGCTGTGTTTTCACTCTGACAGACCTTTGAAGTGCTATTTGCTGCTATTTAAACTAGCATAAGATGTGGGTTTGCTCCCACATGGGTTTAGCAGACAGGGATTAGTCTTGTTAGTTTCAAAACCTCAAAGATACCCACGTCATAAAATAGGACAAAAATGAATTAAGAAACTTGAGTTTAAAGCTAAAGAAAATCCTACTTCATGTAGGGTAAAATCTATTATTAAGTCAAAATTTATTTTTTAAAAAATAATTAGACTCTAAAAATAAAAATCCCTTTTCATGAATCAAAATCTTAATTAAAAATAAGAATGCTAGTTTATTTTCTCATTTAAATATCTTCAGGCCAAATGATATTTTTGTAGAAAAAACGCGTAAGATACAACGAACGTTTTGGAAGGCATGATTTAAAGTTTAATTATTGAATTAATCACTAAACCAACCTCTTAATTTCCTCACTTTATTGAGGATCAAATGATGGAAAGATTTTATTTAGGTTCTACTTTAGAGTTTAATTTGCTAGTTTTGATTAACGGATTGAGCTCGTGATCTTGATATGAGTTTTTATGAAAATAGAAGCAATTTTGGTCCTGAAAAACTATTTAATAGATATAAGAATTCATAAATCTAAAGAAAATAGACTTGCGATTCATTAAAAGTAAAATAGGACCGTTGATGTCAAATATTATGATCATAAATACCAAATGAAATATCATGATTTTGAAAAATTGATATTTCAGAATAGAATAATTCAAGATCATTATAAAAATAATTAAACAAATCTAGAATCTCCAAGAGTACAATACCATGATTTCACATCTTAGTGTTCAGTGAGCCCTTCGTTGGAGTCTAGAAAATATAAAGTTCGAGAACATTTAATGATTTCAATGGAGAAATTTGACCTGAGGATGTGACGTCCCGGAGTCCCACATCGACTATAGAGAAGAAAGTGAATGAGATTATATATAGTGAGCTTACACCCTTACTTTGTATGAGGCCTTTTGATGGGTTGGGACCCATCAGAAATAAAACCTCACATGCGTGTAGGGTGGGGCGTTACAAATGATTTCAAGTCATAATTAAATTCTAAAAAATAAAAAACAAATTGTGCTCATCATATTAAAATTTTGTATTCCATATATCTAAAATCGAACTATGAACATTGTATTTATAGATGTCTCATCATTCAAATTATAATTCTAGATGGTTCGCTTAGATTATTTATTTAGAAAGTGAAAACAATTAGATTCTTCTTGGAACTCTTCTTCATCAACCAACTCAAAGATTGAGGAGACAAAATTCGACAATTGATGAATCTGCAGCTCACACAGATAGTGAAAACCAGAACTTAAAAGAAAGAGAAGACACATGCAGTGGGCCCCTCACATTTTCAAAGATTTTTTAATTTTTTCCTTCTAGATCTAGTTTGATGGGTTATATATATATTTTTGTAATTGTTGTGAGAATGGTGAAGAAAGAATATTCAAAATGAATGAAGAATATGAAAAAAGAAAAGAAAAAAACAAAAAGCAATATCAAGGTAATTGATGTTATTTTTGTAGATTTTATCATGAGTAAAAAAAAGGGGTACGTGAATTTCGTATTTCCTAAAAGAAAAAAAATTGTGTGAGAGAAGATTTTAAAATTTTATGTTGACAAAGAAAATGAAAACCTAGTAATGATTTCATTTGTTATTTAAAATCTTCTCTTCCCTTCCTTTTGCCCTTTCCTCCCTCTTTGCCTCTTCCTATTCCCTCTTTCTCATTCAACTAGGTCCTGCTGCCACCCTTCACCCGTAAATGACATTCTTTCTATAAATAATCGCTACCGAAAGCACTTCATATTCATCTTTGAGATCACCAAGCATGCAGGTTGTTTGTGTAGCATATTTTTCTTGCTCATACAATTCCATGGCTCAATTTGCTTAGTGTGGATGTTGCAAACCTCATTTAAGCAGGACACTTGTCTCAAACTCTCTGCACCAAATCAAGATTGTTTGTCTGACTTGACAATGAATTTATAGTGTAGTTCTTCTAATAAAAAAAATATTTGAAATTCTTATAAACAATGTGAGAGGCATTGATAAAGATTGAGATGGAAGAAGAAAAGAAATAGTATCCCACTTGATATTCCTCGCCTAGCACATTTAGAAAACTCAATTAAGTAGGAATGTCCCCGCCCAACATAGTCAAAACACTCAGTTAGATAGGGTATCCCCACCTAACTGAGTGTTTTAGTTCTGATGAGCGGGGATATCCTCGTTCAGCCGGAAAAATGATAAATTAAAAAAGTGATATCCTCCTCTCTCATGTATCAAGCAATGGTGATATTGCCGCTTAACGAATGAAGGATGAAAAAGGTGGCGGGACTCGGGAGGACCTACATGGTCTATATTAAAAACTAAAGGCATTTTTGGTTTTTTGGTCTTCAACTCGTGTAGGGGAACTTTTTCGGTAAAATCCTCAATTAAAAAACTATAAAATCTATAAGAAAAGGTAAATTAGGACTAAATGATATCAAAAACAAGAAACCAAATTGAATATTTAAACTTTTATAGAGATGAAACATTAAAATTAGAAAGAATTAAAAAGGTCTATTTTTAAATAAAATTAAATGGTCAATAAAGAGTCTTAAACTATAAAATCATTGAGAATTCAAAAGGTTTAACTAAATGACTGTCACCAATGTCACGTAAAAAAAAGAAACCGTAAAGTCATGAGAAATTCAAATGACATAAATTAAAGTCATTAAATAAATGACTATCATGTACTAAGAAGAAGAGACATTCACATGGGGGTTCAATTAATCTAGATAGACTGAGATTAGAGGGCCCAGATTAATAATAAGAAAAACAATTCAACAAACAGTTAGTAATTAGGTATCCAATGGCCCATTTGATATACAGGCCCGGCCCTGAGCAGGGGTTGTAAGTGCCCTTGCCCAGGGCCCATTTTTCAGGGGGGCCCAAAATCTTTCTCCTTCTGGCTTCTACCTTTTATTTTTTTTCAATTATTTGGTGGGGGCAGGGCTCATCCAATGGATTTCATCGTCCTCGGCATCAATAGACCCATCATCAAATGATCTGAAAGTGCTTATTGCATCACTGATTTGAGCATCCATTAGTGGGGCCAACCAATGATATTTTATATTTAATGGTTGAAATTCTGGGAGAATCTGGTCTAGCGTTGGAATGATTTGGGGCTTTTTTTTTTTTTTACAAACAGATCATCAAGCCTTCAGCTCTTCACCCGTTATTCTCATCTGTTAGTGGGGCCCACCAATGATTTTTTATTCCCCATATATGATGCTTAAATTCTGGTCTGAGTTCTTTTTCTTCTTTCTTTTTTCAAATAGATATATTTGGGCATCATCAATCCATTGCCAATTCTTCACATCAGTGGGGCCCACCAATGATATTATCATATATGATGGCTGAAGAAGTCTTGCCCTGGGCCCTGAAAAATTCAGAACCGGCCCTGTTGATATATGATTTGAAAAACCTTGTGGTATTTGCAAATTATGAAAGGGTTTGAAGGATCTAAATTTCAAAGTTTGTAGCAATCAATGGTGTGGACATCTGAACACCATGGCCCATCTACTTGATTACTGAAAAACCCACTTTTAAGTAATTGACAATGAAAAACTTTGCACATATACTAACTACGCAATATGTACGGAGTCCTGGTCAAATTTGGTTTATGTTGTGGTAGCTGTTGAGGGCAAAGGTGCTGCTGCATCTGCACGAGTGGCTACAATGACCTGATCGTTTGCTGCAGCACATGATATATGGATGCTATGTTCAAGGCACGTGGAGTCGGTCCATGAGTCAAAGTGAAAGTGTATGAATTTGAGTCTCCAATGTAATAAAATAAAATTTATTAAAGACATTAATGACTTGAATGTAGAACTCAGCCACTAAAGTAATCAAGTGCAAAAAAGGCACAGGATTTTTCCGTGCTTCTAATCATGTTTGCACTAGGTGTGAGATGTTTTTGTCGCATGAAATGTAAAAAAAAGCACATGATTTTCTTCATTTATGACAATCTTTATTTTAAACCTAGTAGGTTAGACTCTCATTTTTATTGAAGTTCCACGATGCTATTTTCACAAACAAAGCCTCAACTGCGACAAGAGAAATTTGTAACAGAGAAGCTCTTTTTATCGACGGAGGAGAAATTATTTTGGTTTTCTGTACAACCTAATTTTTTTAATTGTTTAATGTGAAGCATTTCTTACATAGAAAAAAAAAGAAAAAAGGATGAATCGACTTTTTTAATAGAGATGATTTCAATTTCGTATGTGAAAGAAAAAAATATAAAATTTCTCTCCGTTGCGTAAATGTAAATTGCAGATCAAGAAATCTATTATTGCACAAGCACATCCAAAAGACAAATAAGTCAAGGATACTCGGATCAATAGGGAAAGCCCATACATATGAAAAGACATCACAGAGAAATTCTAAATGCACCCACGCAACTTGCTGAGCACACCTACATTTTAATTTTTTTTATTACCAAAATACCCATATGTGAAATACTGACAGTATCCCTGACTTCATCTTCCTCTTCAGCCGATTTCTTCCTTTTAAAACTTCATCTTCCTCTTCAGCCGATTTCTTCTTCTTCTACACTTCTTTCCCTTCATCACTATACTTCTTATTCTCATCATCATAAAGCTCCCACTATTAGTTTCTAGAAGAACTCATCTCCCAACCCATCTCTCCATTTTTCCATAAAAGCTACCACACCTTCAATCTTAGGCACCACATTGTATTTTAGGGAAATCATCTCCAATATGGACCAACAGATGACTATCTATGAATAAAATGTATCATAGTTGTTTGACACATGATTTTTTCTTTCATTCTCGTCCTGCATGGAATTGCAGAACCGTGCATCTCATGTAGTGCTCGGCCAATCTTTGGAGTCGCGTCCTGCACGGTTTTCATACGCCATGTAAAAAAAATTGTGTAAGACTTGAAGTTGCAATGTGCGTTTTTTCTGTGCACCCGGGCACGGCTCTACCTATTCGTATATAATGGGAACATTTTTCTTTTTTTTGGGTTTCACTCCGTTTTGAATTTTTGTGTGCGTTTTTTCTGTGCACCCGTGCACGGCTCTACCTATTCGAATATAATGGGAACATTTTTCTTTTTTTTGGGTTTCACTCCGTTTTGAATTTTCAATATCCAGTCTCCCATCCCTTCCATTAAATTGAATTTTCCTTCTAGTTGCAACCCACCCTTAGTTTCATTTATATATAGATTTCCAATTTTTTTTTTTAAGAAGAAGAGGAGAAAGAGGAGACGGGGGAGGATAAGAAGGCCTTGTCAATTTCAAATGATGTTGAAGATGTTAATAGCAACTGACACATAATTTAACATGCCAACTGTCGACCTCTGCCATGTTATACCTATCAATACATTACACACACATAGGCAGCAGCTGGCATTTTACATCAACTCACTTGCCATCCTCTGATCCAGCGGTGCATGAAACTATTGGGAGTGGATTTTGGGGCCGTAAAAAGTTCACAGGGGTCCCCTGTTAAACGGCCTTGATCAGACTAAGTGGGCCACACAGAGACCATTACTCTTTTTTGAATTTTGACTTTCTGGACAAGTTTGTCTAATAACGTAGTCCTCGGCGTCATCTTTCAAATTACTGAATCGGCTAGATCTCTTTCTTTCCCATTGGCACATCGCTCATTCGCTCTTGTTCTAATTTGATCTTTCCCGTTACGATTTCCGTTACATCCAACTGTTCCGCAAAGGCCTTCTCGGCCTCCGTTTCTAAGCTCTCCCTTTAATTCTATCTCATTCGCTTCTTCGATTTCGATGCCGTTTCGATTAGGGTTTTCGTACACACTGCCGCATTTTTCCTAATCTTCCTTCTCAAGATTTCCCCCAAAACCCTTTTGGATCGTAGAAGAATCGATCGATCTCTCAGGCTTCGCGTTGTAAAAGCTTCCATTTAGGGTTCCTTCTTCCAAATCTCGTATTCTCTGACGAATTTATGGATTCATGAGCATTTCGCGCGGAATTTTCTTTCTTTGGGATCTGTGTGCTGAAAGTTTGGATCTTGAAGATTTTCAATAGCTTCAGGGTAAGCAGATTTGTTTCTTTTGTTTCAATTCTTCTCCCTTTTGTTGAATAGTGGCAGAAATGCCTCATATGTCAGCTCCTTGAATGTAATGATATCAATGATATTTGAGCTTTTTTTTGTTCGTTGAAAATTTAACTGAAAATCGTGTTTTCTGCGCGATTCATGCGGGATATGAATGTAACAGCTGAAAGAGCTTTGGGAGATTTCTCGAGTAAAATACTATAGCTCATTGCTATTGTAATTATGTGGAGACTACGTTTTTGTTTTGTTAATGCAGTGAGGATTGGTTGATAGCAAAATTCACAATTTTACATTGTTGACCTTTTAGCTCATGGGTTGAAAATCTAATGGATTTGGATAAAGCGCTTCTCGAATTTGATTAGGTTCCTATGCTTTTGAACGTGTTATCATTTCAAAGGAGTTACAGATTCTTGATTTTAAGCTTTTTATATGTGCACTTGTTTTCATAAATGTCATTTTTTTGTACCAATTTAGCTGCATTTCTGTATGATTGACTTGAGTGGAGGGGTTTAAGTGAAAGGGATTTGATAGGATGTCTGTTGGAATCCTTTGGCTGAGGTTGTTTGTGTGCAGGAGAAGCTGTGAAGGCTAGATACTGATAGTCTTTAGAATATTCCAAATAATATTTTTTGAAGATTTTTCAATGAAAGTAAATTGATGAAAATAGAGGAAATTCTGGCCTTGCACACTTTTATCCAGTCACAGGGTTTTGAATAGTCCAGTCAATGAATTTTAACCGTTTGGTACTTTTGTTGATGCTGCTTTTAAAGGATATTATGATCTTAAACTTGTGGTTACGTATATTGGATTTGTTCAAATAATATACCACTGTCGCTCAGTTGATCTGAATTCTTATTCCCTGCATAATTTTCCAACTCCTATGACCTACGATTGTTCCTTTTCTTAATTATTATCTATAATTGACTTGAACCATGCATTTGAGGCTGTCATAATTTTCTTCCTGTTGTTTGACTGATCTGAGAAGCACATCACTTGGGCCAGCTAGGGGTGGCAATTCTTGACCCCCAAAAAGGAAATTCCGGTTCTAGGAATATTGGGTCGAGTTTGGGTTTGAGTGGCAAGACCCTAAAAGGCAAGCTGAGAACCATGTTCATACCCTTCTTCCAAAGGAACACGTCCTAGCTAGCCCTTTTCTCATATGGATGCCACCATCTCAGATATTGATGGAAATCATGCGTTCTATGTTCTGCATTCATAATCTCTCCAAATCCCGCAAAAATCCCAGTTTGGTTTGAGCATCTCTTTACCCATCTTTATGGAAAGATCTGATATTATTGCTGGGAATAAATTTCCCTGTTTTTGATCTACATGTCCTCTCGCTGCTTTTCAAAGACAATAGACATCTCATCGCTTCTCCTATTGAAGCTTCAAAGGAATTTTTTTTTTCTCCTATTGGAAAGTTTCCTAAGATCTGATCTTGAGTATTGTCTGGAGATATGAGATACTAAATGCCATGGAAGATTGATATTTTCTGATAGGAGAATTCTCTCTCTCTCTCTCTCTCTCTCTCTCTCTCTCTCGCGCGCGCGCGCAGAGACAGACACACATCAGATGTGTAGGGTGGTTATGCAGGCTGGGTTCAGGTTGACCCAGTGTCCATCTAGGGTTGACATCTTGAACCAATTGATTAGTGGGTTATATTGGTTACCCTTGGATCTCAACTGACCTGAACCCTGAAAATGATTTTTGAATCTGTGCTTTCTTTCTCCGTAGGAAAAGGAATCACACTTCCATGCAGGAGGGGGAACCCAAAATACATATGTTTTGTGGGTCTATTATTTTTCTTTTGTTTTCATGTTCCATTTTTTCTGCTCCCAAATTTTACTCTGTCCTGTTGCTTGAAATGTTGCTAGAGAATGGTTGCACGGCATAGATTAGATGGAGGAGGCCCTTTAGTTTGTGACACTGCATGAAACTAGATTCTGATTTCTTTTATTTTTCCTTTTTGAAAGAGGAAGAGATGCTAAGCGGACGACATAGGTTTCAGACCTTTGTCAATCGCTTATGTTTCGACGCCTCAGAAGCTTCATCAGTTTGAATGCGAGGAACTCATCGTCAAAGAGATTGCTTCATGCAAAACCACAACAGTTACTGGCCAAACCGGCTATGTTGGACATTGTACAGGAGATTGCAGTTTACGTTCATCGATTCCATAATCTTGATCTTTTTCAACAAGGGTAATTGCTACTCCCTTTCTTTTTTTATTTCTTTTTTCTTTTTTGATGTGCAAAGAAATGATTTATTAGTATTGTCTCCAGTGAGTTTGCTTCTTGGACTGTGGTCTTTTTTTGGAGTCAGTAATTTATGATTTATGCTGTTTTAACAGATGGTATCAGATAAAAATCAGTATGAGATGGGAGGACGATAGCCACAATTATTCTCCTGGAACGCCTTCAAGAGTTGTTCAGTATGAAGGTATTGTAAGCACTAATTATCTTTGACCCATTTGTATCTTCATTTTTAGAGGTATTCTAGATCCACACACAGATTCCTACAAGAGTTGTTCTGTACGAAGGTATTGCAAACGCTATTAATTTTTGTCCCCCCGTTTTTGCCTAAATTCTTTTTCATTTCAATGGGCCTTGTGAGGAGAGTGAGAGAAAATTTACTTTGTCAGTGTCTATTCCTGCAGGGAGCTTGACTCCTCCAAGTGGACAGGTCTACATTTATTTGTGCATTCATAAGACAATCTGAAAATCAATACATGAGTGGGCGACATGCCTTATATCATTGATGGTTGGGGAAGTTCTTCTTTCATATTAATTTTACCAGTTTGACCTGCCTAATAAGTGGACCCGGTTAGCTATATGCCCCATCATTGACATTTTGGGTCAACTTTTTATGTAGTCCAGGGTGTGGCACATTTGGAAATGTGTGAGGATTTACACAATGGGTGTAGAAAAACTGTTAATACATGTGTGTGTATCTTTGGGAACTCCAACTTGTTTTAGAGTAATGCAGTTATATGCTGGACTGTTGGTTCGTTATGCTTCACCTAACAGTTCTGCTTATGAGGTTGTAAAATTCACTATGAAGTTGTGTACTCAATTTCTAAACAATAGCATCACCACACTAGCTTTATTCTTTGAACTACCTTTGGAAAGTTTTGACAAGCCATATCTGTTCTTCATGCTAAATCTTTGACTTGCGTCTATCTTCTACATTAGCCTATCACTAGAAAATAACATGCATGCTGCATGGGATTCCATCTATGATGCCCGGATACTTGTACAAGCCCAACGTATCCATATCGGATCGATATGACACTTATATTGGGGTATTATGGGTTTTTTTTTATTGCATAAATCATTCAGTTGATGGTAAATTTATTAAGTTTCCTTTCAAAAAAAATAAAATAATTATTAAGTTCCAAAAGCTATAGAAACATGCTCTTCTTTGACTTGTGTGGAAGGAGAGGAATGATGAGATTTTTAATAGCACTTCTAGATCTCACAAGGGTATCCTATCTTTAGTTATGAGGAAGGGGAATTGGGATGCCGTGAGAGAAGGGGTCAAAATTTCAAAATAGACAACATTCTTGATAATTGGGGGGCTTGTATGCTATGTGGCCCTTACAAAATATATTAGTCAGATTGTTGTCCCCTCCGCCATATGATGTCTTGAAGTTTAATATCCATGGAGAAACTAGGGTTACCTGCGTTTAGAGGGCTTTGAAGATTTTTTCCAAAATAATGAAGGGGAAGCTGTGTTTATGTTTTCTAAGTGTGTGGGAATTAAAGATTCTAATGAGGCGGAGGTACTAGCGAAGTAGCGATCTTGGAAGCTGTGGGAATCTTTTTGTCATCTTCCAAAGGAAGTTAATTGTGGAAAGTGACTCTTCTAATGCTATTTATTGGGTTTCTTCTTCGGATAAAAGCTCTTGGAATTTCCTTCTTTACACAAGATAGATCAAATTTAGGGCATCAGATTCAAATAAGCTTTAATCAGTGGGCCGGGCAGCTGATAGCATGACAGATTCTGTTTCCAAGCAAGGAGTGGATAGAATAGTTCCTTTGTTTGCTTGTGTTTTGTGGTTTGTTTGTTGGTCGGGTATAATACTCTTATACCTAGGACCTATTTGGTTTCTTGTTGCATTTTGTGCCCTTCTGTTTTTAGAATCACATTATTGTTACCCATCAGAAGAGAGAGGTTCTTGTGATAACTGAGATTATCCATTAAAAAAAAGAGGAATTGTTGAATGACTAATAAGCATTTTCTACGCATTGTAAAGCATGGTTTTAAATATTGGCCGAGTTGGACTTTGAACCTACTAAGTCGAGTCACCCTGCGGGTCACCCCTTTATTATTTCCTTCGAAAAAATTGTGAAACTTATTCATTTTATGACAAGATGTCAGTGGTTTTGGGGTCATTTTTCACTGAACCACAATTTCTTTTGAAATATTTTAGCTTTTGAAGATCACAAGTACTATTCATTTGACTCGGTAAAAAACAAATGTGGCCACTTATTTTTTTTTAATGGTTAAAACACGTGTCTTAAAATATGCAATGCTGTTACTGTTATCTTTATAATTTGCAATGTTGTTATGCTTTATACTTTGAACCTACAGTCTAGCATTTTATACAACTTACGGTGCGCTTACCATGTTCTTGACTTGAGATTTACTTCCATACAATCAACATTGAGATGAAAATCAGTAATATCTTTGAGGGACTCTGCAGCTCCAGATGTAGGCTCCTTTGATAGTTGTGGAATTTGGAGGATCAATGATGTGGACCACAGTTTTTCAACCCAACCTTTCCGGATAAAATATGCAAGGCAGGACGTTCTTCTGTCTGTGATGATTTCGTTTAATTTTGCTCTTGATAAATTTGAGGTGGGCATTATCTCTCTCATGTTTTAGTAACTTTCTAATGAGGTGTTTTTGTGAACTGTAAATAAACCAGTTGAGTAACATTACTTATCATGGATATTTCATCTACTTGGCCTGACCCTATTTACTGTAATTATTATTAACTTCATGTCTTTTAGCTTCGCTACTGACACTTACATTTCCAGATCCCATCAACATCTGCTGTAATATTGAAATTTGAGCTTTTGTATTCTCCAACTTCAGAGCATCGGTAAGAAAACTGCTAATTACACAGGTTGCTTAATTTAGTGCTCCTTCAGTTTTTTCCCACTCCTACACATTTGTGATAATGTGCATTCTAAGAAAAGATCACCTCACGATTTTATTTTGAAGCCTACTTCATGATGTAATATTCATTTTGCAGATCCGAGTTTCAGGAATCTCTTGATGCATCTCCTGCTTCAGTCCATGAATTCCGGATTCCTCCTAAAGCTCTTATGGGCTTGCACTCATATTGTCCTGTCCATTTTGATGCTTTCCATGCTGTGCTTGTTGATCTTAGTATACACGTTGTGCTTCTGAAAGCTGGTACCTACAGGCCTTTAGAGAAGGTATCCAGGTTTGTAATCATTCCTGTTTCCATGATGGACATGAAGGTTCTATAACTTAGAACTATTTTTGGTGGTACCTTGTTTTTCTTTTTCTTTTTCTTTTTCTTTTGGGAACGGTAACATGCCTCAAACCCACACCCCTGTGGTTGCACCATTTGGCACCTTCCAGCTGGGGCTGTTTCTTGTTACCATCTGCATGCATCAACTATTTTCTTCGCATTAATTTTTAGAATAACTTTGAGAAATTTGAAATTTCAGTGAATCTTGCACTGCCCACGATGTTTCTGGTAGTCATTATGAGGGACAAGACCAGGTATCCATGCCTTTTCTGCTTTAATGTTTGTTTGTTGTTCTAATTATAAAGCGTCTTTGTTGTAACCTTAGTGTCTACAAATTTTTTTTTCACTTGTATATTCTGTCGTGTTTCTTTAAATCAAATTGTGCACTTGGATATGTTTCATCAGTAGAGTAGGCTCTTGGTGCTACTTTAAAGTTCATTTTGAGCTTTTAACTAGTAAGGCAATATGAGCCTGCATGACAAGGGAGGGGCAGAATAGCGTTTTCAATCAGCCCCTGTGGTTGGGCTTTAAGGGCCACAACCACAAACCCACGCATGTGCCCGGCCAGGACCATGGGTCAATTTGTCCAGGCTAATGGGGAGATGATTCACTGATTTGGACCATATCGGATGAGCACCCTACACGTTGCTTGATTTGAGTTCTTTATTTGCCTTTTGAGATTGTTTCCTTAAGTTACAACGTTAGTTTATTGATTTACTCTCGATAGTTATTTGTGGGGCTGAGATTAAAACATGTCAAGCCAATTTAGTGGTAGATTAGTGATTGGGATTTTCTATACTCTGTACGGCTTCATCTTTTTGTAGCTTCATGTGTAAGCTAATAAAGAAGTCAACCAGCTATTTTTCTGTGCTCCACAACTTTTAGAGAGGTAACAGTCCACTCGGACGTGCGATTGATTTCTAGGGTTTATAGTTCCTTTCATTTGCAAGTGTTTTCTAGTTGATTTCCCTTTATTAGTAGCCTTCTATTAGACATTATTGTGGACATTTGGCTTCGAAGTAGCTTGCACAACTACCTTTTACTCTGTAGGCAGACCTAGAAATTCCAGATTGGATTAATCTTAAATGAATGCATTTTTCTTTCTGAAACCCACTAAAATCTTAATTGACAAGCAATTGAAAAAAATTGTTGTTACTATTTGCTAATTACTAATTACTAGTTTTTGCTTGACCTAAATACTCAATTACTAATATTGGTTGGAGAAAAAAAGGCTCACTTAGTAGTGACTGATTACTCAATAGTGATTTCTGAGTTCTGAATAAAGTGACCACTAACTAGTCACTGCATGCTTCATGATTGATGAACAAAGCAATAAGTGGTGCGTATGGATTATGGCAACTCTAAGCTCCAAGCATGCATCACTTGAGGTTTTCAACTATTTCCTACCTAAATTAAACAAATCCCCACATATTTCACTTACTTTTATCGTTTTCTTATTCTTAAAAGAAAAATTCACAACCAAATGGCTTGCATATCGGTCTAGATTCTTGTTTTGCATCTTTAAGTTAGTGTCTTTGACGCGATCTTTGTCTTTTCGGTGTTAGATAATGCGAACATCATTTCCTTCTCCCTCCCTCTCTCAATAGTGTGGTCAAAAGATTGCCAAATAGAGGATAAACAGGGTATCATCCAATACGTAATAGCCAGTTTTATCGGATATGGTGATACCGTGAGCAGATATATTGAACCAAGTGATCAACCTCACGGTTGCAACATGTTGTTGATGTTAATATCCACAACTAGAACACCGAACCAGTGTGGCCGGTGAACTTGTTTGAACTGTCCACTTAGACAAGCTAAGGTCCATCTGGGTTTTGAAAAACTGGTTTCAATGTCTTGTTCGGTTACCTTTTTTTGGTGAGATGAAGTCTTGAACTTGAAGATGTAAGAAGAAGGTTTCATACAAAGAACAAGAGAAAATACTTTTCAAATTTAATGTCCCTTCAAGGGTATGTATAGAAGTCTACTACGTGTCATTAGTTTAAGCTAGCACCGTATATATGGCGGTTTTCTTTAGATACATATAAGATTCTACAATGTCCTCTAAACTGTCTAGAAAAGGTGGAATATGTTGGTTTTTTTTTTTTTCCTCTAAGCAATATGAGAAATACTTTTTTTTTTGGGATAATTAGCTGTTTTAATTGGTTAAAGAGGTTTTTGCTTTGTTAGTATACATGAGTTGGTGATGAGCTCAGATCTCCTGAGAGATATTTTTGGGCCTCATGGGTGAAAGACCAATGGGGCTCACCTCAGAGGAGGCGGGTTTTGGGTTGGAGTGGTAGTGGTGGAATGGATTATGGGGCCACCAATTCTCGGGATATGAGATCATTGAGATATGAGGCACCCAAAATCAACAGCTAAAAAATAAATGGATCTGATCCAATGGTGAGGTCTGTCTTGATGAGTGCAAACTGGGTCGGGTGGAAATTTACCTATGGGGAGGGATGGGATCTCAAGTTGGCCCCGACTGGGCTCTTGCCGGGGAGGGATGCACTCATGTTGTCTTATTTCTATTCTCTCTCTCTCATATATTTTTATTTAGAATCATGTTTGTCCTTTTTCAATCCTGCATGACCATATAAACTTTTAAATTCTCAGTCACCAGATCAAGGGTCTTCTGAGGATTCAAAAGAAATTGCATCAATTAAAGCGTTAATTACTGCACGTGACATCCTTTTTAAGGAACTACACAAGCTTGGTAAAGGAATTGGTCAGACAATTGGCAATTTGATTGATTCCAACTCCATATTTGAGGGCAATAACTTGATTGATTCATACTTGCGACCGACATTCAGTAACACAGATACTGAAGTTCCGGACAAAATAGCTGGGGGAACAGTGTTAGCAAGTGAGTCACGAAATGGTTTGGAGGTACTAGTTTAATTTTCCTGCTGCATATTACTAATAAGTTTGATTTGATGTTTAGATTACACAGTTTTGGCTTGGTTTAATATTTATATGTCCTTTTTTTTTTAAAACAGAAATCAGAAGGCATTGTCGATTTTAGGATTGATGGTGTGCTCCACTCTCTATCGAAGGAAGACTTGGTGAATGTATGCAATTATCTGGGTAACCAACTTTCATCTATCTGGAATGCGTTCTTGAGTTTCCACAGGTGAATGTTTTATTCTGTATCAATTTTCTTTATCTGCATTATTAAATGGACCACATTAAAAGGAAAACTGACACGTTTTGTTCTTTGGAAAAAAATATATAACTTCTTTGTGGTCAAGTTGATCTCTTATAAGCCATTCTCTAGGTTTGAGTACTCATGGTTTGGACATTATCGAGATTTACTTCAATAACAACTTCAAAATTCTATCAGGAAACAATAATATGGAGTACAAATGAATAAAACTTCATCACAGATCACACCAACCGACATCAAGGATCAATGAATCATAGTTTTCAAAATCGGAATCGTATCGCAAATCATTTACACCCATGAATCGAATTGAATCGCGAATTGTATCTCAAATCGTAGGATTTTTTTATTTTTCTAATAAAAATAAAAAATAAAAGAAAAAGGAAAAAATAATTATAGCAGTATAAATACAGTAACAAGTCTATCATGCAATCATTTGAACATCAGGACATATTAATATATCAATATATATATATATAAAATAAATGATGTGTACATAGTTAAATAAGTTTAAGGTATCAATATCTATATACAATATTTAAATTAAAATATAAAAAATAAACATAAAACTCAAACCATCAATCTTATATGATAGGATATCTCTTGAAGTTTAGGAAGTGTTCATGAAGGAAAAAGCCAAAATAAATTAAAAAAACAAAGAAGAAGATATAGACAAGTACCATATGTACAACCGAGTGCTTTTATTTACTGAATGCTTTAAATAAAAGCATGTTTTTTATTCATTTTTAAAACCTCATCAAAGCCGCAAAAAACTCTTAAAGAGGTTTCATTGACTACTAAATAACCTTATAAAAATAAAAGCGCTAAAATAAAGAAAGAATAAAGAAAGAAAAAAAAAGAGATTATTAATATCAGCTTATTGGTTGCAGCTATTCTCACTTAACCGAATCGCTTGAATCGTAAGATTTGATGAAATGAGTATCGAATCGTAGGATTCACACCTAAATCTTAAAATTCATCTGAAAATGGGATTCGTTGCATAAATAAAAATTGTTTTCCTTAAGATTCGGGATATGAATCGGGAATCGGGATTCGGGATACGAATAGCAGGATTCTGATAACTATGCAATGAATGCCTATTGGTACCATCCTTGCAGGTCTATCAGCCTCAAGACATGACGCAATAAAGATCCCTTTCTTAGTAATGAACTTCATTCCAGACATGCCATGGAAAAGACGTGCTCTCAAAGGCCCACTGAGATTGCATAAAAAGAATCCCCCTAAACATCATCTACAACATTAGAATAAGTTCCCTACACCCCACCAGTAGGGCTTCAAAGCAAGGTTTAAAAAATCGGACTTGGGACCCGACTCAGCCATGGCCGAGTTCGAGTCGGGCCGAGTCCCAATTTCAAATAAAATGTTTTGAGGGCCGAGTCCTATGGTCACAAGGCCGAGTCACATGGCCAAGTCGGCCGAGTCTCATGCGACTCGGTCGAGTCCCATGATTTCAAGTTCGAGTTGACTCGGAATCGGCCGATTTTTTAAACCATGTGTCAAAGGGCAGGCCATGTTGTCCTCACCCTATCCTCAATATATGCAAGGCCGGGCCTGGGAGGCCCAAAGCCCTCGGGGGACCTGCACTACCTAAGCCCTTACCCTACCCTTGAGGGTTAGGGCAGGGTATAGGGCTTCAAAACAAGAAAACCATTATTTAATTTTTTTCAACACTATTGCCAGTTATCGAGTGTCGACTGAGCATTATTTTGTCCAACCTCTGTTGTGAAGGGACCACTAGGAGAACATTCGGAGAAAAAGAAACTGTCTATAAAATTATTTTTTTATCAGACAAAGTCATATAGTGCTTTTGTGTCTTGGGGTTTTAGACATACGGTTTTATTTATTTTGCCAAAGAAATAAAATGTTACTTAGTTTGTTCTATCTGACACCTTTTGCAGGAATTTCCACGTACTAAATCATTCCAGCAGAGTCTTATCTTTGAGAAATTTTAAAACGTTTACATTCATTTACCTTTTTTGAATTGACATTATTTTTCAATTTAACACTGATCTGACTAATAAGCATTATTGGGTTTCAATCACAAATAAATGCACTTAAAAAATCACTATTAGTTTAGACTTTACAAATGTTGAGAGTTATAATTATCTAATTAAAAGGATAGTTGGACCACCCCATATCCTTGAAGTTCCATGCACATACAAATTAACTTTATAAATCGGTGTATCCTTATCAACAAGAGTACACCCTTTTGCACTCGCAAGAATATATAAAAACAATATAAAAGACTTAAATAAGATGCAATAAAACTAGAAGGGATTAGAAGCAAGCATGTAAGACTTATTGCTTATGCATTAAGTATAATACATAAATAATTAAATTGAGATGAACTAAACCAAGTATGTGTGTACGAGTTTTTATGGCTTTTTGTAATGGGAATGGGGGTTTTCATATCCCCATTTTATTACTGTTATGTGACTGTTATATGGACATTTAGTATATATTTATATAAATAAATATATAATATAAAATAAAGAAAAGTAGGAGGGTCAGGGCCATGGCCAGGTCTATGGCTGGGCTAGTACAGTCCAAGCCCGGCCCTTAAATTTCAGGGTTTGCAAAAAATTGTCCAAGTCCAGCCCTAGGGCTTTTCCTTAGAAACAGAAACCCTCATTTTAAGGACTTTTTGAGGGCCAGGTCCTCTTCTCTCATGGCCAAATTGACAGGCTGACCCACTAGCATTGCCATTAGCTTAGTCTCATTGATAAAGTCAGCCTGCAAAGGCCCGGAGAAATTATAAATAGTTGTACCAATATAATCTTGATCAAGTATCTCTCATTGCAAGTCTCATAGGACTCTTGTTAATGCTTACTTTAATAACATCACAAATATATATATATATATGTATATATTAATCGGTTAATAACTTCACAATTTGGAGGAACCCATTCATAGATAACCACTAAAACACATGGACCTCCACCAAACCACTCCACTTAACATCTCCATAGATCTAAACAGAAGTTTCCTTAAAACTCCTTGTAGACAGCATAAGGGGTCATTTGCCTTTTACACGTGATAGGAAAATGGGTATTACATATGTAAATGTTACATGCATAAATGCAACATATACAAACGTTACACATATGAAACACATTATAATGTTTGTCAAAATTACTATTTTCAGATGAGTAAATGAGTACATCCAAAGGTTCTCGATGCATTTGGGTTTTTTGGACATTTTTCACAAAATTTTCAAAATCCATGAAGAATTAAGATGAAACTAAATGTCTTGATGCTTGCCATTAATCCAAGAATATTGAACTGTTTGAATCATGAATCGGAGGCCACAAAAGTGTAGAAAATTAGATTTATAGGTTGGGACTTTTTCACAAATTGCTTAATATCTATGAAGATTAAGATGATCACCGCCAAGTTCTGCGTATATTAGTTCAAACAAATTGAATGGTTTGAATTATAGAAATGGGGCCACAGGAATGAAATAAATAAATACATAAATAAATAAAGGTGGTTGATGGGGCCACAAGAACGTGAGTGCATAAATGTGAGTGACGCTATTTGTACTAGCACCTTTTTGCAAGAAGATGTGTGAATCACTTTCACACCTATTCAGGTGTGAAAATTGTGGTGTGTAAATGGCCTTATTATACACCATTTTTTTGTTCGGTAACTGATAAATATATGAACTAACGGAAAGAGGGAACAACAAAAAACAATACACCGTCCTTGACCTCGATGAAGGAGGAAAGAAAAGGTCTAAGAGGATTATACTGACACCAAGACCAAAGAAAAACTACAGCCCAACAACTAAAAGAAACCCACCAAATTTGAGGACCTGTCCACCCCTTATTTTGCCAAAGAATCCACAAAACCGTTCGCAGACCGCCACATGCTAAAAACTAGCATCAATGGAAAACGAGATAACTTTGCCAGCCAGTGCCCAAGAAATAGAATTCAAAGAATCACTTTCTATAATCAATGACTCTTGAAAAGAGGATGAGGCAAAATACGAAGAGCTTCCAAAATGGCCACCGCCTCCACTTCATTCGACTCTATCCATCCCACATGCTTAGAGAACAAAGCAAGAGCAACACCATTTCTATTAACGAGCACCCCTCCAACCCCTGCTGGCCTGGTTGCCCTTTAGCTGCCCCATTAACATTGAACTTCAACACCCCAATAGAGGCTTTCCTTCCATTACCTGCTATGAAGAGAGGCCTCCTGATTATGCAAAATGCCATCCATCGTATGGCTATCGAACTCCTCCCTGCTATATGCCCACTTGGCTATCTGTAGCAAGACCAAATGCACAACATCTTGCACTGGCATGGATGAACCCCTAAAGATTCTATCATTCCTTTCCTTCCAAATACACCACATTGCCTAAGGAAAAAACACCACAAAGAAGAGGAGAACACACAATAAAGAAACAAGTGATCAATCGTCTCTGTCTTTCTACCACAGAGTAGGCAATAGTTTGAAATGTCCTTTGAAAGCTAATTTCTCCTCCTAAGATTATCAGTTGTAGAGACCTTTCCAGAGGCAACAAGCCAACTGAAAGCCTGAACTCTAGGGGGGGTGTGACTCCCCGGAGTCCCACATCGACTATAGAGAGGAAAGTGAATGGGGTTATATGTAGAGTTTACACCCTTACATTGCATGAAGCCTTTTGATGGGTTGAGGCCCATCAGAAGCAAAACCGTGAGGCCCGTGGGCCAAAGCGGACAATATCATGCATGCGTGAAGGGTGGGGCGTTACAAATGGTATCAGAGCCGACTCTCGACTAGTTCGAGTGTGGGTCCCCTGCCGTGGCCTGGTGCAAGTGGGCGGGTCTCCATGTGGGTGGGCCAAGAGGGCTGGCAGGCTACAGGGATTGGCAGGCTACTGCACAGGGACGTGCAGCCTTAAGGGGGGTGGATTGTGACGCCCCGGAGTCCCACATCGACTATAGAGAGGAAAGTGAATGGGGTTATATGTAGAGTTTACACCCTTACATTGCATGAGGCCTTTTGATGGGTTGAGGCCCATCAGAAGCAAAACCGTGAGGCCCGTGGGCCAAAGCGGACAATATCATGCATGCGTGAAGGGTGGGGCGTTACAGGGGGCCAAACCCGACCAAACAGGAGAGATAGGCGATTTGGCTTTTGCCAAAGACACCAACTCCCTCAAGAAGGATTTCGAAGAGAAGACTCCAGAGGGGGCAGAGTTTCCAAATGTGCCTATCTGCTTCATCCCTATAGAGAAAAATGTTAGAAAGAATACTCAACAAAGACCCAAACTCAGACTCCTCATACCGACGCAACGAATGCCTAAAGGGAACCACCCAAGACACAAGTCCCCCATATCCCACATAACACTCTTTAACCCAGGACGTTTTGTTTATAACAATTCTAAGCAGACTTGGAAATGAAGAAGACAAAGGACCCACACAACTAATCATCCGCCCAAAAATGAACTCGAACTCAAACTCGATCACCATCCCGAACGCAAAAACCCAGCCCTTGACGAAACCATTTATGCATTTTCACACTCCATTTATGCATTGCAAGCTTAAATGAGCGCAGGCAAACATGAACCAATGATGCATAACCATTACGCTTATGCTTCATTTACATATGTAAATGAGTGCAAACCAATAACCCCTAAGTGTTAATCGTTTCTCCTGTAACTTCGTCTACACTCTCCACCTCCATCACCTTCCTATTGACACCAAAGGCTGCAAGTCATCTCAAAACATTCTATTTTTAATAATTTGAATATTTTGCATTTATAGAAGAATAAGGCAAATATTTTTCCAACATCAACGAACTTATATGTAAATTATGGCTTTGCATTGATCTTTAATCGGTTGCAAATGGTGGACAAAGTTGTAAAAGGCTTCCAGGAAGCTGCTGAAGAATTAATAGAATGTAAATCTGCTGATGCTGCAAGAGACAAAACTAGCAAGAGTTCATATCTGGACCATAAAAGTAGTATGGTACATGCATTGGTGTGGCTAGGATTGGGTTCCATTGGAAGGGGCACAGGTGGCATTACTTCTGAGGATATGTTAGAAGCAAAGATATCTCTGAAGTCCAAATTATTCTATCAGATTGACATCTAGAGGGGGTGACTTCATGTGGGTAGTTCTGAATGTGTAGGGTCCCAATAGAGATTTAATAAGGGTAGCATCGTGGGCTGATCTCTTAGCAGTTTGGAGGCAGTTGTCTGATCCTTGGGACTTTACGGGGACTTAAAAACGTGCTTTACGTCCTTCACAAAACAAGGGGTGCAAGCAGTATCATTCTCCTATCGAGAAGTTCTCGAATTTTATTATTGCTCATGCACTGGTAGATTTTCCATTGGTGGGAAGGAGGTTTACCTGATCTATGAATCAGGGGAGGCTGGCCTGGCCATGAGCAAAACTGATTGCTTGCTTTCCAAGGAGCGGGAGGAAACATAACATGGAGGTGATAATTTTCCTGCTTCACTTTTGAAAAGGCAAATTGGGGTGCAAGGCCATTGAAATTCAAGATTTGTTGGCTGATAGTTGTGGGGTCTTTTTGGGGGGAATTGTGTGCTTGCTGGTCTCAAATTGATGTTCAAGGTCGTGCGAGGATCACATTAAGGGCATGTTTGTGTAGCCCATTTCCGCGGAAAAGGTTGTAGTTTTCCGCGGAAAACTTCTTTTTCATGTGTTTGGTGCGGCAGTTTTCCGCGGAAATGCTTTTTCGCCACGTCAGCTTTTTCCTTCCTAGCCATGGAAATAGACTTCCTATGGGGGGGTATAGGAAGTCCATTTCCACGGAAAACCGACCTCCCAATTTCCTCTCTCTCACCCTCACTCCACCCAACCACCCTTTTTCTTCATCTTCCCCTCCCAACCCCTTCCACCCCATACACATACCAACTCACCCATCCAATAGTTTTCACTAAAAAATGATTTTCACTAAAGAAGTCCATAGCTGCACCAAACAACATTAGCACCATGGATGAAAATAGCGGCCGCTACGTAGCGTAGCGGCCGCTATATCGGCCGTAGCGGCCGCCACCGCTACGCTACGGCCGATTTATCGGCCGTCGCACCCGTAGCGGCCGCTACGTCCGCTACGGGACCGCTACGTCCGCTAAATGACCGCTACGGCCGCTACGGGGCCGCTACGGGCCGCTACAGGCCGCTACGGGGTGTGAAAATTTCTTACTTTCCTTTTTTTTTTTAAATGCATAATAAAACTTATTTCTTTTCTTCTTCTCTCCAAATAACATTTATACACAACTCTTCTATCCTTTTATGTTTAAAAGAACACTAAAAAGTATATGAACTCGCCGAATTACAGTCGATATAGAGAGTTCTTCTCAATGATTCTTCTCGAAGTACATCCTATTAGACAGCCCTTTGGTAGATGTATTTTTTTCTCTAGTTATTCTTAAGTTTTGACTTCGTGACATAGTTTTTTCTTTTATAAGCATTTCATTAGTTTCTAAGTTAGTATAACTAAGCAACATGAATACATTTGAAAAAAAATGATCATTACTATTATTTTCTATTTATACAGCGATACAAGACCTCATACAGTGAGGGGACCGCTACGCCCCCTTACCTTAGTTACTTTTGCAAAAAAAATACATTTTCTTTCATTTTACAATTTTCTGGATTTTCTGGAATTTTTTCAGATTTTTTTGGCGATTTTTTCAAATCGCACCACTACGCCGCTACGTATCCCCGCTACGCTACGTATCGCCCGCTTCGTAGCGTTTTGGCGGCGGGCCGCTACGCCCGCCGCTACCGCTATTTTCATCCTTGATTAGCACTAATTCATCGAGGAAAACCTTTTTGCACCAAACATAAAATTTTGACTTCCGCGGAAAAACTTTTCCAAAGAATTTGAAACCCATGGATTTTGCTGATGTGGCAATTTCCAATTTCCACGGAAATTACATGTACACAAACGTGCCCTAAAGGAAAAAAAAATGTTATATTCCAGATGCTAGAATACAAGATAAAGGAATGGAACAAGATTGAATCTGTCCACATTGAGGTCTTTAAAAGCATGTGAAGAAGGAGGTGGACAGAAAAGAACTTATTGATGGGAGGATGTTACAAGAATAAGAGAGAGCATCGTGGTGAGGCTACTAAATGGCTGTGGGAGCTGAATTGTATTGAAGAAGTGTCTTAGAGACAGAAATCCTATGTTTTTATCTCTCTCATATGTTGTGATGGCTTTCCTTTCCAAATCCTACCTTTTCTTCTCTGTTATGGCCATCACCTGCTACCGGAGACTTCCTCCTGCATCGTGTGTCTCATCTGATGGTGTGTGTTCTTACATTGATATGAGCATCTTATTTATTTACTAGTAATCAGATTATTTGATGTAGGACAGGGCTTGGTATCACACTCTGGTCTTCATCTGTATAATGGGGGATGGACATCACATCATCCAAGGGATGTTACGTAGAGAACCTCGACTTTCACGTGAAATAATAATCAATATTAATATCGTGCGTTGTTTGTTCCTTATTGTTATTATTTTTGTTGCTAGTCAGGGGAAATGGGAACTAATTGTTTTATTAAAAAAAAGAATACAATTTAGCACTATTACAGAAGCTACAAGAAGATTACTGTATTGAGGAATGGATTCGATGATCAAGATGATAGCATCGACTTGTCTTATATAATATGCTGTGTACATTTACAGTAAGTATATCCCTTGATTAGGGTGATATGCAGATATTAAGGAAACTAATCTAAAGATTACAATGCAACTAGCTGTACATAAGCTGTCTAATGACTAAGTCATTTGGGCCTGCTGTTTTGGGTTTGGACTGACCCAATAGGCTGAGTTGACCCATGTGGGTTACTCCTGTCTTTACACCCCCCCTCAAGCGCTGGATGAGAGAATGTGAGCATCGAGAGCTTGTGAACCAGATTTTGGAACCGTGATGATGTTTGAGTTTTGGTGAAGAAATCTGCAAGTTGATTAGTGGAAGGGATGAAAGAGAGCTGGATGGTGCCATCTCGAAAATGTTGGCGAATGAAGTGGCAATCAACTTCAACATGCTTTGTTCGTTCATGAAACACCTCATTGAAGACTAATTTCCTAGCACTTTCACTATCAGTATAAAGAGGGGTGGATGTTGGAATAGGAACTCCTAAATCGTCAAGTAACCACCGAAGCCAGATGATCTCAGTAGTAGTGTGCCCAATAGCTCGATATTCAGATTCTGATGACGATCGAGAAACCACTTCTTGTTTCTTGCTTTTCCAGGAAATCAACGAAGAACCAAGGAAGATAGCAAAGCCAGTTGTCGAGTGCCTATCATTCACATCTCCAGCCCAATCAGAATCAGTAAAACCATGCAAAGAAAGACTGGAACGGGAGGACATAAGGAGGGCTTTGTTCGTAGTCCCTTGTAAATAGCGTAGAATCCGAAGAACAGCTGCCCAATGAACAGATGTAGGATGAGCAACGAACTGACTAACAATATGAACTGAGTGAGCAATGTCAGGCCTGGTTGTGGTCAAGTATACCAAACTGCCAACTATCTCACGATAGCGAGTAGCATCCACAAGAGGAACACCTTCTCTAGTCTGAAGTTTGCAATTGTGCTCCATTGGAGTGGAAATAGATTTAAGGTCAGTTAGACCTGCTCGTTGAATAACATCATTGCAGTACTTGGTTTGAGAGAGAAGATATCCAGCTGGAGAATAGGCTACTTCAATCCCTAAAAAATACCGGAGAGGACCCAGATCCTTCATTTCAAACTGCTGATGTAAAAATTCTTTAAGAGAGACAATACCCATACTATCATCACCAGAAATTATCATATCATCCACATAGAGTAAAAGGAAAACGCAACCTTTTTCTGAATAGCTTGTGAATAAGGCAGAATCATGAGCACTTTGACGGTAACCAATACTAATAACAGCAGTGCTGAAACGATCAAACCAAGCACGAGGAGCTTGTTTGAGGCCGTAAAGTGCTCGTTTAAGTCTGCAGACATGATGTGGTGGACGAGTAAGACCAGGCGGAGCAGTCATATAAATTTCTTCATGAAGAAATCCATTTAAGAATGCATTTTTGACATCAAAGTTGATACAGAGGCCATTGTCTAACAGCTGCTACTGAAATGAATGTTCTAACAGTAGTCATCTTGGCTACGGGAGCAAATGTTTCTTCATAATCGATGCCATATTCCTGGTTATATCCCTTAGCAACTAGGCGAGCTTTATACCGATCGATGGAGCCATCGGACTTGGTCTTAATCTTAAAGACCCATTTACACCCAATAATATTTTTGTCAGGAGGGGAAGAAACAAGGTCCCATGTATTTGCTTTCTGAAGTTCAGCGAGTTCATCTTCTATGGCAGATCTCCATTCTGGGGTGGTAATGGCTTCTTTGTATGACTGTGGTTCAGAGATGGAATGTATGGCTGCAAGAAAAGACTTATAGGAAGAAGAGAGGTGATCAGTGCAAACAAAGCCAAAACGAGAGACAGGTTTTCTGGTGCGAACCGGATACCTTCTATCAGGAGGAACGCTTGCATTGGGAACAGTTGATCCAGGCATAGGTACATGAGAGTCTCCTTTCGGGCGACGATGATAGAATTTGAAGATTGGTGGCGGAGGTGGCGGAGATGATTGCTCAAATGGAAACAGGTCCGGGAAGGGATCAAGGGGACGAAATTCATTTGTGGCAAGAGTAGAAACAGGTAAGGTATAAAAAGGAATCTGTTCAAGAAACGTTACATCGCGAGAAATGCGCAATCGATTGGATTTAGGATCATAGCAACGATATCCTTTTTGTTCAATTCCATAGCCCAAAAAAACACATACAACAAACTTGGGTGAAAGTTTTGTCCGTTCATTGTTATGGAGAAGGACAAAGCAGGTGGAACCAAATATTTTCAGATGAGACAAATCTGGTTTTGCAGAAAATAATTTCTCATAGGGTGGAAGACCACCTAAAACAGAGGAGGGGAATCTATTTATTAAATAAACAGAAGTTAAAATTGCTTCTCCCCAAAACATCAGTGGAACATGAGAGGAGTAGATCAAGGAGCGAGCTGTATCAAGTATATGACGATGTTTCCTTTCTGCAACGCCATTCTGCTGTGGAGTGGCAGAACAAGACAACTGAGCCTGAGTTCCTTGAGTATCTAAAAAATTTCGGAATCTATGACTGATGTATTCCCCCCCGAAATCTGACCTAAAGATTTTTACTCGTTTACCAAATTGTGTGAAAACCATATTAGTAAAAGTAGTGTAAATAGAATAGAAGTCAGACCTATGTTTCATCAAATAGAGCCATGTAAAACGAGTAAAATCATCAATAAACAAGACATAGTAGAGCGAACCACCTTTTGTTGGTTGGGAAGCAGGTCCCCAAACATCAGAATGAATTAAGTCAAATGGAGCATGGGTAAAAGAAGAACTTTTATTATAAGGTAAAGCATGCTGCTTACCAAGTCGACAACCAAAACAATCTAAAATGTCAGTTACAGAAATGTTACCAAGATAGCTAGCAGAATGTAAATTTTTCATTTTATTCAAAGATAAATGTCCTAATCTAGAATGCCATAAAGAGAAAGGTGCTACTGTAGAAGTAAGAGCGACGGAAGAAGAAGCTTGTGACGGCAAGTGTAACGAGTGAAGATGATAGAGACCTCCGGACCTATGGCCTGTCCCAATCTGCTTCCCGGTGCGAGTTTCCTGTACAGAACAACCATTCGATGTAAAGGAGACAAGATAACCAGATGAGGTCAATTGACTAATAGAGATCAGATTGACAGATAGGTCTGGAACACATAGTACATTACCAAGAGACAAATTCTTAGTGGAAACTGAACCAATTGTAATGACTGAAAGTGGTGTGTCATCAGCTGTATGTATTTTCAGATTTATAGAAGGAGGATGACAACTATGTAATAAGGAAGAGTCACAAGTCATATGATAAGAGGCACCAGAATAAAAAAGCCACACAGAAGTTGGTTTACCTGATGCACCAGACATAGTCATTGCCGAACCTGGATCAGAAGGAGATGCAGCCATAGGAGAAGCGGAACTGGATGCTAGAAACAGCTGTTGCATACGCTCATCAATCATGGACTGAATTTGAGAAGTGGAAAGAACCTCTGCAGCGTCTGTTGTATTAGCAGCATATTGCTTGGATTGATGGGACTGATTCTGGTTTGCTGGGCGCATGTTTGGAGGAGGTGCATATGCTGATCCTCGAAAGTTGGGCTTTTGAGAAGTCCGACTGGACTTATTATTTTGCCGATTTGGGCGAATGGGACAGTTATATTTCCAATGGCCATTTTCTTTGCAGTAGTTGCAGATGTCTGAAACACCAGGAGGAACAGAGTGCTCAGCTTTCTGCGGGAGTGCATGAGCCGATAAAACATGTTCAGAATCTACATGTTTCTTTCTGGTAAGGGAACTTTGTGTTTGTTCATCTGCTAACAACTCAGATAAGGCCATATCAACTGCTGGAAGCGGAGATCGATGCAACAATAAGCCACGGACATGGTCAAAATCAGAACGTAAAGCCATGAGAAACTGAACTAGCCGAGCCAAACAAAATTCGATCCTACCTAAGTGTATTATACTCCAGACAAACAAGAAATAAAGAAGTTCAACGGATTTGATGAAAATCAGAACCAAAAAGTCGACATCCACAAATCAGGTCTAATGGCCTACCTCGGATGGATCAAAAATCTTGAAAAAATCTTCAGAAATTCCAGAATATTCAGACGACCCAGAGAGGGCTGTTGAGGTTGGAATGATCCCAGGTGGGCCACGCCTGATCACAGCCAGTTATCTGACAGTATCGAGCCTTTTTTGGAGCATGCAGACACAGAAGGTTGCACTGATCTTCTTAAACAGTAAGATGATGGACAGATGATGATGGAAAGAAGGTCATGTAGAGTCCGAGAGCTTGATCTAGCTCTGATACCATATTACAGAAGCTACAAGAAGATTACTGTATTGAGGAATGGATTCGATGATCAAGATGATAGCATCGACTTGTCTTATATAATATGCTGTGTACATTTACAGTAAGTATATCCCTTGATTAGGGTGATATGCAGATATTAAGGAAACTAATCTAAAGATTACAATGCAGCTAGCTGTACATAAGCTGTCTAATGACTAAGTCATTTGGGCTTGCTGTTTTGGGTTTGGACTGACCCAATAGGCTGAGTTGACCCATGTGGGTTACTCCTGTCTTTACAAGCACAACCCTAGAAAGGCATCACACGCCCAAATGCAAATTCTCATCAACCAAGTCAACCTACGACGTTAATGCCAAAACACTGCCCAGCACCCAAAAATAGGAGAAAATGCAACAAAACCTCTTGTAGAGGTGGCCCATGATATCAGCTTTCTTTGGGCCTTTATTGCAACTGTAGGAGGTGTATCCAGTTTATTCTGGAATGTCTCATTACTCCTCTCCAGCCAATTGAACTGCTGAAGCACAATGAGGGACCAACTCCAAAACAAGAGCCGTGGCTATAATGGGAATCCAAAAAAACCAACTGTCCATTCAACAATCCCATTGTTTGGCATGATCCAAAGCACTTCATATAAACTGAAGAATAGTTCCAAATTTATTTTGCAAAGGAGTTGGGGACCGGTGAATATCTCCTACATCCCTTAGGGCATACTCTGCTTCCATGGTAAAATTTCTTCCTTACCAGGTAACTTCCATCTGATATTAATAACTTGTCTGTGCTTATAGTTTGATGACAAGGCTCAACTAGATAGGGGCTAAAGAAATTTCCTGATTTTAGTAGAAAGTCAAAAATCCGATGTTGATGTTGTTTTCTATACCTTGAAGGGGTTGTGGTGTCAAAATGTTAATATTCATTGATCAAGTGGCCACTACTACAAATTTTCTAAGTCAACGATTTAACTCTCTAATATCTTTTTAAGATTCAGTAGATTCCAGAAATATCATGGAATGTCATGTCAGTTTATTTTATGGGACCTCATCCCTATGCCTCTATGTTTGTATTAGATATTCAAGTACTAATATGTCAGTTTTCTCCAGGACTAACAGAATCAGCATAATTGAAAATCTCCGCGATGCTTGGGCAAATGATCAAAGGTCTGAGTGGTCAATATGGATGGTGCAGTCTGAGATTGATGTCCCACACCGCTATTTAAGAAGTGGAGTTGATGGGGCCTCTCAGCATAGCATCCTCGGAAGAGTTTCGCTTACACGAAGGACCATTGAAGATGTAATTATATCTATATAAAATACCTTTCAAATAATAAAAAATGAAAAATGTTATTACAGATTTCTAAACTATTTTGTGTTTAGAGTTTTGTTGAAGTCGCAACAGTAGAAATGTCTCAGCCTTGACGATCAAAAAATGAAAAAAAATAAAATTGCATCAACCTTTTTCTGCAATTACATGTTATTATTTAGTTGATGTTCTCAAAGACACTATTATAACAAGGTATCTAATCTTTTCCTATATGCCTTGTGCAGCCAACTCAAATTGCTAGTAGTCGTGCTGAGCTACATAAAAGAAATATTGCACAAATGGAGGTGTATTATTATCTATGCAATAACTTTTTTTGCTGTTCTACTTGAGTTCTCACATTTCTGATAATCTAAAATAGGTATGTGCTTTCTTGGTGCAGATCAACAATTTATCAATTCAGGACATGCATATTTTCGGTGATCCTTTGCATGTTCCAGTTGTTCTTGTTGAACATCACATCATGAATGTTATGCTGCGCAGTACTAGTGGCAACTCATCCTTGAGCTCTCTAGACAAGAATGATTTGTCTACTATACCCATGATACCTGGGTTTAAGGTTGCACCCAAGTTGCTTGATGCCAGTCCACAAAGAAATGGTCGTGTATTGAGAGCTGTTATCTTTGTGCATGGATTTCAGGCATGTTTCTTACCATGGATCGAAGGCTTGGTTTAAGTTTGTACTACTATGGTTCTTTTTCCTCCTTACAATTGTTTTTCATATATTCATTACATTTATGACTTTTGACCTCACCATAAATGTGGTGTCTCTCTTTCTGACCTTCTGAAAGCTATGAAGTTTACTGTCCTTGTTCTTGACTCTTGACTTTCCTTTTTTGTCCCCTTTTTTTTTTCTGGAATCATAAATGTAATTTATTTTACCATGAAAAATATACACCCAGACACCAAATGAACAAAACGAGACTTAAAAACTTAACCTCATAAAAAAGAACCTAATAGTCATTATATGATATAAAAGATTTCACTAATTAAGAACTCATGAAGCCAGCAAGATTCCCTTCCCCCCAGACCCAGAGCAAAAAAAACCTAATCACGGTTCAAAATTGTAGCTGTGTCAGTCTGTGTCGGTGAGATTTTTCCAAGTCTTAGAAGTTTCTGAAAAATATCTGAAGATCTAGAATGTTATGAAGAGTACGTTATCTTATTTATTTATTTGTTTATTCTTTTACCGTTTGAATTAGGGCGTTGTAAATGGTTATGTATTGACTAGAAGGTTGTGCAGGCACTATATCACTGATCGGTCGATTGTAAATTGTTTGCTGTTCAGGTAGGGTGATTTTTATTGATTTCAGGACTGACACTCCATGCCCTTTTTCTGTAACTTTTTACCAAGACTACTTCTCCTTGCCAATCTGGAATTTGCTGTTTTCACAGTAATTTTCACATCAATTGCGCTTGCAAATGAATCTTTACAGCATTTCCTCTTCCTTCTCATATCTAGCAAAAGAAAAACAAAAAGGGGCCCATATCTCTAATTCTTCTTGGGATACAGACATCCAACACATTACCACATTGCCTGAAAATGTGGTACATCCTAGCAACGTGATTCTGTGAGGGAGACTGAAAATGCACAACAAAATTCTCTCTTTCAGTTTCAGCTTCATGATGCTTAAGGTTTTTTCTTCCATGGCTCCTTGGGTCCTCTTACCACTGAATCTCGCTCCAATGATTTCCCCCCATTTAGGCCCTATCTAACTCTCCGTAGAGGTATATCTAGGCTCTTATTTGATGAAAAACCAGATGCGGAAGGCATAATTCAAACTGCAGAAAAGCTCACGGAGTAATACGAAAGCACCTGTGAGGCTCAAATTGAAATTTGTATGGTTCAGATTAGAGTTGGAACCTGATGCAGGAGCAAATGGCACATTAGGTGAAAACTGTGTTAGATCACGCACTTACATAGGTCAATCAATGTGATCGATCAAATGTGGTCTCAATCTGCCTTACCAATGGTCCAAAGTTAATTGTAAAGGTGTTGCATTAGTGTGGATATAATTTGGAGTATTAATAACCTATTTGGATCTGGCCATGAAACCATTTGAGTCCCCAAAAACCCCATCCAAAAACCCCGTGTCCACAGACATGGACAGCAAGCAGTTGGGTTTGACCCACTTGACCTGAACTCTACCTGTCCCAACCCAGAAAATCGAGCAACCAGCCAGTTATTTGGGCCAATTACAATACCGGTCTATTTGGCCCATAACATCCAACAGAACAAGGGTTATTTTATTTATTTATTTTTTGGTGGGGGGGGTGGTGTTGGGTTGGGGTTTGCCCATCATGTAGGTCGGTCCGGTTGGCCCAGTTGGGCCCCACACCAGCAAATGGTATGCACGATCTTACAGGCCTTTGCATCTTCAGATTTCAGTTCTTGTTTTCTATCTTTATTTAATTATGCTACGCATTTTTTTTTTTTCGGGTTTTACTTGTATTGATGTAAAATCAATGTTGGATATATGTTCTAGGTTTTAATAGTGTTTGAGATGTTTTTAAGCTATCTAAATTTTAAGGGTTCAGCAGCCTTATGACTTTGTTATTCCTTCACATTAACTTTGAGTAGAAGTTGTTATGCATCTTTGAAGCTTTTTTCTCGTCTTCTCCTTGATTGAGTGTTTTCCTAATGGATTGAAGACCTCTTCTCAGTGAATTTTGCACTTCTAGGTAAGCAATCTACTGATACTCTCCTTGTTTTGGTGTGGGTTTTCTGTAGATTGAGTATAATTGGGTTTGGGCTCACGAGCGATTGGATTTGGCTTTCCTTGACTGTGTTAGAAGAAATTGATTTAGATCAGTGGGCTTCATAAAGAAGACCCCTGATGGGCCCAAAACATCTGACCGACCAAACTTTTTGGATCAGTGGGCCTCATAAAGAAGACCCCTGATGGGTCCAAAACATCTGACTGACCAAACTCTTTGGGTTGCTCAAGTGTGGCCTTGAAGTTGGTGCGTCCACTTGACCCATCTGGCAGCCAACGTGGGTCCCAAAACCCACTCTATACAGACAACCCTGCAGGAACATGCAGGCAGTTTTTATTTTTATTTTTAATTGCTTTAATTTCTGTTTAATCCAAGTTAGAACTCCTATTAGGGTTTTTGTTGCTCAATTGATTTGATCAATGTTTAGGATTTTATTTTGGGTTTTATGTTGTTTCAAACAATATATTAGCTCATATAGGGGACATCCAACCCTATGTTCAACAGTATTTTCAATAATTTTTTTATTTTTTTATTTATCTCAGTTCTTCTCCTTGGATTAACTTTTCTATGTTGGATTGAATTTAGCAGTGTTGGTGATGGTCATTGCTTTCTACTTGATTTTTTTCTTCTGTTTGCTGTTCTTGTGCTTAGATTTTGGGGTTTGGATATCATCACAGAGTCTGAAAATTCATCCAGACTACGCTACTATTTGTGTGCAAATCTACCTCCACATAATTTTGATATTGTATGAAGTATCAAGGTATGCCCTATGATATCTTAGACTCAAAAGTTTTAAGACTTGCAAGGGGTGACAGACTCAACTGAGTTGCACCCTAGAGCCTCGCAAAACCTTAAAAATTGTGATTTTTTGGTCTTGAAAAAGGTCAATATAGAAAATGACGTCCTATGAATTTAAGCCACGCGTCACCCTTGAGTTGACTACTCTACTGAGTAACCCTAGAGCCTCGCAAAACCTTAAAAATTGTGATTTTTTTGTCTTAAAAAAGGTCAATATAGAAACTGATGTCCTATGAATTTAAGCCACACATTTTAATTGTTATTATTTTGAATGGTTAGGCACACATTTAAAATATTTAGATTGAATTTAAGTATTAATAGGTAGGCAGATTTTATTTTCATCAAATCAGACGAACATTACCTCTGATCTTTGAATATTTAGGATCCTCTAGAATTGTGGTTTTGATCTTCCAAGAACAATGCAAAAGGACCACAAAAGCCTCTTAGCATCTTCCCACGATAAGAAAATAGTCAGAAGCTATTAGTTTTGTCTTCTGTCCCATACAGCCCGAGAGACTCAGGGTTTGATGCAACTTAGTAGGAGCCGAGTCTGAGTAGTCACAACCTATTCTACTTAGACTCATTTGATTTTTAGAGCCATACTTGACTAGCCAAGTCTTTGCTCACATCATTCTCCTACATTGGCTTCTGTGGCCTTCCAACAGCCCCCTTTTTATAGCTATTTTTTAATTAAATACTGTTCCCAATAAAAAGAAAAGAAAAGAGGACAACCTCTACGTTGTCCTGGCCTCACACCTTATTACCCACTAGACATTTGAGGAACCTTATAATTATCTGATGATAAACATGATTTCTAATTGTACATCTATGAGAGAGCTTTTTAGATGATCCTTCTTTTTTTTTTTTTTTATTATTACAGTAAGTTTTATCGCTGTATAAAATAAATGTGATACATGAATATTGGTCCTCATCCTGTTTTAGGTTTTGGATGTCAGGATCGATCAAAGTCTAGCTGTTCTAATGCATCACATCAAACGCCCATAAACCAAACCAAGCATTTTCCCACTAGGTGGGGTCGGCTATATGGATTTGACGACGCCAATCAAATTTGTTTAGGGCCATGTCCTCCGTTAGATTCATGTAGACAAGGTCATGTTTAATAGTTTCTTTCCAACTTCTGTTGGGTCTCCATTTCCCTCTCCTACTCCGGACAATCTCTATGCCCATACTAGGATAAAAACCATTCCATAAATCTATATATCAAAGGAAATATTTTAACATAGTAGTGTGGCACTCCTTCCCTTGCCAGAGAATCCGCCATTCCATTTGCCTCTAAAGATGTGTTTGAACATAGCACCTGTCCCCCGAACCCGATTAGAAAATAAACCGGATCCGGGGAGTGAAATTTTGGGCCAATTAAATTTTTTTTGCCCCTTTTGGCCCAAGGATCGTAAGTCCGCTGTGAGGATAATGTATTTCAACCTCAAAACATAAAACAATAGCGGAATTTATACATTGATATCAACAATGGATAATAAATCTCAATTAAATTTAAAGTTGCAAGCAACAATTAAAGCTAAAGAGGAAGTTAATTTAATTACTATGGCCATCCCATAAACTAAGACTATTAAACGACATAGAGTCAATGAAAGAAAGTCCAATGAAGAATAACAATGAATTAATTAAAATCTAATATTTGTCCCAAAGTGAGTCTCTCATGTGCCTGGTAATGATGACCCTACTCTACGTCATCGGCACTCCACTCCCGTGCCTCCTCTGCTGGTTGGAGATCCTCTGGGATCTCCTCACCGGCCTGCTCCTCGTAGTAGTACTCACCTGAGGAGTCTGCACACCAAGGAACCGAGTCAACGACATGTTGAGCAATAGATAAGCAAGATATAATTAAAACATAACATGCATCAAATATATGAGTAATGACAAGTACAAGATCGTAGGAATACGAGGAACAATACTAGGCATGTAGCATGAGTAACCATCAGAATCATAAATAGAAATCCTAGCAATACTAACAATCATCACTACCAATGTAATGCAATGCACAAGAGGGAGACTCCGTGGATGTCCAAGCCACCTCACGGGGTACCGGTAACAATCCTATCCGGACTACTGATACCAAAGTCCGGCTCCAGGGGATCCAAGCTCCCGGTCCTGGGAATAGTGGCACTGTCCAAGCCCGCTCCCAACTATTCAACGCCATGGACGCCGTCCAAAGCCGACTGCCTACCCCGATGTCCGAGTAACCAGCCCATCAATAAACCCAAAACTGCAACTGGCCATGATATGCAAATAATAATAATAATAAAGTGGTGTTGACACACGGGGAAAATCAAGACAAGCAAGTCTGTCTGGCTCAGCACACAAAGCGTGTTCTTAGGGATTATCTCATTCAAACAATACAAGATAGACCATCCATACGATAATCCCTTACATTCTAGCCAGTCATGTTTATCAATACACGATACATGGTTCCTAAGGTACACTCTAAATCAGGTCCTTGTTCTAATTCTACAAGAGTTTATGTTTCATAATTAATTAGGTGTTTTATGCCAAGAGAGTGTACAAGGATACAAAATCAACGGATACAATTAACAAATCAAGGAGAGATTACAATCCAATCCTAGGCAAGTGTTGTCATCCATGTACCATGTGTTTTAACGGAGTGCGTGGGGAATTCGAATCATCAATGCTTATAAAGAATTTCCTTGGTGTACAATCATGTTAAGCATCGATTGATTCAATTCCATACGCATTCGGTTAAACCATACACAATACACGAATACCTAGACAACTCATCGAAGCACACCAAGCCACATGCTAGGATTTCAAAACCCCATTAATGGTCACGTGAGAGTGGTTTCATGGTTTCCAATGTCTAAGACCCAAACCTAGGCTAACAATCTCATTACTAACAAGAAAGTGGTCTAAATAATTAATCTCCTTAGCTACCTCCCTACCTGATCCCCAATCATTGTGAGACATGTATCATTGGATTTTATGCTCAAAGAGCTTTCCAACGGTATATGGCTCGCGAAATTCCGACGTATAGTTCAGAAGTTATGGCCCATAGAAGTTTGCCCCTTTATATATATACATATATATATATATATATATAAACGCGACGGACCAACATGTGTCCGATTCATCGGATGGATGAACAAACAGTAGCATCATTCATGTCAGGCCATGATACGTTTCTGTGTTTTTTTTATTTTTTTTATTTTTTCCTTACTCATCCTATGCACAGGTGTACGTTCAGTGGCCACTGAACGTTCAGAACATTCAGTGGCCACTGAACGTTCCATTGAACGTCCAGCATCTCTTTTTTTTTTTTTTTTTCTTTTCTTTTGGTCAAATGCAGAACCCTATTTTTTTTGCAGTCTTTCACCCAATCCATTCCAAAAATTCACCTGCACCAAAACTGAGCCACCGTGCGCCTCCAATAATCCATTCCATCCATCATCATTTCCACTTACATCAATTAACACTAAAATTAACAATTAAATTAAATAAACCCAAATTAATAACAGAACAGGCTTGGAATTAGGGAAATCTAACAAGAAAACGCATCCAATCAATAGAAGACATACAGACATGCTTAATTATAAAATGCAGATCTACTTGCCTCAACTAAGAAGAAGATTGGAATTGGGGAAATCTGAGGAGAAGCCCTACTACTGCGGAAACCTCGATCTACCCCGACCAAACGCAATCTAACACGCAAAGGAGAAGAAAAGAGAGGAAAAGATAAAGATCTAACCTAAATCTAAATAAAAGAGAATTGATTGAAAAGATGAAAGAGAGGGAAATCTTACCAAACTGATGTCAATGGAAAGAGGAGATCGCGAGGAAGAAGATGAGCGGCTCGGATCACGAAAGTGATCCTTCAGGGAAGGAGTTCTGGAGCCTTGGAAGAATGAGGAAGAAGAAACGTTGTTGTAGCTTCGTTCGTTGCAGAGAATGATTAATAGATTAGGGCTAATCCCTGTTTAAGAAGAGAGGGAATGGAAAAAGATTAATTTACCCTTAAGTGGGTCCGGTGAAAGAATGAATTATTAGAAGGGTTTCTGGTCGTCGGATCGCAACGAGCCAGAAGACAAAATTGATCAATGCGACGAGACCTTTCCAACGAACCCAAAATCACGGCGATAAGAATTTTTCGGAAAAACACTCAATTTTTTCCTAATTTGCAAACTACCCCCCTACTAGGCTCAAACGAACTTAGAATCGCACGAAACTCCGCAGGCACTATTCTAACACTAAAAGAAACTCGCTGACCATCTAAACCCACTTAAATATCTAATAAAACAATAATTATAATAATATCAAAATAAATGGGTCAACGGGCTGGTAATTGGGCCCAACTGACCCAGTAAGGTTGCAGACCTTACAGCACCTAGCTGTTTCAAGATTTCTTGTGCCCCTTCCACCCAGTCCCCCATTTTCCAGGCATACTTTGACTTTCCAGATCCCCACTGTATAGCTGAAAAAGAATCTCTACCATGTCGGTACCATGGTTCCATCTTCACAACTTGTTGGAAAAAAGCATCTTGCTTATTGCTTTTTTCCTGCTCATCTTTATTGTTTAAAATAGTGATTTTCGATGTGCCTTCTGAAATTTTTGAGTGAGCCTCATTTTTTGCTGTGCTGCGGTTACTGGTAAGAGAATAACATATACGTAAGTCAGCGGTTAGTGGTAATAGAATAACATATATACTTAAGTTCTATTAAATCACCATAGCTACTATTCAAAATTATTTTGGTGGAAACTCCTTTTTTTCTAATACATTGCAGAAAGTATCTAACTCAAAACAACACTCCGCTTTCCTGTGGTCCATTGTTTAGACTGTTCATTTGTTGGGTTCCACTTCCACTGTCATGAACCAGTGGCTGCTATTGGTATGGATAATGGTTGGAATGATTTTGCCATTTAATTTGTGGCCCTTTCCTCCCTCATTCCTTGCTGCTAGCATTCCTCCTATCCATTTGCTTGTCACTGGTTGATGCTTAAGATTTTATGAGTAGCAAATTTCTCTCATGGCTAAATCTACAGTGCAACCCATACTATGCATGGACTAGATCATTGATCATGGCATATATCTGAATTCAGTGCATTGGATGTTTAACCCGTGCACAGGTTAGAGCCTCCCATTTTGCATATATATATATATATATATCCTGTTTTTTGTGCTGCAATGTTGTCCGAACATCGGTCAGTTGACTGTTCTCTTCTTCACTTGGTTTACATATAAATAGGGACATCATCTGGATTTACGGCTTGTTCGGAATCAATGGCTTTTGATAGATCCTGGAGCAGAATGTCTTATGTCGGAGGCCAATGAAGATAAAACTACTGGAGACATCAGAGAAATGGGTGGAAGATTGGCTGAAGAAGTTACTGCTTTCCTTAGAAAGAAAATGGAAAAAGCCTCAAAATCTGGAGGCTATAGAAACATAAAGCTCAGTTTTGTAGGGCATTCCATAGGAAACATCATCATTAGAAGTGCTTTGGCAGGTATAAATAGACTCACCTTTTGTTCCTTTTTCCCTTTGATATTTGGTATGTACAATACATACATTGTTTCCGTTGTGCTATAAGCTGTTTTTTATTACCTCAGATAGCTTGATGGAACCTTACCTGAAATACCTCTACACATACATGTCTGTATCGGGGCCACACTTGGGGTATCTGTACAGCTCAAACACTTTATTCAACTCCGGGTTGTGGCTTCTGAAGAAGCTCAAAGGGGCTCAGTGCATTCACCAACTCACTTTAACTGATGATCCAGATCTCGAGAATACGTTCTTTTACAAGCTTTGCAAGGTATCAGATCCCAATAGTGTCCACCAAATTGCCTCTTTTCGTTAAAATTGCTCAATCACCTATAAATGATAGTCTATGTACCATGTGGAGAAAACAACCTGAGGGTACATTCTTTTGAAATTTGATTTCTCAAATGCCAACTTCTATTCTCAAGGTTTAATGAGTCCTCACACCTGGATTCCATCCTTTTTACAGCAGAGGACACTTGAGCACTTTAAGAGCATAATTTTAATATCCTCACCACAGGTATTTCACTTATCTAGTAGTATCTTTATTTAATTTTGGAAATCGCTGCACTTCTTCCCTTTGAGAGTCAAAGACCTAATTTGCATGTAAAAATGAAAACAAATGATTGTCTGTTTCTCTCAATTTTTTTTTCTCAACTTTGTTACTATATTGAACGATACTTTAAAAGCCGAAGAAAAAAAGAGAACTTGCATTTTGTCCTGTTTATTTCCAGTTCCAACCTGATGAGCTTCCCCATTCATTTTCAGGATGGTTATGTTCCTTATCATTCAGCTAGAATTGAACTGTGCCCAGCTTCATCATGGGACTACTCAAAGAAGGGACATGTCTTCACAGATATGCTTAACAACTGCCTGGATCAGATTCGTGCTCCCTCTGATGGACGCACTTTCATGCGCTGTGATGTTAACTTTGATACCTCTTCTCAGAGTAGGGGCTTCAATACAATAATTGGTCGTGCTGCACATATTGAATTTCTGGAATCTGACATCTATGCGAGGTTAATAATGTGGTCTTTCACTGACCTTTTCCGGTGACTTGCTGTCAACTACTTACCTTACCTCTCAGCCTTGACAGCCTTCTTCCCTTTAGGCCGAGTCGTGGCTATTGGACAACAGGTCCAATTATGGGTCTTGCTTTTTTAGTGGCAGTGGCCCAATCTGTAGCTTTACACGCTTGTATTTCATTACTCCGGATGGACAACGATTGTAGAATATGCACCACATCAGGTAGATTTATCAGCTTAAATAAATATAATTATTCTTTTTCTTTTTCTTTTTCTTTTTCATTTTTCGAAATGCAACTGTGTAGTTTTGTTGTTCTATAATCTTTCTCTACAGTGGTTGCTAATTCTCCATGCACGTGCTTATGGCAACATTGGATCATTCTCAGAATGAAAATGTGTCTAGATTCTGTTCCTGAAAAATCTGTGCAGGCTAATGATTCGATGACCCACAAGTCAAGATTGTATGTAACCAATGAGCAATTAAAAATTCTGTTCAGATTTTGTATTTGTCATGTCTTTGTGGTTTGTGAGTCTGGAGATGTATTTTGTGGATGCACGGCTGGGTGGACCACCTGATGCATCATGCACCTGTGGACACGGAAATTGTGTAGAGAGATAATGTAGATTATCAAAAGTTTTGTTTTATGTAAAGCTGCAGAAAATCATTCCATGTAATGGGTGTCTTATACTTTGAACAGTAGCATCAGTGCTATGTAATCTATTTTCATTCTTTAGTTTTTTTCTTTTGATCAAGTGTTTCATGTATGTTTGTGCCTATGGATGCACTGATACTTTCGGAATGATGGTTCTGTGGATCTACTCAAGTCCAATTGGACTTGGAGATGTACTTCATTTATTTCTACAAATTGTGTTGCAAACTGTAATGTATTCATAGAGATTATTTGTACCGTGAAAAGGATTTTTCATATTGTTTGTGACAATTTGATTTCATTTTTATCCAGAAGTTGCATCTGGATGTCCTTGGGTATCATTTTTATCAAGAAGTTGCATCTGTATGTCCCTAGGTATCTCAGTGACAACACCACACCGAGTAGGATAACAGGAGCAGTCTTTTCAGCCCAGCCTCCACAATAGAAGACGGTCCTGTGTTTCCAGATACATTTGGGAGGCGGCTAGCATTTAGGTCTTAACTTCACCTGTGATATGTTGCAGGTTGGGGTGATGTTCACTGTTGGATTCAATCATTTCCAGGCGTGATTCATGATCATTATTTAATCAATGTTGCAGATATCATTCAGATCTGAGTGGGACTAGGGCACCTAAATTAAAGGTCATTATTTAATGCGGGTCCCGCCGAAGCAGGGTTCTGAGAGGGTGCAGGCTGAAGACAGATCTAACATTTGACAATTTTGTACAAAGTGGTTGCTCGCAGTTTTTGAACCTGTGTTATCACACATGGCACCCGAGAGTTTACCATTGCACCAAAGCAACAACCCTACTAGTGGATCTAAATTTTTGGAGGAAATTGTCGTCACCAAGATAACTGAGCTCAGGCTTTTAAGATGAAAACAAAACTCAATCAAAATCCAAGACTTAGGAGGGCTAACTCCTATTTTTCCAGGTTTTATACCATGTAAAGAAAGATTACTACTGAGTACCAACTCATATTTGCAAAAAGATATATTGTTGGTTTCCTTTTTTGTTTTTCTCTCTCTCCTTTGTTCCACTCATTGCATGTATCTCTGCCTTTTTACACCCTGAGAAATCATGGTAAAAGTCTTAAATCTTTTGATAAGATGTTCTAGCCCTGAACCTAGTAAAATGTATTTTGAAAGATTTTTTTAACAATAAAATACCCTATTTAAAACCATTTCAAAACTGTCCATCATCTTTCTATATTATTTTGGCTGAACCCGACTCAAATGATCAAAATTGGGTTAGGGTGCAACGCCCTAATGATGGAAATATTTTGGGGCTTAATGATTCGAACACTGCATCGACAGCAGAACCCAACAAGGTAGTGTAACGAAAATGTTGACACCCACCCACAGTTCACTAGGGGTGCTCATCGGCTGGGTCAGACTGGGCCCAACCCATTCCCAGTATGCTTTGGGCCGGGCCTGGACATATAATCTGAATCCATTCAATATTTGTGCCGGGCTTAAATTATGCGATAGAGAGGCAAAAATCCGGCCCGAATAAAGATTGCTTGTAATTTAGTGATTATTTTCTCCAAACAATTGCTAGAAAGAGCATACAAGAGATAAAAAAAAATCTCAAATCCAATTCCATCTACACGCGGTTAGAACACTTGCACTGAGAATTCCTCGATAGAAAAAACCTTTTTCTAATTTTATGTACTTTTTCTACCTTTTGATGTTTGATGCAGTACTTTTCCTCTCCTACCCTGAAAACTATTTCCGTTAAGATTTAGTTTCAATTCCTCTAGGAGAAATCTAATTTCAGTCCTACATAGCCCACCATTAGATTGATTTCTTGCGAAATGCAATTAAAATTCACAAAAGCAAGCAACAATTATAAGTATTAGCATATAAATGTAATAAACGTTAGAAAAATATGAAAATAGGATGGATAAAACGAAGGCATCTCCACTAAGTTAACAAATGCATTGAAAAAATAAAATAAAATCATCAGCCTTCTTAAGTTTTTGTATTACTATCTTCAATCGTTGGAATCCTTAGACATACATATAAGAGGAATGAAATGATTGGAATCCTTGTATTTTGTAGACATACATATAAGAGGAATAATATGATTCCTGTTTTCTTCTATAGTACCAGTGACAAGAATTGAATCTTTCATCTACGAAGCCAAGGCCCTTGTCAGTCTATAACTACTTTTGACATTTTTGTTGGGAGAATTTATATAGAATGCCTCTCTGCCCCTACTTTCTCTGCTAAACAATTTTTTAAAGAATTTATATATAAGCATTAAGAAGCGAGACGTTGAGAATTCAGAACTTCATCATATATAACACATATCATTAGCTTTTTATTTATGCGGGCTCCACACTAAGTCAAAATTGATAAAATGATCAAAATTGAAATTTAAGAGTCAAAATTGAAATCGATGTGGTCAAAATCTGCCTCTTTAATATATATTAATTATAAACTTGATAATGGAAGAAGAAAACTCATAGAACTGAAATCATGTAATGAAGTTGGTAATTACATAATTGGGTGAGGTGTGAGTATTCTATACATATATCTTCCTGAATCAATTGCAAGACTATTGGAGATAATGGAACATCAGATAATGGGAAGATCTAAAATTGCAGAAAGTAGGAAAAAAAAAAGAAGCCAGGACCACCACTTTTGCACATTTGTTGGATTACATTTTCACCATTATATGCAAAACCAATATTTGATATGTAATTTCTTTGTGATTATGCGGCAGACCAAAATTAAGGTTGTTAGGGTGCATTTGTGCGGCAATAGAATTCTGCTTTCCATGGATTTTCATTTCTTCGAGAGAGAAGAATTCAACATTCTAATCCTTCACATAGAAAATCAAAATCCACTCTATCGAATAAAATCAATTCATTTTCATCCTTTTCAAGAGGAAAAGTATTTTCACCAAATGGTTGAAAAGATGGAGAATCAGAGCAATTTCCACCCTAGTGCAGATCCCTTTCGTTCGCATAAATCACCATCTCTAGAGTCCTAGGAAGAAGGATTAAATATATGATTTTTTTCCCTTCCCTGGATTTATGCACTCTCTCCTTCCCCTCTCCCGCATTGAATCAAACTTAAAATTATAGAATCCACAGTTTACAGAATCCACAATTAGTTCTTTTATACACACAATATTTCACAAGTAGCAGAATAGATTGTCTTCAAACGTAGCCTTACATTGACGTATTAAAGGTATTGATTTTCTACCATCACACAAACTCATTGCATAGCCTATCTTTAAAATACAGTGCTAGCAAGTTGACATGACAATCTCCACACCACCAAAGAGAGCAAAACTAAACACATATAAAGAAGTTAGGAAATAAAAGCTATAACTGATCACATACATGCATGAACAAGTCTATGCTGTCGTGGTACCATTAAAAGAAAAAAGAAAAAAAAGAGGTCCATGCTGTCCAAGTTTTGGATCGCATTGAGGATTGTTTAGGGCCCAGAATTACAGTGTTGTGCATGTTTGACTGACTGATGTCAGTTGTCACAAAGACTTTTCTCTGTGGAAGAGGGAGGTAACGGTCCATTCAGTTCCAAATTTGAAAATTCAGCAACCCACACTCTATACATGAAAATTCCATACTTGGCAAATTGTGGATGGATTATGACCAGACACCGATGTGCAACAATAGCCATTTGATTTTTGTCATTTTCTTTATAATTGCACATTTGATGACCACCAATTATGGCCTTAATGCCTGGGCCTGTAGGACTGGATTTTAAGTATGTATAGGGACGTGGCTTGGCCCAACTTCATATTCTGGACTTATAGTTAAAGGGGCATATTGTGCGTGTGATCAAAGGCTTAGCTTGGCCCAGCTTGGCATAGCATATTTAACATAAAGGGACATACATCAAATGGGCTCAACCTGCCTGACTTTCAAGTTGCGGGCTGGATCTTGACCTGGATATAAGGGCCTATTTGTTTCTTGGAATTAAATTTCTAGGAATTCTAAAAAATATATATTCCTATCGATTACCTAAAAGTGAAGATGCACAAATATTGGCAATTAAATGCACCTCTCCTTTGATGGAAAATGATAATCTAACACAAACCCTAGTAAAAATGAATTCTAGGAAAATCAAAATCCCATCTTCATCTCCACTTTATATCCTTTACCCATCATTTTACCATGAATTTTGAGTAATTCCATGTAAACACACGGGACCAAAACATGTTGGAGTTGGACGATTTTAGCCCAACTTAGCCCCTATAACACTAAGATACCTTCACACAAGTGATGCATTTATTCGATACTTCATTTCTAATGTATAAATTTTGTTTCCCTATCATATTCACGGTGCCTACTGTATCCAAAACATATATGGGCACCATAGTTAGCCTTTGAACACCTCTACCACTAATTATATATGTTAACATTATTAGTGTCTTGTTATTTTTTCGTTCTTTATTTTCTTGTAGGCCATTATTAAAAAGAAAATAGTAATGATAACTCATTAATCACTACAACATTATGTAAACGATAAACTATTTTGATCATTCAATTATTCCATTGTTTGTTGATAATAAAACATACCTTGGAAAGATGTTTAAATGTCACCAAACTGTCATGACAAATAGGAGATCAACGGCCTTGTTTGGATCCTCGGAACTCAGTTGCCTGCAAGTAGTTTATATGTAAGTCTAATTATCTATAACTCAATTTAATTTGATTTAATTATGAGAGAGATGGAAAAAACAAAAAATAATTTTACTAGATGCACGAACCCTTATTTACATGTAAATAGAGTTACCTGTACAGCTACTGTACTACTGGTTATGAAAATCCAGATGAACCCAAGGCAGTTGGGATTTACCAAAGGATGACAAGAGGTTCAAGTTGCAATTTGACGTCGTTGTCATCCCACTCCAAATCATTCCACCACTCTCATCTACACCTGATCCTTCTGAGCTTTGGTGCTTTGTTGATGTTGATAGGAAGTCTCTTTAGATTAGGACAATGCAATGCCGAAATCTCCTGAAGGGAAGAGCAATTTAGCAATTGACGACAACCTAATTTCAAAATCCTAACCAATGAAGGTAGGCCTTGCAAGGATAACACTTTCAATTTAGGGAGGACATAATCATATTCAACGCCAATTTCCTCACCATAAATTACCTCTTCCCGTGCATAACAATAATAAATGCTTAGATATTCTAAGTTGGAGAGTTGCTGAATGATTTCGCGCGAGAAAATATTCTTCAACTTTTCAAACCAAGACAAGGCCAAACTCCACAAACAATTGAGGCTCCTAGGTGGAAAAGACCCCGCCCAAATGCTTCTCAAATCTGGCATATGAGATATAACCAAGCTGTCTAACTTGGGTAATGCAGCTTCTACTCGCTGATTTCCATCCACGACAATCTCCATTGCATTGCATTCATATATTATACACCCGATTAGTCCACTCATGTTTTGCATCCCAAATTCACAGAGACAGTGAACGCTTTTATGGCCAAGTAACATAAAAGAATCGGCATGTCTGAGTACCTCAACAGTGACATTGAGGATGTTATCATAGCCACAAAATGTTAACATTCAATTATTTCTTTTACTTCCTGGGGCATACACAAAATATGGAGGCTCGTCAATAAAGTGGTACTGTCCGACAATAAAGTGGAATGACGTGATTATTCCCTTTTTCTATGGATGACTTCATTGAAGGAAGCACTCAAGATATTCCATCTTAGGAAATCCAAATTCAAGACTCGTCAATCCTTTCAAGCAACCCACTTCATCCATCACTGCCTCTGCACATGTATCCTCTTATCGACTAAAATCCCTTGTACTGAATCCTAGGTCAATAATCAACTGCTCCAATTGAGAAAGCCTTGATATTATTCCACCAGAGACCTTCTCATCCTCTTCATTCTTGTCTCTTTCCATTGAGAATGTCACATGCAAGACTTTGAGACCACTTAGTTGCCCAATTTCAGTGGGCAAACTATTAATAGGTGTCTCATGGGCATCAAGCACCTCAATTCTTGTGAGTTTCCCTATTTCGGGTGAAACAGTTTTTAAGTGATCACAATATTTTAAATAAAGTCCCCGAAGGTTGACCAAATGACATATGGAATCTGGTAACGACTTTATACTTGTTCGAGAAAGATCCAAAACTCGGAGAGCGTGCATTTGATTAACAAATGATTCTAGAATTGTTCTCAATTTCCCATTCCCTTGAAGCAACAATGTCAAGAGAGTAGGACAATTTGGCCTCTCCAGTAGACTGCCTATTTGATTTTTCATTAAAGACATCCTATTGACATTTTCCCATTCCTCATTCTTTGGAGGCTCATTTATCATTTTCTTAGCTCTCACTAAGAATCTACAGCCTGATTCCATTCGAGATGTAATTCTTAATGCTAAATCTCTGATGACATCATGCATCTTGACACAACCATTACTCTCATCACTTTTTAAAAGAAGTGATGCATCGATAAGACGTTTCACCATAGCATGCCCTTTGTTTCTACACTTGTCAAAGTCGATCCAGAATGGATGAGGCCTTCAGCCCTCCAGTACTCTATCAGCTCAAAAACTTTGAGTTTGTGATCTTCTGGTTATAATGCCGCATATAGAAAGCAGTTCCTTAGACCATCATTCTCCAATTTGTCAAAACTAAATTTCAAGCGTCTAAACACTTGTTCTTCCATATCGTAAATATCAGATGTATATGGAGAGCTCAACTCCTGCACTGCATTTTCCCATACATGAACATTGTCCTCCTTTCTTAAGGATGCGCCTATCACATCAATGGCCAGTGGTAAACCACCACATTCACCAACTACTCGTTTCGCTAATGGTTGAATACTAGGAGAATCAACTTCTTCACCTACTTTTTCACGGAATAAACTCCAAGCATCCTTCTCAGGCAATGTCTCCACCTTGATTTCTTCATCAGTCCCCATCTTGTGACAAACATCCCGATATCTAGTTGTCAAGACAAATTTGCTTCCTCTCTCATGGTTTGGAGAAGGGACTCTGATATCGTGCAAATTTACTTTGGCCCACAAATCATCCATAATAAGCAAGAATCTCATATTTGTCAAAGTCTGAAACAATATAATTGCAACTCTCTCATCAGAGTCATTAGATGATAATTTCAAAGACAAGCGCTATGCAATTTCAGTTTGTAGCTCTCTTGTGCTGTAGTCCTTTGAAACAGTAACCCAAATAACGATCCCAAACATCTGTTTTATTTCTTCTAGGTTGTTCAAAAGTCTCATCATAGTTGTCTTCCCAAACCACCCATACCCCACATACCAATCTTATGTTTTCTTGGATCTCTCACATTATTTAATATCTTTTGTAGAGTGCGTTCTGTTGATGTTCCCTCTTCAATTGTCAGAACAGGCTTTGCTTCGACAATTTGCGGCAACGCGTCAACAACTCCCTCAAACTTAGCAGACTCTTCAGTAAGTTTTGAAGTCGGATTTGTTATCACCACTGTGTGGGACGTTTCCCTAATAGCGAGATTATGCTAGTCTCGGTAACGATAACAACTTGGCTTATCTTGATCTCAGTTTGCAGCTCGGCAATAGTGTCAGTATGCATCCAACTCGGCAATAGTGCCAAGATACATCCAGCTCGGCAACGATGCCAGTTTGTACCGAGCTTGAGCTAGCTTCGGTAAAAGTACCATCTAAGCTCGTCATGGTCTCGATCTGAGGCACCTCGGCAACAATGCCAGGATGCACCCATACTTGATCTCGGTATTATCTTCAACTGGGCTCGATCAACTGAGATGAGTACTGAGTCATAATTGTATTCATATAAAACTACGGCTACATTGCAGAACGTATTGACAGATAAGATGGATGCCGAATATAGATAAGGGGTTGTCCTTATTTGACGGTCACATCCACAATCATATAAGAAGTTAAGGCATGGTCCGATGGGACAATACCTCCACCTACCTCCACTAAGGAAACGTGGTATGGGTTGATGGGACAGTGCCTTCACCTACCTCCACTAAGGAAGCGCCCGATGGGATTTTCGTCTATATATATACAAGGGTAAGATCCCAAAGAGGTACGCGTCGCAACACAAGCATACACAAAGTCCAAACCTTGCTTTTCTTCTCCACTCACTCATCCTTTGTTCAGTAACTGCACTAACTTAGGCATCGAGTGCCTTTGGCTGACTGCAGCCAAAGCTTGTAACCTCTGTTTCCTTTCCTTTTAGGTATCAGGCATTCGATCTCTCCCCAAAAGAAACTTAACAGCAATATTATGAGTTTCATACTCGCATAATCAAGTTCGTAATATTTAGGCACTCACAATTGGCGCCGTCTGTGGGAAAATCAAAATAAAAACGATGCCTCCTAAGACTAGAAACGGCGAAGGATCGTCAAAGGCTCAGTCGCTACCTCCAGCTCTAGAACCAATATTACAACCAGTGCTACCACCAATGTTGCCAAAGCAGTTGCCATTAGCCCCTCACCAGAGGAGGTCTGGGGGAATATCTGGTGCAGTAAGTGTGGAAGGGCCTGTGACTCAGTCAGGCTCATCTTCAAAGGGGGTGACAGCACCTCCCCGGTGAGATAACCTTCCGACGGCTCCTCCACAGCAAAATGCTCCTCTACTGGAGCGCCCTCAGCAGAATGTTCCCCTGTTGGAGCCTCTCCGATGAGACAAAACTCCAGTAGCAGCCAGATTTCATCAATCCCCCCACTAAGTGGACATTGATGATGATGACAACCCATTCCTTGTGGATATCAGGGCTCAAAACCTTGTTATCCAGGAACAAAATGAGTTGATTCATCAACTCAAGCGGCAACTCAGGGAAAAGATGAAAGCCCTGGTTCCACCCCTCAGACGTGACCGGGCTCCTTCCGTCGAACAGGACTTGAGGCAAGTCCTGAGCAACAAAAGGCGCGACCGAGCTTATGATGAATGCTCGAGCAGCAGCCACCTGAATGACGACTCAAAGGGGTCGCACCAGAGACCGGAGGACAATGACGACCTAAGAGATGACGGTCAAGCAAACGGAATAGCAAAATATGGAGGTAGTAAATTTCACCTGAGACCGGCTGAATGCCTACGACACCGAAGACCTCGGCACGTCTTCTTTCTCTCAGGAGATAAGAGATTTTTCTCTTCCCGAGAAGTTTAGCGTCCACAGGTTCGTTCTTTACGACAGAACCTTGAATCCTGCTGTATATCTCCGACATTTTACTCAACGAATGTCGATGTGGGGCGATATCGGTCACCTGAACTACAGAATCTTCTCTTCTAGTCTAGACGACCTCCCCCTAAGGTGGTTTTGCGCACTTCCATAGGAGTCAGTCTAGAGCTGGCGGCAGCTCCGAAACTCCTTCGTGGAGAAGTTCAAGCGCACAGGGTCATCCCCAGAACTGACGACGACCTAATGGCTATCAAAATGAGGCGGACTGAAAATATTACTCAGTTCACCAAGAGGTTCTGGACCATCCATAGCCAGGTGGAAGACGCCACCGATAGGGTGGCCATTAGGTCTTTCAAGCAGGCTCTACTGCCAGGCAATGAACTTCGGAAGGACCTGGTCCGGTTCCCCGTGATCACAATGACAACACTGATGGCCAGAGTGAACCAGTTCATTGAACAAGAAGACGACGAAGCCCGAGTTCGCGAGAGTTTCGGCCTCTGGCAAGAAGAAAGACCCTCCAAGAGGGACAAAAAATTATCTCGGAGAGAGGAGGCAGACTTGAGCAAGGCTTCGACGAGTTCGGCAGCGATCTCGGCTTCCACCTCCAGGGGCGGCAAGAAGTCCAAGTCAGCCATCGCCTCCTATAAGGCTGTGAACACACTCTTCAAGGAGCCCATCTACAAGCTCCTCAGCAGGATAAAATCACAACCATATTTCAAGTGGCCGCAACCAATGAAGCGTGACCCATCCACCCGAGATCAGAGCAAGTTTTGTGCCTATTACAAGCAAAATGGGCACAGAACCGAGGACTGCATGGCCCTCAAGTCTCACCTCAAGAAGCTCGTAAAGGACAAACACTTAAAAGATTACATCAAGGAGGAAGGCAGAGTCAACCGAGCTCATCAACGCCAGCCTGATGATGATTAGGACAACGACGAGCCGGAAGGCATCATCAACGTCATCCACCTAGCTCACGCTAGAAAGGGGAGCAACCAAGCTCTTGCAGAGGCCAGGAGGGCCTCACACAGCAAGCATGTGATGACAGTCGAGCTAGGACCTGTTGCCAAGAAAGCTCGGAAGGAGAGGCCCAATATCTGGTTCTCAGATGAGGATCTAGATGGGGTCCAGCTCCCCCACAACGATCCCCTGATTCTAACCCTGAGGTTAAAGAACTTCAAGGAACAGAGAATTCTTGTGGACCCTGGGAGTTCACCAGAGATCCTGTACTTTGATTGCTTTAAGAAGTTGGGTCTCAGAGAAAAGGACTTACAGGGAGCTCGCACTCCCCTGGTCTGCTTCAACTCAAAACTAGTATACCCCAAGGGGAAAGTCTCCCTTGAAGTCCAAATTGGAGGCGCCTCTATGATAGCCGGCTTCCTTATGGTGGATGCACCATCCCCATAGAATGTAATTATGGGGCGAACTTGGCTACATAATATGGAAGCAGTGCCCTCCACCCATCACCAAAAACTCAAGCTCCCGTTAGAGAACGGGGACGGCCGAGTTGAGGTGATCACGGACAGGGGTGACCAACAGATGGCCAAGTAGTGCCTGGAGAAGCAGAACTGCAGCATGTGCACATGGCCGAACTGGAAGCAGAGCTCGAGGACGCTGGCAGATCCCCAGAGCAGAAGAGCATTGAAGATTTGACTGAGGTCGGGATCAATCCCAACGACCCCGAAAGATATTTCCTGCTCGGGAGCCAACTCCCTGTAACTGAGAAGTTCGAGCTGCTAAACTTCTTGTTACAGAACAAGGAAGTTTTCGCTTGGACGCCCTATGAGATGCCTGGCATTGATCCCGAGATCATGTGTCACAAACTGAATGTAGACCCCAAGCACAAACCCATAGCTCCGAAACCTCGCAGAATGGGGATCCCACAAACTGAAGCCATGATCAAGGAGGTCGAGAAGCTGCTCGAGGTTAAGGCGATCAGAGAAGTCCACTACCCTGACTGGCTAGCCAACACGGTGGTGGTCAAAAAGAAGAATGGAAAGTGGAGGGTCTTCGTCGACTTCACCGACCTCAATAAGGCCTGTCCGAAGGAAAGCTTTCCACTCCCAAAGATCGACCAAATGATTGATGCCACCGCATGGCATGACATGATGAGTTTCCTTGGCGCTTACTGAGGTCTTCATCAGATTCTAATGCATGGGCCTGATGAAGAAAAGACCGCATTCATGACACCTAGAGGCATCTACTGCTACAAAGTGATGCCCTTTGGGTTAAAAAATGCGAGAGCAACTTACCAGAGGTTGGTGACTAAGATATTCTAGGCCCAGCTCGCCAAAATGATGGAGGTGTACATTGACGATATGGTTGTCAAGTCTAAAAGGTCACAGGACCACTTGGCAGACCCGAGTCAAACATTCGACACCCTCAAGAAGTTCCAGCTCAAATTGAATGCATCCAAGTGTCCGTTCGGCGTCGGCTCCGGCAAATTCCTGGGAAGCCTGGTCACAAGAAGGGGAATTGAAGCCAATCCAGACCAGATCTCGGCTATCCAGGCGATTCAAAGTCCAACAACGGTGAAACAAGTCTAGAGGCTCACTAGAATGGCTGCTGCGCTCAATCGCTTCATCAGCCGAGCTTCTGACAAGTACCGACCATTTTTTCAGCTTTTGAAGAAGAGTTCGAAATTCTAATGGACTTCGGAGTGCGATCGAGCTCTGCAGGAACTCAAGACTTATCTAGCTTCACCATCCTTATTGTCCACACCGAAGCAGGGGGAGGTGCTCTATCTGTACTTGGCCGTCTCGGGTCATGTAGTGAGCTCGGTGCTCGCCAGAGAAGAGGACAGGCAGCAAAAGCCTATATGCTACACGAGCAAGATCCTCCTTGACGCCGAGACCAGGGACCTGCCACTAGAGAAACTTACATTAACACTCGTCAGTGCTTCTCGCAAACTCTCCCACTACTTCCAGACGTACACCATAGTGGTTGTTATAAAACATCAACTTAAGTCCCTTTTAAGAAAGGCAGACTTCTCTGGAAGAATCTCAAGATGGGCCGTCGAGCTAGGGCAGTATGATATCCAGTATCAACCCAGAACGACGATCAATGCCCAAGTTTTGGCAGACTTCATCGTTGAGTTTGTTTCTCCTAGTTTGGCACCGAGACAGCTCGACACCGAACTAGGGGGCAATGAGGAAGAGGTTACCGAGATAGAACAAGAACAATCTTGGAAGCAATTCCTTGATTTAGCATGGAAGGTATACGTTGACAGATCCTCAACCTCCAAGAGGGCTGGCGCTGGAATAGTCCTCCAATCTCCAGAGGGCCTTATCATCGAGCAAGCCTTAACACTCGGCTTCAAGGCGTCCAATAACGAAGCCGAATATGAAGCACTGATCGCGGGGCTCGGCAGCCCTAAAATCCTAGGGGCACAACAGCTGGTGGTTTTCAGTGATTCATAATTGGTGATGAGCTAGTTGAACGGAGACTACCAAGCTCGGGACAAAAGGATGACAACTTACCTAGCTCACGCAAAAAAGCTCCTTTCTCAGTTCAAGAAAGTTGAAGTCAAACAGATCGATAGAGACTCCAATTCTCACGCCGATGCTCTTGCCAACCTAGCTTCTGCTGTCGAGGCTGGGAAGAAGAGAACCATCGAGGTAGAGATACTGGAAAAACCAAGTATAGAGCTACAACCACCTTGGCAAGTTTTGTGTGCTAATCTCGATCCAAGCTGGATAGACCCAATCATTGCCTACCCAAGGAATGATCAACTTCTTGAAGATAAAAATGAGGCTCACAAAATCAGGCTGAAAGCAACTCGGTTTTGGTTGTCTTCAGATGGCAAGCTCTACAGGAAGTCCTACACCGGCCTCTACCTCCAGTGCATTCACCCAAGCAAAGTGGAAGACTTCCTCTATGAAATTCATGAGGGGATTTGCAGAAGCCACAACGGAGGTCGGTCGCTGGCATACCGAGCCATCAGCCAAGGCTACTGGTGGCCTTACATGCAGAAGGACGCCCAACTCTATGCCAGGAAGTGTGAAAAGTGCCAGAAGTTCTCTCATTCTCTTCATCAGTCAGCACAAGATCTGCGCCAACTCTTTAGCCCATGGACCTTCGCTCAGTAGGGCTTGGACATCGTGGGACCGCTTCACCAAGCTCTAAGGAATAAGAGGTGGCTAATAGTAGTTACCGATTATTTCACCAAGTAGATAGAAGCCGAGGCATTATCTTCTATCATCGAGCAGGAAATGAAGAACTTCGTGTGGAAGAATATCGTCACAAGATTTGGAGTCCTATAAGCTTTGATATCAGACAACGGGACCCAGTTCGACTCTAATTTCTTCAGAAACTTCTGCCACGAACTCGGCATCAGAAACTACTATTCCACTCCAGCCTATCCACAAAGCAACAGTCAGGCCGGAATTTCCAACAAAGTGGTACTCAATGGGCTTAAGAAAAGACTTGACCGAGCTAAAGGGAGATGGGTGGAAGAGCTCTCAAGTGTCATTTAGGCATATAGAACTACTCCAAGGCGATCCACTTCGGCAACACCTTTCTCCTTGGCCTATGGAATGGAGGCCGTGATCCCTCTAGAGATCAGTCCTCCAACCCTGAGGTCGGAGCTCTTTGATCAAGGCCAAAAAAATGTGAATCTGACTCGAGAACTTGACATGGCTGAGGAGCGAAGAGATGCAGTAGCTATCCGCCTAGCTTCTTACCAGCAGCAGTTGGCCAGAGGATACAACCAAAGAGTTAAAGAAAGGAAGTTTTCAGTTGGAGAAATGGTCTTGAAGAAGACACTTCTTGCAGATAAGAATCCCAATGAGGGCAATTTGTCTCCAAACTGGCACGGGCTATTCAAGGTGATCTCGGCTGCCGGGCAATCAACATACAGGCTTGAGGACATGGATGGTAAAGAGTTACCGCGACCATGGAATGTGACGCACCTTAAGAAATATTATTTCTAAATTGTAATCAATTTAAGGAATCAATAAAAGTAAATTCTTGTGGAAGGATGTGCTTTGACGCTTTCGATATACGCCAAGTTCCAGAACTCAGCAGCTATCTCAGTTCGGTTATGGAACCAATTATACAAAGCGCCAAGTTACAGAACTCGACAACTATCTACCTGACTGATGCAGAGCATTAGGGAAATGAAGGAAAAGCCTTAAACCTTAAGGCGCACCAAGTTAGTGAACTCGGTGTCTACCTCAGTGTTCAGAAATACGCATGGTTGCGGAACCAAGTATTCTACCACTGAGAAAAAGACCTTGTATTCCTTTGAGTTAAAGAACTTGATCCAATTTGCTCTCGTTCAGCTCGGTTGATGAACTAAGCTACGAAATAGACAAATTTGGCATTTGGATACAAGTTTCTCAAGTTAGAGAACTTGAGGTTGTATAAGATTTCGGTTATTGAACCGAATTTCTCGTTCCGGTTATTGAGCCGAACTCAGATACTTGTTCCGGTGATTGAACCGAACTTAACACTTGTTCCAGTTATTGAACCGAACTCAATGACTTGAAGTTTCTTGAGTTAAAAGAACTTAAGAGTATAACGAGTTCCGGTTATTGAACTGAACTCAATTACTAGGTGGTTATGGTTATTGAACCGAACTCAATTACTTCAGCAAATTTGGAAGAAAGCATGTAAGGAGCTTGGACAAACACATGTAATTCCCAAAAGAAATGTTTGATTGCAAGCATGGAGGAAACAGTACAATCATATTCATCAAGGAGAGGTACAAATATTCAAAGTATCATTACATTTTCCCACCATTGCAAAGCAAAAGAGAAAAGAAATATAGAGAATTTAAGCATCAACGTCGGCCTCAGGGCGTGCAGTTTTGGTCATGGCGGCTTCAGTTTCAGGAGCAGTCAGAGCAATTTCATCAGGAGCCTCGGAAGAAGGGACAGGACTCGGTTCGGGCTCCGACCTTGGGAACTTGGCCGAAATCTATAAGCTGGGTGGTCTTCGGAGACCCTAGCTTCTTTCAATCCTCCCAGCCAACCGAGCTCCCATACTTTGTCTCTTACATCAAGGACCTGGGCCTCGAACTGCTTCGACACTGCATCCACCCCGTCTTGAAAAACGACTTTGGTCTTGGCTTGGACTGAGGCTTCAAGTTCGTTCTTTTGCTTTAGAGTGGCTTCGAGCTCGGCCTTATGCCTTTCCAATGCGGACTCAAGCTCGGCCACCCTCTTCCCCTTAGCCTCAGCCTTCGCCCTCAGTTCGTGGGTCTCGGCCTTCAACCTGCAGATTTCGGCCACTGCCGTATCAAGCTCAGCTACAAGGCCGGTGTTCTTATCCACCTCCTCCCTCAGCTTCTGGCCGCTCGCCTCCAAGTCCGTCTCAAGCTCCTTCTTCTCCGCTTCCAGCCTCGGGACCCTAGAGATGTTTTGATGAGATATGTCCAGAACGACCTGGACCTTCTACACGATCTGAAAAAGAAACGTCAAAGAAATGAGACCAAACACTTGGTGAAAATTATGGAAAGATGAGCTTACCGAGAAGGCCGACTGCAAAGAAGGCATCAACAGCGCCATGTCGTCAACCTCCCTATGCATTTGAATGTCGAGTGACAGGGCGCACGCATTAGTGAGCGCGGCGATGACGAGCGGACTACTAGACATGCGGTCCTCCACTGTTAATGGCCTACCAGGCCCGAGCTGAAGCTTCGGCTTCCATGGAGTCGGCCCAAAAGGCCGAGGTACCGCGGTCGGGCCAGAACCCTGCTAGGATGAGGCCTCGGTCCTGGGCCTTTTCTCCACCCGACCCTCCTCCTGCACAGTCTCAGCAGGATGCTGCTGAATCTCTACGCTTGCGGATGGAGTAAGAATAAGCGCGGAAGTGGGGGCCTCATGGACGACAGGTGCTGAGGAGGTCGAGGGGGGCAAACACTTGGTGAGAATTATGGAAAGATAAGCTTACCGAGAAGGCGGACTACAGAGAAGACATCAGCAGCGCCATGTCGTCAACCTCCATATGCCTTTGCATGTCGAGTGGCAGGGCGCTCGCTAACGATGACTAGTGGACTACTGGACATGTTGTCCTCCATTGTTAATGGCCTATCGGGCCCGAGCTGAAGCTTCGACTTCCATTGAGCTGGCCCAGAAGGCCGAGGTGCCGCAGTCGGGCCAGAACCCTGCTGGGATGAGCCCTCGGTCCTGGGCCTTTTCTCCGCCCAACCCTCCTCATGCGCAGTCTCAGTAGGACGCTGCTGAATCTCTACGCTTGTGGATGGAGCAAGAATAAGCGCGGAAGTGGGGGCCTCATCGACGACAAGCGCTGAAGAGGTCGAGGGGGCCGAAGGGGCTTGAGGAGTTCAGCCTCCGAACAACCGAGGCCCTAGATCCTTCACCTTCACGGGAGGTCGGCTCCGCGTCATTTTTTCTCTTTCTTCCGGGTTGGAAGGAGACGTATAAGACTCGACTATTTGTTGTAGGTTTATGGCTTCTGAGTCAGTGAACGATCCGGAGGCCTCAGCGCCAGAAGCTGCTTGGTGCTCGACGTCGGTCTGCGCTAGCATCGCCTCCTCCCTTTCCAACTGGTCCTCCTCTTAATGAACAAATGATATCTTGGCTCGTACCCTAGGAGATCCCAGGCAGCTCGCCCGTGATGACCTTGGTAGCCGCGCACAACTTTGAGCCAGATGTCATTTCTTTTCCAACAGCTTGGTTGGCCTCCTACCTCCTCTGGCGGACGTCTAAAAGACAAACGAAATATGTTAGCTCGGTAAAACAAGAAAAAAGAAAATACAAGAACTCAGAAATGGTCGGTATTTACTTGGAGGAGTCCCGAAGCAACGGGGGACCCAATATATCTTCGCCGCCTCGGGCTCGGTCGCTCTAAACTCCCAGTTGTCAGAGACGAACATATGATCGTCCCCCGCATGTCTGTTGGAGTCCTCCAGGTCATGGACGAAGGGCTCCTTTTTCGGCTTTCCCCGGAGATAATAGCTGTTATCACCCCCTACGGATTTGCACAAGTCATAGACATCCTCGATGTCATGGACACCGAGGTCAATATCGAGAATCTTGTTGAGCTCGGCGATACCCATTATTATTTTGAAATTGTTGGGCATCAGTTGGCAAGGATAGAGGTTCCACTTCCGAAGACAGGTCCTCAGAAGCGGGTGAATGGGGAATCTAACCCCACCTTCCACTACTGAGACAAGAGGAAACAACATCCAACCATCATGAAAGGAATGGCTGTCGAGAGGACTCTCTGGGCCATCTAGCCTAACCAGGACATCGTCCGGTATCCTGTACATAGCCCTGGACTCAACTAAGGCCTCTGGAGAATATAACCAGTGCCTGTAAATCCCCATCCCTGAGTTTCAAGAAACTGGAAAAACGAGGGCTGAAAGAAAAGGGGGAGGGGGGAGAAACCCTAAGCAAAGCTAGGAGAAGGAAATCCTAAAGAAGTCAAAAAATAGAAATAGACAGGGCAAGGAGGAAAGACTTACGACGACGGAGTCGAACCCTAAGGATGCCGAACTTAGATCGGAAAAGCTTGGCGACGACGGAATTTCTCTCCTGCAAAACCCTCTTTCCTTCTTGTACACAATAAATTCATGCATAAATAAAGAAATGCACCAAAATTCATTGGATACAAATTTCCCTCCATTTAATAGGAGGTTTTATATTCAATTTTGTGGGTACATCTACTCCTGATCATGAGAACTCATCGATCATTAATTACATCCTCAATGGACAACCTCTGATTATTATGATATTGACTCAAATAAATTTACAAAGAAAATACAGGAATGAAATAAATAATTAAATAAAAACTGACAAGTTCCTGCTCTTCGCTTTTGCTGTCAGAAGTAATTCTTTAAATTCACCTGGATCTTCATGATCATTTCTCGATTGGATTCATGAATTGATGAATTTGATGATGATGATTTTTTTTATTAGTGGGTCATCCTTTGTATTTTATTGGCCCATCATAATGGATTTGAAATGACCAGACCTCTTTGCTAAACAAGTTGAATTGGGTAGGTTGATCCAAAACCTTTGGTTAGATGTTTGACCTTTTCTATTAGAGAGATTCTTTTTGAAATTTGAAAAGTTGTGGTTTGGGCTCCCTTGTATCAAGGAGAAGTTCTTAACTTCCTCTCTTTTATCTCTTTAAACTTCTTATATCCAATTTATACGTAGGAAGTTTGAATTGCTGGGAGATTGAAGAAGTTTGCGTTAGGAATAAGAACACCTTGTAGAGATCAAAAGTGGGGTACGTTTGCTTTCCTTTTTTTTATTTTTTTTTATTTTTTATCATTTAGTATTCCCATTTGTATTGATTAAAATAACATGTCAATCTACATATATATATTTATAAGATCACATTTCAAAAAAAATTTATCAATTTTTTTAGCCAGTTTTGCAGCCCAAATTTTTTGGTCACATTACATGATTTATAAGTATGGCATGATTTGGATCTTAGACCTGTAATTCTATCTTGATTTATGCTTATAATTCTGAGCCTAATTTAAGCATGTAATTCTGGCCTGATTTAGACCTAAAAAAAAAAAAAATCTGGTTTGATTTGAATCTGTAATTTGGCCAAGAATTCTGTCCTGGGTTAGACCCAGAATTATGGCCCAAAATCTGTATTGGATTAGATCCAATATTCTAGCCGGATTTAGACCAAAAAATTTGGCCTGATTTAGACCTGATATTCGATCTTAAATTAGACCCAAAATCTGGCCTTATTTAGGCTAAAAACTCTGGCTTAAATTGGACCCAAACTCTGGTCTTATTTAGGCTCAAAATCAAGTCTGAATTAGACTCAAAATCTGGCCTTATTTAGGCCCAGAAATCTGTCTTAAAATTGGACCCAATATCTGGTCTTATTTAGGCCCAAAATCTGGTCTGAATTAGGCTCAAAATCTGGCCTTATTTTAGGCCCAGAAATCTGTCTTAAAATTGGACCCAATATCTGGTCTTATTTAGGCCCAAAAGCTGGCCTTATTTAGGCTCATGATTTTCAACCCAAACATATTCCTAATCCGAAAATAGGCTGAGTTATAGACCTATTTTCTGATTGGATATGGACATTGTAATGGCTTGTTGAGACCCATTTTACAGTCATTTATACTCTAATAAAGTGGTCTGGTTCTGACCATTGTTTAGGCCATAGTTCAGCCCAATTTTAGCCAACATTTGGGCTATAACTCAGCCCAATTTCAGTTTAAAATTTGGGCTGAAACTCAATTCAATTCATCAAGTTTCTGGGTTAAACCGAACCCAATTCCCCTCATTTTTGGGGTTTCTCCTGACATATTCAGAATCTATTGCCACAACTATTTGTTCTAGAAAATTCTATCTATTTGTTTGGGTGGATACAAAGTGTTTGTAGACTTTTTGTTTGAGTGGATTTGGGCTGATCATTTGTAGGAATTCAACTCATTTGATTGTGGGAATCCATGTTTTAAAGCAACGCTTAGGACAAATTTCAGGTTCATAGTAGACCTTGTCACGCTCATGACAACTCTTGTTTGGGACATTTACAGTCCATGCCTCATGCCAATTCAAATCATTTTGCCTGTGATCCAGGCTGGGTTCATTTTTTTACAATGGGTTGAAACTTGGACTCTTCCATGAACCGGGTTCTTGAAATGGGTTCGTATCTTAAAGCGGGCTCACCTCTAGATAATTTCATGGATGGGTTCATATATAGGGTAATTTTATGAAATAAATTCACACATAGGAAAATCTGATGAAATGGGTTCCCTATTTGTACTATTTTGGGCCCATTTTAACCATTTAGAATCCAAATCCAGCCACTATTTGAACAATATTTTAGGCCAATTATAGGCAATTTCTGGTTCATAATCAGTCTTATTTTTACTATTGTTCGGGCTGATTTTCAACTCATTTAAAAGCAAATATGACTTGATTTTTAACCTATTTATAGAAAACAGTTTGGGTCAAGGTTCAACCCATTTAGAGAAAACTGTTTGGGTCAACGGTTCAGGTCTATAAACCCATTGGTAATCAATAGACCAATGTAGGCAATCAATCTTTTCTTGGATTGGTTTTGGTCTATAATTCCGATTCAATTTTCTAAGCATAAAAAATCTGGTCTAGTTTAAAATTATAGGTCTGGAATAGTGCTGGCCCGACTTGAAGTTATAATTATGGCCTGAATTAGGCCTAAAATCTGTTTTAGATTAGACCCCATATTCTGACCTGATTTGGACCCAAAACCTAGCCAGATTCAAGGCCCAAATTCTGTCTTAGATTAGACCCAAAATCTGATCTTATTTAGGCCTAAAATCTGGTCCTATTTAGGCCCAAATATCTGGTTTTATTTTAGACCCAAAAATCAGGCTTGAATTAGACTCAAAATCTGACCTGGGTCAGACCCATAATTATGAACTGAGAGACTTTGGCAAATTTCAATCTCTTTTGATCCAATTCTTGAGCTGTTTGGATGTGGAGTTTAGCAATGTGGTAGGTTCTGGTAGCACACATGCATAACTATGTGACTCAATGGAAACTAAGAGCCCATTTGCTATCATGTTTACAGACCATATGCTAGCACATTTATCCTAGTGACCCCGCTGTTGTTTAGACTTGTTTTAAGACCATGTGGTAGCTGCAATTTTCTGGCTGAATCCCAAACTCTTTAACCACATCCATTATAGCCAAATAACTGATTTTTAGGCCTATTCACAGAACTGATTTTCTGCTTGTTTATAGGAGTGTGCTGAACTAGTTTTCAGTCTATTTGGGTCCCTCTTTTAGACTGTGTTTCAGCCCACCATATCCATTTATTTGGGGTGGCTTTTGACCCAATTAGAGCTCTAGTCTTAACCAATTTCTCAACCTAATTGCAGACAAAATCTGGCTGTAACCCAGCCCAATTTCAACGAGTGTTTGGGCTAAAATCCAGCCCAGTTCAGCCAATATTTAGCTGTAACTCAGTCCAGTTTCAGCAGCGCTTGGGGCCAAAATTTAGCCCAATTTTAGTCATTTGTTTGGGCTAACTTTGTGCTCATTCATACTTATTATCCAAATTGGTTGGATGTGAGAATTTGTAGCCCGTTTGTTTATGGAGTTTTGTTGATTGTATGCAATTTTTTAGTTACTGTTGGGCTGGCAAATCTCTGCTGATGTGGTTCTAAAAGTTCCATATGAGGATCAATCTTCATTGGTTCAGCAACATTTATGCTGGGAATTTCAGACTTCAGTCAAGACCTCAAGGGTTGCAGCAACGATTTTGAATAAGGCTCGGGTGGTCATTAACTTGGGGCTAACATCAATCACATGAAAGTCATCCACTTTGTCTGGATTATTACCAGCCTGGGAATCTATGATTTGAATACTCATACTTTCACCAACACTTGGAGATCTCATGTCTGATACAAGTGGGGTGGAATTTCCAGCTGATTGTGTCTTTAATGGCACAACACCATTTTCCTCTGGTTATGTTGCATTTGGAAGTGGGGAACTGATTTCCACAGGCCGTGAAATGGTAGAATCAGAAGCTAAATCCATTTGCTGCTCTGACATGAGGAACTTCAATTTTTCTGAACTTTTTGAAACAAAATTTGATGAACTTCGATTTGTCAAAAGAATGAGTATATCATTTTAATAAAGATGATTTGAAATGCTAATTGGGCTCCATTAATTAGCGCAAGGGCTCCATTAATTCCTGCTACGCACAATGATAACTGTAAGTGCCTAAAAATTACGGACTTAGCTAATGGGGGGGTTAAACACCTGATTTGAGGTTTTGGGGAAGATAAGGGGAAATGATCGAGCCTCCGGTGACCTGAAAGGAAGAAGATAACAGTCAGAGACCCTGGCTATGGGCAGCCGAAGGCCCTCCGACGCTCAAGTCAGTGTGAGAACTGAAAGAGAATGGAGAAAGAGAGTTCTGGGAGGGGGGGGGGGATTATGCGTACCTCGCATGGTTTTCCTTCATGCAATATATATAGACGTGAGAGTCATCATGGCATTGTCCACATGAATGGATGGCAGTCCCATCAGCGTGTATTCGTACCTCCTGAGTGGGGGTAGGTAAAAAGGGAATGTCCCATCGGACCAGCACCCCTTGCCTATGGACATGACTTTAGATAAGGCGTGCTCCTTATCTAGGTCCGGCGCCCACTCTGTTGTCAGTTTGCCGATCCCGTCATGGCAGCGCATTTATGGCCACATTAATGGCTGAGTGACAGGGGCCGAGATCGGGAGAGAGGCTGAGGCCGAGGTCGGGAAGAGGCTGAGACCGAGGTCGGGACTCGTGACGTAGCCACCAAGACTCGCCCTACGATTCTTCCGAGATGACGTTGAGGCCGACCTTGAGCGGTGCCGAGACCAATGATAGCCGAGACTGGAGGGTGACCCCACCTAAATCCTCGAGCACCGAATGACCCTACACAATTGCCCCTATCTCTCGACCCCTTGGGCTTAGTCCGGGGTCGGGAGATACGATTCGGAAGCGATGGGGCCGTCCTTTCGTATCTTGCTTTAATGAGATTCTCATCATGACGCCCCTCCGTCTGCCCTAGGCAATAAATAGGGCACCATAATGGCTTCGCTCTGTCAAGCACGTGGGACGCCGTTCCGTATGCCCGAGGTGATAAATATCGTACCAGAGGCGTGGGGGAAGGCGAGCCGTTGCCGCCACGTGGAGTCTCCTGTCTGGTCGGTCGCCGGGATCGAAACGACGCGTGGCAGGACAATGAAGAGGGGCGTTCCCTCTATAAAAATGGAAGCGCCCCCTTCCCTTTCTCTTTTACCTTGGCTGTTTGTCTGAGAAGGAGAGCTCTGTTGAAGACGAAGTTCTGCCACAGATTTTGCTGAAACACGAATTCTCCCTAGCCTTCTGCTTCTCCGTCCTCAGTAATCCTCAGCATCCTTTCTGTGAGTCTTCTCTCTCTGCTATTTCTTTGTGCCTCCTTTCTTCTCTTCACTTTCAGAAGGTTTAGGTCCTTTAGGGTTTTTCCAGTTTTTCATTCTTAGTCGCCTGCCTCCTATCCTTCCAAGAAATGGGGATTTATAGCCACTGGTTAGAGGGTCCTACAGCCTTGGAAGCCTTTAGGTTGTCGTTTAAGATCCCGGCCGACGTCTTGGTTAAACCTGACGACCTCAGGGACCTTCCTGGTGGCCTTTCCCGGTATAACAACTGGATGCCTTTCACCCTGATGTCGGCGTGTGAAGGGGGGGTCAGGTTCCCCATCCATCAGCTCCTCCGGTCCTGCCTCAATGCGTGGCACATCTGCCCCTTCCAGTTGATGCCGAATGGTTTCAAGATTATAATGGGCGTGGCGGAGCTAAACTGGATCCTCGACATCGATCTCGGGGTACATGACATAGAAGATGTTTATGACATCTGCAAAGCTGCAGGGGGTGAGGATTTTTACTATCTCCGGGTGAAGCCCAGGCGTCAGCCCTTGGTGAATGCCCTAGAGGACTCGAATAAGTAAGCCGGATACGAACGGATCTTGGTCTCGGGGAATTGGGAGTTCAAGGGTACCGAGACCGAAGTGGAGAGGAGAATCCAGGTCCCACGGAAACCTGGGGCCCCTCCCAGTAAATACCTGTCCTTCGTGCTGTTTTTGCTCTTTTCTTTATGCCGAGCTGACGCCCTTGCTGTTTTCTTACGCAGGCATTCAGAAGAGGAGGAGGGAGGCCAATTTCGACAAGTGGAAGAGGAACGACGCGTGGTTGGAGAAGATTAGCAATTACCACGGTCACCACGACCGAGCTGCCTTCTCTCTTCTTGGGTACAAGCCGCGGTACCGGTCTTATACTAGTAAGACTGCCGAGGTCCCCCTCGCACCGGTAGGGGAGGTCGTACTTGCGCTTGCCGAGACCAGCGGCCAAGCCACGGAGTCCCAAGACCCGATTGTCATTACTGACAGCCCTCCCTCCCGAAGTCAAAGAGGAGGAGAAGAAGAAGAGATGGAAGGACAGCGCCCCTCCTTGAAGAACTTGGGTGCTGCTATTTTTGCGGGCCGAGCTCCCACTGCCTCCAATCGTACCCCCAGTGGGTCAGGAGTCTCCCAAGGCTCTGCAGCGGCTGCTTCCTCCATCTCGTCGGGAGCAGCGTCGGGGGGGGGGGGGGGGGGCTGGGGCCGCCTTCGCAAAAGCTAAGAAGGGGAGGTCGGTGGAACCCCTCAAGGAGGTCCGGCTGCCCAAGGAACCTCGTCCGCTCAAGGACAACAGGCCGCGGGTGGTCGAGCCCACGAAGGAGGCTCTACCGCCTCCGCCGCAGCCGCCGAGGGAGACCCGGTCTCGGACCGTCGATGCCGGAAAAGAGGGCGAGGGACCCCCTCCCGAGAAGAGGCCTCGCCTGGCGGGCGTGGAGGGGAGGCTCCAGGGAGCGGAGTCGTAGGCCGAACCATCCGTGCCAGCGCCCTGGAGGCCCAACTTCGACCTCAACCCTAACGAGCCCATGACCATGGGAGAGCGGCTGGGGTCCAGCTGGGAGTCGGTTGTGGCCCTAGCTCGGGGATGTGCCCTCCCCCTTGACATGGAGAAGCATAAGAAGGTTGGGTCGTCGGGCCTACTTCATCAGACGATGAGGGCGGCGCTTGAGGTAGCTTTTCCTCCTTCTGGTTTCAAATTTCTGCCTTCTGGTGGCCTGGATCGATCCCCTTATTTTTATCCTTTTGCAGAATGTACAGAGGACTCAGGTGCTGATGGATAGGCTGGCGGAAAGGACTGCCTATATCGCCGCCCTGGAGAAGGAGAAGAAGAAGATGGGGGGCGCGCTGGAGGCCAGCGCGGCCGAAATAAAGAAGGCGGAGGAGAAGCTCGCTCAGTCTGCAACTGAGCAACAAGCGGCAAAGGCCGAAATTATCAAGTTGCGGGGCGAGAACAAAAATTTGAGGGGCGCCTTTGATGATAAGGCCAAGAGGGCGGCCACTCTGGAGGCCGAGCTCGCCGAAAAGGGGACCGAGCTCACCAAGAGGGAGGCCGAGCTTGCTGGAAAGCAGAACGAGTTGGCCAGGAAGGAGTCCGAGCTTGCTGGAAAGCAGAACGAGTTGGCCAGGAAGGAGTCCGAGCTCGAGGGCTCCAGGAAAGAGAAGGCCGATGTCGAGTCCACCCTGAGGGCCCAAGCCGCGAAAGCTTATCAAGAGGGGGTGGACTGGGCGTCGGAGGAGTATATGGCTCAAATCATGGATCTGAGCCCGGTGCTGTTTGAGATGGGGTGCAAGGAAGCTCTCCGCAAGTATGGGGTTTCTGAGGACGATCCCATATTCGCGGACCTTCCCAAGTTCCAGCCTGCAGTGCCGGGTTCAGAATCAGAGCCTGGCTCCATTCCTCTTGGGAGCCCTACCGAAGTTCCAGACGTGCCCCCTCCCCCTCCGACCCCCACCGAGGCCGAAGCGACCCAGGCTCCCCCTCTGGCTCCTCCATCTGATGCTCCTACCCCATCAGATCCTCCAGCTCCAGAAAATAAAGAAGCGGCGCCTGAGAAGCCATAGGATTTTTATCTCTTATGTAATTTTTTCTTTTCTTTCGGATTGTATAGAAAGCTCTGTATCCATTCCTCCATTAATGAATTTTTCTTTTTGATTCACCAACTGTTTTCCTATCTCTTTCTCCCTGCTATGTGATGTGGATGTTCTTTGAGGTCGGTGAAGCATCCATATTTTAACCCACCTTTCTGTCTTAGGATGGCGAACCCCTTTGGTGAGCACACTAGGCTGCCTCTAGACCAATGGCTAAGCTTCAAAGGCATGTCTCAAAGAGGCTGGCGCAAGGGCCGGAGCCTTAGGGAGTTGGTCCTGCGACCGAACTCAAAGAGGCTGGTGCGAGGGCCGGGGCCATAGGGAGTTGGTCCTGCGACCGAACTCATAGAGGCTGGCGCGAGGGCCGGGGCCTTAGGGAGTTGGTCCTGCGACCGAACTCATAGAGGCTGGCGCGAGGGCCGGGGCCTTAGGGAGTTGGTCCTGCGACCGAACTCATAGAGGCTGGCGCGAGGGCCGGGGCCTTAGGGAGTTGGTCCTGTGACCGAACTCATAGAGGCTGGCGCGAGGGCCGGGGCCTTAGGGAGTTGGTCCTGCGACCGAACTCAAAGAGGCTGGCGCGAGGGCCGGGGCCTTAGGGAGTTGGTCCTGCGACCGAACTCAAAGAGGCTGGCGCGAGGGCCGGAGCCTTGTTTACAACTGGAAAGACACAAGGCAGATCTTTGTCAAAGGGCTCTTTTTATTGATCGACCATTTTGAATACAATTAGAAGTAGTATTTCTTGAGGTGTGCAGAGTTCCATGGTCGTGGCAAATCCTTGCCATCCATCCCTTCAAGTCTATAGGCCGACCTTCCCGAGACTGAGACCACTTTGTAGGGGCCGAGCTAGTTTGGCGCAAGTTTTCCTTCGCTAGGGTCTTTATCAGCTGGGAGCGCTTTTTTCAAGACCAGTTCCCCAACCGAGAACCTTCTTTCTCTAACCTTCTGATTATATCCTCGGGACAGCTGCTGCTGATAGGCGGAAAGACGCACAGATGTTGCTTCCCTCCGCTCATCGGCTAGGTCGAGCTCTCTGGCGAGGTTCATCTCGTTCTGCCCTTGATCGAAGAGATTTGTCCTTACGGTCGGGAGGCCGACCTCGAGAGGGATTACAGCTTCCATCCCGTAGGCTAATGAAAAAGGGGTTGCCGAAGTGGACCGCCTCGGGGTGGTTCTGTACGCCCACAGGACACTTGGCAATTCTTCCATCCATTTGCCTTTAGCTTTGTCAAGCCTTTTCTTGAGGCCGTCCAGGACCACTTTGTTTGAGATCTCTGCTTGCCCGTTGCTCTGTGGGTAGGCCGGGGTTGCATAGGGGTTCCTGATGCCGAGCCCCTGGCAGAAGTTTTTGAAGAATTTTGAGTCGAATTGGGTTCCGTTGTCCGAGACCAGGGTCCTGGGGATCCCGAATCGTGTGACGATGTTCCTCCATACGAAATTCTTTGTGTCGTGCTCGGTGATGGAGGATAAGGCCTCCGCCTCAATCCATTTTGTGAAGTAATCGGTGCCCACCATCAGCCATCTCTTGTTTCCTGGAGTTCGGTGAAGAGGCCCTACAATGTCTAGTCCCCACTGAGCGAAGGGCCAAGGACTAGAGATAGGGTTGAGGTCTTGAGCTGGCTGGTGGAGGGAATGAGAGAACTTCTGGCATTTTTCGCATTTTCTGGCGTAGATCTGGGCATCCTTCTGCATGTAGGGCCACCAGTAGCCCTGGCTGATGGCTCTGTAAGCCAGTGACCTTCCCTCGATGTGGCTTCCACAGATTCCTTCGTGAATTTCAAAGAGGAAGTCCTCCACTTTGCTCGGATGGACGCATTGGAGGTATGGTCCTGAATAGGATTTTCTGTAGAGCTTCTCGTCCGGTGATAGCCAGAAGTGAGCTGCTTTCAACCTGACCTTATGAGCTTCAGTCTTGTCTTCGCGGAGCTTATCTTCTCTCAAGAATGTCACGATTGGGTCCATCCAGCTTGGACCGAGATCCGTGCATAAAACTTGCCGAACTGGGAGGGGCTCTATGCTTGATCTTTCCAATGCCCCCACATCAACTGTCCTTCTCTTCCTAGCTTCTACGGCCGAGGCCAAGCTTGCTAGGGCGTCCGCATGGCGATTGGACTCTTTGCCGATCTGCCTGACTTCAGCTTTTTCAAACTGGGAGAGGAGCTGCCTGGTGTGGGCTAGGTAGGCCATCATTCTTTCATCTCTGGCCTGGTAATCTCCGCTCAGCTGACTCGTCACCAACTGGGAGTCACTGAAGACTACCACCCGACGTGCCCCCAGCAATTTTGCACTGCCGAGACCGGCGACCAGTGCTTCATATTCTGCTTCATTATTTGATGCCTTGAAGTCCAGGGTTAGTGCTTGCTCAATGACTAGTCCTTCTGGAGATTAAAGGACAACGCCGGCGCCTGCTCTTCTGGTTGTTGACGATCCGTCAACGAAGACTTTCCAGGCTGACTTAAGGAATTTTTTCCAAGACTGGTCTTCCTCGGTCTCAGTTTTGGCTTCATCATTGCTCTTGGGGTCCCCCAGTTCGGTATCGAGCGAGATCGGTGCCGAACTAGGAGAGGTGAATTCGACGACGATGTCTGCCAGGACCTGTGCCTTGATTGCCGTTCTGGGTTGATATTGGATATCGAACTGACCCAGTTCGACGGCCCACTTGGAGATGCGACCAGAAAAGTCCGCCTTGCGGAAGAGGGATTTGAGTGGGAATTCCGTGACGACCACCATCGTGTGTGTCTGGAAGTAATGGGAGAGCTTGCGAGAGGCGCTGATCAGTGCCAGTGCTAGCTTTTCAAGTGGCAGGTACCTGGTCTCAGCGTCGAGCAGGGTCTTGCTGGTGTAATAGATGGGGTACTGCTGCTTGTCGCTTTCTCGAACTAGTACCGAGCTCACCGCATGGTCCGAGACTGCAAGGTAAAGATAGAGAAAATCATCTTGCGACGGAGTGGACAAAAGTGGTGGTGAGGAGAGGTACCTTTTGAGCGTTTCTAGTGCCAGGTCGCATTCAGGAGTCCATTGGAACTTGGAACTTTTCTTCAGGAGCTGAAAGAAAGGACGGCACTTGTCCGAGGCTCGGCTGATGAAGCGGTTGAGTGCAGCAGCGATTCCTGTGAGTCGCTGGACTTGCTTGGCCGAGGTGGGATGCTGGATTGACTGAATGGCTGCAATCTGTTCGGGATTAGCCTCGATCCCTCTTCTGGTCACCAAGCTGCCCAGGAGTTTGCCAGAACCGACGCCAAACGCACACTTGGAAGCATTTAGTTTGAGTTGGAACCTTCGGAGAATGGCAAATGTCTGGCGTAGGTCTGCCAGGTGGTTCTTCGACTCCTTGGACTTGACTACCATGTCATCAATATAGACCTCCATCGTCTTCCCGAGCTGGTTCTGGAACATTCTCGTGACCATCCGCTGATAGTTGCCCCGGCATTCTTCAATCCGAAGGGCATCACCTTGTAACAGTAGATGCCTCGAGGTGTTATAAATGCAGTTTTTTCCTCATCTGATTCGTGCAGCGAGATCTGATGGTAACCTCGGTAGGCGTCTAGGAAGCTCATCCTGTCATGTCCCGAGGTGGCGTCGATCATCTGATCGATCTTTGGGAGGGGGAAGCTGTCCTTGGGGCAAGCTTTGTTGAGGTCGGTGAAATCCACGCAGACCCTCCATTTACCGCTCTTCTTTTTTACCACCACTGTGTTGGCGAGCCACCGGGGATAGTGCACCTCGCGGATCGCCCCAGCTTCGAGGAGCTTATCCACCTCTTCGATTACTGCCTCTGTCTGCGGGGTCCCTGTTCTGCGAGCCTTCTGCACGATGGGCTTGTGCCCGGGATCCACATTTAGCTTGTGACACATGACCTCGGGGTCGATTCCTGGCATCTCATATGGAGTCCAGGCGAAGACATCCTTTTTCAGAAGTAGGAAGTCTAGTAGCTCGGCCTTCTCGGTGTCGGGGAGCTGGCTACCCAGCATGAAGTAGCGCTCGGGGTCCTCGGGATTGATCCTGACCTCGGTGAGGTCCTCTACGCTTTTCTGCCCAGCCGTCCGCCCAACGTCTTCAGTCTCGGCTCCGCCTCCCCAGGTGTTACCGCTATGAGGCATTCTCGGGCCATCTGCTGATTTCCGCACACAATCACAATCTCGAACGCCCCGTGAGGCTTTGCTAATGGAAACTTGAGTTTCTGATGTAAGGTGGAGGGCACGGCTTCCATGGCATGTAGCCATCTTCGTCCCATGATCACATTGTAGGGGGATGGCGCGTCTACTACCATAAAGTCTGCCATCTTCGTTGCGCCTCCAATCCGGACTTCGAGTGAGATCCTGCCCTTGGGGTACACCGGTTTGGCGCTGAACCCTATCAAAGGGACATGAGCCTCCTGCAGGTCGGACTCGGTTAGGCCAAGCTGCTTAAAACAGCTATAGTAGATGACCTCGGAGGAGCTCCCCGGGTCCACAAGGACGCGCTTGGTAGTGTAATTGTTGAGCCGCAGGGTGAGGATGAGGGCGTCGTTATGGGGGAGCTGGACTCCCTTCAGGTCCTCATCGGAGAACCAAATCTTGGGCCTCTCCCTCTTAGCCCTCTTCGAGGCGTTCTCCAGTTCTGCCGACATCACCTGCTTGCCATGGGCAGCCCTCCTGGCCTCTGACTGAAATCGGACACTTTCTTTGTTTGGGGAGGGGGCCAGGTGGATGACGTTGATGATACCTGCTGGTTCGTCATCTTCCGGGCCATCATTGGGCGGAACGAGTTGCTGGGTTCGGTTAACACTTTCTTCCTTCTTAACGTACTCTTGGAGGTGCCCGTCTTTGACGAGCCTTTCAAGGTGAGACTTCAGCGCAAAGCAGTCTTCGGTCATGTGCCCGTGCTGCTTGTGATAGGAGCAGTTCTTTTGCTGGTCTCGGGTGGACGGGTCGCTCATCATCGGCCGCGGCCACTGGAAGTACGGCTCCGCCTTGATCTTGTTCAGGATTCTGTAAATGGGCTTCCTGAATACAACACTGATGGCTCTGTAGGAATCGCCGGCAGGCTTGTGGGGCTGGGACTTTGATCTCTTGCTGTTATCCGAGGAGATTGAGAGAGAGCGGGCGGGCTTCCTCTTATCCGACCTCGGTCTGGGGAATGTCTCTTCCCTGGTGGAGGCCTGGTGCTTCTTTGGGAATCCGAACCGCTCTGTGCCATGGGCCTCGTCCTCCTCCTGTTCAATGTACTGTTTCACTCTTGCCATTAGTGCTTTCATCGTCGCCACAGGGTTCCGGACTAGGTCTCTGCGGAGTTCGTTTCCTGGGAGTAAGCCCTCCCTGAAGCACATGATGGCGATCTCGTCGTTGGCGTCGGTAATCTGACTGTATATTGTCCAGAATCTCCTGGCGAAGGCAGTGATACTCTCGCCGTCTTTCATCCGGATCGCCATGAGATTGCTACCCGTCTTCGGTATGATGCGGTGTGCTTGAAACTTTTCAAGGAAAGAGCTCCGGAGTTGCCGCCAGCTCGAGACCGATCCAGGGGGGAGCGAGCAGAACCACCGGAGGGGGAGGTCTCCCAGACTGGATGAGAAAACCCTGCAGCTCAAAAGACCGACGTCCCCCCAGACCGACATCCGCTGAGTGAAATGCCGCAGATGCGCCTCTGGGTCCGAGGCTCCGTCATAAAGGACGAACTGCGGGACGTTAAATCTCTCGGGGAGAGAAAATTTTTTGATTTCCTGCGAAAAGGGGGACATGCCCTGATCGTCCTCTTCATGCTCATCGGCTAGGTCTCGGGCGAACCAGATCTCGGCCAAGCGGGCTTGGACCTCCTGTTTGACGTAATGGTCCAGCAACTCCTTGAAGTCCGCCCAGTCATCTGGTCTCAGCGGTTCTGGCTCGCGCCGCGATCCCCCAGGCCACTGGGCAGATGACTGCTGCTCGAGCCCTCCTCCTCACAGTGGTATCTCCTTCTGCTGTCGAGGACCTACCTCAGGTCTCGGTTGTCCGGGTGGGCCCGCTGTCGCCGGGGAGGTGGACTACGAGACTTTCTCTCATTTATCTCGAGTCGTTCCTCGAGGCGACGAATCACCTCGTCTTTATCTTGGAGGGCCCGGTGCTGGGCATTGAGCTTTTTGAGTAGGGGGTTGTCGCTCCTGGCTCCATGGGTTTGATGGAAGGACTGGCCGTCGTTGAGGACGCGCTGGTGGGACTGTCGGGACCCCGTCCTGACGGGGGTCTTGCCTTGTCGTCGAAGACCCGCCGTGGAGGCGTTTTGCTGAGGACCCTCATGTGGCCGCTCACCAGTGTGGTGAGGAGTCTCACGATGGCTATCTTGGCGGGGGCGCGTGGTTATGGGCCGAGACGAAGAAGCCGACTGGACGATGCCCTCCACGTGCGCGACACTCAACTTTATCCCTGACCTCCTCTGACGCGAAGTCCCCGACGGCTCCTGCCCGACGGGGGGAATCCCGGTCGGTCCCGGAGGGGGAAGAAGAGCAGAGTGAAGGCCAGGGGGTGGTTCCGGAACAACCGGCTGGGGCGGTTGCGATTGCAGGAATGGTGGAAATGCAGGTTGCTCCTGTAGCGGGAATGACGATGCTTTTTGGGACTTCGATGGTCCTATACCACCGTGCCTGGTCTTTGGAGGCATGGCTTCTGTAGAGGCTTTGACACAGATCCTATTCCCACAGACGGCGCCAACTGTAAGTGCCTAAAAATTACGGACTTAGCTAATGGGGGGTTAAACTCCTGATTTGAGGTTTTGGGGAAGATAAGGGGAAATGATCGAGCCTCCGGTGACCTGAAAGGAAGAAGATAACAGTCAGAGACCCTGGCTATGGGCAGCCGAAGGCCCTCCGACGCTCAAGTCAGTGTGAGAACTGAAAGAGAATGGAGAAAGAGAGTTCTGGGAGGGGGGGGGGATTATGCGTACCTCGCATGGTTTTCCTTCATGCAATATATATAGACGTGAGAGTCATCATGGCATTGTCCACATGAATGGATGGCAGTCCCATCAGCGTGTATTCGTACCTCCTGAGTGGGGGTAGGTAAAAAGGGAATGTCCCATCGGACCAGCACCCCTTGCCTATGGACATGACTTTAGATAAGGCGTGCTCCTTATCTAGGTCCGGCGCCCACTCTGTTGTCAGTTTGCTGATCCCGTCATGGCAGCGCATTTATGGCCACATTAATGGCTGAGTGACAGGGGCCGAGATCGGGAGAGAGGCTGAGGCCGAGGTCGGGAAGAGGCTGAGACCGAGGTCGGGACTCGTGACGTAGCCACCAAGACTCGCCCTACGATTCTTCCGAGATGACGTTGAGGCCGACCTTGAGCGGTGCCGAGACCAATGATAGCCGAGACTGGAGGGTGACCCCACCTAAATCCTCGAGCACCGAATGACCCCACACAATAACAATTTGTAAATTTAAATGATAAGGTTTTAATTTCAGAAATTTTAGAGGGCAGATTTCCATCAAGGAAATCTGAATCTCCAGCTTTTTTTTTTTAGGCTGTTTGTGGGAGGGCAGACTTCTTTTAGAGAAATCTGAATCTCCATATAAAAAATGGAAAAGTTTTAAAGAATAAATCCTTTTGTAACATAAGGATTTGGATTTTCATTTGATGGAGGGCAGCAACCTTTGAACAAGGATCTGAATCTCCATTTTAATGGAAATGAAATGGTGGGAAAGATGAAGATGGAGTGGGTATGGAGGTGATGTGGTGGCTGGAGGGCAGAATCCCTCTAAAGAGGGTTCCGAATCTCCAACATGGAAAATATGAGATAGGAAGATAGAGTGAAATTATGACAGAGACAAAGAAGAAGAGCCACTTCATTACCTTCTTCTTCTTTCCTTTTCTTCTCTCTCTCTCTCTCTTCTCTCTTTCTTTGTTTTTTTTTTTTTTTACCTCTCTCAGCAATACCAAACGAACACTTCCTTCTCTCTTTACTTCTCCTCCTTTTATTTCTCTGTTTGAGAAGTTATACAACTTCCTACATGATGAGATTGTGTAAATGTGTGGGGAGTTTCAAAAACTTCCCACAACAACAATCTCTATTTGAATGGGTCAAATGGTCTCTTTCATTGGATCATTTTGTGGGGCCCATATTTGAATTTTGAGGAATAAAAATAGTTTATGTAGGGATTTGAAACTTAGACCTTTGGGATGATGTACATTGGCTTCCACCACTTTACCGGCAACTACTTATGTAATTTCTTTTTTACTTTACTAAAAAAAATGTTTTGAAATTTTGATGACTCATGTCATTGAATCATGCTAATTTAATGGGCTTAAACCAATTTCCATCTGTGTCTTTTGTTTGGCAAAATTTTGACATCAACATTTCTCAAAACAACAAAATGAATAAAAGGAGAGGGAGTGCCCCTATATATAAAGAGAAAAAGGCGCCCTTTCGAATTTCGCACGTGCGAGGCGTCACCTTGAGTACTCCACACGTCTCTTCGAAGTGATTGGACAGCCAATTAGGCAGTGACACGTAGTGCCGCCGGTACATCTTCTGCATCGATCGAGGCGCACTATTAATTACCTTAGGCAGGCGAAGCGATGGCCACATGCTATTAATTATCTCGGGCAGAGGAAGCGACACAGTGATAGGGATCAGATGTCAGCAACCGACACCGAGGTGGAATGAAAACTCAATACTCAGAAGGGCTCTCCCATCATAATACTCAGCTCCCGACCTTAAAGAGTTGAGAAACTCTAAGAGGTCAGGAGCTAGGGGCAATTGTGTGGGACGTTTCCCTAATAGTGAGATTATGCTAGTCTCGGTAACGGTAACAGCTTGGCTTATCTTGATCTCGGTTTACAGCTCGGCAATAGTGCTAGTATGCATTCAACTCGGCAATAATTCCAAGATACATTCAGCTCGGCAACAATGCCAGCTTGTATAGAGCTTGAACTAGCTTTGGTAAGAGTACCAGCTAGGCTCGTCTTGGTCTCGATCTAAGGCACCTCGGCAACAGTGCCAGGATGCACCCATACCTGATCTCGGTTTCATCTTTAGCTCGGCTCGATCAATTGAAATGAGTACTGAGTCATAATTGTATTCCTATAAAACTACGGCTACGTTGCAGAACGTACTGACAGATAAGATGGGCGATGAATATAGATAAGGGGTTGTCCTTATCTGACGGTCACATCCACAATCATACAAGAAGTCAAGGCATGGTCCGATGGGACAGTTCCTCCGCCTACCTCCACTAAGGAAACGTGGTATGAGTTAATGGGATAGTACTTTCACCTACCTCCACTAAGGAAGCGCCCGATGGGACTTCCGCTTATATATATACAAGGGTAAGATCTCAAAGAGGTACGCGACGCAACACAAGCATACACATAGTCCAAACCTTGCTTTTTTTCTCCACTCACTCATCATTTGTTCAGTAACTGCACTAACTTAGGCATTGGAGTGCCTTTGGCTGACTGCAGTCAGGGCCTCTAACCTCTATTTCCCTCCCTTTCAAGTCTCAGGCATTCGATCTCTCCCCAAAAGAAGCTTAACATCAGTATTACGAGTTTCATACTCGCCTAATCAAGTCCGTAATATTTAGGCACTTACAACCACAATGCGTTGACCAAGCTTCCAATGTAATTGAATATCTGGATACCACCGTGTTTGACATCTCTCGGCTTCTTGAGAATATTCTTCTTTAATGGCGTCTACTTTATTGTGAACCTCGTCCACTCTCTTGAGCCAATCTTGACATTCACTTTTGGGCCTCTTACGGATTCGGTCTCTGTTTATCTCACGTTCCATATCTTCCTTCTTGCTATACAAAGTCATTGCTTCCTCATTGAGCTATTTAAAATTCCCTTTGAGATCCTTTATCTAACCTAAATGCGGAGCACATAAGTCCACAACCTTCCTTGCTAAATCCATGCTTTCCACTGAAAAATTTCAAAAAAGTTCAATAGCAAATATAAAGTTAGCTATGGGTCAAGAGTTTAGCAGAACCGACCCGCTTGGTATTTGCACTGCCCGTGGCGGGTTTTATACAGTCACGGGTCGAGTAGGATTTATTTAGTATTTTTGGAAAATATGAAAACTAAATGTATTATTGTAAATTCGGACACATGACATTTAGAAAAATGTCACTCCTTACTACCACTTGCACTAATGACATTTCATATGCAAAATTTACTTAATAATATATGCAGCATAAAGACATACCGGGGGGGGGGGGGGGGGGGGTTGGGTGGTTTGACATACAGGGCATGTGCATATTGAGAGGTATATTTTTTTTATTTATTGGTAACCATAAATTCTATTTATTTAAAAGGAAGTAAAAACAAAGGATGCTTTGCAAGAGCGTCTACTGCTTTAAGAGAATAAATCGGAAAATGACAACGCCTTACATAACATGAGTACTTAAATTGCATTATTGATCATCAACCCCTTGCTTCACTAGGCAAATCCGCTTTGCCATTAGCGGACCTACTTATATGTTAAAATCTATGAGAGATACCTCTTAGTAGAACATGACAAGTGAGAATCCATACTTAAACGACTCAAAATAACAAAAATCCTATTTATAGGTTGTGGCCAAATTTTACTTTTATACAAGTGTGTCTCACCATAAAATTGATAAGATTTATGTTTATATACAGATGCTAAATCTCATGGTCCAACCAACTCATATAATGAATAAGATTTGGCCACATAACATACAAAAAAGGGTCTCTCATTTACAGTAGTTTAGATTTTTTATAGGTGAGCTCTATTGTGGAGTTCTAATTTTGTTTTGGACCTAAAAGTATGCCCAAGCCTGCCTATTGAGACTTGTACCCGGGCCTGATTTAGGCCCATGACGGCTTTACATATCAAAGTTCTTACTCTCTTTCTTTGAATGGCCGGTTATATTGTTTTGTTTACTAAATTATTCCTTGAAGTGTGTTCTTTCGTTGAGCTTTTTGCATATACTCCGCTAAGGTTCCTACAATTTGTAAATAGGCCCCTATGGTTTTAGCATTTATAAATAAGCCCCTTCTTTTTCATTTTAATACCTTTCATACCTCCAAACTCAATAGCCTTCTAACCACCAAAAAACGTCTTTAGAGTGAAATGACGCTTGTGCCCATCTTTTTTATCCATATACGCTTAAATTCAAAAGCTTGGACTTGTCTTTTTCTCTAAAGCTTGTAACATTAATAATTACATTTAGTGGGAGAGAATAATTGTATGTAAATATATTTTTACCAATACATGGCCTATTTCATTATATCCATATCGATCACAATGACAATGAGCGTATGTGCTTATAAATGGTTATAATTGATCCAATCCATGCACGACCCACCGTGGATTGATAAAAGTCTCAAAATCCGTGAGTATGCTTAATGTGCATTAAAAAGTTATTGAGAGAGACCGTTGAGAGTTAAGATTAAATAATGGTAGTTTGTAAATAATAGTATACTCATTTTTGTTTAAAGGATGTAAGGGTAAAGTTGTCATATTTATAAAAGCTCAACACAAATCTCATAGTGGTTACCCAGTTGCCAGTTGGGGATATGAAAGGTATTGAAATGAAGAAGTAGGGGCTTATTTATAAATACTAGAACCACATGGGCTTATTTATAAATTATTGAAACCTTACAGGGGTATATACAAAACATTCCTTTTCTTTTCTTTTGGTAATGGCAGGATGTTAAATGAAGTGTGGTTTGCTTTGATGTGTTTATTTCGACACAGTCCTATGATGATGAGATTGTCCCGGCTTCCTCTTCTTTATGATATAATTTGCTTGTATTCTTTACTTTCATTGTTGCATTTTCATTTTGATCTTCTAATGTTAATGATGACTGGAAGGGTGGTCATATGTTTTTATAGCATTTCCACTTCTCAAATTTTTACACTTTAGAGAATTGTTAAGGGCACGTTTGTGTAGAGGCAACTTCCATGAAAAGATGAAATTGCCACATCAACAAATTCTATGGTTTTTAAAAGTTCAAAAGGTTTTAAATCATCGATTTCATACGTGTCTGTTGCCACTCTCATCAGACTAACGAGCTGTCTGGATTTATGGAATTAGAAAGACACATGAAAAATGAAATGAAATAATTACATTTTAGAGAGTTGTTAAGGGCATGTTTGTGTATAGGCAACTTCCGTGGAAAGATGAAATTGCCACATCAACAAATTCTATGGTTTTTAAAAGTTCCAAGGGTTAAAAAATCATCAATTTCATACGTGTCTATTGCCACTCTCATCAGACTAACGAGCTGTCTTGATTTATGGAATTAGAAAGACACATGAAAAATGAAATCAAATGATTACACTTTAGACAATTGTTAAGGGTTTGTGTAGAGGCAACTTCCATGGAAAGATGAAATTGCCACATCAGCAAATTCTATGGTTTTTAAAAGTTCAAAGGGTTTTAAATCATCAATTTCATACGTGTCTGTTGCCACTCTCATCAGACTAACGAGATGTCTGGATTTATGGAATTAGAAAGACAAATGAAAATGAAATGAAATGATTACACTTTGTACAGTTGTTAAGGGCACGTTTATGTAGAGGCAAGTTCCAACGAAAGATGAAATTGTCACATCAACAAATTCTATGGTTTTTAGAAGTTCAAAGGGTTTTAAATCATCCATTTCATACGCGTCTGTTGCCACTCATCAGACTAACGGGTTGTCTGGATTTAGGAATTAGAAAGACACATGAAAAATGAAATGATGGGTTTTATTAAAACCCAATTATATTTCTCTACTTACACTTTCCAACTTCTAATCTGATGTCCAAGAAACTGAAATAGAAGACATCAATAAGCCCTTTTGAGTTTGAAAATGTCTATTTCCGTAGATTTCCATGCACTTCTAACTACCAAAGCAGCAGATCCACACATAGATCATCATCATCATCATCTTTGCGTCATCTTATCTTGTGTTAGCTAATCCTAATTTCTTTTACTCAAATAAAGAAACTTTTTTTTCTTTTGCTACAGTAAAGACTTGAACTCACACATGCTTATGTCCCTTAATAGCTGCTGAGTTATACCTTTGGGACCATCAAGAAAATAAGCTTAAGAACAAATATCCTAATTTTCAAACACAAAGGAGAATAAAGAACTGCATATTCCTCATACATGTACTACAGAAAAGAAAGGGAAGGAAACTGAGTTCCCATGGGTTGCAAGGAAATAAAGAATTGCATATTCTTCATACATGTACTACAAAAAAGAAAGACAAGGAAACTGAATTCTCAATTCTCATGGGTTGCAAGGAAATAGGAAAATTTAGAAATATGGTACATTCCTGATCAGAACATAGCAAACATGAGGTACTAAGAACTTGGCTTCTGATTGCTGTTTTTACACACTGCTTGTGAGAGAGAATTGGAATTGGATCTGTATGAGATACAGTCAACCTAAAGCTAAAAGGAAGTAATTGAGAAAGGTTTGCAAGATGTTGACTGCTGTTTATGAAGAGACTCAGAAAGAACAAGTAAATGAATTAGATTATTAAAATGTAAAGGCACTACATAAAGCTAAGGCCTGTCTATTTCCAGGGGTGAAGCAAAACAAAAGTTAAATGGCATCCAATGGCTAGATAGATTAGAATGGAGATATGTTGAGACAAGGCTTTAATGAAGATGATGATGATGACATCCAACGGATATATATTTTCATTCCTTCGCGTTTTGGCTGTGATTCAGCCCACAGCTGAAGTAAAGTTGAAGGAATCTTCTCTCTCTCATGGGTAACCCTGCAGAAAAATTAAGGAGATGCGCACAAGCCCTTCCTCTTCGCGCAAAAGTTATAACGCCCCGGAAAGCAATGGGAAAGTCTGTATCCTCAGGCGAATTAGTTAAATTATGAGTTCAATTAAAACTTTCCAAACATTTTATATATCAACATGGCCCCATGTGGATTGAAGTCTACATTTCCTCTATACGTATAAACATACACTGCAGAAGCGTCTCTTTCATACAAGTAAATACAGACGGTAGTAGCAATATATAAGCACTAAAATAAGCAAGGTATCATTCCCATTCGATGCATAAAGAAAAAGTTGCAAAATACATGTAAGTATGTTAATTACAAGAAGCCGTCCCCAAAAACACAGGCGACGCACAAAATTTAATCTATCTAAGGGTAAGCATCTAGGCTCTCATGTGTACGGCCCGTCTACTCATATTACATCGGCTCCACTCTGCTAATCAAACTCCTTTGACAAATCCTCTTGGATCGCCTCAATCTCTGGCTCATTGGGAGTGGGTCCATCACCTACAATACCAATAGTAATGTAGAAGTGGAGAGAAACAAATAGAAATAGTAATGCTGCCCGTAAGCTGTTTTTTCTTCGGAAAGATAAGAGTATATCTAAAAATTGTTGGAAAGATAAGAGTATATAAAGATAAAAATATCTAAAGATAAGAGTATTTAAAGATAAAAGTATATATAGCCGTTGAGTCACCATCAAGAAATGTTAGAAGTGGAGAGAAGCAATTATGGAGACTTCATTTTTAATTTTTGTGAAAAAATAAAATAAAACGATGTTTGTTTTAATAGCCATCCGTTAATCTTCATCTATAGTCATCAATATCGTTTGAGACCCTATTTCGGTCCAGCCTCCAAAATGAAAAGTTTCGAGTAATTCGGAATCTCGGCGAAACTTTTTAAAATTACATTTTGGGAAAACATAAAAATAATATATAAATATAGAAAAATAAGAAATATAAAGAAACCAATAAATATAGATTTAATCCATTCTAATAAAATTTATTGGAACTGCATTTTGGGAAAGTTTAAGAAATACAAAATATTTATGTATAGAAATTAAAAAAAAATAAAAAAATAATTATTTATGTAAAATGTTATTTCGGCTAGAATCTCGGCCGACATCTACCGAAATTTAAAACGAAAAGGTTTTATGTGAAATTTCGTTTCAACCACTTGACCAAAACAAAGATTTTTGGCCATTTCAGCCGAAATGGTACAAAATTAATTAATTGTCACCCATTCTCCTTTAATTTCAGCCCCTTTGCTAAAATTTCATAAAATCTTCCAAAGCCTTCGAATTATAAATAATAAATTATAATAATAATTAACAGAAATAATGATAACAACAACAATAAATAAATAAGACAGGAACAGTCACAAGGTCATCGACTTTTTAAACATAACCTCTTCTATTTAATCTTTCAAGCACATCAAATAAAAATTTTAAGTTTTTTCCTTTTTTTCTATTATTGATCACTTGAATAAAACTGTGTTCCCGTTAAAGTGGGGAGCGTTCTACCAAAAATTACTCCGGTTAAAAGAACACACACTGACACAGGCCTGTTTGTTTCTCAATTCATTTTATTCCAACACCCAACGGCCGATGGGCTTTGAAGTGGAAGCGTGGGTTGGGCCTTAAGGAATGGGCTTACTCTTTAGGCCTTCCATGCATTTTATTTTTATAATGAAGAAGAGGGTGTACCAATCCTTGAACCCTTGGCCTTTTTTATATGCTCTTGATCATGCAACCATAGAGACACAGGGAAGATCGGTTAGGCCTTCTTACTTATCACCAACTCTTATAGTCTTGTCCAAGCCGCCCCGAGGGACTTGAAGACCCAACCAACCAGATGAAACCGTTGCCACCCAATCAGAAGCTCTAGTGCTTTATTAAAGCTCCAAATCTGATAGAAATCTTCAATTAATGGTTTCTAGTTAGGTCACAATATTAAAAACAAAAATGAAGTTCTATTCTAAACCATAACCCAAAAAAAAAAAAAAAAGTTTCAGATCTAAATCAGAACCTGGTAGCCTTTTTTAGTACCATGTTTTGCTGTTGTCCATAGGCAATGTGCCAAAAGTATTCATTTGCATATTCATTTGCAACATGAGTGAAAAAAACTGGTTAGTGGGCAAAATTTTATGTCAGTCTGTATGTTTTTTAGCATTAGTTTCATAAATAATTAATGCCTACATTCTACAGAAGGCACAAGAAGACATCAATGATTATATACCTCAAATGACAACAGCATGCCATCCTTTCCTTGTTTACTTCTCTGAGTTGGAAGGATCAGGGGGGAACCCATGGATTTAATCTTGCCACCGCTAACCCTTAACGAATCTTTACATCCGTCTAATGCAAGAATGAATGGTCCTAGAAACCTGCTTCCAGGAGTTAATTTTAAACCATGTGAGACTCTGTAGGCAAATCACCATCACTTTGATTTTGGGCTTCTATTGTCTCCAGAACTCTCTGCATCGCATAGTGTACTCTGCAAACACCCAGTTAGCGAGCATTGCATCAATAACAGGTTCAACCTAACATTTCAAACAGCCATTTATTTAAAGAGAGAGATGACAATAATTTCTAGGTGCTAATCTCAAGTACAATTCTTAAAGGGAATGTATGGCCTGGTGTATTCACTGCCACCGGCACATCATAGGGAGGGTTTTTATCGGGAATCCACCAAAATCAGCCCCATAAGATTTTGCATTATCCCATCACTGGTGCTGATGTGAGGCATTCACTGCTTTAATTTCAGACATCCTCTCCATTGCCTAGGATGCATAATCCACAAACATGGCATAGCAACTGTGTGGAAGCAAAAGGGAAAAGATCATAGTTTTTCCAAAAGCAATAAACCCTAAAAATTTCACTAGGAAGATAAGAGAAAATCTCAAAATTCTAAAAATAAACTGATGAAATTCAAAGAATTTCATGTGCTATGCCATATATAAATATGAGCCCCCCTCTCCTACGGTCATCCCTTACCGCTAACATACCAAAATGTGTGAGAGGCCCACCTGGTTCCCCCAAATCCCACCCCACTAACCAAAAAAAAAAAAAAAAAAGCCTACCTCTAACCACTTGATCAAATGGCCAACAAGCTTTCACCATCCAAAACGAGTGAAAAGCATACGGCCCACCAGTTAAATATCCTTCAATCCTAACTGATGCTCTATCTTTTCCTATATTGGGAGCAACTTTTATCTGTCAAGTCAGTGAATCCCACCAGCACACGATGTGTCCCTTTTTGGAAGGGTTATCTAGACATCCCTCAGAAGTAGTCATCAAGCTAGCATGATTTGCTTATCCAAAAAATAAAATTTACTAATAGAACAGTGCAAGGATGTCCAAATAAAGAAAATACGAAATTTTCACCTATGGACTCTGACACAAGGACGGTGAGAGATTTTCAAACCACCACCGTCCTCAAAAGTGGGACCCCTTGCATTAACGGTTCCGACTGAAATTCCTCAGCAGTTGTGGGAGTCACATGAAAATAGCCCTAAAGAAAACAGCACATTCCATAGAATCCAATTTGTATAAAAAACATACAAGACATTTAAACAAACTTTTAAGTCAAGTAAAAGATACTATGGAAGGCAATTTTCATTCATGCAAAAACATCATATACATGAAAAATTGAAGCATAAAGGAGAATAACGGTTTGTTACCTCCATGGAAGATGGTCGAGGAACATGTATGGTGACACTATGATATCTTTGAAGTTTTCCCTATTCACTACATAAGCTTTAAAATTGTATTCCTTGTCGCGAATCTTCCAGTTTTTCCATAGCGTCACAAGGCTTCTCGTCTGTTCAGGTAATATATGAATGATGAGCCCTGGCAAATACATCTCTGGGTGCTCCTCATTCAAAACTTCAACAGATGATGAAACGCCATCTACAATTTGGGATATCGGTTCAGTGGAAACTCCGTCAGCTCCCGCCTCAAAGAATGGTTGAATGCGAGTGCTCAGTGTGTCGCAGTTCTCAAAATGATCAAAGTCATGGTATGAATTCATTGTATCGCCGTGGTTATACCCTTCAAAACCATCTCGGAGAATCTCAGAATCTGGGTAGTCAGTGAAAGAAGTCACAGCTTGATGAGTGAGAAGTTGATGACCTGGTCCACTAACTCCTGCAGCAAACAAGAACCCTATTGCATAAGTAACACCCTCATATTCTAAAGCTATTTACACCAATGCATTGGTAGCTCAGTGATGAGGCGTCTCCCCTTCACAGAAACAACCAGGGATCAATCCCTAGTTGTGTCTCTGATGGTTAGGGGGTAGGAGTGAGTATACTATCTGTTAGGCAAAAAAACCTCACATTCTGTCATTCCGTACAAGAAACTAAGGGCATCAACCGGTCATTTATAAAACAAGAAACTAGATTAGACATTTAGACTACCCACCTTTTACAGCTTGCTTGTAATGCCGCCTCCGGTACATAAGGCTATTGTCATCATCCGTTGCTGCAGACGTCTGAAAAGATGGAGTGTGTATCCTTCCATTCTCCCTGCTCTCATGGTACTTATTTACATTGAAAATCCGCCAGGCGAGCTTGCATACCATAGCAGAATTGGCTGAAGTGTCTTGTGAAAGAGAAGCAATTGCGGCTGCACGAAGTCTGAGAATTGAACTAACAGATAGACGTGCTGAAAATTCGTCACAGTACACTATGCTGAAAACCATTGCAAAAGATAAATATGTAGTAGTCACCCAATGACAAACAAGGGACGGAAAATTAAATTTTGAAGTTGGAAAACTGCTCTTTTAGCCCCCAACGAAAAGATACAACTTTTAAACAAGCTCCATCCTAAATACAATTAGTGGAACTGAAAAAAAAATGTCTCATGACACAAAATCACCTCGTAACAAAGCTTGAACATGCTTCAGCTATGACAAAGTTCACACATGGAAGGGCTCCATATGTGTACACATGTAGGTTTGGATATCGATTGTATAACTGCAACAAGTGGAAAATGATTGTGTATAGAAGTTAACGAGATTTCAAGATAATAGACAAGCATAGATAAAGTAGAAATAATAGACAGGCATAGATAAAGTAGAAATAATAGACAAGCATAGTTAAAGTAGTTCATCAAAGGTCAGATCACTTTCTTCTTGACATCTTGGCATAATTGATAATTATCTGATCAGCTGTGGATGAGAATGGCAGTGGAAAGCGATTCCTTCAATGCTATTTCCTGGGCGTCTTTGCCCGCAAAATTTCCTTGGCGATTTCAGTTTTATTTGAAAGAGATTAAGTTCTTATCATCCTTCAAGTAGTTTCAGCACGTGGCGGGAATGGGAAATGGTTTTGCAGACTCTTTGGCTAAACAAGGGGTGGATAGGGTCATAGGGCTTTAGATGTGCTTGCTTTTACCATGTAATGTGGGGTGATTTTTGTTGTTTGGTATAATTCTTTTATACCATTTTTTAGGCTCGCTGTGGTGGTTTATTGTGTCTCTCTTCATTGTAATCCTTTTTGTGTTTCATATAATTTTCCATTACTAATAAAAATAAATAAACAAATATGGTCAGCTGTGCTTCAGAGATTTTATTTTTCATAACCCAGGGTATCTCCCACCCAGCCCAGCCTTTGCCCCTGAGCCCGAGGGACACTCAATTCTGGACAGCCGAGACCTAATCCCTAGGTGCACATGCAAACCCTCCTATCCACATGCATTGGATAAAACTATGGGACTATGGGAGGTGACCAACGGGGGTAGGTGTCATACACAAGACCTCTCCGCTTCTTGAGGTGCAGAGCCCTTGGCCAACTGAGCTACCACTCATTGGTTGTGCTTCGGTGATTATATGGACCTTAGTATTTGCATTAAGTGGAATTTTTTTTCCACCCAGTGCTGAAGACTAACAATCAAGGAAAATAGGCAGAAAATACAGTTTCCCACGCATTATTAATTGTTCTTCCATTCCAATCAAATGGACAACCACCTTTCTTCTATGGTAATGATTTAACCATCCATTCCTCAATATTATAACGAGAGTTGCTAATGCCACACCCCAAACTTCTATGAGCACACCCCTTCTCTCTACACACCCGAAATAAGTGAAAAAATTCCCATAATTTCTTTCTACACACCCCATTGTTCCCAAAATATCCAAACCCTTGCACCCTCATTTTCTCAATTCACTCTCCTTCCCTATTGGGAAGTCCCACATCCCACATCACCTAAGTAATAGGCTTGACATGTCTTAATATACCTGTATGGGCCTTCCACCTATTAGCTTAAGCTTTTTGGTTGATATATGGTTTCTTAGATGTCTTAAGCTATTGTTTAAGTTCTCAAGGAGAGTTCCTCTGTCGACTGGTTTGAACAAGAGTGAAACGACGGCAGTGTCTGGAGATCAACAAAGGGCCACCATCTACAGATCAGATCTGATCAGAAGGACACTACGGTTCTGGTCGCCTGATATTCTGGGAGTTTTTAGTTAATTTTTTGAAGATCAGACGTAGGCTTTTTTATCACTGTTTGGGTTTACCAGTTTCTACAATATACTTTCATCAAAGCCGTCCATCTTTAAGCACAAGTCTCCGATTGCTGCAATCTTTGCCGTGTTGATTCGATATTTTTGTGAAGCGTCTATCTGATCACCCTGATCTGGTAGATTGAATCACCAGTGAGCCCCACCTGCTGTTTCCTGCAGAATATCTTGGTCACCTGTGTAAGATCTCGGTCCCACTTCTAATATTTTATTATATTTTAATTAGAATAATACTATTATTTTAATTAAATGTATTTTATTTGTTTAAGTGGTTAGGATTAAGTGGGGCACACGTTAGATTAGATGCCTGGTTTGGTGAGTTGGGTTAATGGGTAGGTGACTTGACTTGTAGTTTTGACCCAATGACTCAAGCCCAAAGAATATCTTCTCTTAACCTAATCCCTAGTTTTAATAACTGTACGACTTATCCTTTTCCACTATCTCTGCAACTCCTCTAGTTTCCCGTTTGTCTTCTTTCTTCCTCTTTCAACTTCCCAAGCTTCTGCAACTTTAAGATCCAGCCATCAGAATCAAGATCTGAAGACACAATCATTCTTGGCTTAACTTTCTTTTCTCAGGTAACAATCTCCACAAACCATTAGGAGTAGATCTGTACTTTTAGGTTACATCCTTAATCTTTCCAATGTTAGGTTTTGGGTAGGAATACAATGGATCTGTTCATCTGAACATTCTTATCCCATCTTCTATGTCAGATTGGTGATAGGGTTATTCTCGAGCGTTGTGGGAATCTCGGTTTGGGTATTGGTTAGGATCTGTGCATTTTTCAACCCCGATAAAAGGCAAGTACCTAAACATAATTTTTGTGAATTTAAAATATGTGTTTCTCGTTGATTCCAGTGTGGTGCATGTAGAAACCTTTGATGCCCTTTTGATAATTTTAATTGTTTTTGTGATGAGATCAAAGATTGAGGATGATAAAATTAATTTTCTTATTTTACTTATCACTATTGACGCCCCAATCCACCAAGCCCGCGAGGATTGAATTTGTAGCAGAGCCTTGAATACAGAATCATGAAAGTTGTTAGTGTGTATTGATGGTGGAACCCACTAGATGATTTGATCATAGATCTAGTCCGTTCATTGGGCCGGACATGGCGGGGCGACTATAGAGATGGTGGACCCATGTTAGGTGGGCCCTGTTTGGTCCACCATCCAACAACCAGAAGAGAGGACTGACGGTATGGAAGAGGGTTTGGGTTGTTTTCATTTTTTTGGGACTGTGGGACCCATGTGGACCATTAATTTTAGATCGGGTCCCTACATCTTGAAGAGTGGGCTTGGACGATCATATGGATGGGGCTGATCGTGGGCTTTTGATCAGCTGGCCACTAACTGAAGTGCATAGATGCACAGATGCTGTTGACAATGAGCCATTACAGAACTAGTTCTGTGATAAGAAGAAGAGAATGGAGATGACGATGATGTCAACCCAGGCCACTCCCATGTGACATTAGTACATACTAGTACAGACTTGATGGGATGAATGGGGGAAGGAATTCAGTGGTCTGAGAGTGCATGGGAAAAATGTAGCCATCGCCCATGTTACAGATTTGACTTTTAAGTTCTGTTAAATTGTGTCCCTTGCCCCTTTTGTTTGTGGAAATTAGGAAAAAAGGCCCTGATGGTTTTATAAACTCAAATTAAACCCTTTGACTTATTTTGAAGAATGTTTTGGAAAGGGTCCTCGGGTTTTCTAAAATTATAAAATAAGGTTATTATTTATAATTATTATTTACAAATTAATTTTGAATGATATCTTTGATTTTTAATGTGTTAAAATCATATTTTTGTACTTTATATTTGGATTATGGGACCTGAGTAAATACCGTCTGGGCACACGGTATCTTACTAGCATGGGTTTAGTGCCTGGTATGACCTTAGGCAAATCCTAATGGATTCAAGTTCAACCAATCTCGATTGGAAAACCCTTAACTGGGTCTATGCACCATTGATAGAGAAGGGATGCGTTGATCTTATATTTATTAGAGATTCCTATGGTTGTTGGGTGCGAGACCTTATGTTTGACCTTATGATCGATTCGTATCTGTCTTAACATTCGCATGCATATATATGTTGGTTTAGGATATGTACTTTTTTAGATGCATACCATACTGTGTGTTATGGACTATAAAGTGGCTTGGCAAATTTTGTATGACGATTTGATTATGATATGGAATGTGGAATGACCAGCACTTTACTTTGACTTAGGACTCTTGTGTCGAAGCTTTATTATTCAAGTCTATTATGCTTATATGATTATGTTTATATATGTGGGTCATTTATGGACGACTGCAGATCGATATATGGACGGTTGATCACCAATGTGACCGGATCACTTATAATCCACTATGAATGTGAACAGGTTATCCTGTATTTTTTATTTGATCGGTTTATGACCACCGACGTTATGGACGGGCTTTCTCGATTTATTTAGGGCTGACTACCCAAAACGGGGACACTTGTCTTCGTGTGAATCATATTGCTCCTTTTGCTTTGTTTGGATTATGTTATACGTTCTTTCTTGTCATTGTCATTGTCATTACTTCTATATGATCACACTTGTCTATATTCTTCTCGTTGTTGTATTAAATTTCGAATTATGATTATGTACTTGCTGTTTACTTTGTAATATTTGGTGCATAGGTACCGAGCTCTACTTTACCGAGGAGACGGAGGAGGGTCAAACGTTTCAAACGTTTGAGCCAACTGATGAACCCAAGTGGGATGCCGGAGATGGCTTTGGAGCTGTCTGAGCCTGCGCAAGAGAGAACGTCATCTTAGAATTTCTTTAGATGAACTTTCTTTAATGATAAACTTTTCCTTAGTAATTGTTTGATTTATCCTACAACTTTAATTATTATTCTTTCATTTGATGATTATGTTGGGTTACATTTATGAACTTTGAATACCAATTGAATGAAGCTTCCGTTGCATTTAATGAAATTTATTTTGACTCACCACAGGTTGAAATTTTTTGTGGGTCCACTTTTGGAAGCTTGTGTTGTATTAAACACATGAAATTTGAATTTGATTTAATTTTTCACGTTTTTCCCAATTCTTATTTTGGGGGATGTGACAACCTGGACCAAATTTGTGTAACTATCTATACAGATCTGAGATCTATTGAGATCTGTTGATTTATAATAGCTTCTGGGCTGTTACTTATTCCTTTATTGTTGCCGCCACCTTTAATTTGCACTTTTTGCATGATCTACAATTAATTTGGGTTGTTTATTGTTGTTGTCTGGTTGTTGCTCACTTTGTTTTCTACCTTTTACTGCCGTCTGTCTATTACCATTGTCATCTGTGGGTTGAAAATGGACAAGAATGAAATGCAATTGATCAAATTCAATGGAAAAAACTATTCTGCTTGGGCCAATCAATTTGAGTTATATCTGAAAGGCCAAAAATTATGGGGCCACATTTCTAGTTATATGAAAAAGTCAATGGAAAAAGAAAAATTGGAAGAATGGGAAACCAAAGAAGCACAAATTATGAGCTGGATGTTGGGCGTAGTGGAACCCCAATTTTTCTTACATCTTAGGCCCAATAAAACTGCTCAAGATATGTGGGGATATTTGAAACACATCTATCACCAAGAGAATTCAGCCTGTCGATTCCAATTAGAACATGAAATTGCTCAATACTCTCAAGGACAAATGAGTGTCCAGGAGTATTAATCCAGCTTCTTTGTTCTTTGGACTGAATACACTGATATTGCATATGCCACTATCACAGGAGATACTCCATCTGGTGTTCAGGAAGTTCATAAAATTATTCAGAGAGATTGATTCTTAATGAAACTTTGGTCTGAATTTGAAAATGTCCGCTCAAATCTTATGAGTCGACATCCATCTCCCTCGTTGGAGACATGTCTCAACGAAGTGCTCTGCGAAGAACAACGGATATTCACTCAGCATCAACTATCCCAATAATCATCCACTGGTCCAACTGAAGTTGCTTGTGTGGCAAAAGGGAAGCCCCCCAGACGCGACACTTCAACCCAGGATTTGAGCAAGATTCAATGCTTCACTTGTAAGGATTATGGACATTATTCTTCTCAGTGCAGAAGAAAAGTTTGTAACTACTACAAAGCTAATGGGCATAACATTTTTGAATGCAGTTCACGACCAGAAAATCAAAATTTGCGTGCTTATTCTGCCATTGCTTCTTCAGATTCTCAATCGGTGGCATCTGTTTCTCCGTCTTCATCCATGTCTTCACAGCCATTTGCACCCAGCGCTCCTATCAACCCTGAAATGATTCAACAAATGATTCTCCAAGCATTCTCTACCTTGGGCATCTCGAGTAAAACCTTCACATCTCCTTCCATGCGGTATTTTGATTCTGGAGTATCAAATCATGACTTCTACTTCCAGCCTCATGTCTAATATTAAACCTTATGATGGGAAACTCCAAGTTCAAACTGCCAATGGGGGACACTTACCTATCACTGCCATAGGAGATATTCCACACAAATTGCCTTTGATTCATGTCACTGCCATAGGAGATATTCCACACAAGTTGCCTTTGATTCATGTTTTCTTTCACCTAGCCTATCAACAAATTTGTTATCTGTTCGACAACTCATATATAATCATTATAATGTGTCATTTTCTTCTTTTGGTTGTGTTGTACAGGATCAGGGGACGGGACAGGTGATCGCGAAGTGCGGCCAATTGTTTCCGCTTAGTCTGCCTATACAACCTAGGGATGAATCTACCTCTGCTTTTTCATGTGTTCTTCAAAATAATATGCATCTAACCAAACCAAACCAAACCAAACCAAGCCTTTTCCCACTAGGTGGGGTCGGCTATATAGATTTGACGACGCCAATCAAATCTGTTTAGGGCCATGTCCTCCGTTAGATCCATGTAGGCAATGTCATGTTTAATAGTTTCTTTCCAACTTCTCTTGAGTCTCCCTCTCCCTCTCCTACTCCGGGTAATCTCCATGCTTTCACACCTTTTAACAGGTGCCTCCGTTGGGCGCCTTCTAACATGGCCAAACCATCTCAGTTGATTTTCTCTCATTTTATCTTTAATCGGTGCTATTCCTACTTTGCCCCTAATCTCTTCATTCCTAATCCTATCTCTCCTTGTGATCCCGCACATCCATCTTAGCATTCTCATCTCTGCAACTTCCATCTTCTTAACATGATTGTGCTTTACTGCCAAACACTCTGATCCATATAACAACGTTGGACGTACAACAACCTTATAATACTTTCGTTTAACCTTGAGGGGGACTTTCCGATCACACAAGACCCCCGAAGCACTCCTCCATTTGGTCCACCCGGCCTGGATCCTATGACTTACATCAGTATCAATCTCTCCATCCTGTTGCACCATTAGATCCAAGGTACCTAAAATTTTCTTTCTCTACAATCTTTTGTGTGCCCAAACTTACTTCTAAGTTACCAAGTGTCCTACTTTGACTAAACTTGCATTCCATATATTCCGTCTTGCATCGACTTAGCCTAAACCCTTGTCTCTAACGTTTTTTGCCACAATTCTAGCTTAGCATTCACTCCTTCTCTCGTTTCATCCACTAAAACAATGTCATCTGCAAATAACATACACCACGGCACCTCATCCTGAATATGTCTTGTAATCTCATCCATAACTAGGGCAAATAAGTACGGGCTTAACGCTAAGCCTTGGTGTAGACCAATCGTGATAGGAAACTCTTTAGTCTCTTTGCTAGTCGTTCTTATAGATATCACGCTCTATTATACATATCCTTTATCGCCTCAATATATGCGACACACACTCTTTTCTTTTCCAGTACTCTCCATAGAATCTCCCTAGGAACTCGGTCATAGGCCTTCTCCAAGTCAATGAACACCATATGTAAATCTCTCTGGCCTTCTCTATACTGTTCCATTAACCTTCTCAAGAGAAAGATAGCCTCCATGGTTGATCTCCCAGGCATGAAACCAAATTGATTCTCTGAAATGTTTGTTGTTCTTCTTAATCTTCTCTCAATAACTCTCTCCCATAATTTCATTGTATGACTCATCAATTTAATCCCGCGGTAGTTCGCACAGTTCTGAATATCTCCTTTGTTCTTGTATATGGGTATAAGAATATTTTTCCTCCATGCATCAGGCATCTTCTTGCTCTTTAGCGCTACATTAAAAAGCTCTGTCAACCAACTTATGCCCTCCTCCCCCAAGCACCTCCAAACCTCAATAGGGATACCATCTGCCCCAACCGCTTTCCCATTCTTCATCATTTTCAATACTTCTTTAACTTCTTCCATACTGATTCTCCTATAAAACATATGATTCGATTCTTCCCTAGAAATGGTAAGTTGCCCCAATTGTATGTCACTACTACTGCTACCGTTAAATAACTTGTAGAAGTAGCTCTTCCAACGCTCCTTTATCTCCTCATCCTTTACTAATACCTTTTCATCCTCATCCTCAACGCATTTAACTTGGTTTGAGTCCTTGGTCCGCCTATCTCTTGCTTTCTCTTTCGTCTTCCTTAGTGTCGATTCGCCTATATAGCTCCTCAAAAGCCTTTGCCTTTGCTTCACTAACTGCCTTTTTGGTTTCTCTTTTTGCTTCTTTATACCTCTCCAAGTTTGCTTCATTTCGATCCTTTTGCCAAGTTTTAAAGCACTCTCTTTTAACTCTTATCTTGTCTCTCTTTTAACTCTTATCTTGTTTTGGACGGCCTCGCTCCACCACCATGCCTCTTTCTGTGCCGGAGCACCCCCTTTGGATTCTCCTAAGACTTCTTTCCCTACCCTCCTTATACACTTTGCTACCTTATCCTACATATTATTTGCACTCTCATTTACCACCCAAACGTCTTCCTCTAATACTTTTTCCCATAATGCTAGTTGCTTATCACCTTTCAAGTTCCACCATTTAGTCCTTGAGCATCTATACAACTTCTTTTTTCTAGTCCACCTTTGTAGCTACACATCTATGATCAACAACCTATGTTGGGAAGTCAAGCTCTCCCCCGGTATAACCTTGCAATCTTTACAATCTAAGCGGTCTCTTTTTCTAGTTAAGAAGAAGTCAATCTGTGTCCTTGAGGAGCCACTCTTATAAGTCACCAAATGTTCCTCTCTTCCTAAAAAAGGTGTTAGTTACCATGAGATCATAGCATCTGTGGCACAAAAAATTAGGACATCCTAATTTGAAAAATATTGTTATCTTTGAAAAATTCTGGTTTGATCAATCAAATGCATTTTTCTAATTCTAATGTCAATATTGATTGTTTTGTTTGCAAATTAGGAAAAAAGTAAAACTCTTCCATTTTCTATGCATACCTCTATACCAGAAAAAATGTTTTGATTTGATTCATAGTGATGTTTGGGGTATAACACCAGTTATTTCTCATTCTCACTACAAATACTTTGTCACATTCATAGATGATAATAGCTGATTCACTCGGGTTTATTTTTTAAGGGCTAAATCGGAGGTGTTTGAGGTTTTTAAAACATTCCTTGCCTATGTTGAAACACAATTCTCCACCTGCATAAAGATTCTCCGATCTGATTCAGGTGGTGAATATGTGATTTCAAGAATTTCTCCAACATAAGGGGATTATCTCACAACGAATCTGTTCTCATACTCCACAGCAAAATGGTATTGTTGAACGGAAGAATCGCCATTTACTTGACATGGTTCGTTGCCTGCTACTTGAATCCTCTGTTCCCCCTATATTCTGGCATGACGCTCTATCCACTTCCGTTCATCTTATTAATCGGCTTCTGTTTTCCAAACTTCAAAATTAGTCCCCATATTTCCATCTGTTTAACTCTCTTCCTACATATACACATCTTCGTCGGGTTCCGATCCCGTGACAAGCCCGTCCATGAAATCTGTTGGGCCTGCACGTGAAGGGGAGTGTTGGAAAGTCCCACATCCCAGATCGCTTAAGTAATTGGCTTGGCATGTCTTAATATACCTGTATGGGCCCTCCACCTATCAGCCTAAGCTTTTGGGGTGGTATATGGTTTCTTACATTCCCCCCTCTCCCAATCCCTGCCGCCTATGCCCGCTGCCCTCTCTCCTTCTCCCTCTCCCTCTCTCCCTCTCCCTTTCTCCCTCTCCCTTTCTCCCTCTCTCCATCTCCCTCTCCCCTGCCCTCTCCTTTTTCCTATCTCTCCCTTTCCCTTTCCCTCGTTCACCCTCTCTCTCCCTCTCCCTGCTCGCCTTCACCCTCTCTCCCTCTCCATGCTCACCTCCGCCACCCTCTCCCTATCCTTATTTCAATCCCTTTCCCTGCCCGCCTCCGCCGCTCACTCCCACTCCCTCTCCCACCCTCTCCTTGTCCCCTTTTAGGCGTGCCACCGAAGGGGGCGGTAGTGGTGGCAGGGGTGGGGTGGGTGAGTGTAGAGAGAAACTGGGTGAGGTATGAAAATGTGAGTGATGACCGTTTTAGTAATTTCACACATGGGTATAATGGTCTTAAACTTAAGGGGTGTGCATAGAGAAGTTTGGGGTGTGGCATTAGCAGCTCTCTATTATATAACCTATTTAGATTTGGGTACATCTTAATGTAACATTAGGCATTTAGAATCATTCATTCATCATGTAAAGAAGATGATCATTAATTCGATTGCACTTTTCAGCTATCCTTTCACTTTGATAGAGTTGGTCCAAGATCGCTCGCTCCGCTATGCTCGTATTTCCAAGACTTTCCTTTAATATTTCAGTTGTAATTTGTTAAGTAGTATGTTCTTCTAATAAAAAAAAATGGTAACATCAAGACGCCATCATGGAAAGTGGAGCTGTACATATTCTGCGCAGTTGTGAATCTGCCTATGTGGACACTTTTTTTTTTTTTTTTTTCTGTGTACAGAAAGGCTTTGTAGAAAGATATATGGATCACAATCAATTCAACTGAAAAATGAAGGATCAGGAAACCAGTGTATAATTATTCCACAAAAAAGTAAGATTCACAATAAAGGTTATAAAGTTTAGTACCAGAGAAGGCAGTGTAGCAAGAACTGAAGCGAACAAACCTTACCCTCATTCCTAACAATACGGCAACAGCACCACCTAAAGAATGCCCCACAATACGAACGTTGTACCCATGACACTCAGACCCAGCTTGCAGCAACGAAGAAAGGAGTCCAGTATCTTCGGATGAAAAATCATCTGTAAATCCATTATGTCAAACAACGATTAGAATATACAGCTGAGAAGATACAGCTGTTTAGGATTGTTTACATGCAAATTAAAGCAGAGCTGTCAATGGGTCAGCCCTGGCCTTAGAACTGGCATTTTGGATAGAGCTGGACTGTCACGCATGACCCCACGATCTCAAAATCAGGCCTGGTTCCAACAGCACTGAAGCAGAGAGAAGATCTTGGATTTCCAGCCTTCCAAGGCATTTAATGTTTGACAAATTCAGTTTAATCCCAAACAAACAGTGAAGGTCTTTCTTCAATAGTACTGAAGAAGTAAGTAGTCAACCCATTTTATGAATTTTGTAGGAGTTCATTTTCTTTAAAATCAAAGGAATCAGCCAAAAAACAGCTTCAGATCTATAAGAAATCTAAGAATCCTATTTCCTTGAAAGAAAACAGCCCCATCGCAGATGTAAACCAGAACAAAAGAATCAGTCTCGCCTTGTTACACAAAATATAAAGCTAAATCCTAAAGGCTACAGGAACCAACACATTTTTCTTTGAAATAGAGGTAGAAAGGGAAGCAACATGCCTGAAAAGGGCCTGAATACAGCCCAGATCTGTCCCCGTTCTATATGCTAAGGAATATATATGACCTTGATAGGCTGGACTGTAGCCTCTATAAATAGCGCTTATTTTTTGGGCCTGGACATTTAGTCACATTGAACTCTAGTAGACCCATTGTATGTCAAAGTAAATGTAAGACCTATATACATATGTGTTTAACCATAACAATGTACCTATCATTTTTGGAGCCTTATCCCATCTACCTAATCTTTGAGAGTTTTACTTTCCACTCTATCCTATTTAAAGCCACATTCTTTATAACACATACCCATGCACTGGAAAGCTGTTTCTCATATTTCCCACCTCTCTTCCCTCCCTCTCTCCTCCCATCTTCCATCACTTCTCTCATTGAGACCAGATGTGAACGGTATATGTTATGTGGGACACACCTGGATGCAGTCCAGTCATTCGAGAGAGGATTGGGGAGTGTATCAATGCACAGGGAGGATTAAATCGACAGTTCAGATCCATGTTATATGGTCCCATTGAAAAGAGAAATCCATTTTGTAAGAAAAGATGATTAGGGTGTGATTTAACCACACTATTTGAAAATTGCCCAAATCACACAATGGTTGTCGCAGTGAATCATGATCTTGGATGGGTAATGTTTGGGCACATCTTTTGAACAGTTTGAAACTTCATAGAGCTTACCGCTCGACTGCCAAGTACATATTTCATTCAACCTTAACCACATGGTGTGTTCAATAAATATACACACAAATACATGAGAGAGAGTAGTGATGATCGTATATGGTTAGTCGTATGACACTATCACGACAAATGCAAGAAAACCATTTCCCAAATCCATTGGGCCTGGCCCATGAGCTATCGGGTCGAGCTGACTCAATCCATTGGATCAGCCCACAAATCCTAATGGGAGTAGCCGACTGCTTGTGGGAAGCTATCCTACTTTAGAAGTTATCCTAGTAGTTTCCTAATTGCGTTAGTATTTTGGATTAGTAGGTTTCTTTATTGGTTTAGGAATTCTATGTTTAGCAATTAGAATCATTATGGTAGGAAATTCTATTTGATCTTTTCTATAAATAAGTAAATCCCCTTTTGGGATTGACAACTCTCTTATTATTGAATCGAAGATTTTTGGTTTGGCTTAATTTGTGTTCGGCTTCTTGATCGTGCATTGTTGGCTATTTCGAATCCATCTGGATTCGGCTGAATCCACGCTGCAAGTTTGGTCTATTCCTGAGCTGCATCAGATTGGTATCAGAGTGAAGATCCGTTCTCGGATCGCCGTTTCAAGTTAAACCCTAAACTCGATCTCTTCATCCATTATTATCGTCATCCCTACATCATCCCACCAACCCAAACCCCTCTGAAACCCAACAATCTTGTCCCACACCCAATCTTTGCAACCCCATTCCACTACCGCATCACCCTAGGCCAACCCCATCTCTGCAACCCTACTCCCAATCCACCGCTACCAACAAACCCATCCCGTTACCAAATTGAAACCGCTAAAACCCGAACCCAATTGAAACCCCTAACCCCCACTTGAAAGCCCAATCCCTTGCCAATTCCAACCCTTAATCCCCACTCCCACAAAACCCACCCCTGGTCCATCCAAACAACCACCCCTCACCCACCCAACCGAAACCCGTCCCAGACCCCAATGGAAAAAAAAAAGAATAAAAAAGGAATAAAAAAAGAACAAAAAGAAAAGAAGCGAGAAGAGATTGAAACAGAGAGTTTCAAAGACGTACCCGGTTCGTCGCTACCGCTATTGCTTGACTCCTCTACCAGCATCAAGGTTGTCAAAGCTTTGTTGCTTTCTAGCATCGTCACGCCTTGGGTCATCGCAACACCGTTGTCGCACCCATCGCTCTCAAGGCCCCTTGGTTCTCCACTCGTTGCAGTTGAACCATGGGTAAGGCCTTTCCTCTGTGATTTTATCTGTCTGCAGTCTGCACAAAACCCAAGGCAAAGCATAGAAGATCACCCCCCCCCCCCCCACGTGTTTTCTCCCAATAAAACGTACTGGCCTGAGTTTGGGGTCTAACCTGAACCCCAAACTCGATCTTGCACAATTAGTAAAAAAAAAGAAAGAAAGAAACTCTGCAAGTTGGTTTCTTCTCAAGAATGTCTACTCAAAGTAGTCAAACATTCCGGGGGAAATTTATTGATGGTCAACGAGATGTTATGATATCTGAATTGTCTGAGCGACTACATGCATTGGAAAATGGATTGTCAAAATGGGCACTTGCATTAGAGATCGGATTTGCAGCTTTGCAAAAACCGGCAACTGAAGCGTCTTCCTGCGCAGGTATTCCACAAATTGTACCTCAGCAAGCTGATTCCAGCAAACGTGAATCTATTTATGATTTCATCTAGCATCTTTTTCATAAAAAGACCATGAGGATACTCCATTGGCACCCAAAATTGATGATATTACCAAACGAGTTGAAGTTGAAGAGGCTGATTTTTTTGGACATCTCAACCTAAAGGCTTTTATTGATTGGCTCAATTCTCTTGAAGACTATTTCAATTACTACCATATGGATGATGCACAGCGTGTAGCCTTTGTCAAGGTCAAGCTTAAGGGTTCAACACGAGCATGGTGGCACAACATTGATCATAACAATCTTTTCATGGAACTCCCCGCTACCACTAAGTGGGACAACATGTGTGAAAAGCTCGAAGGTAAGTACCTGCCCTTTAATTATCTAGACATCCTTAAAGAGTAATTTGTTTTCAGGCAGGGTGCCTTATCATTAGATGAGTACATGGAGAAGTTCAATGATTATGTTATTTGGTGCAAAATTCGAGATGATGATCATCCATTAGTCAACCATTATTGAACTGGTCCTCATGCATGATTTTGAAATAGTTGATGAAATCTATAACAAGGCAAAAAGGGTTGAACTGGAATTACGGTCACTTAATATGAGACGCTTTGGTACTCAAATCGGAGAGTATGTGACTTATGCAGTTCCCAATTTCCAAAATAATCATGCCCCACCACCAGGTTATCGTCCAGCTCCTGAATTCCAAAACAATCGTGCCCCACCACAAGGTTATCGTCCCCCACTCAGATAGCAGCCCAACCAACCTAATCAAAAGCCCTTTTGCTCAAAACCAGAGGGGAACAGTGCCACAGGGACAGGATATGAGGGGACGAAGTGGACCTCCTAGACAAGATCGGCGGAATGACGTTTGTTGGCATTGTGGTCAACCGGGTCACTTTGCTAATGATTGCCCATAGGTTCGAAATATTTAATATTGTGAAGAATATGCCTCCTATGAAGATGATCCCTACGATGAGCACATTGAGATGGAACCACCCCCTTATAATCCGCCAATGGAAGAACAGCCAGACACTCGAGATGTACAATTAAAACCTTTTCCTAGAGCCGCCACCATTGCATAAGGTGGTCCTTTACTCATCATACACCGACTCCTCACCACCAAGTGAACATGCTGAGTTGAAGCGCCAAGTTGATGATTTACTGCAGCGAGGGTGCATCAAGGAGAGCCCCTTGTTCTATTCTAGCCCTCCTTACACCAAAGAAGGATGGAAGCTGGCGCGTGTGGACAGTCGTGCCATCAACAAAATGATGGTAAAGTATTGTTTTCCCATTCCTCGAATAAACGATATTTGGATACATGCATGGATCCACTATCTTTTCAAAAACTAATAGTCGTAGCAGCTACCACCAGATTCGCCTCTGACCGAGTGACGAATGGAAACAACATTTAAAACAAAAGATGGCCTCTCTGAGTGGCTAGTCATGTCATTCAGTCTCTCTAATGCACCAAGCATTTTTATGTGTGTGATGACCCAGCTATTGCGCCCTTTTCTTGGCAAGTTTGTTGTCGTTTATTTTGATGATATCTTGATATAAAACAAGTCAAAGAAAGAAGACCTTGATCGCTTGAAGCATGTTTTCAGCACCCTGCGCCGTGATAAATTTTACATCATCAACCTCAAGAAGTGCTTTTTCACGACTCCTGTGCTTTTCTTAGGTTATGTTATTAATGTTCGAGGTGTAGAGGTGGATCCCACCTAGGTGAAAGCTATTATTGATTGGCCTATTGCGACAACTTTATCTGACATTCGGATCTTCCATGGACTTGCCACATTTTACTGACGTTTTATCAGAAATTTCAGTAGCATTATGGCTGCTATTACTGACTGCATTAAACAAGGAGCATTCAAATGGACTAGTGCTGCCGCCCACGCATTTGAGCGGATCAAACGCAAGATGACAGAAGCTCTAGACTTACGCCTTCCAAACTTCAACCAGTTTTTCGAAGTTAATTGTGATGCATCTAATGTTGGTATAGGAGGCGTGCTTAGTCAAGGTCACCCCATAGCCTTCTACAGGGAAAAGCTCAATGAAGCCAAAAAGACAATCTCCTTATGATCTAGAGCTTTATGTTGTGGTGCAGACTCTTCGTCATTGGCGACATTATCTAGTTAAAAAAGAGTTTGCTTATTCTCTGATCATGACGCCCTCAAGCATTTACACTCGGAACAAAAATTGAGTGCACACCGTGCCGGATGGAGTGCCTATCTTCAAGAATTCACTTTTTCCATCAGACACAAAGCCGGCAAAGAAAATCAAGTTGCAAATGCATTGAGTTGCCATAAGCATTTATTGACTTCCACGTTTGTTACTGTTCCTGGATTTGAAGAAATTGGCCAAGAGCATCCTGCAGATAAAGATTTTGGCCACATCTACACCGATCTCCTTAATGGCGAGCAAGCTCAACATCCACACTTCAGTATTCATTGACATTCTCACAATGACAGAACCGAAAGAATGAGTCTTGAATTAAATACTCAGATTGCATTATCGAGCCTCCTCCCTTTGGAGATCGTCCCTCAATATATATAGCTAATACATGCCTTAATCAAGGCTCTAATTTAGGTTAGTACATCAATTGCTATTCTAAGTTATGGAAACAACTAATTAAATAGAATATGTACAGCTGTATCATTGACCCAATCAAATCCACGTGTGATATAATGTGCTGGACTGGATCTTGTCATGGGCCATGGGCTTGTCTAACACCCCACCTCAAATTGATGCGGGAGAATCAACAAGCATCAATTTGCCAACCAAGAACTCATGGCGTGGTCGTGAAAGACCTTTAGTAAGAATATCAACAATTTGAAGCTCAGTGGAGACATGCGGAAGGCTAATGATATCACGCTTGAAGTGATAATTAACCTCAATGTGTTTAGTGCGTTCATGGAAAATCGGATTTTCGATAATCCGAACTGCACTTGTATTATCCACATAGAGTGGGGTAGCACCTTCTGCTGAGAACCCAATGTCAGAGAGTAGACTACGGAGCCAAAGAATTCCCAAGCACGTAGCAGACATGACTCGGTACTCAACCTCGGTAGATGATTTTGAAACTTTTTCATGTTTCTTGCATTTTCAGGAAATCATACTATCACTGAAAAACATGCACCATCCAGTTGTCGATCTGCGAGTATTCGGCCAACCGGCCCAATCAGCATCTGAATAAGCTTTGAGAGATAAAGGATTGTCTGATGGAAATAATAACCCGCAAGTTGGTGTGCGAATAAGGTACCGAATGATGCGGCGAACAACAGCCATATGAAGGTGAAAGGAGAAATCATGAACTGACTCATTAGGTTGACCGCGTAGGAGATATCAGGACGAGCGATCATGAGGTAGATCAAGCTACCTACTAACTGGCGATATGCGATAGGATCTGGAAGAAGGTCACCATCCTCTTTACTGAGTTTGACATTCAGTTCGACCAGCGTATCTACTGAAGCTGAAGCAGCAAGGCCAGCCAAGTCAATGAGGTCCAACAGTGTATTTGTGTTGATTTAGAACTATACCTTTTGTTGATTGATGAACTTCAAGACTGAGGAAATAGTTTAAGGGGCCGAGATCCATCATGTGAAATGTCTCATTAAGAGAAGCTTGGAGCTCCTGAATCATTTTTGCATTAGGACCAGTAATGACTGTCATTATCATAGACAAGTAGCACCGTAATCCCGAACGGATCATGATGTAAAAACATGGAAGGATCATATTGGCTCAGATGAAAATCCAAGCGAAGAAGAGCATCTTGAAACTTCTCAAACCATGCGCGAGGAGCTTATTTCAGACCATAGAGAGAGCGACAGAGTTTGACAACCATACCCTTCCTGATTAAAACCCCTGAGGAAGACGCATGCAAACGTCCTCTTTAAGATCACCATGAAGAAACACATTTTTTTACATCCATTTGATAAAGAGGCCAAGACTGAGATGCAGCAACAGCAAGAATTGTGCGAACCGTGGTCATCTTGGCGACGGGAGCAAAAGTTTCATCATAATCAATGCCATATTCCTGCCAATTTCCAAGAGCGACAAGACGCGCTTTATATCGATCTAATGTGCCATCTGATTTTAACTTAAGAGAAAAAATCAACTTACAGCCAACAGATTTGAAACCCACAGGAGACGGGGAAAATATCCCACGTATGATTTTGTTCTAAATCATCCAATTCATCTTGCATAGCCTTGTTCCAACATTGGTGCTACACATCCTGAGAATAGGATTGTGGGATGGAAGATGAAGACAAAGTGGCCATTAAGGAAGTATGTGAGAACCCATAGCGGTTTGGTGGTACCAAAATGCGAGTGGAGCAACGCAATGAAGGAGGTTCAGATGGACCAATTGCCAGAGGTGGACCAAATGCTGGAGGAAGATCAAGAGGGGAATTCTTGGTGGGCACTTCTTTATTCCGTCTGTGATACACAAAGTTAGGATTAAATCGAACAACTGGCGAGTTGTCAGAAAAACCAGGTAAGGACACCAAGGAGTCAAGAGGATCAAGGTGTCTTGAAAAAAAAATACTGTTTTTTTTTTTTTTAAAACTGACATTCCTAGGGGTACATATGCATTGAATGTGAGGTTCATAGCAAAGAAACCCTTTCTGAAAGAGTGCATAACCTAAAAAAACACAGTGAGCTAATTGTGCGGTTAGTTTGGTTCTTTCAGAAGGAGGCAAATGCACAAAGCAAACTGAGCCAAAAACATGAAGGTCATCATAGGATGCATAAGACTTGTACAATCGGTAATATGGGCTCTAATTTTCAATAGATGTTGATGGCATACAATTTATAAGATGAACTGCGGTGGCCAGTGCCTCAACCCAAAAACGGGTAGGAACCGATGATTCAAGAAGAATGGAGCGAGTGACATCAAGGAGATGTCTATTTTTTCTTTCAGCAATTCCATTTTGCTGTGGAGTATAAGGACAAGTTCTATGAGAAATAATCCATTTTTGTTGTTATGGTATTAGAGCCAGGGATCTCGAGTTCAAAACCACGTAGGGCAAAAATGCCCCATGCCGCGTTTTGAATTTGTGGGGGCGCAAATGCACAAGGCAAGAAGGCCCCATGCCGTGTTCTAGTCTTGTGTAGGCGTGTGCTTCGGTTCCAGGCGGTGTCCCGCCCGAGTGGGGGAGTTAAGTAGTTGTTTGTGCAGTTTCCTATAACCAATTGGTTTTAGGATTACTGGCCAGCAACTCTGTCATTCATGCTGGCTATTTATTTCGCAAACCAAAACTCTGCCTACCAGCTACCTCCATCCATGAACATATTGTATGGGAATTACATATTGGTAGATGTAGTGGACACTTAGACCATGACAAGACCCTTGACCTTGTTGGCGACGGGTACTTTTAGCCTAAAATGAAATCATATGTTATTAAAATCTGACTTATGCAGGGTTTGTCAACTCACGAAGGGAAATAAAAAGAATACATGACTCTATCAGCCCCTTCCAATTCCACATGCGCCGTGGATAGTTATCATCATGGATTTTGTTCTAGGTCCACCGAAGACAACAAGGAAAGTTGATTCTATATTTGTCGTGGACGATCGATTCTCCAAGATGGCTCACTTCATACCATGCTCAAACTCTTCTTATGCATTGAAGATAATCCAATTATTCTTTTGCGAAGTGGTACATCTTCATGGGCTCTCAAAGACAATTGTGTCAGATCGAAATACTAAATTTATGAGCTACTTTTGGAAGACACTTTGGCTGGCCAGAGGACGAAGTTACAGTTCTCCAGTGCTTACCATCCACGAACTAACGGCCAAAACAGAAGTGGTGAACTGCAACTTGGGCAAGTTGTTATGATGTTTGGTTCTAGATCACATAACCTCTTAGGGTCTGGTCTTACCAATGGTTGAATTTGCTTAAAATAATTCAGTCAACAAATCTACCAGGATGTCACCATTTCAAGCCATGATGGGAGTTCGACCGCATCTACCTGCCGATTGAGCTCCATTACCAGTAGAATCCAGACCGAGTGGTGAAGCATAAGATTTTATCCGGCATATGCAACAAGTACAAGATGAGGTCAGACATAACATCGCCACCAATAATGACATCTACAAGCAACATGCTGATGCACGTTGCCGTTTTATCTAGTTTGCACAAAGTGACATGGTAATGATATGGATACGTCCGGATTGACTCCCTCCAAGAGTAAATAAGAAGTTGTATCCTCGCAATGCGTGTCCCTTTAAGATCTATGCCAGATGCTCCTTTATTTTTGAACTACTAGTTAGTCTTGCTTATGAAAATATAAGAGTAAAAAAGGTTCCTGGAGACTGTGAAACACTTTCATCTGATGGGCATATCTCTGTATAGAAACCGGGACTTTACCCTTTTGGGTGGGGAACATCTCAATTGAAATCGGGTGATCCCATGAAGGAAACGGGCATAGAGGCGAGGGACCATACCTAGCCAGATCTACTCTTTCCGATGCTTATGTCCTTGAATTACCTGTAGAGCTAGGCATCAGTTCCACTTTTAATGTGGAGGATTTAACTACCTATCGTGGACATCACTTAGATGAAGGCCTTGAAGAACACATCCTATCTCAACCGCCTAATGCACCTCCAGATGATAAAATTGTTGATGTGCTTGATGATCAACTCGTGTCTACACACCGCGAAGGTTTTCAAAACTTTCTCGTTTGATGGAAAGATCGTCCCATCTCAGATGCCTCATGGATCACTGCGACTGATTTTCAGTGCATCAATCCAATCCTGTATGAGCGTTATCAAGCAATACACTCGCCGGAGTCGAGTTCTTCTAAGGCGGGGAAAACTAGTGCTCCACTAGGCCTGGCCCAACCCATTGGATCAGCCCACAAATCCTAATGGGAGTAACTGACTATTTGTGGGAAGCTATCCTACTTTAGAAGTTATCATAGTAGTTTCCTAATTGCTTTAGTATTTTGGATTGGTAGGTTTATTAATTTAGGAATTCTATGTTTGGCAATTGGAGTCCTAATGGAAGGAAATACTATTTGATCTTTTCTATAAATATGTAAATCCTCTTCTGGTATAGACACCGCTCTTATTATTGAATGGCAGATTTCTAGTTTGGCTTCTTGATCGTGCATTGTTGGCTGTTTCGAATCCATCTGGATTTGGCCAAATCCCCACTGGGTTTGGTATATTCCCAGGCTGCATCGCTGTGGCATGTCCACAGCTTGCCAACTGGGTTCTGGTGGAGGTGTGAATCTGTGGGCAGCAGAATGTCATCCAAGACAGCTGTAAATTATTTTATCAGAGTGGAATTGGAGTTCTAGTAGGTACAATAATGATATCAGAAATGTTGGAATAGGTACTGCAACAACAAGCAAGATTTTTGTTCATTGATTAGCTACTCTATAATGGAAAACATAGAAAGTCTATTCAGTGGAAGGAACAGGGACGAGAATAACAAAACCAGAACAAGCACTCGGCAGGTGGCATTGTGGCTCAGGTTGGATTGAATGCTCAAAGGAAATGCTTGATCGGGTTAGATGAAGTGCACAGGTGGTTGTGCAAGACTGGGCAAGGGAAACTTGTGCAATGGAGATGGTAGTCGCACCAATTGCAACTGATATTCTGTTTCACTAGTCAATGGTTTTATTTTTAGTCATGCAATAGTAACATTCAGGTAACCTTACAACCATAGCTTATTTTTAATAATAACAATCTGGTAAGGTCATCCTGTTGCGCCTTGCATGTGCGTGGGGCTCACCTGCAACTGGTATTCTATTTCACTAGTTGCTGGTTTTATTTTTAGTCATGCAATAGTAACATTCAGGTACTTGTAATCATACCCTACATACGCATATAAAATAACAATCTGCTACAGCCAGCCATCCTGTAGTGCCTTGGAGGTGTGTGGGGCTCACCTTGGGCAGTGGGTGTAGAGGATATGGGGGGGATGGAAGGGGGACCACGAGATTAGGGATAAGTTTCACATCCACCCTATAGTCCTGAGGCCTTGATATAGTCGAATTTTAGAAGACTTTAAATCACAGCTGCAGATGGTTAGATAGGCGAAGAAGAATCGATTGCGGATTGAATTTCTGCTATGGCCGAAGCTTTTTTGGGGGGGATTGTATTAATCAAAGCATTGAATTACAAAGGGCATATATTGAGAAGCAAAGAAAAATACAAAAGAAAGCAAAAACACCATCCAAAGCATTCATGGAGTAATTTGGGAAATATAGGAAGGCCCGCAAGGGATGGATTAAGTATTGATCAAATAATGGGTCTAAAACAGATCAAAGAAACACATGAAATCAGATTATAGGAGCTGTTTAGAATCTTTTGATAAGGAATAAAACTGTAAGGGTCTTTCTGCAATTTGCAGAAATCCATTTTGCAGAAGCAAACAGAAAACATGCTATTTCTTTGGGCATTAATATATGGATCTTATTGGACCCAATCCGAAGGAACCTAGTTCTATAGACTGGACTCCCTTTCTTAAAAGGGTGGGAACATAGAAGACACAAGCAAGATAGTCTAAACTGTTCTGGATTCTCTAGCTGTTCTGGGTGTCTACTGCAGCGTGGGTTCTCCAACCCCTTCCTCCTCCTCTTCTAGCTATTTTTAAGGAAATGAGATGCAGTACGTCGGAACAGTGCAGCTGTGCGTGAAAGAGATGATGCAAAAAGGGTTTTGCTTTGAGGGAAAACCAATCTCCAAGTTCTCAGAGAGATAAAGATTCAGTGCTGTTTATTTACATGTTAGTCACGACTCTAATATAGAGAATACAACAGAAAGAAAACAGAAGAAACGTTGCAATGGAACGTTGGGAACTAACTCCTAAAGATAGCCAAAACTAACTCCTAAAAGATAGCCACTTTCCTAACAAACAGCAATGAAGCCAAAACAGAATACGACCCTTTCAGTGCCGGGACTTATTCAAAACATTACATCCAGACCAGCCAATGTGCATCTCAGCATGGGACTGCTTCCAAAGTGCGCCATGATCAGCCGTGATCAGCTTACACACATAACAGCTCCCCCCCTCTAGTTTCGCCTTTGTCCTCAAGGGCCAGTCCAGTAAATTGATGTTTCATGTCCTGAAGATCTTCCCAAGTTGCATAAACTAGAGATAATCCTTGCCAATGGATTAATACTTCTTGACAATCCTTCCACACCCTATGGTCTGAATTCTGAAACTGCCTATGGAGTAGGAAGTAAGGAGGCATCATCTTCATGAATATCCGGAAGTGAAGGTTGGGTTGAGGTATCTGTACCAATTTTCTTCTTAAGAAGTGAAATGTGAAAAACTAGGTGGGTGTGGGATCCAGTTGGAAGTTCCAATTTGCAGGCCATGGGCCCAATCCTTTGGAGTACCTTGAATGGCCCATAGAATCTGGGTGAAAGTTTAAGATTCCTACGCAGAAAGAGGGAGGTTTGTCGATAAGGTTGGAGTCGTAAATAGACCCAGTCACCGACATTAAACTCCTATCCTTACGGTGTGTATCAAAAACTTTTTTTCATCCGTGATTGTGACTCCTTCAATAGGGCCCGTAGTTCCGCTAGGATTTGGTCCCTTTCTTTTAATTCCTTATCCACAGCTTCTAACTGGGTTGTGCATGGCACATAGGAGAGCAGTGTTGGCGGTAGTCGGCCATAAACCACCTCAAATGGGGTTTTGCTTGTAGATGAATGTAAGCTAGTGTTATAGCAGTACTCAGCGCATGAAATCCATCGTACCCATTCATTGGGTTTAGAGCTTGTGAAACATCGCAAGTACATCTCAACCATCGGTCTGTGGATGATATGATGAGCTGAAGTTGAAATCCGTCCCATTCAACCTGAAATTTTCCTTCCAAAAGGCGCTGGTGAATGTGGGATAACGGTCACAAACAATGGATTGGGGCATTCCATGTAACCTAAAAACTTGATCAAAAAATATTTGAGCTACAGTTACTGCTGTGTACTGTCAACCACAACAAAAATTGTGGACTTCCCTTTTGAGGAATGCAACCCATCTATGAAATCCATAGAAATATCTGCCCATATTTGCATGGGTACTGGTAATGGCTGAAGTAGTTCTGCTGGAGTCGTATTTTCAGATTTGTGACATAGGCAGGTGTCACGTTGCTTAATAAGACTTTGATGTGAGCCCTCATTCCTTTCCAATAAAAAATTGAGCGGACCCGATGCAATGTCTTATGGTAACCCTCATGAGTGCTGGAGTGGATTTCTCGAATAATTGGGAGAATGAGAGGAGAGTTTTCCCTTAAGTAGATCCAACCCTTAAAGAAAAGAACTCCCTCTTTGTAGGCCCACGGCCCCACAGCTTCCCCCTCTTACTGGTTGTAAAATTGAAAGGATCTCCCCATTCTCTTCTCGTCTTGATAATGCATCAGCGACTGTTCTCCCGACCTGGTTTATATTCGATGGTAAAATCGTAGCCCATTAACTTGGTGAGCCAACGGTTTTGGGCTACCGTGGTAATTTTCTGGTCCCATAAATATTTTAAGCTATGTTGATCTGTCCGTAGTATAATAAACCATTGGCCCAGAAGATATGGCCTCCGTTTTTGAACTGCTAAGACCAGAGCCAGTATTTCTTTTTCACATGTTGCTAGGGTCAAATTTCTGCCATGCAAAGCTCGACTAAAAAAAGTAATTGGGCGGTGGTCTTGAATCAATACTCCCTCAATACCTGACCCAGAAGCGTCGCATTCAACAATATAATCCTTCGAGAAATCAGGGGGTGCCAAGACAGGAGATTGGGTCATGGCATACTTCAATTTTTTGAATGCCTTCTCTGTCTCTAAGTTCCACGAGAAGGAATCTTTTTAAGCAGTGAGGTAAGGGGGTTAGCCAGCTTCCCATACCCCGGAATAATTTTTCAGTAATACCGGTCAGCCCAAGGAACCCACGTAAGGCCTTAAGGGTAGTGGGCTTTCGCCATTCAAGCAAGGCTGATATCTTGTCAGGGTCCACAGCAACACCGTGCTTGGAGATGATATGTCCAAGATAATTAACTTGAGTCTGCCCAAATTGACATTTCTCCATTTTCACAAATACCTGATGGGCTCTCAAGACAGATAAGGCAACTTCAACGTGGTATAAATGGGCATGGCTGGTCTTGTAGCTTGGACATCGGCGCACAAGCTCTCCCACAGGCCGCTGATAAAGCAACCCACCTGTTGAGCTGGTTCCAATTTCCCTGCACGAGTGACAAGTCTCTCAAACTGAAGTCGATATTCTTTAACTGTCCCAGTTTGCTTGAGCTTTGTCACGTCTCCAAAGAAATCATCAAATTGGGTGGGGCCGTATCTGGCATGCAAGCCCTCCTTGAGCATTTCCCATGAGACTACGTGTTTTGATCTTTTAGCAGTTGATACTGACGGGTCAGGTCCAAGTGACCCAATCCATATTGACTTGGGACCAAAACTCATGACCCGATAAGGTCCAGGCCCAACCCATGAGCTTGGTCACGTCATCACAAAACACCCAGAAGCCTCATCATTGCTTTAGAATTAGTAAACCCTTATCCCCACCTATGCTACCCAGACTAGCGGAGAATATCTCAACTTGCTCCATCGCACGAAGGTGATTCGGAAGCTCCATCAAAGTAGTAATGTAGTTGCTGTAAAGTCGTCCCCATTTGTTAGGGAAAGACTATAAATGGAAAGCCCCACCAACACTGTGGGAAGAGAGAGAAAAAAGACTCTAATCTTTCTTTGTAATCTTTGTACCATCGGAATATAGAAGAACTCGGCGACCCAGCCATTCATGAGTGGACGTAGGTCAAGCTGACCGAACCACTATAATCCTTGTCTCCTCATTCATTTCTCTTTATTTACTGCATTCATTTTCCGTCACTCGACTGTTGGTGTGCAAGGCTGATTTGCGCATCATCAGTTTGACGCCGTCTATGGGAAGACTAAAGTTCTCACTTGGAAGAAATTTCTCAACTAGACCTATGGTGATCAATACTAGATCAAAGAATAGACCGGGAGATAATCCAGAGCGAGAGGGGGAGGATGCTCCTCCACATAACAACACTGTCCCGGGCGCTCCTATTCCCACTCCTCAGCAAATGTTGGAGACCATGCAGCAGCTAGTTACCCAAAACCAGTAGATCCTGCAACTCATGCTTGCTAGGCAAGGGGAAGCACCAGCCGGAGGACTACAAAGAGCGCCACGCCAAGGGCGCCGAGGTGCTCCACATCTGGGCGCCCATGCCAACCGGGGCGTCCCTATTGGAGTCTCTCAAGGCCTCCCTCCTGGTGGAGCCCTTCATGAAGCACCTCCACCTCCACCTCCACATTCTACCTCTCATAGGGAAGATCTTTCTTTCCGAGAAGGTGGGAGTGAAAACCAAAGCATGGAAGATGAGAGTCATTTCCAAGGCCAGTCCAGAGAAGCCCCCAATCGTTGGGACGAGAAGATCAAGGAAATGTAGAATCAGCTTGGTGATGTCTTCAATGCCATGAAGGCGCAGGGACCAGAAACAGTAGACTACCTTGTACAACTAACGGACACACCGTTCAAACCCGGCGTGGTGAACTACCCACTTCCTCAAAAGTCCAAAATGCCAACCATGGAGACCTTCGATGGAACAAAGGATCCACTGGACCACCTGGAAACTTACAAAACTTTAATGCAACTACATAACATCTCCGACGAGATTATGTGTAGAGCATTCCCAACCACATTGAAGGGTTCCGCACGGCAATGGTTCTCCAATCTAACCCCAGCCTCCATCTCCGCCTTTGCTGAGCTAAGCAAGTCCTTCGTATCGCACTTCATTGGAGGACGCCGCCACCAAAAGCCTGTCACACACCTGCTCAGCATAAAGCAGGATAAAAATGAGAGCCTCAGGAGCTACCTCACTCGTTTTAACAAGGAGGTACTCCAAGTTGAAGAACCCGATGATAAGGTAACCATGACGGCCTTCTTGGGAGGCCTCCGCTCGTCAAGTTTCATGTTCTCGGTGATGAAGCACCCACCAAAAAGAATGCCAGAGCTGCTGGCAAAGGCCCAAAAGTATATGAATGCCGAGGACATCACAAGGGCAAGGCGAGGTGAGTCCTCCAAAGCAAGAGAAAAGGAGAGGCAAGGGGACAGAGACGACAGGAAGGAGAATAGCAATAAGCGAAGCAGGACAGAGAGGATACCTGTCAAAGACAGACTCGGACCAGCTCCTCAGAGAGACAGACAAGCCTTCACTCCTCTCAATGCCGCAGTCGGACACATCTTATTTCAGATCCAAGATGATCCCGCTGTAAAATGGCCAGGGAAGATGAAGTCTCCCCCAAACCGCAGAAATCCGAACAAGTACTGTCGCTTTCATCGCGACCATGGCCACGACACTGACGACTGCTATGAACTCGAGGCAAATTGAGGACCTCATTCAGCGTGGACACCTTCGCCAGTATGTCGCTGGTAGGGTCCAAGCGCCGTCACCACCCCATAACCGAGAGAATCAACAGCCCTTTGGAGAAATTCAAACTATTTCCGGAGGATCGGCGGAGTCACTCTCAGCCATGAAGGCCCACGCTAGAAAGGCCAGGCACACTGATGAAGCGCGCCCATCCAAAGCGCCCAAGCATGGTGACGGCGAGGTCATATCCTTCTCGGATAGGGACTTGGAAGGAATATAGCTCCCCCATGACGACCCACTGGTGCTCACCCTGACAGTCGCCAATTTCCAGGTGCGTAGGGTCCTAGTGGATAGCGGCAGTTCTGCGGATATCCTGTTTATAGATGCTTATGACAAGTTGAGCCTAAGCAGGGAAAGGCTACGGCCTGTCAAGTCACCCCTCATTGGATTCTCAGGGGAGAAAATGTATCCCCTAGGAGCAATTATGCTGCCAGTCACAGCCGGAGTGGCACCCCGAAGCTCCACAGTTATGGTCAATTTCTTAGTAATAGACTGCCCATCAGCTTACAATGTCATATTGGGGCGACCTGCTCTCAACACGTTAAGAGCTGTCCCCTCCACCTATCACCTCATCCTCCGCTTTCCAACCTCTAATGGAGTCAGAGAGGTCAGAGGGAACCAGGTAGCAGCAAGGGAGTGCTATGTCTCCTCAATGAAGGCCAAAAAAGCCACAGGAAGCATTGCAAATTGAGACCTTTGACCTAAGGGATGACGCCACCACTGAGAGAGGAGAGCCAGTGGAGAGACTCACCCCTGTGGTCTTAGACGAAGGGCATCCAGATAGAAGAGTATACCTTGGCTCTTCTCTTCTAGAAGATCTTGGTCACCAGCTAGTAGAATTTCTAAAGCATAGCATGGACGTCTTCGCGTGGTCGCATGCGGAGTTAGAAGGAATCAACCCTAGCGTCGCCACCCACTGCCTCAATATCGATACTCGCTACAAACCTGTTCGACAGAAGCTGAGGAGCGCTTCCGCTGAAAGGGCTCAAGCAATAGGCGAGGAGGTGAGGAAGCTAGTTGAAAATGGGGCAATCAGGGAAGTGGCATATCCTAAGTGGCTCTCAAATGTTGTGATGGTAGCAAAAGCCAATGGAAAATGGCGCCTTTGCGTTGACTTCATTGAGCTCAACAAGGCGTGCCCAAAAGATAGCTACCCGTTACCACGGATTGACCTACTCATTGATGCCACGGCAGGACATGAACTGCTCACTTTCCTGGACGCATATTCTGGATATAACCAGATCAGCATACACCCCCCGGACCAAGAAAAAAACATCGTTCATCAGAGTCATGCCCTTCGGGCTAAAAAATGCAGGTGCAACCTACCAGCGATTAGTGAACAAAATGTTTCAGTCCCAGATAGGGCAAACAATGGAGGTTTATGTGGACGACATGTTGGTGAAGAGCCTCGCCGCAGCAGATCACATTGACCATCTTCGAGAAACTTTCAATGTTCTCAGGTCATATCGCATGAAGTTGAACCATGCGAAGTGCGCCTTTGGCATAGGATCAGGAAAATTCCTAGGCTTCATAGTCAACCAGAGGGGAATTGAAGCAAACCCCGATAAGATCAAGGCTATCCTCGACATGAAGTCGCCCTCCTCCACCAAAGAGCTCCAGCGACTTAATGGAAGAATTGCAGCACTTAACAGATTCATCTCCAAATCTGCAGACAGATGCCTACCCTTCTTCAAAACCCTCCGGAAAGCCTTTGAATGGGGACCAGAGGCAGAGGAGGCCTTCCAAGGACTCAAGGCTTACTTGGCCACACCTCCCCTCCTTTTTCATGCTGCGCCAGGTGAAATCCTGTACTTGTACCTCTCTGCCTCCTCAACAGCAGTCAGCTCCGTCCTCATCAGAAATCATGGTGGAGTGCAAAAACCCATTTATTATGTGAGCAGGGCGTACCGGGGGGCAGAAATTAGATACTCGAAGTTAGAGAAACTGGCGCTCGCCCTCATCTCGACGGCAAAACGCCTACGGCATTATTTCCAGAGTCATACAGTTGTTGTGATTACGGATCAACCTTTGAAGGGAGTCTTGGGGAAGCCGGATGTGTCTGGGAGACTCCTTAAATGGGCAGTTGAATTGGGTGAATTCGATGTCCAGTACCAACCAAGGGTGGCCATCAAAGCACAAGCATTGGCAGATTTTGTAGCTGAGTTTACACAAGCAGAAGAGGAGACAGATGAACTCGCCACGCCCCTACAAGGTGGTTCTCCACTCTGCGAGGACAAACAGGGGGTCGCCCACACAACTCCATGTCTCCAGGCCCGACCCATGGGAGACTAGACATCCCTAGGCGCCCAAGACCTGGACGCCCATTCACTTCCTGATAAGGGCGCCCGAGCAACTTCTACCTTGGGCGCCTTGTTGATTCTTGGTTCCCAGCCTGGCGCTCAGAGTCACTCCAGGATGTCCGATTCTCCCTCGTCACCAATATGGAAGCTTTATGTTGATGGCTCCGCGACAGTAATGGAAGTGGAGTGGGCCTCGTTTTGATCAGCCCCGATGGTACACCCCTTAAGTATGCGGTGAAGTTCCACTTTACAGCCTCTAACAATGAAGCAGAGTATGAGGCTCTCTTCTCTGGTCTGAAATTGGCGGTCAAAATGGACGCCCGGTACCTCACCGCTTATAGTGATTCTCAGTTGATGGTTAATCAGGTAAAAGGCGAGTTCGAAGCAAAAGGAACAAGAATGCAGGATTATCTCAGCATGGTGAAAAAACTAATCCCGCGGTTCCAATATTTCCAAATCTGTCATATCCCTCGGGAGAATAACATTGCCGTGGATGCACTCGCTAGGCTCGCCTCATCCCTAGAGACCCCATCAGGCGAACCAGCATTCTTTGGGCACTAGTTCGAACCAAGCCAGTTGGATGAAAGCACTGCAAGCATCAACTGTACTACAGCTGAAACGAACTGGATGACCCCGATAAGGGCATACCTTCAAGAAGGCACACTGCTAGAGGACCCCCTTGAGGCAAGAAAGCTGAGGATGAGATCTTCCAAATTCACCCTCTTACAAGATATCCTCTACAAGAAAGGCTACTCCTTACCGTTGTTGCGGTGCCTCTCGCCTGAAGAAGCTGACTATGCCCTGCGGGAAATCCATGAAGGGATTTGTGGGAATCACTCTGGAGGACGCTCCCTTGCCCACAAAGCACTTAGGCAAGGTTTCTTTTGGCCCAGCATGCTAGCGGACACCAAAGAATTTGCAAAAAAATGTGACAAATGTCAACGATTCGCCACTGTGCCAAGGCAGCCATCAGAAGAACTCACAGCTATTATGAGTCCATGGCCTTTCTCCAAATGGGGAATTGATATCTTGAGCCCCCTTCCTTTGGGTAGAGGACAATGCAAGTTTGTAGTGGTCGCTATCGACTACTTTACAAAATGGGCGGAGGTAGAACCCCTGGCGAGGATAACAGACTTCAAGGTGAAAGACTTTGTCTGGAAAAACATAGTCTGCCGTTTTGGGATCCCTCGTGCCTTTGTCAGTGATAATGCAAAACAATTCGATAATAAACTCTTCAATTCATTCTGTTCCGACCTTCAGATAAAGCAGCCCCATTCTAGCCTGGCACATCCACAGGCAAACGGGAAGGCATAAGTCATGGTAAGAACAGTCTTGCGTAGCCTAAAGACAAGGCTCGAAGGAGCGAAGGGTCTTTGGGTCGACAAGCTCCCAGGAGTATTGTGGGCCTATCGAACCACGACAAGAACTCCTACTGGGGAAACCCCTTTCTCTCTCGCTTTTGGGACTGAAGCAGTCATCCCTGTCGAGATTGGGATACATTCTCTGAGGGTCCATCACCACGACCCCGACACCAACGAGGAAGGACTTCGCATCAACCTCGACTTGATGGAAGAAGCAAGGGAGATGGCTGACGTCCGCAATGCAGAGTACAAGCGACGTATGGCAAGATACTACAACTCGAGAGTAAAGCCTTGTTCCTTCCAACCAGGAGATCTGGTCCTTAAAAAGGTGATCCTCGCTACAAAGGATTCTCGCAAAGGGAAACTAGGACCAAATTGGGAAGGGCCGTACCTCATAAAAGAAGTGGTAAGACCATGCACTTATAAGATCCAGAACTCTGAGGGAAAGGCCTTACCTCATCCATGGAACGCAAAACACCTGAAGAGGTACTACCAGTGACACATAAAGGGAGAGGAAGCAGTGAGAATTAGGAGTTTGATTTTTTTTTATACTTTTTGGAATATTTTTTGATAATGAGCAGTGAATAAATAAATTTTTTATATTTTACTCATTCTAACAGTTAGGCAATAAAATTGCCTCTTCAAAAAGAAAAAAAATGTATATAATAAAACATATCAAAAAGTCTCGTGTACCCTAATCACTCTCACAGCTGCCCTCCTCATCCTCCTCGCCATCCTCGGTGTCATTAGAGCCTCCATTACCTTCATCAGGCGCCTCGGTTGGCACAAAGCCTGAAAGGTTGATGGCAGGGAAAGCAGCAGAGATCGTCCCTCGAAGCTCTTCATAACCATCAATAAAGGCATCAGCAAGACCATTTGCTAACTCCTGTTCAGCTATGGTAACCCTCTCCTCAGCCTGTGAGGCTCTCTCATATGCCACCTTCATCTCTACCTCCATGGCAGCCTCTCTGAGCATCGCCCTCTCACGGGCCTTTGCAAGCTCAGCCTCACCGAGCGAAGCCCTCTCACGGGTCTTCTCAAGCTCAGCTCCTACCCTGGCTACCCTCTCTTGGGACTTCGAAAGCTCAGTCTCCAGTCTTGTCGCCCTCTCGCGGGCCGCCACAAGATCAGCCTCAGATGCCTTGCCAACAGCCTCAAGAGAGGCAATCTTTCCTTGAGCAGCAGAGAGTTCCTTGTGCATAGCTTCATTATCCTTTTTCAGCTGACCGAGAGATCGGGCTCTCGAGAGTAAGCAGATAGATGCAGTAGAGGCCTGAAGGGGTAAGAAACAGAGGAAATGACAAAATGGATAAAAGAAAACAATGAAAGTCTGGAAAGGGGGGAACTGAAGACACTTACCTGTGCCAGACCTTCCAAGAAGGTGTTGATAATGCCCTCGGTGCCCAAAGTATTAATTTGAGTAACTTCAGGCGGAAACACAAACCTCCCGAGTTTCTCCCTGATAACTAGTGGGTTGCCTAGCATGGGACCAGCCCAAGACGGTACCCCTGTAAAAGTTCCCGAATGAGGAGGATGTAAACGAGGAGCAGAAGGTGTAGCCGGAGAGGGAGACTCCGGGGTAACAGTAGTGGCTGAGGGGGTCGCCTGATGGGAACACACACGAATCTCTAAAGGAGGAGTTGCTGTTGGGGGAGTCACATCAAGCAACATTGACGGAGAAGCCCCACGAAAGGTACCATCCTTCCTTGCCACCTTCAAAGGAGGAGTGCTCCTACTAGATAGGCGAGCCCCAATCACTTGTCTATCTATTCCTGTGTAAGTAAAATCATAACTTGGATGAGGATTACCAGGTAAACAAAAAGAAAGTAGAAGTCAAGTACCTTTTCTTTTCAGAGGAGATTCCGAAGAGGGGCCACTAGCTCCACTACTCTCTTTGGGTAAGAGAACTCCCAAGTCTTTTTCAGGACAGGCCCTCACGGCCTGCAGCTTCCATTCCTGACTCATGGAGAGCACTGGCGAATCTACAAAAGGATAATGGGTAAGCACATATATACAAAAAAAAAGAGAGAGAGTAGCAAGTGAATGACTTACCAAGTTTTTTGGCGTCACCCCATCGTGTTGGCACCAAAGCCCGATCTGACTCTGATACCCACTCTCCGTCAACAAATAAGAAGCGAGATTTCCAGCTATGACAGTTAGAGCGCAATCCTGTAAGCAGCTTGCCACCCCTAGGGGTAAAATAGTATCATCCCCTGTTGGGGGCTGGAGACTCACTCAAGTTGTAAGCCGCGTGAAACTCCACAGGTGAAGCATCCTCATGATGCACTCTCCTCCACAATGCAAGGAAGCCTAGCAAGACTCTCCAACCATTTGGCGCTAACTGCCCCGGGGTCAATGAAAAGTAATGGAGAACGTGCCAAACCGAGGAAGGCATAGGAAACCTCAATCCAACTTCAAGCATCTCCTCATAAATTACAATATCGCCAGACGAGTCGTCGTAAGCGGGCTCATCCACTTCAGCTTGACAGCATAACACAGTGGGGGGAATACAATAAGCAGAAGCGATCCTCAAAATATCACTATCAGTAGTGAGCAAGCTCTTTGGACCCGTCGTCGTCAATAACAACTTTGCCTCGATACTTTTTCCGGCGAGGATGCAAAACTCTGCTTGGTATGTTGGCGGAAGGACTATCCCTCCTTTCATCTTGCTCGCCTTGGTCGCACCTGCCCCTCTCGCCGCTGCCCCTGCCTCTGCCGTCGCCCGCCGCAGCCCGCTGCACCGAGCCCTTCGCTGCCGCAGCAGGGACTCCCAGGGCAGGGGCGCCCCGTCCGTCGCTCGCCGCAGTAGTAGGGGCGCCCAGGGCGTCCGTTGCTCGCCGCAGCAGGGGCGCCTCGTCCGTCGCTCGCCGCAGCAGCAAGGGGGCCCAGGGCGGCGCCCCTTCCGTCGCCCTTGCGCTTGGTGTTGCCAGCGGCAGCTGGGGTGCCCGCTGCACGTTGCAATGCGGCGCCCCCGCCGCCATCTTCCACGGCAGCAGCAGGGCTAGCCACCATCGCCATCAACGCAGACACCATCTTCTACATCTTGATGGTTTGGCTGCTCCATAGTGATTGTTTTTTTTTTTTTCCTCTCTTTTGAACAAGAAGAGAATGGACCTTCAAAGCCTCAAAGAAGGATATCCAATCTCAAAGGAAAAAGGGGGAAAGTAGTTCCTATTTATAACCTAGGGTTTCAGAGAGGGAAAGAACCCTGAGCCAAAAGGACTCTCCTATGAAACCCAAAAAGAAAGGGTAGAGACGGGCAATGTCTGGGAAGGCTACAAATGCTTGGAATGAAGAAAGCCTGGATATTCAAAATGCCTCACTTTCAAAGTTTCCTTTGGCGCGAGGCATTGGGGGGCAAATGACGGGTCAGGTCCAAGTGACCCAATCCAGATTGACCTGGGACCAAAACTCATGACCCGATAAGGTCCATGCCCAACCCATGAGCTTGGTCACGTCATCACAAAACACCCAGAAGCCTCATCATCGCTTTAGAATTAGTAAACCCTTATCCCCACTTATGCTACCCAGACTAGCGGAGAATATCTCAACTGCTCCATCACACGAAGGTGATTCGGAAGCTCCATCAAAGTAGTAATGTAGTTGCTGTAAAGTCGTCCCCATCTATTAGGAAAAGACTATAAATGGAAAGCCCCACCAACACTGTGGGGAGAGAGAGAAAAAAGACTCTAATCTTTCTTTGTAATCTCTGTACCATCGGAATATAGAAGAACTCGGCGACCAAGCCATTCATGAGTGGACGTAGGTCAAGCTGACCGAACCATTATAATCCTTGTCTCCTCATTCATTTCTCTTTATTTACTGCATTCATTTTCCGTCACTCGACTGTTGGTGTGCAAGGCTGATTTGCGCATCATCAGATACCACAACTGGGCTTCCCCTTCCAGATGGTATGCTGCCAACAGTACTTGTTCCGCCGTGGCAGTACCTTGGAACTCAAAGAATTGCTCGGCCCAGCAAATCCAGCTCATCGGGTCATTCCTACTGTCAAAATAAGGAAAACCTAGCTTGGCGATTTTAGGGGCAAACGAATGCAACGGACCAGCAGAGCCCCCCCTCTTCCCCCACACATTCATTTTTTATTATGGAGCTTTCACCTTTCTCATAACCTTGGCTAGCAACAATCTGGTCCAAGAGTGTGTTCATGGCCAGGAACATCTCATGCATTTCTTTCAAGATTCGCTCCTGCCCAGAGGAAAGAGAGCCCACCTCCGCTTCAAGTTGATGAAGTCGTTGTTCTGTCATCGCTGGCTCTGATACCAATATGTTGTGGGTGTCTACTGCAGCATGGGTTCCCCGACCCCTTCCTCCTCTTCTTCTAGCTATTTTTAAGGAAATGGGATGCACTGGGTCAGAACAGTGCAGCTGTGCGTGAAAGAGATGATGCAAAAAGGGTTTTGCTTCGAGGGAAAATCAACCTCCAAGTTCTCAGAGAGATGAAGATTCAGTGTTGTTTATTACATGTTGTCACAACTCTTATATAGAGAATACAACGGAAAGGAAAAAAAAAAAAAAAGAAGAAACGTTGCAATGGAACGTTGGAAACTAACTCCTAAAGACAGCCAAAACCAACTCCTAAAAGATAGCCACTTTCATAACAAACAACAACGAAGCCAAAACAGAATACGGCCGTTTCAGTGCCGGGACTTGTTCAAAACATTATGTCCAGACCAGCCAATGTGCATCTCAGCTTCTTCCAAAGTGGGCCATGATCAGCCGTGATCAGCTTACGCACATAACACTAGCTGTCCACAGTTTCTATATATTTGTTCTCTTCCCTTTTAAGTTGATCAATTTTCATGTAATTAGCCATACAAATTCAGGAAAGACTGTTAATAAAGTTATATAAGGTTCTAGCATTCCTTTTCAAAGCTATCAATAGGAAGAAAGACATACTACAGAACTTCGTTTTTTTCAGCAATAGATTTAATAAAGCATATTTCTCTCCCTCAGATTGAGCATTCTCCATCAGATTGAAGGTTATTAAGCATTAATCCCCAAAATAGAGTTGAGCATTGAAATTTATTTTCAGTTCCTTTCTTCTAATTTTTCTGTATTTTGGTGCAGATTGGCCCACAATCCATTGATGAAGATGAAGAAGATTTCATAATGGCTAGAGCTTTGAAGTTGATGGGTGCATATAATTAAGCACATAGGGTTCACATGCATTTGTGTAGGAGATGAGGCCCACATGAGGGTCAAAGTCCAAATGAGGGCCAAAACCAGTCCATAAAAAATATTTCTGGACTGTTGGACTAAACCAGCCCCTAATTGGGACTGCCAGGCCTAAACCAGTGGAGTGTGGGTACACATATGGCCCCCAGCCTTTTGGACCTGAACCTCATCAAAAGAGAGAACTAACTGAGCCTTTGGCCTCTTGACATCCTCCTGAGCCTTGTAGTCACCCAGAATAGGTCCAAGGCCTGGTCTTCTAGCCCATTTGAACCAGGCAACCAGCACACAGTTGTGTCAATATTGCACATGCGCATGCTTGCACAAGTCTCTCCTTCCTTCCGTTGCTTATTTAGGAGTATTGCAATGGTTGGGATTAATTTATCTTGTTTATTTTTATGTAAGATGAATAAATGGGATTTCAAAATGGAACTTCGCAACCAAGATGAATATTAGAGGAGGATGAATATCTAACCCCTTGATAATTTGTTTATGTGTTGCAAAACGGAAGCTCTGAGGAAGAACTGAACCGTTTTAAAGGTTTGTTTTGTTCACCCTTTTATTTTGAAAGCTATTTTGTAAAAAGAAAATCTAGAAAATGAAAGTTTTGAAAATCACCAATTTTAACGGTTTTTTGAGAAAGTAAATAAAATTTGTAATATAATATATTGTGATATATAATATACTTCCATTCTATTATGTGTATATGTATTATGCTTTGGACCTTTATAAACACATATGGTAAAGGTGACTGCCACAAATGTATGTGACAGCCTTTATTTTAAAAACATGTTCAAATATGAAAAAAACATCCCAATTTTGTCCAAATCATAGAAAAATATTCCCCCACCTGACCTCTAGCATCTTTCTACAAAAATCACAATATAGACAGATTTGTTAAAAATGAAATTTGGACCTGTCTATATGAAAAATATGTTTGGGGCAGCAACTCCAGAGGAAGAATGCATGCAGCTTCTTCACCTCTTCATCTTCCATCCAATAACCGATATCATAAATTCATGATGGTGCTGGTCTCATTGTATACAACCAGAACAACCAAAGAAATCACGCGAACATATCCATTAAATACAGAGATATAGAATACACCTTTCTGATGTTTAATTGTTTTAAAATTTTAGTTGAGAGGAGAGCAAAAACACCTTCAAGATCTCTCCAGAAAATCAAACAAAATACGCTAGAAGCCCTTATTAAATCACTCCACTGCCAAGTGGCATCCTTTTTCAATGAGGATCTCCACCTTGACCATACAGTTGTCAAAGTCAGTAGTATGATAAGAAATAGTTTCAAAATGGCACTAAGGGTAAGGGGTCATTAGTTTGCACTCATTTACATATCAAATTTTTTTGCGCTCATTTTCGGATATGATGCTTAAATAAGGTGTGTAAATGGTGCAAGTGAGGCCATTTTCAGCCTCCCATTTACATAGTTGAGGTGGTGGTAAACAGTTATATATGTAACTGCAGCTAAGTGGTGGTCCAGATTGTAACACCCAAACAAGTTGCAGGTTGGGATCACTTCTTTTTTTTTGGCACTTTTGTGTGCCCAAATTCATGGTCCAAACCGTTCATCTTTATTGATCTAATAAATCCTACAACGTTGAATTTCATATCTTAAATGTTCATGGGTTTTGACATATTGTGAAAAAAAGTCCAAAAATTCCCAACCTATAGACCTAATTTCTGGACTTTGGTGGGCCGGGATTCATGATCCGAGTCCTAGCCATTCAATATTCTCTTATTATTGATAGGCATCAAGAAATTCCGTTTTTTTTATCTTAAATGTTCATTGATTTAAAGAAATTTGTGGAAAACGTATCTAAAACCATTGGATGTACTTATTTACTGATCTGAAAATGATGTTGACAAATATGGTCATGTGTTTCACATATGTAACATTTGCATATGTAAAAAATACTTTCATATCCCATGTGTAAAAGGCAAATGACCCCATATGGAAAAAAAAAAGGCATATGAATACAGGAGAAGAGGGAGTATTAGAGGAAGAAGGAAACTAGGGAATCAAGCCTAGTGCGCCAGATCCCATGCAGCAGCAGGAGAGAAAGTAATGAATAAAGGAAATGTTCAGCGATGTGCTGTCCATTGAAGCAGTCATCTATATACTATCTCTCATATAAGGTGAGAGATATCTCTCATAGGAGCATCTCCCTATATATATATATGCATATATTAGTTTGCTCGTGTAATAATAGAAAAACTACATATAAAGTCAAACTGGAAATTACTTCATTCCCTACAAAAACTGAAAGCAACAACATGAGAACAGCACAATTGAAAGGTGCTCACTGTCAAAAGGTTGCAGGGGTTCAGTTCATTACCAATTAAAAAAAGTCAGCAAAATCATGTGGGTTTAAATGGAAATATAATACATAAAGGTTCAACAAGACACTAGTGTTTAAAATCTAACCTTTACATGCTGGTAGCCCATCAATCTGCATAAATAGCTCTCGTGCAGATTCAACTATTCCTGAATGCCCATAATGTGGAAACGATGAGAGAACACTTTGCTTCACCTCAGGGGCTATTTGCTCACTACTGAGTAGACAAGAACAAGACTTTCAGTCCATTGTAGATTTCCAAAAGAAAAATGAGAGAGAAAAAGAAACCGAAAATCAGCCACTTCTTGACAAAACTAAAAATAAGCACCTTCCTGTTTTTCTTTTTTTTTTTTCTTTTTTGATTAGTAAAACCAGCCCCTATTGTTCAAAGTTTCAGTAAAGAAATTAGTTGTGTATGCATGCCATCAAGAAAAAGTAAATGCAATTAAGTAAAATCATGAAAACAAGATAATCACTGGTGACTTAGGAGTCAGCGGAGAGGATACTGTAAAAGGATTATAAATTCGTGGTTTATCGTACTCTGAACACAACTGTAGAATGTTATGCTAGATTTTTCAAAGGTTTCTGAAGTTCATATTAAAGCAAAAAAAGAGATGACTTCTATCAATTCGAAAACCTGGCATGTGCATGGTTCTCAAGAAGGTCTGAATCAAATCAGCTAAAGACTCAATCCCCTGACCATAACAAAGAAAAAGAGATCACCATGCCATTTAGGGACCATTGGAAAGTAAATGACCTACGCGATATGGAACATAACGGTTCCAGACTAAGGGCCTCTTGAGGATAGTTTTTGCAAAGAAGAATCCAGTGGTTCCTAATCTTTTCGACAATGAGAGAGGAGCTGGTTTCAACTAGTAGGGGGGGAACTCTCTCACCTAGCTTTTAGGGTTGCGCCCTAATTGCAGGAACTAAATGATTCTTGTCAACAGAAATATGCCTTTGAAATGCCCTACTTCTAGGATCAATCTACATTTGCAGTAACCATCCCAAAATGAAGTTCATTTTCTAGCCCTTCCTGCAGAAGAACTAAATTAAGAACAGGTGTTCCCCGGCCTCGCCTATCAAGGAGTTATCGGAGGAAGAAAACAATCTGAACAAAGCCCAAACTGGGGTTGTGCACCTAAAAAGAAAAAACAAAAAAAAACCATCATGTCTACAAAATAGCAGCGAAGAGCCTGTCTTCACATATTTACTGATGCAGACTATTAGGGCTTAGCAAGCTAGGTCCATGGCCCAAATTTAGAGCCAGAAAAGAGAATTTCACAGTTGGCATCAGATATCCAAGGCTAATGACAAAGCCTACTTACCTATAAACACCTTTATTTATTTACATATTTAATTGATCAGTAATTAATTGTGATAGGGACTCTTCATTAGAAAATTATTTAGAATAGCATTTTGTCCCTTGGCATTATCCAATGGTTCAGATTTATTAGGCTTTTCTTTTTCTCTTCTTTTCCTGATATACATGGTTGTAAAGAGAGAATGAACCCAGTTCTGTGATTTGAAGAATAAAATTTCATCATAGGGTTTATGCAGTGAAACCTTCTCATAGGGCCGCAGCTCTTGCGCACTCAGGAGTCAGGTTCATGAAACCCTCTATCAAGGTGGGCCACATGCTTTTGTGAAGAAACCAAGCACCATCTGCAACTCTTAGATCTTGCAGGTAGCTGCAGTTCAGAGATTTCATACAGATTTCACAGCCCTGCTTCAGTTTACATGACCGTGATTACATAAAAATTAAATAATATTCAAGCACTTTAACACTGCCCCCTCAAGTTGGTGTGTAGATATCAATCATTCCCAACTTGCTTAAAATACTTTGAACTTGATTTCTTTTCTATTCTTTTTTTTTATATAACATTTAAATTTTATTCCACCAAAAAAAAAAAAAAAAAAACACACTACCGAACAGCTAAGAAAAACGCAACTAAAACAAACTATACATCAAAAAAGGGCCTTTTGTGTAAATGTCCACTCACCACCTGATTCTTAGATCTCACAATAGTTGTGTAAAAAATTCCAGCCTCTATGATGACATTAGTTCCAAATACTCCCAAGCGTAACAACTATTCTCCAAGCCAAAGGCTTTAGGGATAGGGATCCATAGGATCCAAAATGTCTTGGTCCCGTCGAATACCAAAGACAAACCACCGAGAGAGTATCTGGAGAAACTTTATTAATCAATCAACTTCTTGAATGAAAGAGATTACAATCCTTTAGTCTATTGCTTTCCTAATTCTATTCTTGGAAACAACTCTAATTAAAATAAACTCTAAATCAAATCAAATAAACCTTTCTAATTACTCCCAAAATTATCCCTAGATTTTAGCTATTACAAATATTCGGAGGCTTGATTTAGAAATCAAGCACGTTCTAGAAATCCTCATTTTAGTGGGCTTCAGTGGGCTTAGGCCTTCTGCTGAAACTTTTGGGCTCGGCCCAATGGATTGGCCAACTATGGATCTGGCCTACATCAGTCCTCGAGTTCGGTAAATGTCCTCCAGGGTCGAAGATACCCCAAAGCCAAACCAAGCCTTTTCCCACTAGGTGGGGTCGGCTATATGGATTTGACGACGCCAATCAAATCTGTTTAGGGCCATGTCCTCCGTTAAACCATGTAGGCAAGGTCATGTTTAATAGTTTCTTTCCAACTTCTCTTAGGTCTCCCTCTCCCTCTCCTACTCCGGGCAATCTCCATGCTTTCACACATTTTAACAGGTGCCTCCGTTGGGCGCCTTCTAACATGGCCGAACCATCTCAGTCGATTTTCTCTCATTTTATCTTTAATCGGTGCTATTCCTACTTTGCCCCTAATCTCCTCATTCCTAATCCTATCTCTCCTTGTGATCCCGCACATCCATCTTAGCATTCTCATCTCCGCAACTTCCATCTTCTTAACATGATTATGCTTTACTGCCCAACACTCTGATCCATATAACAACGCTGGACGTACTGCCACCTTATAATACTTTCCTTTAACCTTGAGGGGGACTTTCCGATCACACAAGACCCTTGAAGCACTCCTCCATTTGGCCCACCCGGCCTGAATCATGTGACTTATATCAGTATCAATCTCTCCATCCTGTTGCACCATAGATCCAAGGTACCTAAAGTTTTCTCTCTCTACAATCTTTTGTGTGCCCAAACTTACTTCTAAGTTACCAAGTGTCCTACTTTGACTAAACTTGCATTCCATTTATTCCGTCTTGCATCGACTTAGCCTAAACCATTTTGTCTCTAACGTTTTCTGCCACAATTCTAGCTTAGTGAATCATTCACTCCTTTTCTCATTTCATCCACTAAAACAATGTCATCTGCAAATAGCATACACCACGGCACATCATCCTGAATATGTCTTGTAATCTCATCCATAACTAGGTCAAACAAGTACGGGCTTAATGCTGAGCCTTGGTGTAGACTCCTCCAGGGTCGAAGATCAATCGTAAAAAATTCTAATTCTCTTGTTGGTCTTCATACTCTTTATATAGCTTTGGAAGCTTGATTCAATCTTTTCCTCCACTTAGAAGTAGATTGGCAGTGTTCCTTCCTCTAATGTTTGCATTTAGCTCAGATGTGTGTTATGAACATTAGATGCTTCAATTCATGAATTTGTACTAGTAGATCATAATGTTGAATATCATTGGTTGAACCCCGAAGATGAAATCAATATGAGGAATCGCAATGATTTAATCTTCCTTCGCAACCTCTTGAATAATGTATATTTTTCTTCCAAAGATTTAACTGGCTTTTTTGGAAGTGAGCTTATTATTAGATCCATCGGTTGGTCAGTCTCCTTTGTAACCATATCTAAATTTTCAATGTTTGCCCCTAATTCCTTCGCTGATTGCATCTTTTAAACCACTGTCCACGGAAAGAAATTCGGGCCCCTCGTCTTCTAATTCTTCAAAAGTATCATCCATTTTGGGAGAGCTACATGATGTCTCATATGATTTTGCCATGACGTCTTCTATTCTTTGATCTTGCTTCTCAATGTCACCCTTGATATATGTTTCTTCCTTTTGCTCTTCCTTTGCTCTTCAATTGAAGGTGATAATGTAGACGAGGATGTTGTCGGTTACAATGGAACGAGGGAAACCCATCATCGCTCACACAAGAAAGAATATATATTCTTCTCTGTCATGTTGTACTTCCTGATAAAAAAGTCATGGTCGTCCAAGACGAATATGAGCGATATTCACATGGATTACATCACACCGAATTTTGTTTTCACAACCACTAATCTTGAAAAAAAAAAAAAAAAAAACAGCCATATATTGAGTCATAAGAATGATAGAACCATTAGACCATGTGACTTTATATGGTTTAGGCAGCTTCTCAATTGGCCAATGCATCCTATCAATAACCTCTGGCACAAGAAAGTGGGTTAGGGGTACGGTTGTGGCTGGATAGTGGGTGGATGAATGATGATGGGGCATGATGGTGGATGGATGGCCTGATGGTGATGATAATGATGGGTGATGATGAATGATGATAAAATAATAAAATAGAGAGATAGGATACCAAGTTACCTCAGATCAGTGATATGAACGGCGATCCTAGCGATGGATCTTCGACTCTGATACCAATTGACGCAGCGCGTGTAAGGGAGAATAGCCAAAGGACTATTCTCCAGGCCAAAGGCTTAGGGATAGGGATCGACAGGATCAAAAACATCTTGGCCTCACACCAAAGAAAAACCACGACAAGAAAATCTAGAGAAATTTTATTAATCAATCAACTTCTTCAATGTAAGGGATTACAATCCTTTAGTCTATAGCTTTCCTAATTCTATTCTTGGAAACAATTCTAATTAAAATAAACTTTAAATCAAATAAAATAAAACTTAGTAATTACTCTCATATTATCCCTAGGTTTTAGCTATTACTAACATTCGGAGGCTAGATTTAGAAATCAGGTACATTCTGGAAATCCCCTTTTTAGTGGGCTTCAGTGACATTTTGCTGAAACTTCTTGGCCAATAGGTCGGCTGATCATGGATCTGGTTTGCATTGCTATATGAGCTTGTGAGTCAGGCCTGAATACCTTGATCTTGCGCTTGGAAGCCTTGTAGGCCTTTTGTATCTCTACAGATTGTGCTAGCTTACTACATTGTCTTCTAGGTAACCAGATTACCTCCAACAAATGTGCATTATTCAAAAATGGAGCACCTATCTGTCAAATACAAGATGGCTCAGGCCCACTTGGGCCCAATATGGTGACATCCAATCTCGTTGGATTTGGTCAAACATTGCACTGATTTCTTTCCTTCCTTAATTTGATTGTAATCAGATTTAGTCTAATACTCTTTCCTTAATTAGATTGTAAATAGATTAGCCTGATTTGTAGAGCTGATTTGTAGCCTGATTTGTAGCCTTTGATAAGGCCTCTGTACTCTATATAATGGGAGAAAATCTCCAATGAAAGAGACGAAATTATAAATCAAAATCTCTGTTACATGTTACGTTTGTTATGGTATCAGAGCGAAGTCAGTTTTTCATCGTTTGAAAAACCTCAAGAAATCTTCCAGAGAGAAATTCTTCTCTCTCTCGTGTAGCAAACAGATCAAGGATCTGTCCTGGTTCCAGAAATAGCACAGATCTGCAACATCTTGAAGTCTGATCTCTGTGGCCCACCACAGATCAGCCCAAGTTCATCACAGTCATCCTTCTATCTTGATCAACAGTTACTTCAGAAGCTTGTGGATGTTATTTGACTCAGCAAGAGAAATCAGACAACTGATTTAGGATCTGGGAACTGTTCTCGTCAGGATCTTGGAGCATCTCATCGGGGGACCCACCTGCGATCATCACCAAATCATCAAAGACTCTACAGCCTTGGTCAACCATTGATCCTTGTCTTTTTGGAGATTTTTTCTGATTTTTTCTTAGATCAGAGGTAAGCTTTCTGATCCATCTTGTGATTAGGTCACTGTTTGAAATACTTTTCATCACAGCCGCACCAATTTTTGGATTCTACCTGGATTTTGTTCCAACCTTCACAGTTGGAAAGGGATTTTTATTCTTGTCTCCAGTCCCTCATCTGATCATCCATCCGATCTCCTTGTGGACCCCACGAAGGGATCCAGCCAAGAAATTCTGGTCGTCTGGACTCTTTTTGGATTAAGTTGTTTTTGTGTTGTTGCTTTTGGACACCTCTGTGTACTGTGTGCAGTTTCTATCCTATCTGTGATTTAGATTCTCACCTTCTGGTTCTAGTGCTGTTTAAATGGAGAAGTCAGAAGTGAAATTGATTCAATTTAATGGTAAAAACTATCCTGCATGGGCTTTTCAATTCCAATTATATCTTGAGGCCAAGGAATTATGGGGACTTGTTTCTGGTTCTGACCCAAAGCCTACAGAGGATGATAAAAAGATATCTACTTGGAACACCAAAGATGCAAAAATAAAAACATGGATCCTTGGGGCAGTGGACCCTCATCTAATTCTAAACCTCAAACCTTATACAACCTCCAAGGAGATGTGGGGTTACTTGCAGACAGTGTATCATCAGGACAATTCTGCACGACAACTTCAACTTGAGTGTGAAATTGCAGAATACAGTCAAGGCACCTTGTCCATTCAGGACTACTATTCTGGGTTCCGCAATTTGTGGGGTGGATATGATGGGATTAAATATGCCTCTGTTCCGAATAATGTTCTTAAAACTATTCAAGATCTTCAAGCCTCAAGTCATAGGGACCAATTTTTGATGAAATTGCGTCCTGAATATGAGACTGTTACATCATCTCTGCTGAGCCGGAGCCCATTACCTTCTTTGGATGTTTGTTTGAATGAGTTGTTGCGAGAAGAACAACGGCTTCGCACAAAAGCCCATCTGGAACAAAAGCACACTGAAACCTATCCTGTTGCATACTCTGCTAAAGGAAACACTCAGTCTCTTCAGATCTCACAGTCTTCTCCGACTCCTCAGACTCGTGATATGAGCAAAGTCCAATGCTACTCTTGCAAAAAATATGGACACCTTGCAACTCAATGCAACCAGAAGTTCTGTAACTACTGCAAGAAGAAGGGACATATCATTACTGAATGTCGCCGCCGTCCACAAACTCGGACTCCCAATGCTTATGCTGCCCAGGTAGACTATTTTCCTGCTGACGCTGCATCCACATCTGTGCCTGCACAGCCTGGTTCATCTTCCCCTGCTCTCACTCCCGAATTGGTCCAACAAATGATCATCAATGCTTTTTCTGCACTTGGCCTCACAGGTAAATCAAAAACTCCTTCTTCCATTTGGTATCTTGATTCCGGAGCATCAAATCACCTGACTCATTCCAGTGCACAACTCTCTAGTTTGACAAAATATACTGGCAATGCTCATGTTCAAACAGCCGATGGCGGACATCTTCCTATCACTGCCATTGGAAATATTTCCAGTATCTTGCCCTTAAAGAATGTTTATCATTGTCCCAATTTAATTTCAAACCTTCTTTCCGTTGGACAACTTGTTGAAAACAACTATAATGTTTCCTTTTCTTCCTCTGGCTGTGTTGTGCAGGACCAGATGTCAGGGAGGGAGATCGCGAGGGGGCCTAAAAATGGACGCTTATTTTCTCTTGATCTATCTACTCCGATTGGAAAGAATTCAGCAAATGATTTTTGCTTTTCAGCTCAAAATAATTGTCAATTGTGGCATAGTAGGCTTGGACATCCTAATTTTAAAACCATGTCTCACATGGTTAATTCTGGATTGTTAAACTCAATAGGATTTTCTAAGTTTGTTTCTTTTGATTGTGCTACATGTAAGATGGGAAAAAGTAAAACTCTTCCTTTTCCTGTCTCCACTTCTACTAGCCTTCATTGTTTTGATTTAGTTCATAGTGATGTTTGGGGTATTGCTCCTCATTTGTCTCATGCTCATTATAAATATTTTGTGACATTCATTGATGATTATAGTAGATTTACATGGGTCTATTTTCTGCATTCTAAAGCTGAGGTCTTTAATGTTTTCAAAATGTTTTTAGCTTATGTTGAGAATCAATTTTCCACTTGCATTAAAATTTTACGTTCTGATTCGGGAGGTGAATATGTGTCTACAGAGTTTCAAACTTTTTTACAACAAAAAGGAATACTTTCTCAAAAATCTTGTCCTTATACCCCTCAGCAAAATGGGGTCGCTGAAAGGAAGAATAGACATCTCCTTGATGTTACTCGCTCTCTTCTTATTGAATCCTCTGTTCCTCCACGGTTTTGGACAGAAGCTCTTAGCACTGCTGTCCACCTGATAAATCGATTACCTTCCTTTTCTTTAGCAAATGAGAGTCCTTTTTCTCGATTATACAAAACTACACCATCTTATGATGCTCTGCATGTTTTTGGATCGGTGTGTTTTGTACATTTACCTCCTTCTGAGCGTACCAAACTTACTGCCCAATCTGCTAAATGCGCTTTTCTAGGATATGCTAGTCACCAAAAGGGGTTTTTGTGTTATGATCCTCAAATACGGCGCATTCGTACCTCCCGTAATGTTGTCTTTTTTGAAAATCAATATTTTTTCCAACAATACCTTGAGTGTGACGACTCCCCATCTGTTGTTTCCTTACCTGGTTTTTTGGACAAAACTCCATTTGTGAAATTTGATCCTAAATTCGTGTATCAAAGGCGGAGTAATGCAGCAAACACAGATAGTCCCCCTAACGATCGCCCAACTACATCTGGTCCAACTGGAGACCCTCCCTTGCGTCGATCATCTCGGATTTCAGTACCTCCAACTCGTTATGGGTTTACCCACACTTCCTTGATGGCCACCATGTCTTCTACATCTATTCCGAACTCTTACTCTCAGGCTGTGCAGCATGAGTGTTGGAACAAGGCTATGCAGGATGAATTGGATGCTCTTGCGCAAAATCATACATGGGATGTGGTTCCATGTCCTCCTTCAGTTAAGCCAATTGGTTGCAAATGGATATATTCTATCAAGCTTAAACCTGATGGAACTCTGGATAGGTACAAGGCCCGTCTTGTCGCTATGGGAAATCGGCAGGAATATGGTATTGATTATGAGGAGACTTTTGCTCCAGTAGCAAAGATGACCACGGTTCGGACTATTCTTGCCCTAGCAGCATCCCAATCCTGGCCTCTCTACCAGATGGATGTCAAGAACGCCTTTCTTCATGGCGATCTTAAAGAAGATGTCTATATGCGCATTCCTCAGGGAGTATCATCTATCATCCCAGGTGCTGTTGCCAAACTCCGGCGTTCTCTTTATGGCCTTAAACAAGCCCCCAGGGCATGGTTTGAAAAATTCCAAAATGCTCTTCAGCACTTGGGGTTTCATCCTAGTCCATATGATCCATCCATGTTTCTTCATAATACTTCTACGGGGATTACTGTTCTTCTTGTTTATGTGGATGACATCATCATTACAGGTACCGATGCAGATATGATTCACCAACTTCAGGCCTCTCTTCATGAATCTTTCCACATGAAAGATCTTGGTCCTCTGCACTATTTTCTAGGTCTTGAAGTTCATCAAACTGCAAAAGGCATTGTACTTCATCAACATAAATATGCTCTTGAATTAATTGAAATGGCTGGACTTCAAGGCTCTGCTCCCGTCGATATTCCAGTCGAAGTCAATGTTAAACTTCAGCAAGACAGTGGGGATCCTCTCTCTGATCCTACACTTTATCGTCGCCTCGTTGGCAGCTTGATCTACTTGACGATAACTCGTCCTGACATCTCTTATGCAGTCAATTTAGTCAGTCAGTTCATGACTGATCCTCGGCATCTTCATTTGGCTGCAGTCCGTCGTATTATTAAATACCTAATTCGGACACCAACCCGTGGATTATTCTATCCGGCCAACAATTCCCTGACACTCAAAGCATACTCAGATGCTGATTGGGCCGGTTGTCCGGATACTCGTCGCTCTACCACAGGATGGTGCATGTATCTGGGAGATAGCTTGATTTCGTGGAAATGTAAGAAACAAGATAAGGTCTCAAAATCTTCCACTGAAGCTGAGTATCGTGCCATGTCTGCTGCTTGTTCAGAAATTCTCTGGCTTCGCGGGTTGCTTTCTGATCTCGGATATCCTGCTGATAGTGCCACTCCTCTCTATGCAGACAATACTAGTGCAATTCGTATTACTGCCAATCCAGTTTTCCACGAACGCACTAAACACATCGAGATTGATTGCCATTTTATCCGCGATGAATACAAGCGTGATGTCATTAGCCTTCCTCACATCTCTTCTGAACTTCAAACTGCTGATATCCTCACAAAGGGACTTCCGCGACCTCGCCATCAGTTCTTGGTTCGCAAATTGATGCTTGTGGATTCCCCCGCATCAATTTGAGGGGGGGTGTCAAATACAAGATGGCTCAGGCCCACTTGGGCCCAATATGGTGACATCCAATCTCGTTGGATTTGGTCAAACATTGCACTGATTTCTTTCCTTCCTTAATTTGATTGTAATTAGATTTAGTCTAATACTCTTTCCTTAATTAGATTGTAAATAGATTAGCCTGATTTGTAGAGCTGATTTGTAGCCTGATTTGTAGCCTTTGATAAGGCCTCTGTACTCTATATAATGGGAGAAAATCTCCAATGAAAGAGACGAAATTATAAATCAAAATCTCTGTTACATGTTACGTTTGTTACTATCATCTATAGAACCAGGCCAATCACCATCAGGGTAGCCGACCACAATTGGATTTCCATGATCACTTTAACTTTCCTACGAGTTTTTTATGTCTGTCACAATTTGATCCACTATTTCCATACAATGTGCAACTTCAGTGGGAATGTGCAAAAGGATGCAACTCCTATAAGAATTTAAGAGATACCACAAAGTGATCCCTTCCAATACCTTAGCTCTATATAATTAAGATGGAGAGATTGAGGATGATGTTGAATATGGGATAAGTGTTGAATGGTTAAAGTGGAGATTTGCTTCTAGAGTGCTATGTGATTGGCGCATACCAACAAGATTGTAAGGGAAAAATTAAAACAAAACATCGATTAGACCAGCTATGATCAATGGAGAATAATGTTGTCCCATCAGAAAACAACACATGCAAAGAATGAGTTAGCAAAGATGAGAATGCTGAGATAGATGTATGATAAAATTTGAAAATATATTGAATCAGAAATGAGTGCATTCAGGAGCATTTAAGGGTAGTGTAAGGTCCCCAACCTTACTGCGTCAGTTTGACCCATTAGCGGGCCTGTAGACCAGTTTATTTTGTAATTATTATAATTAATTGCATTGTTAGATATTAGGTGGGTTTAGACCAAGAGTCTCTTTTATTGTAAAAATAGTGTTTGCAAACCTTCGTACGATTCCGAGCGCGTTTGACTCTAGCAGGGGTAGTTTGCAATTTAGGTAAAATTGAGTGTTGTTCCAAAAATATTTCAATCTCCATGATTTTAGGTTCGTTGGAAAGGTTTCGTTGCGCTGATCGTTCTTGTCTCTTGGCTCGTTGCGATCCGACGACCAAAAACCCTTCAAGTAGTCTATTCTTTCACAGGACCCACTTAAAGGGGGCAAATTAGTCTTTTCCTCTCCCCATCCTCTTTAATCAGAGATTAGCCCTAAACCTCTCTCAATCTCTGCAACGAAAGAGAACCAGCAGTCTCATCTCCCTCTTCATCTTCTCAAGCTTCAGAACTCAGCCAAAAGAGGTCCTCTTTAATAATCCGAACCGCTCATCTTCGTTCTCTCGATCTCCTCACTCCATTGATTCAACTTGGTAAGTTTTCCCCACTCTCATCTTCCCACTTCCTTTCTGTTTAGATTTAGGTTTATTCATGATCTTTTTCCTTTTCTACTCTTTCACGTTCTAGGTTGCGTTTAAGCGGGTAAATTTGGGGTTTTGCGTAGAAGACTTCTCCTCCTCAAGTTTCCCCAATTTTCTTCCTTCTTCCTACACAAAGGCAAGAATTCAAACAATGCTAATCTGTGTATATATGTTTGTTCATTGATTTCATGATGTTATTGTTAGTCTACCATAAATCCAAGCTTGTTAAGATCATGGATCAAAATAGCGGCCGTTTCAGGCGTAGCGGTGAAGATGGTATTTAGCGCTATTCACATCCGTAGCGGCCGCTACGGTCCGCTACGGAGCCGCTACACCAGCTACGGGGCTGCTACAGGGTGTGAAGTTTTCCTACTTTTCAAAAAATTTCAAAATGTATAATGATGCTTATTTCTTTTCTTTTTCTCTCCAAATAACATTTTTATGGAACTCTTCTATCAATTTATGTTTAAAAGAACACCAAAAAGCAAACGATCTCGCTGAATTATAGTGGATATAGAGAGTTCTTCTCAAGGTTTCACAGATATACAGGACCTCATACAATGAGGGGACCACTACGCCCCCTTACCTCAGTTACTTTTGCAAAAAAAAAAAAGAACAGTTTCTCTCATTTTCCAATATTCTAGATTTACTACAAAAAAATTCAAATTTTTTTGACAATTTTTTCAAATAGCACCACTACGGTACGTAGCGTTTTGGCGGAGGGACACTACGCCGCCGCTACCGCTATTTTCATCCTTGGTTAAGATTATGGATTTTGGATTTCATGTTAGGTTAGATTAATTGTAATTGGATCTAATTTGTGGTGGAATAGGATTTAATGGATTGTTAGATGATAAATGTAATTGAAGGGAGAGCATGGAGGCTCGGTTTATTCAGGTTTAGCCTTGGAATGGCCGGAGGAAGAAGGGGGTAAAAACCCAAATCGGGGTTTACTGTTCGTAGCCCGATCAATCGAACAGTCTGTCCAATCGACCGGACAGGGGACAGTATCCCTTAACTGGGAGTCGCCCGCTGCCCGATCAATCGGACACCCTATCTAATTGATTGGACTGAGGACAACTGCAGGTAACTGGGAGTCATCTGCTGCCCGATCGATCAGATAGGATACAACTGTAGCTAATTGGGAGGTGTTTGAGATCCTATAGATCAGATGACCTTGTCGAATCGATCGAACCTCCTGTTTGATCAATCGGACGGTGTACTTATAGAATTTGACAACTTCGAATATTTGTAACTTTTAATCCGACCGTTGGATTTCTATGTTCTAAATATCTTTGGAAAGCCCTCAAGACGTAGAATCCAATGGTTTAGTTATCATATTGAGGAAGATATGTGGATTAATGATTCGAACCCTATCCTTTTGGAAAAAGGACTGTGAACTTAGGTTTGTGGCTTAGGTGTTGGATCCCTTGAACTTTCTCTCACATGACGAGTAATGGGAATGATATCGAAGCACGTGGCTTGGTGTGCTTCGGTGTTTGTCCGTGTATTACGAATGGTTTAACCGAAAGTATATGGAATTGATTCAATTGATGTCAAACATGATTGTACACCAATGATTCATTCCTAAAAGCATCATTGGCTCAATTTCCACATGTACTCCGTTAAGTCATGTACGGAACATGGATGGCAACCTTTGCGTAGGATTGGATTGTAACTTCTTCCTTGATTTGTAATCATGTCCATTGATCTCGTCTTCTTGTACACTCACTTGGCATAAAATACCTAATTAATTATGAAACATAAATCCTTGTAGAACTAGAATTTGAACCGAACTTAAAGTGTACTTTAGGACCCTATATCTTGTACTTGATAAACATGTGTGGCTAGGACAGGAGGTTATTCGGTGATTTGGACTTGTCTTGCATCTTGGCTCGAATGGAATAGTCCCTACGCTCGTGTCGTATATCTTGACTAGCCAAACCTGCTTGTCTTGATTGTCCCGTGTCAACACCACACCACTATTATTATCCGACCACGGTAAGATCCACTGTGGGGAGGATTTGCATGTCATGACCAGCTGCAATTTGGGGGTTTTATAAATGGGCCCGTTACGCGAGCATCAGGATGGACAATTGGCTTGGACGGTGTCCATAGTGTTGAATAGCTGAGAGTGGGCTTGGAGCTTGGATCCCCCTGGAGCTGGACTTTGGTATCAGTGATCCGGATAGGACTGCCACTGGTACCCCAGGAGGTGTCTTCCTCTTGATTCTTGCATTCTTACACGTGTGGATGGTGTACATTGCTAGTGATGCTAGGATATCTTCTTGTTGATTCCAGTCATATTTATTCATGCTATATGCTTAGCTCCTTTACCTTGTGTTCATATGATCTATACTTGTCCTTACTCTATTTGATACATGATATACATTGCTATTTTACATTGTTTATTTCTTGCTCAACATGTCGTTTACTCTTGTTACTTGGTGTACAGACACCACAGCCAAGGTACTACGAGCAGGCAGGTGAGGAGATCCTCAACCGGCAGAGGAGGAGCGAGAGTGGCATGCCGATGACATAGAGTAGCGTCATCCTACCCGGCACGGGAGAGACAAACATGGGACACTTATTAGACTTGTTTATATTCATTTATTATTCGTGGTTTGGACCTTTCTATTTACTGATTCAAATGTTTTAAAATGGTCTAGGTTTAGGAATGGCCATTGTTTAAGACTTAATTATCTTTGTCGGATTTATTATTCATTGATTTAACTTTAACATTAATGAGAATAAATTCTTCTATTGCTTTGATTCATAATTATCTGGAAATGTTTTAAATTATACCAAGTTATGCATGTTGTATTAAAAATTGAGGTTTCAAATATATCATCCTCACAGCGAACTTACGATCCTTGGGTTAGAAAGGGCGAAATTTTTTAATTAGCCCTAAAATTCACTCTCCGGATCCGGTTTATTCTCTAATCGAGTTCAGGGGACGTGACAGGTAGCATCAATAGGTGATGAATTAAGAGTAACTAGTCTACGATGATTTGGACATTTTCAACATAGGCCAACAACAGCGCATGTGAAAAAAGTTATATTATGCATGTTGATGGATCCTTAAGGAAAAATGGTAGGCCGAAGAGGACATGGATGAAAGTAGCAAGGATGGATTTGAAGAAGTGCAACTTATCCAAGGAGTTGGCCCAGGATAGACTAGAATGGCAAAACAGGATTTATATAGCTGAAGGTTTTGATAATGATGACGATGCTTTTAGGCGAGTGCATTAATTAAAGGCACTACATGTTAAGTTTGGCCATGTGATGGTCAAATAAATGGCTTTACCCACTGATCTTTGAAGCAACTTGGGATCTTTTAAGGCTGATCCTCACCAACAGATGTCTTCTTGTTTGCATGTCAAAGAAGATCAAGTGGTTTAGCACCTGATAGCATAGATCAAGGGCATATTTCTCCTGGGATAGCAATATGCCTTTACTGGATCATAAACTTCAATTCCCAAAAATATTTCAAGTCTCCTAACGCCTGAATTTCAAACACCTTCCCAAATACTGCTCGAGTTCCATGATAGCAATTTTGTCATCCCCAGTGGCTGTAATATCATCCACATAAACACAGAGAATGATTAAACCCTATTCTCTTCACTTCACAAACATTATATGATTTGAATTACTTTGCTTGAAATCTTCTTGTAGGAGGGGCACAACTAAATTTTCCAAACCATGCACATGATGTGACTACTTAAGGCCATACAAAGCATTCTTCACATGACAAAACTTGCATTGCATCCCTCCCTTGACATATAATTTTGGAGTATATGTAAACATCTTCATGTAGGTTCAACCTAGATTTGCCACAAGAGAGATTATCACACGTATTGAGTTAAGCTCCTGGAGCAAATGTTTTCGAGTCATCTCAACATACACTTAGCTAAACTCTTTAGCAACCAGTCAAGTCTTGTAGCTTGCAATACTGCCATCAGGTTTTTATTTCAGGGTGATGACCTATTTGCAGCCAATGCAACATTTTCCTACAAGAAACTTTTTCAACTCCCAAGTGTCATTATTCTCTAAGGCACTCATGATAATGATTGATAGGATGGTCAATACTTGCTCATTTTTCCTTGGTAAAATGCAATAAGAAGATCTACGAAAGAACTCAGACTAGAATTTGAACTAGGTGATGGTAAGAAATTACTTGATTCATAGCCCACACGATCAGTGGGGTTTGAGAAGAAAGGAGTTCGTCTTGGTGTTCTCGTGTAGATCTGCAGGCTTTTAATAGGTTCTTTACACACTAAAGGCTCTTTATCCATGTCACTATCAATCCCAAGAATAATAGGATCAAAATCAGATAGTTTCGTCCAATTAAGAAGTTGAAAGAACAACCTCAGACACCTCCTTTGAAGGCATTCATGATTCTTCCCTTCAATGGAATAGTATGGAATATCTTTGAAGAGTCCAACATTCATTGACATTTCCTACCGTAATAGGATCATAACATTTTGGAGAATTTCCCACAAATACACACTTGATGACCCTATTTGAGAGCTTTTTGTAATGAGAACCTAAATTACAAACATAGCAAACACGGACAAACAATCTAAACTGCAATACTATAGTAAGCAGAGAAATACTGAACAGATGATCTAGGATTTAAAACTTTATAAGGCAACCTATTAGTAAGATAAAATGCATCCAAAACAGCATCCAGCCAAAAACTTTCAGGAACTGACAAACCACTTAATAAGCACTTTGTAACTTCAAGAGATTATGATTCTTGCACCCCGCTTCTCCATTATGCCGTGGAGTATAGGGGCATGGTGTCTAATATGAAATTCCCTCACTCTCGGATAAGATAGGAATGAATGCGAAAATATTTCCCACTGTTATCACTACGAACAATGTAAATACTGGTACTGAAGGTATTTTTAACCCAATGAAACGACTTAAATGCAGTGAATACTTTATGGTTTTAGATTTCAAAAAATATGTACAGGACATACAAGAAGCATCACCAATAAAAAATAAAAAATAAAAAAAACAACTAAAAGAATCCATTAGAAATAATAGATGTAATGCAAACATCAGAATGTACTAAACTGAAAAACACACCTGATCTTCTGTTCAAACTAACAGGAAAAGCACACCCCTTGTGTTTAAACAAAATACAAGTTTCACAATGGAAATTAACATGTGAATTATCCAAAGACGGAAATAAGGTTTCTGAAACAGCAGTAAAAGGATGGCCTAGACTACAGTGTCATTTGTATAACTCTTCCATATCTGCGTAGCGATTGCTTGTAATTACACCTTTTCAGGTAAAGACTGAAGATATATAATCCATTCTCTTCCCTGCCCGCATCAATAACCTTCCTCATCCTCAGATCATGGAGAACAGTATGTAGAGAGGAAAAAATGTCATACTACACTGAAGCTGTTTAGTAAGGCTTCTAACAGATGAAAGATTTGTGGACAAATTAGGTAAATGAAAAGTAAAGGACAGGGATAGAGAAGGTGAAAATGGAGAGAGAGAGAGAGAGAGAGAGAGAGAGACCTATCATCTGATTAGTGATCCGAGTCAATAATCCAATAATCCAAAAGCCTGAATGAGAAGAGACTTGAAGAAAATTTGATACATCTGAATCAACAAAGGTAGTGATAGAAGAAGATGTTCCCTTGAGTCATCTCCCATACCATGGAAGCATACTCATTGTTAGGTCACTCTTAGGGCGTTTAACTCTATCATTCATAGGCACTGTTGGCTGTTACACTTAACTTCTAGTTGCACAGTACCAGGACCTGTAGCAGCAAAGTTCACATTCTGAACTGGAGGATGTTCATAAAGGTTCCAACATGTATCAACTGTGTGATTCTTAGATCCAAAAATGTATACAGAAATACTCCCCCCACGGCCACCACCATTGGCACCTCCTCCACCTCATTACCTGTTCCCTGACCTCTACTGCCTGTCAGATAATTTTCCTTTGGTGTGACAAAAAGCGAAGAAATTTCTGGAGCCAACCCTGGCATCACAGCTATGTCTTTCATCTATCACAAAACAAGAGAGAATATACACATAAAGATAGCAGAATTGTATTTCCAAAACTCGTTCCCTAAAAGTAAAACTCTTAATTGAGGGTAGCTAAAAACTCAGATAATTGATTATTTTCAATATTTTTTGATGAGGTTCTATGTCTTTCTACCAATGAAAAGCTATGATGCCCAGTTACGGCAGGGACACGCTGTGGGCATAGCAGGGACACGGATTTTATACAAAAAAACGTTAAGTATCGGATATGATACAACACGATACGTTGCCCATTTTGAAGTATCCGTGCATCAAAGATGAAAAGTCTCACCCATCTAGAGGTGCCAATTCTTGTCAGTATCTCCTAAGTTTTGTATAATATTTTTCTATTGTTTTTTTTTTTTCGTCTTGTCATTGAACCGCAATCACCTGCTTTAACCCATAAATTCTAGCAACATTATCTTGGTCAGTGACGAGTTCATGGAGAGTATCTCATACCTTGGCTTTTTCAAGCTATATAACCCTTGACTAATTTCTGGCTCTATAAAATTTAGGAGCCATGACATCACAACATATCATTGACCCCCGAATTTGAATATTTTGGCTCGTCAGTTGGTGGCTCTCCACTTTACCATTGATTTACTTAAATTGCACCGTCCTCCTAGAAACATTCTCACAGCCCTTAACAGTTGATAGAAATTTGTGTCCTTGAGCTTGATGGAGGTAATCAGTAAATTGGGAGTTGGGACTTTCACTGTTAGAGCTGCTCATGGGACTAGTTGATGACAATTCCACCATTATATGTTTTGTAACAATTCAAACTTGATCCAATAAAAGCACGTGCCTTTCAAATCACATGAAAGGTACCTTTCAAATAACTACAGTGATAACCATAAGCAGCCACATGCTAAATGTCAGATTTCTGAAACTCTACACATGACAACAAGAAGCCAAATATGGCCCTCAACAGTTGAAATATAGCAACATGGGGAAAATTCCTTAAAACTGCTAACATGAACTGAAATCTGCACTCAAACAGCACTTATCCTCAATCCTTCGCACACACTTCGTGGAGGGTGCTACTGTCAACCTTCCAAGAAGCGCACCGACGCACCCACCTCCTCTTTTGAGATCGAAGAAATCAAGAAAAAGAAAGAGTTGAAAGAAGGGAGGAAGGAGGAAAGGGAAGAAAACAAAGTAGGAGAAGAATACGTTGAAGATAAGAGGTTATGATTTTTCTTAGGGTTTCATTTCTTTACTCAAACTTGCTCCTATACCATGAAAGGATTAATGGAGAAAGAAAACAATCCGTGCAAGCACTAACCGGGCATGCACATCTATTTATGTTATATAATATTTCTGAAAAATTAAATGACCTTGCTACATGGATCTAACGGAGGACATGGCCCTAAACAAATTTGGTTGGCGTCGTCAAATCCATATAGCCGACCCCACCTAGTGGGAAAAGGCTTGGTTTAGTTTGGTTTGGTTTGGTAATATTTCTAAAAAATTACCACAAATAAATCCGCTATTTTATGAAATTGCAGCAAAGGTCCAGCTATTATATATTTACAAATCAGTCCCTGATTAAGTAAAAACTAAATAAATTACATAATATTCTAGCACCTTAACAGTCTACGCTTGGGGTAAAACTGAATTTCGACAAAAGGTAAATCGAATTCCCATGTCAACACTTATACTTCATCTTAATAAACCAACGAATTTCAGATTAACTCTTGGAGTTCGGAACCCATGCATTTAGTGGTACTGTGGTAGTTTGTCAACTATCAAGAATCCTAACAGACGAGCATTCGGGCATAATACACACAACTATCTACAGCCATATCCAGGCCTAGAAAGGTCTATACAACATTAATTGCAACTCCCAGGTCCGGCACCCTATAGCTTCCTACTATTGCCACAGTGCCAAACAACCAGTAAAGTACTTTCTCCTTCCCAGTTACTGGAGGTATCAAGGATAGGTAGCAGCAGCTTTTGCACATAACACCACCAAGGATAGCCAGACAGCATATTTGAACCACAAGCAAGTGTGAAATATCCAAGACCCTGATATAAGGGCTAGAACAATAATGCATATTTGTTGTATTAGTTATTTATAATTACATTAGAGTAGGCCCCATATTTTAAGTTCTTTTATTTCCATAAATATAGTATGGGACACAACACCTTAATTCCTTTCCTAATAGTGGTTGACATCTACCTTAGGAGAAGTTTGCTAGGAATGGAACTCCAAGTTTGGATCGGAACCTTACACGGCAGTAATCTAGGAAACTTAGCTCCTCAACTATTAAGAATACTTCTTCCTCCTATTCTTCTCACTTATATAACAACAATCAGACTTTCCAAACCCAAATCGTAGGCTATGACAAGAAAGAGTTAAGAGTTATTGAGACGAAGGAAGGAAGATGAGTGGATTCAGGCCACCAGGTGAGTAGATTTTCGAAATCTATTTGAGTGCATCATTCTAGTTTTTGTTTTTTCCTAAATCTGTCAGTAGAAATTCTGATGTGCTTGTGTGTTTTTTTCAAAATACCTATTTTTAGCTTAAAGGATTCCCTGCTACACTGTTTTATGATGTGATCATGGTGTGTTGGATTGATTCGATTGATTTTTCCTGTTCTATAGTTATGCTACAGTGACTGTCAATCATAAGAACCCTCTAATTGAGTTGGAAATCCTCTTTTTAATGCTTGGGAGTCTTGCAATCTTATGTAGTGATGTTTATAAAATTGTTAGGCAACCTTCTACCAGAAAATTTTGTGAAATCCAACCTGAAACCAGAAATTTCAGAACCCAGGCCGTTTTTTACGAGATTGATTGTGGGGCCCACATGTCCCACTTGATCAATGATCTGAACCAATCATCTAGGGACCGTATGGATTGGACCCCACCTAGCCCACCTAAGAAGCACGGACATGGACACGGACACGACACGACACGGACACGCCGACACAGCATTTCTCAAAAAAGTAGGACACGGACACGTCGGGGACACGTTAATAATAATAATAATAATATATCTAATAATATACTAAAATATAATATCATTTTAACTTTGTAATCAATTTAGCAATCAAATAAATAAAAATTCCAGTACCACTGTACCAACTAACAAACAAATCAAATTATCAAATAGCAATACAAAATTGAAACATAATTAATAATCATTAAACATGAAATATCCATAGTTCCATAAAATTCATACAAAGAAAAAGGGAGCATCATCAATTTCCTTTTACAAATAGCCCCCTTTCCTTTTCTTTTTTTAAGGATGGCCCTTTTATTCTATTTTTTTTTTCAATTAAAAAGAGGCCTAGCGTGTCCGACACTTGTCCGGACGTGTCCAGAACGTGTCCCCAGCGTGTCCGAACGTGTCCCCATCATGCCCGAAATATAAAAAATTAAAAAATAAACTGGACACTCTTTTTTGCGTGTCCAACACGTGTCGGAGAGTGTCCGGAGCGTGTCCGTGTCCGACACGTGTCGGACACCGACACTCCGGCCCCGGAGAGGTGTCCGTGCTTCCCAGTAGCCCACCATCCAACTGACCCAAAATACAGCACGTGAGACACTTTCTGTGAATGATGACTTCTGAAATTGGGTACTTTAAGGCTGAAGCATACAAATTTGCAGCAAATTACTATAAGAAATCAGAAAATCTCACATCGGCCCTTATCCTTTACTTCCTTTAGTTATATAAGAGTTCTAATAATTTCAATTGAACCCCTGATAGTTCTAGCAATTTCAACTAGGTTTTTATGGACAGGAGCTGCTATTTGCACAACCCTCCTTACTCGTTGCACAGCTGACCATGGGAGCCCTCATGGACCCCTCTAGGACATTCCCAAAATACCCATGTCCCGTCCCTTTCCCTCCCTGCTCGGCGCACAACTCAAGGGAGATGGCACGGGTGTTGGTGGGCGCCGGGCAGAGTTGGGCGGCAAGCAAGGAGAGGGAGAGAGACACGGAGAAGGGGAGGGAGAGAGGGCGGGCAGAGGTGGGAGACGGGTGAGCTGGGCGCCGAGCAAGGAGAGGAAGAGAGAGGGAAGGAGAGGGGACAGGGGTATTTTGGGAATGTCCTAGAGGGCCCATTGATGGATGTGCAAGGAGCAATAAGGGATGTGCAAATAGCAGCACCCTTTATGGACTGTTTAGTTGAATTCCAGGACTCTGCTAATTACAAATAAGGGCCTGATACTCATTGTTGTCACGCCTGAACTTGTTTTATTAAATTCCTTGTGCCCTAAGTTTCCTAAAATCACACTTAAAGGCTTGATAATCCGTAGTTATGCAGCTAAATTGGTTAATATTAATGGCTTCATGAATTTTGATGATCCACACATGCTTATTTAGATGTGGATACCCTATCCCTTAAGAAATTGCGAATGAAATATGTTTTTTTATGAGAATTATTTGTATAATGTTTTGAGATATGGTTTCCATAGGATTTAAATCCAAGCCTGTTACTTTTGTGATACAATGTGATAACCTATGGGACTGGAATGCATGAATCTGTTTTTGGTTATTTTGTCAGCTACAATATTATGTTAAATATGTAAGGGGATGGTTGTGTGACCAACTTGACACATAAATTGGATACCTGTAATGACGCGGTTTGGGGCAATTAAAATCCAGTGAGTGTGTAGGGAGCAGTTACAAAAACCAACCCACTACGAAAATTGTGAACGTTAGTAAGACTTGTTTTGAATATAAAATATGAATGTGTGGATAAAGAATGGAGAATGTTAAACCTTGCTAAATATGAGGAATTGGAAATGACCTTGATGGTGTATTTGTATTTTGGACCCCTAACTGCTCAGCACAGTATGGTGATGATGTCCACCAACATGGCCTATGATGTTCTGACTGGAATTCCACATCACATCAACCTCCAGAGGTCAAAAGTTGATTCAAGAATTCAAATGCACGTTCAAAAACAAATCATGACCATTTGGTTCAGATCTAAGCAAAGAACAATTGAAGTCAACCTAAGTCAAATCTGTGTAGACATGGAAGGCTGGAGTTCACTCTCACCAACTTTCAGAGACTCCATCAAGACAAAATCTATTCCAAAGACTAAGGATGAAGTTTAAGGGAGTTTTCCTAAGATTGGAGGACAATTGGGGTTATCTGGACCCATTTCCCACATATTGACCCTCCATGTCTGAAAAGCTTTCAGACATGAACCACTGGGACACACTTTGACCCATTTCTAGAGGTCAAACCAAGATGAAATCTTTCCTGATGATCTATCACAAGTCTCAAGAAGGTTTCCCACAATTTCAAGTTCATCGGAGATCATTTGATATCAAAGTGCAAGGTAATAGGGGTGTGCAAACACGAAGTCCAAAGACCATTTTCAGAGCTCAAACAGTGATGAAATCCCCCTCGAAGTCTGAACATCATCCCAAAATGGATTGCCTCGAATTTCAGAGGAGTTGGACATCATTTGGACCCTCGTCTCATAAGACGTCATGTCTGTCTCTCAAACATGAACTTCATTTCTTTCTTGGACATGAACTTCATGTCCGAGAGAAGCATTGTCTGCTCGAACATGAAGTTGCAGTAAGTGTTTGGCACCCATTTTCGAATTGTAACTTCTTGGAACCGCTCCAACCGCCCTCCCACTCTATATATAGAGCCTTAGGACGACCATTCAAGCATTCCTACCCATTCCCAAACACTCTTGGCCTCTCCAACACTCCCCACACTCTTCCAAAGTCTCCTAACTTCCATTCCAACATATTATAGCCTCCCCAGACTTAGAATTTCAAGGAGAGTTCCTACCTTCTTCAGATATCTCTTCAAGAGGGTGAGATTCTGCCTCTAAGTTCTGCAACATCTCTCCCTAACTTCTGAAAATACCCTCCTAAGAGGAGAGACTGACTACCCATGGCCCTACTAACCTTTTTATGAGTGCTCGGTCATCCTTCTTTGTCTTTCTCACTCAAAGGAGCAAGGGTGTCTCTAGTTGAGACTTGGTTGTGCAAGCCCTCTTCTTGGCTTCATTCTAGTTCTCTGTACCGGTATGGCCCAGAATGACACAACCTTAAACACCCACTAGCACATAAACCAATAACTCCCTTGGACTGCACATACACAGTCCTTGATAAACAAGTGATGATTGTCAAAGATTACTGTCAGTCAAAGCCATATTTTACCCATCCACATACTGTAAGGTCATCCCCAACCCATGACAGAAGCACCATAGAGGCATGGGGAAGAAAACAGAAGAGGAGATGGAGGAGATACACAGACAGAGAGCCAAGTTCAAGCAAACAGAGTGCTCTCGAAAATGGACTCCCATAATCTATTTTGTAGTCTTTTTTGCCATTTATCATATGTAATTTTTGTATTTTTGTTCTTCTTGTGCAGTTTTAAGCCATCTGAGGCTGGTTGGAGGGGTTGTAAAAAATGAATTTGTAAACAACCTGCATCCACAAGGCTTGAAATGCGAACCCATGTAATATAAATTGAAGGAATGAATAAAAAAATTTCTCCTATTTTTTGTGTTAGAATTTTGTGATCACTCCCAAAAATTGTTTTCACAATTTTCTGCCATCACTACTAAGCGGTTAAGTTGTGTCCATGGGAGAATACCAATTTGACCTCATCTAAACGAAACTTCAGATTCAATGTAATTATGTGAAACTCATATATTACCTATTTCCTTTGTTTATTTATAGTGAAATACTATACATGTACTTAAATAGATTTGGAAATCCATTCACTCAGTTTGTACTGATTTATGAATTTGCCCCAATCCAGGTAATCAGAATGTTGAATTGTAAGAAGATTATAATAAACAAGAGATAGGATTTGGCATGTGTTCTTGAGTGACAGATAGTGATACAAATAGAAGCTTGATGAGGATTAGTTCTTTCTATTAAGTTATTTCATTTGGACATTGGAGATTGTAGTTTTTTTTTAATTTTCTAGTGGACTTGTTTAGTTGTTTCAAATTGATTCAAATTTTAAACTATTATTCAAAGATTTATTTAGTGTTGCCCTAAAATATTATTGTTGCTCATTTAATTTGATTTATGATGATGGTGATTGTTATTCAAATACGTCGCGACACGGGGATTCGAAGGGCCCCGGGTTCCGGGTCGTGACAAAGTGCAAGGTTGTAATAAATCAAATGTTATCAGAAAAGCAGGCTCAAGCCATCTCAGTACACAACCATTACTTAGATGAACATCTAAGGCAAGATAGAGAGCATACTCCATAAACTTATTTGCACATTTGATAGAGAATACCAATATTTGCAGGAGTCACTACAGCCAATAGAAGTGTGTTAAAGCATCCAACTACAATAGTAGTGTTTTGACCATCTCATTCTCATCTAAGCTCATCATAGGCCTTGAAGGCCAAACACTATGTCAGACAAAAGAGTAGACTCTGGAAAATGGTAAAAAATTGTCTTCATCATGACTATCATCCTCGTCGCCCATCATCATCATCATCAAAATGAAACTGACAACTATACTTTGGCTCAGCACAATATCAAAATGGAAACGTCATTTCTACTCGTCAATGAGGATTCCAAAAGTTCCTTGTCCATTGGTAGAACCACCCGATCTCCGATGCTACATGGATAACTGCTACTGACTTCCAATGTCTGAATCCGGATCTTTATGAATATTATCAAGCTATTAACTCACTGGAGTCGAGTTCTTCCAAGGTGGGGAGAGTTGATGCAGTACGAACCAGGCCCAAGAAAGTAACTGGGCCTAGACATTGACCCAGGGATCAACCCGGTCCAATTGGTTCAGCCCATAGGCCCAATTGTGACTGAAAGCTACCATAGGAAACTAAATTTATCCCTGTTTCTATTTAGAGACCATTTCTAATTTTTATTCATTGTTTGATTAGGATTTGGGAAGTTTCCTAAGTTATTTAGAAGTCTGAGTTGCTAAGAAACAATTCTAATACTCTATATATAATTGAGTCCTTCATTGTAGTTGCTCATGCTTATTCCAGTTAATAAAAGACTTCCTGAGTTCTCTTCAATGACGGTGTATTTTATGGTTGTGAGTGTGCCTTGGGGATGGAATCCATCTTTCGATTCGATCAATACTTCGGGCGATTGATCTATTCATCGATCGCGGATCTGGGGCTGCGCCATTACCTATGCAATTATCTATTGAAGAAGTTTACTGAATAAAAAATACTAAATAGCATCACTACAGCCAAAAGAATCGAAGATGAGTTTCTTATCATTAGACTCAGCAGTATAACAAAATTATAGATTTCACCAGTATAAACAAAATTATAGATTTCACCATTTGGAAACGGCAAAACACATCATAATAAGGAAAAATAATACGAAAGATCAGCAATATTACCAGAATAAGTACTGCAAAAATGGGCCTTTATTTAGCAGTAAATTTCTTTTTCTTCTTAAACGGAATGTAGAATGAAATATTTATTAACCACAAAAAGGAGTTGTGAAAAACAATCATAAGCAGCCAGGGGATATATATATATATATAGAGAGAGAGAGAGAGAGACTTTCTTTAAAAGCCCATCCAAATCTTCCATTGTAAGGGAGCATTCCCTGCATAAACCATCTGTTATAAGGTCTTCAGGGGTCTCAGTTCCACGTACAGCAATAACTACAGATCTGAGATGATGTACAGCCACAATGAAGTATGCAGCTTCACGTTTTATCTGTAAAAAGGGGAAAAACTAGAGAGGCATTAGCATTCAAAATTTTCCTGTTTACAGTTTATATTACACAAATATTAAAAAAAAAAACCACCCTTGGCAAGGAATGGATTGAATCAAAGAAAGAATTCTTTGAAGCATGGATCAGGTACTTGACACCATACTAACTGTATCAACTCAGAATAACGGAACCCCACATTGCTAACAGTTTGCATTCACTAGCAATTGAAGGTAAGTGGACTATAACATTATCTTTGAAGTACAATAAACCATTTTACAATGACAACCATGTATCATCCTGACCAAGCCCTGATCAGCCGAGACCAGTCTGAGCCAGCCCAAAAATCTCCCAACAACTCCACAGTGAGTGGCTGCCAAGTTGATACAAGTCTAGAATTACATAGTTCCCAATACAGTTAATGCAGGAATTCAGCAACTCAGTCACAAGATCCAGCAATACAGAAAGACCCAGCCATTAAATTCTCACAAGTTCATCAAACTTGTGTGATAAAAAAAATGTGCAAATTGACAGAATTGGGCTAAGAAGATTTGAACTCTGTCTCATAACAGAACTTTATCAAATGAACTGGATTTAAAACAGAAACTCAGTACTGCCACTAGAAGGTGGCAGATCTTCACTCATGAGAAAGCCAAGTACATAATATAATTTCAAACTTCATTCTTCAAGCCCTAATATAATCATCCATTAGACAGACATACAAATGAGTAATAAAAGAATCTCTAAAAATTTGTTTCAAATCATTTTTTAGGCAGGGTCATTGCAGCAGTGACTCTCCAAATGCGATAAATTGTGTTTCATTAGTTAGGGGCCCATACTCCATAGAAATATCACTTCATGCATAAATTAGATTAAAGCTTTATCTTCCTCTATTCAGCTGATTTTTCACCATGTGGGGAGAAAAGATAATGGGGATGCAGATAAGTTTGCTAGACAATGAGTTGAGACTTGAGAGGACTGATCTATATTATGGACAATTATTGTAGTGCTTGGGTTGTGTGTTTTTCTTCTTTTTCTTTTTCCTCACCAGAATAGCACTCTTATACCAACGTATCTGTATGACCGTTCCCCTTGATCGCCTATCTTCAATAAAATTTCCTCATTTCCGATCAAAAGAAGAGGTTCGCACAGAAGAGGATGGAGGATTGGTTGCAACTACCAGAAAGCCGTGCAATGTATCCTACTATATCATTAAATTATGGTAAGGTTTCTGAAATTACAAATATATATATATACAAACAAATTATGGAAATTAGAGAAAGTTCCTGGCATAAAATGAAATCATAGAAATGCCCTTGAAATTGATCTCAACAAATCTTACAGTGTAAAACATAAAGCTTGGTGTTTTTGTAATTGAAATCCAGGTATGTGCACTCGAGCATGTTTTGTTGTCCCAATGAGTAATTGTCTGTTCATATCAAGACTTGAAATGAACTCAACATTTATTTTTAAGAGGCAAGGTATTTGGATTCTACTTTCCATGTTCCCACAAGTGCAGTGATAAGTCCTTAAAAATGCACAATTTCATCATCATTTTAGAGTAATTAAGGACTTAATCATCAAATCATGCACCATTTTAATAAAAAATCATGATTTTATTTTTATGGGCATCAAAGTTTGAATTCGAGTCAAAAATCATTGGAAAATCACATTTTACATAAAATCATGAATTTCTCTATTTCTTGGCTTTGAAAGTCACAAATTTCTCATAAGTTTTTATTTACACAAAATGATGAACTTTCTCTGCACCATTGATTAATTAAAGAAAATCTGATGAAATGGTGATATTTTATGCATCTATTTAGTGTGAATTGGGGCCCGCATCTTGCATTATTCTTTTCCTACATAAATAGATCATTCTTTGATCATTGATTATATTATATGTGTTTTTGTAGGAAGTCTAATTTCTTGGGGCCCGCAAGAGAAATAAATCAATTAAAGAATTAAAGAGGGAAAACCAAGGTATTAAAGCTCCACATGGGGTCCACACCACCCTTGTTTGAAGATTCAAATCACGCCAAACAAAAAAGAAAAAAAAATGCCAAGGGAGAGATGCACGTCCAACATCTTCCATTCAAGAATCACACATCCAAGTGGGGCCCATCATCTCTTACAAGTTGCAAACAAAAATCTGAATTTCAGATTTGGGTCAAGATCTTCTTGAACTTTTGAATTTGAAGGCAAGTAGGCATGGACGTCCATGGTATGGGAAAAGCATTGCACATTTCCAAAGTGGGGCCCACTCTTATGTCGTGTGCACTGAAATTAATTTCAGGTTTGAGATGCTTTTTAAGGAGAAAGTGGGCCCATGCAAGTTGATCTCCAAGTCATGAAGAATTCTAAAATTAAGAAGACCCTTGCTACCAAACAAATCTAGAAGGAAATCTCCAAGATTCAAGCATCAAAGCATCCCACGATTTTCTCAAAACTGAATTTCAAAGCAAGAAAGTGTTGCACGTCAACACTCTTCCATTCAAGCATCACACGTCCAAGGATGGATGGGTGCACATACATTCAAAAAATTTGCACATCAAATCTGATTTGATTTTCAGATTTGAAATTTCTTTGGAAGAGAAGTGGAGGAATTGGAAGCTACTAACGAGTTCTAGTTTTTTAAGGAAGGGTGCACAAAGAGATTTCATGAGAGAATCAAACCCCAAAAGGATAGGCTTCAAGATTTGAATCTTTGCAAGTAAGCACTATCCAAAGAAGCACTTACACTTCCAAGCATCTGACAGACTCACGCACAGAACTTGAAATAATAGAATGCTTGAGATTGTATTATTATTGTGTATCCCCCTTTGGAGAACCAGCCTCAATATATATAGTGTTACATGCCTTAATCAAGGCTTAAGTTTAGGAAACCAATCTAATTACATCAACTTCTATCTAAGTTAGGAAACCAATTTCTATCTAAGTTAGGAAACCAATCTAATTACAGAATATGTACAGCTGTGTTGATCTTGACCAAATCAATCCCACGTGGAGATAACAGGCTGGACTGGATCCTATGATGGGCCTGGGCCTGTTTAACACCCCCCCTCAAATTGATGCGGGAGAATCAACGAGCATCAATTTGCCAACCAAGAATTGATGGCGTGGGCGGGGAAGACCTTTAGTAAGAATATCAGCAATTTGAAGCTCAGTGGAGACATGCGGAAGGCTGATGACATCACGTTTAAGCTCATCTCGTATGAAGTGACAATCAACCTCGATGTGTTTAGTGCGTTCATGAAAAATGGGATTCTCAGTAATCCGAATGGCACTTGTATTATCTGCATGGAGGGGGGTAGGTCCTTCTGCGGGGAATCCAATGTCAGAAAGCAGACCTCGAAGCCAAAGAATTTCGGAGCACGCAGCAGACATAGCTCGGTACTCAGCCTCGGTAGAAGATTTGGACACTTTTTCATGTTTCTTGCATTTCCAGGAAATCAGACTATCGCCCAAAAACATGCACCATCCTGTCGTTGATCTCCGAGTGTCTGGACAACCAGCCCAATCAGCATCTGAATAAGCTTTGAGAGATAAATGATTGTTGGATGAGAAAAACAACCCGCGTGACGGTGTGCGAATAAGGTACCGAATGATGCGGCAAACAGCAGCCATATGAAGATGACGAGGAGCAGTCATGAACTGACTCATGAGGGTTGACCGCAAATGAGATATCAGGGCGGGTGATCGTGAGGTAGATCAAGCTCCCCACTAACTGGCGATATGCAGTAGGATCTGGAAGAAGGTCACCCTCCTCTTTGCTGAGTTTGACATTCAGTTCGATGGGCGTATCGACTGGAGTTGAAGCAGTAAGGCCAGCCAAGCCAATGAGGTCAACCGTGTATTTGTGCTGATTGAGTACTATACCTTTTGGCGATTGGTGAACTTCAAGACCGAGGAAATAGTGTAAGGGGCCGAGATCCTTCATTTGAAATGTCTGATGAAGAGAAGCTTGGAGTTCATGAATCATTTTTGCATTGGGACCAGTAATTACAATGTCATCAACGTAAACCAGTAGCACAGTAATCCCAGACGGAGCATGATGTAAGAACATAGAAGGATCATACTGGCTCGGATGAAAATCCAAGCGGAGAAGAGCAGCTTGAAATTTCTCAAACCATGCGCGAGGAGCTTGCTTCAGACCATAGAGAGAGCGACGGAGCTTAGCAACCATACCCTTGCCAGATGAGGACCCCGGAGGCAGACGCATATAAACATCTTCTTTGAGATCACCATGCAGAAACGCATTTTTTACATCCATTTGATAGAGAGGCCAGGACCGAGAGGCAGCAACAGCAAGGATGATGCGTACGGTGGTCATCTTGGCGACGGGAGCAAAAGTTTCATCATAATCAATGCCATATTCCTGCCGATTTCCGAGAGCAACAAGGCGCGCCTTATATCGATCAAGAGTGCCATCTGATTTTAACTTGAGAGAAAAGATCCACTTGCAGCCAATAGGTTTGACGCCCACAGGAGAGGGGACAATATCCCACGTATGATTTTTCTCTAAAGCAGTCAATTCATCGAGCATAGCCTGGTTCCAGCATTTGTCCTGCACAGCCTGAGAATAGGATTGGGGAATGGAAGAAGAGGACAAAGTAGCCATTAAGGAAGTATGAGAGAACCCATAGCGGTCGGGTGGTACCGAAATGCGAGTGGAGCGACGCAATGGAGGAAGTCCAGATGGACCAAATGCAGGAGGTGGACCAGATGCCGGAGGTGAACCGGGAGGGGAATCCCTGGGAGGCGCGTCTGTGGTCCGTCTGTGATACACAAAATTAGGATTAAAGCGAACAATAGATGTGTCGTCGGAAAAACCAGGTAAGAAAACTAGAGAGGAGTCATCTGGAGGATCAAGATGTTTTTGAAAAAAATACTTGTTCTCAAAAAACACGGCATTCCTAGAGGTACGGATGCGCCGAATGTGGGGATCATAGCACAGGAACCCTTTCTGGAAGGGTGCATATCCTAAAAAAACACACTGAGCGGATTGAGCTGTAAGTTTAGTCCGTTCAGAAGGAGGCAAATGAACAAAGCAAACTGAGCCAAAAACATGAAGATCATCATAGGATGGAGATGTCTTGTATAAGCGAGAATATGGGCACTGATTTTCAAGCAAAGGGGATGGCATACGATTAATAAGATGAGCTGCGGTAGCCAATGCCTCAACCCAAAAACGGGTAGGAACTGATGATTCAAGGAGAAGGGAACGAGTGACATCAAGGAGATGTCTATTTTTTCTTTCAGCGACTCCATTCTGCTGTGGAGTATAAGGACAAGTTCTTTGAGAAATAATTCCCTTGTTTTGCAAAAAATGTTGAAAATCAGAGGACATATATTCCCCGCCTGAATCAGAGCGTAGGATTTTAATGCAGGTGGAAAATTGGTTTTCAACATAAGCCAGAAAAATCTTAAAAACATGAAAGACATCAGATTTGGAATGCAGAAAGTAAACCCATGTGAACCGACTAAAATCATCAATAAAAGTCACAAAGTATTTATAATGAGCATGAGAAAGAGCTGGAGCAATTCCCCATACATCGCTATGAACCAAATCAAAACACTGAGTGCTGTGTGAAGTTGAAATAGGAAAAGGAAGAGTTTTGCTCTTTCCCAGTTTGCAAGTAGCACAATCAAGAGGCACACAAGAAGATAAACCAGTAGTTTTATTTAATAAACCAGAATGGAACAGAAGGGACAAAGTTTTTGAATTCGGGTGTCCAAGTCTGTTATGCCACAATTGGCAGTTATCTCTAATGGAAAAACAAAACACATCATTGTCAATTTTATTCCTAGAAGTCTTGGAAAAATCCAACGGAAACAAGCGTCCACATTTAGGCCCCCTCGCGATCTCCTTCCAGGACATCTGGTCCTGCACAACACAACCAGAAGAAGAAAAAGAGATGTTACAATTATTTTCAACAAGCTGCCCAACTGACAAAAGGTTGGAAGTTAAATTTGGACATAGATAAACATTTTTCAATGGAAGGGGACCAGGGATGTCACCGACAGCAGTAATGGGAACATGGCCCCCGTTAGCAGTTTGAATTTGAAGAGGACCAGTGTATCTTTGCACATTGGAGAGTGGGGCGTAGGAAGACGTCATATGATTAGACGCCCCGGAATCAAGGAACCAAGTAGAAGATGGAGGGGATGTACCTGATAAACCAAAAGTAGAGAGGGCATTGACAATCATTTGTTGAACCAATTCAGGAGTGAGAGGAGATGAGGGCCCAGGCTGTGAGGGTGCAGATGTAGGAGCAGGCATAACCGAAGAAGCAACATACGCATGCGGAGGCTGATACGGTGGAGTCTGAGGCTGTGGTGATGGACGCTGTGGGCGGCGACGACATTCAGAGATGATATGTCCCGACTTTTTACAGTAACTGCAGACCTTCTGTTTGCATTGAGTTGCAATGTGCCCAAAGTTTTGACAACTGTAACATTGCGTTTTGCTCAAGTCACGCGGCGGAGGCTGAGAAGTTTTATTAGCTGAGAACGCGACTGAATAGGTCTCAGTCGTTTGTTGTGCTAGATGAGCCGAAGTCGCAATGCGTTGTTCTTCGCGGAGAAGTTCATTTAAGCATATATCCAAAGAAGGTAATGGCGTCCGATTCATCAGGGCAGAGCGGACACTTTCATATTCACTGCGCAGTTTCATCAAAAACTGATCCCTTTGACTAGAGGCCTGAAGATCCTGAATAACGAGCAAAACATCCGGAGCTACATCAGCATACTTAATACCATCGTATTCCGACCACAGTGTACGAAAGCCAGAATAGTAATCTTGTATGGACAAGGTTCCCTGTGTATATTCAGCAATCGCACATTCAAGATGAAATTGACGTGCTGAATTATCTTGATGGTATACTTTCTTCAAATACCCCCACATGTCTTTGGAAGTGGGGTAAGGTTTGAGATTCATGATCAGATGTGGCTCGACAAAGCCGAGGATCCATGATTTTATCTTCGCATCTTTAGTAAGCCAAGAGGAGATTTTCTTCTCATCTTCAGTGGGTTTAGGGTCAGATCCAGAAATATAACCCCACAATTCCTTAGCCTCAAGGTATACTTGGAACTGAAAAGACCAAGCAGGGTAATTCTTCCCCGTGAACCGAATCAAGCTAACTTCAGATTTTTCCATCTCAAGTTGATACTGGCCAAACAGTAAACAGAGAAGAAACCAGCAGCAAAGAGAACAGCAGCAATCAGAAACAGCAGAGATCTTGTCCTCACTAGCAACAGACAAGGACAGTATGGAGGACTGCTAATAGGAAGCCTTCGATTCTGTCTTTGATAAAAAAACAGCAAGCAAAAGTTGTTCCCAGAGAGGATAGTTGCTGATACAGTAACTGTGGCACAGAGAGGAGTCCTCAAACAGGACTGACGACCCAAAAAATTGGGTTGGGTTTTGGACGTGGGCCCCACCAGAATATCAGTTGGCAAATCAGATGATATGGATGAAAGCACATAAGATTTACGCAACTTATGGAAGAAGATTCATGCAAAAACAGTCCAGATCCAACTTGTTGGACGGCTGAGATGAAATCAGATTAATAAACTTGATGATTCACTGAATGCAGTAGAAGACAGACCTGGGAATAGAAAAAAATTCTTGAAAAATAACCAAAATAACTGAGAATTCCAGTCGACCAACTTGGGCTTGTTCCGCAGAGGTGTTGAAGACGATCTTAGGTGGGCCACACCTGATCTGAGATGATCGGAGATGATCGGAGATGATCGGAGACTATCGAAGATGATCGGAGATACACCAAGAGCTTCCAAACGTGGAAGCAGGGAGGATCTATAGGTCCTTGAAAACTTGAGGAAACTTAGAATGCTAGGGCATGAATCAGTTGCTCTGATACCATGACAGACTCACGCACAGAACTTGAAATAATAGAATGCTTGAGATTGTATTATTATTGTGTATCCCCCTTTGGAGAACCAGCCTCAATATATATAGTGTTACATGCCTTAATCAAGGCTTAAGTTTAGGAAACCAATCTAATTACATCAACTTCTATCTAAGTTAGGAAACCAATTTCTATCTAAGTTAGGAAACCAATCTAATTACAGAATATGTACAGTTGTGTTGATCTTGACCAAATCAATCCCACGTGGAGATAACAGGCTGGACTGGATCCTATGATGGGCCTGGGCCTGTTTAACAGCATCCCCATCCCATATTGCTACACGTCCAAAAAGGGGCTGGCCACATGGTTTCAAAGTTTGAAAAAAATCTGAAAAAAAATTCAGATTTGAAAGTTTTTCTTCAAAGTGGGCCCCAGAGAAGAAGTTCCATGAGATATGAAGAATTCTTATTTTACTAGATTATGGGTCAATCCCTAGAGACTCTCTCTCAAGACTCTCCTTATCCTAATCCAACTTGGACCCCACGCTACTAATCCTTACCCAACCAAAACCTTGCAAGCCAAGTCATCAAAGCAATATAAAAAGACCAACAAAGGGGCTGAATGTCCATACCGTCTCCCCCCATTCTCCCTTGGACGACCAGCAACAAAATCTCCCCCTTTTCCATTAATTTTTCTCCATCTCTCCTCCTCCCATCACTACTTCATCCAAGGCTTTCCCTATGGCACACCACCACTTGGATTTCTACGCCACTGTCATGTTAAACAGGCCCAAGGCCCATGAACATATCCTGTCCTGTCCAGAATATCATATCTCACATGGTTATTGATTGGGTCAACTTGTAACAGCTGTACATATTCTCTTAATTAGATTTTCTCTTGTAATTAGTTAGTTTCCTAAAGTTAGAATAACAATTGATGTAATTAGCTAGTTTCCTAACTGAGAAGCCTTGATTAAGGCATGTAATACTCTATATATTGGGACTAGATCTCCAAAGGTGAAGAGACAATAATACATTCAGTTTCCAAGAACTCACATTCTATTCTGGCATTCTGCAATTGTGAGAATGACATGGTATCAGAGCCAAAGTCAAGAAAATCTTGTTCTTTGATCTTACATAGCATTTAGGCATTAAGAATAGAGAGAAATCAATCTCTCTTGTGAAGATCGACAAATCAAGGATCTGTTTCAAGGAGTTCAGACGCTGCAACAGTCTCATCTTCATGGTGGCCCACCTCTAATCATCAAACCACCATCAGATATCTCTCCAGACATGGTCGCCTGGATTTTCTAAGAATATTGGAGATTTTTTCACAATTTTTCAGCACTCCCAGGTTGGTGATTTACACATTCTCGACATTGTCCAGTTTTTTAATACTGTTTTCATCTGGACCATCCAAAATCTTGGATCTGTGGTGGAATTGGATCATTCTTTTTCCAGTAGAAAGTAAATTACTGCAATTCTTCAGATCAGTGATCTGATCAGTGACCACTGACCAGATCTATCAGTGGGGCCCACATAGCAGATCAGCAAGAAAAATCCAGGTCGCCTGGAGTGTTTTTTTGCCCTTTTTAGGTTCTGTGTTGATTTTTCTCCTCCCTGATTGATCGGATCTTAGTATCTATACAGAGCACAGTTTGTTATCAGCATTTAGATTTCATCTCTTCACTGTTGTTGGAATTTCTTTGCAATCAAGATTGAAGATGGAAAAATCTGAGGTTACCTTGATCCGATTCACGGAAAAAAATTATCCCGCCTGATCGTTTCAATTCCAGATTTACCTTGAGGCTAAGGAATTGTGGGGTTATATATCTGGATCTGGCCCTTAACCCAAGGAAGATGAGAAGAAGATATCCGCCTGGCGGCAAAAATAAAAACATGGATACTGGGTTTCGTCGAACAACATCTGATAATGAACCTCAAACCTTATCCCACTGCTAAAGACATGTGGGGATATCTGAAGCAAGTGTACCATCAAGATAACTCAGCACGTCAATTTCATCTGGAATGTGCAATTGTTGAATATGCACAAGGGACATTGTCAATCCAAGACTACTATTCAGGATTCCGAACCCTATGGTCGGAATACGATAGTATTAAGTATGCAGATGTGGCTCCTGGCGTTCTGATCGTGATTCGCGATCTTCAGGCCTCTAGTCAAAAGGATCAGTTTTTGATGAAACTGCGGAATGAATATGAAAGTGTCCGATCTGCCCTGATGAATCGGACGCCATTACCTTCCTTGGATGTATGCTTCAATGAACTTTTACGAGAAGAACAGCGCATTGCGACATCGACTCATATAGCGCAACAAACGACTGAGACCTATTCAGTTGCATTCTCAGCTAATAAAACTTCTCAGCCTCCGCCGCGCGACTTGAGCAAAACACAATGTTACAGTTGTCAAAAATTTAGGCACATTGCAACTCAATGCAAACAGAAGGTCTGTAGTTACTGTAAAAAGTCGGGACATATCATCTCTGAATGTCGCCGCCGACCCCAACGTCCATCACCACAGCCTCAGACTCCACAGTATCAGCCTCCGCATGCGTATGTTGCTTCTTCGGCTATGCCTGCTCCTACATCTGCACCCTCACAGCCTGGTCCCTCATCCTCTCTCACTCCTGAAATGGTTCAACAGATGATTGTCAATGCCCTCTCTGCTTTTGGTCTCTCAGGTATATCCCCTCCATCTTCTACTTGGTTTCTTGATTCTGGGGCGTCTAATCATATGACGTCTTCCCGTGCACCGCTCTCCAACGTGCAAAGCTACAATGGCCCCCTTCAAATCCAAACTGCTAATGGGGGCCATGTTCCCATTACTGCTGTCGGTGACATCTCTGGTCCCATTCCATTGAAAAATGTTTATCTATGTCCAAATTTAACTTCCAACCTTTTGTCAGTCGGGCAGCTTGTTGAAAATAATTGTAATATCTCTTTTTCTTCTTCTGGTTGTGTTGTGCAAGACCAGATGTCTGGGAAGGAGATCGCGAGGGGGCCTAAGTGTGGACGCTTGTTTCCGCTGGATTTTTAAAAAATCTTTAGGAATAAATAGGACAATGATGTGTTTTGTTTTTCCATTAGAGATAACTGCCAATTGTGGCATAAAAGACTTGGACACCCTAATTCAAAGACTTTGTCCTTGATGTTCAATTCTGGTTTAATAAATAAAACTGTTGGTTTATCTTCTTGTGTGCCTTTTGATTTTGCTACTTGCAAAGAAAAAGCAAAACCCTTCCTTTTCCTATTTCCACTTCACACAGCACTCAGAGTTTTGATTTGGTTCATAGCGATGTATGGGGAATTGCTCCAGCTCTCTCTCATGCTCGCTATAAATACTTTGTGACCTTTATTGATGATTTCAATCGGTTCACATGGGTTTACTTTCTGCATTCCAAATCTGATGTTTTTCATATTTTTAAAATTTTTCTAGCTTATTTGAAAATCAATTTTCCACCTGCAATAAAATCTTGCGATCTGACTCAGGTGGGGAATATATGTCCTCTGATTTTCAACAATTTTTGCAAACCAAAGGTAATATTTCTCAAAGAACTTGTCCTTATACTCCACAGCAGAATGGAGTCGCTGAAAGGAAAAATCGACATCTCCTTGATGTCACTCGTTCCCTTCTCCTTGAATCATCAGTTCCTACCCGTTTTTGGGTTGAGGCTTTGGCTACTGCAGCTCATCTCATTAACCGCATGCCATCCTCTTCGATTGACAATCAAAGCCCATATTATCGTCTCTACAAGACATCTTCATCTTATGATGATCTTCATGTTTTTTGTTCTGTTTGCTTTGTGCATTTGCCTCCGTCTGAACGGACCAAACTTACAGCTCAATCTGCTCAGTGTGGTTTTTTAGGATATGCACCATTCCAGAAAGGGTTCCTTTGCTATGATCCACACATTCGTCGCATCCGTACCTCTCGAAATGTCGTGTTTTTTGAAAACGAGTATTTCTTTCAAAAACACCTTGATCCTCCGGACGACTCCTCATTAGTTTCCTTACCTGGTTTTTCTGATGACACATCTATTGTTCGATTTAATCCTAATTTTGTGTATCACAGGCGGACCACAGACGCGCCTCCAGGGGATTCCCCTCCAGATCTTCCTCCCGCATCCGGTCCACCTCAGGCATTTGGTCCATCTGGACTTCCTACATTGCGTCGCTCCACTCACATTTCGGTACCACCCGACCGCTATGGGTTCTCCCATACTTCCTTAATGGCCACTTTGTCCTCTTCTTCCATTCCCCAATCCTATTCTCAGGCTGTGCAGGACAAATGTTGGAACCAGGCTATGCACGATGACTTGGCTGCTTTAGAGAAAAATCATACGTGGGATGTTGTCCCCTCTCCGGTGGGTGTCAAACCTATCGGCTGCAAGTGGATTTTTTCTCTCAAGTTAAAATCAGTTGGCACTCTAGATCAATATAAGGCGCGCCTTGTTGCTCTCAGAAATCGGCAGGAATATGGCATTGATTATGATGAAACTTTTGCTCCTGTCGCCAAGATGACCACCGTACGCATTATCCTTGTTGTTGCTGCATCTCAATCCTGGCCTCTATCAAATGGATGTCAAAAATGTGTTTCTTCATGGTGATCTCAAAGAAGATGTTTACATGCGTCTGCCACCGGGGTCCTCTTCTAGGAAGGGTATGATTGCTAAGCTCCGTCGCTCTCTCTATGGTCTGAAGCAAGCCCCCCGCGCATAGTTTGAGAAATTTCAGGATGCTCTTCTCCGCTTGGATTTTCATCCCAGCCAGTATGATCCTTCTATGTTCTTACATCATGCTCCGTCCGGGATTACTGTGCTTCTGGTCTACAATGATGACATTGTCATTACTGGACCCAATGCACATATGATTCAGGAACTCCAAGCTTTTCTTAATAAGACATTTCACATGAAGGATCTCGGCCCCTTAAACTATTTCCTTGGTCTTGAAGTTCATCAATCGACTAAAGGTATAGTTCTCAATCAGCATAAATACACGGTTGACCTTATTGCCTTGGCTGGCCTTACTGCTTCAGCCCCCATCGATACGCCGGTCGAACTGAATGTCAAACTCAATAAAGAGGAGGGTGACCTTCTTACCGATCCTACCACATATCATCAGTTAGTTGGTAGCTTGATCTACCTCACGATCACTCGTCTTGATATCTCCTATGCGGTCAACCTAATGAGTCAGTTCATGACTGCTCCTCATATTCTTCATATGGCTGTTGTTCGTCGCATCATTCGGTACCTTATTCGCACACCGACTCGCGGATTGTATTTTCCATCCAACAATCCTCTATCTCTCAAAGCTTATTCAGATGCTGATTGGGCTGGTTGCCCAGATACTCGCAGATCAACGACAGGATGGTGCATGTTTTTGGGTGATAGCCTCATTTCCTGGAAATGCAAGAAACAAGATAAAGTTTTCAAATCCTCTACCGAGGCTGAGTACCGCGCCATGTCTGCTGCATGCTCTGAAATTCTTTGGCTCCGAGGTCTACTCTCTGACATTGGATTTCCAGCAGAAGGCGCTACCCCCCTCTATGCAGATAATACCAGTGCAATTCGGATTACTAAAAATCCAATTTTTCATAAACGCACTAAACACATCGAGGTTGATTGTCATTTCATAAGAGATGAGCTTAAGCGTGATGTCATCAGCCTTCCGCATGTCTCCACTGAGCTTCAACTTGCTGATATCCTTACTAAAGGTCTTCCGCGTCCTCGCCATCAGTTCTTGGTTGGCAAATTAATGCTTGTTGATTCTCCCGCATCAATTTGAGGGGGGCTGTTAAACAGGCCCAAGGCCCATGAACATATCCTGTCCTGTCCAGAATATCATATCTCACGTGGATATTGATTGGGTCAACTTGTAACAACTGTACATATTCTCTTAATTAGATTTTCTCTTGTAATTAGTTAGTTTCCTAAAGTTAGAATAGCAATTGATGTAATTAGCTAGTTTCCTAACTGAGAAGCCTTGATTGAGGCATGTAATACTCTATATATTGGGAATAGATCTCCAAAGGTGAAGAGACAATAATACATTCAGTTTCCAAGAACTCACGTTCTATTCTGGCATTCTGCAATTGTGAGAATGACACGTCACACCGCCGCCGTTTGCTATCGTCACTCTACCATTGGACCAGTCTTTCATCATCTCCCCTTGCTTGGATTCAGATCGCGAAACAAGAGCCGGTCGGATCGCCGTTCAAAACCGCGAGTCCATCTCCTCCGTTTAGTGTTTCATGTGTCTAGGGTAAGGTTAGATGCACTTTATTTTGATTCAAATAATTTTGTAATGTATATTTACTTGTAATGGTTCTTTCATTAATAAATCAAGTTTATGGGGTTTTGGTCTTCACCAATGGGTCAACATCGAATTTTTGTGCATAGTGACAATGCGCACTGGTGCGGTGGTCTTGATTTTTCTTGATGGCATTTAGCAAAGTAACCGTTGCAAAATTTTAGAATTAAAATCCATTTTTTATGCTATTTTATTTTCATTTTTATGCATCTTAATAATTATTGCAATTGGTTGGACTGACAAATCTTACGGTGGATCCAGTAGTTTGATTAGGTTTCTAAATTAGGAATTTTATTTTTCTTTGGTTATAATTAATTTTTCAGACTTGTAATTAATTTTTTATTAAAGTAGGACATTTGCTTTGTATAGCTTTTTTTTAGGCTAGAACTAGTTTTTCAATAGGACAGGTTTAGTGAGATAGATTACTCTCCGTGGATCAACCCAGTTTCACCGGTTATTACTACAATCGCGGCCTTGCACTTGGGGCTATGATCATGCAGCACCAAATTGAACAGACATATTTACAACCTTTTTTCTATGCACAAAGAAATTGAGTACATCCAAATCCAATACCTAAATCTTGGTGATACTGTAGATAAAAAGATAAAGGCTTGATATGTAATCTTGCCTGACTAACACGACCTTTCCTAAGTGCTTCTGGGGACAGCTTGACATATTTCAGAAAGGCTGCTGCATGGCCTCGCCACCAATTATCACCTTCAAGTACAGGCCTCCTGTTAAAAAAAAATAAAGGAAAAAGAAACAAAAGACATCCATCATATCAAGTGAGGCAAATGGAAGGAAGCTATTTTCCCTAAGGAGGACAGTGATGTGAATTTTTTAAAATCCTATGGAAAAATAATTTAGTACGAAGCTTATAAACAAATTAAAATGCAATGAGCCATTGTCATTTTGCTCATGGAGTGAGGTCTGCTTTGTTGGAAATGTTTGGTATGGAGTGGGCTATGCCTAGGACAGTTGAAGATCTGTTTCTTTAATGGCGTTTGCGATGTAAGGAGTTTGAGGAAGATCTTAACAGATCTTGGTCTTCTTTTTTTAAGGGTGGTTGGAGTGTTAAGTCCAAAGTTTGACTTGTATGGATGAATCCCCCCTACAGTTCTTCTAAAGTCGGATTTTGATGGTAGCTTTGTTTGTTCTTTGCAAAAGGGAGGAATCTAGGAAGAGTTATAAGGGATTGGAATGGTTATATTGCAAGGAGCTTCTTAGGGCCGATTGACTCTTTGGATGCTAATGAAACTGAGTTGTTTGCTATTTTTATTGGTTGCCAAGAGTTGCTTCGGATGGGTGGTTATAGTGCTACTCTTGAGGGAGATTCTTTTGTCAGTAATTCAGCAGTGTTCAGGAAGTTCTTCTCATCCTTGGAGATTGGCGGATTGGGTGGAGGAGGTGTAGGATATTTCAGGAGGTTGGGAGTCGGCTTCCATCATATTCATAGAGAAGCAAATGTTGTGGCAAATAGTCTTGCACGGGCAGGAGTTTCTCACTCTTCCATTTCTTTTGATGTTTAGTTATATATATTTTTTCTTTTTGTTAGTTTTGCATTCGTTGTGTTTTGTCCCTTTTTGGGTTTGGTGAAATAAGATTTTATTGTTACAAAAAAAAAAAGTTAAATGACTAAATAAACTGTATGCTTCAAGTTGAATGACAAACATCACTTTTCTTGATGACTAAAAACATTATAGAATCTTCCATGTGCATATTCGTTCTTTGTTATGCATATGTGATATGACTGATAGTAGTAACTAATAAGCACAAGGAAAGGTCAACTAACAACCTGTTACGACTCCAGGGGGTCAAAACCCCTTGTCTGTAAAGCCATACACAGGGAAAAAGTACAGGATTTCTTCCAAAATCAAGCAGTGGTCCCTGCACCAAGAGCCTGCCCAGGTAAGATGGTATTATCAGAACATGAAGCAAACAGAAAGATAGAGACATTTCAGAACCGTGTAGGCAGCTTCAGCAAATGGATGATAAGTGACAGCCTCTCGAATGCGGGACTCAGGTGCCTCCATAACTTCTTCACACAAATCTGTGGTTTGTCCATGCCTCTGCAATAGTGCAAGTCCTGATCAAAAGAATACTTTTCCAGTCAAAAAGGACAGTAGAGCATTTGAGTTGAAATAAAAAGCCCAGTAATGAAGCCAATAATAGAAAACAAAGGTCCTGAATATAAGGAGATGGAGCCTAGTGTCGTTGCGGCCCTTGGGTTTGAATAGCCGATGAGGGCTTTAGTCCATGTAGGCATCGGATTTTTTTTATTTATTTATTTTTTGCCCCACTGGAAAGGGAATGATACAACCTAAATACCAGGGATAGATCCCTGCTTGTCCCATGAAACCAATATGCTTGCCGCTGATCCATCAGCAAGGTGGCGATTGGATTTCTTTTTTTTCCCCCTTCCTTTGTGCTAAAAGCATCACAAAAAGAATGAAATCACCGTCCACACTCCATGAATAAGGAGCTACTACCAAACACAGCTATTTTGCAGACATCCTTATGTATGGTAGATCATGTTCATGCACATGCTTACCATGATAATGCCTTCATGCATATCAATTTGGGCCATCCATATAAAAGCTCCATTGAGGTTTGTGGATAAGACATTTCCAAAATATTACTTCTTTATCCTATCTATCTAATCACTGACTATGAAATTGATGATCAGGAAAAAAAAAGTATCAATGTTAACTATGAAAAATGAACTGATGAGAATTCTTCATCATCTTGTGACATAGGAAGTGCTCCCCTATAAAGTGAAAGGGTTGCAACTCCAAAGAAAGGGAACTAATATGGTTGAAGGCAGGGTAGCCGATCAAGGCCTCTTCCTCAACAACATCGTGCCAAAAGAAAGAAGAATGGAAGAGAAACAAGCAATATGAGTACCACACTATTGTACGGAATTGAAGTAAGAGAACCAATCAAATTTTCAAGTTTCACACATGAAATAGCCAAAGGGCCGATGTTCAAAGTGAGTAGTCAGAAAAATCTTATTTTGAGTCTCCTTTTTATGATAGTCTTTACATCTATGTTCATTAGTAAAAGAAGAAACACTGATCAGCCTAAACCATTAAAAGAAGAAAGCTTAATCCTAACCATCTAAACATAAAAAGAAAAAAAAATGAGAAAAATACCCTGAAATTCATAACTTTCCAACACCCTAGTAGAGGACATAAATTTCTCACTGAGTCAATCATACAAACATGGGCTTAATGGAAAGCTAATTGAATGGGCTATGCAACAGATCCAGTTTTAGCTCAATATGACACAAATGAACACATGAAATCCAGACAGAATTTATAACACTAGACAGATCAACTTAATGAGCAGGTTAAAAAGGGGGCTGGTTTGTAGAATTAGGTGACAATCAGATGCAGTGAAGGCTAAGGTCCAATAGATTGGAATGGACAGGAACTGCGACAGGATTGAGCAGGGGCTGAACAGGTTGAGTTTCAGCATGGAATTTGGACAGGTCCAACAGAACAGGGTTCGGATTTTGGCCAGAATTTTGAGATGAGTTCTGGCTAGAATTTCTGGCGCAGTTAGTATTCAGGGCAGATCTTCTATGCAGGACTTTGGATAAAACGGAAAAAGAAAAATGAAAAATGAGAAGGGAGAAGACATGGTACATAACAGATTGGAAGCAACCAAAGTTGCTGGCCTACTAAATTGATGCACAATCATGCCTTAAAAATCAGCACTTTGGGATTCTTCTGCAAGATAGAACTTAGGACTCATCACTTAAGGGTCCAAGAACTCTGATAGTCATAGCCAAGAGGGTTTGCATGGAGTAATCACAAAATAAAAAGAAACACTTGATCTTCAATATTTAGTTAATCTGGAAGTGCTTTATATCATGAATGTTTCTTTCGCAAGCTAGACAAACAAGTTTACAGTCATATCCAACCACTTTTGGAATTTCTTAGAAGAAAAAACTAACTCTTCCATGGCAACTTCTGTAATGTGACTTAACACCAAAAACTTCTAAACAGGACTCATGGATAAACTGGGATGCATAAAACTAGAAAAACTATACCCCGTCAGAAAAATGGGCCATAACTTCTTCAATACTCCTCAAGATTCCACAAACTTGGGCTCCTTGGATAAATAATTGAGTAGCCTCAAGGGCACATTTGTGCACACATTTCTGCAGCTTGTACAATTTACAACATTCGGTGCAGATGATTTTGCCACAGAAAACACATAAAAACCAGTGTTTTTCCTTTGATGAAGATGATTTTGATTTCCGACCTGCCCCCACCAGAGAAACAGATTTCCACGGAAGAGTAACGTGTCTTTCTGCTTCCGTGGCTTTACCCAAATGTAACCCAAACAAAGGCATCTAAGTTTCATGCCATTTAGACATCATTTGATACATGTATATGCACATCAAAAAAAAAAAAAAATTATAGACATGGGGCTTATGTAATAGTTATGGGATCCATCTCAGACCCTTAGATTATTTCATGGGAGGCTAGTCCCATCCAAGTTCTGCATAATTCTACTCTCCGTTGTAGCGTTATTAAGTTTCATATAAGATGCTATTCTTGACCGCTAACCAAGATTAGGCACATAAAGTACCAAATATCAATGATACGTCCAATAGCAATGGAAAAAAATTGCATGTAAAATACATCATTTGCAGCTAAAACAATTTAGTTCATACTGATATTTTTCTTTTTCTGTTAAAAAGTTTCAATCATGATGCAATTTAATAGTGCAAATATAAGATACCCAGTCATAGCAGTTGTTTGGTTGGCCCTATAAGCCTTACATGTGGGAGACACAAGGGCACACTAGACAATTATACTTAGATTAGAAGACCTATTTGTACAATCGTTGAACAAAGAAAAAAATGTTCTCTTGATTGAGAATCATATAATACCACTAGGTAATATCATGAAACTTCTGTTGCACAAAAGAGACTGGACCTGCCAATAGCTCTAAATGTCCAGTGCCTGAGGCACGATATGCAACGAGATCACCCAGTAGTCTTGCCACAGAATAAACCTCATCTTCCTCTAAGACACTCCTGGATCAGATAATAACAATATTAATTATATTAAATATATCAGGCAGTGTTATAAATATCTATATATATATATATATATCAGGCATTTTCCCATATAAGAAACTAATGATAGAATAAATTTCAGATAGAAGCCTACAAGTATTGTACTCGTCCCATACAGCACAGGGCCTCTCGAATTCCATAATCAAACACCTCCCTGTAATGAGCTTTCCATACATTGTCATGAGTTTCGTAGAAAGACCTCCATCTTAACACATCTGACCCTGTAAAGCATTGTATCATAACCAGTAACCACACCAGGACTAGAAAAAAGACAACTGTAATTCTCTCCCATCCTTTGGTGTTGGTACCCTTTCCTGAAATACCAAACATATTGACACCTATTAACTCCAGTTTCAAAATTTTACAATACAAATAATACATCTGCCATTCGTAACACTACCAAAATGTGTTTATGAGATAGAGATAGATAAATAAAAACATAGAGATATATGGTATGTATGCATAACAAAGGCGTAAAGGCCTCCCTTTTTTTTTTTGGTTAACGCAGGGTTCCCAGCCCTTTGGGCCAGAATAATCCTAGAATAATCGCTACGGGCCCAAGAGAGAAAGTCAGGTAAAATTCCCCTATGGCTCCAGAGTGGTAGAGCAATTTCGAACCTACAACCTCCAGGTGCAAAGGCCTCCCTTGTTTTAAACTTGATAATAGAGCTTTGTCTACAATATATATGTGCACAAACTGGGTTCAGGCCTGAGCTAGTTTATTCAGAAAGCCAACTGAGGCAAGTTCCAAGGTAGTTAAAATGAAGAGGCAATCTTTTAGCAAAGACCGGTATGGCTAACAAGAGTTTGTGGATCGGAAACTCGAGTAACTCAACTGACTGAAAAGGCTAATATTGAAATGATGGAAAATCAAGCACTCATTAAGTCAAGAGATCAGTTTCAGAATTTTAGGAAGAAGACATCAATCAAGCATCTTATGATTGATAATTACCATGCCCCTTGAAACAAATTCATAGGATTTCTTACAGCATCCCCACATTGATCCCCATGATACTTCCCCACCCGAGAGAGACTTTACTCATACCAAGTAAATAAGTAAATATTGGCTTGATTTTTCCTTTTTGAATGTAACTGCATGCTAAGTATTAGAATTTCTTTTTTCTTTAGTTTTTATTGGTAAGTATTAGATAATGTTGAAGGTTCAAATAGTACTGGTAGTATTTAATTTAAATTGCCATATCTAGATGAAAATCTCATTAAGAGAGAGTGGAGAGTTGTAGCTGCACATATTCAAAAGATATGTAATATCACAAACATTTAATGTATTAATATCCACGTGCATACATTGATATAAATATCAGATTTATATGTATATGCTTATGAATGGATATATATCATTAAGGAACGAATTATGTTTACCTAAAAAGCAGCCACTTGAGTTTGTATCATAAGAAACATATTTTACTATAACAAACATTAAGTAGGTAGCTCCAACAAACTGCAACATGGTTACAGCCATTCCGAACCGGGTCCACCATATCCATCGTTTATACCTCTCCTGTTCATCACGAAAGGTCAAACAAAGAATAAATTTTATGATACATTACAAGTATCATATAAAAAATAAGATACGTAAATGAATGACTTAAAAATGTTTCAACTAATAATAAACACAGAAACAATTTCATTCATTATGTTAAGAAAATAAAAGGTTGCCCATTGCAATAACAAACGCCATCCTAGACACCTTTAAAGCAAGAATTAGCATTAAATATACTTCAGTAGACTATTTTATTTTATTTTCAGAAAATGGGAGTTCCATGGCCAGATTCTTAAACACAACCCTATAGAAACAACAATGAATGAAGTATAGATCCTCATTTGATTTTTCGTTTTATGTCTGATAGATTCCATACTCATTTTTTTCATTTTGCAAGTAAAAACCGACTGCTTAAAAATTATCAGAATTCCTTAGAGAAAAAACAAGGGTGAGATTACTTTGTGAATTTAAAAGACGATCCAGTGTGCTCTCCTAATTGGTCAGAAACCCATTGGACATCCAGCATTGTACCTTGCAACATGCAGTTGCAGATTTGGCAGCATCACCGCAAAATTCTTCATGGAATCAATCTTAAGTGTCCCTCTACAATATACTGTTTTATTGTAAATGAGTTCGTCCTGTTCAGAAGGATAAACATTTCCGGCTTTCCGCCAGAATTTCAGGAAACATCCATACATGATCCAGAAAGCTATCAGAGTTCAGCAATAACGTTAAGATTTTAAACAAGACTCCCTTTTTCCCTTTCAATAAAGATGATTATGAAAACACCAAAAGTCTCATTGGTGGAATGAGCGGAACAGGCAATTCATCATCCTAAAAATAAATTTCCATATGCCAATATGCATGAATTCTGCATTGGCAATAATTCTCCAATCAATGTCCAAACCAACACACTTTACCAGAGAAGTCATTTATTTTCCATGATATATGCACCAACTGAGCAACATTTGTCCAAGCATTATCCAAAACTTAAAAGATAAGACATTACATGGAAAGCTTGAAAAACAAACAGGGGCAAAACAAAGGTGAGAAATTCCAAATTACCCGTCTCTCATGGCGGATAACAGCATCGGCCACAGCGCTCTCCGCCTGCTGCTCGCTGAGAATCATCGACGCAGTCGCCTCCTGCGCTATCCCAGCCCCAATCATGGACATGATCTTGATGCCTGCCAAAATTGAGACCACTGCAAAGGGCAAACTCTCCCCCCCAGTGCAGCTGAGAAAGACCAAAAGAGCCAACAAGCCACCAAGGGAAATCACAACCAAGTTAGAAAGCCCCAAAAAGAGGGTGACCCATCTAATGGTTTTCAGCTTCGAGAGCATAATCAGCTTATCCGAAACGAAATTCCCCATGACACCCCTCCTCCTATTCAGATTCAAGGGGTTTTTTCTGAGGCGAAGGAATCGGGCAGGCTTGATAGGGAAAAGAAGGGCTGGAGAAGGGAAACGGAGCTTCATATGCATGTTTTTCATTCATTTTGATGACATTTCACCATGGCTGCGGTGTTTTTAGAGATTTTGAAAGGAACCCAGATGGCATTTGGTTGGAAAAGACGGATAGGTAGAGAATTTGGCTTCCATGGATGGAAATTTTCGATCTTGCTCAGGCTTTGTATGGAAATGGAGCTTCAAATGCATAACTTTCTGGCATTTTGATTGGATTTGGCCATGATTTGGTGGGTTTCAGAGATTTTTGAAAGGAACCCAGATGAATTGGAAAAGATTTGAGGGGTGATGAATGCGGGCAACGCAACGAGAGAGGAATTTCAAAGTCTGGAATTTCCGGTTCTGTTGAGACGCATATGGCAAAGAACTCGACTTTCTGAGGAGAAGATAGTCGCGTGCACACGGACGGGTCATAGATTCCTTCGCGGCTCACAGCTCAAGGTTGAATTTGCACGTACGACAGATGGAATGGTGATGATGATGATTGATCAAGGGCTGAAGAACTTCAGTGCAGATACGCAATGCAGCACGCTGATGAACTGTAGCGAAAATTGTCGGGAAGCACTTACATGTGTAATAATATGTGTAATACTTTACCAGGTGTGAATTAATTGTAAATCAATCTATCCGGGATCTTCCTAACCAATTGAGCTATGCTGACCATTTAAAGGTCACAGAACACAAATTATTATATTTGTCAAAATCACCATTGGCACCAATGTAAATGAATACAATCACAAACTTTTTAAAATCTACGAGAATTTAAAATATTAAGAGCACATTTGGTAATAGAAAGAAATCTACGAGGGGTCCGCGCATCTTATTGTTATCGACCACCCTTGAAAAAGGTATTTATTAAATGAAGATTTGTATTGTTGAGGATTTCGGATTGATATGGGTGCATCATTGGAAATAGTTGAGAAAATAAAAATTAATTTTGATGTGTAAATCCACAAAAATGGGGATTTTAAAATTCTATGGGACAAGGTCAAACTTGCAATTTCTCATAAATGAGGATTCCATTATCAAACATGAGACTTACATGACTTCGTAAAAATCTAAAAAAGATTTCAAGATTTAGTTGTCAAATATAACATGGATGTCTTTATGCTTATTACTTATACGAGAGCATTGAACAATTCAGATCATAAATTGAGAGCTCACAAAAGTGCATAAGATTTGATATATAGGTTGAAATATTTTAGTCTATTTTACAAATTCCTTAAAATCTATAAAGATTTAAGATATGAAATTAAACTACTAGACCAATAAAGATGATTAATGAGTCGGATTCTCCAAAAGTCCAAAAAATGAAAAATATAGTTTAAAGAGTTTGAAACTAACAACCTCACCGAGGAGACAATTCTATGATGTATCCCAACTTGTACCACCAAAAAAAAAAAAACTTATACCACAATTCTCCTTTTGTACATATATATATATATATATATATATATAACCATTTACATTGCCTTATATGTAAATAAGAAGCCGAGCATGGCCTCGTTTACTCACATTCTCATGCCTCGTTACACTTCCTATGCATAAATGGGTATAAACAAACTTGATCGCACGTAACTATTAAGCATATACATTATTTACTTACGTAAATGGATGCAAACAAACAATCCCTAAAATATACACATTTACATATAACCATTACACATACTTTATTTAAGATTAGGGTTGCAAATCAACATTCGTTCGTCTAGAGTTTTTGGAGAAAAATAGTTTCTGAAATGTAAATTTGATTTTTTTTTTTTTTTTTAAAAACCAGATCCAAATTCAAAGCATTTTATAGGATCTCATAAGAAATCGGGTCTATTTTTGGTCTGTATATTTTCCAATGTGAGGACCCGAAACCAGAATCGAATAGGTTTTTGACCATGTTCGAATGACCATATAAATATATTGAAGACATAATCTATTTAATGGACATGAACTTGGAACTGGGTACATTTCATAACGTGGATCAAAACTGATAGGTTCCATGGCAGATATGGATCCGAAACCTGATCCATTTGCAACCTTAGTTGTATTAATCTTGTCTTTATTTTAGCAAGAATGAAAATTGTAATGACTGATGGAAAGTGTCACAGTTCATACTCAATTAGTGGTGTTGACTCGACCCAAGATATTTAATGCAAAATGAGCATAACATGTTGTTAATGGGACCGAGTCCGGCCTTGTATTACAGGTCCACCAGCTGATCCAAGCATGAATTTAGTAGATAAAATGAGTTTGGATTAAGGGTTTGTTTGTATCTCAACTCCTTTTTGGATAAAGCTATCAAAATAGAGTCATTAAAAATAAATCCATTAAAAAAGAGACTAGAATGAAAATTTGGTCACATAGCCGTGTTTGATCTTAAGAGCAATTTCAATGGTTTGGATGGTGATTTACTATCCCATAAATAATTTTAAAAAAAATAAAATAACGAGACTGCTCGTGGACTAATCCAAAATTGAGCATGTTTCATTAATGGCTAATATGGTTTTGCAGCCAACTCAAGATCCACATGGTGTCAACCCTTCGAAATTGACTCCATAGCCGTGTTTTGCCTGCCAAGAGATCTAATGGTTTAGATCTTATATTTGGGGCTCATAGAATCTAAAAAATATCATCTAATGACATTTTTGTTTGCATATATCTTGAAATCGATGATAATCCAACGGTTGAAATTTGGACCCATAGCCATGTTTGATCTTTTGAACATGTTCAACAATATGTATCATGATTTACTCTCGTAGATTTTTAAAAAATAAAAAAATCGGACTAAGGCATTGTGGATCTAGGGACATTGTTCATTAGTATCTATTTTTTTTCCTCTACTTTTCAAATACATTCAATGATGGGCTGTCTAAAAAAAAAAAAAAAGAGAGACATTGCCTCTACTTCTCTACACCGGGCAGCGGCTGAAACACTCTGCCAAACGCCTTTATTTTCAAAATCTCTACCCACTTTAAAGATTTTAGAGAATTGGAGGCAAAAAGTACACATCATTGGATTGAATTTCAAAGAAATCTACGACTAAAAGACCATTAAACATTATGACTATTAAATCAAGGGCTAAGATAATCTAAAAAAATTGGGTCATTAAAAATGAAGCCCCTCTCCTTAGTTGAGTTGCCCACAATTTTTACTCAGTAGGAGTTGGTCATTTCAAATTGAGCACACAAAACAATTTTTACTCAATAGGAGTTGGTCCTTTCAAATTGAGCACACAATTAAAAATATCATATGCTCAACCTTATGGTGAGACTAACTCCTATTGGAGTTAAATTTGAGGAAACCGCTTAAGAGAAGAGCTTTTAATTTGAGTACAAACTTCCTAGGTTGTTCACCATTTTATAATATTAGTGAATAACCATCAATAATGTCCTCTCGATCATCTATTCTATTGCAGGCATCATGGTCCATCAAAAGATTACAAGTCATTAGTCTATAGATCTTCAACCATCTATGTTTATCACGGGCTAGTGGCCCATTAAACAATCACGAGTGATGAATCCGGGCATTGGCCCTATTTTGATTAGAGTGGGATACAACTCTCTATCCTAAAATAAGGAGCAAATGATTATTTTGAGTAGCTTGGATTCATTATGGTGACCTTTATTATTTTTATATTTTAATTATTCTCAAGGTTTTTATAAATTATCTTTAAATTTAATTGTTGTTTTCAAATTTAAGATCTTTTCTTTGGACATTATTAAAAAAATAAAACTCTAAAATAAATATACTTTTAAATGATAAGTAAAAAAATTAATAAATATAAATATATTATCGATCTCCTAAAAAAAACAAAAAAAACAAAAAAATTAATTCGAACATCGTGGCTGCTAGGTGACTATCCTCTGCCCTCTATAACCTTCCGTTAAGGGAGGGGAGGAGGGGAGGGAAAATCTGAAGGGGAAGGAAAATGAAGGGGAGGGGAGGGAAAATTAATTTTCCCTCCTCTTGTTTGGAAAGTAAAAAAGTAGGGGGAAGAAAAATGAAAAAGTATAATTTTTTTTGTTTGTGAAGTACAGAGACAAAGACCATTTTATCCTTACTTTTGAAAAAAATTCAATTAGTGTAAAATGACAGTTTGGTCATTTCCATCACTTTCCTCTCATTTTCCCCCCTGTTTTGGGGGGGAAATGTATTGATGGCTAATTGTGATTCTTCTAACTAGTAGTGTAGAAAATCAAGTACGGGTGGTCCATCCCCAACCCACATTGGGCCATGGTTTTAGGTCGTCGGTTGAACACAAGCCCATTTTATGGCCAGTGGTCAGATAGTTTACAATTTTTTGGCCCAATGGGTAAATGGGCTAGGCCTTGCTTATTATATTAAAGGCCCGGCTTAGCCTAAAACATTTATCACAAAAGTAGAATATATTATGCAACTGTGTTGGATCTGAACCGGACAGCTTTTCTCCTTATGGGCAGGATCCAACCTTTAATATTATGCCCAATAATTAAACCAGGTGGGCCTGTACAAGCTTCTGCTTTATTATTACCGCTGCTACAATTGGGATTTTAGACCAGAGTGCATTTTGGGAGATGATCAATCAAAGATGGGTCCCATGCTGTGAACAGTTTGAAAGATCAAAGAGCAAAATGGCTGTGGTCAAATTACATGGGGAAGATAGCAAGCATGACCAATTTGGAATGGAAGTAAAAAAGAGGGGTGAAAAAAAGGAGCAATTTCAGGTACTGATGTTTGTGGACAATTTACCATGGTAAAATGGGGCCTTTTAGAAGTAGCAGGCAAAGTATCATCATTTTAATGGGCTTTCTCAGGCCAGACAACGGACTCATCCCGACCCAAAAACTGTATTCGCGGCACAACTAAGATCCAAATATAATAGAAACAACAACAGTGACAGCCATTTGATTTCATCCGAACCTTGTAGGGGTATTTTCATAATATTACCTTATGTAACCCTAGCATAGCCACCAGAAAGATTATATCTTGTATTCTCATCTTCTGCCTTTGAGCATAGTGGAATCGGTGTGATCCGTGAACGTTCCTCAAAATCAAAAGAACCACGTAAATTTGTGTGTGGTCTGCTTGCATCTTTCGTTCGTTTCTTCCTAACAATTACACCATCATTATATTCATTGTTAATTGAAGTGCATTCATTCCTCTGTGTGGCTCACTTGAGACTATCACTAATGTGGCAATGATCATTTAATACATCTAAAGATTCGATGATGTAAACCCTGTAATTTACATGATCGTTTAATTTAACACTAAATATTTCTCCAACCAATCACATTTTATTTGGTTAAAATAGACGACTAAGTGTATACGAGTATAAGAGAAACTTTGCTTGAGTGATAGCTCTGAGTCACCTGGCTCACCTATGATCAAGTTACCCTCCCTCCACTATTCCTATGAATTGACACAAGCTCAAATTCGACATTTATTCAATCACTACTCATAGTTCAATTGGAATTATTAAGAAGAAAAACAAATTTAATTGCTAACAAAGCCATTAGACTTGTGTCGTATATAAAAGGTGACCTACTATCCAATGTGGTCCCTTTTTTTTTTCCATCCAAGTCTCAATGAGATCTTTCTCATTTAAACTTGTGTGGCAGGTGTCATTTCTATCCAATGTGGTCCCCTTTTTTTCCATCCAAGTCTCAATGAGATCTTTCTTATTTAAACTTGTGTGGCAGGTGTCATTTGATAAGTCTATCGTTTATTTCTATTTGACTTAAAACCGATTCAAATAAATATTGATGAGTTCTAGCATATTCAACAAAGTTTATATAAATGTATGATTTTCACCTTTTTTATATTATTTTTTACAAATTCACCCATATAACTTTTACAATATCATATATATATTGGGCGCACCTCAAGTGAGCACCGGTGCTCGATCCCATTCCCCATCCTCTCTCCCAACTCACTTGCATACGGTGATAGAGGGTCAAATCATTATCATAATCACTTGATCAACGCTTAATAATTTTTCACTGTAAAAAAAGCACACAATTGATCCAACAGTCTAACTCATTCGGACAAATGCCAAATTTGGGATTAGTGACTATCAGAGAGAGTCTTTGTTTTATGGTTCACTCAAATAGATTATAAGATAGGCCCCAACAACACTCACTTCTTCGTAAGCACGGGTACCCAACGAAGATTTCTCCATATATAATGCTGCTAAGGGTATCCCTATACCATTTAATTTGATAAGACTGTTTTTCCATGCAATTACATGACCCTACAACACACATACACCAACTTAATGTGGGGAACATATGATGTGGGAGCAAATCGACAACTTATACCAATGAACCAACACCCATAAAACTATTACTATGATATGAGAAAATCTAATAATCAAATGAGACAAATCCAAAAAAAAAAAAAAAAGAAAGATAGATAGAAAGTAGAAGACTTATTTGAAAGAATTTGATAGAGATAGCTCTATTTTAAATTCAATCTCAGTTCTATTTCAAACATCAGCTTTTATTTTATCTTAATTTGGGTAACCATTTCACTGTTGCCCGGAGAATCTTTGGTGCATGGACTTCTATATTAATGAGGTATTGACGAATGACTACTGACATAGAATCTAAGCAGAGAAGTTATCTGCTGTTTCTTATAACCGTCCCACGAGGAAGTCGAGGAGTGCTCAAAGAGGCGGTTAGAATTTAGAAACCTCTGACAAATATAAGATTCAACGGTCAAGATGGCTTATGTGGTGGGCCACACCAGCTAGAATTTAGAAACCTCTGACAAATATAGGAGTCAACCGTCAAGATGGCTTATATGGTGGGCCATACAAAAACCGACCCTCTGATGACTGTCCCTAGGACCACACGACATGCAATGGCTAGGCGATCAAACTCAACTTCTGGAAGTGGGTCCCACCATGTTTATATTGTGCTCGCTAGTGACGTAATCTTATTACCGTGTGTGCATGGGTAGCGCACATTGCGACGGCTTGTATAGTTTTTTTCTTTTTTGAAAAAGAGGACATGATTCTTCCATTATTAAAATATAAGGAATCTCTGTCCAATGAGTTCACGGAAATTACAAATACAACCCCCGCAGGGAACTCTACAAAGACTGCTACACGTGTGCCGATTTTTGGATCAGGCCGCTTGGGCCATATTCTATCCCATGCCTAGTCATCTCACATTTGCATGGCGAAAAGGAGTCCGGATCACCTAATGGAGTTGTTACACCTTCACCGTGAGTGGACTAATAACAGTCCGCCACGTCATCCAAAATTTTAGGTTATTTTCTTTCATCTTATTTAAACTTTTTTAAACTTTAAAATCACCTAAAATTTGGGATGACGTGGCGGACTGTTATTAGTCCACTCACAGTGAAGGTGTAACAACTGCGATAGGTGATCCAGACTTGGCGAAAAGACCATGTGGTGGTAGAGTGAGTATATATATTGAGAGATTTTACCATGCATATGCTTCCCACTACATTATGGTGAGAGAAAAATAGTAGGCCCCAAATTATGATCCATCCATCCAAACTACATACACACAGGAGTCTTTGAATTACATCGGACCCATTGAGTTTTCACTTATCAAAATAGATCGGACCGTTTGATCGAATTTTAGATTCTTTAATTTAGTGAAAGTTGTTAAACTTGTGGGCTACAGATAACAGTAGAGGCATGTTATTAGCCTCAAACTTGATATGTGAGTTTATCCAAAATGGCTCCTTCCATTCCCACGGCATTATGATAAGTGGAGGCCAAGGTGGGATCCATCAAGCTATCTCTCAATGAGCATTGCCCTAGATAAGTTGATTGTAGTTAATAGTAGATAAAGTCAATGTCACATCAAATGCTAAACGCGAGGTAAAGTTTGTGGTAAAGTATGGTTTGTGGGTTTTTGTTTTTACGAAGTCAAGAGGAGTATAAGAGAGAGTAAAATAAAGTAAACACTTCTTTATACTTTTCTATTTGAACTTTGCTATACTAGACATTACCTCACTTTTCTAAAAAAAAAATATTTTGGCATTGGTAGACATCACGAGAAGTGGCTGGTGGCGGAAGGAGCTTTACTTTCCCACAAACACGAAATATGGTGAAGGTACCATTGCTAGCAGTTGGAGTTCTTTATCACTCTTTTTTTCACTTTTACTGAGTTGGCCCAGTAGCCAAGAGAGGAGACAGTAACCCGCCCTGCTAGGAATCGATCCCTAGAAGGGTGTATGGGAGTAGGAGTTGTTATCACGACAACTTCCTGTGATTCTCACCACTCTTTTCTTTTACCAACTATAAACAAATATATAAGGTATTATACAATTTCTTTCTGTTGTTCAAGATCTAATATGTTGAATATAATATGCATTTTCTAATAATATCTTTTGTTGAGTTTTACAAATCAGTACTTACCACTCGGTAACCTTGGGAATCTTCTTACTTTTTATTCGCTGAAATATATAAAAAAATAAAAATAATAAATTTATTACACTATATAGAAAATATAGTCTAAACAAACTCATTTATTAGGCCCAAATACATATTCCCCAAATGGTTAATTTAGAGGTATCGCCCTTATGATTTGTTTAAATGGTCCATTCATTTGATGTGAAGTAAGACCAAATGTTTTAAATGGATTACAAAATCTGACGTGGGAGAGAGAATATGTAAAAAAAAATAATAATAAAAAATCTTGGGAACCAATAAAAAAATGGTTGTGTAAATAGATATTTATATAGTTTTTTCCACGTACCCGCGTGGTGAGCATAGATTGAATATAATTTTTCATTTTAATGTGAATTTATATTTCTTTTCTGCAGTTTTTTTTTTCTATTTTAATTGGTTGTGTAAAATTTAATATGACATGTTTAAAAATTCTGCATATAATGCAATATCTTTTGCAAGATACAATCTACAAGTGGTATTTCTATAAAATTACATGTTAGTACTATACATGTGCTATATAGACACAGAATCTAGGGATTTCTTTTTAGATTAGACTCTTGCTCTCATCATACCTTTCACCATACCACCAAGGGATCGATCCTTGAGTGGATTGGTTTAAATACTTCCCCCAGGCCCTTAAGCCAAGCCAAAAAAATAATGATAACAACAATAATAAATAAATTGTGCTATATAGACCAACTGATGAAAAATAATAGGTGAGAATATAATTGGGATGTCTCTATAGATAGGACTCTTGCTCTCACGATACCACCGAAAATTTGATCCCTGAGCACAAGGTTAATTGGGGTAGTGATCCCTTTACCACGAGGCCAACTAAGCGAAAGAAAAAAAAAGAGTACAAGATACATCATACATATTCTGTACAATACATTAAGTCATTTATTTAGGGTAACAACACTTGTAAGTTATAATGATCAAATAGCGTAAGACACCCATTAAGATTTTTCATTGCGTAAGACACGAAAGGCCCATTGGGTAGTGAGGTCGGTTTCATACTGTTCTTGCTGCATTGCACAAGTTAAGTCTGGTGCAACCTAAATAATATATCAAAACTAATATCCCTTTTATATAAATATATTTATAATAAAATAATTAAAAAACTCAAATCAACAAAAAAATTATGAAAATCAAACATCAGCATACACATTTCATCTTAAAAACAAAAGAATCATATGTATAAACTAGACTAGGATGCCCCTGTGCATCGCACAAGTTAAGTCTGGTGCAACCTGAATAATATATTAAAACTAATATTCCTTTCATATAAATCTATTTATAATAAAATAATTAAAAAACTCAAATCTATAAAAAAAATTATGAAAACCAAACATTTCTTCCCTTAATCCATGTTAGCAGACACATTTCATCATAAAAACAAAGTAATCATATGTATTTCTGCTCATTTTGAATACTACATAAAAACTTTGAAAATAACATTAATTTATAGAGTTGGAAGGCATCCTTTTGAATTGGATTATATCCACGCAAATGGGCCCAAGAGACATTTTATTGAAAAGGCACATATGTAGCCCAAGAGACACGTTTTATTGAAAAGGTACATTTTGTGTGTTTTTTAAAGGACAAATCCACAAATGGGCCCTAAGAAGCTGATGTGGCTTCTCCTAATTAAGGCTAGAATTGAGGTTTTTTTAGGGTTTTTTTTTTTTTTTTTTTTTTTGCAACCAACGTTCAGCTCTGAAGAGAAAGAATGTGGATATAAAACTCTTTGGTTGGTTGGATAATTTTAATATTAAACTAACATCCAAAATGGCCGGTTTTGAAAATTATGATTACTTTTTACATAAAATCTAAAACAGTGATGTAGCTAGAAATTTTAATTATTTCCTAAAAATGATACCTTTTTTTAAAGACTTTTTTTACCAGCGGCGGTTTTGGACCGTCGTTGACACTATTTACCGACGGCTTGAGGCTGTCGTTTAAAAAAAAAAGACACTTAAATTCCTGATACCACATTCGTGAAAAACGACAGCTAATGGCCATTGGTTTTTACGAATCTTGAGGTAGTAAAGAGACTAGAATCAAAAGGAGTGTTTGATAATGAAATGATTTACTTAAATAGAAATTTTTTGAATCAACAATAAAATGTTTTTCATAAATTTTTCGAGATCGACAAGGTATTAGGCCTTGAAAACTGACCCCATAGCCATGTTCACCCTTCCAAAGAGATCTAACAATTTGAATCTTTTGTATGGGGCCCACAGAATCTAGAAAATATCATTCAATGATTCTTTTTTTTTGTGCAAATATCTCGAGATTGGTGATAAACGAATGGCTGAAATTTGGTTCTATAGTTGTTCATGATCTTAAGATCAATTTCAACAGTTTGGATCGTGATTTACTATCCTATAAATAATTAAAAAAAAAAAACAGAATAACAAGACTGCCCATGGACTAATCCAAATTGAGTATTTTTCATTAATAGCTAATATTGTTTTGCAACCAGCTCAATACCTACATGGTGTCAACCCTTGGAAATTGACTCCATAGCCATGATTAGCCTTCCAAGAGATCTAATGGTTTTGATCTTGAATTTGGGGCCCACAAAATCTAGAAAATATCATCCGATGACTTTATTTTTGCACATATCTTGATATTGGTGATGATCAATTGACTGGAATTTGGTCTTATAGCCATGTTTAATCTTTTGAACATTTTCAACAGTTTTGGATCGTGATTTACTCTCTTAGATTTAAAAAATTTTAAAAATCGGACTGGGAAATTGTGGATCCAAGGATGATGTTCATTTGTATCTATTTTTTTGCCTCTACTTCCCAAATGTATTTAATGATGGGCTGTGAAAAAAAAAGAAAGAGGTATTGCTTCTACTTCTCTACACCGGGCATTGGCTGAAACACACTGTCAAACGCCTTTATTCTCAAAATCTCTACCCGCTTTAGAGATTTAAAGAATTAGAGGCAAAAAATATCCACTATAGGATTGAATCTCAAAGAAACCTACGGCCAAAATACCACTAAATATTATGACTATTAAATCAAGGGCCAGGATGATCTAAAAAAAAAAGGGTAGCATATGGATCTTCCTAGGTTGTTCACCATTTTATAATATTAGTGAATAACCATCAATAATGTTCTCTCGATCAACTATTCTATTGTAGGCATCATGGTCCATCAAAAGATTACAAGTCATTAGTCTATAGATCTTCAACCATCTATGTTTATCACCGGCTAGTGGCCCATTAAACAATCACGAGTGATGAATCCGGGCATTGGCCCTATTTTAATTAGAGTGAGATACAACTCTCTATTCTAAAATGAGGAGCAAATGATTATTTTGAGTAGCTTGGATTCATTATGGTGACCTTTATTATTTTTATATTTTATATTTTAATTATTCTCAAGGTTTTATAAATTATCTTTAAATTTAATTGTTGTTTTCAAATTTAAGATCTTTTCTTTAATTTGGACATTATTAAGAAAATAAAACTCTAAAATAAGTATACTTTTAAATGATAAGTAAAAAAATTAATAATTATAAAAATATTATCCATCTCCTCAAAAAAACAAAAAAAAATTTGATTCGAACATCGTGGCTGCTAGTTGACTATCCTCTCTGCCCTCTAAATGAAAATCCTTGCTCCGTGTCACTGGACTAGAGTTATATTCCAAAGTAGGTCAGGATTTTGCTATTTGACAAGATGTGGGTCTATCCACAGGCATTTCAATCCTGGACGAAGTGGGGGATAGAAAGGTACATGTATGGCTGGACCGAATGACTTACAGGGTAAAGATGACTAAATTTCAATTAAGTGATTCTTCTGACTAGTAGTGTAGAGAATCAAGTACGGGTGGTCCATCCCCAACCCACATTGGGCCATGGTTTTAGTCGTCGGTTGAACACAAGCCCATTTTATGGCCAGTGGTCAAATGGTTTACAATTTTTTGGCCCAATGGGTAAATGGGCTAGGCCTTGCTTATTATATTAAAGGCCCGGCTTAGCCTAAAACATTTATCACTGAAGTAGAATATATTATGCAAATGTGTTGGATCTGAACCGGACATCTTTTCTCCTCATGGGCTGGATCCAACCTTTAATATTATGCCCAATAATTAAACCAGGTGGGCCTGTACAAGCTTCTGCTTTATTATTACCGCTGCTACAATTGGGATTTTAGACCAGAGTGCATTTTGGGAGATGATCAATCAAAGATGGGTCCCATGCTGTGAACAGTTTGAAAGATCAAAGAGCAAAATGGCTGTGGTCAAATTACATGGGGAAGATAGCAAGCATGACCAATTTGGAATGGAAGTAAAAAAGAGGGGTGAAAAAAAGGAGCAATTTCAGGTACTGATGTTTGTGGACAATTTACCATGGTAAAATGGGGCCTTTTAGAAGTAGTAGGCAAAGTATCATCATTTTAATGGGCTTTCTCAGGCCAGACAACGGACTCATCCCGACCCAAAAACTGTATTCGCGGCCCAACTAAGATCCAAATATAATAGAAACAACAACAGTGACAGCCCTTACTGTTATCTGTGGAGCTTGATCAACGGTTAATCATTTGTCACCGTTCATAAATGTAAAAAATTGATCCTAAAGTCTAGTCCATTCGGACAATTGCCAAATCTGGGATCAGTAATTATCAGAGAGAGTCTTTGTTTTATGGTCCACTCAAATAGATTATAAGATAGGCCCCAACAACGCTCACCTTTTCATAAGCACGGGTAATCAGCGAAGGTTTCTCCATATATATTGCTACCAAAGGTATCCCCATGCTATTTAATTTGATAGGACTATTTTTCCAAGCAAATACATGACCCTACAACACATATAAACCAAGTTAATGTGGGGAACATATGATGTGGGGGAGCAAACCGACAACTTATACCAATGAACCAACACCCATATAACTATTACTATGATATAAGAAAATTTAATAATCAAATGAGACATATCCAAAACCAAAAAAAAAAAAGAAGGGGGGCGGGGTGGGGGCGCTTTTGGCGGTAGGTCCCTCATCATTTGCTTTTATAGGCTAAGGTCCACAATATATTTATCGTACCGGCACCAGTCCTCTCATGAAAATGACACAGTAAAAGACAAAAAGGCTCATATACACGTTAGCAAAAAGGCTTCGCTTAAAACCGCTAGAGACCATTTCAGAGAAGCAAAAATCAGATTCATCTGAATCGCAGAAGCAAAAGGCGAAGTCGAAGGAAACTGGGAAACCTAGAAGCAAACTCAACTGATCGAAGACCTCCATCATCTGAATCTTCTTCACTTGGTTAGAAAAGTACTTCTTCCATTCATAAAAAGAAGACGTACAAGATAATTTCTTCTGAAAAAAAACTAAAAACCTAATTTGATTTCGTTCTTATCTGATTTTATCTATTCTTTATACTCAACTCTATGTAGACAATAGATAGAACAAACCTCAATTCAAGAAAAAAAAAACAAGCGAAAGTCAGATAAATTTGTTCGAAACTCAGATAAATTTGTTTAAAACTCAGATAAATTTATCTGAGTTTTGCCAGAAGTTCAAGTAAGTTTGTCGAAAACTCAAATAAATTTATCTGAGTTTTGACAAATTTATCTGAGTTTTGCCAGAAGTTCAGGTAAGTTTGTCGAAAACTCAGATAAATTTATTTGAGTTTTCTTCCAGTTTATCAGAGTTTCTGTTAAATTTATCTGAGCTCAGCGACACCAAAAGTCATAATACGGAAAATCAGATTATAATAAAAATTGAAATCCAAAATAAGAACACTTGATGACCATGATCCAATCGAAAAGAGAGACGGGGAGAATATAAGCCAAAAAACAAATTGCTCTAATTCAAATCAATTGTAAAGAGAGATTTGAAAGAGACTTCAGATGAAAGAGTAAGAAAAAGTAAAACCGTTTCTGTCTTTGAAGAAATGAAAGAGAGAATCGGAAGTCATGGTGGCGACAGAAGATGCTCTGTAACGATACTCCATAACCATGGAAAGGAACTGAAAATGGAAAATGAGAGAGAAGAAGACGGAAGGAGTGAGAATAAAAGAGAACTTGGCCTAAGAATGAGGGTTGAAATGAGCAAATTAGTCATTAAAATATATGACGTAGCGAATTAGGGACCTCTCACAAAAATATCTCTAGCTGTTTGGAATATAGACATTAGAGAAAAAACTGTTAGACTATGCTCAGGACCGTGGGCTAATTTAAAAAAAAAAGGACTTATTTGAAAGAATTTGATAGACATAGCTCTATTTTAAATTCAATCTCAGCAGAGAAGTTCTCTGCCTTTTCCTAAGCGTCCCACGAGGAAGTCGATCGAGGAATTGAGAAACCTCTGACAAATATAATATTCAACGGTCAAGATGTCTTATATGGTGGGCCACACAAAAATCGACGCTCTTATGACTGTCCCTAGGACCACACGACATGCAATCGACAAATATAATATTCAACGGTCAAGATGTTTTATATGGTGGGCCACACAAAAATCGACGCTCTTATGACTGTCCCTAGGACCACACGACATGCAATCGACAAATATAATATTCAACGGTCAAGATGTTTTATATGGTGGGCCACACAAAAACCGACCCTCTTATGACTGTCCCTAGGACCACACGACATGCAATCGCTAGGCGATCAAACTCAACTGTCTGGAAGTGGGTCCCACCGTATTTTTATTGTGCTCGCTAGTGACGTAACCTTATTACCGTGTGTGCATGCGTACTGCGCACATTGCGTAATATAAGAGAATTCTACGGCTTGTGTAGGTTTTTTTTTTTTTTTTTTTGAAAAAGAGGACATGATTCTTCCATTATTAAATATAAGGAATCTCTGTCCATTGAGTTCATGAAAATTACAAATACAACCCTGCAGGGAACTCTACAAAGACGGCTGCACGTGTGCCGATTTTTGGATCAGGCCGCGTGGGCCATATTCTATCCCATGCCTAGTCATCTCACATTTGCGTGGCGAAAAGGCCATGTGGTGGTAGAGTGAGGGCTTGTTTGGCAAATCTTATCTTTACGAAACAGATCTGTATGATATAGATCTATTTCAAATGGAGCGGTTTGAAATTGATGTTTTACAAATAGACTGTTTGGTAAGACATAGATATTTTAAAAATAGACTGTTTGGTAAGACACATGTAAAAATAGATCTAATGGTCTGGGCATTTTGCAAATATATCAAGATCTGTGATCATCCAACGGTTGAAATTTTATCTCAAACACGTGTTCCACATTTTAATTACTATAGGCGGTTTGGATCTTCATTTTGGTTGGGATCTTGCATTTAGGGGCCATGATTTAAAAAAAAGTATATATAAATGTCTGTCGTTTTTTGTAAAAATCTCAAAATCTATGATGATCCAATGGCTAAAATTTGGATCCTTAGTCGTGAATGATCTTTTGAATATATCCAATGGTTTGGATCATGATTTATGGTGCCTGAATTTAAAAAAAAAAAAAAAAAACCACACTGCTGTGTACAACTTCAAGACTCAATCACTAAGGCATGGAACATCAATGGTCAAAAACATTTTTGTAAATATCTCAAGATCCACTTTGAATTAGAGGCTCAATTTTTGGCCTATAGCCGTTTTTGGCCCTCCAAAGAGAACCAACGGATTGGATCGTGATTATGGGGCCCACAATGTCCAGAATATTAGATCGAATGGCTCACGATTTTTTGCAAATATCTCGAGATCCGAGATAGATCAACGGTTCAAATTTTGACACATGGTCGTGTTTGACCTTCTTCATATATCTAGCGGTCCGGATCATGACTTTGGGTCTCATAAATTAAAAAAAATCAAAAAACGGACTGCCCCATGAGACCGTCCAACTCACTATAGCCATTACAGTCTATCCGCTTCAGATAGAATGCACTGATTCAATTCTGCTGCTTTTGCTGGCTTCTTGAAATGGAGGTAAATAATCTAAACTCCATTTCAAATGGACTTTGCACCTTGAGTTACCAAACACTCTTAAAACAGTTACAAACAGTTTTAAGACAAGTAGAGGCAATAATAAGAGATGTCAAACGCCACCTGAGTATATAAATTGAGAGATTTTACTAAGCATATGCCTCCCACTGCATTATGGTGAGAGAAAAATACTAGGCCTCACCTTATGATCCATCTAAATTATATACAGACCGGAGTCTTTGAATTGCATTGGACCCATTAAGTTTTCACTAAATAAAATGGACTGGACCGTTGGATCGAATGACAGATTCTTTTCTTTAATAAAAGTTGTTAAACTTATGGGCGACATATAAAGGGGTTAGAGGCATGCGATTGACCCAAATTTAATATGCGAGCTTATCTAAGATGGCCCTTTCCATTCCCATGGCATCGTGATCAGTGAAGGCCAATGTGGGATCCATCAAGCTATCTTTCAATGAGCATTGCCCTGGATAAGTTGATTGTAGTTAATAGTAGGTAAAGTCAATGTCACATCAAATGGTAAATGCGAGGTTAAGTTTGTGGTAAAGTATGGTTTGTGGGTTTTTGTTTTTACAAAGTCAAGAGGAGTATAAGAGAGAGTAAAATAAAGTAAACACTTCTTTATACTTTTCTATTTGAACTTTGTTGTACTAGACATTACCTCACTTTCCTAAAGAAAAATATTTTGGCATTGGGAGACATCAGGAGAAGTGGCTGGTGGCAGAAGGAGCTTTACTTTCCCACAAATACCAAATATGGTGAAGGTACCATTGTTGGCAGTTGGAGTTCTTTATCACTCTTTTTTTTACTTTTACCGAGTTGGCCCAGTGGCCAAGAGAGGAGACTGTAACCCGCCCTGCTAGGAAACAATCTCTGGAAGGGTGTACGGGAGTAGGAGTTGTTATCACGACAACTCCCTGTGATTCTCACCACTCTTTTCTTTTACCAATTATAAACAAACATATAAGGTATTATACGATTTTCTATCGGTTGTTCAAGATCTAATATGTCGTATATAATATGCATTTTCTAATAATATCTTTTGTTGACTTTTACAAATCAGTAATTACCACTCGGTAACCTTGGGAATCTTCTTAATTTTTATTCGCTGAAATATATAAAAGAATAAATTTTTTTTTATTACACTAATATAGAAATATATAGTCTAAACAAACTCATTTATTAGGCCCAAATACATATTCCCCAAATGGTTAATTTAGAGGTATGGCCCTTATGATTTGTTTAAATGGTCCATTCATTTGATGTGAAGTAAGAGTACCAAATGTTAAATGGATTACAAAATCTGACGTGGGAGAGAGAATATGTAAAAAAAAAAAAAAAATCTTGGGAACCAATAAAAAAATGGTTGTGTAAATAGATATTTATATAGTTTTTTCCACGTACCCGCATGGTGAGCATAGATTGAATATAATTTTTCATTTTAATGTGAATTTATATTTCTTTTCTGCAGTTTTTTTTTCTATTTTAATTGGTTGTTTAAAATTTAATATGACATGTTTCAAAAATCTGCATATAATGCAATATCTTTTGCAAGATACAATCTACAAGTGGTATTTCTATAAAATTACATGTTAGTATACATGTGCTATATAGGCACAGAATCTAGGGATTTCTTCTTAGATTAGACTCGCTCTCACCATACCACCGAGGGATTGATCCTTCAGTGGATTGGTTTAATTACTTCCCCTAGCTAGGCCATTAAGCCAAGCCAAAAAAATAATGATTAAAACAATAATAAATAAATTGTGCTATACAGACCAACTGATGAAAAATAATAGATGAGAATATAATTGGGATGTCTCTGTAGATAGGACTCTCGCTCTCACAATAGCACCGAAGATTTGATCCTGAGCACTAGGTTGAGGTAGTGATTCCCTTTACCACGAGGCCAACTAAGAGAGAGAGAAAAAAAAAAAAAGAGAGTACAAGATACAACATACATATTCTGTACAAAACATTAAGTCAGTTATTTAGTGTAACAACACTTGTAAGTTATAATGATCAAATAACTTAAGACACCCATTAAGCTTTTCATTGCATAGGACACGAAAGGCCCAATGGGTAGTAAGGTCGGTTTCATACGATTCTTGCTAGATGCATAGTTGAACTTTAAACTAGAGTAGGATGAAGCCCTTGTGCATCGCACATGTTAAGTCTGGTGCAACCTGAATAATATATTAAAACTAATATTCCTTTCATATAAATCTATATATAATAAAATAATTAAAAAACTTAAATTAACAAAAAAATTATGAAAATCAAACCTTTCTTCCCTTAATCCACGTCAACATACACATTTCATCTTAAAAACAAAAGAATCGTATGTATAAACTAGACTAGGATGTAGCCCCTGTGCATCTCACATGTTAAGTCTTGTGCAACCTGAATAATATATTAAAACTAATATCCCTTTCATATAAATCTAATATTTATAATAAAATAATTAAAAAACTCAAATCTACAAAATTTTTTATGAAAACCAAACCTTTCTTCCATTAATCCACGTTAGCAGACACATTTCATCTTAAAAACAAAGTAATCGTATGTATTTCTGCTCATTTTGAATACTACATAAAAACTTTAAAAATAACATTAATTTATAGAGTTGGAAGGCATCCCTTTGATTTGGATTACATCCACGCAAATGGGCCCAAGAGACATTTTATTGAAAAGACACATATATAGCCCAAGAGATACGTTTTATTGAAAAGGTACATATTGTGTTTTTTTAAAGGACAAATCCACAAATGGGCCCCAAGAAGTTGATGTGGCTTCTCCTAAGGCTAGAATTGAGGTTTTTTTAGGGTTTGTTTTTTTTTTTTTTTTTTTTGCAACCAACGTTCAGCTTTGAAGAGAAAGAGTGTGGATATAAAATTCTTTGGTTGGTTAGATAATTTTAATATTAAACTAACATCCAAAATGGCCGGTTTTGAAAATTATGATTACTTTTTACATAAAATCTAAAACAGTGATGTAGCTAGAAATTTTAATTTTTTTCTAAAAATGATACCTTTTTTTAAAGACTTTTTTTACCAGCGGCAGTTTTGGACCGTCGTTGACACTATTTACTGACAGCTTGAGGCTGTCGTTTACAAAAAAAAAAAAAGACTCTTAAATTCCCGATACCACATTCATGTAAAACGACAGCTAATGGCCGTTGGTTTTTACGAATTTTGAGGTAGTATAGAGACTAGAATCAAAATGAGTGTTTGATAATGACATGATCTACTTAAATAGAAATTTTTTGAATCAACAATAAAAAGTTTTTCGTAAATTTTTTGAGATCGACAAGGTATTAGGCCTTGAAAATTGACCCCATAGCCATGTTCACCCTTCCAAAGAGATCTAACAATTTGAATCTTTTGTATGGGGCCCACAGAATCCAGAAAATATCATTCAATGATTCTTTTTTTTTTGTGCAAATATCTCGAGATTGGTGATAATCGAATGGCTGAAATTTGGTTCCATTGTTGTTCTTGATCTTAAGATCAATTTCAACAGTTTGGATCGTGATTTACTATCCCATAAATAATTAAAAAAAAAAAAACAGAATAACAAGACTGCCCGTGGACTAATCCAAATTGAGCATTTTTCATTAATAGCTAATATTGTTTTGCAACCAGCTCAATACCTACATGGTGTCAACCCTTGGAAATTGACTCCATAGCCGTGATTAGCCTTCCAAGAGATCTAATGGTTTTGATCTTGAATTTGGGGCCCACAAAATCTAGAAAATATCATCCGATGACTTCATTTTTGCACATATCTTAAGATTGGTGATGATCCAATGACTGGAATTTGGTCTCATAGCCATGTTTAATCTTTTGAACATTTTCAACATTTTTGGATCGTGATTTACTCTCTTAGATTTAAAAAAAATTTAAAAATCGAACTGGGGCATTTGTGGATCCAAGGATGATATTCATTTGTATCTATTTTTTTGTCTCTACTTCCCAAATGTATTTAATGATGGGCTGTGGAAAAAAAAAAGAGGTATTGCTTCTACTTCTCTACACCGGGCATTGGCTGAAACACACTGCAAAACGCCTTTATTTTCAAAATCTCTACCCGCTTTAGAGATTTAAAGAATTAGAGGCAAAAAGTATCCACCATAGGATTGAATCTCAAAGAAACCTACGGCTAAAATACCACTAAATATTATGACTATTAAATTAAGGGCTAGGATGATTTAAAAAAAATTGGGTAGCATATGGATCTTCCTAGGTTGTGCACCATTTTAAAATATTAGTGAATAACTATCAATAATGTTCTCTCGATCATCTATTCTACTGCAGGCATCATGGTCCATCAAAAGATTACAAGTCATTAATCCATAGATTCTCATCCATCTATATTTATCACGGGCTTGTGGCCCATTAAACAATCACAAGTGATGAATCCGGCATTGGCCCTATCTTGATTAGAGTGAGATACAACTCTCAATCCTAAAATAAGGAGTAAATGATTATTTTGAGTAGCTTGGATTCATTATGGTGACCTTTATTATTTTATATTTTAATTATTCTCAAGGTTTTTATAAATTATCTTTAAATTTAATTGGTGTTTTCAAATTTTAGATCTTTTCTTTGGACATTATTAAAAAAAATCTAAAATAAATAAATAACTATGCTTTTAAATAATAAGTAAATAAAATCAATAAATATGAAAATATTGTCGATCTCCTCTGAAAGAGATAGATTGTAACATGGTCGTTGCTAGTTGACTACCGTCTGCCCCTCTAAAGGAAAATCATTTCTCTGTGTCACAGGACTAGAGTTCTGTTCCAAAGTAGGTCAGGATATTGCTATTTGACAAGATGTGGGTCTATTTACAGGCATTTCAATCCTGGACGAAGTGGGGATAGAAAGGTACATGTATGATGGCTGGACCCAATGACTTCTTCACCCATGTACAAGGTATTGATGGCTAATTTTCAATGAGTGATTCTCCTGACTAGTGAAGAAAATCAAGTACGGGTGGTCCATCCCCAACCCACATTGGGCCATGGTTTTAGTCGTCGGTTGAACACAAGCCCATTTTATGGCCAGTGGTCAAATGGTTTACAATTTTTTGGCCCAATGGGTAAATGGGCTAGGCCTTGCTTATTATATTAAAGGCCCGGCTTAGCCTAAAACATTTATCACTGAAGTAGAATATGTTATGCAAATGTGTTGGATCTGAACCGGACATCTTTTCTCCTCATGGGCTGGATGCAACCTTTAATATTATGCCCAATAATTAAATCAGGTGGGCCTGTACAAGCTTCTGCTTAACCATTACCGCTGCTACAATTGGGATTTTAAACCAGAGTGCATTTTGGGAGATGATCAATCAAAGATGGGTCCCATACTGTGAACAGTTTGAAAGATCAAAGAGCAAAATGGCTGTGGTCAAATTACATGGGGAAGATAGCAAGCATGACCAATTTGGAATGGAAGTAAAAAGTAGGGGTGAAAAAAAGGAACAATTTCAGGTACTGATGTTTGTGGACAATTTACCATGGTAAAATTGGGCCTTTTAGAAGTAGTAGGCAAAGTATTATCATTTTAATGGGCCTTCTCAGGCCTGACAACGGACTCGACCCGGCCCAAAAACTCTACTCGCAGCCCAACTAAGATCCAAATATAATAGAAACAACAACAGTGACAGCCATTACTCCATTATTATCATCATTGTTAATTGAAATGCATTCATTCCTCTGTGTGGCTCACTTGAGACTATTTGTGGCAATGATCATTTAATACATGATCTAAAGATTCAATGATGTAAATTTGATCATTTAATTTACATGATCATTTAATTTAACACTAAATATTTTTCCAACCAGTCATAATTTATTTTGGTTAAAATAGATGAGTATGTGTATACGAGTATAAGAGAGAATTTGCTTTAGTGATAGCTCTGAGTCACCTAGCCCACCTATGATCAAGTTACCCTCCCTCCACTGTTCTGCTGAATTGACACGAGCTCAAATTTGACTTTTATTCAATCACTACTCATAGTTCAATTAGAATTATTAAGAAGAAAAACAAATTTAATTACTAACAAAACCATTAGACTTGTGTCGTATATGAAAGATGTTCAGTGACCTACTATCTAATGTGGTCCATTTTTTTCCATTCTAAGTCTCAATGAGATCTTTCTTATTTAAACTTGTGTCGCAGGTGTCATTTGATGAGTCTATCCTTTATTGTTATTTGACTTAAAACCGATTCAAACAAATATTGAAGAGTTCTAGCATATTCAACAAAGTTTATATAAATGTATGACTTTCATTACAAATTTACCACTATAACTTCTACAATATCATATAAATATTTGGTCCACCTCAACTGAGCACCGGTGCTCTCTCCCATTCCCCACCCTCTCTCCCAACTCACCTGCATATGGTGATAAGAGGGTCAAATCATCATCATAATCACTTGATCAACGGTCAATCATTTGTCACCGTTCAAAAATATACAAAATTGATCCAACAGTCTAGTCCATTCGGACAATTGCCAAATATGGGATCAGTAACTATCACAGAGAGTCTTTGTTTTATGGTCTACTCAAATAGATTATAAAATAGGCCCCAACAACGCTCACCTTTTCGTAAGCACGGGTACTCAAGGAAGGTTTCTCCATATATATTGCTGCCAAGGGTATCCATACGCTATTTAATTTGATAGGACTTTTTTTCCAAGCAAATACATGACCCTACAACACAGATACACCAAATTGATGTGGGGAACATCTAATGTGGGAGAGCAAACCGACAACTTATACCAATGAACCAACACCCATGTAACTATTACTATGATATAAGAAAATTTAAGAAGAAACTACGGGAAAAATCCCCTTAGGACATCATAGGATTAACGAGGGCCCAATAACATGTTAAAGACGGGAGAGGTCTTTTGTATGTTGGTCGATATCGACCATTTTGTAGTGTTCATGACAATCTTTTTATTCCAGTGCACTACTAGAAAAAAGGGTTTTATATCGGTTACAAAAACTGCCTTATATCGGTTTTTCATATAACCGATATAATATCTTCAGTCAAGGTTTTTTATATCGGTTAATATTTTTTTATATCGGTCAATTTTTTTTATATCGGTTACACAAGAACCGACATAATAATCTCTATATATAATATCGGTTAGAAAATATATGATATTAATTTCTATATCTTATATCGGTTATTATGAAACCGATATTATATATACATATTTTATATCGGTTATTATGAAACCGATATTATATACACAATGATTTTACATCGGTTTTAAAATCCTTTAATATGCTGCTCCCCGCGCGGGCTCACTCCTTCTTTCCCTCCTTTTGTTTTTCCTTCCCTCCCTTCTCTTTCTTTCTCCATCATTCCTTCTTTCCCTCCTTTTTTTTCCCTCCCATCTCTCTTCTCTTTCTTTCTCCATTCACTACAACAAACTGCACTTTTAACGACGTTTTTTGCCGACGCTTTAAAAAATTCGTCGGTAAAGATTGGATTTTACCGACGTATATAATTTCATTGGTAAAAATCAGACTTTTGCCGAGGTTTTTTAGATTTTTACCGACGTTTTTTATAAAACGTCGGTAAAGTTAGATCATAGAATTAATTTATTTTTCTAGGAAAAGTAAAAATCAGAGATTATTACCAACAAATTATAAAACGTCGGTAAAAGTATTTCCTTTTACCGACGAAAAAAAACGTCGGTAAAAGTATTTTTATTTTTTATTATTATTTTTTTTATCCTTTTGCCGACGAAAAAAACTTCGATAAAAGTATTTTATTTTTTCTTTATTTTTTATTTTACCGACGAAAAAAAACGTCGGTAAAAGTCTTTTTATATTTTTATATTTTATTTCTTATTTTGCCGACGAAACAAAAAGTCGGTAAAAGTATTTTATATTTTTTCTTTATTTTTATTTTACCGACGAAAAAAACGTCGGTAAAATTACTTTTATATTTTATATTTATTTTCTTTCTTATTTTGCCGACGAAAAGGAAACGTCGGTAAAAGTATTTTATGTTTTTTTTATTTTATTTTTTACTTTTGCCGATGAAAAAACAACGTCGGTAAAGCTCCAATTTTTTCCCCGCCCCTCTCCCGCCTCCAAAACCCTCTTTTCGGTCCCAGCGTCTCTCTCCCTCCAAAAATCCCTCTTTCCTCTCACTCTCGCTCTCTTCTCTCCTCATCTCACCTCTCTTGCCAACGCCTCTCTCCCTCCAAAAACCCCTCTTTCCTCTCACTCTCTCTCTCTTCTCTCCTCACTCTCGCTCTCTCTGCTCTTCTCTCACTCTCGCTTTCTCTACTCTCTCTCTGCTCTCCCTGTCTCTCTCGCTCACTCTCGTTCTCTTTCTCTCTGCTATTTCTCTCTCTCACTACAACAACTTGCACTTTTACCTACGTTTTTTTGCGACGTTTTTATAAATTCGTTGGTAAAGAGTGTTATTTACCGACGTATATAATTTCGTCGGTAAAAACTTTTCTTTTACCGACGTTTTACATAAAACGTCGCTAAAATGTGGACTTTCAGCGACGTTTTACAAAAAAAAAATGTCGGCAAAGTTCAATCTGGGAATTTGCTTGAAGTAAAATTGGAGATTATTACCGACGAATTAGACAACACCGGTAAAATAGACTTTTAGCGACGATTTATTGGTTTTACCGACATTTTTTTTCATCGGTAAAAGTGTTTTTATTTTTTATTTATTTTTCTTTTTACTTTTGCCGACGAAATAAAAACGTCGGTAAAAGTCTTTTTATTTTTTATTTGTTTTTCTTTTCATTTTACCGACGAAAAAAAACGTTGGTAAAAGTATTTTATTTTTTATTTATTTTTGTTTTTTCATTTGCCGACGAAATAAAACCGTCAGCAAAGTTTAATTTTATTATGAGGTAGAAAATAAATATTGAAGTGAACTTTTAGCGACGTTTATGGTGAAACGTCGGTAAAGTTTAATTTTATTTTTAGCAAAATTACAATAGGCTGATTGATTACTTGATAGAAAGAGGTAACTTCCCAGAGAACATAAAATTGTCAATCTTCATGTTATCATTATTTTCGTTCAAGTCACTGATTAGAGATATCTTGGAAATTGGAATTGCTGGCATTACACCTTATGCAAACTTATATCACTATGATCTTCCTGAAGCACTTGAAAAGAAATACAAAGGACTCTTAAGGCGAGAAGTTGTGTAAGTTTAATTTTAAGCTCTAGAAAAAAAAATCAAACCCTACATCTATAGTATGTCCTCTGCATTTTTTTTTTACTAATTATGCTCCCCTTTTCATATAAGGACATATTCATATACAACTTACTTTAATCTGTTTATCTTTTCTTGCCATGAAAGTGAAGGCCCTTTTCTAGTTCTTCATCACCATATGAGATTTATTAGGTCTTCTTATCTCCTGCATTTCAAAATACTTTGCATGCACCATTACTTCCGTTTACAGAGATTCCGTTGACCCCCACATGAAAATGAATTAATGTTGTTAAAACTTTCCATGCTATTTGCAAGTGCAGAGCTGAGAGAAGAAATATTGAAATACTTAATGATGTGACCCACAAGTCCTTTTGTTAGGATAGGTGAAGATTTTCTTTGCCTCCATGCAAGAATTAGCTAGTTGTTTTTATCCCATTGTTTATGGTCTAAACCCAAATGGGAGCACAGAGTGTAACCCAAATCCTTTTTAGTTCATACTGTGGAGAAAATTTCATACACATGACAAAAGAATGTTGGGTTTGCAGTCCTATGTGAAGTTGGAATCCCAATTTGTAGAATTTTACAATTAACCAGCTTTTCACCCTTACAAAAAAAAAAAAAAAAAAAAACATGTTTACTCTCAAACTATGAACAAGAGCCCATGGCAGTATGGCACAGTAGAAGAAAGGAGGTTAGAAGGCGCTTGTCTTTTAACATCTGTTTGGTGAAGGCTTCACATTTTTAGTCGTGTCTTTCATCCAGACTTTTATGTGGGCCTTATTAACCTTTTGTATTTGGTACTGGTTCAAACTGAATTGAAATTGAAATATACCAGAATTGAGCACATCTGGCACATCTGGCAGAATTCATATTTGTCAAAATTGAAATATACCAGTCAAAACTGAATTGAAAACCTTCTATTATGATATGTGTGTGTGGGCAGTACTATAGTATATAATAATTATTGATGTAGCATTTTCTATTTGAATCCAGCTATACTCATAGCATTAAGAAGAAAGGAGGTTAGAAGGGAAAGGTAAGAACACCTTCTATTTTTATTGATAAGATGTAATGCTCATTGAACTTTAACTACACGTACTAAAGAGTAAACAATTTATGCTTACATGCCTACTTTATACTTATATATGATCATCTTCTCAATGTTAGATTTCATTTAAGTGTAACCATTTAAGAAAACAACAGAGCGTTTAAAATCCATCATTGAATTTAAAAGAAAAGATGGATAGAATACATAGATATGGCACCCAACAGAAAGAAACATCAACAAACAAGGTTCAAAAAACAGGAATGAAAATGACCAAATGGAAAGTATACCAAACCCAAGAAAGAAAGAAAGAAAGAAAGAAAACATACTTCTTCTCTCAACAGAGAGAGAGAGAGAGAGAGAGAGAGAGAGAGAGAGAGAGAGAGAGAGAGAGAGAGAGAGATAGTACGGAGAACAGAGAGATGGGAGAGCATAGCAGAGCAGGGACGTCCATAACAACCAACCCCTCTTTAGTTGTTCTTATTTTTGGTTTGTGAAGCTTTCTTTCACTCATGTGCTTGATACATTTTCTTTCTGTTTTCCCCCATTCAGTTGATGTTGGTTTATTGTTCCTAGTTTAAAAGCTGCCACGAAGAAGCAAAAATACGATAACATTATGTGAGAAGAAGCTGTCAACTTCTATACAAGTATGTTTATGCGACTTCAAAAGCATTTTTCCTAAATTGTACATTTGATTGAGTTGGTTACTAATTGCACTATTCTTTTTAAAAGGTTTTATGCAAGTCCCATCCCATGGAGTTTGCAATTTGCATCATACTTGCACTATTGTCACTACTTGACATTTGATCGAAGTTTGGATCGTGAATTCTTGAAGCGCCTATTCTGTGACTTGTTTTTCTTGTGAAGGTATGTATTTTTGTATGATGAAAGTTGCTATTTGTTGGTCTCATGTAATTCAATACATAGGAATCACATGGACTTATACATTGGTACTGTGAGTTGCTACCTTTTTTTTTTTTTTTTACATCCATCATTCATTAAAATAGACATGTATTGATATTATCTAGGTTCTCTTATTTACAATCAAAGGCCAATTGTGGTTTTTTCTTCAAAATATCAACAATTAAATTGTTAGCTTTCTCCATTGTCTTCTTCAATTTATCTTGTGGTTTTTTTGTGGCTTGTTAGAACACTGAGATGAAGATTTTGACTTTACTCTTTTTTTTTTTGTCTTGATCATCTGGTGTGTTCAGCAGATGTTGAATTGTATGACTATAATGATGAGAAGGTATGTTATAATGCACCATAAGTATAAGATAATTGATAATTTTAATTGATAATTTATAGTCTATACCTTCACTAATAATTCCTACATTTGATATTCCACTTTCTATTTTCTGTTGGTTTCTAATCTCTATTTATTGTGCACTTTCAAGTTCTGCAACAATTGGTCATTTTGTTAAAAATCAAGTAAATGGTGATTTATTAGTGACAGTAATGAGGGGACATTATGATTGAGACTTTCTTTTCTTTCTTCTTTCCTCTCTGTTCTGATTTGAGAACTGGCTACTAGTTAACTCTCTTAGTAACTACTACCAAAAAAACGTGATTGATGGATCTTATTAAAAAAGAAAAAGAAAAAAGGAAAAGAAACTCTTTTAGTTACATCTTTTCCTGATTCCTCTGTTTGAATCGTGAGTTCTATTTGTGAACTTGTCAGGTGGAATGTGTCAGCTGGTGCAGCGCGTCCTAATCCTCAAGGATCTTTCAAATATGGACAGATCAATGTGACTGATGTATATGTTTTAAAAAACAAGCCTCCTATGGTTATTAATGGAAAGCGTCGAACCACACTCAGTGGAATCTCATACTCTGCTCCTAAGACACCTTTGAGGCTAGCTGATCAATTCAATTTGACAGGAATTTACGAACTTGATTTTCCCACTAGGCCACTTATTGGATCACCACGCATTGGAACGTCTATAATCAATGGTACATATAAGGGATTTATGGAAGTCATATTCCAGAACAATGATACAACTATCCAGAGTTACCACATGGATGGATATGCATTTTTTGTTGTTGGGTATGGTTTGACTTCATATTTTATTCTATTTTTGTTATTTTATACTTTATTCTATTTTTGTTATATCTGCATGTGTTTTAGCTTGTCTATTTGATCGTGCTCTTTACACAAGCTTGATTAATTGCAGGATGGATTATGGGGAGTGGACGGAGAATAACAGGGGCACATACAATAAGTGGGATGGAGTTGCTCACTGTACAACGCAGGTATGGTATTCTCCTTTCATTCCTACAAGGCTCCTATAGATGTGCTACAGTGCATAATATTGTTCATTAGAAATCTAACTTTAAATGGCTTTAGCTGTTTGATAACTCTGAAATTTTCTTCTTTGCAATGGAAATCTTATGAATTTGGTATTATAACCTTAGTCAGTTGCCTGAATATAGCTAATGGATTTGGCAATATTGTATAACAGGAAAAGAGTGGTGTCCCTCTTGTTGCACATGAAAAGTTTTCAGAACCCAGGGAGGTGGAGGTATCTATCTCTCTCTCGACCATGCAGATTCTTTTTATGCGTGACCCTCACAAACGAATACATCAATCTGATGAACTAATCATTTTTATTAATTTTTTAATTTTTTTGAATGGTGGCACAAGTTGAACCTGCTACCTTATGATTGCAACAATGATCGCCTTCCAACCATGCCATACTAGCACATTTATCAGTGTGTGGATGGGCAGCATCTGCATGCATGCATGTCTATAGACATAAGAGGTATAGCAATTTAGTTGATGGTTCCATTGAGTGCAATTTCACAGATGATTCATGCAGTGTAAATTTTTTTCAGAAACTGATCATAGCGCCAGTAAAAAAGGAGTTGGCCGGGTCTTGCCTTCAGGGGGAGCCAAAAGATGGTTGTTGAAGCTTTGGAGGTAAATTATGATTATTTATCTTTTGGTTTTTTTGTTTATATATAGTTCTAACTTTTTGTACATCCCATGGAAGACAATGTAGATACTATATATATATACACACACACACACAATATTTCTATAGAGATTTGTCTAGTCAAGCTTTATGTTAATTATTAATTAGTTATATATATATATGATCACTTTATTAATTTGTATATATAGTGCAAAGTTTTATTTGTGTACAGTGTACTGCAATGGTACTGTAGGTTTTATAGGTACTGCAGTAATGCAAATTCTTTTGATAAAAAAAATGCATATATAATATTAAACCGGTTACAGAACAAACGATATAATACAATCCAAAAAAACCGATATAACAAAGCTGTTTATAACCGATATTATAAATAATTTTTATATCGGTTTCACTCTTTTTTATATCGGTTTTACAGTAATGTATGCTATAATTTCAGTTTCAAAACACATTAGTTCTCCGAAAACCGATATTATAAATAATTTTTATATCGGTTTCACTCTTTTTTATATCGGTTTTACAGTAATGTATGCTATAATCTCAGTTTCAAAACACATCAGTTTACCGAAAACCGATATTATAAATATTTTTTTATATCGGTTTTACTTTTTTTTTTATATCAGTTTTACGGTAATATGTGTTATAATTTCAGGTTCAAAAGACATTAGTTGTCCAAAAACCGATATGAAATATTACACATATTATATCGATTATAGTTGTTTATTATATCGGGGGTACTTATATCGGTTTAAAGTTTACTGAAAAACCGATATAATAGGTCTTTTATATCTGTTTTTAGCCGATATAAAAACCCTTTTTTCTAGTAGTGGTGACTGCACCTTAATAGGATCAGGACCTACTCCCATTTGTAACCAAACACCTCTCTCTCTCTCTCTCTCTCTCTCTCTCTCTCTCTCTCTCTCTCTCTTCTCAATCAAGGGAAACTAATCAACATGAACTGAATGAAAAGGCACAAAAAATGGCTGATAAATTTAAGTCCATCGACATTGAAGGGAAGCAACATATTGGAATAAGGGTATACCCACTACTAGAAAAAAGGGTTTTTATATCGGCTAAAAACCGATATAAAAGACCTATTATATCGGTTTTTCAGTAAACTTCAAACCGATATAAGTACTAACGATATAATAAATAACTATAATCGATATAATATGTGTATTATTTCATATCAGTTTTTGGACAACTGATGTCTTTTAAACCTGAAATTATAACACATATTATTGTAAAACCAATATAAAAAAAAGTGAAACCGATATAAAAAATATTTATAATAACGGTTTTCGGAGAACTGATGTGTTTTGAAACTAAAATTATAGCATACATTACTATAAAACCGATATAAAAAAGAGTGAAACCGATATAAAAATTATTTATAATATCAATTTTTTGAGATTGTATTATATCGTTTGTTTTGTAACCGATTTAATATTATATATACATTTTTTTTTATAAATAGTCCTTCTAGAAATGGTCAGCGGCTAGCCGGCTAGCCGCCAGACCCACGGTCAGCTTTCCAGTAAGCATTTTTTTTTCAGGATGATTTTCTGTGCTTCCTGCGGCTAACCACCAGTGCACCTACAGCTAGCCGCAGTGCTAACCGTGGGATTACGGTTTGATTTTCAGAGACCAGTTTTTTCAGAACCATCTTGCGGTCACCCCTGCGGTTGCCTCACGGCTATCCCCCAACTTTTCCTGCGGCTGTGAGTCATCCTGATTTGAATTTTCTGACCGTTATTTGAAAGCGGCTAGCCTCTGGTCTAAAAGGGCCAGCCGCCAATATAGCCGTTAGATGTTTTCTATAAATCTGGAGCTTCTTTCTCTTTTCCAGTGGACTCTTTTGAGAGAGCTTTTGCATGTTATTTTCTTCCCAACATATCTAAGCTCTCAAATCTTCTTCCAAACACTCAAGTAGTAGATTTAGGAAAATCCCAGAGCTTCCAGAGCTTCATTAGCTCCAAGATGAGTGTGTTGTGTGAGAAGAGTTTCTCTAGGATCCCTTACAGTGCATGAATACCATATCCATGTTACCCCAGAGGACCAGACCTCTAACCACTTAAAAAGCACACTAAGGAACAAGAGAAATTAATATTACAACATGGATTGCCAAAAGCCCCTTTTAGTAACTCATTTCTTCAAAAAGTAAAACACTCACAAAAATTATCTACGATGGAAGCATTCAACTTGCAGACCAATCAAAAACTACATTGACAAAAAAAAATCTAAGCATTTAGGATTCACAATATAAACATCTACTAGAAGGGAAAAAGCAAGACACTACAACATATCCCAAAAAAAAAAACCAATTATATGATATTAAAATACATGCAAGGAAAAAGAGTTAAAATTCATTTATCGAACTCACCTGCAAGGAAACAATCAAGACCATGGAAGCGCTCCTGCAACCAATATCAGTAATATAGAAAAAAAGGAAAAAGTCAGCCTCATTTCATAGGAGTGGAAAAAGTAAAGATGTAGTCCATTAAATAGATAATTTAAAAGCACTTACAAGTCCTATAAGAATTTCAAGACAAAGTATGACAAAACTTTAGTTGTGGACTGAGGAAACAAGAAGTTTAACTCCCTGCAAAAAAATCCATGCAATGTATGCTTAGAGAAAGAGAGAGAGTTGAATACCAAAACAAAATAAATTTAAGTTGTTATCATCCTACAGTTTATAAGCAGCTGCAAATTTATAGAGTGAAAATAAACATCTTAGAAGTAGAAGGAATCTTAGAAAAATTCTAGCAACATATACAGAGCCAACATTGCAAGATTTATCTAAATCTTGTGTTTAAATAGAATTACAGTTCACTAACATGATGGTTCCATCCACGAATCAAAATATTATGAAACAAATATCTCTTGAGAATTCGAGGGACTTGTCTGTCTCCTCCTAGCAATGGTCTTTCTTTGAATTATAGCTCACAAATATGATGGGTTCCAATACCACATATAAGTAGACTACTACAATGGCATCAACATGGAAATGGATTTCAGTATAAAAACATAACTTCCAAATGAAAATTCATAACTTCAGTAGAATGGCAGAATTTGTCAGTAGTCTACTTACAATGACAGAATTTGTCTCCAGTAGAAAATTCATAACTTCCTCTTCTGAACTCGAAACAACATGATTATTGATCCAAATGAAAGATATATCAGAGGGCTACAACTTTCATGTTTTGAGATTTAACCTAGATTGAATGTAAAGTAGTGTAAAATTACCTTGAAGCAAACTGGTCACAGAAAAACAGCAACCTGAGTGAAGCAGAGTTGTCTCCAGTAGAAAATTCATAACTTCCTCTTTTGAACTCGAAACAACATGATTCTTGATCCAAATGAAAGACTTATTAGAGGGATACAACTTTCATGTTTTGAGATTTAACCCAAATTGAATGAAAAGTATTGTAAAATCACCTTGAAGCTGACTGGTTACAGAAAAATAGCAACCTGAGTGAAGCAGAGTTGTCTCCAGTAGAAAATTCATAACTTCAAAACCTGAAGTCAGATCGACCTGATTCCAAAACCAAAAATCAAGCTCTCTCACTGATGCACAAAAGTCATGTTGACCACTTTTTGATTCAGATGTTAGATAAGAAGATATAAGCATAACAACATGCTTAACTGACATGACTTGAATAATCCAGTTTATGATTCAGTACTCACTTATATGCAGAGAACATTGAGAATGCTCACGAGTGCAAGGGTGGATGAGGAAACACCCCAAAAAAATTTGAAAAACACATGTTTGAGACTTCTTAAGTGAAAAAGATTTTCTGATGAGAGCCTAAAAGATACATTTTAGGCCCCTTAATGAGGACTTGGTTATACCGTCGATAGAGATTAATTAGCTTAATTATGTTATTTTATTGTTTGTAGGTATTACAAATGCAAGGAGCGAAATTCAGAGCTAAAATGGAAGAAATCCCACAAAGCATGACAAACCGGAGTTGCAAGTAAGAAAGCTGCCAAATATGGGAGGAGACTCAAATAAGAAAGCAAAGCAAGAGTCCAAACATGCCTTGGACATCCAACATGGGTCCCACTCACCCCATAGCATGCCAACATGGAAGGTCTTCTAATTGTACCATGATTCTCGGAATTTTCAGAGGCAGCAACTTGAAATGGTCATAACTTTCAACTCGAGTGTCGGATTCGTGAAATCTACATACCGTTGGAAAGCTCTTTTCGAGTAGATATCCGTGGAGTCCAAAATTGTATAAATCGGAGCTATATCGAGGGAGATATGACCTTGCGAAGTTCGCTGTGATGGCCAGTGGGCCCGGACCCGACGGGAATCCGACTCCTGCACGAATTGAAGACCTTTTTCACCCCAAAACTTATAAATAAGAGCCCAAAATCGTTTTTGGGGATATTCACATCTTGGGAGAAGTTTTGGGAGGCTTTCTTGGAGCTTGGGGAAGAGCATCAATGGGGATTTCATCAAGACTTCTTCGTCAATCGTCTTCCATGAGTAACTAAATCTCCATCTTAGGGTTGTGATGAAACTTTAGTTTTGTGTTTATGGCAATGTATAGGTTCTAGGGTTTTATTTTAAATGCTTTGATTATATGACATTGATTTAATTCATTGATTGGATTCATTTATTAATGCAATATCTCTTTTGGTGTTTTATTCTTGTAGTTTAGAATACCAAGTCATATAACATGATGCTTGAATGAATGTGTTTGTTAGATCTAGGATAATCTATGCCATAGAGATAGGTTATGCCCTGATTTGCATCCACTACCCTTATTTGGTGACTCTGTGAAGGTTTGTAACCAGAACGAGTCTGGAAAGCATTGGCAGTGAAACCCTAGACCTATATTCGCCATTGCACAGGCTATGGTGGATTCATACCCTAAGACTTTTCTCTAATTGGATCAAAACTTGTCTTTTAATTTGTTAATTTAGAAATAAAAACCAATCAACCCCACACTTCGTTTTCTAATAGGATTAGTTTAATAATCAGAACTTTGTTTTCCAATAGGATTAGTTTAGGAATTTAGGAAACAACGCAACTTAGCCTTTTTGTCCCAGTGGATACGATACTCGGTTAACATCTCTGCTTTTGCAAGCGGAGATAATAGCGGAGAATAATTTATAATTGCAACCCTGTTCTAGGATTGGTCATAATTTTGGTGCCGTTGCCGGGAACAATTAGCACGGTTGTTTGTTTCTTTTAATTCTAGTATTAGTTTAGTCTTTCCTTTTTCTTTTTTATTTTATTTTATTTTGCCATCTCTTCTCACACTTCTACTATTCTCACTGCAGGATATTAGTTCTAACACAGAATCTTAGAATTTGTGCAGGGATCCAAGAGAGTTCACAAAGCTTTGCTCAAAGAAATCTTTCCTCTCCTCCCGAGGGCACTGTAAGCCTAGACTTTCTGATTCTTTTCATATAATTGCAGTAAATTTTTGTGTGTGCATGCTTGGTCGTCGCTCTTGTCATCCAAATTTTGTTTCTTTAGACCAAAATTTAGAGCGAGCCCCTAGGAAAATCAGATCATCTAAACACCGTTCTGCTGTCTCACACACAAATTCATTAATGGCTGAAGAAAGAAAAGAGGAGGAGGGTCCTGAGGCTCCACCTCTCCGACCCTTGAAGGAGCACTATACTCCATCCGAATACGCGTCACCATCGTGTATTCAGCTGCCTACTGTACAGGCAGCTCAATATGAAATCAAGCCCAGCACAATCAATCTGATCCTTTCTTTCTATGGCTTGAACAATGAGGACCCGTACAACCACATTGATGAGTTTTTGGTTATTTGCTCCACAGTGCGAATAAACAATTTCAGTAGTGAGGCCCTAAAATTGTTTCTCTTTCCGTTTTCATTAAAGGACAAAGCCAAGTATTGGCTGAGTACTTTACCTCCAAACTCTATCAATTCTTGGGCCCAACTCCAACAAAAATTCTTGGACAAATATTTTTCTTTGGGCAAAACAAATCAGTATAGGAGATCCATCACATCCTTCGCCCAAACCGACAGTGAACAGTTTCATGAGGCGTGGGATAGATTTAAGGATCTCCTTAGAAAGTGTCCTCATCACCAAATTGCCATGGTGCAATTCTTTTATGATGGGCTATCACCCGAATGGCGAAACATGGTAGTAACCGCCAGTGGGGGATCAATTATGCTGAAAAATGAGGATGAGGCATGGGAACTTTTTGAGAATATGAGTGAGACATTTCAGCACCATGCCTCTACTGCTAGATTGGAGAGGCCAGCAGCCTCGATTTTACAGAAACCTAAGGGGGTATTTGAAATTCAGCCCTCTAATGAGCTCACAACCCAAGTGGCTGCTTTGACCCATAAGTTAGATCAGCTGATTTCTGGGGGACAATCTCTCCAATCTTCATCTCCCCAGCCCCCTGCTCATCAAGATGCTTGTGCTTTATGCAATAGTCCCGTTCATTTTGTGAGCAATTGTCCTGCAGCACCCCAATTTTCTGAGTTTGTGCAAGAGCAAGTGAATGTTGCACATGGGTTCTCCAAACCGGGTACTGATCCATTTTCGAATACTTTTAACCCGGGATGGCGCAATCACCCCAACTTTTCATGGAAGTCGCCCGGTCAAGGCACTTCATTCTCTCAACCGGGAAATGGGCCAAATTTTCAATACAATCCTGCAGCCTATCGTTCCCAGCAATCCTACCAGCAACCCAACCCTCAACCACCTCAAAGAACTCCATCATTTGAGGAGACAGTGCTGCAAGAGCTCAAAGAGCTCAAAGCAACCACTCAGCTGGTCCATTCCCACTCTCAATCCATAGCTAAGCTAGAGGTCCAGATCGGGCAAATAGCTAATGCTCTTCACAAAAGAGATGAGGGACGCTTGCCTAGCCAACCCACGGTTAACCCTAAGAATTCTTTTGATGTGGGTAGTGGCTCGCAACATAATGATACCTATCATGAGCAAGCGAAAATAGTTGTCACATTACGGAATGGGCGTGAGGTTGAGACTAGGCCTGAGGAGCCTAAGCAAGATGTGAAAGAGCCCACAGCCAATCCCAAGAGCTCTCGGGCTGACATAGTTTCTAAGGGAAACGAGGCACCCCCATATGTGCCTAAAGCCCCTTTTCCCACTTGTCTTGACACACCCTCTCCCTTTAGTAAAAAGAAAACAACCATGGATGAAATGTTGGAGGTGTTTAAGCAAGTAAAGATTAACCTGCCTTTGCTAGATGCTATCAAGCAGGTTCCTTCTTATGCTAAATTTCTGAAAGATTTGTGCACTCAAAAACGCAAATCAAAATCTCATGTGCCAAAGAAGGTTTTACTTACCGAGCAAGTGAGCTCAATTCTCCATAATGACACTCCTCCCAAGCTGAAAGATCCTGGCACTCCCACCATTACCTGCACAATTGGGAGTTGTCGCGACCCCGAACCGGGCCCGCAGGACTAATCCGGGATCGGGACATTAGAGAATAATTAATGATAGAGTCTACCTCCACAATATACAATTTATTTAATTTCCCACAGGTGTCCGCGGTGAGGATATCAAAACCTTGCATGAATGTTTCTTTTAATGCGGAAGCGTGTAGCAAATCAAATAGTAAGACTGTCTCTAGTCATGCAAGCATTAACATCTAATATCAAAACTGTATCAGAAAGAGCAATGATCTATAGCATGTTTCCCAAAAGTTGTTAAAGTTAGATAAAATATCATTTAGTTACATTACCCAAAATTAGAGGCCAACAAAGGCCAATATTACAAAATAATAACCCCAAAAGAATGGTTAACAAGTTCTCCCCAAAATATTACGCCTCTTGGCAACCCGATGTCTACATGACATCGTCAGCACGCCACTCAACTAGAGGCTGCAGCTCACCTACCGCCTCCTCCGGCTCCTCCTCAAGGAAACCGGCAACGGGACCTGAGTACCAAAGCAAAGGATCAGACACGACGGTCTGGCAAGAGAGTGGGAAGATACAACAACATAAAATAGATGAAATATCTCGAAAAGCAAGGAAATCTGTTAAAGCAAGAACTCTCATAAAATAGATACATCATTTGCTAGAAACATGTAAACAAGATAAAACATATGAGGTAACCAAGGAAATCGGGAATAACAAGGTGGCAATCACATAAAGCTAAGTCCTCTGTCACTAAAGTGACAACAGTATCACGGGACGTTGATCTCAGTCACACAAGGTGAGGAGAAACAACGCAAACATATATACAATATAAATATACGGGAACGGGACCACGGTAGCGAACCGGGTATCGGGACGGGACCACGGTAATGACCGGGTATCGGGATCCAAACTGCAGCTGGCTGGACGGGAGAGGGATCTCCAAGTCAGTGGATCAAACCGACAAGGTATCCAAGCTTAGTGATGCCGACACATAGGTTAAATAACACATCGATACATATGCAAGTAAAACAAGTACAAGTAAAACAATGAACGGGCAAGAATATTCAATGTATCACTTTTATTTCATATCGGGCAATACTCTTCGGGACAAGTTCATGTTACTAGTGTAACCATCGAGCTTTCGGGAAAACAGGTCATGTAAGGTAAATCTTGGAAATGAAGGAATAAAACGAACTATTACAATTCCGGGAAATATTGATTTCAAGATCTATTTAAGTGAATAGGGGTCCCGTATGTCAATTATAGCCATTACTTGGTACTCCTTGAGTTTGAAGACATTCCGGGCTCCTTATGCACTTTTACGGCTTTTGAAACTTAAATTGAGCTTGTGGTTATAACTAGATATTATGATAGGAAAACAAGACTATAAACGGTCCACCCTAAGTAGGATGTCAACCCGGAACCATCGAGCAACCCACTCAGTCACCGAAAGGAATAGAATTCGCGATACCCAAGGAAATAGACTTTGCATTTAGGTATGAAGAGGATATCGTGTCGTTCCATCCCGTTCAAGATTGAATCGATTGAACTTCGATGCATCCCGGACCAACCGTGAAGAGCATCGGCTCAAGACACTCTCACATATGGTCAAGTGAGTCCAAGGAGGGTAGCCAAGGTCCACAAAAAAAATAAATTTCAAAACCCACTGCCAGAAATACGCAGGGTCCGATCGATCGGCCGATCGATCGGCCGATCGATCGGTCCAAAAAGCCTTACTGTTAAAAGTCAGACCGATCGATCGGCCTGTAGGTCCGATCGATCGGCACTGGGCGTGAAGCATGCCCGGGAACTTGATTTTTTCTCCTTTTTGTTTCCTTTCCTTCCAATACTTCAACAACCACAATCAACTATGGACAAGGAGACTTAAACACATGATTCCAAGACATTAAATGAGGCTATCAAGATGTGTAGAGATCATTTATTTCAACTATAGAAAAATCAATGAAAGTAATCAATGAAAACATGAAAACCATAAATACTTCACCAAACCATTTCAAACTTAAAAAACATCCAAACATTCACTTGCCTCAAGTCTTCAATTAATGATATTAAGCTCTATCAAGTCCTCCAAGAAAATGGCCCAAGCTACAAGGCAAAATCCCCAAATAAAACCCTAAAATGGGTTACACCAAGAATGAAAATGAAAGAACTTCCAATAATGCAAATGTAGCTTCCCTAAGGCTAGAAGATCACTAATCTAGGAGATGAATAAGATCACTTACTTGGATGACCTTCAAATGAGAAGAACTAGTTCAAGGAAGATCTCAAGATTGATGGGTTCCTCCAAAAATGGTATCAAGATGAAGCTTGTGAGATGGGGAAGAGATTGGCAATCTCCATTTTGAGTTTGGTGAGCTCTTGGTGAGGATTAGAGATGAAGAAGCAAGAAGAAGAAGAGAAACTTGCTAGCAAAACCCTAGACTCAAGTGTGCTGGAACATGAAAATGGAGGAAGAAGGAAAGGGTTCCTTTTGTTAACCATTGAGAGGTTTGGGTCCCACAACTTAAGAAGCTAAATGGACTGAAATCATCTCTCTCGAGTCCTCGGATGAATTCGACGAAGAAGGAAGAAATGTTCGTCGAAATATCTAGTTTCCAAAAAGTGTATGTTTCGCAAGTTTCGAGAATATTAAGTTTTGGGTACAGATTTTGGTGTGAAATGACTGTTTTACCCTCAAGGCTATGAAATCGGGTTTCGGGGCCTCGAATGGACACGGGATCAACTGTGAAAGTTGTAAGAATCCACAATATGAATGCAACGGGCCAAAAACACAATTCACAACCAATCGGGAAAATCTCACAAGAAAACGCAAAGCCGAAAAGGGAAACCCCCAAAGGGCCCCACAAGCTACCAATCACTCTAAAAAGCCCAAAACTAGAAACAAGGTTATTCCAAACCCAACTAGATCAAAAACACTAATCAAGCTTAGCACTAACACGCAACTTAATTAGCACTAATCGGGTTCACTCGGGTCGGGGTCTTACAGGAGTCACGTTATTGATCATGCATTGTTGGATCTGGGAGCGAGTGTCAATCTCTTGCCTTACTCGGTGTATGAGCAGATTGGGCTCGGGGACTAAAAGCCCACTCCGGTTACCTTACAACTTGCTGATAGGTCTGTTAGGGTGCCCCGGGGAATAATTGAGGATGTTCTGGTCAAGGTCGACAAGTTCTTTTTCCCTGTCGATTTCATCGTCCTTGACACTGAACCAGTGCAAAATTCACGGAAGCACACTACTGTCATTCTTGGACGGCCCTTTTTGGCCACGGCCAATGCGAACATTAATTGCCGAACCGGAGTCATGGATGTTTCCTTCGGGAATATGAAAGTGAGGCTGAATGCTTTTAGGGTCTCTCATCAACCTTCAGACCAAGATGACTGCTTTGCAGTCAATGTTGTTGATAAGATTGTAGAAAACGCTCTTCACCCTGAGGATACTTTGCCGGTTGTCATTGCTCCTGATCTGTCTGATTGTCGGGAAGCTCAAATTTTGGATGTGTTGGACTTGCGTAAGAATGCACTCGACTATTTAGTTGCCGAATTGAAAGATATTGATCCCTCCATCTACATATCTTGTCCCCCTTGCATTGCTGATTTTACACTCTCTCGAGATATGCAGCGATTTTTAGTTCCTAACCTGGAGGAGGTAGACATAAAGGAAGTGTTGAGTCATGTTTTTAGTGCTCTTTACTTGTAGTCCTTTCCTTTGATTTTAGTTTTTTTTTTTTTTTTTTTTAACTTGTAGTCTTTTCCTATAGTTAAAAAAAAAAAAAAAAAAAATCTCCGGCGTCCGGACGCCCCACCCGGGCGTATGGACGCCTAGAATTTTTTTACTTGGGCTGCTCTCTGCCTTGGGGCGTATGGACGCCCGAAAAAAAAAAAAAAAAGGAAAAAAAAAATCTTTTTTTACTTGTTTTCCTCACTGTTCTTTTCCTTATTCTTTTGCACTTGTGTTGAGGTAGTTTAGGTTGTTTTTCTTTTTTTTTTTCAGTGTACACCCTCCTGCGGGGTAGGTCATTGGTGCTAACATTTTGCAGGTTCTTTCGTGCAAGTTGGGGGGTCTACCTGACTTTTCTTTACTGTGCATCGTTTTGTTTAGCACTACCCAGGTGATATCCCTCCTTTTTCCTTTACTTTTATTGTCCTTTATCTTTTATTTTATGTTTAACATTGTGGACACTGTTACATTCAGTTGGGGGGTGGGGTATTGACCTTGGGAGTAGTTTAGGGGTAGTTTTAGCAGTTTTATTTCTGTTTGCTTGTTGTCTTTTATTTGTCTTTTCTTTTTCCTTGTCTTTTCCCTTTAAAAAAAAAAGGAGCTTTTGCGAATTTTTGGTAGTCTTTCGGGAGATTCCCAACCGGGATTTTGTGAAACGAAGATACCCTGTTTTTGGAACTTTTTGTGAGGAAAAAGAGAGAAATGGTTTACTATCTTGTTTTAGGAAAGAGTTTTTGAGAAATTGTTGAATTATTGATCTCTCACTTAATATGTATTATATAGACAATTTGAAATGTGAAACTATGATTTCCATACCAGTGAGAACTTCAGAGCAATTATGATGGAAAGCTGACCCTCGGTCATACTGAAGTCGGGCATATGAAAATGGCTACCTATTGTTAGAGACCGTTTATAAAAAAAAAAAAAAAAAGTTGTGACTAGTTTGGGTTCGTAGCCTTTTTAACTCGAGCCAGTAAGCTCATAGGGGTATTGCCATACCTAATGCCCTAAGGACATCTGTCTTGGGAGTCATTGGCTGAATGCTCGTTACATGGGTTAATTAGAAAGCTTAAGGGACCTAGGCATTGCACAGTCATTTCGGTAAAGAAAAAAAAAAGAAAAAGAAAAAAAAAACAAAATAGCGTCGTCATGTCCTTTGAAAAACAATAGTGTGAAAGCCACCAGAAATGCCTTGAGAGGAATCATGTTAACTTTTACTGAGGTTCGGTGGCCCAGCATTTTGAAAAAAAAAAAAGATGTGTTTTCACGGAAATTGTTAGTGGATCATTTTATGCTTTCATGCTTCTATATGTACACAATTTTCACCGTGCACGATCAATTTTTCCAGCATGATTTTGAGGATTTCAGACCAAAAGATAGGATTGGTGAACCACGTTTGAGTGTGTATTGAAAACCCCAAAATCAGGAATATCCGGTGTTCGTCGATACCTTGGCGGAAAATTCTCCCTGTTTTTCTTTTATGTTTTAGGAATTTTGTGGGTAGATTCACTGCAAACCCTCACGAGACTATAACTGGTCCTCTAGGGGGAACTTAGAGGTTTAAAGGCTTGCTGCACATGCTAAGTGCAGCCGTGCTTCCTACGAAAGTGGCCTTAGTTAGTTCTTTTTCTTTTGTTTTAGCTTTGCTCGAGGTCTAGCAAAGTGTAAGTTGGGGGGTGTGATGAGAGCCTAAAAGATACATTTTAGGCCCCTTAATGAGGACTTGGTTATACCGTCGATAGAGATTAATTAGCTTAATTATGTTATTTTATTGTTTGTAGGTATTACAAATGCAAGGAGCGAAATTCAGAGCTAAAATGGAAGAAATCCCACAAAGCATGACAAACCGGAGTTGCAAGTAAGAAAGCTGCCAAATATGGGAGAAGACTCAAATAAGAAAGCAAAGCAAGAGTCCAAACATGCCTTGGACATCCAACATGGGTCCCACTCACCCCATAGCATGCCAACATGGAAGGTCTTCTAATTGTACCATGATTCTCGGAATTTTCAGAGGCAGCAACTTGAAATGGTCATAACTTTCAACTCGAGTGTCGGATTCATGAAATCTACATACTGTTGGAAAGCTCTTTTCGAGTAGATATCCGTGGAGTCCAAAATTGTATAAATAGGAGCTATATCGAGGGAGATATGACCTTGCGAAGTTCGCTGTGATGGCCAGTGGGCCCGGACCCGACGGGAATCCGACTCCTGCACGAATTGAAGACCTTTTTCACCCCAAAACTTATAAATAAGAGCCCAAACTCGTTTTTGGGGATATTCACATCTTGGGAGAAGTTTTGGGAGGCTTTCTTGGAGCTTGGGGAAGAGCATCAATGGGGATTTCGTCAAGACTTCTTCGTCAATCGTCTTCCATGAGTAACTAAATCTCCATCTTAGGGTTGTGATGAAACTTTAGTTTTGTGTTTATGACAATGTATAGGTTCTAGGGTTTTATTTTAAATGTTTGATTATATGACATTGATTTAATCCATTGATTGGATTCGTTTATTAATGCAATATCTCTTTTGGTGTTTTATTCTTGTAGTTTAGAATACCAAGTCATATAACATGATGCTTGAATGAATGTGTTTGTTAGATCTAGGATAATCTATGCCATAGAGATAGGTTATGCCCTGATTTGCATCCACTACCCTTATTTGGTGACTCTGTGAAGGTTTGTAACCAGAACGAGTCTGGAAAGCATTGACAGTGAAACCCTAGACCTATATTCGTCAATGCACAGGCTATGGTGGATTCATACCCTAAGACTTTTCTCTAATTGGATCAAAACTTGTCTTTTAATTTGTTAATTTAGAAATCAAAACCAATCAACCCCACACTTCGTTTTCTAATAGGATTAGTTTAATAATCAGAACTTTGTTTTCCAATAGGATTAGTTTAGGAATTTAGGAAACAACGCAACTTAGCCTTTTTGTCCCAATGGATACGATACTCGGTTAACATCTCTGCTTTTGCAAGCGGAGATAATAGCGGAGAATAATTTATAATTACAACCCTGTTCTAGGATTGGTCATTTTCCTTTACCCTGTAGAATTCCCAGGGTACTCCATGCTTCCCTATGTTCCATCATCAATTCATGCACAACTCATGCCAAGGGAGCGTTCACCACCAAGGCATTCTTGACTAAAGCTGTTCGTAGCAACTTGTAGAGAGGTAACAGAGTAGGAAGTTGCAGTTATAGGAGCTTTTAGCCTTTTCCATACCCATTGTTACCATGCACTCTCTTGCTCATCACTTTCTCTGATGGTGGAGGTTTCAGATTTGTTATGGGAGCCACACTTTTCACCCTTGCTCATCACTTTCTCTTTGTTGGTTGCTACATAAGAAACCAAATGCATGATTGCTCTTTGGACTTTGCAAACTATAATCATTTATCATTCATGGAATACACACATCTAATGAAAGCATTTTCCAGTAAGAAAGCTCACCTTTTTTTTCAACAGATTCTTTGAAATGGGCAAGCATTTGAACCATCTCTTCAATGGTTAACTGCCCAGACAATATTTCATTCTACTTCTAATAACACAGTATAAGTCACTTTACAAGAAAGAAACACCACCACAAACAGGGGATGAAGTGAGCAGAAAACATCTTGCAGTAGAAGAAGAAGAGACAGAGCAAGGGCTGAAATTTAAACCATTAAGCATGCCATTGTTTAAAAGGTAAAGTTACATAAGTTGATATTCTTGAAATGATCAAGATAGTTACAAGCTATCAACTGTGAAAACTAGAGTAGACACTACAATGCACAAAGAAAATGCTCTAAGACTAAGAGCAATAGTTACAGAGGTAAACAAAAGAGGGAACAAACAACACATCCCCAAACGCATCATTCAAGCAGCAGAATACAGACAAGAACGGTGAATAAAAGGTGATGAGAGACATGAGAGACAACCCCGGACTTAGAATAAGAGATGCCTGGACTTAGGCGACAAATCCCATTCTACTACACTCCAGTCATTCATTGCATTAGCATAAATTGAACACGGGCATTGATGTCAATCCCTAAATCGCATATCATATCATAGTAGTATACCAATAAAAATTGCATATCACATCATCATGAGTTTTGATGGTTTAATAACTATCTTTGGTAGGTTTCTAGCAATCATTAACCATCCCTAATGGTAAGTTTCCTTGATTTCTTCAACTACATTACTACTATAATCATGGGTTGGATTGAGGAGACTCCTCAATTACACAGGAAAGCTTATAAGAATGAAGAATCAATAACAATATCCACTTTCTAGTTTCTTGATGATTTTTCCCCTTAGTGAGAACATATTGTGTGTGTTTGAGCAACATCTAGTCTTAAGGCAAAACGCATTCCATCAATCAAAACGACCCTAATTCTTCAATTCACACAAAACCCAGTGAAATATAAAAGCTGGCAATTAATTGAACATCTTGTGGGTGTTTGAGCATCTACTCTAGGGGATACAGATAGAGAGGGAGGGAGGATGAAATCAATCAAAATGACCCCAACTCTTCAATTAAAAAAAAACCCATTAAAAATACCATAGCAGTCAATTAATCGAACACCTGGTGGGCAGACCCCATACCTTATAATTATTGAGTTCACTCTCGAGCTTCTCCCTCCTCAGGTCGGCCTGGTGGTCGACGCCGTAGACCCAGACCTGGTTGAGAGAGTAAGCTGGGCCAAGGCGGCCGTCGATCTTTGCAGCTACTTCTCGACAGAGCTGCGTGTCCTCGCCCTTCTTGGTCTCGTCGAAGACCATACGAAGGGTTTCTAGCAACATGGTCTGGTTGTTGCATCTTTCCGCGATGAATAGGAGGCGAGTGATCTTGGTGCGACCGCTGTAAAGGCTGGCGTAGGCCTCTACGTCCATCGGGTCGCTACTTGTGATGGGTTTGATGCGCTTTTTGTTGGTTTCGTCTTCTTCTACGGTGCCGTTGGCGTCGATCATCAGCACTGGGGATTTGGGGAAAATAAAGAAGAAGGGACGCTTTGATGATGAATAGTTGGATTTGGTGGAAAAAGAAAGAAAGAAAAGGGAGGGAATGAAAAACAGAGGAGGGAAAGAAGGAAAAAAACGCACGATTGATGGAGAAAGAGGGAAGGAAAAATAAAAAGGAGAGAAAGAACAACTGAGCCCGCGCGGGGGATTAAGGGATTTGAAGACCGATGTAAAATCATTGGATATATAATATCGGTTTCATAATAACCAATATAAAATATGTATATATTGTATCAGTTCCATAATAACCGATATAAAATATGTCTATACAACCGATATAAAATATGTGTATATCATATCGGTTTTATAATAACCGATATAAAATATATGTATACAACCGATATAAAATATGTGTATATAATATCAGTTTTATAATAACCGATATAAAATATTAAAATTAATATCACATATTTTTCTAACCGATATTATATATAGAGATTATTATGTCGGTTCCTGTATAACCGATATAAAAAAAAATTGACCGATATAAAATAATATTAACCGATATAAAAAACCTTAACTGAAGATATTATATCGGTTATATGAAAAATCGATATAGGGCAGTTTTTGCAACCGATATAAAAACCCTTTTTTCTAGTAGTAACCATCCAGGAAGTGGTGCTTTTCAAACTTAGGAGCACAGGAACATGAAGGGCAGACACCCCAAAACGCAAATCTATAGAGAGCAAAATAATTCCATGGACAGCTCTGGATTAGTAGCATTGGGTCTTACCACAATGATAGCACCACAGATGATAAAAACCCATAGGGAAAGAGGTTGCATCCAGATGCAACAATCCAAAAGAGCTTCAAGAAGTTCAGATTAAATGTTTAACAGAAGCCCTAGAAATGGGAGTCGAAAGAAGAACGAAAAAAGTTGTTTCCACACCACGGGGTTCCCAAATTACTTTAGAATCTAAAGTAATGAATCAAAACCCTTCTTTCCATACAACATAATCAGCCCTAAGACCTCCAAGCTTGAGTACTTTCAACCACTTCCTGATCAATATCTCATTTCCTCAAAACACCAAAGTATCATCAAAATGATACCAAAAGAAAGAACTCCAAAGCGACCATTTTTCTCACAAATTACAGTCAACAACATCAAACACCCACAAAAGTATAAACCCCAATCCCCCTAAAACCTCTCCAAATCAGCCTCAAAACCCCCAAAACGAAAGAACTGTCAAAGACCTAGAGTAGGAAAAAAAGAAAGCAACCCACCTCCAAATTCAATGTTGTAAGGACGATTGAGGTTCTCTTCGCCGCCATCATCTCTCTCTCTCTCTCTCGTCTCGCTCTTAGTACTCTCAGTCATTTTGTCAAACATCTCACCTGCGTTCTTCTCGTTGGGCTGCGGGAGAGATAGAGTGCTTTTTTTTTCCTTCTTGGCTCTAATGGTCGATATCGACCATTACTACTTAGCTTTAATGGTCGATATCGACCAATCTGTTAGTAAGATTTGTTCCAACATTTAACTGTCTTATTTGCTCAACACCAATTTGTTAGTAAGATTTGTTCTAACATGTAACTATCTTATTTGCTGAACACTATAAAATGGTCGATATCGATCATATCGCAAAATGATAAAAAAAAAAAAAAGATTGAAAATGAGCTTAAGGACCCCTTCCGTCTTCAACATGCTGCAAGGTCCTCATCGATCCTATAAGGTCCCATGGGGATTTTTCCCGTAGTTTCCTCAAAATTTAATAATCAAATGAGACATCCAAGACCAAAAAAAAAAAAAAAAAGGGACTGACTTGAAAGAATTTGATAGAGATAGTCTATTTTAAATTCAATCTCAGTTCTATTTCAAACATCAGCTTCTATTTTATCTAAATTTGGGTAGCTATTTAACTATTGCCCAGAGAATCTTTGATGCATGGACCTTAAGGAGGTATTGACTAATGAATATTTAGAATCTAAGCAGAGTTTTTTTCCGCTGTTTCCTAACCGTCCCACGAGGAAGTCGATCGAGGAATTTAGAAACCTCTGACAAATATAATATTCAACGGTCAAGATGGCTTATGTGGTGGGCCACACCAGTTAGAATTTAGAAACCTCTGACGAATATAAGATTCAACGGTCAAGATGGCTTATATGGTGGGCCACACAAAAACCGACCCTCTTATGACTGTACCTAGGACCACACGACATGCAATGGGTTGGCGATCAAACTCAACTGTCTGGAAGTGGGTCCCGCTCGGTAGTGACGTAATCTTATTACCGTGTGTGCATGCGTAATGCGCACATTGCGTAATATAAGAGAATTCTACGGCTTGTATAGTATTTTTTTTTTTGAAAAAGAGGACATGATTCTTCCATTATTAAATTTAAAGAATCTCTGTCCATTGAGTTCATGAAAATTACAAATACAACCCCGCAGGGAACTCTACAAAGACTGCTGCACGTGTGCCGATTTTTGGATCAGGCCGCGTGGGCCATTTTCTATCCCATGCCTAGTCATCTCACATTTGCGTGGCGAAAAGGCCATGTGGTGGTAGAGTGAGTATATAAATATATGCCTCCCACTACATTATGGGGAGAGAAAAATAGTAGGCCTCACCTTATGATCCATCTAAATTACATATAGACCGGAGTCTTTGAATTGTATTCGACCCATTAAGTTTTCACTAAACGAAATGGACTGGACCGTTGGAACAAATGCCAGATTCTTTTTTTTAATAAAATTTGTTAAATTTATGGGCGACACATAAAAGAGTTAGAGGCATGCAAATGACCCCAAATTTAATATGTGAGCTCATCCAAGATGACTCTTTCTATTCCCATGGCATCGTGATCAGTGGAGGCCAATGTGGGATCCATCAAGCTATCTCTCAATGAGCATTGCCCTGGATAAGTTGATTGTAGTTAAAAGTAGGTAAAGTCAATGTCACATCAAATGGTAAATGCGAGGTTAAGTTTGTGGTAAAGTATGGTTTGTGGGTTTTTGTTTTTACGAAGTGAAGAGGTGTATAAAAGAGTGAAAAAAAGTAGACACTTCTTTATACTTTTCTATTTGAACTTTACTATACTAGACATTACCTCACTTTTCTGAAGAAAAATATTTTTGCATTGGGAGACATCTGGAGAAGTGGCTGGTGGCGGAAAGGAGCTTTACTTTCCCACAAACATCACATATGGTGAAGGTACCATTGCTGGTAGTTGGAGTTCTTTAACACTCTTTTTTTTTTTTTTTTTACTAAGTTGGCCTAGTAGCCAGAAGAGGAGACTGTAACTCGCCCTGCTAGGAATCGAGCCCTGACAACATGTATGGGATTAGGAGTTGCTATCACAACAACTCCCTGTGATTCTCAACACTCTTCTATTTTACCAATTATAAACAAACATATAAGGTATTATACAATTTTCTTTCGATTGTTCAAGATCTAATATGTTGAATATAATATGCATTTTCTAATAATATCTTTTGTTGACTTTTACAAATCAGTACTTACCACTCGGTAACCTTGGGAATCTTCTTAATTTTTATTCGCTGAAATATATAAAAAAATAAAAAAAATTATTACACTAATATAGAAAATATAGTCTAAACAAACTCATTTATTAGGCCCAAATACATATTCCCCAAATGGTTAATTTAGAGGTATGGCCCTTATGATTTGTTTAAATGGTCCATTCATTTGATGTGAAGTAAGACCAAATGTTAAATGGATTACAAAATCTGACATGGGAGAGAGAATATGTAAAAAAAAAAAAAAATCTTGGGAACCAATAAAAAAATGGTTGTACAAATAGATAATTATATAGTTTTTTCCACGTACCCGCGTGGTGAGCATAGATTGAATATAATTTTTCATTTTAATGTGAATTTATATTTCTTTTCTGCAGTTTTTTTTTCTATTTTAATTGGTTGTGTAAAATTTAATATGACATGTTTCAAAAATCTGCATATAATGCAATATCTTTTGCAAGATACAATCTACAAGTGGTATTTCTATAAAATTACATGTTAGTATACATGTGCTATATAGACAGAGAATCTAGGGATTTCTTTTTAGATTAGACTCTTGCTCTCAGCATGTCTCTCACCATGCCACCGAGGGATCGATCCTTCAGTGGATTGGATTAATTACTTCCCCTAGCTAGGCCATCAAGCCAAGCCAAAAAAATAATGATTAAAACAATAATAAATAAATTGTGCTATATAGACCAACAGATGAAAAATAATAGATGAGAATATAATTGGGATATCTCTATAGATAGGACTCTTGCTCTCACGATACCACTGAAGATTTGATCCTGAGCACTAGGTTGAGCTAGTGATTCCCTTTACCACGAGGCCAACTAAGAGAAAAAAAAAAAAGAGGACAAGATACAACATACATATTCTGTACAAAAAATTAAGTCATTTATTTAATGTAACAACGCTTGTAAGTTATAATGATCAAATAACATAAGACACCCATTAAGCTTTTTCATTGCATAAGACACGAAAGGCCCATTGGGTAATGAGGTCGGTTTCATACGATTCTTGCTGGATGCATAGTTGAACTTTAAACTAGAGTAGGATGAAGCCCCTGTGCATCGCACAAGTTAAGTCGGGTGCAACCTGAATAATATATTAAAACTAATATCCCTTTCATATAAATCTATTTATAATAAAATAATTAAAAAACTCAAATCTACAAAAAATTTTATGAAAACCAAACCTTTCTTCCCTTAATCCACGTGAGCAAACACATTTCATCTTAAAAACAAAGTAATCGTATGTATTTCTGCTCATTTTGAATACTACATAAAAACTTTAAAAATAACATTAATTTATAGAGTTGGAAGGCATCCCTTTGAATTGGATTACATCCACACAAATGGGCCTAAGAGATATTTTATTGAAAATGCACATATGTAGCCCAAGAGGCACGTTTTGTTGAAAAGGCACATATTGTGTGTTTTTTAAAGGGCAAATTCACAAATGGGCCCCAAGAAGCTGATGTGGCTTTTCTTAAGGCCAGAATTGAGGTTTTTCTAAGGGGTTTTTTTTTTTTTTTTTCAACCAACGTTCAGCTTTAAAGAGAAAGAATATGGATAAAGAACTCTTTGGTTGGTTGGATAACTTTAATATGAAACTAACATCCAAAATAGCTGGTTTTGAAAATTCTGATTACTTTTTACATAATAAAAAACAGTGATGTAGCCAGAAGTTACTTTTGGAGGAGGCAACTAGTAATAGTTGACCGATAATATATATATATATATATATATATTACAAATCATTTAAGTATGTTTTATATTTTAATAACATCCGATGAAAAATCCTAAATACCAAAATGCCTCAATATTTTCCAAGACATAATTTTGACAACCATTTGAGGCCATTAAAATATAAAAATGACAGACTTAATGAATCCAAACTTTTCAAAATAACCATTTCCCCTCTATTTTAATATTGAGATTTGTATCTCATTCTTATTAAAGTAGGACCCATACTGGATTGATCACTTGCAAATCAATCCACCCACTATTGATTAATCATAATCCATTGATTGGTCACATGTGATCATTCGATAGACCACAATGCTCACACTAAATATTGATGGTCGAGTAGACAAAATTTAAAGTCGTCATTTAGCCAAGAAAAGATAGTTCCTGAGGTGTAATTGGTAGAGACCATACAAAGTCAAGAGTTTAGATCCTTTGACCGTCTTACAGGACCCTAACCTATTGAATATATATTTAAACCACTCAAAATAAACTCTATATCCTTTCATAAAAAAATCATTCAAATTTTACTCCAATAGAAATTGGTCCCACTATAAAATTGAACATATATAATTAAGAATTTCATATGCTCAATCTTAAAGTAGAACAAACTCCCAGCCCATTGGCATAAAATTTGGCATTAGTCGTCAAAAATGTTAGAAAAAATGTTTACACAAGTACTCTCCAACCCTAACAAAATTTTCTCCTTCTATTGGCATGACTGCTTTAGCTCAGGGAAGCTTGATTTATTAGATGTTGGCTTTATTGTCTTAGATCAGATAGATAGAAATGTATGATGAAATTAATTTTCGGTACGCCCATCATCCACATTTGACTTACGCAATTAATTGGACAACAGGTTCCACCAAATGAAACATTTACCTATGGGCAGAATAATAAGAATTGATTCATAGAGGGAAAGTAATGCACCAAAAATATTACAAAATTGTATGTCAAAATATCTATTAATATTTTGGAAGCTTGCTAAAGTATAATACAATTTCACATTTTACCTATTGTGTCTGGCAGTTGTCACAGTGCACGGTTAAAACAGAACTAGTAAAACTTCAGCTAATCGAGGTACATTAATTATTTATTCATATAAATTAACAACAGAATATTAAAAGTAACTACTAATCTTCCTTACACTCCTTGCTAACCTTGCAGTTTGCAAGCAATCAAGTGGGCCCCAAAAGAGGGAATCTCTCTCCATAAATCCTTTGTTGATTATATAATATGTAATTCTACATTACTATGTAGAAACCTAAAACACCCATCACAATCCTTGTGCCTAACAAATTGTCTATGCTGATCCTACATTCCTTTTCATGAATTAAGATCAACAGGTCTGCTACTAAATTAAACAAGAGTGGTTTTTATTTCATGAGTCATGACCTTCTGATTGGTATATTTCCAAGGAACTCAACTTGCATGTTATAAACTATTACATGAATTACGTATGCCACCAATCTATATTCTTATCAGAAACTTAAAAAGGGGTATCTGAAATCAATCATTCTACCTTTTTGCATCGATAGACATCATAGATTTAGTTAAGGACTCAGGAAATGGATATGCATTAGCACTTACGTATGCCATTATTCTTCAAGGCTGCTCAAGAGTTTCAGTCTCTCAATAAAGTTGAATTGGCCCCATTGGATAACACTTCTAGTAACACAGCATTCTGTTCTGCTTCCTTATATAATTGGTTACGAGGATGAGTACCATCTCACAGCTTTTTCTTTTTAAACGAACCATGTCACAAGTTTTAAAGTTGCCAATCCACTTGAAGTCCAAGTGGTGAGGCATCTTCTTATCTACATGAACAATGCGGGATGTGAATCAATAGGGACTTGGTAGCATGAGTGTCTGGGTGTGTGAGTATGTACCAATGCAAAATAATAATAATAATGTTGAAAAAGTCTCTCATCATACATCACTAAGTAATGAGTTTGGACGGGGCTTTATATATCTGTTTGGGCCTTCCTCGCATCAGCATAAGCTTTTGGGTTGGTACATGGTATACAGAGTGATTTCCGGTCGTTGGTACATGGTATTAGAGTGAGTTCCGGTCGTTGGTACATGGTATCAAGTAGTTCAGATCATTCTTATGTTCCGGTTGTTCCTCTGTTAACCACGTGACGGGCCTTGTTTGGCCATTCACCTATCAACTTAAGTTTTTGATTGGTACATGGTATCTTACCAATAATAATAGTAATAATAAATACATAAAATGAGATAAAGTTGCCAATTTAGACGTGCTGTCCAACTAGACGTATACATAGAATGAAATAAAGTTTCCATTGTCATACCTTCTAATCCTTCCTATCCTATAGTGACTCACATGCATCAAGGTGCACCTATCTAAGTTCTATCTGCAGCATCAATTAAATGTCAATTGGCTACTTCACTTGGTTATCATATCAATAAACAAACCCTCAAAAGGAGAGAAGAAATCTGTATCTGGTAAGCATCCTAGATTCTGCCTTTTCTTGCTTTCTGACTGAAAATAATGTATTCTTTTGAAAGTAGAAGAGTCATCAGCTACCAACCTCTGTTTCACACTATCAGTTCTTATCTTCTTCTTTCCACATCCAAATCCAAGACTAGCTAGTAATATTGACGAGACAGCTAGAAGAGAAGGAGAGCACAAAAGGTAAAAAACACACTTTTCACATCCAACTAAGCCCAAACAAAAAGAACTCAACTAAACCCTACGAGATCCATAATCCAAAGAAATCAACCAGGCAAGAAAAAATAGAGGAGCTCCATGATTCACCATTTTAGTATACATGAAGAGGGTAGTCAAAGGCTACTTAAGTTCAATGGTGAAGTATGAAACGACCCCTGGTAACAACTCCGGATTAAAAAGCTGCGTTCAAATGGATTTTGATTAGATCTTAGTTAGTCGAAGTCCCCATTCATTTTGTTGGGTTGTTCCGAGACAGTCTTGCTCTGACCCTATCCTCAATGTTGTTCAAAAGACATATTGTTTCTATTTTCAAGAAGAAATGTTGTTGCCCTATAAGAGTTACGTAAGTAAAATCATATAGTTTTTCACATTTTTTATTTTGGGGGTCATGTACCATACAGGTGCGCTGCATCTTCATATGAAATAGCGCCTGGCATATGCAAGTGGGTCCCACAAGAAATTTAATTCGTCCATTGTCTTTTACACACATCCTGTTCTTTGTATATATAACTTTAAAGTGTATTTTGTGGGGCCTACTGTTAGATTGACCTGTTGATTTTATATATATGCCCAACTTCTATTTCCATAAGGAAAGAGAGAGAAAGTTAATAAAGTTAAATAATATATTTAGAATTTAATTAATCCAACGGCGTGCACATTGTTGATTTGAATAATATTTTATATGTATATCCCATAGAAAGAGTTAGAACTGATGGACAGATTGGATTCTTAAGAGTGGACCCCACCCACTTGCATATGCTAGACACTGCATCATATTAAAATGTAGTGCTACTGTATAGTAGATTAGTCGATCTAAGCTCCATGTAAAATCATTGTCATTTTGGACAGGAATCATAGACTTCATGGTCGGCGCTAACACAATACGTCTTGTGTTCTGGCATGCACACTAGAAAATTCTCACTGGTCTATGTCGGTGCATGTAAGGATGCTAGACTGCCAGTAGTTTTTTCAACACAATGCCGTGGAATTCCTTGCTTGGGATTTAAGAATTGACTCATTGCTCGACGCATCACGTTATTCGTATCCTCAACTCATTGCTCGACACATCACGTTATTCGTATCCTCAACACTCTCTCTCTCTCTCTCTCTCTCTCTCTCTCTCTCTCTCTCTCTCTATCTATATATATATATATATATATATATATTTAGTTATATGTTTTTCAGCCACAGAATACTTATTAATGAAGGCTCATATAAATGGATAAAGTAGATATGCTGCATATTTTCGTTGGGCCTATTCATTTATTGCTTCAAACACACGCTTTACATGACTAACTAGTTGACCAATGGTTCGAGATTATTATGGGGAAGATCTTTTAAATTCTTAAAATATTGTTCTACAATAAGTTTTCAAATTCTTCTAATACATCTTAGCATTTAGTATGCTGAAATTTCTAAAAAATTCAAATGACCAAATATGACATTTAAAAGGATTTCTTGTTTTTAATCCTTACAACCAAAAAAGAATTCATACATCTTTCATTGAATCTATCATTATTGAGTTCCTTTATATTTTTTGTACCTAATCTTATATATATATATATATATATATAAAGAATACTCTTTTAATTTTAAATTTTGACAACGTACACCTTGAATTTATATTAATTTCACCTTAAACTTTTAGTCAATTTAATTTTTAATTATATTTCTGAAATTTCGATTCGGTGGGATCCGCAGTGGATCACCTATTGGGAGGAGGTGGGTCTCACCCAAGATTACACGAGTATCACCCTGACAAAAGAAATGGCGAGGGAATTGAGAGGCACGTAAAGCTGGTATTTCAAATAAGAGATGCGACTCATTGTTTTTATGGGAACTAGTGACTGCGAGCGTTGAAACCAAAGCCGAAAATAAAATAAGGAAGGCTACGTGTGGTAGGTGTGGATTTGGGTTTGGCAGGTCACTCGTGTTTTCGTGTTGTCAAGCTTGCTAACGTACTTAAATTTCCTTAAAATCACGAGCACGAGCACGAGCAACCACCCACACCACATAGATACCTTCCCCTAAATTCAATGTCATGTTACACGAGTGACAACTTTGGGACAAGGACCGCGTATACCTATTTCAAAGGAATACCCAGCTGAGAATCTTCCTCGTGTGGGGTGGGGGTGCATTGGACTGATTAGGATAGAAGGAAAATAAGACCGCCGAATTAAGGACTAGCAGATTGGGACCACATAGGCACACTGTATCCATCCCATCTAGTTAGCTAGGGTCCCATTCGTTAGTCCATCGTGATAACAACTTTTCGGTGTAACCTCACCATCGTGTCATCCCGACAGTTATCTTGAATCGGAGTTTAGATCTCTATTTAGAGGATTGCTTCGGTTGTTTTATTTGGTGACGTATGCTTGGGGGCTTGTATTGGGGCTTTGCTAATAGAGTTAAGTGAAGTAAATGTTATTTTTAAAAAATAATAAAAGATAAGTGAGTTATGATGATATTTTATTTTTAGTTGTTTGTGATTGAATCTTTTTGACTTTTTTTTATTAAAAAGTGGAGTTTTTTTTTTTGTTTTTTAGTGGAGAAATGAAATTATTTTTTGACTTTTTTTTTTAAAAATATGTTGGGAAATTTGAATTAAAATGTTTTGGTGTGATTTTTTTTATAGAAATTTGTGCTTTACCTTATTTAACTCTACTAGTAAAGTCCCCATACAAGCCCTTGAGGATTTCTCAATAAAGTAGATCCACTCCAATTCATGTTTGGCAAACTGTAGGCAATAGATGGATTTGCATATACTACATCCAACGGTCACAAGCTTTTCGCAATTTTCTTGCAATCCAGCGCCAGGAATCAAGCCCTAAAACTTCAACCCCCTACCGTAATTTGCCTTCTTGAGATAATCAATGGTTTGGATTTTCATTTTCATTGTGGGTCCCAAAAAAATTTAAAATACCTTTTATGTTGCGGACTCTTTTTTTACAATTATCTCAAAATATATAAAAAAAATCAACGGTCAAAAATTTACCTTAAGCTATTTTGGACCCTCTAAATATGATGGTTTGGATCGTGCTTGTGGGACCCATATGGTAGGGTTCCAAAGCCAAAACCGAGGTCAGTATATTACCTGACTCAGTCACTGCCACAAACACAAGGTTGCTATTGTTCATTCAGAAGTCTATCACTAGGACGTTCGATGGTCAGTAGATTTTAGCCATTTTCCTCATGATCTATGGTGAGTTGGGATGTCAAATTTTAACCTGCAAAGGTTAGAGGCCTTCTGAAAAGACTAGACGGTTCAGATTTTACAAAAAGGGTCCACAGAAATCCAGATCTCATGATCCAACGGTTTGGACAATTTTGTAAATGCCTAAAGTTCTAAGAAGAATCAACAATTGATATTTGGTCTCATAGTCGTTTTAGAAATTCCTAACGTGATTAACAGTTCGGATTGTGGATGTGGGACCCAAAAATGGGGTTTCCAAGCATGCGTTTCGGTAACCCCAACTTATCGCCAGTTACTGTTCATCTGCTTCCTGCATTCAAGCAGACTTCAGCAATCCCGTGGGGGAGGTCTCACCAAGTGTTTCTTTCCTTTGAAAGACTTTTGGGGTATCTTAAAAAAACCTTACATACGTTCGAACCCTTTGCCAAACATGGGTTTTCCATGCTTCTGAGAAAAACAGGGAGCATTCCACGCGGTAGACATTTGCCAAACATGCCCTTAGTGTCTCACTCAGAATTCATGAATTGAAATAATGAACTCTACAATGGAGCTCAACTATTAAAAACTGAGTACTCAAAATGAATGATTTAATATGAGATGTCCAAAACTTTACTCTAAGAGAAGTTGTTGCACAAAATCGTGTCATTAAATTATAATTCTTATATATGCTCTATGTTATAGTAAGATGAGCTCCAATTGAAGTAAAAACTTAGGAAATAAATACTTTAAAAGGGAAAGCATTCATTTTGATTGACTCAGAATTTTAATTGATGGGTTTGCCCCTGGTGTTTCACTCCTTTCGCTAACTGTTTCTTCAAGTGAGTCAATCATTAAGAGGACACGGATTGGGATAGATGAGGTGGACACTCATTGAGCCTCCTTTCACTCATGGCTTCTACCGCTACAGATAAGGTAGATGATCCAGATCCTAACATTGTATTTCATGAGCAGGCTTTGACTTAGAGGAATTCATGAGTTTGGAGTAGAATTCATGAGTAGGCTTTGACTTAGAGGACTTCATGAGTTAGGAGTAGAATAGAAGTCTATATGGGAGCCGGCCTATTCAAAATCCAAGTCTCAAGATAACAACCCTTCCGGTGGTAGGGATATTCCTAAATTTTATACCAATAGAGTTGGTTGAACTGTGAACTTAACCATTTAATATAAACACATAACAACGAATGCATAAGATTGTGTTGATTCTTAACCAAAAAAAATAAAGTTGTGTTGATGACATTTTCTATCAAACGGTCACTGTTGCAATGGGACTGAATATGATAAAATTTGATACCTTTTCCCACTGTCTATTTTCACTCCAAATTAGGATTTCTGAGACAAAGAGAGGGTCTGGACTCAGGAATAGTCCGGACTAGTATTTCCCGTGAACTTGCCACAAAAACCAGAAACAATTCGATTGAACTTATCATGTCGGTAATACTGGATTGTGGACAGCATGCACTGGAATCGCCTGACCACATGCTTTCCAGAGTTCACCGTTCCCACCAACTGCTGGGTCTACAAAGTACAAAACATGAATGGAACCTTTAAACAGGTCACAGTCACAGTCACAGTCACAGTAGTGCCAAGCAAACTTCCACTTCCATAGAATAAGGACAGTACCCCCTCCCACATTTTAGGCCAACGGGTAGTAAAGATTTTGGATTATTAAATGTTGGAAATCGTGGGGGTCTGCCTGCTGCCTGCATATGTTAGAACAAGCAATGGGTTAACACCAAAGGAAAATCTTGGCCTAAAGTCTTAATCCATCATTTTTGGGGAGTTCGAATTGAGATCAAACTCTTCATTAATGGAGAGCTTTGGTCCGCATCTAATCAACTTGTATGGCATATTCTCCCCTCTTAACAGATACAAGCATTCGCAGCGAGTTCATATGATGTTAAATCATCTCCATACACAACTTTGTTGACAACACATCTGATATAAGTAATGTTTGTGAATCACATTAATTATACATGATCTAAGTCATGAAATTATTGTTGAGTCTATGGTCATGTTCTTATCTATATCCTATCACTTGAGTTGATTTAATGTCTCGAAGGGCAAGACTAAAAAATTATCTTCCCAACAGAAAAGCTGAAGATCTCTGTGGACTAATGATATTGTTAAATGAATAATTAAGATAATGATCAACATTCTATCTCCAACAAATAATAGATTAATAAATAACAGTAAGGTGATTCAGTTGGTACTTCAGAATATGAATAAAAATAAGGTATATATATTTTGTCATTAGAAAAAGTATATAAATGAGATAGAGCCTAGTCTATCTATTTTTTTTCCCATTGAAGCAAGATGAGAACAAAGGGATATAAAAATAGAATTTGCTTCGTTTAAAGGAAAAAAGGCATTCAAACTTCTTTTATAGTAATATATTTTATTATAAAGCATATTCTCTTAGTACATAAGGATAACTGCACAAACGATCTTATTAGGAAATTATTCATAAATGGGGCAAGTGGGACATGATCATGACCTCTTTTTTTATTATTATTATTATTATTAGTTGGTAATGGAACTAATATTATAGGAACAAAAGAGCACTACATGTTATAGGAAACGAAAGAGGAAAGATACAAAAGCCTTTTTACTAAACTCATCATGGAAAGGAAAAAAAATAACAATCAACACTACAAAATAACAAAAACCAAGCACTCAACAAAAGAAAAAAAAAAAAAAAAAAAACACCACCTTAAGGCAGCCAAAATACAAACACATCCCAAGCGAGACTTAGGTCAAAATCAATAAACTTCCACTTACTTTTATTAGGGACAAGTTGGGGTATGTAGCCCGTTCAACCTAGCTAAACTCCCCGTAAGGGCCAGTATATGATACAGTACCACTCTGATTAGGCCCTTCACAGCTTTAGCTGCTGGATGCACTCTCTTGCATGATAGAGGAGGAGAGGGAACCTAGCACATCATCTATTTTAGAAGAGAGAGAGGTATCTGATGTTCATAACCATTTCAATTTTTTTGCCAAGAACTGGTCAATTTGTTAAAAAAAGCCAAAGAGTTTCTATTTCGTCAGTCCTTTTCATATTCTGATTATCAATCTTTACTTGACCCAGTTTTTTGTGATAGATCAGATCCCTAATGTCTATTGTATCTTTTACATCAAAAGACTGTTTGTCTGCATAGGATTAATTCGTGCATGAGTGTTATAAAATGAAGAGCAGCAGTGAATATCCATAAATGGCTCCAAATAATTTCCCCTCTAAAGGAATTTAAATCAGCAAATATGGAAAATGAAGGCCCAAACAGATATACTAAGACGTGTCAAGCTTATTACTTAGGCGATGTGGGATGTAGGACTTCTAAACAATTCTTACTTATATCCTTCACAGCTCACCTCGTATCATTCACTTCTCACCCTTTTTAATTTAGGGGATATGACAATTCAATACCCCTTAGACACCTAATCCCCAAATTCATGACTAGAAGTTACTAAATGTCACCAGAGTCGTTTGACTCAGGTACTTTTTTTTTTTTTAAACTTTTTTGCCTTGGATCTTATGATATCATGCGTTTAAAAACGCATGATATCATGGGATCCATATGTTAAAAGTTCAAAAGCTACTTGGATCCCAAAAACCCCTGATATCATGGGATCCAAGGTCAAATGACTCAGGTGACATTTAGTGACTTTTAGTCAAAAATTTGAGAATTGAGTGTCGAAAGGGCGTTGAATTGTCAAATCTCATTTAATTTATAATCTTTCCATGAAGTTCATTGGAGTGTGAGATCCTATCTATTCAATTCCTGTTCAATCTAACGTCTCTCTCTCTCTTTGGATTTTCTCTCTCAAAGAAAATTCCTCCTCGGCCCTTTGCCACCAAACTTTGTCACGTTTTATAATTGAAAAAAGGCAACAAAAAGCGTGCTGCAGCCGTAGAAGATCCGGATTCTCGCATCACATTCACAGGGCACCAGCGTAAAATAACAATTAAAAAAAATGCTGATGAGAATATTTGCGTTGATAGTTGAAAGAGAAAGCGTTGGAGAATACCCAGTAATCTTGTCTCTCCAATTTTCTTACCTCCGTAAATCTCCCCCTCTAATGACCTCAACCAAACGAGCCGTGCTTTTCCCTTTTTCTTGGGTTTTCTACTGCAACGACAACAACAACAAGAAGCAGCAGAGAAATCCCAACTAAGAACCGACCACTAAAACAACTCAAAAAACGCTTCCAATTCCCAGTCAAATCCTTGCCAAACATGCTTCCTCATTTTATACACATTTCACATCTCATGTATTGTGTCTAATGCATGAAATATTGAAAATTACACCACTCCATAAACACATATATATATACCACACACCCAATTGCTTCCTTCCCCAAATTTGCACTCTCCCTCCTCGGCCTCCTCCTCCTAGTCCTCTCACTCTGTGCGAATCTATGGCTGCAAGCCTTTCCATGTCGAACCCGAGTCGGCTTTCATGCCAAATTCGCTTGAATCAGGATAAAAATGCTCCTCTTGGGCAATTAGCATTGCCCCAGAGGAACAGCCCACAAACCAAACAATCCGTTAAGGCGGTTTCGGTTGTGGCACCAGTGGCTGCACCAAAGGCTGAAACTAGTACCCATTTGGCTGAATCGTGGAGAGAGGTTCAAGGGTCATACAATTGGGAAGACCTTCTTGAGCCCTTGCATCCCCTTCTCCGAGACGAGATCGTTCGGTATGGGGAGTTTGTGACTGCTTGCTATAAGGCGTTCAACCTCGACCCCAGCTCGAAGCGCTACTTGAATTGCAAGTATGGGAAGAAGAGCATGTTGAGAGAAGTTGGGATGAAGGATTGTGGGTACCAAGTCACCAAGTACATCTATGCCACACCGGATATTAGCATTCCCACGCAGAGTGGGACATGCTGCAGCCGGTGGATTGGGTATGTCGCGGTCTCATCTGATGAGGAGGTGAGGAGATTGGGAAGAAGAGACATCGTCATAACGTTTCGGGGGACCGTTACAAACACCGAGTGGATTGCTAATTTCATGAGCTCTTTGACTCCGGCTAGGCTAGACCCTCACAATCCAAGGTCTGAGGTGAAGGTGGAGTCTGGTTTCCTCAGCCTTTACACATCAGATGATAGTTCTTGCAAGTTCAGCAATGGGAGCTGTAGAGAGCAGCTTCTTTCTGAGGTCTCAAGGCTTATAAATGAATACAAGGATGAGGAGCTAAGCATTACTGTTGCAGGACATAGCATGGGAAGTTCTCTAGCTAAGCTTCTTGCATATGATATAGCAGAACTTGGTTTGAACAGAAATGAATCGAATCAAGAAATACCAATAACAGTTTACTCATTTGGAGGGCCTAGGGTTGGCAATTCAAGCTTCAAGGAGAGGTGTGAGGAATTGGGTGTGAAGGTTCTCAGGATAGTGAATGTGAATGACCCCATCACAAAGCTTCCTGGGGTCTTCCTCAATGAGAATTTGAGGGTTTTGGGAGGGAGATATGAGCTCCCATGGAGTTGTTCATGTTATGCTCATGTGGGGGTTGAGGTAGCACTAGATTTTTTTACAGTGCAAAACCCTTCATGTGTTCACGACTTGGAGACCTACATTAACTTGCTGAAATGCCCTAAAATGTTGCAAGTTCAAGGGCGTGGTGCTGACCTTCTTCACATGGCGATGGAGTTCTTGGGCGCGCAGAAGGTGGAAACATGGCCATGGGAACATGCTGCAAGAAATGTGGGAAACCTGGTCCAATCTCTGAGGACATGATTCATTAAAACATAGACTAGGATAGATGAACCTCCTTGCCTTGTACATTGATTTCTTTTTTAGGTGGGGAAGTTTATCTACTAGGGAATTCATATTATTTGTACCTTAGATGTAGCAAACTGTATATCAAAATAGAAACTCAAGACTGAGGATACAGGACAATTTCTTGTATCAAACTTTCAGCTTATGTATTTTTTGAATCTTGGATACTATTTTTTTTTTTTTTTGGAAAAAGAAGTACCTTCCTTCTCGGAATCAATATCTATGAAAATTTCAATTTTTAAGCAAGGAAAAAAATATCTAAATGTTTCTTAAGAAATCAATTAGAAGGCACATTTCAGATATGTTGCAAGAGTCTGTTGGTTTGACTTTTAGCTTTTTACATTTTCTCAACGGGACAGTAAGACTACAAATTCTTATTCAAAGCTTAACAGAGAAAGCAACTTGTAAATGACTCTTCATTGAGTCCAATGGCCTCCTTGTATGATCTCATTTTGTGATAACGTTTCCTATTGATGACCAAGGTAAATGAGATTAAATGGTCGACTAGAAGGTTTCCTTTCAAAAAAGAAAAATCATACCAGTGATGAGTTTTGAACAAACACCAAAGTCCATGAAGGCATCTATATGAACCTTTATGAAGTCCTATTCCTACAGCAATAGTCATCCCTTTCTACCATGTAGTGTATAGTTTGTTTAACTATTGTAGAAAACCATTTATGACTTACAACCAAACAAACAACATACTAAGAAAATTTCCTTTGTCAAAATGTTGATCTTGGACTCCAAGGACATGGAACTAGATGATGAAATCTCTTATAGTTACCGTAGTCAAATATATATATGTATTTCACATGAACTGGGAATGTCCTCCCTTTCCATATTAGTGAACATGTATAGGAACATTCTTCTTTCTTCTTTTCTTATTAGGTGGGTGTGAATTCTAAACTTCTGACCTCAAGGATTCTACAATTGAGGCCATGACCACTAAAGCAAAGGCTCAAGTTCTACATTCTTCCTTCTTGGTGGATGTAAACGTTCTGATCTAGCCCAAGGGAGCTAGGACCGCACTGATGTAATGCTTCAACTTCTACATTGTTCTTTCTTTCTGGTTGTAACCAGTATAGCTTCTAATCTTTCCCACAAGAAAGCTGAAATATTCTTAAAAAAAGAAATTGAACAGGAAAGAAATGCTGGACTAAGTGAGCATTAATTTGCATCTCCTCTGAAGCTATATTTATAACATAGTGCTAACAGTAAGCTAATTGATTGAAACTGTCCGAGAAATGAATAAATCAATATAAATCCCCACTACTAGTCTGTGCAACACCAGAAGTCTTTAGAAGATCAAAACTGATAAAATAAAATTAAGTGAAAAACCTAAGAAAATTTTCTACTTGATAAAATCTTTGGTAAGACTTGAACTTCAAAAAAAAAATCTTTGGATAGACCTTTCACGCTACCTTCAGTGCTTACGCCTACATTCCAGGTTCCTTACTGTTTGTGAATGCGACAGGTATTATTGCCTTGTCACAAAAATATGGGAGAATTGCTTTAAGGGCATGTTTCTTTACTAGAACTCATAAAATTCTTGTCTGTGGAATTTTGAAATTCTCAAACATGGAGTTCCTGAATGCTCCCTTGCTTTTGAGGATTCAAAAATTCCTATAAAAAAAGGGGGCTAAAGTTGCTGGAATCCAAAAAGCCATTTGAGACATTTTAAGTGGCTGAAATTTTAAAATGCTTATGAAGAAACATGACATTTGTAAATACCAGCGGACAAGATGTTACATTATTTCCAAAAAACACTGACATGACAAATTCTTATCAGAAATTCTAGTAAAGAAACAACTCTAAGAGTTCTTTTATAGCTATCAAAATATAACTCATATATGGAAATCTTTTACGAAAAAATACCTTTCAAAAAGCTAACCATCTTTCTTTATTAGAACTTGGGACTCGAACACGATAAAACAAAGACAAACGCCAGCGATTTGCCCTTACATGAGTATTAACAATATAGTCTTTTTCTTTGTGGGCGTTGGAGTTCAATCCCACATTAGTTGGTTCGCTAAAGGATGTAGTACCTTGATTGGTAAAAAAATAGAAAAAAAAAAAAACACACACACACACACACAATGTAGAGCATAGTGGTAAAAGTAGATGAAACAAAAAAAATTAAATGAGAAGATTTTGAGAGAAACATGAGACACCCCAGTGGCAAGGGTGAATCATCTCACACAATTGCGAAAATCCTTGTGCAAGGAGGTTGTCTAAGTGGTTGTGTACCACTCACCCAATTAGGAAAAAAAATGCGAAGGTCCTAAATAGATGCCACCGGGTAAGCGTACGAAGGTTATTTCTTAAAATCTTTTTATATTTGATTTTGGCATATTTTATGCCTTTTTTCCATGTTTTTCATTGTGCTTTAGAGAATCTTAATTTCAAGCAATTAAACAAACAATGCTATGATGTGTCACTATTAGGCTTGAGAATGCAAAGCACACAATGAGGAATGCGATATTTCTGAGGGATAAATGCAGAGTGCCAAATCTAACTTTGATTCTTACCCAATATATCTTTGACATGACACCCTTCTTTTGACTACAATTCCTCTCATTTCCACCTGGCTTTGTTCTCATTTGCCTCACGTGCTTACTTCAAGCTACTTTCTAATCATGTACCGACACACAACACTTGAGCTTCTTTTTTTTTTTATTATTGTTGATTTTTTAGTACCCTAAAGCTCTCTTTCTTTCAAGGTGGTTCAGCTGAAGAGTGGACCCACAAAATAACCATTAATTAAATTAGCTTTGTTAACTTCATCTCCGACCATTTGCTGTTGTTCCTATTCAAGAGTAAAACCAATGAAAGGACCTTATGATTTAGTGATGTGGGGGTTTCATGTTCTATTTGGAAGATGACACCATTCATATAAGTCAATTATAACATAAAGTTGACAATTATGTCTTCTAATCTAAATTAACATCAATTGATTGATAGAACAACTTATGGGCCCAAGGATCCAAACTTGCAGCAGTTAGTTATTTTAAATGATTCGATCGTGAGATATATATAACTTCTTAAAACCGCCGGACAATGTAGATTCGATGGTCATTAACTTTTTATGGGCTTGTCCCTTTATTGGGCAATTGTTCATCCATGTGGTGCCCCATCTAGTGAATAATCTGGATCTATTATAATAAGGTAAAATCTAATGGTCCAGAAAGCCCCATTTCATCAAAGGCCAAGTAAATCTAGCGCATATGGAAAAAAGAAAAAGAAATGGTTCATTGAATGTTGTCAATCTAATTTGATGCCATGTAATTAGTGGTTAGAGAATGTTCTGCTATGAGTGGAGTGCATATGCACTCCAACTATATGGAGCCCACCTGGGCCCACCTTTGATAATTTCTTTCCCTTTTATCTTCTCGTCATCCACTGACTTGGCATCATGACTGATTTTACAGTATTAAACTTTCACTTACTGTTACATTGAATCTAAAATAAATAAAAAAAGTATGATTAGGATGTCATTAAACTTTATGGCGATTAAGCCAAGGGCTAGGGTTGGGTTTCCCTTGTTCATCGGAAGACCTTTCCATCTACCATTCTTCCACTCATGGACATGTTTCTAAGTGGGTCTCATGAGCTGGACTACTATTAGCAATATGCATCCCGCTTGTAGGAGAACATTGTCCTTGGTAGTCAATGGACAAATGACGAAGTTTCTATTTTTATAATCAATCTCAAGATGTTGGTGTTTTTATTTGGAAATTTCTACAAACACTTGATAGGCAATGCGATTCTCTAACACTAATCACGAACTAAATGCTATAGCAATGCAATTAATGCAAACATACATCAAATTAACTACTATCATGTAGGGAAATGAAAATAAGATAAGAAATACACAAGACGAAATATTTACGTGATTCGATCGTAATGTGTGACCTACATCCATAGGTTAACACTGCAAAGCTTTTTCTTTACCTCTAATAGAGATTATAAGCTAACTACCAATCGAAACTCTAGAAACTCACTTACAAGCACAAGCTTATAAAGCTTTCTCTCCTCCCCTTTCTTGGTCTTCTTGGGAATCTCTTCTCCCTTGCCTCCTCTTCTTGGACTTGATTTATGTGGCTGGCTAATTTAGAAAACCCCTTGTGTCTCTTGTGGGGCATATATGTTCAAAAAAGTGGCATAGCATATGTCTCACTTTTGAAAAATTCACATGTATGTTATTCCGCAAAAGCAGTAGAGCATCCGCTAATAATATCACAATGTCACAAATCTTGGAGAGATTTTGAAAAATGTTTCAATATTATAGCAATATAGACCTAAAATTTTATTTTCTTATTAATATCACAGTATTTTCTATATATCAGCAAAGTTGAAAGTACTGTAAGGAATCATAATAATATAAAATATAGGGGATTTTACAAAAAAAAAAACAAACTTTAAATGGCCACTGCACCAAGCATGGAACTTTAGCCAGTAGTGCACAAAGCAAGGAATCCGTATAGAAAAAGTAATTTTTTTCACCATTTTTTTTTGTGGTCGCATTCGGCCTTCATTTTTTGTGTTGAGAGTGGACTGTGACCCTCGTTATAACAAGTGATGGTCGCCTTCGACCTTGAGCAGGCATAACGTCTTCATCTTCTTCCTTCTTCCTCGAGTGTTCGAGTTTTCGATTAAAAGAAGAGATGACTGGAAGATCTAACCTAGTAAATTTCCAATCGGCTCTAAAAATGTTGTGGGTGGTTTGGTAAATTTAATAAGGGTTTGGTCCCTAATAAATGTTTTCGATTGGTTGTGCATCATGTGAACTGTTGGTGCCGTGTTCTCTTCCTCATCTTTGGTTTTATTGTTGGTAGCATCTTTTATTTTAGGCCATTGGTATCTTCTTGTATGGGCATGATTTTTTTGGCCCAAAGCACAAATGAGCGTGGATCTTGGCTTTTGAATTGCTCCTCCAATCCATGCTTTCATTTTAGCAAAATCTGTTTCACGTGATGTTGCACAAAACCATAGCATAGTAGAAATTTGGGTTTGAAATTGCAAGAGCCTTTTTCTGGAAGGATCCTCTATGAGAAATTTACAAAAAACGTAACTTTAAGTGACAGATCTTTTAGTTCTCTCTTCCTTTAATCGAAAACTCAAATACTCGAGGAAGAAGAAAGAAGATGAAGAGATTATGCCTGCTCATGGTCGAACGCGACCCTCACTAATACAGAAAATGAAAGTCGAATGCGACCACAAAAAACAATGGTGAAAATAGTTACATTTTCTGTACGGAATCCCTATTTGGAGTACTACTGGCTAAAGTTCCATGTTTGGTGCAATGGCCACTTAAAGTTATTTTTTTGGTAAAATCCGCTAAAATATATATAAGTAAAAAAATCAACAAAAAATAGTTTCTTTTACAATAATGAATAATCCAGTGTTTCTATGCAAAAAAAGGTCATTCTACTAATTGAATGTGAGCAGTGATCTGTTTGTGATGCAGTGATTGCTTCCGTGGGTTCAATGATAGAAAAATCTCTTCCCCATATAATATAAATAGAAGAGGGACCCCCATTAGGCCAGAACTTGATTTAGGTGTTGCTTAGAGCCTTTCAAGTGGACTATTTATTTCACCTTTTGAGAACAAGACAAAGAAAAGAGAGATGGAGGTGCATAATTTCAACTGAGTGTGATGTTTTAGTTCCAAATCATGAAATTAGAAGAAGAAAAATGAGGAGCATGTGAAAGAGGTGATGGATGGAAGAGAGGGCAGGAAATCAGAGATGAAAAAATGTAAAACAGCAGATGGTACAAATGGAAGGTCCAGGGTCCAGTAGTTCAAAGTAGACATGCAGCTACGCGGTGTTATGTGTAAGCGCGGTGGACTGCCTTTTACATGTGGGGACCATGTGGGTGGACCCCACCTTAATTAGATAAGGATTTTAAGAACTGATGGCTCTTATTCAATGATTTTCAGCGGTCCTGATTTAATGAGATAAAAAACATTGATGGCACGTTCGTGTAGCCACCTATTCGTATAAAAGGAGTCGAAAAGTTGGCCGCATTTTCGCACCTAGATTTCAGATTTGCTGTTGCCATTTTGCCATGAGAGAAGAACAAAAATAAGTAAATCTATTTTGTAATTTCACATAAAAGTATTTTTAATGCGGCTTTCGAACGTGTTGTCACAACACAAGTCCCACATTGTAAGACTCATCAAGGAGGAAAGCCTTAGAGTCATTATACATGAAGTGTTGGGCCCCACTTTGTTCCATGATTTTCAGCAGTCCCGATTTAATGAGGTAAAGACACTTAGGGCACGTTTGTTCCTTAGAAGTGGGGTTCATGAGGGCCCCATTTTGTCCCCAACATGGTGGACCCCGCCTTGGATAAGGGTTTTAAGAACTAAAAGTTTGAATTCCGTGATTTTCGGCAGTCCTGAATTAATTTAGGTACCATTTTGCAAGTCTGTATTTTGTATCTATGTGAGGTAAATCTGATTTAGATGGATGTTTGTTTCCTCTACACTGGTGGGGAAATTCTTATGATGATCCAATCAATTTCAAGTCCTTTAATATTATTTTGAGAAATTACAAAAATATAACTTTTTCAAACCGGTATAAAACTGAAAAGCAATCGAAAATATTTTAGGCATTTTTTTCCTTTTTTACATGTTTGCCCTATTAATTTTTTATATATGATAAGTTTGCCTACAGTAATTTTTTGTAATATAGTAAGTTTGTTCATCTAACCTTTCAGTAGGGTTGTAAACGGGTCGGTTCCGGTCCGGATCCAGGGTGGACCCGGACCCGGAACCGTTTAGTAAGAGGGGGAACCGGACCCGGACCCAGATCCGGATCGGAACCAGGAAACTGGTTCCGGAACCGGTTCCGATAATTTTAATGGGAACCGGAACCGTTTGCGATGCGGGTCTGGTTCCGGTTCCGGGTATGGTTCCGGTTTTGGTTAAAAAAAGTAATAAAAGGGAATGTTGGGGTTCATATGGCAAGGTCTGGCAAGCTTATAATAATAATAAAAAAAGAAACAAAGCCTCAAGAAGTTATTTTTACACTTGATTTAATCAACTTTATAACATCAGAGTCAACAATTTAGTCACAGCAAGGACCGCATTATTAGGAATTTTGTAGATTGCAATTTGATGGATGCATTATCATTCTAGCATCATTTGTTTTACACACATATGCATTGATTTAAGAAATCTTGAAATCTTGTTTTATTCATGCATGGTTTTTAAGAGTTGTAAAAGTATCAATTTATGCATGATTTGTTTTCAATCTTGGATGCATTTGTTTTTAGAAAAGAGTTTTTAGAAATCAAGCTAGCCTTTGGTTTTAAAGTTTTGAATCTTTTTAGGCTTTGTGTTGTTACATGTTTTTAAACCCCTTAGAATGATTTAAAACATGTATTCAAGCTTGGTTTAGTGGCCCAAAAATCCTCCCAAAGAAATACCTTCAAATGTGCAAAAATTGGATTTTTTGTCAAAAGGGGGGTGGCCCGACAGTGTCGCCGGTCGACCGGCGCAGAGGTCCCGGTCGACCGGGAACACTGCAGGCAGAAAATGGCCTGGCGCACCAACGGTCAGAAATCCGACCGTTGTGTGATCCCGGTTGACCGAGACCTGTTTGCAGGTCAACCGAGGACTAGCCGTTGGACACTTTTTGCTATAAATATGAGTTCTTTCCTTTGCCAAAAGTTGGGAATTTTAAGGCCCTCCTTGAGGGGTTTTGAGGCAAATAGAAGGGAAATGAACTAAGGGATGAATGTGATCATTAGGAAAGCTAAAGCTTGGATTAATGAGTTAAATTACAAGTAAGCTCTACTTTCCTTAATCATATGTTTTCATGCTTTATTTTATTTTTGGTAAATCATTTGTAGCATGATAAACTATGTTTGTGTTGTGTCCTTAACATGTTTTATGTTTTGAATTGATTTATTGTTTTGGATACATCACCATTGATTCAATCCAAGTAGTACTTAATCTTTGGTAAATCTAAGTAGATCATGTTAATGAAAGAAACTTGGTAAATCATATGTAACATGATTCCTATACTTGGTTGAATCTTTGGTTGTTGTTTTCCATCATAAGAAAATCACTTTCAAAACTATCTTATGTTTTGGATTCAACTTCTTTACAAATCATATGTTTTCATGTTTTGTTTTATCTTAGGTAAATCTTTAGTAACATGATAAACTATGATGTGTTGTATCCTTAGCATGTTCTATATTTTGAATTGATCTATTGTTTTGGATGCATCACCATTGATTCAATCAAAGTAGTACTTTATCTTTGGTAAATCTAAGTAGATCATGTTAATGAAATATGTAACATGATTCATATACTTTGTTGAATCTTTGGTTGTTGTTTTTCCATCATAAGAAAATCTCTTTCAAATGTATCTTATGTTTTGGATTCAACATCTTTACAAATCATATGTGTATTATTGTTTTAAAGTTTCACAACTTGCCTTACTTTGATAGGTATATCACTTTCAAGTTGTATTTATAATTACATATGATTTGTCCCCTCTGTTCAATCAAATCTATTTTTATGTTTTGAGCTTCATTGTTGATTTGATTGACATCCCTATGCATCACATATTTAGAGTTAATTCATTTCATACAACTTGTGTATCTTTGACATCATTAACAAGTTGTTACTTTTAACATGTGACTTGCATTACCTCCTCAATCATAAATGTTTTATGAGCTAAAACTTTCAAAAGCCTTAGGCATACATTTATGAGCTTTCATTTTCAAAATGATTGAGGACCACACACACACACTTCATGTACTTTCATCTTTGCATTCATAGTGTGAGTGTGTATTAGTTTTTCACTTCCATATACGCCTAATTAAGAGGCATTGTAATGAGCTTAATTGAATCTCCATCAAGTGTATTATAGACACTATCTTAGTGAGATAACCAACATTGTGGTTGAAGAGGTTATTGCTTAGCCTATAAAAGCATAGTGTATAGGCTGATGTTAAGCCTTGAAATACATCATTGTAAAGGTTATTGCTTAGCCTTGGAAAGCATATTGTAAAGGTTATTGCTTAGCCTATTGAAAAGCATAAATAGTGGAAATCCGGTGGGGTGTTGGATCACAAGCCGGTAGTGGATGTAGGCATTGAGGCCGAACCACTATAAATCCTTGTGTGATGGTGATTTCTTTGTGGTGATTCTTTTGTTAGCTTCCGCATCTTGTATGATAAATCATCACATGTGACTAGTTTGTTTTAAAGAAGTTAAAATTGGTTATAATTGGTCATAAATGAAGCTCACCCTATTCACCCCCCCTTTAGGGTTCGGATCCCCGGACTTTACAAGCCGCATAAGGTTAGAAACTTAGAATGACGGATTCCCATACAGATACTAGTATTTAGGTTAGAGTATATTGGGTTGGGTCCGGGTCCACGGGTCTGAGCTGTTGTGGTTCCGGAACCGGACCCGTTTAGGTAACGGTTCCAAAAAAAGGATCCGGAACCGGAACCATTTACTTATCGGGACCAAAATAAGGACCCAGACCCGGAACCTAACGGGTCGGAACCTTCGGGTAATCGGAGAATCGGGAACTCATTTACTACCCTACCTTTCAGCAAGACAAGTTTGATTTTTCTAATTAAAGAATACAGACCAAATAGAATCACTCTTACAACTTTGAGGTTGTGGGGTTTAGTCATATTACCAATTAATATATATCACATAGAAATATAAAATGGGCAGGTCAAAAGAAAAAAGTTATAAATTTATAAAAATGAAAAATATATTTTTTCAAAACTTGTACGATAGAAATAAACTAAAAAGAAGAAAGATGAGAATGTGTTACAAAACAAATGAAACTATAAGTCTATTCCTATTTTTCTTGTTATTTTAAAACCAGTATTTCATCCATCTCCACGGTTGCATGATTAGAAGTTAGAAGCACCTACAAAAGGCAAGGGTTCAAGGATTGGTACAACTTCAAACTGGAAAAGTTTTTCTGACCACAAATTTATCACAAGACTAGTGATTGCACTATAACTCAAACTGGAAAAGGTATTCTGACCACAAATTTATCACAAGACTAGTGATTGCACTATGACAAGTTACTTTTATCTCGTTGGGCTCTCCTCCAATCCAATGATTAATGCCACTGCATTGATAGCTCAGTGGTCATGCATTCTCGCCGCATAGGTATCGACCCTTGGTAACTCTGAGGGTTAAGGACCTAGGTAGCATGTGTATTTAGTTGTATATAGTTGCGGCTCGAGGAATTCGAGGAATTTAGTTGTATAAGTGGGGTTAACAAAAAAAACTTTTCTTCCAAAAATTGAGTAAATTTATTTTTTCATTTATCAACAACTTTCATCTATTTTAGATAATTCAACAAATAAAATATATAAATTATCAAATAATCTATTTCCGATAATCCAACAAAGATAATATTCAATTCTAAAAAAATAAAATTTTAATACATTGTTACTAATAGTTCTTAATCCAAAAAGAAAATCTAAATATATAAACTCTTACAGCTACTCTTAACAGGCTTTCATCTGTTGAAATCGTTGCATAATAACTTCATCATTAACACTAGCAAACACTTCATTTTCAATGTATGTGACTAAAAGTCATTTATCCATTTATCTCTCATTCGGTTACGCAACCTATTCTTTACGTATTTCATTGCTGAAAAAGCTATATTACTGTCGCTATAGTAAAATCAATGCTAATTTTATAAGCGAATAAACCAATTTATATACGATATCTTTCTTTGTCTCCACTAATTTTCTAGCAATGTCACAAATTCATTTTAGTTTTAAAAACTTGTTGCTAGAGTACATATCAGCAATGTGGGCCCATTAGTTTTTTATTTATTTTGGTAAACAGTTGGCCCATTAACTTAGGCGGTGGGTATTTTATGGTGACTTTCGTTCATTACCACAACAAGAAGGAAAATGTGTAAACTTAGCTAATGTCTGGTGAAACTCTTAAATAAAGTGGGGTCAAAAGCTTCCCATAAGTTCAATTCATGATATTAAAAATTTTATTTTTAAATATTTTTTCAGATCTCAATGGGGTCAACTGACCCCACTGCGATCAATGTCGCCCATGGGTGCACGAGTATTACTAGAGGAGAAACCAAGATAAATTAATTAAAACCTAGAGATGTAATTCACTATAAATCCATTTAATTGAATAAATATATTTATCAATAAAATCTTTGTTTTTAAGGTAGACCCGTACTTGTACACTCTAACACAGATAGGCCTGTCAATGGGCCGGGCCGGGCCTGGGCTTGGGTTGTCCAATCCCGTCTCGAAAATAGGACGGGCCTACCAGTTGTTGTCCAATCCCGGCCCTAAATTGAACGGGCCTACATCTGATCCCGTCTCGTACGGGCCCGGGCTGGGACAGGGCCGGGCTTGGGCTTAGCCCCATCCTGGAGATAAGCAAAACATTCTCTAATTATTCCTACTGTCACTAGACACCCGGTGTGAACAGGACTTTAAACCCTCCTCCTTTTTCCGGGCTTGGGACCGACAATGCAATGCAACAAGCAACATGGCGGAGTTAAAAACATGCAATGAAAAGGAGATACATTCACAGGAAATCGAAAATGGGCAAAACGAAAAACAAAGAAAATCTAATTGATTCAGATTTTCATTGCTCAACCATGCAATCACAAATTAAGAGAAGTAAAAAAGGTAACAAATTTACCTTGAGCAGTATCTATGAGACGTTAGCCCGTGAGTAGAAATATTGAGCATAGACGGAGAGATAGAAAAAGGAAGAGGGAGAAGAAGAAAGATAGAAATAGAGAATAGGGGAGATGTAGGGAGGGTGACAGTGAGAGAGGGTAGAGGGCGACGACTAGGCGAGGGAGGGTGACAGTGAGAGAGGGTAGAGGGCGACGACTAGGCGAGGGAGGGAAAAAAAAGAGGGATAGGGAGGGAGGCAGCTTCAGCACTGCGTGCGACGGTGCGAGAGGGTAGCCGGCAGCATGAGCGTGCGTACGTCGTGCGACGGTGAGAGGGCTCGCCGTGACGACGAGAGTAAAGAACCGTGACCGACAGCAGAGAGCTGAAGAGGCAGAGTGCTGAGAGCGATTGAGCCTATGTTTGACATCTCTATTTCATGCATCTATTTCTCTAAATGTCTAAATCGGACAGAGGTTTGAACAATTAGAGCGTTTGGCCAAAAATTCTAGACTCTGTCAGCTTTAAACATTTAGAGGCAAATCCTTTAAAATCCAAATGCTCCAAAAGTTGGCAATGAGAAATAGAGCTTTTGGGTCTTAAAATATAGAGGCGAGGTATTTAAAATATATTCGTGCGTTACCAAACGCGTTTTTTTAATTCTAGCCTCTTTTTTTTATGGCTCTTTTTTTAATGGCTCTATTTTAGATGAATCTAAAAAACAAAAAAAAGTAGAGATACCAAATGTGGGATTTTTTAGGGTTCCCCATTGCATTGTCTTATAAAAGAGATGGAGGGCGCAGTTACAAGAATGCCCCTCCTAACTAGCCGTTTTTTTACTGTTAGTGAGGGCTAGTTATAAAATTTTTAACAAAATTAACTTGGAGCGGGCCGGGCCGGGCCTGAACGGGCTAGGCATCCTCTGCCCAGTCTCAGTCCCATTTTGGCTGGGCTTTAAAATTATTGACCAAGCCCAACCCACTGGGCTCAATTTTTTTTATAAAGCCCTGTATTTTCGGGCTTGGGCCGGGCCGGGCCGGGCTTTCTACCTGTTTCAACCCGTTCCATTGACAGGCCTAAACACAGACCCATGCTCTTAAAGAGCCGAGCTACAACTTGAGACATTGAAAATGTCTTATCTAAATTTCGTATGGCATATCGATTTCTTATTCTATTTAATTTAAAATTGATCGAGACAAATGCTTGACTACTTTAAATTGCATAGAAAAGTTCTTGTGAATTAATGATCTTTTGCCTCTTCTCCAGAATAAGGCATTTTCGAAAAAAAAAAATGAATGTGTAAATTAATAATATATAATTCAGTTTTTTTTTTTTTTTTTTTCACAAGTTTTCCATGTATATTTTTTTTGTTAAAAGGCAATTTGAATTAAAAGAGAAGGAGAAAGGAGACAGGGCCAAAGAGCCCACAGGAGAAAAAGCTCAAAGAGCTACATCATAGAGGGAGGAGAACCAAAAAATAAACAGAAGCCAAGAAAACACATACCAGGCTTAAGTAATAGGGAACAAAAAATTACAGAAGAGCTTAAGATTTCTACCAGAAAAAAGCTTGTTAATACGCTTGGGAGAGATGGAAAGGAGCTCAGTCAAGTATAGATTGACCTTCGTCTGGGAGGCTCTAGAGTTCGAAAAAATAGCATCATTCATGCAGTTCCATAAGGCAAAAGTAGTAAAGAAGAAGATGGCAGCAACTCTTTTACAGGCCAGTGTGTCACTGTGGAGAGAAAGAGCTTGCCAGATCTTTGAAGGAAGAAGAGGGCCATCAACAGCCAAACCAGCCTTGGAAAGGATCCACTTCCATATATCAGAGGAGAAAGAGCAGAGGAAGAGGAGATGCAGAGTAGACTCCTGTTCTTAGAGACACAGGTTGCACCTAGAAGCAAGACTGATACCAGAGTGTTGAGCCCAAGCTTGAGAAGGGGTCTTACCCTGCAGCAGCCTCAAGGCAAAGAAGGAGACCCTGGGTTGCTGAATGGAGTTCCATACCAGCGGAGCCCAGTTCAACCAGTAAATATAGTGGTTACGAATTCTGATGATTTGCCAAGCTTCTTGGAGAGAGAGGCCTTGATCCTGGTGGGAGCTCCATGGCAGAGTGTCTTTAGAAGACAGGTCCAAGGAGAGGTGCTGGGTTGCTTGCCGTAGGGAGGCAGCTGCTGCAACTGGAAGATCTAGAGGAGTCGTCCATTGGGAACCATCCCAGAGAGAATGAAGCTTCTGGTTAGAAGGAAAATTGATAGAAGGGTATAGAGAGTCCATGCTACCTTCATGCATCCAATTGTCATGCCAGAAGTCAATTTGCTTACCATCTCCAACTTTCCACTTACTGCCAGAATGGGAGTGATGAGCCAAATTCCTGATTTTGCACCAAATACATGACCCTGATTTGGAGGTGGAAGAGTGCCAGATAGAAGAATTTAGAAAGTAACTGCCGACCATCCAGTTGGCCCAGAGCGAATTGGAAGACATGGTCGTCCAGCCCAATTTGATGAAAGATCCAGCATTTTGCTCACTGACACGCCTGATGCCCAGGCCTCCTTCTTTGGTGGGGACAGTGATCGTGGCCTAGTTAATCTAGCTTCTTTTCTGCCTGGTTGCCCCCCCCCCCCCCCCCCCCCCCCCGCCCAGACCAAAGGAAATTCCTCATGACAGTCTCCATATTGGTGGACACTGACTTAGGAATTGGAAGAACCAAAGCAATGTGGATAGGCAAGCTACTAAGCACATGCCTCACTAGAGTCCTGCGACCAGCAAGAGAGAGAAGTTGAGATTTCCAACCTGATAGTTTGCGTAGGAATCTGTCAAGCAGAGAGGTGAAATGGTGTCTTCTGGGGTACCAATAGTGAGAGGAGCTCCAAGGTAGGAAGAGTGGAGAGGTCTATCCTGAATATTAGTGATGTCCAGAATTTGTCTCCTCTTACTGGGGTTACATTTGCCAATGAAAAGTTTGCTCTTGTCCAAGTTAAGGGACTGGCCAGCACTGGATTGGTAATTTGAGATTACCTCATTTAAGGCTAAGAGGCTCCTTTTGTAGCTTTTGAGGAACAGAAGAATATCATCAGCATACATAACATCGCAAGGGGTATTTGGAGCAGATGAGAGGGGAGAAATGGTGTTGTTAGAGACCAGGCTATGGATGTTGAGGCTAAGAATTTCTTCAGCGAGGATAAAGAGATAAAGGGATAGAGGGTCCCCTTGACTTACGCCACAAGAGGAGTTAAAGAAACCATAAGGAGTTCTATTGATGAGGACAAAACCTTTGGCTGTGCAAACACATTCTCTGATGAGACTGATCCACTTGGAGGAGAAACCAAAGAATTGGAGACATTTGAAGAGGAAGGGCCAGCTAAGTTTATCAAAAGCCTTGGAAATATCCAATTGCATACACAGAGTGCCACCTTAATTTCAGCTTGGTATGGAGTTTTTGAAACAATTCATGTGCTAAAGCTATGTGTTGATGAGTTGATCTGCCTTGGACAAAAGCTGCCTGGTTAGGGAAACAAGATGGGTAATGATCTTAGAAAGTCTGGAAGTAAGAATTTTAGCAATGATTTTGTAGGTAAAGTTGAGGAGGCTAATTGGCCTATAGTCAGCAAAGGTGGTAGGGGAGGTGGATTTGGGATCAGAGATAGGAAATAGGTGTTGAAAGCTCTATATAGCTTGCCTGAGATAAAGAACTGTTGCATAGCTTTAACCACAGAGGAGCCAATGATGTGCCAGGCAGCAGTGAAAATATGGTCTAAGAAGCCATCTGGGCCTGGAGAGCTGTCTTTTTTTAGGGCAAATGCAGCTTTCCTAAACTCTTCAGCATCAGGAGTTCTGGAGAGGAGGATGTTCATTTCTTCATTGATTTTATTACTGCCTACCCCAAAAAGGAAATCAGAGGGGACTGAGTGAGAGGAATTAGCTATAGAGGAAAAGTGATCCACAGCCAGGGACTCGACAACTTTTGGATCCTCTACCTAGATACCATCTGATTGGATTTTATCAATGCGGTTAACTACCCCTCTGGATTTGGCAGAGGCATGAAAGAAAGCAGTATTCCTATCTCCCTCATTCAGCCATCTGATTCTGGATTTTTGACGCCAATGAGTTTCTTGAAGATGGAGGCAATTGTGGAGGGAAGCCTTAGCTTCAGCAAGAGAAAGATGAAGAGAGGGGGTAGGACCAGCATCAAGGAGATCTTGAGCCTCTTAAACAAGCTTTTCTGCAGCTGCAACCTTATGCCTGATATCATCAAACACATTTTTATTCCAACCTTTGAGGACCTGCTTCAAGTTTTTTAGGTTGGTAGCCAGCTCCTACTCGTAATTGCCTACAGAGTCTTGGTTCCAGGAGTCCGCCACAAGGTTAAGAAAATTAGGGTGTTGGATCCACATAGCTTCAAACTTGAAAGGAGCCATAGGAGCAAGAGGCCGTCTATTGTGAGTGAGAAGCAAAGGGCAGTGATCAGAGAAAATTTTGGGCAGGTTGATGAGCTGAGGGTCGGAGGAAGTAGAGAGCCAGAGGTGGTTGCAGAGGGCTCTGTCCAGCCTAGCCGCGACATAGCTGGTTCCCTCGGTTGTTGGACCAGGTATATTTATTGCCTGAGAAACCCATGTCCTGCAAGCCAGAGGAGAGAAGCAGCTGCTGGAATTCTAGATTGAGGCGGGAAGGCCTTAGACTGTATTTCTCAGAGGCAGAGATGATAGAGTTGAAATCGCCCAACACACACCAAGGGCAGTTGGTGTTAGCCTGAGAGGAGAGGTAACTCTACAGATCTCGTCTCTGGAGATAGTTTGTAGAGGCATATATCCCTGTAAGAAGACAATTTGTGGCAGCAGAGGGGTTGATGAAAGAGATGGTCAAGAATTGGGGGGAGAAGTCAATGAGAGAAATACCAAGATTGGGATTTGATTTGAAGAAGCACCATATAGAGGCTGAAGAAAGGGGGTTATTAGAGTAGAAACCATCATAGCCCAAGGATGAGAGGAGGGAGGGAGGAGGGGAGACAGTCTTAGGTTCAGCAATAAAAATGATATCAAGGGATTTTGAGGAAGCCAAGTGGCGGAGGGATCTAATGGTTGGGGAATTAGAAATTCCCCTGCAGTTCCAGTAGAGGACTTGGATCATTTGGAACAAGTTAAAAGGAGGGAGGGACCATTGGAGCTCCTTGTAGTTGGCCTGGAATTGGAACTGTTTATTTTTCTTTTGGGTTTGGATTTCTTTTTCTTGGAGTAGGGAGTGAGATCCATAACTAGGGAGATACCAGAGTTGTGAGAGATAGCAGGCGTCTGGGCAGATGCTACACCTGTATCAGAGTCTCTAGAGTTAGGGAGGGAGAAGGAGGAAGGTTAAAAAAGAGAACGATTTTCTAGGATGGAGAAAGAATTAGAAGTATCAAGGATTGGTTCTAGGAATTTTCCCAGAATGCCAAAAGATAAGTCTTGGGGTGCATCAACAAGGCCGGAGCAAGATACCGTATTAGAGTAGGGGATAAGAGGAGGGGAGGAGGTGAAGTTAGAGATATTGTGGAGAATGGCTAGATCCATGGTATCTGAAACAGGGAGTTCTGGAGGAGCAGTATTCGAATGGGAGGATAGGATAGAAGTGAGAGTATTAGCTGAGGATAGGAGGTTGGCAGGGGAGGCCAAAAGGGGAGCATTGGAGGCCAAAGTAGGATCTAAATCAGGAGTAGTGACTGAAAAGGGGGGTCTGGTGGGGGGTTTTCCTAAAATGCCTGCACTTTGCTATTGCACAGGTAAAGAAGATTTTGGAATGGGGGGTTTGGGAATGGGAGAACAGAAGTTCTCTGAGTGACCTGTGGATAGACATTTGGAATATGGGAGGTTTTCATAGGAGATAGAAAGGAGAATTTCCGATTCTCCTGCTAGATCAACTTTGATCTCTGTCCAGAAAGGTCATGCCTCACTAGAATCCTAGCAAATGTAAGGAGTTTTTGGGAGGCTGTTATGTCATCTAGTTTAAGGGGGGAACCGATGGAGCTGGCTATGGAGAAGAGGATATTTGAGCTCCAGCAATGGTAGGGGATACCATGAATATGAATCAAGACAAGGTGTAGGGAGGGCCAGGTGGAAAGATCTTGACCAGGCGACCAAGGCAAGATATGAAATTTTCTGTTTTGCACGAGGGTGGGACCTTTTGTAAGGGCAATATCTCTGTCTTCCTTAGTAGCAAACCTAAACAAAAAGGAACCTTTGTCCGTGAGTGAAACAAGGCATGACTTGGAAAGGCTCCACGTAGAGTTTGCCTGGGCAGTTAACCATTCAACTGTAGGTCTCTTCCCAAAAACTTTTCCAATAGCAGCATTAGAGAAGGAGGATTTGCTGCATTCAATCAAGGAGGAAGGGATTTTCATCGTTAGTTGGCCATCTATGAGGGAGGAAGGGGGTAATCCAAGGGGGATAGAGGGACAGAATCAAGGAAAAGGGATAGCCAGGGTTTATGGATGGGAGGGGGCGGAGATTGACTCGAAGGAGGGTTTTGAAGATGAAGAAGCTGCGAAATAGGGTCTGAGGGGAGATAGGGATGTGGAGGAGCATAGTCTGGGGGTTTTTGGGGGAGAGGGGTTGGCTCACCTGAGATCTTACCTTTAGCAGAGAGGATGATGCCAGAAAGGTGGTGGTACAGCATTTCCAGTTGGTTGATATCCCAGGTCGGAGAAGGAGGAGCAGTAGAAGCATCCGAGCTGGAGAGGGGAGCTGAAACAGCAGAGGCTGGAGAAGCTCCAGTTCCCTGGGGATTATGCTCTGGCAGGGGTGAAAGGGTGAGGGGAAGGACAGTGGGTTGCACCTGGGGAAGGAAGGTGAGCGAGGAGGGGGTAGAGGAGCTGGGGGTTCGAGACGAAGAGGCTGGGCGGCTAAGAGGGGGAAAATCAGAGGAGTTGATCGGAGGTAGAGGGAGGTTGGAGGGAGGAGGAAATTGGGGGCTCATGGCGAGGCACCGCTGTTGGATCTGAAGTTTTCCATGTATATGAATTTTTCAATATGAAAAGTATATATGTACTACTTTAACCTTACAATAAGCACTCGTGTATTACTTTTATTGTATGACAAGTTTTTTTCCTTGCTGAATCAAACATGTCAAATAGCCCACTTATAAAAAAAGTTTAATTATAGTAACTCTATTTTAAACAAATTTGAACTTACTCTACTACTTCAAACAGATCAAAGTTGTCAAATAGGCCTTTGGTGTCAAAAGAAATTTACTTTTAAGGAGAAAAGTTATTTAGTGAGAAGGTTGTGCATCATAGAACGCGGGCCTGTTTGTGTGCTTTACTAGCATTCATAATGCTAGTGGTCAAAAATGAAGATAAAGGTGACATCAAAAAATGAGCAATAAATAACATTTTTTAAGGTAAATATATAATTAAAGGAAGATGTGTGTCTATTTCCATAAGAGAAAATGTTATTTACTACGTACTTTTTTTTAAAAATTCACATTTGATTTTAATTATAACCATTTATATTATGAATCCCATATATTATAGGGCAAAGCCACTGGAAAATGCAGTGATCTACATTTTTTTTTTTTTTGGTACCCCAGCCAAGTAGGCTAGGACCTAAGAGAGAGCCCGCATACATCCGGGAAAGCAGCCCACTCAAGTGGAAAGGAAGCCCGCACACAGGGAATAAAGCCCCACACAGGTGAGAAAAGAGTCCATACAAGCGGGAAGAAGTGACGTACCTGTGGTTCAAATCCCAGACAGCCAAGTAAGAACCGACACTCCTTACCACTCGGGTGAATTGAAGTATAATTAGTGCCTTGTTTGAACACATGAACAGGGCCCACGTTTTGAAAATCCAGACCATTTATCATCTCTAGCACTCATTGTATTCTCTATAAGTTAGACAATTTAATGGTGTCCATTTTACTAAGTTGAATAATACTTTATCGATCTCTACACCAAACTTCAATGCAGCAATGCTGCATTATAGTTTTGCCCTGTATTATAAATTTATATAATGCAAACAGATAGACCTCACATGCATCAGGAAAACACTCTAGTATAATTATCGAGTCATGTATATATAAGCAAAGGACTGATGTAATGAATAAAACAGTTAGCTTTTGATTGTTTGTCCATTCTTACGCAATATTAACTCTCTTTCTTCCTCTTTTTAACGCCCATTTGTTTCATGTAATTGAATTCCTAAAAATTCTAAGGAATGCATTTGTAGAAATGGTTAAAGTTGAAGAAATAAAGATAATGATTCATAAATAAACGTTAAATAGTTGCCTCTTTAATTGAAAACGAATCAAAGGGATATGGGCGATGAATATCCAATCATCATAATAGTAAATTAAGTTATAGGAAATATAGGTCCGATCTACATTTCCACTTTATATTATAAAGGTTTTAGTTGACTTTGCCCTCCCCCTTCCCAAAAACTCTTATTTTTTCGGACTTTCTCCATGCTAGGGGAAATGGTAAAACTAACTAGACCTTCTTTTAATGAGGCACCTCCATTCGGTATGATTTCTCTTTTACACTTCCTTTGTCATATTTTTGGTCATTGCCACTTGTGTTGCCCACCTTTGTGTGAACAATCCACCTTTACATATTGAAATGAAATCTAATATAATGACCACATTCGGAATGGTTGTTCAAATGCTCAACTTTGAATAATGAAAGGTGGGCATTGAATAAGATAAATTAATTATTTCTCCGTTTCTTAAACAAACAGTTGTTTTTGTCTATCATCTGAAATGTACATTTTTTGGGTCATAACACCAAAAATCATATTAATTGATAGATAATAAAGATGAAAGACTCATGAAATTTTAGTTGTATGTCTTGCTTACGATCGATTTGATTGTATGAAAATACTTATTAGGAATTATAAGGAACCACTTTACCATTAATTTATTTATCATGAGTATATAACAAGGCCTATTTATTTGCATGGAATTGGATTCTCAAGGATTTAAATAAATGAAATTTATTATCATAAAATATGATTAGGCTAGTTAATTAGTATGGACCCAAATTTCTAGAAATTCAAAGGAACTCATTATGCTAGGAAAGATACGATCTATTTATTTGTATGAAATTAAATTCTTATAAATTCAAACAAACTTATTTTACTGAATCCCCTTATATTGAGAATTTATAACATGTTTGTTTGCATGAATATAATTCTTAGAAAATCAGATAAACCCACTTTACCTTGAATTCCTTATCTGGAAAATACAATTGTATATATATTTTTTTCATGGAATTTAATTTGTAGCAAATGTCGTCGTCTTGTCATTTAAAGAAATTAAAATAAAATCATAAAGTTATTGACGGTTTCTTTGATTTCCAAATGGAGGTTAATCTTGAATCTAATATATATTATAATATGAGATAACTGGTAAATAACTCAATTCAAGATCTACTAAATTTTTTGGGAACTATCTAACATAAATAATACTGCAATAATGTGATATAATAATATTTTATTATGTAATTAATACTTTATTTTTCTATTATTTAAATTTAAAAACATTTTATTTTGTACATATCCAAACATACTTTAAGATCCAAAACAATATAAGAAAATGCATATTAAATCACTGCTCCTCAACTACATGGTAGGGTATACATTTTCATTTAAGTCCATTTGCATTGATGCATTTTCAGCCCACAAATGGAATAATATAATTTTCAGCCCACTCATGCTAGCCCACACTATGGGTGTTTTAGTCCAAAAATGTTGTAATTGTAGCTGTGGGGAAAATATTTAGACTTAGGAAAGAAGAAGGGAAAAACCATCTCTAGAGACGAGCTATAGGTAAAAACCTTTATATAATGTCATTCTCCTCTCACGTCTTTAATGTTTCTTATAGCTTTTTTTTTTTTTTATTGATAATGCAACCAAGGGGCCTTGGATCCAAGAAAGAATCCGCACAAACGAGAAGATAGCCCGCACAAACGGGAAGAAAGCTTACACAAGTGAAAAAAGGTGACGTGTCCAGGGTTTGGACCCTAGACAGCCAGGTGAGAACTACCACTACTTACCAGTAAAAATAAGTGGCCGTTATCTAACGTTTCTTATAAAAAAAAATTTAGAAAATGGTTTTTTATAGTTGGAGCCCACCTAACCACAAATTACTAGGATTTAAAAGAGTGAGTGATTCATTATTTTTCACGGCCACATGACTCAACTAAGTGCCGTGCAGGCGTTCATGATTGCATAACGTCAGTCGCTAGCCTATCTCATTCTCAGCTACATGTGACAATGAGTTCTTCTTCAGTGTGAGCTGCACCTTTGCTCATCCCATCTTGCAAATGGGATGGACTTGGCCTCACTTTAAAGCGCTTGGGATGCTGTATCTGGACGCAGACCCGACAACCAAGTGGCCTGTACATGAGCGGCCTAGCCGCAATGTTGAATTTCGCTGGAATTATGAGAGTTTGAAATCCGCAGTCCAACTGGTTTGGGTGAAATTCTGGATGTAATCGTGGGATCAACCCCCACTTTAACTTTTATAACATTACCTTTTGTGACTAATTGTAGACATTGTAATATTTAATAAGCACGTGTTTGTGCTTTACACGTAGTTTTTGCTTGTAAAATGACTTCATGAAAACTACTTGGATAATGACCTCTTACGGTAGTGGTAAGAGGTGCATGTTCTTACCTGCCTTCACATGGTTTGTACTTGGGCAGGCACCTGTCCTCACCTGAGGGTGTGCTACCTTCACTTAGATTAAGACTTGATCTATTATGAAGATAAGATGCGGATCCATGATAATTTAGAATTAGATGATCAAATCTTGTCCCTACATAGGAAACTCTTAGAAAAGCAGAGTTAGTCGATCTCTAAGGAAGATTGACTCATCAAAATCGTTTACATAAGGAAGGTGGGAGCCCTAGATATCATATTGCACTGGGATCTAGATGCAGGAGATCTGTGAAGACTTCCAATCGTCGTACTTAGATCTTTGGCAGCATGTCTAAGTCTTCTACATCCCATCTATCAAGAGTTTGGTTAATACACTGCAAAAAATTTGCAGTTCATGTTTGTACTATGGACAGTTTAAACTAACTTGTCTTTTCTACATATATAATGGAAATGAATTGTGGCCCAAATGAAATTCGAGTATTTCTAACCCGAATTGCAGAATTCATTTGGGTCATTTGTTGCATCAGTGGTGCTACAGACCCCAATGGGGAGCCCGACTAGGAGCCCGGGCTCCCCTGGGGTCCGTTGGATCCCAGGGGCGGCTGGGATCCAAAGGACCCCAGGGGGCCGGCCTCCCAGTCGGGGCTCCCCCATCGGGGTCTGTAGACTTTTTCTTGTTGCATACTCCGAATACAGAATACTATAGTAGTGTAGTACTATGCATCATACTATAGACTTTTTCTTGTTGCATACTCCGAATACAGAATACTATAGTAGTGTAGTACTATGCATCATACTACACACACTGAATGCCGTAGCTAGCTGTGTACTGTGGTATAATACTATACACACAACAGTTATTATAGTGGAAGACAAATTAGAGGAAACTTGAAAGAGTTGAACAAGGTCTTGCTGATTATGTCAGGCATGAAACCAAATTGAGTGACAATCATCCAAGAGGCCAATCAAACAAACATTAGATAACAAAGAAATGATGTTGAAGTGTGCTATGGAATGTATAAGAAGCATTTTCAAAGCAATTGAAACGCAGCCTATGATTCTGACCTAAACTCCATGTGCAATTCCATACCAGGCACAAATTTTTTTTTTTTTTTTTTTTGCTTTATCAGGTTAGATGATGCAGGCTGTGGTTTGACCCATGTGAAATTGCACCATACTGAACTGAATTGACAATGTTTTGTGCTGTGACAAAAATGTTAGGCCACTGTGAACTTACCTGAAGCAACGTCCTTTTTGGGGCTTGGGATTTGCAGGTACAACTGAAGTGAATTGAACATGTACCAAGAATAAACACCAAAGTCTGTCACTAAAATACATCCAATGGAAAACCAATAAACAATTCAAAGAACATACAAAGATGGAAACTACATGCTCTTATCAGTTCCAATGAATTCTTGGCGTCTCAAGTCTATCATCAATCCATTTCACTGGTTTGCATGCGTGGTTTTATGTGCTATTTTATAAGCAGGCTAGAAGGAAACAAATGAAAGAAAATCAATGCCTAAAAAATGTAGATTTAGCTGGGCCTTTGTGGGGGTAGTGTATCTAATGGGGTTTTAGTCTTGAATTTCATCTCCTCACAACAAAACACAACTCATTTTTTAATTCAGCAAACGTTTAAAACTCTAAAGATGTGAGGAAAGTGGTGAAAGTAACTCGTGATCTCCTTTTCCTAAGAAACCTTTAAAACATGTTTAAATCTCTCTGTTTGTTACCAAAAAGAGTTTTATGTGGTCATTCTAGCTGATAAAGAAGTTAATGCCCTGTGCTCTTAATCTGTTAATTGGTGATAAAAAATTGATTAGGAAAGATGGTCACTGTTTCTACCCTTTTCTAGTCTCAACTCACAAGTATCTAATCATGCAGGTCCAAGTCCACATCACAAATGGGCATAGTCCAATCCACCATTTTCTTGGCATTTTTATTTTGGACCTGAAATTTTAGGATCCAGATCCATTAGATGGGGTCCAAAATGGGTCAAGTTTGGTTGGCTAGTTATTTGGCAGAGCTGGACTAGAATTGGGTCCAGGTAACAAGACTCACATCAAGTCCTGAACTTAAATTAAAGACCTAAACCTGGATATCGACCTAGATAATAACTAAGGCGCAAATATGTTGCAATTTTATCTGACATGAAGAGTGATTACATGTAGTTTACTTTACCGGTAAGATTAAGTGAGCTCAAGTATTACTCAAGTCATTTTCATTGTGAGGTCTTGGGTTCGAACCCGGCCTCCTCCCTCTTTGCATATATGAGTTTGGTTACCTCACATGTGTGAGTTGTGTTTATTCTCTTTGCATGTGTGAGTTTTCATCACTTGATATGTGTAACTTGTGTTTATGTCTCCCCGCATGGGTAAGTTTTCATCACCTCGTATGTGTGAATGGTATCTACAAGTTTTCATCACCTCGTATGTGTGAATGGTATCTACTATTGCTCCTCTGTTCCTATTACCTCACATGTGTGAATTGTGTCATGAGTCTCAGGGCCTTACCCCTTTATTGGGTTAAAAAAAATCACACCCATGCACTTTCGATCTACCTTCCAACTATCTGAATCATTTAAAACACGCATCTGCTTGTGTTTATTTGAATGGTTTCGGGTCCCAGTTGGATCATGACAAATAGAATGATGATACTTGATAGGGAAAAAAAGTGATTGAACCCCACAACACTTGTCTATTTTTTGAAAACTATATTCATATAATGGGGTCCGTCGTTTTTTTTTTTTTTTTTTTTTTTTTTAAGAAAGTGATTGATTCAAAAAACCGAAGGACAAAAAAACACCACGAAACATGCCACCCCGGGAAATTATCATGCCACACCACGTCTTTAATATAAGATTTAGCAAAATTTACTACTAAGTGAGCCCCGCATTCAAAATCCTAGGTGTATATAGTTAGACTTTATTTTTTCAAAATGACGAGCCAACTCCAAAATATCCATAATACGAGTACTCAAAGCCGAATCCTGCCACCATTAATGGCAATAATGACCTGAAGTGTATCTGAAAAGAGATGGATCATGTAGAAGACCCAATCCTTAGCATTTGCTTAGGGCGAGGAGAATCAGAATCACACCCGTTTCTGCCTCCTTGGACAACTGCATTTTGGGCCCTCTTGAAGTAGGGATATAAATGGGTCCCCGATTATACGATTATCCAAAAGTTCTGACCCGTTAAAAACTGGGTCTGGATCTTTATTTAGGCCCCGATAATTAAATGGGTCCGAATCTGGTTCCACATTGGTTTGGACTCATGGACCAGAGACCCGACATATTACCTTAATTTTCGAAAATCTCACATAAAAACCATGTTTTTTTAATATTATTCTCTACTTAGACTTGGACCCGAATCCAGACCTGCCCCATATATGATTCTGGTTCCAGCTCCGGAGCTAAGAAAGCGGTTCCGAACGGTTCCGGTTCGTGGTCCGGATCCGGTTCCACCTTTTCCTTAATGGTTTCGGTTCAAAGGTCCACAATGGACTCGGACCGGAACCGACCCGTTTACAACCCTATCTTGAAGCCCCTACACCCACAAGAGAACCATTCATAAGCATAATAAAATCAGAGGCTGAAGAGCCACTATCTGCCGAAAAGGCATCATCCAAGAAAATCATGACCTCATTGGGAATATCCAAAGGTTGAGGATAAGAGCAAGAGGATTCAGTTGGATAATTTAGAGGAGCAACACTGGACGGGGCTCAGAGCATCCTTTTTCATTCTAAAATGAGTTTGAGGGTTCACTTAAAAATGGATTCATTCCTCCCTCTCCAAATGTTCCACCATAAGACTAGGGCCCATATCTTCAAGTTTTGGGAAATAGTCAAATGGTTTGGGTGGTTAGACTCAAAATGCTCACAATTCCAATCCAAAGTCCCCCGTGGGGATTTCATGAGAGCGAAGCCCCAACTAGGAATAAAACCAAGTTGCCCTGGCACCATCACACTGGAAAAAGGGGGCATGCTCCAGGGTTTCTTCCTTATTACCACAACCTGGACATAAGCTATCCACATTACCTACTATAGATTTAAGGAGGGTTTTCACTAGGATGGCTCTCTCGAGGAAATTCCAACCGAGAAGAAGGATTCAGTGAGGTAAAAGGGATTTTCCAGAACTACTTCCAACAAATGGGTTGGTTGGTAGGATTCAACTCATCAGCCCCACTAACCAAGAGGTTATAAGCTGATTTAGGGCCCGTTTGAATGTATACAAAATAAAATATTTATAAATTTAAATATTGCAAGAATAAAATAGTATAGAATAGAATAATGTAATATTATAATACTTTTATTGTTTCGCAAATTTTGAAGAATCTTACAAATTTTGACTTGAGTTGTTTGGAAGGTGCTATGATTAAAGTAAATTACATTATCAGAATAATTTTTTATTAAATATTTTAATTTAAATGTAATTTACCACATATGGATAAAAAAAGTAGTATGATAAAGTAAAGTTCAACTGCCATGTTTTTATCTTAAGTTACTTTTCTTTTATCACATAAAACCATGGTAAAGTATAGTAAAGTAAATCAATACAAAAAAACAAACACTTTACAACTCTCTCTCCCACTTTGTTTTACCAAATACTTCATCTCACCTTACTTTACCTCACATTTACTATGATATGACATCAATTTTTATTTTACTTTACCACACCTGTAAACAAGTCACTTTTACTTACCATATAAAACTACGATAAAATGTGATAAAGTAAAGTTAAATAAAAAGAAACTACTTCACCATTCCTTTCCAGTTTACTTTACCAAATATTTTATCCCACATTTACTTTATCCCACCTTTACTGTGTTATGCCATTTACTTTACTTTACTTTACCATATATGTAAACAAATACATCATGATGGATTTGGTGAACTAAAGTCTTTCCTTTACTCTACCATTTTGCAATCGTCATTTTGAAAGATTCTTATCTTGTAGAAAGTTTTCTTGGGGGGGGGGGAGTTGTAGGAGAAAATATTAAACTTTTTGAAAAAAATGAATATTATCTTCAAGTTTTTCTTGGGTTACCAAACGCACAAGATTTTCTTCTTTAGAAAATGAAAGATTATATTTTATAAAATATAATTTTCGTGTGTTTTCTTGTGCATCAAAACATGCCCTATGGAGATGGCTCCACTTTTGAAGTGAGGCCAAATTATCATGTCCTCGACCTCAGTTCTCGGGATGTAAATTTTAAGGATATCCTCAATGTCCCTCTTGTGATTAAAGATACTATGCAACTTAGTGGCATCCCATTCTTTAAGGGCACGTTTGGCAACAAAATCTTAGGGGTGTAGAATTCTGATTTCTATGGGATTGAGCAACATCCACATTTGGGCAGTTTATATCCTCAAGAATTTTGGCTTCTCAAAATCATCACTCGAGTAGATTTCAGCGTCCACCCCCCCCCCCCTCACCCCGATTACCCGGAAGTTCCGACCAGTAAAAAACTGGGTCTGGAACCTAATTTAGGTTCCGATTGATAAACGGGTCCAGTTCTGGGTCCATATAGGTTCCGGTTGGTGGACCTGGGACCCGACATGAGTCTTTGATATTGCAATTTGTACTTTAAAACCAACTCTTTTTTGGCATTCTTATGTTAATACTAGATGTTGTAGACTTGATGCACTGCTATAAGCTGAATGATATGCCTATTTTAAGAAAAAAATGAAGAATAAAGAGAAAATATAATCGATTTTGGAACTAGATTTGAGACCTTAAGGTGGCCCCGAATTTTCTTATCGAAACCGGGTCCAGAACCAACAAAATAGGTTCCAATTCAAAATCAGATCCGGAACCGGAACCGTTATTTTAAAACGGGTCCAAGTCCACTATGGTTTCGATCCAGAACTGTCCCGTTTGCAATCCCCTGCCCCCCAGATCTTTCAAATCCAAGGATTGTATTTGCTAGCTATAAAAGTCGAAATCCTAAATGACCTATTTAAAATGCAAGAGATAAAAGATAAGTAGAAATCAACTGTGCCAGCAAGTTGTTTTTTTTTTTTAAATAAAGTATTTTTGTTCTAACTTTCTTATGTCAGTGGGTTAAGATTTTGATATTCCTTCCCGTGAAAACAAAATTGGGAACAATAATTTATATTAACCAAACATGTTTTTTGAAGGCCCATCTCGTGAGAACAATGGAACATCCGAATGGAACGATGCCAAACACACCCTGAGTTTAAGTTTGAAAATTTCTCTATATTTCCTTTCTATAATTAGTTTCTTTGTCCCTAAAAAAATTATGGTGATTTTTTCTTAATAACATATCTCTCAAAACCATTCATGATAACAAAGCTATGGCCTAATAGTGATCTTCCAATCTGCTAGCCATTGCCTAATAATGAACGGTGACCTCCCGGAGAAAAATTGAAATTTTAGCCACTACCCACTAGATAATGAAATTGTTGGTTACACTTAGAACTTTTGGTCTTGATTCCTACCTCGGCCTAAGTTGATCATGGGTAGCCAGTTCCATGTAATTAGGCTAAGGGTTTTTTTTTTTTTTTTTGGTAGAGGTAAATAGGCTAAACTTAATGACAACAAAGAAGAATCTGGTGGTATAAATGATTGTTGCTCATTATTGGGTTACTAGGTACAAAAGCAAGCTAGGAAAGCCTTGCGACATACGAACTTTCCAGGAGAGGGCATTTTTGTACTAGTTACTCTAATGCCTTAAATTAAATAAGGGAATTTCACCAGAAAAGTGTGCTTAAAAATGTATTTGGCCATTTTAAATACAAATACACATATTTTCCCATTTTGGTGTTCGTAGAGCCCATTTAGACGCTTTTGCCCCTCCCTTTGCTGACGACATCGTCCGATTTCCCCATATTTTCCACTCTAACATCTTTCCCACTCCCCCCGTCCCGCCTTTTTCTCTCTTTCTCCCTCTTTGCATGTCTTCTCTGGTCCCTTTTCTCTCCTTCCCTCTCGCTTCCTCTCACCTTCCCTTGGCTCCCTCCTCTCTCTTTCCCTCTTCCTTTCTGTCTTCACCCCAATCGGTGATTTCGTCCGGATCATCTCACACCGGCAGCCAACGATGCTCTCTCGTCGTCGTAATTGATGGAGAAAATCTTGCATATGAAAGAGGGTTTCTAGCCAAGAGAGGTGAGAACTTGCATAATATCCATTTTTTGTTGTAGCATGTGCATGGGCACTCCCTGCATTCAATGCTCTGTTTGTTTGAATGTATTTCTAAGAATGGATTAATGGCTATTTGAAATCCAAAAACTGGAGCTTTTGTAATGCTTGGCTTCTCCATCCTTATAGTTATTCTTTACCATTTGAATCTTGTTTGATTTACTTATTTGGATATGGGCCTCGATTTCATCATCTTGACCGTTTTTGGCCTGTATCAACTTCCCATGTTCTGTTCCTTTAATATGAATGTTTCGGTTTTGCAATGCAACCGTGCATTTCTATGTGATAGTAATTTATTTTTTTTTAGATATATGGTAACCTTTTCTGCTAAAATACGCGATGACAATTTTGGATTTCGCTTCTGTTCACTATTTAAAAACACAAATCAAGATATGGTTGCTATTTGAAACCGAATTTTATACTTGTTTTCTTTTTTGTTATGCTCTTTCTTGGAATGAGATTATGCATGAGAATGAGTATTTATGATTTGAGGGAATGATTAAGATAGAAGAGTAGTCTGTATTGTTTTTTAGATGTTAAAATGTTAGTGAATTCTTACAATCTCTTTGAGATTGTGTGATTTCTTCATTACTTACTTGACATAGGCAACAATGACCGTAAGAAAATGTATTTAAATGGTTTATGGATTTTTGCCTTGTGGTTTACTCTATGAGCTCTCGTCGATAAGGTTAAGTAACATTTAGATACTCAAACAAAATTTAGTACTTGGAGATTTGTATATCCTTTTAAGTTTGGACAGAAAGACTTTGAATGTGTAGATTTCTATCTTCAATTAATGACAAGGGGAAAGAAGCTAATAGTTTTATGGATCGATCGAGCTTTAGAGATTAGATAGTTGAATTTGCAGTCTTTAAGGTCCCCCCCCCCCCCCCCCCCCCCCCCCCCCCCCGAATCGAGCTTTAGAGATTTGATAGCTGAACCCCCTTCCCCAATCCAGTTATTTCCTTTTCCCCACCTTCTTCCCCATCGACATCTAGGCTTCTCTTTTCCAGTAAGTAATCACTTTGCTCATGTACAAGTAATCTTGATGGTCACTTACACAATATCTAGCAATTTGACTCGTAGTACATTATCATGTGTAGAACAAAAAAGAAATGATACTACTCATGTTTACAACTATTTTCTGGGTTTGGTAAGCGAATTACTAATGGCCGTTTTTACAATAGTTGATAATATGAGATTCCAAGCATTTGGACTAACTAATATGGCTACATAAAGACGCTCAGAGTGCAGTATCAAATGAAATTTATATTACTCATATTCACAATGGTAGTGATCCTGTTCTCATATGAATGATGTTGAGATCACAATATGGGTGAAGTCCTTAAGTCTTTTCCATTGCTTATGCATGTCATTATACATTCATTATCGTGTTGTTGTAGGCTATAAAAAATTGGACGAGAACCTAAAAATTACTGAAACGATATCGTTATCAGAAAATTGAACGATAATTAACATTGAGTGAAATCGTGAGTCCTTCTCAGGTTTTATGCATCTCAATTTAAATTCAGCAATTTTTTGTTGGTGGATACTAAAATTGGGTAAGAAACTAAAAATTATGGTGACGATATTGTTATCAAAGAACAATTTTATTTTTTCTCAATAATCGAATTACATTCTCCATCATGAGTCCCCCTAATCGTTTAGGGATCTCAATATAAAGTAACCATACTTCTGTTGGTGGAAACCAAAAGTGGATGAAGAAAAAAAAAAGTATGTTAACGATATCGTTATTAAAGACAAATTTCATTTTTTCATTAATCGAAAGTGAGTGAAATCATGAGTCCTTGTCATTGTGTATCACCTCAATATAATGTCCCCACTATTCTGTTGTTGGACACCAATATTGGATGAAGAACATAACAGTTACAATTACTTCTTTGTTATCAAGAACAATTTTCCTTGTTGTCATTAAACGAAAATGAGTGAGATTGCAAGTCCTTCTCATTGTGTATGCATCTCAATATAAAGTCCCCATTATGGTGTCGTTAGACACCGGAATTGGAAGAAGAAGATAAAAATTATGGTAATGAATTCGTTATCAAAGAACTTTCCTTTTTTCCAATATAAAGTCATTACTCGTTGTTGTTTGATAACTTCATTGGTAAACAAAACAATGAAGTTGGCTTTATAAATCATTTAGCATTGGAAAACTATTTTGACCAGTATAGAACATTGATTTTTGTGTTTCTCATGTTTTTTTCTTAATTGTCAAAATTTTGTTGTTCTGCGTCATTGTCTATGCATCTCTTAATTGAGTCGCTATAATGTTTCTTCTAGGAATTAATGATATTGATGCCCAAAGTAATATGTCAAATTCAGTTTGGGCACTTCATTCTTGGATCTACACCTTGCATGTGTTTATCAATTGTGTTACATAGCTGGAAGTTTTACATAACTCGACTATGTTGCTGTAGCAGGATGCCTGATTGTGATTTACTAGTCAAATTCCATTCTGGTGGAGAAATTTCTTGGGATAATGGAAGTCCAATTTATATTGGAGGTTGTCCAAAGATGGCGTTCCTGAAAAGATCAACCACGTACTCACAATTGGTCCATAAAATACGTGATCTCTCAAATGGGAACATGCTTGGACATATCCCAATTATACAATATCTCCATCAAAATGGGAAAGTATGTAGTTTGCTAGGCATAACAAACGATGAAGATGTAGAGATTATGTTCAGAGCATCTTCAGGTCTGGATACAAGTGCATTGTACCTGTACATCCAGCGAAGCGCGGTTAATGCAACAGATCACCAAGAGTGTGAACAAAGGTATGCTATGATTGGACTTGTCATTTTCCACACCAATTCTTAATACTGAGCATCTTTAATTTTATGTATACGCAGAGTGGGATCTAGTAAAGGCGTTCAGCCTAGTAGTCCGCCTTTAATTCTTGGAAAAAGGTCAGCACTAAATAGCGATATAGCTATACTAGCCCAAATGCTCACCAATTATATGCTTAGCCATCCACTCCTTTCCTTTATCCCGTAGGGATGTAGCCGGACAGGTTCCTCTACCACCATCAAGTGCTTAACACCAACATCCTTCGATACGAGGATGCGATTTTGAACAACACACTACCATCTCCAAAGTATGGTACTCTCTACTTTATTTCGCTTATTGATCCATAATTGTTTAGTTTCCATATTTTTCCTTGGATCTATTCGGTGTATTTTTTATATTTCAACTTTAACAATAGTGTGGAACGTCATTGCTGCAAAAAATCTCTTGATCTTTTAAAACTAGCAAGGCATGTCCTCATTATAATTGAGTTTTACCTGCCTTTGAAATGGAAAAAACAAGATGGCTCGTGTTTCTTCCGAATGAAGTATCTATAATGATCACGCTCATTTACCATGCAGGGTTAACCCAATGAGGATAGGATCTGACTTGGCATCAAAAACTACCGCGGTCAACAGAGAATTTATTGTGCAACAGTCATATCCATCTGTAGACCTTGGAGCTGATTTTGAATTGCCATTTTCACAAGAAGGCTACATTTGCAGAGGAGAAGAAAACCCATTTGCAGAAAATGATGTTGGGTTGGAGACTGACAGTGGCAACCTTGATAATATGCATGTGGATACAGAAAGTTGTAGAGAAGCAGGCTGCACCTTCAGAGGAAACAGGTTACATGCTCCCATTGCAAGAAGCGTGACCATAATAGACAGACATGTAGAGATCTACCTCCAAGGGGATGACTCTTCCATCCCCCCCCCCCCTCCCCTCTTTTTTTTTTTTGGGTTTTGGAATGAGATAGAACTTCGTGGCGTTCACATCTCAATTGTTTGATCTTGGGCTTGGTGTAAATACTTTTTTTATGTTGGGGGAGCATATTTTGACTTGTATTTTGGATGTATCTTTTGCTGAATATGGGAGAACGTACTGTGTATATTCTGATGTGTAGACGCAAACCTGTGTTGACGTTTGCATGTGATAAGTTGTTAAATGAACTTTTTGTATACCGACAATGACAAATGAAGCTAATGCTATTGGAAACTGGGATTCTACATTTATGTCATTTGTGCATTTATCAATTTTCTTTTGTCATGGTTGAGCTTTTCCCGCCACCAAGGAAGAGTGCTTACCACCCATTTTGTTTCTATGAATTTATCTTTTCATATCTTCTACTATAATTATTGTTTACCCTATAACTTGGCCTTTTTAAATGTAGTTTTCATTATATTCTGATCATGTATTTGGATTTTTAGCCTATTTTGAAAAAAGCCCTCTCGAGAGAGAGGAACTGATCGTTGAACTGCGTGAAAACCACCAAAGGTGGCTTCAAACATTTATGACCCGTGAACCTACCTTTCCATCCAGGCCGATCAGCCCAAAGCATAAATTGCTTGGCGTGCTAATATGCGTTCTAATTTACCTAAGAAGGGTTGATATGAGGGCTGACCCCTTTGGTGGAAGTATAATCCATCAAAACTCAAACAGGTTCAAAATGATTACAGGGTCGAACTCAGAACTTGCCAGTTCTAACCCTTGACCCGTCTGGAAATTGGCCCAGAAAGTCCTGTTTACGAACGTTCGAGATCCTATCTCGTTGATCGAAAAAAAAAGATGTTAACTGTTAATGGATTTCGTATGAGGCCTCGCATTATGGTTTAAGAATGATTTACAGCTAGACTGCATTTTCCTTATTCACCATCTCTGGGCCAACTTCCAGCAAACACAAAGGTTTGAACCCTTGCATTTAGGGTTCGAACCTTGAAATTCTGAACTGCCTGAGCCAAATTCCAGGGGCAGATAAGGTTCGAACCCTCGTAATAAGGGTTTGAACCTTAGAATTCTAAACTCCTTGAGCCTTTTTCCGGGGGGGTCAAAGGTTCGAACCCTCATCCTGAGGGTTCCAACCCTTGTATCCTACATTCCCTGAGCCATTTTCCAGGGGGGTCGAAGGTTCGAACCCTCATCCTGAAGGTTTGAACCCTTGTATCCTGCACTCCTCAGGCCATTTTCCAGAAGGGTCGGAAGAGGGTTCGAACCCTTGTATCCTGCATTCCTTGAGCCATTTTCCAGGGGGGTCGAAGGTTCGAACCCTCATCCTGAGGGTTCGAACCCTTGTATCTTGCACTCCTCAAGCCATTTTCCAGAGGGGTCGAAGGTTCGAACCCTCTTCCTGAGGGTTCGAACCCTTGTATCCTGCATTCCCTAAGCCATTTTCCAGGGGGGTCGAAGGTTCGAACCCTCAGGAAGAGGGTTCGAACCCTTGTACCCCAAATTCCCTGAGCCATTTTCAAGGGGGTTCGAAGATCATAGTGAGGGCTTGAACCTTCATATTTTGCCTTCCCTGGACCAAGATCCAGAGGTGCATTCATTAGTCTTTCCCATTGTTTAAAGATCACATTTTAAAATCGAGGCCATTAATTTGCTAGATAACAAATTTGAGACTGAAAACTGTAAAGGACGGTAACGATTTCGTTGTTGGAATATTTGTAATTTGGTCTTCTTGGTAACCTCCGTTCACCTTTTTCATTGTTTATGCATCTCACTATATAGTCAGGGCTAATGTGGTTGCTGGGGAGGGGAAAGAGAAAAACTCTAAAGGATTGTAACGATATCGTTATAAAAAATGTTTAGAAATCACTAATCTGGGTGAAATTAGTGAGCATTTTTCATTGTTTATGTATCTCAATATATAGTCCGGGTCCATATCGTTGAAAACTATAAAGGATCATAACAATATCGTTATAAAAAAATTTAGTAACCACTAATCTGGGTGAAATTTGTGAGCCTTTTTCATTGTTTATGTATCTCAATTTATAGTCAAGGCCAGTCTCATTGTTGGACAACAAAAATGAAAGAAAATGCTCCAAAATCGTAATTGTTAATTACTAATGTAAAGCAATAAAAATCCAACAGTTGTGGCCTTCCAAACTTATAACTTGATTGCTACATAGACCACTTTATCCAGAACGATGCGAGTGCAACAATGATACAATGATGCAATCCATGCAACTAGACCATGTTCTTAATAGAAGTTACAGCCCATACAACACATCAATCAACTGACAAGAGACAATAAAAGGTTTTCATGAATAATATGATTATAAGATTAAAAAAAAGGCATATGTTACTTGAAATATTACCAGTTAGATTATGAATCTTCCTACTTGAAATATTTCCAGGGGCAGATTAATCGTTTGCTGCTGGCCATGTGAAGCCAGCTTGGAGCATCTCTCAATTGCCCCATTTTTGCTATATTATCTTTTTCACTCTCATTGTGATGGACTCCCCTTATCAAGTTTCAAGCAGGGATTGCTGGTTGGGATGACTCCTTACACTTACAGCAAAGGCTCGGCCTTGACTTACAGGGGACAGATTTAGATCTGTCACCTGAGATAAAGGTGCAGAACATATCATGATGGACATATACAATTAAGCACCGGTTTGTAGACGTGTCTCAAAACCGATAGCAGTTTTGATCATAAGAACCCATACATGTACTCTAAAAAAATCATATACGTAGTAACAAACATCAGAGGATGACCAAGAACCAAAAAAAAAAAGAAGGGATTTTTACAAGAAAAGTGTTTCAGTACATGTATTCACCGGTTTTAACCACAAATACATGTAAACAACGGAACCAGTGTTCGTATATTATTTTTGGACGCTTTTACCCCCACATGTATCCAACGACATCGTCATCTTTATGACTCATTCCCGCCAACCATTCCCGTATATTCCCTACTATCTTTCTCCATCTCCCGCTCTGCATGTGTTCTCCCCTCCATCTTCTCACCTCGCTCTGGCCTGCTACTGCTTTCCCTCTGTTCACTGCTCTCTCTTGCCCTCTTCTTCTCCAGCCTCGCCCTTCCCTGGCAGACATATGCAATCAACGATCAGGATTCAGAGGGCAACAACATCATATGAATAAAAGGAGTGCACAGACGATGCATTGCTGATGATCCTTTAAGCTTGTCAACTTGTACGCTCAGGTTATGTAAACAATCTTTTGTATGCCATCTGTTATTTTATCCAGCACCCAATCTTTATCTCTTCCCATTCGGCTGTCTAGTGGTGGAGAAAAATATAAGTGGCTGCAATGAAAAAGACACCGAATGTCCAGTAGATGCATGCACAGAAAGCTAGTCTAAGTGGCTTTCTTCTCTGTTTTTTTTTTCCTCTAGTGTTTGGCAGCCAGCTATGCTGTATCGTCGCCGGAGTTGATGGAAAATCTTCTATAAGAAAGAGGGTTTTTCTAGCCAATAAAGGTGAGAACCTGCAAAACATATCCATTGTGGGTTTCTCAACAAATCTAGACTGCTGAGTTGTGTCAGTTCTCTCTCTTATTCTTATTGCTCACAAAGTGTTTAAACAAATGTGTTATTGAGTTCTGTCAGTTATTTCTATCTTGTTCTTGTTCATTGCGTGTTGGGTTTTCAGCTGAAAACTGTGGGTGAGAATTATCTTGTTTTATGGCCATTCTTATTAGAACTTTACCCGCATTGAATGTTTCATTTGTTTATATTAAATGAAAAGCTTGATAACTGTATTGTGCAAAACTATAGTCTGCACGCCCATATGGCTTTTTAGGATGTTTCATTAACGGTGCCGAGCCTTCCACATTGCAAGGGAAAAAAACTCTAAAGATTTAGTCTTGCAATCTTGATGCCTCAAATATCAAACAGAATCTGTCAAATGTTGATTCAACCTGTATACATGGTACCCATTTTAGCATAAGTCTCAGTTAAGTAATTTGTTGTTTGGGTTATTGCCCTGCATATTAGTTGTTTGCGTGATTTTGTGTTCTTTATCTGTCATGGGCTTTAATCGAATTCGAAATACCCAATAGAAATATAGTCGCTCCCTGTTTTTTTATGCCTCATTTCCCTGGTACTGACATCTCAATTGTAGGCCCTCAATGTGTTGGGTGTTTTGAAAACATCGGTGGTTAATATGCTAAAACCAGATGCGAAACTACTTAGCTTAGGTCAGTTTTGGGTTGCATTCAACTATAGTCTCATTACGCCATGCCGATCATCAAGTAAGTTTGGTTAACCTTCGTTTAGCACTTGCCATACAGTAGTACAACCCGAAATGTCATTTGGAATGTCTCCCACTTATAATATCGACTATACATATTCATTCATGAAAATCGACTTCTCACTAAAAATATTTCTTGGTTGATTTACCTATTTGGATATGGGCCTCGATTTGAACACCTCAACAGTTTGTTTGGTAGTATCAATTTCCCATGTTTAGTTTGTTTAATATGACTGTATTGGGTCTGGAATGCATCCCTGCCTTTCTATGCGATAATAATTCCGTCCTAATGTTATATACTAACTTTCTATGCACCGCTGATTGATATTAATTTTAGATTGCATTGATTTTCATTATTTTGAAACTGATAAAGATATGGTTGGTATCTGAAACCATATTCCATGCTAGTTTGTTGTTTTTTGTTAGGCTCCTTCTTGGTATGAGAGTATGTATGAGAATGAGTAATTAAGATCCGAATAGGAATGTTTAAGTCAGACGAGTATATCATGATTGCTTTGTTAAGCTGTTAAAATGTTAGTGAATTCCTATGTGGTTCCATCGTAGCTTACTTGACAGATGCAGCAACAACCATAAGAAACTTCATTGAAGTGGGTTATGGATTTTAGCCTTGTCATCTACTATATAAGTTATCGTTTCATCGATAACATTAAGATAGATCTAGATAATGGAACCAAATCAAATTCTTATAGATTTTTACATCCTTTAAAGTTTGGATACGAAGAGTTTGACAGATGTCGATTCCTATCTTCAATGGATGGGAATGGGTAAGAAGCCGTCAATTGTATTGATCGATCGAGCTTTAGAGATTTGATTGGTGAGCAAACAATGTCTAAGTCCGAACCACACCACACCACACCACACCCCCCCCCCCCAAAAGAAAAATAAACACTCGTCTATATCAATTATTGGTTCCTCCCTTAATCCAGTGACATTCGTTTTATGTCAGCGAGTTACTATTGGCGCCTATTGCCTAGTTAGTAATATGAGATTTCATGTTTTCGGGTAACATATAAGTTAGAAAAATACGTCAAGAGTGCAGGATCAAACGTAAAAGAACAAAATACCAATAAATAATGATTGATGATCCGATTGTCATGCTAAATGAAGTTGAAATGGAGACCTGTGTGAAGTTTGTCATTCTTACCCATTGTTTATGCGACTGATTCTATATTTATGGGTGTTTTCTTCCATGGTGCATAGAATTGGTGCAGAACTTATAAATTACTGAAACAATATCGTCATTAGAAATTACCCAAAATACAATAACTAGACTTAAATCGTTCTTCCCCCTCATATTTTATGCATCTCAATATAAAGCACCAGCATCTTACCTTTTATGGACACCAAAAAATGGATGATATAGATGAGATTATGGTTACAATATCGTTATCAAATAATAATGTCCTCTCGCAGTTCTACATAATTATATAAGATCTGACATGGAAATCTAGCTATTGGGGGGTCTTGTTTGTGAATTAGAGACTGTTTTTTTGTTTTTTTGGGTGATGAACTAACGAGTAGGGTGCGTAAAAATTGGAGAAGGACGTTTAGCATTTTGTTAGATGCTTATGAAATGATGAAAGATGCATCTAACAAGATATATAGTACACTTAATGATTGGGATAAGAAATATAGCATCTCTATGTTTGTTTTTCATGAATGTGTGTACGGCTTAGCCGTAGCATGCCTACTACCTATGGATAGCCTTAGTGATGGGACTACTCTGTTAGTAGTCCAGTGAGGAAGATCAGCTACCAAGACGTTGCTATATAACCTGAAAATGTGTTGGTATGCCTTGGCACAGACTCATGCTGACTCTTTTTGATGTTTTCATCCAACCGGGTTGTACTGTAGTTTCTGTTTGTTTTGGTGCTTTATTAGGCCTTTAATAAGACTGTGTTATGTTGTCGATTATTGTGGATTTTTAATTTCTGTTTTGGGTCTTAATTCCCTTTCTTTTTAAATTATATATTTTTCCCTTTGTGTATTGCACCAAATAATTGTCATTAAACTTTTATGAGACGGATTTAACTACAGATGCACCAAAACACCCATTCCGGTGTTCGTATACGGAATCCACACGCCTCCTCCCATCCCTGTTCGAACGGTCAGCGTTCTTGTCTCTATCACCCACCCTTGAATCCACCGAAACACCCATTCCGGTGTTTGTATACTAGATTCACACGCCTCCTCCCATCCCTGTACGAACGATCAGCGTTCTTGTCTCTATCACCCACCCTTGAATCCACCGTCGTCATGTTCCATCTAGATGTTCATCTCCCGTGTGCTCCTCTCTTTTCCTGTCTATATGCTTTCTTCCCTCACTCCTCTCTCCTGCCCTATCCCTCTCTGCGCGCCTTGTCCCCTCCCTCCTCTCTCATTTCGTCTCGCCCGCCCTGCACGACATGAATCGAGTCTGCTCACTGTTCCCCTCTTCCTCACCGTCTTCACCCAATCATTCAGTTCGGATCTATCATCTCTCACCGGCTACCATCGATGCTCCCTCGTCATGCATCCTTTAAAGAAAAATGACCCGTACGATTTGCGTGGTTTCTCATTCCAACCCAGGTGATAAATTGCTCAACCCATCTGTTTTTTTCTTTAACAATAGCATGGCAGTGCCCTTGATTGCCTTTTGTGGTTTTAAGTCTAATTTGGATTTCTAACGAGCGATGTATGGCCTTTTCATCACCCAGATCAAGATCTTCTGGATGCGGGCCTCGATCTCGTCATACATACAGTTTCTGGTATGCATCAATTTTCCCATGTTTTGTTTCTTTAATATGATTTCACCTGGTTTGGATTATCTCCTTGCCTTTCTATGCGATTATAAGTTGTCCTTAATATAAGCTAAATAATGAAATAACATTTTGCCAGGCATTGCTGTTCATTATTTTGAAACTTATAAACATATGAAAGGCAGTAGTAACCGATTTTTATGCGTGGTTATGCTCTTTCTTTGTATGATGTTATGTATGAGAATATGTATTCACTATTTTGAATGGAATGTTTTGAGATAGATGATTATAGTCTGTATTTTCTGGTTAGTTAAAATGATAGTGAATCTCTGCAATGTGTTTAATATATATTTCCTATTCCAACAGAGAAGGGCGCTGTAGATACCCATGTCCAAAATCAACTAGTTGGATATTTGTATATCCTTCACCTCTGTAGAGGAATTCATTGTATTTGCATAATGACTCATTGAATGAATGACAATGGGAATGAAAATGACGGTGCTATAGATCGACCCTCCCAATATTAGTGAATCCGTGAGTCCTTCTCACTATTTTGTGATCTCAAATTAAAGCCATCACTATTACGTTGGTGGACACCAAATTGATATAAAGAAAATAAAAGGTATTGCAGCGAATTGGTCTTCATAATAAATTTTAATTATAGAGAAATTACCAAAATTTTATGAAACGGTGATTCCAGAACAAAGCTGATCCACCTCATTTTGGAGTCCCTCCTCTTATGTTGTAGGAAACCAAAGTAAGAAGTATAACCAAATTTGCATGAGAAACAATATTCGTTATCGGTAAATTCTCAATAATCCAAATCAAACGAGTCTATGAGTCCTTCTCACTAACTACGTTTCTCGATTTATAGCCATCTCTATTACGTTGTTGGACACCCAAATGCTATAAAGAAAATAAAAAGTACTATAGCGTTTTCATTACCATAAAGAAAATTACCTCTCCATAATTACAACAAATGGTGATTCCTTCACATAGCTGATCCACCTCATTATGGATTCCATCTTCTTCTGTTGTATAATACCAAAGTCATAAGTAGAACAAAAAACTAACTGTCAAAAGAAATCGTTATCGGTGAATTCTCAATATTCCAAATAAAGTGTTTCCGTGAGTCCTTCTAACTATCTACGCATGGTAGGTTAAAGCCATTTCAATATTGTATTGATTCTTTTATCAAAAAGAAAAAGATTCATAGATATTGAATTACCTACCCAAGTTAGATGAAATGAAGCTTCCTTCACATAGCTGATACACCTCATTAAGGGGACCCTCCTCTTCACTTCTAGGGTGCCAATAATAGAAGTAGAACAAAAAATGTATGACAACAAAATTCCTTACCCGTCTGATTAGTTATAATCGAAACCTATAAAGTCCGTGAGTCCTTCTCACTATCTACTTATCTCAGCTTACATCCCGCAATATTACGTTGTTGGACACCAAATTTCAATTCTTACTAAGTTTGAAAACTACTGTAGCGGTTTCATTATCATAAAAAAAAACACAACTCTAGGGAAATTACCTACACAAATTTCATGAAACGGTGATTCCTTCACATGGTTGAACCACCTCATCATGGAGTCCCTCTTCGTGCTGCTGTACCAAAGTGAATCAACTTTTTTTTCCCAATTATGGGGATCTCAATACAAATTCCCCATCATACTGATTGTGGAGACCGGATTTGGATGGTGTACATTTAAATTTTGATAACGATATCGTTATTAAATTTAGCTTTCCCTCCACACATTCTAATACATTTAACCCTCTGCCCCATGAAGATTTGATTCCGTAAAATGCCAACTGTTGCGATGATATATATGTTATTGAGATACGACTTGTATCGCGTAATATCAACAATGAATCCTCGTACATTCCCAAGTAAGCACTGTTTTACAATTTACACATATTCAATATCAATTGGTAAATGTTAGTTTTAATTTTTTTTTATCTTTTCTTCCTTTTAAAATTAACGGAGTATTCCTCTTCTGTTTCAACATCTGGTGCACCTTTGCGTGGAGCCACGTTGCGGTGGCTGCTTTGATTGAGTATTGTTTTCGCGCAATTTAATATACCCAATTCATTTTGATGATCATTCTTGCAACACACCTTGCCAATGTGTCTGCCATGAGAGAATTAAATAGATAGCTAGCCGTTTCACTCTCAAAACCATGTGCCAGTGGCAGGATGTCTGACCGTGATTTGCTTGTCATATTCCATTATGGTGGACAATTAGTATGGGATAATGGAAGTCCAGTATATAATGGAGGTAGCCCCAAGATGGCCTTCCTGAAAAGGTCCCTAACGTATTCAGAACTGATCCAACAAATATGTGACATCTCAATTAAGAACATGCTTGGACACATCCCAAATATCCAATACCTTCATCAAAATGGTAAAGTATGCACTCTAGCTGCCATAAAAAATGATGACGATGTCAAGGTGATGTTAAGAGCATCTGCGGGGGATGGCAGTGCAGTTTACCTGTACATCCAGCCAAGCTCGGACAATGGAGTCGATCATCAATGGAGAGAACAAAGGTATTGTATGTTGAAACTTGTTGTTTTCAACAATAACATCTGATATTGAGCATCCAGAGTTTTTTCTCCATGCAGGTTGGGATACGGCAAAGCTGTTCAGCAAATTAGTCCGCCATCAGTTCTTGGAAAAAGGTTATTGCTAAGTAGGGAAATAGCCATTCTATCCTAAAATACTCGCTAGTTACAAGCTAAATCATCCGTTGTTAATCTACTGTCATGTAGGGGTGCAACCGGAAAGGCTCTATACCGTCAAGAATGCGACAGTAGCATTCATTTGGTCGAGGATGCGAACTCGGATAACACACTGCCCTCTCCTAAGTATGTCATTTATTACTTCATACTGCTTCTTGACACATGATTTTCAAAGTTTCTATATTTTCTGCCCTCACTTGTTGATATGGAAAAACTCCTCACTATATGCAATATTGAGTGTTATGCAATGTTTGTGACGATGAACCTCATTATTCATGCGGGGTTAACCCAACGAAGAAAGTGTCGTGCTTGGAATCAAATACTAGGTCGGCCGTAAAAGATTCTATTCTGCAGCAGTCATATCCGTCTGTTGACCTCGGAGCCGATTTTGAATTGCCCTTTACACAAGGATGCTACCCTTGCATAGAGGAAGAAAATCCATCTGCAGATATCGATGCTGGTCTGGACATCGGCAGTGACAAACAACATAATCTACACGTGGTTGATGAGAATCGAATCTTAGTGGAGGGATCTTCAGTTGCAGATCATCAGGCTGGTGTTAGGATTGACCATGACAATCCTGTAGCTTTGCAAATGGACACATACAGTTGCTTGGAGAGGGTCTACACAGTAGGAGTCGAGGAAAGAACCCATGCAGACAGGATTGGGGAGTTGGGGATTGACGCCGACACCCTTGAATTTCTGCACGTGGCCACAGAAATTTGCAGAGAAGGTCATGCAGCCGAGGGCCAAGGGTTCTCCATTCATAACGAAGATACAATGGAAAACATACATACTCAAGCCCCAGACAATACTTTCCGAGACACAACATCAAACGTCTCAGAAGCTGGTAGAGCCTTGTCATATCAAAGTGTAGGTGATATTGTTCAGTCAGAACCAGAACTGACTAATGCGGGTAAAATTGCAAACCCCATGCAAGCGGCTGAAGATTTTATGTCCACGCCACATGCAATGTGGAACGGCAGGGTGTTTAGTAACCGTGATGCTTTCAAAAGCACATTGGCCAAGTTTGCAATGTATACAAACTTCTGCTTGAAACCACTAAGGACCAATAGATTTGAAGCGACGACAAGGTGTGGCCATCCTACATGTCCTTGGCGCATCCATACGTCTATTGTGGAAGCTGGGCCCCAATTTCAAGTTAGGACCTACAACCCTGATCATAATTGTTCAGGACCAATGAACAGAGTAAAATATCCTCAGGCCACTTCAGGTTTGAATGCGGAATGGATCAAAGAAAGACTCAGAGTCCATCAAGACTACAGGCCAAAGGAAATCATGTCGGACTTTCATAGGGAATTTGGCGTACAAGTATCCTACAGGAAGGCACACCTCGCGAGGGAAATTGCAATGAAAAACATTCGCGGTTCATTTGAGGATTCATACAATATCCTATGTGATTACCGTTTAGAGCTGAAACGCACAAACCCTGGCACAGTGGACAATTTGTGGACCGAAGATGATCACTCCTTCCAAAGATACTATGTTTGTTTTGGTGCATGTGCTCGATCTTTTAAATCATCAATTAGGCCACTAATCGCCCTAGACGGGACACACCTCCGGGGTAAATACCCGGGATCATTACTCATTGCGGTCTGTCAGGATGGTGACCATGGGCTCTTTCCGCTAGCTTTTGGAATTGTGGAGTCCGAGTGCTATGCGACTTGGTCATGGTTTTTAGCATGTCTGGACGAAACACTGGAACATGTTCACAATCTTACTATAGTGTCCGATCGAATGAAAGGACTTACCTCCGCAGTGATGGACGTACTCCCAACCGCTAAACATTGTTACTGCTGCCGTCACATTTCACAAAATATCCAAGCGAAATTCAAAAATGATGGAATCGTAATGAAGTTTTGGTGCGCCGCTCGTTCAACTCGTGTATGTGAGTATGACAACTATATGGCAGAAATCAGATCAATTGATGTAGGAGCCCATGATTACATTAACGCGATTGGTCACCAACATTGGGCAAACGCATTCATCGAGGGACAACGTTACGACATGCTAACCACGAATATTGCAGAAAGCACAAATAGTTTGTTGAAGGATATTAGGGAGCTACCCATCACACAACAGATCGAGTCGATACGGGCTAAGATGATGAATTTTTATCAGACCCGGCGAGAAAAGTCGCTGAACATGAAGACAAGATTCACTCCATATGTAGATAAGATAATTACCCGCGAGACGAAAGCCTCACGGAGACTCCAATGTTGGCAAACGGGGGAATATGAGTTTCAGGTGTTGTCGCCAGAGTACACGGATGTTGTGCATCTCGATAAAAGGTCATGCACTTGCCGTAGATGGGACCTCCTTGGCATTCCTTGTTCGCATTGCCTCTGTGCTATTAACCTCAAGCGATATGATCCGTATGACTTCTGTGCGCACTGGTTTTCCAATGACTGTTATCGCGCAACTTATAATGACGTCATCCATGCCACACGCGACGTAAAGCAGTGGGGTCCTAGAAGTGACGAGATTGTGATGCCACCGAGGGCCCGCAAACAGCCAGGAAGGCCGAAGAAATGTCGGATACGAACGGAGGACAGGATGAGGAAACAAGTTACATGCTCACATTGTAAGAAGCGTGGTCATAATAGACAGACATGAAGAGAGCCACCTCCTCGGGGATGAAGCTTACTACCCTTAAGTTTTTTATAAGATATATCAACAAAGTGTATACATGTATTTACAAATACACCGGCTTGGTGTACACGATTTTTTGTGTAGATGGAGTATGTTTTCCTTGGAATTTTTTTGTCTATCTCCTGATAGTTGTGGGGGAAGATAGAGTGTATATACTGATGTATAGCCTTAAACCCTTATAACATTTTCCACATGTTAATTTGTAAATCTTTTGTATACTGGCACCATCCATATGGGTCATTTGTTATATCTCAATATTAATGATTACCATTGTCTATGAACATTTGTAACAGATCTCATACTGATTTTCCTTATTTCTCCCCTTAGTTTTGTTAATACGGCTTTATAATTATTTGAGAGTAAAATGTTTGGTTCTCTTGAACAAAAAATGCCATGGGTGTCCGGACACATGTACAACATGTTTCACAATGTATTGTGTGTGAGTCAGCCTCTGTATATATTTCATGTAGGAAGATTCATAATCCAAGTGCTACTATTTCACATTTTGTATGAATTGTTTCATTTTTTACTTGAGCTGTTCATGCCCCAATATATTGGCATTTCCTCAGATGATTGATGTGTCATACGTGTCGTAACTTCTATTGAGACGGTGAGCTGTCACAATGATTGCACATGTGAAGTGGTTATCGGATAGTGTCTATGGAAAGATCAAGCATATCAGACAATGGAATTCCGGAAATTAAAGCCCATGAATGCCTCTATAAAGACTTGTTTAATGCAATTGCTGATCATATCCGGTTCTGGCTTACCACCGGCTACCAAAACTGGAAATTAAAAACTTGATCACCCCACATTAACGTTGATGTAAATAGAGTCCCACGGCTCCACTCGTACCTGGACTTCCAAAGATTGTATCGGTGTTTTTAATGATCATATGCATACATGTATGTATGATTCATTTGTTGTCATGACGGAATTTTCATTTAGATAGATGTCAAATTTTTATATTCATTATAATCCATGCAATCCATGTCAAGTTTTTATATTCATTGACCTTTTATATTCTACTTAAATATTTGTATTTTTCTGAAAGCACGAGTCCATTTTAGAATGATGAGTCATCATAATTTAAGGATATATTAAAACGGTCGCCCAAAGAACAAACTTTCAATTGATTGACTAATAAACAGCTGTGTAGAACATGAACTTGAGGTAGTTCCGGTAAAGCGTTAAGCATTACACAATGGAAAAAGGACATAATAAGAAATTGTTCTAACGGGCACATGACCCCGGTGAGATTGCATATCTGTTCAAGTGCATGAAAATGATGTCATTAAAGTCAACTGATGACGATCAACTAAATATCCATTGTGAGCCTTTCGGTGGCACTTGGACAAAACACCAACAACAGTAAATGGTCAATCAGTCGCGGTGCAGACGATCGAGGAGTTGGGCAAAACTCTGACGCATCTCGTCGAACCCTTCATTCACTCGAATTTCCAAACGCGTGAGCCGCTGGTTCAACGCATGAATCGTCCCCTCATCTATGTGTTCATCTCCTGAGGTTCCAGCATCCGAATCTCCAGCTAGGGACTGGCCTATCCCTGGATGATCAGCTCCAGAGGGTCCAACTAGATCTCCCCCAACATCGCCATCCAACTCAACAGTCAGAATGTGTGACCTGGACTTATCAAGTGTGGATCGATCAATCTTCTACTTTGGAATTATAATGTCTTCATTCGATTCGGGCAGCTGACCCTTGTCCTGAAGTATCTTTGATACGATCCCGGGGAATGGAAGAGCAGTATTATGAGGTGCAGTCTGTACCTTTGCCATTCCCTGAAACACCGCGAGAGAAATGTCAACTTTCCTTTGAGTCCCGATGCAGTATAGGAGATACCCATCCTCCTTTGTGACTTTTTTGCTGACTTTGGGGCTGACATTGTGACGGATGAATATATTGAGCAATCAATAATCTTCGCTAAGCTTGTTCTGTGATATGTCACCCCCAATCCAGTCGATAGGCCTGCCGGTGATTTTCTTAGCTACCGTATTGTAATTAATCCGACGGTTGCCCTCAATCGGGAAGTGTGCGCCTTCAACGTGAGGATTTTCTAGCACTTGACTTAGGAGATCAGGTGTAATCTCAAGCTCCTGTCCTCGAACAAATGTCTTGAACGAGGTGTTTGACAGTTCATGCATGTTAGAGTAGAACTCTCTGACCCAATTGACCACTATCTGGTAGCCAAGATCATACAGTGTCCACCACTCTCTCTCGCGCATCCAGTCAGCAAAATCAAGGTCGTTCAGCTCATTGTACATGACAATTCTTTCCAGCACAACTGAACGATGCTGAAACTTGTTCATGTAGGCAATCTGTCCATCCTCACTTAGAAACCGAGACTGATCGTAGGAAGGCCGGGTGCAGTTCTTTTCTTTTTTGGAGCCATTCGAAGTAGCAGAACCTGCAACAAGATAGGTTTTAGAACTGGCCCAAGAAGGTTAATAAACGACAAATAGAATCCAACAATATGATGAGAGCCATCGTAAGAGTCGGAGTGTATATGGAAAAGCTTAAACAGTACTGAACGTGGAAGCAGTAGGAAAAAAAATAAAGTAAAAAAATGTCAACGAAACGAGAGGAAATTACTGGTAAAAGTTCGGTTACATTCCAGGAACGAAGAGGATAAAACCCGACAACATGTGTGAAGAGACTTATGCGATTAAACATAAAATGATCCTTCTAATAACATGTGTGAAGAGACTAACCTTGATAAACCTAAATAGACCTTCTAAAATGATCTTACATAGGGAGAAGAAGATTTCATGATGAATAAGAACTATGCAAAAGAAATGCATATTAATATCACCTTATTTAAGATTATGTGAGCCTGCGAAATAGCAAAAATTTTGAAATCAAGGCATTAACTATCAGAAGGCCATGTCTTTCAGCATCAGATTTAGCTAACATATCTGAAGTCTGAACCTTGTTCCTTCTCAAGGGATATGGAAAAAAGAGGCATTTCTATTTTTCACCAGCCCTCAAGTCTCATTTGTAAGTTTTTTTTTTTAAATAAAAAAGAAAAGACAATCTCCAATGCCTCTTGATCTCTCTAGAATACCAAGAAATTGCATTTATTTAATCTCCTTCCCCAGTAAGGGCCAATGCAATTGTAAGTTGATAAGAGAAAGGTCATCCTTAACAGCAAATCATCCCCTCTGGCCGCCCTTCTAAATATTTTATTCAATGTATTACGTTAATGTTTAGTTGTTTCAAAAGATTGAAAATGGTTCCGTTATGGTGGTATTCTCTTGCCCAGTGGTAATTATAGACTCTAATGTTGCCAAGTTTTACAATTTGAGAGGCATTAAGAATCTTTCAAATTTCTTTGACTGAAAAGTTAATTGCGGAGAGTTATTCCACTGATGCTTGCAAATGGAAATCAAAGAATGGAACTAGTCTGTGGCAATTACAACTCACACCTTTATTTTGAATGATTAGATACTGTTGTATGTCTTTGGTTGTGGAGTTCCTTCATAATTTCGAGGGAGATCAATAAGATTGCTGATTCATTAGCAAAACTAGGTGTTGACAGAAATAAGATGTATACAAGACCTTCAATTCAATTTACTTTTGTTTTTCAACTTTCCATTTTTTGTTGCAACATGTCTCTCTTGTACTGCCATAGCCTGTTTGTGTCTAGTTTTCTTGGTGATAATGATAGTCAACTATTACCAATCAGAACAATCATATATATATATATATTTGACATATATTTTCTCTTCATATTAAGAGATGATTGATTATTTCATCTCCAAATTCATTTTTCTATATAATGTTTTTCTCTCGTAAACTAGACTTTGACATGACAAACTTGTTGTCGATTGAGTTCAGGTTACAGAAATGTATAGTAAGCATTTAATATTCATGAAAGCTTGCTTCTTTCTCCTTGTTGGATTATCATATATTGGTTTCTCAGAGTTCATTAGAAAAATAACCCTGAAGATTGTATCAACTTGGATTGTGCCTCCAACTCATCACAAACAATCAATTTTCTACCAAATTACAAAATTCCACTTAAACTTTTCCGAATGCATAAGAAAACAGGTTTTATAAATAAAAACGATTGAGGAAACAAGATGGGGGATTGGGGTGTCTCTAGACAGAGAGGAGACAGAAAAATTCTCCAATCGAGACTCCAGTATGGAGGAACAATATAGTTGTTGGGGTTTTACAGAGCCCTGAACCTAAAACTCAGCAAAGACAGGTGTGCCCATGATTGGTGATCCATTCCATTTCCAGGCCATTGATCTAATGGGTCCCACATTCAACTGAACGTGACCCAGATATCTCCAAGGCAATAAGAATAGCTAAAGACAATAGCATTGTTGTATTCCTCTCTCTCCTCAACCCACATCAAAGGCTACAATGTTCCATTCAGGAAAAGTGTTTGGACCCATCAGATCAACCATGTAAAAGGAAGAAGCATCATTGAACAGAATGGATAAGATGAAGAAAAGGATTGGGGAAAAGTGAATCAGTGTTCGAAATTAAAGGGGAATTAGGGTGACGATCAGCCATACCTTTGTAAATGGTTGCTTATATATCTGCAACTATACTGAATGAAGAGGGGCGGACGAACCTTCTATCTTCTAGGGTTTTCTTGCAACTCTGAGCTTATAGAAATGAGCGAGGGTCGTGGTTATTCCGTCTATATCACTAGAACCCTCTAACTGCCTTCAAAGGGCCCATCATGGATTAAGAACATTCGGTTCGAACTATCGGGCCCAAAGGTTTGAACCCTTCGGCCCTCTGGAATTTGGCCCAGGATTGTTTCATTTGGAAGGTTCGAACCCTCTATATGAGGGTTCGAACCTTTTGGCCCTCTGTCATTTGGCCCAGGAGACTGAGCTTATGAAGGTTCGAACCCTCGAACTGAAGGTTCGAACCTCTCGGCCCTCTGGGATTTGGCCCAGGAGTGGGAGATTCGAAAGGTTCGAACCCTCTACATGAGGGTTCGAACCTTGGTCCCCTCTGGAAAATGGCCTGAGGAGTGCATAATTCAAGGGTTCGAACCCTTTAAAGATGGGTTCGAACCTTCCCCCCCTCTGGAAAATGGCCTGAGGAGTGCCTCCAACAAGGGTTCGAACCCTCTACATGAGGGTTCGAACCTTGGCCCCCTCTGGAAAATGGCCTGAGGAGTGCATAATTCAAGGGTTCGAACCCTCATGTAGAGGGTTCGAACCTTTGAACCCACTGGAATTTGGCCTGAGGAGTGGAATTTTCAAGGGTTCGAACCCTCACATGAGGGTTCGAACCTTCGAACCTTCTGGAAAATGGCCTGACGACTGCAAAATTCAAGGGTTCGAACCCTCATGTAGAGGGTTCGAACCTTTGAACCCTCTGGAATTTGGCCTGAGGAGTGGAATTTTCAAGGGTTCGAACCCTCACGATGAGGGTTCGAACCTTCGAACCCTCTGGAAAATGGCCTGACGACTGCAAAATTCAAGGGTTCGAACCCTCATGTAGAGGGTTCGAACCTTTGAACCCTCTGGAATTTGGCCTGAGGAGTGGAATTTTCAAGGGTTCGAACCCTCGGGAAAATGGCCTGACGGCTGCAAAATTCAAGGGTTCGAACCCTTTAAAGATGGGTTCGAACCTTCCCCCCCTCTGGAAAATGGCCTGATGAGTTCCTCTAACAAGGGTTCGAACCCTCATGATGAGGGTTCGAACCTTGGCCCACTCTGGAAAATGGCCTGAAGAGTGTATTTTTCAAGGGTTCGAACCCTCATGAGGAGCGTTCGAACCTTCCAGCCCTCTGGAATTTGGCCTGAGGAGTGCAGTTTTCAAGGGTTTGAACCCTCATGATGAGTGTTCGAACCTTGGCCCCCTCTGGAAAATGGCCTGAGGAGTGCATAATTCAAGGGTTCAAACCCTCATGATGAGGGTTCGAACCTTGCCCCCCTCTGGAATTTGGCCTGAGGAGTGCATTTTTCAAGGGTTCGAACCCTCTAGAAAATGGCCTGAGGACTATAAAATTCAAAGGTTCGAATCCTTTAAAGATGGGTTTGAACCTCCCCCCCCCCCCCCCCCCCTCTGGAAAATGACCTGACAAGTGCCTCATAGAAGCGTTCGAACCCTCATTTCCCCTCTGGACAATGGCCTGAGTGCATTTTTCAAGGGTTCGAACGTTGGCTCCCTCAGGTAGTTGGCCAAGGATTGTGAGATTACAAAGCTTCAAAACCTTGGTATGAGATTCAAATTTAATGGATATGGCCATCTTTGATAGCAAAAAATGTACATTTCGCTGATTTTACGGAGACGATATCGTTACCAACCCTCATAGTTCTTCATCTCAAATTTGTCGCACAGTAAGTCATTTGCATCGGAGTCTTGATGTGATATTAATTATTGGAGGGTACGAAGGTCTGATTTCTAAAGTTATGATCATCTTCTTGTGTTAATCAATTACAATCACTACCTTCGTCAACCACATGAAAATGCATACGCATAATACATAAAACTCGATGAGAACACAAGTTTCGCAACGCCTCTAACATCAAATAATCTAATTAGAGATCCATACACCTCTCATCACTATAGAGAAGTAGCTACTGTTTTAAAATCATAGTTCTCCATCTTCGAATATATTGATCAAAGACTGACAAGGTGCATGTCATGGAACGAGCCCTTTTGAACGCATCTCATTGTTCAATAATCCGATGTTATTAACCCCTGCTTGATATATGGTACATGTCATTTCGTGTTCAATAGACCACAACCATAATAGAGATGGAGCCTAAACGGTGAGAACCCTTCGTGTAATTTATAGATCTAGGAAATTCAAAAAGCATGAACTAACCCAATACTTCAAGTCAGAACTGAAGGTTATATAACCCATAAGAGGTTGGCAAAAAGTATATTATTTTCATTCACATAAAAAGAAAGGAAACCATTCTCGATAAGTAAAAGAAGTTATTTCAATGTACATGACATTTTAGGCTTTTAGCCTTAAAGTAAAGTTCACTATTTCAGCTATACATTTAAAATCAGTGAATTTGCCCTGAACAGATAGATACGACTTTCAGTCGCCTTCCATTCCCTGGGGTCATATCCCAGGGTTCCTCTATGTAGCCTTCTTCGGAAATGCATGGGCTTGATATAAGCAGTCTCTCCGCATGAGGACAGAGATGTGTAAGTTTCAACCTTTTCCATCCAAAACATTTTCGGTCACAGATGCAGTCTCCTCTCCTTTGGTGTCTCGCAGAGATCCAATCTATCTTCAAAGTCAACCAGTTTCTGTCATAGACACACACCGCATCATTGTAAGTTCTTTCAAACATGCACCCGGATTTATCTTCAATGCCGGGTTCATACCATTTCAGCACCATTTCGTAGCTACCTACACACAAGAAAATCCCAATACAGTTTCAGCCCAAAAAAGGCCTTATCTAAACATCAACAGTCATGCAAAATAGGTAATCTCCCTGTTTTAAACCGACAGAAATGCTAGGATAAAAGATCCTGATATTATTGAATACAGAATCAACGATGTGTCTTATCAAAAAATAAGTAGTAAAACTACAATTAATCGAGTGTACACCTCTTAGTTACAACCAAAGCTCTTGTCCTCCCATTTATGGATTGTTGCCAAGCGATGACATTGATCCGGGATATATCATGAGATACACGGAAAGCATGCAGTTCATCCAAGGCTAAGAGTGTTCTGATTTAAAATTTCATGCATGACGATATCGTTACAATTTTTGGTAGCGTTTTATTTTATATTGCTTCCCGGAAAATAGAATGGACATGACTCACTGACGAGACTAAAATGCGACGGAAAAGGGTATCGATATGATGATTTTACAACAACGATATCATTACATACAGTCGTACCATCATATTAAAACATTGGCATCAACTAAGTCCGTCGCAGCCCCGGAAGGTGTGTGATATCTAAATGCTTGGACCAACGCATTCCTCTATCGTACATATGGAAATGTACTACACGTGGTCTTTAATGGGTGTCACTTTCCATTTTAGAAGAAGCATATAAGAATCATGCTCAAATAATCCAACATATACAACGTTTATATGTAGATGGGACACTTCCAATACAAATTCCCAAAACAGGAAACATAACATATGACAAAAACCATGGGTACTAAACATTACCCAAGTATTAAAAGCTCGAATAGGAATCATGCTCCAAAACAACTAACTAGAACAACAATTATATGTAGGTGGGCAACTTGAAAAAAAAAATAAAAAAAAATAACAAATTTTTTTTTTTGAATCATGGCAATTCCATATGAATCATCTATACATGAATATAAGAATGAAGCATATAAGAACAGACATAAGGATGACATGACCATCACGCTCAAGGAAACCAATATATGTGACTACACAATGAGACACAATTGTACAATTGTGCTCTCTCTCTCTCTCTCTCTCTCTCTCTCTCTCTCTCACACACACACACACACACGCACACTCTATCTCTTCTTTAATGAAAATTATGTAAGGATGCGAAAGTCGATATATGGGGCAATGATAACATAATTGCAGACAGCTGGGGGAAAGAAACTAGTTCGAATGGAGGCCAGGAAGTGTAGTGGAATAAAGAAAGGGATGGAAGCAATGGAGATGAATCTTATCCTGAACAAATTGCACATGGTCGGATCAACTCTACAGTGAAAACCTACATTAGGTATAAATTAATCTGATGGCTAGAAGAAACCAATTGTCCAACTTGGAGATCAAGTCCGTCATTGGGAAGCTGCAAGAGAAGGGGGCCAAGATAAACTCGGAAGTGGAACTCAGGGAGATGATCCTACTGTTGGGATGAGTGGTTGGGAGAAAAGAAATAAAAGTACATTCCAACTCATTGTTCACGAAAGGAATTAGAAAAGAATATGGAAGATGGGAACAAAGGAAGTGTGTGTGTGTGGAAAGGATGCTTGGATTAGCAAAAATGTCGACTTGAGGGGCACAGGAGAAGGAAACCAGGACAGAGGCGAAGGGGTCGTTGATGGCCATCAAAGGAATTGGAACCAAAGGAAAATGTAACAACTTATTGGGGCAAAGCGGTGGAGCACCAAAACAATAAAATAGAACAGGACAATCATTTGGATGTATTGGATAATGCCTCTGGTATTGGGAATGAAGAACCTGATAAAACTAAGTAGAATATTGGAACAATACGACCGATGTAGATGGAATTCAGGTGGGGTTTGGGATGATGCAAGTGGAAAGAGACAAACCAGAAGTGGGTTGGGGAATTCAAGCAGGTGGTTGGAGCAAAGCATACGGTGAGAGTGGAGGCTGGTATGAGGGTCAGGAGGAGTCAAAATATGGGAATGCAGGCGGTTTGGAATAAGGGGTCTGCTGGCCATGATCAGACAGATGGCTGGAGCAAATCTCATCCTTATCCTGGTGATCAGGCATCTCATTGGACTAAAGGAGGTAGGTCTGAGGACTGGATTGTGTGTAATGGGTAGTGGAAAAGATTTAATGAAAATTAATTGGGTTTTAGCCATTACATCAAGCGAGAAGGAAAAAAACATATTTGTAGAGACCACATCATAAAAAATTCGGATTCAAATAGCAACCGTTTTGTGTTTTTAAATAGCGAACAGCAGCGCAATCCAAATTTGTCATCGCGTATTTTAGCAGTTAAGGTTACTATATAACTACCTTCATAAAAAAAATACTATCGCATAGAAATGCATGGCTGCATTGCAAAATCGATACATTCATACTAAAGGAACAAAACATGGGAAGTTGATGCAGGCCAAAAACGGTCAAGATGATGAAATCGAGGCCCATATCCAAATAAGTAAATCAAACAAGATTCAAATAGTAAAAAACAAGTACAAGATGGAGAAGCCAAGCATTATAGAAGCCCCAGATTTTTTTTTTCAAATAGCCATTAATCCAAAAATTAGGACAACATTCAAACAAACAAAGCATTGACTGCAGGGAGTGCACATGCAAATGCTAGAACATAAAATGCATATTATGCAAGTACTCACCTCTCTTGGCTAGAAACCCTCTTTCATATGCAAGATTTTATCCGACAAATACGGCGACAAGAGAGACTCGCTGGCTGCCGGTGTGAGATGATCCAGACGGAATCACCGATTGGGATGAAGACAGAAAGGAAGAGGGAAAGGGAGAGTAGGGAACCAATGGAACGAGAGAGGAAGCGAGAGGGAAGGAGAGAGGGAGGCGAGAGAAAAGGAGAGAGTAAGCGAGAGGGAAGGAGAGAGGACGCGAGAGGGAAGGATAGAGAAGGGACTGGAGAAGACACGCAGAAAGTGAAAGGGCGAGGGAGGCGAGAGGGAGAAGCAGAGAGAAAAACGCGGGACGTGGGGGTGGGAAAGATATGAGAGTGAAAAGGATGGGGTTTTCGGACGATGTCGTCAACAATGGGAGGGGTAAAAGCGTCCACAATGGGCTGTACGAGCACCAAAATGGAAATATACGTGTATTTGTGTCTAAAATGGCTAAATACATTTTTAAGCACACTTTTTCAACGACCAACCAGCACCCACCTCACCCCCATGGTTCCCTGTTGCGACTGCCCCCCACCCCTCTCCCTCTTTGTCTCTCATATCTATGTCTTTCTCTGTATGTGCTGCGAGAATCAGGTCAGCTGGTATCAGGGAAGCTCCCTCCCTCGCTCCCTCCTTTTTTGTTATTTTGCTTTTGTTTGTGTATGTGTGGGTAACATGGGGTGGGGGTGTCTAAAGAATTGGTTTTCTATCTGTTTCACATGTAAGTTGTAATGGCTAGATGCTCGGTCTGGGCTTCCACAAATTGACCAATTGAAGAGCAAATGCCCGTATTTGATTAATAGAATAAAAGGAAAAACACATGCTTAAGAATCGAAATTGCACACTAATGTCCCCACTTATGCTGCGATTACTGGTGAGTTGAGGCAGGTCAACCATATGGTGAGTTGAGGCAAGTCAACCATTTAACCCAAACCTGTTGTCGTCCTTATTCATGAAAATGACAAATTAATGAGAATATGGAACCCCCAAGAGGAGATCATATCAAATCTACAAGTCAGCAGTGATTATCTAAAGTGAATGGCATGCCATCTCGTAGGACCATCCAAATGAACCTAGAGCTACATCTTTCTTTCTAATTGGTTGGCAATATAAAAAAGAAATGGTTTTTTCCTTGGAAAAATTGCTGCACCAAACAAGAAAAATTAGTTTTCTTCAAGGAATCTGGAGCCACACCAAACAACATTAGCACCAATTCATAAAGGCAAGAAAATCCGCACCAAACATGAACATATACTTCCACAGAACTCCTTTTCCATGTTTTCATTTCCATGGACTATGCAGACGTGGCAATTTTCTCTTTCCATGGAAATGGTGCGTACACAACGTGAACTAAAGGAAAATAACTAAATGAAAGAACATAGCTAATAGATAAGATAGTTTTGAAATTTAAAAAGATGAGATGAGGTTTAGATGAGAGGATTATTACAGTCCACCCCACTTAAAACCAACCTTCCACTGAAGGTTCAAAATCTCTAAAACACTCTCAGAGTTGTGGAGCAACAAAGAGCAAACTGCCTTCTAGGTCAACACCAAAAGGATAAGGACAGACTGTTTTAGTAATTGCAGAAGTGCCGCATCATCCATCTTAGACTAATCAAACTTTATCAAGCTTGTTAGGATGTCAACATTTGTAATCATAGCATGAAGTTCGTAGTTGAGTCAACTTAAACAATCTAAACACGAAGCAAGTTTATAGGAGTTGCTTGAATCCATCAATTTGACAACTGGTTGCGGTACAGTTTCTTGAGCATAAATACATCATCATCATTTAAAAAAAATTGAAGGAGATTGCAGGCTCAAAATTGACTGCATCAATAGTCAGTTCTAACCTTAACTCTTCTTCATCTTCGGGGTCAACTGCCTCCTCCTTTGTCCATTGCCTTCCATATAAGTGAATTGATGTTTGGGCCACTTATTTATTGGCTCTAGAGTCTAGAGTCAAAAGCTCAAATGTAGTTTGAGGGTAGGTTGAGAGGATAGAGAAGCATCATGAATCTGAGAAGCAGATACTACACTAATCCCCAAACGTGAAGCAAAATAGTTGGGAGAGGTGTTAATTTCTTCTTTAAGTGGGAGCCCCTTTATAAGCCAACCATATATATATATATATATATTGTCAAACAGTAAGACTAACAGTATGGCATCGAAAAGTGACTTTGGACATCAATGCGCAATTCACTCTTAACTCTTAAGGCCTTCAACAAATTCACTCACTAATTTGTGTCATGGAATATCGATGATTTGACTAAAAACTCCTTCAAACTCAACTTGCTATTTTTGCAGCAAACCAGTTTGTTTGAGATATATTAATTGAATAAAAAAATCTTCAAATGTTGGTCCGGACTGAGTGAGCAGTACTTCCATGAATGCCCCCTGCTTTTTCGTGACACTGTAAATAAATCAAAGGGATATTTACCAAAAAAATCCCGCTAAACATGGTAATCACAACTGAATACCCCGAATTTTTATAATATCAGCAGAGGTCCTCCCACCCAAATCCCAATATTTCATTCCTGTTTTGTCCATGTTTAGTTGATGTCAATAAAACCCTACATCCTGAAATGGGCACTTGACTAGAAAAAGAAGGAAACAAAGAGAAGAATAAAACGTAGGGAAGCCTCGTCCTTCTACATCCACCATCAAAATTCATGATTTCTCAAGTGCATTCAATGAACCCATGGCTTCATTCTCCTCTAGCAACCCTAGATCATCTTCTCCATTCATCTCCATGTTTTCATCTTCTCCATTCAACACCCGATTTTCTCACATATTTTCATCATCTCCATTCACATCCTTCCATTTCGTCTTCTTCATTACCAAATGGAACAGAAGAAAATACAGGTTTCATGACAATTTATTTGATAAACTTCTCGTGATTCGAATAAAAAAGTTGACTTATGTGAATGGAATGGTAACGATTTCGTTAGAATAATTTAATATTTACTCTTTCATTCTGTTTTTCAACTGGTAAATAAGGAGTCGCATTGTATTGAGATGCATCAACCGTGATAACGATAGAAAGTCATCAATTTATAATTAATTTTCCAAATTATCGTGATAACGATATCGTTATCATGGATTTCAGTTTCTTCTTTCGTTTTGCATCTCCGGCAACATATTGGCACTAAGTTTATGATGACATGCATACAGTATGTGTACATGTAGGTCATTAATTGACTCCCGTAAAAAAAACAAACTTTCATTCATAAACCATACAGAAACGAAGCGAGAGTAACTGTATCTTTGGAGAGCACATTAAACCATATATGACAAGATAGAAAAGTATGGTGTTAGGTTGCAGGCACCGTACGGTATGTGACCATTGGTAAAACATGCATTAATTGAAATCCGTGTGTAAAAGTCGGACATATCTCACCCTATCCTTGTGGCTGTACGTGAGCAAACGTAATGGAGTTTAGTGAGGTAAGGATTAATTTGAATAAAAAATTAAATATAAGTTAGGGTATTATGTTTTTAGTTGTTTATTATGGAAGATTTAGGACTATTGTTAGTCATTGTTGAGTTGTCTTGTCTTTTTATTCGACAAATGAGGTTAATTTTTTATCTTCTTATTCCAAATACGGTGGGAATTCTTGAATTAAATAACTAGAGTTGCCAAACAAGACCGGTGGGGGGGGGGGGAGACTAGGCCAACCCTTGCCGGCGAATGAATGGGCCAAATTCGTAAAAAGGCCAAAGGGACTAGGACCTTACCTGGCCCTAGGATGTTAGGTGACGGCTTCGAGTGTTAACCTATCATTAACCCCTTATATAATCGAGCTTAAACTGTCAAGGTAATGCAGCAATCACTGTGGTGGTATATAGAAGTCTTACTTTAATACTCCCTCCTTGAATAGTGGGATCGATGTGGACCTAATTTTCTGTCTAAGAGAACACAATAATTGATGGAGTTGGTGAATCTTATCTTTTAACTCCCCATATTTATGGCCTTGGACATTCATGATTGACACATAGTTGGATCTCACTTAAAACTCTCCACATGCGGAGACACACTCAAAAAAATTAAAAAAAAGAAAAATGACAAATTTGAAACCAGACAGGCTCTAAAGTGTCTGTTACGGCTCAACTAAGAGTGTGTTGGCATAAGGGTTGACATATATTGAAATGTTATCTATTGAAACTAGAGCTTTTGTTCATTCATTTCACTTTTATAAGAATTGCTAGCACAATAAAACATGCTAAGCAAAGGTATGTCCATACATTGCCAATTAAACATCTATACACTATAAAAATAGGTATAAAGAAGAAAAATAATTAATGATCAATGCTGATGGGAACTAAGCAAAAATTTTAGGAGACGTTGATTGAACAACTGGGCAATCTCCGGAGAGGGAGAGAATTATATCAAATAGGTTACGAATAAAAAGCTAAATGAATTGAACAAAATCATTCTATTTTTCATCAATAATCAAAAGAAAACATCATGCCTTTGCAGAATAATTAACGTTAGACAGTTTAGCAAAATATCAGATGCAGGTTTACATTATACACAGAAGTATAATTTCTATAAAGAAAAGCAAACAAGAAAAAACCTTGACAATAGCAACTGTTTCAAGAATCCAGAAGAGCAGTAGAAGTAATCTATCTCTAGTTATAAGAGAGGTTCCTCAGCTGCCTCCCAATGGACTAATCCCTCAACAACCTCTCTATTTGTATGATGATTTTGGGAGTTCTGGAGAGCACCCGCCCAACATAATTATAACAGGTTCCAAATATAAGAGGTTGGAAATAAGAGAGGTTGTCAACAGTTATAGAAACGGTTGTAGAAACTGAAAATGATTTGAAGAAACCACAGCAACCTCTTGCTCCAAGCAAGAGGATCGAAATGAGAGGTTTCTGCAGATACCCAAACAAAATCCCCTCTCTAGTACAGCACAGTTCCAACAGTCTTAGAAACTGAAAATGAAAGCAAAACAAGAAAATAAACCATGTGGAAGAGAGAAGAACAGACAAAATCACCTTCAAAGAAATCTCAAAGGAAGATGACGCTGCAATAGTCGTTGGGGCTCCGCCGGAGGATCTGGCCAGAGTTTCTTGGTCAGTAGGGAGGGAGAAGAGGAGAGAGTAAGGGCCACGCAGGATGAGGGAAGAGAGAGGAGGGAGCAGAAGACAGAGGGAAAAGGCGGGAGAGTAGAAGATTTGGGGAAGAGGCTGAGGACGAAATCGTTCGAATGAATGAGGGGTTGGGTTTAGGTTTCATTCCAATTCCATGACGATTTCGTCCGGAAAAACAGGGGTAAAACCGTCCAAAAACGTCAGTACGAACACTAAAGTGGGAAAATACGGGTATTTGTGATTAAAATGGCTAAATACGTGTTTAAGAACACTTTTCTTGTAAAAATCCCATTATTATAACTTGTCTAATATGATAGGGTTTTGGATTCTCTAAAAAGTTGAGTACAAAAGTATTTATGCAAAATGAATCTGCCTAAAGAATGATATTATAACATGGGAAGAGGATCCCCTATTTGGTCCAAACGGGGCAATGAAGGGGTGCCACATGGGAAGCAAAATTCCTTTTTTTTAAGTGGAGGAGATGAGATGTCATTGATATGACATCTCTCCCACATGCGGCACCCAATGATTTCCCTGTTTGGACCAAACAGGGGATCCTCTTCCTATAACATGATATCAAAAGCTTTGAATTCCAGTCACGTGTCAATGAGAGGCTTATCTAGTTCTTCATTATCATCAAAAGACCTTTCTTTTAATATATATATATATATGAAAATTCTAAAAACAATCCATTTTAAAAACACCCATTTTTCCGCCCCTCCTTTTTTTTGTCATGGAGGCATGTTGAGTCAATCTAGTTTTTTCACATACACTAACCCCCCACCCCCCACCCCCCAAATGAATAGACATAAGTCATCCACTTTTTCTCACCGTTGGATTGAAATCATAATAAAATAATTCCTCTAAAACAATTAAGTTTTAGGAACATGGATCAAAATGTTAGAATGATTTTATTTATTCAAGATTTTGCTTGGATCAAATTCTGCCCCTCAAAAACATGGTCATAGTTCAGTTACTTGAACGACTTGTTATCATTTAATAAATGTGGGGCGAAAGATGTGTGGATGGGCCCTAGTGATGGATCAAGACTGGTACTCTAGAGTTTTGAAGTGGTGGGCCACCATCATCACGGATTGAGAGGCCAGTCCATCAAACAAATAGCCACAGTGAGGCCCACCTTGATCATTCGGATTGGATATCTCACTTCCGTAGAATCTATTAGCCAATCATTTAAGAGAATCTATAAAAAAAATCCACGGTTTTAGGAGCATATATAGGAGAGATAATGGATAACTAGACCATTGATGACACGTCTCACACATTGATCCTCTAAAAGAGGGGGAAAAATGGTAAATTAGCCAACAATCCCTGAGCACGGTCTTCTAAGGCATCCAGTCTAACAACTTTCTCTCTAATGTCTATAGTCCAGACAGCTGGAAATATTTTGGTGAGAGATCCCTAATATGCCACGTCATATATTTTCATGACTAATTTGCCCCTTTCAACCCTCATTCCTAGGCCAAGTTCTCTCTTATTCTTTGTTGTCCGAGAGAACTCCTTCCTTCTTCTTCTCTCTCATTTTCCATTTTCCGTTCCTTTCCATGGTTGTGGAGTATCGTTGCAGAGCACCTTCCGTCGCCACCATGACTTCCGATTCTCTCTTTCATTTCTTCAAAGATAGAAACGGTTTTACTTTATCTTACTCTTTCATCTGAAGTTTCTTCCAAATCTCTCTCTTTTTACAATTGACTTGAAAGAGAATAGTTTGCTCTTTTGCTTGCTTTCCCTCTCTTTCTTTTCTCGATTGGATCATGGTCATCAAGTGTTCTTGTTTTGGATTTCGATTTTTATTAGAATATGATTTTCCGTATTCTAACTTTTGGTGTCGTCGAGCTCAAATAAATTTCTCAGAATCTCTGATAAACTGGACAAAAACTCAGATAAATTTGCCAAAACTCAGACAAATTTATCTGAGTTTCTAGCAAAACTCAAACAAATTTATCTGAGTTTTGAACAACTTTTCTAAATTTCGAACAAATAGCTATATGAAGTAGTGCCATCCGACGACCCACATTCACCAAATTCAAGCAACTCATGTCGGCATCCACTTCTTTAACTATGTCCTCTTGAGTGTCATCTCCTGTACCTTTGAAATAGTACACATATCATCCAAGCAAATGGTTTTTGCATGCATGGAACAGTCTCTTAAGGAGATACTCTTATTTTCTACATTATGGTCCTCATTATTTTTCATTTTGTCACTAAGCTTCTCAGTTGAGCCATTTAGCTTTGAAGACAGCTCCAACTTAGTTCTCCTTGGTAAATTATCCAGCACTTGAATTCCTTGCAGATTTGTATGCACTTCTGCTAGGAATGGAGTCACTAGATCATCCTTCTTCAAGAACGAGTGTAACCCCTCAGAGTGTTCCATTGACTCTTGGAAACAAAGCTGGGAAGCTTCTGCAAAAGCTTGTCTGGCGAGGCTCTCATTGGTCTCAAACATAGACAAAACCTGGAAGGAGAGAAGTTCATTTGAATTATTGCTGAGTTTTGGCAAATTTATCTAAGTTTTGCCAAAACTCAGATAAATTTGTCTGAGTTCTGCTTTTGCTAACGTGTACAAAGGCGTTTTTGTTTTTTTCAGTACTTTAGTTTTACAAGAGAACTGTCATCATTGCGATAAAATATTGTGGACCGTATGTAATAAAAATCACAGTTGAGGGACCTCCGCCCAAATGCCAAAAAAAAAAAAAAAAACCGGGAGTTTTCTAGCTAACTCTTTATATAGAGGATTTTACCAAAAAATTCTCGATATATAGACGTTGTACGAAAAAAATCTCTATAGTGGTCCCAAAACCTCTTATAAGAAAGGTGGAGCGATGTTAGCGTCGCCCAGTCACATACCAGCATCGCCCAAAGTCAAAGTAAGAAAGCACACTAAGAAAAAAAAAAGAAAATGGGATGAGGAGAATCTTTTCGTGCAAACGTACGTATATCGGGGATTTTCCGATTTGATGGGATCTTCTTTTGCCTGATCTCCCTTGTCCATCTATCGAATGATTAGACAATGTTAGTAGAAAAAACACAATGTATTGATTGAATGAAAGTGCCAAGCGGAGCTAATATATACGGTACCTTCAGAGATGCATCACCCTTTCCAGCGACAGACGCATCAAATGTATAGGACGTCTTAGAATCTGCCATAAATGCATCTCTAAACTGGACTACATCTGATCTCATACCGTCCATCAGTCTGGATAAATCAGCAGCCTTTCCATCTAAATCTTTCGCGACGTCACATGTTGCCAGGAGTCGTTCTGTAAATTTAAAGATCTAGAGTAGCAGATATGAACACAGTCAGATTTTCGAATCAACTTAACATAAAGTTTATAATGTTGTGGGTGAGTGATTCAAAGAGGAGAACCCAAATGAAATTACCTGGGATGAAACTGAATTCAGGTCAGCTTGGGTATGTCCGGGAATAGGATGACCGATGCGTAACCAAGTGATGTTTCAATACCATTTAAAGTACTCGTCATTGTGTGGGCCAGCATCACCCTCTACTCCGTAGGTTATGTCATCCATTCTTTTATTCCAAACGCCAAAATACACGGCACGTAATTTTTCGTGTCGATGTTCGCCCGTTGGGATAATTTCCATTCGCGGAAATGGCTTTAGGAAACGGGGTGGCACGGTTTGTTGTAACCCAAACTGTTTCATTACTCTTTCCGGAGAATGCCGCTCCACAATCCAGAAGCAAATCAATGCCGTGTTCGAATGGAAGAGGGGTCCATCAGCATCGTCGATATAGTCTATTATATTTTCATAATCAAGGTATGGAAGCCAGTTGAACTGAAATAACACAGTAAATTTGGATTGTCATGTAGAAATAAAACCGAAATATCTAAAATCTCGATAAAAAATAAAGGGGCATCGTCAGTCAACTACAGAAGCTAAATGATTCCAACGCTCACATTGATATATTGTGGTGTTTAATTTTTATTTAAACATTCATACTTACGGCGTCTACTTCCATAATATCCAATTGTCGCCTGGCTTCCTCGACTCTCGTCTGGAAATGATGGAACCACAATCTGTTGTACCATGTCAAGAGAAGAGGGAACTCTACATCCTTGGTCCAGTCACCTATTCGACGAATCGGTCTCCCAATTGTCATGCGCGAATATGCCCAGACCTGGCCACATGTGAGTATTGATGTTTACAAGTAGAAGATGATAAAATGATCCTAAAATGACCATAATGAACGCAGAACAATGCAGGGTAAGATTTTACCTGCAACAGTTTTAGAGGACCCGTGATGGTCTTCACTACTTTTCCTTTCTTTTGGCAGGTGGATACCTTCGCAAGGCCCCTGTACAGATTTGCAAGGCATGCAGCTCCCCAAGACCGCTTCTCAAAATGCCGGAATAATTCTAAAATATGTGCTGGAGCCTTAGTACCCGAGGAGGTCCAAAAAATCTGACCTGCAACGAGACAAAAAAAGAAAGCACGTGTCCGCCTTACGTCTTGGTCTCTAGGTCGGCTCTTGGGCAACTGTCCAAAATTTTCCCTAAGCCAGGTGAATTTAGTATGCACTCCATAACAGTCAAAGTTCGCGTCTGGCACCACCCCTACCAGCTCTTCACAGACTTTCACCATGGTCAAGGGTTCAGAGAAGGTGCGGCCATTAACTGGGAGGCCATCAATGGGAAGGCCGTAGATGTAAGCAACATCTTCCAGGGTTACAGTGGCCTCACCACAGTTGAGGTGGAACGTGTTTGTCTCTGGCCTCCACCTCTCAACCAGGCTAGTTATCAGGCCATGATCTAGTTCAGTTTTTTTAATCTTTGCCAGTTGTTCTAGCCCAGACTGGCGAATTAGATCCCACATTCGATCATTAATTTCCCAGCTATCATGATTGGGTGTTGGGATGCAGCGTAGTGGGCCTGCTTCCTGCATTACAAGAATGACACATGATTAGGAATATTTGTCATGGCATGAGCTCAAGCTCTACGATGTAATAAGACTATCAAGGAATGAATTTATTCTCACCTTGTCGTTCCATACTCGTTCAGAAATATGTTTATCTTGTTCGTATAAAACAGATTTATCTAAAGGACCTGGCTGAAGAATGTCCATCTGTAATAATTAGAAATCTGAAAGTTAGCACACTAAACAAATCAATATTCATAGGAGACAGCAACAAAAGAGTATATATGGGAATATATATAAGAGCAAGTTATATGTCTGATTCGTACTCGAGTATATAAGAGCAAAATAGAGGTGGAAGGGGTTGGAGGAGGGAGGAGGAGGGAGGAAGGAGGAGAAGGAAGAGGACGAGGAAGAATAAGAATAAATGAGTGAGTAGGGATGTCACCGCAAAACTATGAAGAAGAAGAAACAATGCAACTGCGAAGAGGAAGAAAAAACGAGCGTGCAATTCCCCACTCGTATTTATAGGTATGGGATATCACCGCTCGGCAATACAAAGGAAAAAATGGATCAAGAAGGGCCACTGGGACTAGTATGACCATTTCATAGCTTTTAAGTCCATTTTACTCTACAATGAGTCTACTAGTCCTTTTCCTATAAAGTCACCAAAATAGAATACTCAACCAAATGGAACAAAGAATAATACAGGTTTCATGACAATATATTCGGTAACATGATTTTTCTCAAATAGTTCAGTTTTGTGAATGGGATGGTAACGATTTCGTTACAATAATTTCTTTGTTACTTTCTCACTTTGTTATTCATATAGTAGGTAATGAGTCGCATTGTATTGAGATGCATAAACAGTGATAAAAATGAAAAGACATCAATTTATAATTATTTTTCCAAAGTAGCGTGATAACGATATCGTTATGTTGGCTGTTAGATTCATCATTCATTTTGCATATCCGACAACATATTGGCAATAAGTCTGTAATGACATGCATAAAAAATGTGTACATGTAGGTCTTTAATTGTCTAATTTAAAACAGAAACTACTTTCATTCATAGACAAGATTCACCTCCAGCTGGTTCTTATAAAATTTATCTCCTCGCCAACCCACTTTGACGCATTCATGTGGAAATTCACCTGCCCAAACTTTAAGACCAGGATGATCCAGGCTATTAAAAATCAAGCCAAATTCAAGCTTTGTATGTCTTGTATGGGATGGTGCCATCTAAAGCTTATTCAGAGTAGGCAGTAGCAGGACAAGACTAATTCTTCTCACAGCGAGAGTATTGCCATGGAAGTTGGAATTATGGGGTAATTGATTGGTTGGTGGAGGTGGAAGGAGTTGGAGGAGGGAGGAGGAAAGACTAAGGAGGAGAAGGAAGAGGACGATGAAGAAGCAGAATAAATGAGTGAGTAGGGATGTCACCACATAACTATGAAGAAGAAGAAACTACTTAACTGTGAAGAGGATGAAAAAACGAGCGGGCAATTCACCGATCGTATATGTAGGTAAGCGGGGATATCGCCGCTCGGCGAAACAACGAAGAAATGAATCAAGAACGGCCCCTGGGAATATTAGGATCATTTCATATCTTTTAAGTCCATTTGACTCTACAATGGGTTCAATTGGAATTTTGCAAGGTAAAATCCCCAGCATATAATACTCAACCAAATGGAACAGAGGAAAATACACGTTTCATGACAATTTCTTTGGTAAACTTCTCATGATAAAGCAAAAATAGTTGAGTTTTGTGAATGGAATGGTAACGATTTCGTTAGAATAATTTATATTTTACTCTTAAATTTTTTTTTTTCAACTAGTAAATAATGAGTCGCACTGTATTGAGATGCATAAAAAGTGATCACGATAGAAGGACATCAATTTATAATTATTTTCCAAAGTATCGTGATAACGATATCGTTATGCTAGATTTTAATTTCTTCGTTCATTTTGCATCTCCGGCAACATATTGGCACTAAGTCTATAATGACATGCATAAAGTATGTGTACATGTAAGTCAGTAATTTGACTCCTGTTAAACAGTCATACTTTCAGTCATAAACCATACAGAAACCAATGGAGATTAACTGTATCGTTGAAGAGCTCATTAAACCATATATGACAAGACAGGAAAGTATGGTGTTAGGTTGCAGACACCGGACGGTATCTGACCATTGGTAAGACGTGCATTAATTCAAATCCGTTTCTAAAAGTCGGACATATCTCACTCTATCTTTGTGGATGTACGTGAGCAAACGTAATGGAGTTTAATTAGTGAGGTAAGGATTAATTTGAAAAAAAAAAATAAGTTATTGTATTATGTTTTTAGTTGTTTATTACGGAAGATTTAGGACTATTGTTAGTCATTGTGGAGTTGTCTTGTCTTTTATTCGACAAATGAGGTTAGTTTTTTATCTTCTTATTCTTAATACGGTGGGAATTATTGAATTAAATAACCTTTTTGTCGGCCATCCATTTGTGAAATGGGGGCTTTATCTTAATCGAATAAATTACTAGAGTTGCCAAACAAGACCGGTGGGTGGGTGCGGCGGGGGGGGGGGTGTGGGGGGACTAGGCCAACCCTTGTCGGGGGATGAATGGGCCAAATCCCTAAAAGGGCCAAAGGGCCTAGGACCTTACTTGGCCCTATGAGGTTAGGTTTGGGCTTCGAGTGTTAACCTATCATTAACCCCTTATTTAATTGAGCTCAAACTGTCAAGGTAATGCAACAATCACTGTGGTGGTATATAGAAATCTTACTTTACTTACTACTCCCTCCTTGAATGGTGGGATCGATGTGGACCTAATTTTCTGTCTAAGAGAACACAATAATTGATGGAGTTGGTGAATCTTATCTTTTAACTCCCCATATTTATGGCCTTGAACATTCATGAATAACACATAGTTGGATCACACTTAAAACTCTCCAAATGACGACACACACTCAAAAAAAATAAAAAATAAAAAATAAAAAAGACAAATTTGAAACCAGACAGGCTCTAAAGTGTCTGTTACAACCCAACTAAGAGTGTGTTGGCATAAGGGTTGACATATATTGAAATGTTATCTATTACAACTAGAGCTTTTGTTCATTAATTTCACTTTTGTAAGAATTGCTAGCACAATGACACATGCTAAGCAAAGGTATGTCCATACATTGCCAATTAAACATCTATACTATAAAAAATAGATATAAAGAAGGAAAATATATAATGATCAATGCAGATGGGAACTAAGCAAAAATTTTAGGAGACTGATTGAACAACTGGGCAATCTCCGGAGAGGGAGAGAATTATAGCAAATAGGTTACGAATCAAAAGCTAAATTAATTGAACGAAATCATTATCTTTTCATCAATAATCAAAAGAAAACATCATAACTTTGCAGAATAATTAACGTTAGACAGTTTAGAAACATATCAGATGCAAGTTTGCATTATACACAGAAGTAGATTTGTAGAAAGAAAAGAAAAGAAGAAAAAACCTTGACAATAGCAACTGTTTCAATAATCCAGAAGAGCAGTAGAAGCTATATATCTCTGGTTATGCTCCTTCCTCAAATGCCCGCCAATGGAGTGCTTCCTCAACTGCCTCCCAATGGACTCCTTCCTCAACAACCTCTCTATTTGTACGATGATTTTGTGAGTTCTGGAGAGCACCCGCCCAACATAATTATAACAGGTTCCAAATGTAAGAGGTTGGAAATAAGAGAGGTTGTCAACAGTTATAGAAACGGTTGTAGAACCTGAAAATGATTTGAAGAAACCACTTAGAGTTGCAATCTCTTGCTCCAAGCAAGAGGATTGAAATGAGAGGTTTCTGCAAATACCCAAACAGAATCCCCTCTCTAGTAGAGCACGGTTCCAACAGTCTTAGAAACCGAAAATGCAAAAAGAAAACAAGAAAATAAATCATGTGGAAGAGAGAAAAACAGACAAACTCGCCTTCAAAGAAATCTGAAATGGAAGATGACGCTGCAATAGTTGTGGGAGCTCCACCGGAGGATCTGGCCAGAGTTTCGTAGGCAGTAGGAGACGATGTCGTGATTGAGGGGAGAAGAGTTAGAGACTAAGAGCCAGAATGCACGATGAGGGAAGAAGAGTTAGAGAGAAAAGGCGGGAGAGTGAAATTTGGGGAACGGGATGAGAGAAATCGTTCGATTGAGGGGTGGGATTAGGTTTAATTCGATGACGATGTCGTCCGCACAAACGGGGGTAAAAGCATCCAAAAACGTCTGTACAAACACTACAATGGTAAAATACGTGTATTTGTGTTTAAAATGGCGAAATACATGTTTAAGCACACTTTTCTTATAAAATTCCCTCATATAAACACACCCTTGGAAAGAAGCAGAGGCCAAATCCAAAAACGTCACTCAGCGCCCAACGGCTCTTTTTTTCAAATGTTATGATGCGGACTTTGTCATCAACCCTCTTCGATCTGATACTGGTATGGATTGATTCCTTCATTTGATTGATTGTGGTGTTTGCTGATTTGTTTTGGTTGTTGAGATTAGGGTTTCAAATTTTATGATGGATCAGATTTGGGGGATTGTCGTTTGATTTGGTTGGTGAGAATAGGTCCTCTTTCTATGGTTTCTTGGTTGACCCTGTTATGGTTTTCATCGTCATTGGCGCTTGGCGCTTGGCTGATGGTATTGGGGGTTTTATCATCAATGGCGCTCTCTTTCGGTTTTTTTTTGGTTGATGGCATTTGGGTTTTCGTCATCATTGGGGTTGATGGTATTTGGGTTCACTCCAACCCAACGTTATTCAACATCTACTTTATCATAATGCGACTTCCGTCGAAGTTATTTAACTTGGATCTCATGGAAGTAGACTGGTTAGCAATCAGTCAGCTGTTTCTGTACCCTGCAAATATGGAGAGTGGGATTTTTTATGCTATGTGTATACAGGATTGAAATCCAACAGACTTCTCGTTTCCTGTGATTGAGTGATGGGTTTTGCATAGTGGGGTAGTGGGTTCTGTTGCCTTTTATCTCATGTAGGTGTAATTTTTTTTTTCTTCTGTTAATGAAATCTCATCTTTTGTTCAAAAAAAGAATTTACATTTTTTTTTTTTTTTGCATGACCAATAATTTTTGCCTAATAAAGATAAGTGAAGAAGTAGAATCCATCAACTGATTTCAGACAAATGTTGGCTTGTGGAAAAAAAAAGGGGGTAGCCTGGTAGGTATGAGTGCTTTACTGCTGATGGGTTGGATTGAAGTTTACTGTTAAATTTTTTTATAAAAAGAAAAGGGGGGATTTCTTTGATGATAAAACAGGATCAATGCATCCTCTGAATAGACAAGCATGGGCACAATATTGGTTTGAAAGCACCATTTTTACCGGTGTAAACTGTGTACTTTTGGATGATGGAGATGGAGATCGATGCATCTCAATAACTAGACAATGAGTGCTCAGCCTATTTTAAATAATGAGTTCTCAACATTTGTCACCTTGATTTCTTAAAGGATGGTTTTGCAGGAAATTTTATCTTTAAAATCTATGCTTTTTTCCCCAAAATCCTGATCTATGCATTTTGATCTGCTCGGGTAATTAATGTTTTCCAGGCACCTTGTTTTGTTCTTGTAAGTGTAACACAGGCATTAGTTGGTAAAGATAGATTGATGAAGTTGAGTGAATGTTCTGTTTTCGTTTTTCTTTTGTTTGAATGAAGATGATGGTGCCTATTTCTGCTTCTTTTTTTTTTCTTTTTTTCTTTTTTTTTTTTTTTTTTTCTGTAGATGGTTTTTGGCTGGATCATGTAAGTGAAGTTGAATGGATGACACATGCAGAATTGTAAACTTCCTTTGGGTTGCAAATTGTTCCTTTTTTAAAAAAATTCTCTGTGTGTTATGCAAATGAATGCTGATCAAGACAATTTTCTGCTCAAATAGCAAGCTATATTTGGTGGATTTCTGGTTTTCTTGTGGTGGATGTTTGTTTTGCTTGATCTGTGATTTAATCAAGGTTCAAATTCAGTTAGCATTTTTTTGGCGTTTGCATCTCCTTTCCTAGTTGATCTGTGGGGGTGGATTTGTGTTTTATTGATTAATGAGTCAATCTAGATGCCTCAGTTATTATATCCTAAAAGAATTTATTGTCTGTAATTGGCTTTGCCTGCTGTTAGTGTCTCGGAATCCAAAAGCAGGAGTTCTCCAAGTAGTTGTGGTGTTATATAATAACTGGGGTATCGAGAATGTTGAGATTGTGATTTGGGATAAATGCCCAAAAGAGAAATTGGCACCTGACCTGGCCACTGTTTTCATCGAAATTGCCTCCTCCCTAATTCATTTGTAATGTATACCAACTATATGTATATGTTGGAATCATCCATTTTTTCCTTCTTTTAAGATCTTGATTTCTGTTTCTTTTTGTACATCTTAATCTCAATGGTGATGAAGAACATTATGTATGCCAACTGTATGTTGTATGTCAAAATGTTGGAGCAAACTATGATTGTTCACCTAGCAGACAGAGCTTCTTTCACAATTCTTTAACGCAATTGTTTATCATTGGTCATTAGTTAGTTCCTTTCATTAATTGTAATATTTTTAAGAAGTATGGGGAAAAGAAAAGAAATAGAAAAGAAATGGGTTTAAGATTCCATTTAAGAAAATACTCAGTTCTCATGACTTTGAAATCAATATCCATGAAAAAAAAATTCCACAAGGCGCCCCCCCCCCCCCCCACTGCCCGAATTTGTTGCTTCATTTTTTTTCCTCTTTTTTTTTTCTAATTAACAATTGGAGATGGTGGAAAATGTAAGCGCAATTTTTTTGGGTGAACTTGCTTTTGTAACGCTTTGAGAAATCTAGGATGTGTTTTATGAAGAGAGAAAAGAACGAGCAAAGAAGAAAGAAAGCTAGGGTTTTTGAGATTTCCTTCCATCTCTTTCTCATGTCTTTCGCGATTTGATTCCAAGACAGAGAGATTCTTCTTCCATTGATTTTGTCGATGGTGATTCGTTTTCTACAGCTTCTGCTTTTAGATTGGAAGGGAAGAAGAACAGAGAAAGATCAAGTCAGAAATGTATTCAGAGTATGCTTTTCATCTTTTGTCCTTGCTGTTGTTTGGGATTTTTTTGTCTTTTTCTGTTTTTTTTTTTTTTTTTGTATAATAATGCTATCGTTTAAGAATTTCGTTGATGAGTTGTGGCGCATTGGAGACTTTTGTTTGCTTCATGTCTCCTTCTGAATTTTGGACCCTTTTGTTTGCTTCATATTTATTGATTTGGTTTCTCTACTTTCAAGTATTGATACTTGATATATAGTACTTATGCTGGTTTTATGTAAAAAGCCAATAGAAATCATATATGTTTTGTAATATTTAACTAAAGAACACTGTGCTTGATCTTTATTTCTTTAGAGGGGTAGCAATTGTAAAAGATATGCTTATCATTTGTTTCTATTAGAATTATTATTTCTTTCTTATAATGTCTTAGATACATTTGGAGTTGAGATTTCAAAATGAAATCTTGTTTTGGGAAAATAGTAAACAATAGAACTAAACAAAACGTAATGAAATATGTTTTTAAAAACCATATTCATATATTTATTTATAAAATAACACCAAACTAAATAAATGTTTATTTGTTGGCCCTGGCTTCTTTGCACTTCCATTTTTAATGTGCCAATAATACCCTTTCTCACACTTCTACCACTTCATATCATGGTTTTTATACACTTTGTTGATTACAAAATCACATTCTTTATAATATAAGTAATGGAGAGGTACCATTCAAAAAAAAGAGTAATGGATAGGCATGAGAACAAAAGGATCATAAGAGAGGTGGAAATACCCCTGCAGCCTTGCCTTTAAGCTATTGCATCGAACAACCTCTTTGGAAAATCTCAATCTCTCTCATGGTTTTTTTTTTTATAATTTTATTTACACTTTTCCCCCCTCGCTTATCTTATGTTATACCATAGTAGCTGTTGATAAACTTGACCTGTAATTGTTACTTTTTGCATGGTCACCATTTGACCTATAATTCATTGGAAAATTGATAAACTTGCTTTGACCTTAGTACTTTTACATCTATGAAATGTTTACATTTATCTAATATTTTCTTGAACTCTACTGTCACAATGCCAATTCTTACATTATAATTGCAGAATGATCAATCAGTGCTGTTATTGTTTCATGTAGGAACTGACTTACTTATGGAGGAGCTCAGTATTATTTTTGAATGGATAGGTTTTTCTAACTTTGAAGAACATTTGGGTATGTCCCATCCTTGGTGAGTTCCACATCAACCCTTTTATCATCCTATTTGGATGAGAAATTTATCTATGTGGACCAAGAACAGGGGGAATTTTCTGTTCTTTGATGCTTTTCTCGTGGTGATAAGATAAAAAAATATGGTTTAAATTGCAGTTGCATGGTCCATAACATGTGTTCAAGAACCTTCTATTGTTTTGTAGAGATTTTGGTTGGTCAGAAGTTTACTCAAAACGTGATTCCATCAATTTTATGTCCAGGTATTTCTTTTTTCTCAGATGTTTTTAAAAAACATATAAACAGATCTCAATATTTTTTCTTATCTATAAACAGATCTCAATATTTTTTCTTATCTCAGGCAGATCGTGCAAGGAATTTTTTTATTTTGCAGAAATTTTGGTTGGTAATAATCTCCAAGTATATATAAACAGATCTCAATATTTTTTCTTATCTCAGGCAGATCGTGCAAGGAATTTTTTTTATTTTGCAGAAATTTTGGTTGGTAATAATAATCTCCAAGTATTTTTTTTAGGGTTTTTCATTTGCATAATTGATTTTCATCTGATTTTTTTTTCTAATTGCATTATTCTATTTGGTTTGTGCATGTTAATTGGTATCAGTTTTTGGGTTTCATTTATGCCTTTGATATATGAATATCATTTTTTATCGACATTAGACCCTACATACAATGCTGCGACTAACTTTGTATTAGAAATATATGACTATATTTTTAACATGTGATCAATCCGACTGCAGCTTCTATACATGGTAGAGCGTGTGGTTTGGAGATGGTAATCTAGAAGGAGAATATTAAAATTATTGCTTATTGATGAAAATGCAAGTTGTTTAACATCAAAGTTTATATTGTAAGACCCTGACCCCTTAAGTTCTGGGATTAGTGCTAATTAAATGTGTGGTTAATTCACTGAGTGGGTTTAGAGGCTAATTGCTTTGAGGGTTAGAATAGATTTTGAATAGCTTTAGGAAGTTTTGAGAGCCTTTGGACTTGGTTTGAAATCTTTAGGGCTGATGTGTATTTTTGGAAAAAAGTGTGTGTGTGTGTGTGGGGGGGGCCTGTTTGGGGGGGGGGGGGGGGGGGGGGGGCACTATTTGGAAATTCTGAAAAACTCAGTTCTTAAGCCCATTTGATAGAGAATATCATTCTCAACAATGAGAACCCTTATTTCATCGCTATGGGCAAAACAGTCTTTTCACCTTAAAATTTGAGCCCAAATTTGATGTCTCCAAACCATGTCAAATTTATAGTTTTTAGAAACTAGAGAGATTTAGTTTGGAACATATCTCTCTTCTTCGTCGAGCTCATCCGAGGCCCAAAAGACCAAGTTTTAAGCCCATGAAGATTCATTAGTGGTGGGCTCCACATTCCACTTTATATAAAAAGCCCACATCAGTTCCTTCATTTCTCCATTCCACACGACTTGCAACCAGCTGAGCTTCTTTGTTCCTTTCTCTTCTTGCCTTTTTTTTTTATATGAAAAATCTGAGGATAACTCTTCCAAATCGAAGATTGTTTGCCTCCAATCTGTTCTACGTGTTGAGAGCTTCCCATATACGTCTTTTTCATGCAATTCCACCGCCAACAACCTCTCCAACAGCCCATGGCAGTTCTGTAGGGGATTCTTAGAGTATGATTCTTTCCTCTAATCTTCTAGTACGTTGATTAGGACCTCAAATAACCCCATGATTTCGACATGCTTCTATCTCCAAGTCCTTGAACATTTTTCAATTTTTGGGTATTTTAGTGGGTATTTATTGGGCATTTTTGTTCTAGGAGTTCCAGCAGCTGTAGGGTAGTTTGGGAAGTGATTTTGGAGTGTCTTGGACTTGAGGCAAGTGTTTAATTTGATAAATTCCACGTGCATGCACAATATCCTTCAAAATCAAATTCTACTCTATTTGGTGTTGTAGGTCCAACCTTGGCTTGAAAGAGCTCTTGCAGATGCGGCATGGTGCCGCAGCCTTTAGGTGAGATTTGTGCCGGTGGTGACACCTAGATACCGGGTGTTGCATAGAGAGACCTTATCTATGGGTAATAATTGATACACTTTTATATTGTTACTTTAACATTGGGTAATATCATGTTCCCTGTCCTTCTCTGTATGTTTTGGTTTATGATTTTCCAGTCTGATGATTTGTGGTACAACGATGGGGTGCAAAACGGAATCCGAGGGCCACAGACTTCAAGTCGTAAGGCCACATAAGCTTCCGTGAAATGTTCATGTTGTGTTTGGTCATTATATTCTCATACATGCGGATCTTAGGGGAATGAAATGTGCTAATCACCCTATCATTTTTCCCTAATTTGTCGCCTTGGGATGGGGGCGTCACAGACTGGTATCAAAGCGGACAAGTTTCTAGGAAATAAACACTCTAGAAACTTAGATTTATGGTGAGAAATAGTTAGCTCTTGTTTAGATATTGTTGTCGTGGGATGGGGTAGTTAGTTTTGATCGTGCTCTTTGATTGTACTGGGGGAGACCTTCTTTGTCTCCTCTAATCAATTCCTCGAGTGGGAGAGAATTTAATGTCTCCATACCCCTTTTGTAGTGTTTTTTGTTTGTTGTCATAGACCATGGTTTCCCTAGAGTTAGCGCGTAATTTTCAAAGGACGTGGTGGATTTTTGACTTTTCAACGCATCTGATGGAACTATTAAAGGAAGATTCACAGTTTTGCTGGTTCGCAAAGAGGTTGAGCAATACTTAAAGACCTTTTTAAAGCTATCTGAACTCCCTTATGCATGATAAGGCCATTTAAGTGCAAATTGTTGGTTGATTCAAGCCGTTTTTTTTAGTCAGAGCAGCTATGAAGTCAGTGTTTTTGTTGATTTGCGAAGACTAAGGCGACGATTGATCCTGGTTAAGCTTGCAGAGGTGTCAGAAGTTTCGAATTTCTTGAGATTCGTGAGCTTCTATCAAAGATTTGCTAGAGGATTTTCAACCATTACAATTCTGTTGTCGTAATTAACTCCAAAAAAAAAGTGTCGTTTGAGTGGCCAGATGAACGCGAAGCCAATTTTCAGTAGTTGAAGGAGATTGATTCACGTAGGTAGCATGAAGTTAAGTATCGACTCGAAGGACAAATTTGTTGGAAGAGCATGAATATGTGATTTCGGTTTTTTGAAGGATAACGTTGCTTAGAAAATGGACGTCTCATTGATGATTTCGATGCCGCTTACTACTCGTAGACAAATGGTCCGATGTAACGTATTTATTCGGATTATCAAGACTTGTTGGAGGTTCGTGTATCAGAGTATGTGGCTATTACGATCGAGATCTACTCTTGTGCAAGCTTGCCTACGACGATAGATTTCATGCTAGTTTTGGATGGTGCTTATGAAAAGATATTTTGTCGGCAAGGCGGGGCCCAAAGTTACCGAGAGACCAGTGTAGGCTGTTTCGCAGACCGGTTGCAGTTTAGCATGACAACGGCATATTGAGTCAGTACTAGAACGACTGAAGATTCCCTAAAGCCAACAGAGAAGGCTACGCAAGTGCATTGGAAGAGACATGCAATCCGGAAGCACCATTGTGTAGATGGACATAGAGGTTTGAGTAAAAGAATAGATTGTTCGAAGACTTGTTGGCCGCTTGGTTTTTCAGTCGAACCGAAGATGGCTGCTTACAGATTTTCTTCACCATCAGATGAGACGAGAGTGCTTGACGTTATCCAGATACGAAAGCCGAAGAAGTACTCCCGGATCCTTTATTCTTGCCTTGCTGCGAGTCAATCAAGATTTAGAGGATGTTCCATATGTCGAGGGGCTTGTCCAGATCATCGTCACTGCGGAGTGAGTTTCAAAGCTAGACTGATCTTCGTGGATGGTCTTGTTGCGGGAGGACCGTGTAACTCAAGACTCCAAAGGAGTTAAAAGGTCTAGGTAGGGGCAGTGTTCAAACCTGTTACCTAAGGGTATAGTTGTGGTCATTTGGAGGACCAAATGACCTAGGGGGGATATAAGACCCCTACCCTACCCCTAATTCCTGGGATTAGTGCTAATTAAGTTTGTGGTGAGTTCACTTAAGTTTGTGGTGAGTTCACTTAAGTGGGTTTAGAGGCTGATTGTTACACCCTGTCCCGAGTTAATCAAGATTAGCTCTAATTGATTGATGTTAATGCTAATTAACCATGTTTAATTAGGCAAATTGTGGTTAATGACCGAAATGAGATAAATAAGTCTCAAATGAATTAATTAAACTTAATGAAACGAATTCGAATGAGATTAAGGTAATTCAGTTGCTTTTAGACTCGAACAAGAAAAGACAAGTACTTTTGTGTAAATACGAATTTTCGCGTATTTTGTCGAATACGGTAACTCTTGATACCAACACGTGTATCTCAAAGAGTACATTAACTTTTATAATTGACTTATTTGCATTTGACTTGAAATGGATCAAATGAGCTTTCATTTGACTTATAATGTAAATAGGCTTAATAGAGGAGGGCTTGTGTGAAAAAGGATGTTGATAATGTTGAGACGAACACAACATTAAGTTTATTCACTCATTCCAACCCAAGTAATTGAAGAGCAAACCTTCGCTTCTTCCTTCCATTCTCTCCATCAAGTGTCTAGAGTTGGAGGTTTTCAAGTGATTTTGGAAGAGGATTGGAGCTACTTCATCTTCTTCATCTTCTTGTTTGGTTTTCTTTGGAATTGGAGTTGAGGAGAAGTTGTGATTTCTCTTCATAAGGTTCCAAGTAAGTATCTTGAACTCTTTATAGAGCTTCCAAGTTCTATTACGTGTTTTGGAATGGTTTATAACACAGCTCATAGGAGTTGTGTTTTGAATTGTCTTTAATGTTAGGCTTGAAGAGGGGTTTCAATTGGGGGTTTTCATCTCAAATCAAGCTAATAAAGAGGTGTTTTTGTTAATTGATCTTTAAACAAAGGCAAGTATATGCTATTGGAGCTGTTAGAGCTCAAGGAGCTCAAGGTCAGAATTTCGCTTCAGAAATTCTAAAACACTGGACACAGTTCGGTTAACCGAAGGGTGACCGAACTCATTGAGAGTTCTGAGTGGAAAAGTGTGAGCCTTCTGGTTAAGCAACCGAAGGTAACCGAACTAGTGTTCCGTTAATCGACAGGTAGAGTTTGGTCAACCGAATAGTTGACTGAACAGGTAATAGGATGTACTCATAGGTTTTAAAAAACTTGAGGTTTCTGTATTGCCGAACCGAAGTTAACCGGGGTTTAACCGAGTCGGTTAACCGAGTTTAAAGATAAAATTGAGAGAAAATGGTGAGATGCTGGAAAGCTGACGGTAGGTAGCCGAGAGGAATTTGGCTAACCGAGTGGCACTGTTCGGTTGACCAACAGGTAACCGAACTTGGGGAAAAATGCAGATTGAAGGCTGATTTTCCTGTATAAAAGCCTATTGAATTAGAATGTTGTTTCCAAGGCGATTAATGATATTCATACCTCCATAGGTGATAATTAAGGGGACTTTAGTGTACAAATTATATATGTGATGTTCATTGAAAATAGCACATACATTAGATAACCAATGGTTACACCTGAATGGTTGGTTGGAACTGAGAAAGAAATGAGTAGAATTGTTCGTTATCTTAATTCTCTCATTGAATTACATTCATATACTTGAGTCTAATGTGATTGTTTCTTTCAATTGTTTTAGAATGGAATTATGGAATTGAATTAAATCCAGAATGGATTAAATATTGAATTGTATTGACTCTTGAATCTGGCACTACGCAGCAGTTCTGATTAAAGCTCATTATGGAGCTGAAATGAATTAATGACTATCCCTACTGCAGTAGATGGATTTGGGAACGTTTCAGAGCTCCGTGGTGATACCAATTGTTCGTTATCTTAATTCTCTCATTGAATTACATTCATATACTTGAGTCTAATGTGATTGTTTCTTTCAATTGTTTTAGAATGGAATTATGGAATTGAATTAAATCCAGAATGGATTAAATATTGAATTGTATTGACTCTTGAATCTGGCACTACACAGCAGTTCTGATTAAAGCTCATTATGGAGCTGAAATGAATTAATGACTATCCCTACTGCAGTAGATGGATTTGGGAACGTTTCAGAGCTCCGTGGTGATACCAATTGTCCCTGGCCTTGGGCACTGGTAGATCCCACGACAATAATAAATGAACAAATGATTCCTTCCTTTTTGGAAGATGTGAAATGAAATGAAGTGAAATGCTATGGTAGTTGCCAAATTAGTAATTGTTCATTACTTGACTCTAAATGCATATGTTATTGTCGTCGTACAGATTGCCTAAAATTATCTAGAAATGGATATTGAATTATAGATTCCTTCCTTTTGGAAGATGTGAAATGAATGGAAATGAAATGAAAGGCTATGGATAAATTGAACAGATTTAGTATATGTGTTAGCACATACTATTATAGATCTGTGTATACATTGCTGAACCATCGTGTTCACTAGTGTTATTGATGACATTACAGGCCCAGTTGCACGTGCCAATCTTACAGAGGCCGCTCAGGTTCCTCCTGGAGGATTGATAGAGTGGAATTGACAGGATATCGTTTGTTTGATATCCGAGTGAGAAATGGATTGGGGATATTTTGGAAATGAGTTGAATTACTTTTTTTGAATAATTCATTTTGGAACTTAATATTTGTCACCCTGCATTGTATTTGACTATGCAGTGGTTTGACATAAATAGTGAAATGTATATGTATAGACTTTACTTTTGGTAAAGGACTTGTACAATTGTAATTGATATCGTTGAATATATTTTCCGCAAAATTGTATATTCGACAGGTATGAAAGTATGTTTATCCTTTGTAGATTTTGTTTTTAACTTATGTTAATTTAGAGTTTATGGGAGTAAGTATGGGTCGCGACTTGGGGTTTGTCCGGAGTAATCAAATCTCGGGCTCGGGTTGTGACACTGATTGTCTTGCTTTGAGGGCTATAATAGACTTTGAATGGCTTTGGGAAGTTTTGAGAGCCTTTGGACCTAGTTTTGAGACCTTTAGGGTGGTCCTATGTTTATTTTCGAAAAAGTGTGGGGGCTATTTGGAAGTTCTGAAAAATTCAGTTCTTAAGCCCATTTGATAGAAAATATCATTCCCAACTATTTTCGTGTTCAATCCGTGCACCCCGAAAACTGTTATTTCATCGTTAGGGGCAAAATAGTGTTTTCACCTTGAAAGTTGAGCCCAAAATTCGATGTCTCTAAACCATGTCAAATTTATACTATTTTGAAACTAGCTAGATTTAATTTGGAACGTATCTCTCTGCGTCGTCGAGTTCATCCGAGGCCTAGAAGACCAAATTGGTGGGTCGCACATTCCACTTTATATAGAAAGCTAGATCAGCTCCTCCTTCATTTCTTTATTCCACACAAATTGCAACCAGCTAGCTTCTTGCTTTCTTTATCAAAAATCCTGGAGCTCTTGCGGATGTGACATGGTGTCGCCGTCTTTTGGTGAGATTTGAAACCAAATTTTATGCCCATGAAGATTCATTAGTGGTGGGTCGCACATTCCACTTTATATAGAAAGCTAGATCAGCTCCTCCTTCATTTCTTTATTCCACACAAATTGCAACCAGCTAGCTTCTTGCTTTCTTTATCAAAAATCCAGGAGCTCTTGCGGATGTGACATGGTGTCGTTGTCTTTTGGTGAGATTTGAAACCAAATTTTTTGCCCATGAAGATTCATTAGTGGTGGGTCACACATTCCACTTTATATAGAAAGCTAGATCAGTTCCTCCTTCATTTCTTTATTCCACACAAATTGCAACCAGCTAGCTTCTTGCTTTCTTTATAAAAAATCCAGGAGCTCTTGCGGATGTGACATGGTGTCGCTGTCTTTTGGTGAGATTTGTGCCGACGATGTCACTTACATACTGGGTGTTGCATAGAGAGACCTTATTTATGGGCTGTAATTGATACGCTTTTATATTGTAACTTTAACATTGGGTAATAAAATATCATGTTCCTTGTCCTTCTCTGTATGTTTTGGTTATGATTTTCAAGTCTGATGATTTGTGGTACCCTAGTTAGCATGTGATAAGTGATGGGTTGCGACATGGAATCCGAGGAACACGAACTTCGGGTTGCAAGGCCACGTCAGCTTCCGCGAAATGTTCATGTTGTGTTGGGTCATTATATTCTCACACACGCGGATCCTGGGGGAATGAAATGTGCTAATCACCCCATCATTATTCCCTAATCTGATGCTCCGGGTTGGCGTCACAGACTGGTATCAAAGCAGGCTGGTTTATAGGAAATAAAACGCTCTAGAAACTTAGACGCGTGGTGAGAAATTGTTAGCTCTTTGTTTAGATATTGTTGTCATGGGATCAGGTAGTTAGTTTTTATTGTGCTCTTTGATTGTATTGGGGAGACCTTTTTTTGTTTCCTCTCTTCTTTTCGTTAGGGAATTTGAGGGGACCGAATTCCTCTAGTGGGGGAGAATTTAATGTTTCCATACCCATTTTGTAGTGGTTTTTGTTTGTTTTCAGAGACCGTTGTTTCTCAATACTCAACGCGCAATTTTCGAAGGACTTTGTGGATTTTCGATTTTTCGGCGCATGCTCGCTCAAAAGCGAGGTTTGCAAAAATAAATTAAACCTAGTTACTACCTCTACTAGTGAGAATAGTGATGTTGGCCGGGTGTCGTATCCACTGGGACAAAAAGTCTAAGTTGCATTGTATTTCAAATTCAATTCCTAAATTAATCCTAAGAGAGAACGAAAGATTGGTTTGGGGTTTTAATTCCTAAATTATCGAATTAAAAATGAACTTTGATTAAATTAAAGACAAGCTTAGGGTATGAATCAACCCTAGCCTCGTACAATGGCAAGTGTGGTGTTCGGATGCCAATGTGCTAGTGTTCGGATGCCAGCAACCAGAATTGCCCAGTCAACTCTGTGTTAAAGCCATCTCCCTCCAATTTGCTCAAACTTCACTCCCTTCACTTAAAACACCTGCAAACATTAAAATATCACAAATAAGGCCACATAACATCATCCCATGGTGTAACAAAGTCATCATCATTGATGGCCTAAATATACCCTCTCATCACACCCCCCCAACTCACACTTCGCTAGTCCTCGAGCAAAGCTAAAACAAAAAGAAAGACTAAACTAAGGCCACCTTTGTAGAGTTTGTGCTGGGATCCAAGATAGTTCACAAAGGTCGAAGTTTTACTCAAGAAAATCTCTCTTCTCTACCCAAAGCACCAAAGTTCTAGAGTTTGTGAATTTTCCATAACTTGCAGTAAGAGTTGTGTGTGTGCATGCTTGGTCGTCGTTCGTGTCATCCTGATTTAGACCATGGATAAAAAAAAAATGGACTCGAGACTCGACTCGGCTCGTCCCGAGTTCGAGTCGGCTTGAGTCCCAATAAAAAGTGAAAAACTGGGAAAAAAGGGGGGGAAAAGTGGTTTTCTCATACTTTTTATTCCCTTCATCCATCCATGTATATAGTTTAACTCTCTTCATTGATCATTCTTGTATTCTTGTACGTTAAGGATAGATTTTTCCATTTTTTAAAAGAATAACTCAATAATAATTAATAAGTAATAACATAATTGCAAGCCCTTTTATAATTTAATAGCAATTAAAATTTAAAACTAAAAAGTAGAAATACAATATACATGTTTCCAACTTTCAATATCCACTCTCAATTATCAAGTCAACTAGTAAGATCAAAGATGTAACTAAGCTTCAATTATATTTATAGCATATAAAAATGTAAAACCATACCTTAGCTCTTTCTTCTTAAAATTTAAATACTAATTCCATTTTGAATGCCTTGCGGGTTCTAGATCTTCATCTTCATCGTTATTTTGACTTTGACGATAGTATTGAGCGACGTCAAAATGAAAGAACCCTTGCCCCACTCTTGGAGTTATAGGACCTTCTCCATAGTTTGATGATGGAGCCATAACTTGAAGTTGAGGATATGCATATGGTGGTTGCACTTGTGGGGGTACGAGTACCAATAATACTCCATACTGTTGTTGCCCATACCCATGCCAAGGACCACGTATCCACCATACTGCTGCGGTTGCCCATAGGCCCCATACTTAGATGAAGGATCATGGTGTGAGCGTCCATATTGTTGCCCATACCCGTATGAACTATCAAAACTTGTGATCCAAGGACTTGATGCCATTTGTTGCGGCTGAGGATATTCATCCGATGACTCATTTCCTTCACCTCTGCCCCACCCATGTGACCCACCAGCAGGCTCACTTGGACCACCATGTATCAGGTCATATACATTAATGTTGTCATCTCCACCACCACCACCATCACTACCTTGTATGCGTCGTTCTGGCCTTGTTCACCTCCTTCTCGTGAGCCACTCTTGCTAGAAGATGATGTTTTGTGCTGTTGTTGTTCTTCTTCTTCATGAGTGGCCAACCTTTGGCTTTGACTTGTCTTTGCATGGGTGCTCTTATCCTTTGACTTTCGTCTATATTGGAAAGTTGGGTCTTTCGATTTAGAGACCAGCCAGTTGAACCAGTTGATGTTGATCTATCTCTAGCCCCCGCAACACATTCCGAAGTAGAACGTATCAACTCTGGCTCACGGTTATGACCACGTTGTGAGCCTTGCGATGACGAGGCTGCTACCCCCTTACCCTTATCGCGTGCTGATGGCGCTGTAGAAGTAGGCGTAGCAGATCTGCGAGTAAGACGTTGTGTTGGGAATCCTGTCCTTCACCCGACTGAAAGTCTTCAACATCAGCCATTGCTTCATCGAGGAATGTTGTATCATTCAATACTGGATCCTCTCTTTCAGCCAACCATTCATCAAGAGGGTCATCTTCCTTGAATATATAATCCAAATTAATCGGTTGGTAGTCTCCGCTGTCTCTTCTCATCAGATTTGTTGCCCTTAACCTCATGTTGTAATGGACAAAGACCAACTTCTCCAACTTAGCCATAGTAAGGCGATTACGGGTCTTAGTGTGTATCAAACTGAATGTGCTCCAATTCCTTTCACATCCCGAAGATGAGGTTGTTTGGCTTAATATTCTTTTTGCAAAAGCTCTTAAATGGGTAACCTCATCGCCAAATGTTAAAAAGATCAAAACAATAAAGTCAATTGTTTGTCATAATTCATAAATTACTATATTTCATCTAATTTAAGTATTGAAAATTGAAATAATACCTTGGTCCATCTGCTTACGACCCAATATGGCTGCGTCTGATCCAAAACTACCTATAGCGCCCTTATAGTTATAGCTTCTCAACTATAAAAGTTAAAATTTAGAAGATAGCACTTAGCCCACAAACAAATTTGTGAATAACAATGTCATGATATATGACATCTTTACCTGGTTAAGAATTGTAACTTGATTTGCGGGTTATCTGTCATGGTCTCTAACGTTTTTTTCAAGCCACGAAAAACTTCTTCATGATTGGAAAAGTGTTTGCTGTAGAAGTAGCTTGGGTTCAAGTAGTACGCTGCATGCCATGAAGTGGTTTAGTAATAAGTATTGACCCTATTGACTATTGGATTTCAAAATAAACAGTAACTTACTAGTTAGTATTTTTAATAACCATAATATTCAAAATTTACCTGCCACGTGTATGTCTTGATGCATCTGGTTGTCCCCCATCGATTGTCAATGATTTTCCAAAGCTTCTTATAATAAGACTCATACTTTCCTCTGGACCTTTGCTCTATAGCAAGCTTTGCTCTATCCATGGCATCATACACAAAGCCCATTATGGGCTTCGTATCAGCATCCACTAGTTTCAAAACCAATAAAAGAGGCTCGAGTAAGTCAGTAATTCGTTCTGCCCTGTTCTAGAAATCCTCTCCTAGGACAATTTGTTGTACGCGTGCCAAAGGTTGACGTGAAAAATCAGAATTCACATATGCTGTACTCGTCCACATCTGCATTATGTTAGCCTTGGCACGACAAAGAATCTCAAGGGCCACGAAGTGTGTAGCAAAGCGTGTGATACCCGGCCTCAAAATCTCACGACCCTCATTCATTTGTCTTAGCAGATTGGTCATGAACCGATAGTTGTAGATCAAAGATGTTACCATCTTTCCCTCATCAATAGTATCACGGACATCATCTAATTTGCCAATGTCCTCCAACATGAGATCAATACAATGTGCCGCGCACAGCACCCAAATAATACTCTTATGCTTTTCATGCAATTTCTTCACCGTGGCCTTAAAGTTAGCCGCATTATCTGTCACAAATGCAACAACATATTTGTGCCAATTTTTAACAATAACCAAGGTATCGTCAATTAAACTGTACAAATATTCTACATCCATTCTATGCCCGCTTGTATCTACAGACCTGACAAAAACTATTCCCGTTACACAGTAAGACATGAAATTAATAATGTGCCGCCTATGGTTGCTTGTCCACCCACACACATAAACGTGCACCCATAGTCCTCCAAAGTTTTGAAGTGATCTTCCAAGTATCTCCAATAATCGCTAACTTCCATGTCAAGATACTTTCCGCCAATCTCATATGCGGATGGAGGTTTAACTTCCTGCCCCACCCCAGCTATAGTATCAACCATGGACCGATAGTATGGTGAATTAGCAACATTCGGTGGAATCTGATTATAATGGAAGAACTTTGAGATTGCTCTCCCCATTTTCATGTCTTTAACTTTCATATCACCCATGATAGAGCTACTAATCTTTGGTTGTTTCGAACTTTGGGATCGATGTAAGAATGGATCCAATGTCCCTCTCCTCATCGTGTCTTGATAAGGGTCAGGAGGAGCTCTAGAAGAACTAGCCCCAGCCCGTGTCTCATCCATACGAGCCTACTCAAAAGCAAACTATTCATGGCTCACTCTTAATGCCCTCCTGTTAGGCTCCGTCCCGAGTTAATCCCGATTAACTCTAATTAATTGAGATTATGACTAATTAAGCCGATTTAAATGCACTAATGGTGATTTGTCACTAAATGGAATTGAATTAGCCTAAAGTGAGGAATTTAGGCTTAATGAACTAGTAACTATGATTAGGAAGGGAATTGAATGGAAATGAAGCTTAATTAAGCAAATGAAGGAATTGTGTATAAATACGGATTTATACGTATTTTGTTGAATTCGGAAACTCTTGATACCCGCATGTGTATCTCGACGAGTACGATGATTTTCATAAAAGACTTGACTTGATTCGACGAATATCAGATCATATGGACCTTTAGTTGACTTGAATTGGAATTAAATGAAATTAATGGGCTTAAATGCAATTTGAAAGCTTATATAAGCAAATGAGTTGATTCATCTTGAATGAAACCCTAGGCATCTGTTCCATCGTTTTTCTCCTTCTTTCTTTGATTTCTTCTTCATCAAGAGTGAAGGTGAGTTGATGCAAGTGAAAGGAATTTATCTTCTCCATCTTCTATATCAACTTCTTTGAGTTTTCTTGGAATTCAAGCTTGAAAGGAGAGAAATCCAACTCAAACCAAGCTAAACAAGGAGTTGAAGCTGGCACACTAGGTCAGGCTCGAATGAGCCTGACCAAATTACTGTTCACCCTTTTATCATTACAACTCTAGGTCGACCGGGCCTTGCCAGGTCATCCCGGCCCACTGAAAATTCTGAAATGCGTCCAATTTAATTTGGAATGGTTTGAATTAGTAAACTTAATCTTAGAGATTAATGTTAATGGTGTTTAAACCTTCCTAAGTGCTACAAGGGTTAGTTTAATGCATCAATTTCACTAAAAGTAATGTCATTGACAGTAATACATGCATTAATAACCACCGTTCACTTAAGGGTTGATTAGAGGATTGGGTTTAGAATTAGACTGAGATTAATAGGAATTGTTAACAAGTCTGGCACTACCTAGTGGTTTCCGAACTCATTATGGAATTGAATTGAAGTGAATGAACAGTTACGAAAAGTAACAGTGAAATGACTATTCCTACTGCAGTAGATGAGATTGGGGTGTTCCGGAGCCCGTGGTGACACCAGTGATCTCTGATCAAGACACTGGGAGATCCCACCTTATTGGACCGAAAGGTCATTGACTGAAAAGTCATACATTGAAAAACCATTAATAAATATTGAACCTAATGAATAAATGAGAATGCAATGCTTCCTTTTGGAAGAGTTGAATCGAGTTGAAACCAATACTAGTGTAGTTGCCAGTATGATTGTCATTGTTATTTGTATTTGATATTAATGCTTAGAACTGTTAAGCAATGAATTGTAGGAATTATGAACATGCTGTCATCATATGTATATATCTTGTTGAACCGTCGTGTTCATGGTATTACTGATGATATTACAGGCTCAGTTACCCGTGCCGGTCCCTCCGAGACTGTCCCGCCAGCGGAGGAGGCCCATTCGATACCTCCAGGAGGTTTAGCCGAATGGACGTGATCCGAGAGCGTATACATGGAGATAGTTTGGAAACATTTTAGAAATTGTTTTGTATATTCATTTTGGTATTGTAAGTAGTGTCCCCTGCATTGTATTTAAATATGCAGTGGTTGATAGTAGGAAACTGAAACGATGTATAGTGAACTTTACGATTCAAAGTAAAGTATATGATTCGTTTTGTTAAATGGCTGTCAATGTATATTATTGTATATTCCGCAACTGTACATTGACATGTACGTATGCAAGATCCCTTGTAGACTTCGATTAACTTCGGTTAATTCGAGGTTTACGGGAGTAAGTATGATTACATCGCGACCCGGGGGTTAACCCTAATGACTCTGATCTCGGGTCCGGGTCGTGACACCTCCTTAACTCCCTCTCCTCATCATCACCACTACCGTCAGAGTCATCCTCAGAATTGTCAATCCTCTGCATATTTGCAACCCTCTCATCAAATTTTTTCTTCTTTTCTTTCTCATTCTTCTTTCCTTGCAAAATATCTCTCATTTGTTTCCTCACGTCGGTGGGGACATTTGTACATGGTTTAGCTTCCCCTCGTATGCATGCTAGGTGTTGTTTAAATATGTGGATCCCACCAATGAGAATCTTATGACACCATTTGCATTTGACCTTATAACGGTCTCCTGCAGCCATCTCCCCATGTTCCCATCTGGGGTCAACTTCTTTCTCTTTCTTTTTTGGGGCCATTGTGATCTAATATAAGTGACTTTTATCTGCACAATCAAGAATTCAAGATTCTACACAATGACAATCAAATGTTTATTTTCTAAGAATGTAGAAACAAAAAGAACATATTATTAATGCACACATACAAGCATATAATAGATCCATGTTATAGGCTTTTATACACAATCAAAATAATAGTCTCTTAGTCTTACCATTTACCAAAAACATAAATAAATAATGAAACTATTCTGATTTTTTAATATTTTAATAAAAAAGTTTTCTTATAATCAAGAAAATCACATTCTTTTAACCAAACAATAGTTGAAATATCATCTACAAACAACCCACACATGTTATCATCTATTTTACATAATTTAATAATGTAAAAATTAAAAAAAAATTATGAATAATTATTTTTACAAGGAAAAGTAAGGAAAATATTATTATTTCACATACAAGCATTAGATCTAGAGTTAGAAACATAGATCCATGTTAGATACACACCCAAAATAATAGTCTCATACAAAAAACATAAATAAATAATGAAAAAAAAATCGGATTTTTATTTAAAAAAAAAGAAATTACATCATAATCAAGAAAATCACATTCTTTTAACCAAACAAGAGTTGAAAAATCATCTACAAACAACGCACACTTGTAATCATCTATTCTACATAATTTAAGAATGTAAAAGGCAAAAAAACATATTATTAATAATTATTTTAGCAAGAAAAAAGTAAGGAAAATGTTATTATTACACATACATGCATAGATCTATTGTTAAAACCATAGATCCATGTTATACACACCCAAAATAATAATTTCATACCAAAAACATAAGTAAATAATGAAAAAAAAAATCGGATTTAATTTTTTTTTTTTTTTTTTACAAAAATACAAAAAAAAATGCTTTTTTAGAACAAATAATGATCCTCCAAACAATCTTCAAGCAATATCTTCATCTTAGCATCCTCTCTAAACCATATATGCATGTAGATTCAAGAAAACATACCTTAAAGTTGCCAAATCAAAAAAACCCTCTTTGATCTGAATAGTGGTTGGATTCTTTGGAAGGGCTAGATCTTTCAAAATGGATGGATTTGAGGATGTTAGTTGCTAGAAAAGAGCTTTGGAGGTTGTTTTCTCCTATCTCTAGCAAGTTGAAACAAATGAAATGGACTTTTTTTAGGGTTTAGAAGGCTTTATACAACCCCAATCCCATTAGTGGATCAACTTGGGACTCGCCGTGTCCTTTCATTTCGGTACCGAGTCCAATGGACTCGGATCGTTATGAATCGAGTCTGAGTTGACTCAGATGAGTCGACTCGACTCGGACGATTTTAAATACCTTGCTTTAGACCAAAACTTAGAGTGAACCCATAGGGAAATTAGATCTTCTAAGCACTCTTCTAATTCCTCACACACAACTTCACTAACGGCGGAGGACAGAAATGGGGACAACGCTCCAACCCCCCTGCCCCCCGTCACACACCCACACCCACACACCACGCCTTTGGCTTTTGAAGGAGCACTACACTCCTTTGGAATACACATCCCCATTGTGTATGCAGTTGTCTACATTGCAGGTAGCTTGGTATGAAATCAAGCCTAGCACGATCCAGCTACTTCTTTCCTTCTATGGCTTGAGTAATGAAGATCCTTACAATCACATTGATGATTTCCTGGTTATTTGCTCCAATGTGAGAATAAATAATTTCGGTAATGAGACCCTCAAGATGCTCCTTTTCCTATTTTCGCTAAAGGACTAAGCTAAGTATTGGCTAAGTACTTTACCTACAAACTCCATCACCACTTTATGCGATCCATCACATAGTTTGCACAGAATGATAGTGAACAATTCCATGAGGCGTGGGATAGGTTTAAGGATCTCATTCAGAAGTGTCCTCATCACCAAATTGCCGAGTGACGATTGGTGTAATTCTTTAATGATGGATTGTCTTTTGAGTGGCGAGACACGGTAGTCACCGTCAGTGGGGGATCTATCATGTTGAAAAGTGATGATGAGGCATGGGAACTTTTTGAGACTTTGAGTGAGACTTTTCCACGTCATGCCTCCACTACTAGACTCAAGAGGCCGGCAGCCTCTAACTCTCAAAAACCTAGAGGGGTGTTTGAAATCCAACCCTCTAATGAACTCACCACTAAAGTGGCTGCCTTGACCCAAAAGTTGGATCAGCTATTGTCTGGGGTCAATCTCTCCAATCCTCATCCTCTCAGCCTCTTGTTTATGAGGATGCTCGTGCTCTGTGCTCCAGTCCTTCTCATTTTGTGAGTGATTGCCCTGCAACTCCTCAATTTCCTAAATTTGTGCAAGAGCGGGTGAATGCTCCACAAGGGTTCTCCAAACTGGGAAATGACCCATTTTCGAATAATTGTAACCCGAGATGGCGCAATCACCCCAATTTTTCCTGGAAGTTGGAAACTTTTTGAGAATTTGAGTGAGACTTTTCCACACCATGCCTCCACTGCTAGACTTGAGAGGCTGGCAGCCTCTAACTCTCAAAAACCTATAGGGGTGTTTGAAATCCATCCCTCTAATGAACTCACCACTCAAGTGGCTGCCTTGACCCCAAAGTTGGATCAACTATTGTATGAGGTCAATCTCTCCAATCCCCATCCTTTCAGCCTCTTGTTTATCAAGATGCTCGTGCTCTATGCTCATGTCATGCTCATTTTGTGAGTGATTGCCCTGCAACCCCTCAATTTCCTAAATTTGTGCAAGAGCAGGTGAATGCTGCACAAGGGTCTCCAAACCGGGAAATGACCGATTTTCGAATACTTATAACCCGGGATTGCACAATCACCCTAATTTTTCCTGGAAGTCGCCCGGCCAGGGCACTTCATTCTCTTAACCGCAAAGGCCAAATTTTCCCCTATCGTTCCCCACAGTCCTACCAGCATCCCACCCCCCAACTTAAACCTAACATTTTATACAAAGAGTAGCATCAAATTGAGATATAAAGGACATGAAAAGTAAAGGAAAAGGAGGGATATCACCTCGGGCACCGCTTAACATGGATACCCCCAAAATGTTAGCAACCAGCCAGAAAAACAATACATAGCAAGAAAAATAACATAAATCAATGACATGATATGTACCCTAAGATCAAATTGCCCCCCAAGGAACGTGGCCTCAATCCTCAACCCCGCCCCCAGCACCGCCAACCCCATCGTCATCATCCATAGGATCGCTAGCACGGGGAGGGGAACGTCCACACAGACCTCTCACTAGAGATTGCATGTCAAAAAGAGTATCGATGGTACGAGTGGAAAACTCCTCAAATTGTGACTCAAAAGCCACTTGACGAGCATGGAGGGTTTGCTGACCATTGATGAGAGCTCCACGCCCGTCGGGTGGCTTTTGAGTCATGATTTGAGGAGTTTGCCACTCGTACCACTGATACTCTTTTTAACATGCAATCTCTATTGAGAGGTCTGTGTGGACCCTTCCCCGTGCTGGGGGCAGAGATGAGGAATTGAGGATTGAGGCCATGCTCCTTAGGGGACAATTTGATCTTAGTGTACATATCGTGTCATTGATTTATGTCCTTTTCTTGTGTTTTTCATGTTGTTTCATAGATTTCCTATGTGTTGTTTTTCTGGCTTGCCGTTAATATTTTGCAGGTTCCTTAGTGCAAGTTGGGGGTATCCTCCACTTTTCCTTTTTCCCACCTGATGTTAAGTAGTATCCGAGGTGATATCCCTCATTTTCCTTTACTTTTCATGTCCTTTATATCTCATTTTGATGCTATACATTGTCGACAATGTTAGGTTTAAGTTAGCGGGTGTGATGCTAGTAGGACTGTTGGGAACAAATAGGCCGCACGATTAAAAGGAATATTCAGCCTTTGTGGTTGAGAGAACAAAGTACCCTGGCCGAGCGACTTTCAGAAAAAAATGGGGTGATTGTGCCATCCCGAGTTATAAGTATTAGAAAATGGGTCATTTCTCGGTTTGGAGAACCCTCGTGTAGCATTCACCTGCGCTTGCACAAATTTAGGAAATTGCAGGGCTGCAGGGCAACCAATCGCTCATTGAGCAAGATTAGAGCACAAAGCGCGAGCATCTTGATAAACAGGAGGCTGAGAGGATGAGCATTGGAGGGATTGACCCCAAACAATAATTGATCCAACTTTTGAGCAAGGCAACCACTTGAGTGGTGAGTTCATTTGACCCTAAACAATAATTGATCCAACTTTTGAGTAAGGCAACCACTTGAGTGGTGAGTTCATTTGAGCATTGGATTTTGAACACCCCTCTAGGTTAAAGCACAAAGCGTGAGCATCTTGATAAACAGGAGGCTGAGAGGATGAGCATTGGAGGGATTGACCCCAAACAATAGTTGATCCAACTTTTGAGTAAGGCAACCACTTGAGTGGTGAGTTCATTTGAGCGTTGAATTTCAAACACCCCTCTAGGTTTTTGAGAGTTAAAGACCTCTCGAGTCTAGCAGTGGAGGCATGGTGTGGAAAAGTCCCGCTCTAATTCTCTAAACGTTCCCATGCTTCATCATTATTTTTCAACATGATAGATCCCCTACTAACGGTGACTACCGTGTTTCGCCACTCAGAAGACAATCTATCATTAAAGAATTGCACCGGCAATTTGGTGATGGGGACACTTCTGAATGAGATCCCTAAACCTATCCCACGCCTCATGGAATTGTTCACTATCATTCTGTGTGAACAATGTGATGGATCATCTGTATTGATTGGTTTGGCCCACAGAGATAATTATTGAAGAATTTTTTTTGTAGTTGGGCACAATTAGTAATGGAGTTCGCAAGTAAAGTACTCAGCCAATACTTAGCTTTGTCCTTTAGCATAAAGGGGAAAAGGAGCCGCTTGAGGGCCTCATTACTGAAATTATTTATTCTCATAGTGGAGCAAATAACCAGGAAATCATCGATGTGATTGTAAGGATCTACATTGCTCAAGCCATAGAAGGAAGGAAGCAGTTGGATCGTGCTCTTGATTTCATACTAAGCTGCATGCACTGTAGGCAGCTGAATAAAACGATGGTGATGTGTATTTCGAAGGAGTGTAGTGCTCCTTCAAAGGCCGGAGAGGTGGTGGAATTATTTGTTCTCACAGCGAAGCAAATAACCAGGAAATCATCGATGTGATTGTAAGGATCTTCATTACTCAAGCCATGGAAGGAAGCAGTTGGATTGTGCTGGGCTAGATTTCATACTAAGCTGCTTGCACTATAGGCAGCTGAATACACGATGGTGATGTGTATTCCGAAGGAGTGTAGTGCTCCTTCAAAGGCCGAAGAGGTGGTGGAGGGGGTGGAGTGTTCTCCCCATTTCTGTCCTACACCATTAGTGAAGTTTGTGTGTGAGGACTTAGAAGAGCGCTTAGAAGATCTAATTTCCCTAAGGGTTCACTTTAAGTTTTGGTCTAGAGATACTAAACTAGGATGACACGAACGACAACCAAGCATGCACGCACACAACTCTTATTGCAAGTTATGGGAAAATTCTCACAAACTCTAGAACTTACAGTGCTTTGGGTAGAGAAGAGAGATTTGCTTGAGTAAAAGTTTGACCTTTGTGGACTCTCTTGGATCCCTACACAAACTCTAGGATTCTTTGTGTTAGAATCAATAACCTATAGATAGCAAAAGATGTGGGTAAAAAATGAAAGAATAGAAGAAAAATATGAAAAAGCGAAATTATATAGGAATTTTCAAAAGAAACAAGCAACCTTGCTAATTGTCCCTGGTAACGGCGCCAAAATTTTCTTGCTCAAAAAGCGAGGTTTGCAAAAATAAATTAAACCTACCTACTATCTCTACTCGTGAGAATAGTGATGTTAGCCGGGTGTCGTATCCACTGGGACAAAAAGGCTAAGTTGTGTTGTATTCCAAATTCAATTCCCAAATTAACCCTAAGAGAGAACGAAAGATTGGTTTGGGGTTTTAATTTCTAAATTGTCGAATTAAAAATGAACTTTGATTCAATTAAAGAAAGGCCTCAGAATCCACCCTAGCCTCGTACAATGGCAAGTATTGACCTAGGGTTCAATATCAATGCTCCAAAGAACCATTTTGGTTACAAACCTCCATGGAGTCACCAAATAGATCATGTGGGTTTACATTTGGGCATGTGGGTTTACATTTGGGCATAACCTTATCTTAGATCTAAACTTCACACACATCTGAGCACCATTACATCAACAGTATTCAAAACTACAAGGATCAAAATCAAAGCTGAATATAGCATTTATTGACAATCCCATAAATGGGTAGCATTCACATCATGTAATCAAACCATTTAATATAAAACCCTAGAACCTATACATCACCAAAAGCACACGACTGGGGCTTCATCATAGCTCCAAAATGGAGAGTTAGTTACTCATGGAGAGATTGGTGAAGAATCCTCGATGAAACCTCCATTGAAGCTCCCTCGAATACCTCCAAAATGTAGCCTCTGGTTGCCTCCTTTAACTACTAAATACCCCAAAACGAGTTTTTAGGTTTGCCTCCATCTTCTAGTTTGTTGATTCTTGCCTCCATTCTCTAGTATGTGCTCAATTTGTGTATGGTCGTGATCGATATATTGACAGTTATCTTTGTTTATATTCTTAGAGTCTATGGTATTGATGATTAAGCTAAGCGAGCAGTTGGTTCATCATCTTTTTTAAGGGGCCGTATATGCAGTTGAATTTTGTTTTGTTAGTGTCCTGATGACAAATTACCTTTGTTTCGATAGGTTTCTCTCTGGGTGCCCCGTTGTTCTTAAGTGGTCCAACTTTATGGGTTTCCTTCATTTTCAGAAATATTATTTTTTCCTTTCCATGGGAGTTCCCTTTTATTCTTTCGCACAACAATCCCTTTATGTCGACTTCATGGTGGATTATCTTTTTTCCTTTATCAAAAGGAATATGTTTTATTTTATTTTATTTTTTTTAAGAGTTTTCTAGTTTTACTTTTGCTTAATGATCGCTTCACATACATGGCTTTTCGCATCGGATTGTCTATATGATGTTTTTCACATCGGATTGTCTATATAGCGCATGATTGTAAGGAGTTAAAAATTCAGGAGATCCTCGTGGCGAACTAGACATGATGAAGGATAAGAATAAAAAGGGGAAATTTTCCTTTATTAAGTAAACGATTCTTTTTTCTATTTCTAATTATAATATTTTCCATGTTGGGAAATATACATTTGCATACGTACAGCATGATGGGGCCCACCTAGGGCCCCACTAATCACAGGACTTGGGGGATGAAAACATACATCTTGGAGAGGCCCGGATATCAAGTTTGGGGTCAATCCCATGCCTCTAACTCCTTCATAGGTGGCCCTAAATTTAATGACTTTATATTAGAGAAAATATTTGACCCTTGATCCAACAATCCAGTTCATTTCGAGGTGAAAACTTGGCCGGGCAGCCCAAGCCCAGCACGGGCCCGGCACGGAAAAACAGTGCCTAGGCCGTGCTGGGCCAAGGCACGGGCCGGTTAAAATCTGTGCCGTGCTGGGCCAGTGCCCCAAGCCCGTGGGCGGCCTGGCACGAGGCACGGCCCAGCCCGCGGATGGCCCCCAACGGCTAGTTTTTTGAAAGTCCTTCCCCCACCCCACCCCACCCCACCCCCCCACCCCAAAAAAAGAAAAAACAAAACAGCAATAAACGGTCAAATGGGGGGATCATTTTTTACCATTATACCCCCCCCCCCCCCCCCCCCCCCCCCCCACCAACTGCTATAAAACTGTCATATGAGGGGGTATTTTATGTCATTTTATCACTTAGGAATTCTATAAATAGCCCTCATTCCTCTCATTTCTCTACACTCATCTACTCTCTCATTTCTCACACTCCCTCTAAAGTTCTAAGGCTCTAATCTCTCTTAAGTCTCAGTCTAAAGTCTAAGCTCTCTACAAAGTTTTCTAAGAAGTAAAGAGTGAGTGTGACTTCTCTAAAGTGGAGGATTCAATTAAGGACTTCTCCATTAGCTCTCCCTATCTCATAAAGGTATTTATTATCTTTAATTTTGAGTTTTATTTAGTAATAATATACATAGTAATATTATATATTAAGTCTCATCTTCTTCTACACATTATACATAATTATTTATTAAAAAAATATCTTTTATTTAGAAAAATGGCTGGACCATAACAACCTTTCAACCTTGATTTCTCTCTAAATGAGGAAGATCCTGGATTTATTCATTTAGATCAAAGTCAGGGCATAGAAGTAGATAGTAATAGTCCCAAAAATCCTGCATTTTCGGTTTCTACAACTAAAAAGAAGAGAAAATGAAGATTGACTTCTCCTGTATGGTCTTATTTTGTTAAAGTTACTGTCCCAAGTCCCACAGGAGGAACAGAGGAAAAGGCACAATGTAAATTTTACAAAGATCTCCTCAGTGGCAAATCATCAAGGGGGAATGGCCATCTTAATAGACACGTGAAAAAGTGTTTGCGCAAACACACGAATACCGTTAACGATGGGGAAAGAGGTGGGATGGTTCAAACACAACTTTCTCAAACAGATTCATCTGGTGGTTTAGGAGTTTTCAACTATGACCCTACTAATCCTAGATATCAACTTATTAAGTTTATAGTAGTTCACCAATTACCATTTATACTTGCCGAAGACCGATCATTTGAAAGATTTTTGAGGTCTGCTTTTGTTCCTTCATGGCAGAAAATATCTAGAGTTACTGCTAGAAATGATGCAATAAAAACTTTTTTGAAAAAAAAAGAGAATTTAAAACAGGTTTTTGAAAATCTACCTGGAAAAGTGGCTTTACTTTAGATTTATGGACTTCTAAACAAAATCTAGGGTACATTGCAATCACAGCATATTATATTGATAGTGATTGGGTGATGCAAAAAAAGAATGATGTCGTTTTCTTTATTAGAGTTCCCACACACTGGTGCTAGGATAGGGTCCACCATCATTGAAAAACTTAGAGAATTTAAAATTGAAAATAAAATAATTTCTATAACTTTAGATAATGCAAGCACTAACAAGTCGCAGCAGATTTACTAAAACCTGCGATTCAACTTGATTTAAATGGAAATCTATTTCACAATAGATGTGCATACCACATCATAAATCTTATCGTACAAGTAGGGGTAAAATCTATTAGAGATTTTGTATAAATCGATAGGGGTAAAAAAAGAATGATGTCGTTTTCTTTATTAGAGTTCCCACACACTGGTGCTAGGATAGGGTCCACCATCATTGAAAAACTTAGAGAATTTAAAATTGAAAATAAAATAATTTCTATAACTTTAGATAATGCAAGCACTAACAAGTCGCAGCAGATTTACTAAAACCTGCGATTCAACTTGATTTAAATGGAAATCTATTTCACAATAGATGTGCATGCCACATCATAAATCTTATTGTACAAGTAGGGGTAAAATATATTAGAGATGATTTAGAAATCATTAAATGGGTTGTAGGATACATTTTTTCTTCTCCCTCGCGAAGACAATGGTGGAGGGATATATGTGTAATTTGAGTCTAAGACCAAAGAAAATATCACAAGATGTAAAGCATAGACAGAATTTTACCTATAAAATGTTAAAAGAATCTTGTGTCTATAAAATGGCACTAAATCAATATTGTCAACTTTATTTGGAGCATGAAAATATTTTTATAAGTGATGATAGTTGGACCCTTCTTGAGATAATAAGAGATTTTTTAGAAGTTTTTCATGATGCAACATTGTTTTTTTCCGGGGTATATTATCCCAGATAATATCAAGCTTTGGCCCATTTTTATGAAATAAGTCGTACTTTTAAGAAGTAGAGAGATTTTCCAATTTTTCAACTTATGTGTCTACAAATGGAGGCAAAGTTTTCACAATATTGGAGAATAGCTCCTTTAACATTTTGTATAGTTGCTGCATGAGACCCTAGATTGAAATTAAAAGGTGTAGAAACCCTTCTTGATGAAATAAACTCTAACATGAATACAACTAATATAAATGACATGTTTACAGTTAAGACACAATTAGAAACACTTTATTTGGATTATGCTACCCGATTAGGTAGTTCCATAGCACCCACGGTCCCAACAGGCCCTCCCCAAGTACATAAAGGAAAAAAGAAGGTTATTTGGAGTATTATGAGGAAATCTTACGAAAGCAACTCCTCTTCTTCCGGAGGATCCTCTTACAACTTTAATGAATTAACAATGTACGTGGGGAGCGATCATGTTTCAATTTCGAATGAAGAAGATGATTTTGATCTTTTGGCATGGTGGAAATCATTCGAAACTAAGTTTCATGTGCTTTCCGCTATAGCCGTGATTAGGCATGAAAATCTGGGTCGTGCCGGCACAGGGCCCAGTAGTGCCCAGGCCGGGTTGGCACGGCTCATGATTAATATGTGGGCGGTGCCGTGCCGGACCCAACTCTTTAAGGTCGGCCCAGCCCAGCCCAAGGCACGGCTCTAGTCATGCTGTGCTGCCCGACTAGAGCCGTGTCGGCCCTGGGCTGTGCAGTCCTTGGGCAGCCCACAGATCCCACGCCCCTTTTTTTTTTTTTTTTTTTAATTTTTTTGAGTCTTAGAGACTTAGACTCTTGGTCTTGGACCAATTTCATTAAAATAAATAAATTAAGATAAATAAATAAGTAGAATAACACTAGTGATGTTTTGAAAAAATACATCAAATAAATTGTATTTCCTTGAAATTTAAGTTATAAAAGTTCAAAAAAATTACAAGTTTGAACTTGGATCAATATATATATAATAAAATTCAAACCTTCTGATAAATGAAAAAGAATTACAACTTTAGAAACCTATGATACATTCTAAAAAATAAATTACAACTTTGAAAACCTATGATACATTCTAAAAAATAAATTACAAGTTGAAAGCCTATTATACATTCTAAAAAAAATTATACTATGATATATATAACGCCGCTAGCTCGTCTTCTATCTCAAACTCATCATCGATGTGTTGTTCCCTATCCTGTGCTTGATACCAATCCCGTAAGCACATGCAGGTCTCAACGGTTTCTTCTTAAGCATAGTCCTCCTGGTTTCAATAAGGTGCCCACTTGCACTAAATGCCTGCTCTGATACAACTGTAGACGTTGGTATTGTTTGTATATCACAGGCTATGGCGGAAAGCACATGAAATTAGTTTCGAACAATTTCCACCATGCCAAAAGATCAAAATCATCTTCTTCATCCGAAATTGAAACATGATCACTCCCCACGTACATTGTTAATTCATTAAAGTTGTAAGAGGATCCTCCGGAAGAAGAGGAGTTACTGTCGTAAGATTTCCTCATAATACTCCAAATAGCCTTCTTTTTTCCTTTATGTACTTGGGGAGGGCCTGTTGGGACCGTGGGTGCTATGGAACTACCTAATCGGGTAGCATAATCCAAATAAAGTGTTTATAATTGTGTCTTAATTGTAAACATGCCATTTATATTAGTTGTATTCATGTTAGAGTTTATTTCATCAAGAAGGGTTTCTACACCTTTTAATTTCAATCTAGGGTCTAATGCAGCAACTATACAAAATGTTAAAGGAGCTATTCTCCAATATTGTGAAAACTTTGCCTCCATTTGTAAACACATAAGTTGGAAAATTTCTTACTTTTTAAAAGTACGACTTATTTCATAAAAATGGGCCAAAGCTTGATATTATCTGGGATAATATACCCCAGAAAAAAACAATGTTGCATCATGAAAAACTTCTAAAAAATCTCTTATTATCTCAAGAAGGGTCCATCTATCATCACTTATAAAAATATTTCATGCTCCAAATAAAGTTGACAATATTGATTTAGTGCCATTTTATAGGCACAAGATTCTTTTAACATTTTATAGGTAAAATTCTATCTATACTTTACATCTTGTGATGTTTTCTTTGGTCTTAGACCCAAATTACACATATATCCCTCCACCATTGTCTTCGCGAGGGAGAAGAAAAAATGTATCCTACAACCCATTTAATGATTTCTAAATCATCTCTAATAGATTTTACCCCTACTTGTACGATAAGATTTATGATGTGGCATGCACATCTATTGTAAAATAGATCTCCATTTAAATCAAGTTGAATCGCAGGTTTTAGTAAATCTGTTGCGACATTGTTAGTGCTTGCATTATCTAAAGTTATAGAAATTATTTTATTTTCAATTTTAAATTCTCTAAGTTTTTCAATGATGGTGGACCCTATCCTAGCACTAGTGTGTGGAACTCTAATAAAGAAAACGACATCATTCTTTTTTTTGCATCACCCAATCACTATCAATATAATGTGCTGTGATTGCAATGTACCCCAGATTTTGTTTAGAAGTCCATAAATCTAAAATTAAAGCCACGTTTCCAGGTAGATTTTCAAAAACCTGTTTTAAATTCTCTTTTTCTTTCAAAAAAGTTTTTATTGCATCATTTCTAGCAGTAACTCTAGATCTTTTCTGCCATGAAGGAACAAAAGCAGACCTCAAAAATCTTTCAAATGATCGGTCTTCGGCAAGTATAAATGGTAATTGGTGAACTACTATAGACTTAATAAGTTGATATCTAGGATTAGTAGGGTCATAGTTGAAAACTCCATAAACCACCAGAGATGAATCTGTTTGAGAAAGTTGTGTTTGAACCATCCCACCTCTTTCCCCATCGTTAGCGGTATTCGTGTGTTTGCGCAAACACTTTTTCATGTGTCTATTAAGATGGCCAGTGCCGCTTGATGATTTGCCACTGAGGAGATCTTTGCAAAATTTATATTGTGCCTTTTCCTCTGTTCCTCCCGTGGGACTTGGGACAGTAACTTTAACAAAATAAGACCATACAGGAGAAGTCAATCTTCATTTTCTCTTCTTTTTAGTTGTAGAAACCGAAAATGCAGGATTTTTGGGACTATTACTATCTATTTCTATGCCCTGACTTTGATCTAAATGAATAAATCCAGGATCTTCCTTATTTAGAGAGAAATCAAGGTTGAAAGGTTGTTATGGTCCAGCCATTTTTCTAAATAAAAGATATTTTTTTTAATAAATAATTATGTATAATGTGTAGAAGAAGATGAGACTTAATATATAATATTACTATGTATATTATTACTAAATAAAACTCAAAATTAAAGATAATAAATACCTTTATGAGATAAGTCCTTCTTAGTTGATTCCTCGACTTTAGAGAAGTCACACTCACTCTTTACTTCTTAGAAAACTTTGTAGAGAGCTTAGACTTTAGATTGAGACTTAAGAGAGATTAGAGCCTTAGAACTTTAGAGGGACCATGAGAAATGAGAGGAATGAGGGCTATTTATAGAATTCCTAAGTGATAAAATAACATAAAATACCCCTCATATGACCGTTTTATAGCAGTTGGAGGGGTATAATGGTAAAAAATGATCAAAAGACACTAACACCCCCCGCCCCCATTTGACCATTTGTAGCTATTGGGGGGGTTAAAAAGGTAAAAAAAACCACATTTTACCTTTTTTTGAGAGGGGGGTGGGTTTTTCAAAAAACTAGCCGTTGGGGGCCTTCCACGGGCCGTGCCTGGGTCGTGCCTCGTGCCAGGTTGGGCCCCCTGCGGGCTTGGGGCATTGGCCCAACACGGCATGGATTTTCATCGTGTCGTACCAAGCCAAGCCTCAGGCCTGGCAGCCTTGGCCCAGTGTAGACTGCCGTGCCGAGCCGGGCCGGGCCGACCCGTTGACCAAGTCAACGGGCCCAGGCACGATTTTTCCGTGTCGAGCCCAAGCTGGGCTTGGACCACCCGCCCAAGTTTTTTTAGTGCAAGTGGGCGCCTTATTGAACCCAAGAGGACTATGCTTACAGAAAAAACCGTTGAGACCTGCATGTGCTTACGGGATTGGTATCAAGCACAGGATAGGGAACAACACATCGATGATGAGTTTGAGATAGAAGACGAGCTAGCGGCGTTATATATATCATAGTATAGTTTTTTTTAGAATGTATAATAGGCTTTTAAGTTGTAATTTATTTTTTAGAATGTATCATAGGTTTTCAAAGTTGTAATTTATTTTTTAGAATGTATCATAGGTTTTCAAAGTTGTATTTTATTTTTTAGAATGTATCATAGGTTTCTAAAGTTGTAATTCTTTTTCCATTTATCAGAAGGTTTGAATTTCATTATATATATATATTGATCCAAGTTCAAACTTGTAATTTTTTTTGAACTTTTGTAACTTAAATTTCAAGGAAATACAATTTATTTGATGTATTTTTTCAAAACATCATTAGTGTTATTCTACTTATTTATTTCTCTTAATTTCTTTATTTTAATGAAATTGGTCCAAGACCGAGAGTCTTAAGTCTCTAAGAGTTAAAAAAATAAAAAAAAATAAAAAAAGGGTGTGGGATCTATGGGCCGCCCATGGGCTGCACGACCCTGGCCCGACTTGGGCCCGGCACAAATAGAGTCGTGCCTTGCGCCGGGCTGGGCTGACCCGAAAGAGTTGAGCCCGGCACGGCACGGCACGGCCCGCATATTAATCATGGGCCGTGCCGGCCCGGCCCTGGCACGACTGGGCCCAATCTTCAGCACGGCCCAGATTTTCATGCCCAAGTCCATTTATATCAATGAATACTTGACCAATCCAGTTTAATTCAGGGTGTCCTCCATGTGTAGATAGTTTAGATGGATTATAGAGTAGACGCCACCATGTTACCCGCATTGTATTATGGTGAGGGACGTATGCATGAGAATATTTTTCTTTATATATATATTTGTGTGTGTATTTATAATGTTTCTCGACCATCTTAACATGGAGGCCATATGTAATGGTTGTTTTTGTTTTGAAAGTGAAGCTCTAAAGATGCATTCGTCATTTTTATAGGTGCTCTTAGAGGAATTCTTGACTAGAAATTGGTTTGTAATTCGACAATCGTTGGATTATTAAAGGTTTTTCTATTTCCAATTAATTCTTCGTTTATAATTTCATGTATAGGTTATACCGGGGGAAAGCTTGACTTCCCAACATAGGTTGTTGATCATAGATGTGCAACTACAAAGGTGGACTAGAAAAAAGAAGTTGTATAGATGCTCAAGGACTAAATGGTGGAACTTGAGAGGTGATAAGCAACTAGCATTAAGGGAAAAAGTACTAGAGGAAGACGTTTGGGCGGTAAATGAGAGTGCAAATAATATGTGGGATAAGGTAGCAGAGTGTATTAGGAGGGTAGGGATAGAAGTCTTAGGAGAATCCAAAAGGGGTGCTTCAGCACAGAAAGAGGCATGGTGGTGGAGCGAGGCCGTCCAAGACAAGATAAGAGTTAAAAGAGAGTGCTTTAAAACTTGGCAAAATGATCGAAATGAAGCGAACTTGGAGAGGTATAAAGAAGCAAAAAGATAAACAAAAAAGGCAGTTAGTGAAGCAAAGGCAAAGGCTTTTGAGGAGCTATATAGGCGACTCGACACTAAGGAAGGCGAAAGAGAGATATTCAAGCTTGCCAAAGCCAGAGATAGGCGGACCAAGGACTTAAACCAAGTTAAATGCATTAAGGATGAGGATGAAAAGGTATTAGTAAAGGATGAGGAGATAAAGGAGCGTTGGAAGAGCTACTTCTACAAGTTATTTAACGATAGCAGCAATAGTGACATACAATTGGGGCAACTTACCATTTCTAGGGAAGAATCGAATCATATGTTCTATAGGAGAATCAGTTGGGAAGAAGTTAAAGAAGTATTGAAAAGGATGAAGAATGGGAAAGCGGTTGGACCAGATGGTATCCCTATTGAGGTTTGGAGGTGCTTGGGGGAGGATGGCATAAGTTGGTTGGCAAAGCTTTTTAATGCAGTGCTAAAGAGCAAGAGAATGCCTGATGCATGGAGGAAAAGTATTCTTATACCCATATACAAGAACAAAGGAGATATTCAAAACTGTGCGAACTACCGGGGGATTAAATTGATGAGTCATACAATGAAATTATGGGAGAGAGTTATTGAGAGAAGACTAAGAAGAACAACAAACATTTCAGATAATCAATTTGGTTTCATGCCTGGGAGATCAACCATGGAGGCTATCTTTCTCCTGAGAAGGTTAATGGAGCAGTATAGAGAAGGTCAGAGAGATTTACATGTGGTGTTTATTGACTTAGAGAAGGCCTATGACCGAGTTCTTAGGGAGATTCTATGGAGAGTACTGGAAAAGAAAAGAGAGCGTGTCACATATATTGAGGCGATAAAGGATATGTATAATAGAGCCGTGACATCTATAAGAACGACTGGCGGAGAGACTAAAGAGTTTCCTATCACGATTGGTCTACACCAAGGCTCAGCGTTAAGCCCGTAATTGTTTGCCCTCGTTATGGATGAGATTACAAGACATATTCAGGATGAGGTGCCGTGGTGTATGCTATTTGCAGATGACATTGTTTAAGTGGATGAGACGAGAGAAGGAGTGAATGCTAAGCTAGAATTGTGGAGGAAAACGTTAGAGACAAAAGGGTTTAGGCTAAGTCGATGCAAGACGGAATATATGGAATGTAAGTTTAGTCAAAGTAGGACACCTGGTAACTTAGAAGTAAGTTTGGGCACACAAAAGATTGTAGAGAAAGAAAACTTTAGGTACCTTGGATCTATGGTGCAACAGGATGGAGAGATTGATACTGATGTAAGTCACAGGATTCAGGCCGGGTGGACCAAATGGAGGAGTGCTTCGGGGGTCTTGTGTGATCGGAAAGTCCCCCTCAAGGTTAAAGGAAAGTATTATAAGGTGGCAGTACGTCCAGCGTTGTTATATGGATCAGAGTGTTGGGCAGTAAAGCATAATCATGTTAAGAAGATGGAAGTTGCGGAGATGAGAATGCTAAGATGGATGTGCAGGATCACAAGGAGAGATAGGATTAGGAACGAGGAGATTAGGGGCAAAGTAGGAATAGCACCGATTAAAGATAAAATGAGAGAAAATCGACTGAGATGGTTCGGCCATGTTAGAAGGCGCCCAACGGAGGCACCTGTTAAAAGGTGTGAAAGCATAGAGATTGCCCGGAGTAGGAGAGGGAAAGGGAGACCCAAGAGAAGTTGGAAAGAAACTATTAAACATGACCTTGCATACATGGATCAAACGGAGGACATGGCCCTAAACAGATTTGATTGGCGTTGTCAAATCCATATAGCCGACCCCACCTAGTGGGAAAATGCTTGGTTTGGTTTGGTTTATAATTTCATGTGTAATGAAAAGAAAAGTTTAATGCTATTGTGTTTCGAGTTTGTGTGCGATTTAATTTGGTGATCTAGGCTTTTCCTAAGGAGCTCTAGCTGTTACTTAAGTCTTGTGTTTGGTTGGGGACCCATGGTTTTTTCCACAAGCTTGCATTTTGGTGAGATATATATCTTCCATGTTCCCGAATTTGTAGATGATCTTGGGTTTCGTATTCTTGCATTTTGATGGTAGTCTTTTGCATTGGAACAGTAATGTGAGAGTTATGTCACAAGCGAGCGTTTTTATTCACTTCTTTTCCTACCCTGATCTCATGCTGTGGATTTTCTCTTAATTCTTGACTAGAAAGGAGCGGTGCAGTCTGTGATATTGATGATTGAGCTTGGAGTATAATTGGATGAGCATCTTATTTGAGCAATTCTATATGCAATTAAATGTTGAGTTTCCATTAGTGTGGCTATCCTATAGCAGCAAGTTTGCAAGGTTTTTAATTTACTTATTTAGTTTTGCTAAAATTTAAACAAGGTATAATAAAACTTTTGGCTTATTTTCAAAAATGTACATGAAGATTTGAATATTTCATTAAGGTATAAAAGTTTTCCATGATTACAACTGTTTTTCTTAGTTAGGTCTGAGTTAACCGCCCTAATTGATTTTTAATTTCTTGAGTTGAACTCAAATTTCAATCTTTTCTTTGAATTCTGCAATGGCGACATAAACATCTGGAGTACCCTCGGCCTCTTTTTGATCAATGCACAACACTTCTTTTCCTGATGCTCTTAACTCATTATATTAACTGTTATAGAGTACGCATATCCTTTTGTTGGTCAAAAGCCTTGGCTTCTTTGATTAAGTAAAAAAGGATGCCCTTAGAACCATAATTAGGTATGATTGAAGTAAGAAAATTGAAAACCCTGAATATGAGTAATGGGAGAAGAATGATCAATTTCTTAAAACATGCTTGGCCAAGACAAAGAAGCCCCGTCTTTAGTTATTGGTCATAATACATCAAGCAAGTTAGGAATGCTCTAGCAGATATATTCATTTGTAGTTTGCAGATGTTCTCAATGACTTTAAAGACCAAAAGGGTGGTTTCAAGATAAGCTTTTCATTGGACATAAAAGGGAATGTTGAGCGGTTTCAAGATAAGCTTTTCATTGGACATAAAAGGGAATGTTGAGCTTGTATGAAGCTTCACACCTTGCCTTTCAAGGGGAGACTATCTTGGATGAGGCAAGAGCTTTCACAAGCACACATCTCATGAATATGGAGGAGAACATAGACAGAATCCTTAATAATAAAAAAGAACAGGCTTCAGATACTGTCTCTTGAGTTTCAGATGGGTTCTTAAGCCAATGGAGCAACTTCCTGAATATATGAAGACTTGTTTCTTAGCTTTATACCTTTAAACAAAAGCATTAATGAAATAGGTTATGAAATTCTGAAAGAGGGGCGCAATGTCATACCATACCTTAGAAATGCAGTATTTTATCATATCATTCTGTCCATCATCAACATCCAGTCTTGGTAGTAGATGTAATTTGATTGAGGTAGGGCCTTTCTACAAACTCAGTAAAAAATTTAATATTCTGACTCGGTTGAGTGGGTCAAAAAACAGTTCACTCATGACGACTGTATCAGCTAGGATTGTAAAAGAGGCAAGATGATCAAGTTTGGCCAGGCTTGACCTCAAAGTGGGTATTTTCGATGCACGAAGTTAGAAAATCTCTTTTGACCTCAAGGTTGGCTCGAAATGAATTGATCTTGAGATGTGCTATATATGTGATGATTTCAGATTGGATTTGGATTAGGATTATCTTATATATATATATATACTATTTAAGTAGTTTTTCCATTCCTAATTTGATTAGGATTATACTATGCAATTTCATTTTCTAGTTAAGGTTAACCATCTTTGCTGTATTCTGTAAATAGCCTTTGGCTATTCTTGGTAAAACCACAGAGAATTTGACGAGATGCAGTCCATAAATTTCTATAGAGCTTGAGTTAGAAAGTCTAGCAACCTCAATTAACAAGCCCATTAATCAAATGGACCAAACACACCTCCAACACTGACCATGTCAAGCCCATTAACAAGTTGAGCTCAAACTCAAGCAAAGCCTATGGCTGAGCCAAACAATGCCTATTTTGAGCTCAGATTGTTGGACAATTGAGTTGAGCCCTGTCTGGCTCAACAAGTTCAGAAGCACAGCCCAATCACAAGCTACCAAGCTACACAAGGTAGCCTAGTTTGTGTACAAGTAATGTTGCAAATATCATTATTGAGAAAATGTCAGGAGACATTCAAGATAAATTCAAATAAAGTATCATTAAGAGACTTAGCTTATGTACAACTAATGTTGCAAATATCATTATTGAGAGAATGTCAGGAGACATTCAAGATAAATTCAAGTCAGGATAAGAGAAAATTATTGAGAGAAAAATAACAAATAACTTTAAACCATAAAAAAAACAAAATTAACTGTATAAAAATGATCTTAAAACAAATGAAAAAAGGAAAAATAAAAGACCATGAGAAGAAACTATTTCAGTAAAGTATAATTTTACTTTCAAAGAAGAAAGTCAAATTAAATTGTCACTTGGTTGAGTGTAGAACATTGCCATAAAAATCTGACGAGAATTTTTTTTTTCTTAGTTGCAAAGGATTGAATTATAAATAGCGAAGGGCTAAAATTAAACAACCCACCCCCCCCAAAAAAAAAAAAGGAATACAAGCCAGGTCCAATCTAAGGAGAACTAAAAACAAAAAAGAGCAACCCAAGAAGATCCGGAATGAAAAATAGAACAAGGGATCACAAAAGCTTTTTCAATAGGCAATAGAAGATGGGGCTGCAAATGGGCTTGGACAGCTTCCTCCGAATTATCATAGTATTATCTTTAAAATTTAGAAGAGAGATCTCAAGAGTTGGCTTAGCTTCCCCGTGCACTAAAAGATTTCTTGCCTTCCAAATGACCAAAAATAGATGATATATAGCATAAAGGGAATTTTCAAATAAGGCCTTAAGTTTTTGTCTCATTTCGAAAAAAGAAACAAGTTTCAAAATAAACGCACAACAGATCTCCGTGAAGACGAAGACATGTATTTTACAACTGTGCGGGTCGATTGCAGTCCACGTCAGACGGTTCCTCTAGACACTGGGAGTGGTTCCTTGCAAACTTGTTCATATCGTTGGGAGAGCCGACCAACTTGACTATTATTTCATACCGAGCGCTGTGACAGCTGGGAGTGGTTCCTTGCAAACTTATTCATATCATTGGGAGAGCCGACCAACTTGACTATTGTTTCAGACAGTCAGAAGGGCCTCATTCAAGCACTAAAGAACACCATACCATCCGCAATGCACTATTATTGTTGTCGTCACATTGCTGAAACATCAAGGCTGCTTTCAGTGATGAAATTCTGGTGTTCAGCAAAGTCATATAGGCCTTATGAGTATGAGGCTTACATGACAGATATACGTGCAATAAGGCAAGAAGCGTTCAACTACATTGAGGCAATTGGGCGGCAATGTTGGGCGAATGCATATGTAGAAGGCCGTCGGTATGACATGCTAACGAGCAACGCGGCCGAGTGCACTAACAGCCTCTTAAGAGACACAAGAGTCCTGCCCATTATAAAGCAGGTAGAAGAAATACATGCCAAGTTAATGGAGTTCTATCAGAAGCGACACCTCTGTCTCAAAGCTTAACAACTCGTCTAACTCCATATGCAGAGAATCTTCTGAGCCAAGAAATGGAGGAAGCTCGCCGAGTGCATGTTCGAATAGCTGGTCGTTGAATTTCAGGTTCAATCTGCGGAGTACGTGGATGTTGTTGACCTCGAACGGAAAACCTGCACATGTCAGAAATGGGAGATATTAAGCATCCCGTGTTGTCACGCATTGGCTTCAATGAAGGTAAGAAATTATGATCCATACGCATTATGCGAGCATTGGTATTTGTCAAGCACGTACTATAGGTTGTACAGTGAAATCCTGCATGCTACTCTCGACATCAAGCAATGGGAGCACACATGTGACGTCAGGGTTCTTCCACCGAGATTAGGACGGTAGACGAGCCAATCATACTGTGGTCAACTTTTGAAATCTTCGAAAGGAACTTCTTGTTTTACCTAGAATAAGGTTGCCAAATGAACTGCAAGTGACATCAATAAGGAATTATCACTACAATTTCGAATGCGAATTTATGCAAACTGTTTTACAATGATTACCCCATCAGGTTTCAGCTTGTTTGATTTCCTTTTTACCTCCTTCATTGTGGAGAGGGCTGGTGTTTCAGGTTGTCTCTTTTGCCACGTCTTAAAGAGTGGGAACTGAATGTCCCCATTCCAACTATCTTTTGGTTTAGGACACTTTCCAATCAACATATGTAAGCCCATAGCTGGACCATATCATAAAAGATAATGGGTTACGTACAATGTAATAAACTAGGCAAATTATATTAGTAATGGATAACAATCACTTGTAATAGCTGTAGAGGCCCGGTTGGTGTCCTCAATTGGTGACCTTCATCCTCTCCCTGTCAATCATCCTTCTCTTCTCCATCGATCTTCTTCTCCACATTCCAACGGGATGCATTGGTCAACATCCTGTAGAGATTGGCCAGACAAGCCGGTGCCCATGCGTAAGGTTTAAACTCTTTGAATAGCTCAAGTAGGTAAGCCGGTCCACGGGCACCAGAAGTCTGCATAACAATTTGACCGGAGACCAAGAAGAATAGGTAGGCCCGTGTTGCATGGATCTCCAACTCTTTGTAGTGTTTGTCCTTCTTCTTCTTCTCCTGTTCTGTAGCCTTGAAGTTGTCTTCAAGCCACTTAAATTTCACTGTTATGCCCACATAATCTTCTTCTTTGGGGTAATTCCAAGGAACTCCTCACACACTGGCGCTACAAACTTCCCCGAGAAAGCACGTCCAGCCACCAACAGCCCATCTATAAGTAGGCCGTATATGTATGCAACGTCTTCTAATCCATAAGACCGGGACTTAATCTTCTAATCCCGAGAAAGACATTGGACGAAGTTAAGGCCCCCTGTCTGAGATCGGTGGATCCATCAAACCAGGACTTAATCTTCTAATCCCGAGGAAGACATTGAACGAAATTAACGCCCCCTATCTCAGTTTTCCAAATCTTTATAAGTGGCTGAGATCGGTGATCGTTTGGCTATAAGACCGGGACTTAACAATATGCTTCCGAGGGAACCGCTTCATTAAAAGACCTTGTAGTTAGCTTCGGACTCATACCCTGGGGTGCGACCTTGCTGCTAGAGGTAAGTCTTTATAATCGAACTGGGGCTATATTGCCAATTTTGATAACTCGGGGGGTTCGGCGGAGCCTAAAGGTAGATCAAGTTCCGCGACTTAACAGCTGATTCCGTTCTTGATCCAAGGGGGGTCAGGGAGTTGGTCCAATGACCGAACTCGAGGAGGCTGGTCCTGCGACCAGAGCCTTGAGAGTTGGTCCAACGATCGAACTCAACGAGGCTGGTCCAGCGACCGGGGCCTTGGGAGTTGGTCCAACGACCAAATTCGAGGAGGCTGGTCCTGGGACCGAAGCCCTGGGAGTTGGTCCAACGACCGAACTGAAGGAGGCTGGTCCCGCGGCCGAAGCCTTGGGAGTTGGTCCAACGACCGAACTCAAGGAGGCTGGTTCCGTGGCCGGAGCCTTGGGAGTTGGTCCAACGACCGAACTCGAGGAGGCTGATCCTGGGACCGGAGCCTTGGGAGTTGGTCCAACGACCAAACTTGAGGAGGCTGGTCCTGGGACCGGAGCCTTGATTCACAACTTGAAAGAGACAAAACACACGTCTTCCATAAGATCCTTCTTTCATTGACTTATCATTTGAGTACATTTAGAAGTAGTATTTCTTGAGGTGCGCGGCATTCCACGGTCGTGGCAATTCTTTGCCATCCATGCTCTCAAGTCTATAAGCCGACCTCTCGGATGCCAAGACCACCTTAAAAGGCCCGAGCCAGTTTGGTGCGAGCTTACCTTCGTTAGGATCTTTGTCTGCTGGAAGTGCTCTCTTTAAGACCAGTTCCCCGATCGAGAACTTTCTTTCTTTGACCCTCTGATTGTATCCCCTAGATAATTGCTACTGATAGGAAGCCAGACGGACAGATGCTGCTTCCCTCCGCTCCTCGGCCAAGTCGAGCTCTTTGGCCAGATTTACTTCATTTTGCCCCTGGTCGAAGAGATCCGATCTCAAGGTCGGAAGGCCGACCTCAAGAGGGATCACAACTTCCATCACGTAGGCTAGGGAGAAAGGGGTTGCCGAAGTGGATCGTCTCTGGGTAGTCCTGTACGCCCAAAGGACACTTGGTAATTCTTTTACCCATCTGCCTTTAGCTCTGTCGAGTCTCCTCTTGAGTCCGTCCAGTACCACCTTATTTGAGATCTCCGCTTGTCCGTTGCTCTGTGGGTAGGCCGGGGTTGCATAAAGGTTCCTAATACCGAGCTCTTAGCAGAAGTTTTTAAAGAAGTTGGAGTCGAACTGGGTCCCGTTGTCCGAGACCAGAGTTCGGGGTGCCCCAAATCTTGTGACAATGTTCTTCCATACGAAATTCTTTGTATCTCGCTCGGTGATGGAGGATAATGCTTCTGCCTCTATCCATTTGGTGAAATAATCAGTGGCCACTATCAGCCACCTCTTGTTTCCTGGAGTCCGGTGAAGCGGTCCCACGATGTCTAGCCTCCACTGAGCGAAGGGCCATGGGCTGGAGAGAGGACTCTAGTCCTGCGCCGGTTGGTGCAGAGAGTGGGAGAACTTCTGACATTTTTCACATTTCCTGGCGTAGAGCTGGGCATCCTTCTGCATGTAAGGCCACCGGTAACCTCTGTATGCCAGTGATCTCCCTCCGATGTGGCTTCCGCAGATCCCTTCGTGAATTTCAAAAAGGAAGTCTTCAACCTTGCTTGGGTGGACACATTGGAGATATGGTCCCGTGAAGGACTTTCTATAGAGCTTCCCATCTGGGGATAGCAAAAAATGAGCCGCTTTCATTCTGACTTTGTGGGCTCCGTTCTTGTCTTCAGGGAGTTTATCTTCTTTTAAGAATGCTATGATCGGATCCATCAAACTTGGACCGAGATCGACGCACAGGACTTGCCGAGGTGGAAGGAGTTCTATACTTAGTTTTTTCAACGTCTCCACGTCAACTGTCCTTTATCCTGCTTCTACGGCAGAGGCTAAGTTGGCGAGGGCATCTGCATGGCAGTTGGACTCTCTGCCGATCTACTTGACTTCTGCTTTCTCAAACTGGGAGAGGAGCTGCTTTGTGTGGGCTAAGTAGGCTGCCATCATTTTGTCACGGGCTTGATAGTCTCCGCTTAGCTGGTTCGTCAACAACTGGGAGTCGCTAAAGACTACTAGCCGACGTGCCCCCAGGATTTTTGCGCTACCGAGACCCGCAATCAGTGCCTCGTACTCCGCTTCATTGTTGGAGGCTTTAAAATCAAGGGTTAGGGCTTGCTCAATGACTAGGCCTTCTGGAGATTGGAGGACTATGCATGTGCCAGCCCTTCTGGATGTCGAGGATCCATCGACGAAGACCTTCCAGGCCGACTCAAGGAATTGTCTCCAAGATCGGTCTTCCTCGGTCTCGGCTGCCTCATTGCCCATATCGCCCCCCAGTTCGGTATCGAACAAGGTCGGTGCCGAACTAGGAGAGGTGAACTCAACGATGAAATCTGCCAGAATTTATACTTTGAGCGCCGTCCTGGGTTGATATTGGATATCGAATTGCCCCAGTTCGATTCCTATTTGGAGATTCTTCCGGAAAAGTCCGCCTTTCGAAAAAGGGACTTGAGCGGGTGCTCTGTGACAACCACCACTGTGTATGTCTGGAAATAATGGGAGAGCTTGTGAGAGGCTCAGTGCCAACGCAAGTTTCTCGAGTGGAAGGTATCTGGTCTCGGCATCGAGCAGGATTTTGCTCATGTAGTAAATGGGTTGCTGCTGCTTGTCGTTCTCTCTGACTAATACCAAGCTCACTGCGTGGTCCAAGCTCGCTGCGTGGTAGAGATAAAGGTCACCTTGTGTTGGAGTGGATAACAATGGTGGCGAGGAAAGGTATTCCTTGAGCTTCTCCAGCGCTTGATCACACTCAGGGGTCCACTGAAATTTGGAGCTCTTTTTCAGGAGTTGAAAGAAGGGGCAACATTTGTCCGAAGCTCGGTTGATGAAGCGATTGAGCGCAGCGGCCATCCTTGTGAGTCTCTGGACCTGCTTTGCCGAGGTCGGGCACTGAATCGCCTGGATTGCTGAAATCTGCTCTGGATTAGCTTCGATCCCTCTTCGGGTCACCAGGCTCCCTAAGAACTTGCCGGATCCAACGCCAAACGCACACTTGGAGGCATTCAACATAAGCTGGAACTTTCTGAGGATGGCGAATGTCTGGCGTAGGTCTGCCAAATGGTCCTGCGACTTTTTGGACTTGACAACCATGTCATCGATGTAGACCTCCACCGTCTTTCCGAGTTGTGCCTGAAACATCTTCGTGACCAGTCTTTGGTATGTCGCCCCAGCATTCTTCAACCCGAAGGGCATCACCTTGTAACAGTAGATGCCTCGAGGTGTTATGAACGCGGTTTTCTCCTCATCAGGCCGGGATCTGGTGGTAACCTCGGTAGGCGTCGAGAAAACTCATCCTATCATGTCTCGCAATGGCGTCGATCATCTGGTCGATCTTCGGGAGCGGGAAGCTGTCCTTGGGGCAGGCTTTATTAAGGTCGGTGAAGTCCACGCAGACCCTCCATTTGCCGCTCTTTTTCTTGACCACCACTGTGTTGGCGGCCACTTCGGATAATACACTTCGCGGATTGCTCTGGCTTCGAGGAGCTTGTCTACTTCTTCGACGACTGCTTCTGTCTATGGGACCCCTGTTCTGCGGGCTTTTTGCACTATGGGCTTGTGTCCGGGGTCCACGTTTAGTTTGTGGCACATGACTTCAGGGTCGATCCCAGGCATCTCGTATGGAGTCCAGACGAAGACGTCCTTATTCTACAGTAAGAAGTCGAGCAGCTCGGACCTCTCGTTGTCGGGGAGCTGGCTTCCCAATAGGAAATATCGCTCGGGGTCATTGGAATTGATCCTGACCTCGGTGAGTTCTTCTATGCTCTTCTGCTCTGCCGATCGACCGACATCCTCGAGTTCGGCCTCAAGCTCGGCCATATGCACTTGTTGCGGCTTTGTTTCGCCAGGTACTACGGCCGTGAGGCACTGTCTGGCCATCTGCTGATCTCCCCGTATGGTTACTATCTCGGTCACCCCTCCAGCCTTCTCCAGTGGGAACTTGAGCTTTTGGTGAAAGGTGGAAGGTACTACCTCCATGGCATGCAGCCATGTACGCCCCATTATTACATTGTAAGGAGACGCTGCGTCCACATCCATAAAGTCAGCCATCTTTGTGGCACCTCTTATTCGGACTTCGAGCGAGACCTTTCCCTTGGGATACACCGGCTTGGCGCTGAAGCCTACTAAGGGGACGCGGGCTTCCTGCAGATCGGACTCCGTCAGGGACGCGGGATTCCTGCAGATCGGACTCCATCAGGCCGAGTTGCTTAAAACACCTAAAGTAGAGGATCCGGATGAACTCCCTGGGTCTACAAGGATGCGCTTCACAGTGTAATTGTTCAGCCGCAGGGTGAGGATGAGTGCATCGTTGTGGGGGAGCTGGACCCCTCCTAGGTCCTCGTTCGAGAACCAGATCGGCAAAAAAAAGAGCGGCAAATGGAGGGTCTGCGTGGACTTCACCGACCTTAATAAAGCCTGCCCCAAGGACAGCTTCCCGCTCCCGAAGATCGACCAGATGATCGACGCCATTGCGCGACATGATAGGATGAGTTTTCTCGACGCCTACCGAGGTTACCACCAGATCCCGGCCTGATGAGGAGAAAACCGCGTTCATAACACCTCGAGGCATCTACTGTTACAAGGTGATGCCCTTCGGGTTGAAGAATGCTGGGGCGACATACCAAAGACTGGTCACGAAGATGTTTCAGGCACAGCTCGGAAAGACGGTGGAGGTCTACATCGATGACATGGTTGTCAAGTCCAAAAAGTCGCAGGACCATTTGGCAGACCTACGCCAGACATTCGCCATCCTCAGAAAGTTCCAGCTTATGTTGAATGCCTCCAAGTGTGCGTTTGGCGTTGGATCCGGCAAGTTCTTAGGGAGCCTGGTGACCCGAAGAGGGATCGAAGCTAATCCAGAGCAGATTTCAGCAATCCAGGCGATTCAGTGCCCGACCTCGGCAAAGCAGGTCCATAGACTCACAAGGATGGTCGCTGCGCTCAATCGCTTCATCAACCGAGCTTCGGACAAATGTTGCCCCTTCTTTCAACTCCTGAAAAAGAGCTCCAAATTTCAGTGGACCCCTGAGTGTGATCAAGCGCTGGAGAAGCTCAAGGAATACCTTTCCTCGCCACCATTGTTATCCACTCCAACACAAGGTGACCTCCTTTATCTCTACCACGCAGCGAGCTCGGACCACTCAGTGAGCTCGGTATTAGTCAGAGAGAACAGCAAGCAGCAGCAACCCATTTACTACACGAGCAAAATCCTGCTCGATGCCGAGACCAGATACCTTCCACTCGAGAAACTTGCGCTGGCACTCGTCAGTGCCTCTCGCAAGCTCTTCCACTATTTCCAGACATACACAGTGGTGGTTGTCACAGAGCACCCGCTCAAGTCCCTTTTTCGAAAGGCGGACTTTTCCGGAAGAATCTCCAAATGGGCCATCGAACTGGGGCAATTCGATATCCAATATCAACCCAGGACGACAATCAAAGCACAAGTTCTGGCAGATTTCATTGTTGAGTTCACCTCTCCTAGTTCGGCACCGACCTCGCTCGATACCGAACTGGGGGGCGATAAGGGCAATGAGGCAGCCGAGACCGAGGAAGACCGATCTTGAAGACAATTCCTTGAGTCGGCCTGGAAGGTCTTCGTCGACGGATCCTCGACATCTAGAAGGGCTGGCGCTGGCATAGTCCTCCAGTCTCCAGAAGGCCTAGTCATCGAGCAAGCCCTGACCCTTGATTTTAAAGCCTCCAACAATGAAGCGGCCTAGTCATCGAGCAAGCCCTGACCCTTGATTTTAAAGCCTCCAACAATGACGCGAAGTATGAGGCACGGATTGCGTGTCTCGGTAGCGCAAAAATCCTGGGGGCACGTCGGCTAGTTGTCTTTAGCGACTCCCAGTTGGTGACGAACCAGCTAAGCGGAGACTTATCAAGCCCATGACGAAAGGATGGCCGCCTACTTAGCCCACACAAAGCAGCTCCTCTCCCAGTTTAAGAAAGCAGAAGTCAAGCAAATCGGCAGAGAGTCCAACTGCCATGCTGATGCCCTCGCCAACTTAGCCTCTGCCGTAGAAGCAGGAAAAAGAAGGACAGTTGACGTGGAGACGTTGAAAAAACCAAGTATAGAGCTCCTTCCACCTCGGCAAGTCCTGTGCCTCGATCTCGGTCCCAGTTGGATGGATCCGATCATAGCATTCTTAAAAGAAGATAAACTCCCTGAAGACAAGAACGGAGCCCACAAAGTCAAAATGAAAGCGGCTCATTTTTTGCTATCCCCAGATGGGAAGCTCTATAGAAAGTCCTTCACGGGACCATATCTCCAATGTGTCCACCCAAGCAAGGTTGAAGACTTCCTTTTTGAAATTCACGAAGGGATATGTGGAAGCCACATCGGAGGGAGATCACTGGCTTACAAAGCCATCAGTCAAGGCTACTGGTGGCCCTACATGCAGAAGGATGCCCAGCTCTACGTCAGGAAATGTGAAAAATGTCAGAAGTTCTCCCAGTCTCTGCACCAACCAACGCAAGACTTGAGTCCTCTCTCCAGCCCATGGCCCTTCGCTTAGTGGGGGCTAGACATCGTGGGACCTCTTCACGAACTCTAGGAAACAAGAGGTGGCTGATAGTGGCCACTAATTATTTCACCAAATAAATAGAGGCAGAAGCATTATCCTCCATCACCGAGCGGGATATAAAGAATTTCGTATGGAAGAACATTGTCTCAAGATTTGGGGTACCCCAAACTCTGGTCTCGGACAACGGGACCCAGTTCGACTCCAACTTCTTTAAAAACTTCTGCCAAGAGCTCGGTATCAGGAACCTCTATGCAACCCCGGCCTACCCACAGAGCAACAGACAAGCGGAGATCTCAAATAAGGTGGTACTGGACGGACTCAAGAAGAGACTCGACAGAGCTAAAGGCAGATGGGTAGAAGAATTACCAAGTGTCCTTTGGGCGTACAAGACCACCCCGAGACGATCCACTTCGGCAACCCCTTTCTCCCTAGCCTACGTGATGGAAGCTGTGATCCCTCTTGAGGTCGGCCTTCCGACCTTGAGATCGGATCTCTTCGACCAGGGGCAAAATGAAGTAAATCTGGCCAAAGAGCTCGACTTGGCCGAGAAGCGGAGGGAAGCAGCATCTGTCCGTCTGGCTTCCTATCAGCAACAGTTATCTAGGGGATACAATCAGAGGGTCAAAGAAAGAAAGTTCTCGATGGGGGAACTGGTCTTAAAGAGAGCACTTCCAGCAGACAAAGATCCTAACGAAGGCAAGCTCGCACCAAACTGGCTCGGGCCTTTTAAGGTGGTCTCGGCATCCGGGAGGTCGGCTTATAGACTTGAGAGCATGGATGGCAAAGAATTGCCACGATCGTGGAATGCCGCGCACCTCAAGAAATACTACTTCTAAATGTACTCAAATGATAAGTCAATGAAAGAAGGATCTTATGGAAGACGTGTGTTTTGTCTCTTTCAAGTTGTGAATCAAGGCTCCAGTCCCAGGACCAGCCTCCTCGAGTTCTGTCGTTGTACCAACTCCCAAGGCTCCGGTCGCGGGACCAGCTTCCTTGAGTTCGGTCGTTGGACCAACTCCCAAGGCTCCGATCCGAGGACCAGCCTCCTTGAGTTCGGTCATTGGACCAACTCCCTGGCCCCCCTTGGATCAAGAACGGAATGAATTGTTAAGTCGCGGAACTCAGTCTACCTTTAGGCTCCGCCGAACCCCCCGAGTTATCAAAATTGGCAATACAGCCCCAGTTCGATTATAAAGACTTACCTCCAGCAGCAGGTCGCACCCCAGGGTATGAGTCTGAGCTAACTACAAGGTCTTTTAATGAAGCGGTTCCCTCGGAAGCATATTGTTAAGTCCTGATCTTATAGCCAGACGATCACCGATCTCAGCCACTTATAAAGATTTGGAGAACTAAGACAGGGGGCCTTAATTCCGTTCAATGTCTTCCTCGGGATTAGAAGATTAAGTCCCGGTTTGATGGATCCACCGATCTCAGCCACTTAAAGATTCGAAGAATTGATCAGAGGCAAGGGGCCTTAACTTCGTCCAATGTCTTCCTCCCGGTCTTGTGGATTCACCGATCTCAGCCACTTAAAAGATTCGGGGAATTGATCAGTGACAGGGGGCCTCAATTTCGTTCTGTGTCTTTTGCGGGATTAGGAGATTTGTTCATACACACGCCACTGTCAGAAAAAATGGAAAGACAACTGAAGAAGTAAAAGAAAAATTGTTTTTTTATTAATGGAGGAAAATAATTACATGGTTCTGTACACTCAGAAAAAAGAGGAAAATACATTATTTTTCAGGCGCCGCGGCTTTATTCACAGGAGGGACGGATGGAGCAGGGTTAGGAGCGCCTGGGGTCTTGAGCAGAGGAGGCTTGCGCCTGGTCACCTTCGGCAGGAGTCGGGGGCGGAGGAGTGGGGCCCGAGGCTTCAGGAGGGGCTTCCGGAGGGTTGGAGTCGAGCTCTGACTCTGGACTGGGTATGACAGATTGGAATTGGGGAAGGTTCGCAAATATGGGGTCATCCTTAGGGACCCCATACTCCCGAAGCGCTTCCCTGCAACCCATCTCATACAGCACAAGGCTCAAGTCCTTGATTTGAGCCACGTACTCCGCCGACGCCCAATCCACCCCTTTAGAAGCGTTGGCGGCTTAGGCTCGCAGAGTGGATTCGACTTCAGCCCGCTCCTTCCTAGAAGACTCGAGCTCGGCTTCTTTCCCAGCCATGTCAGTCTCTTTCTTTGCGAGCTCGGTCTCTAGTTCGTGCACCCTCTTTGCCTTAACCTCGGCCGCGCCTTTCAAGTGCTTATTTTCAGCTCGCAACTTGATGATCTCGGCCTTCGCCGTTTGTTGCTCCGCTGCGAGCTCGGCGATCTTCTCCTCCGCCTTCTTCAGCTCTCCCGCACTGGCTTCCAGGGCATCTCCCATCTTCTTCTTCTCGGCGTCCATCTCAATGACCCGTGAAGCCGTCCTCTCCAGTATTATTTGAAGCCTCTGCATGTTCTGCAAAAAAAAAGGGGGAAAGGGGGTCAGAATAAGCAACTAAGGCATAATGTTTAAATAGAGGAAGGAAGCTGAGAATCACCTGAAGCGACGCCCTCATCGTCGAGTAGATCAAGCTCAGCTGCCCGGCTTTATTGTGCTTCTCCATGTCCTTGGGGAGAGCGCAGGCCCTGGCAACTGTCGAGATCGTCGCAGCACAGGCCCCCATCCGGTCCTCCACATTCAATGGCTGGCCGGGGTTGACTTCGAAGTCAGGCCTGAAAGGGGGCGGTTTGACAAGCCGGAGCCGCTCCAGAAGTCTGCTCCTTCTCGCCCCCTACACGAGGCCTCTTCTCGGGAGGGGGCCTCTCACCCTCCTTCTCGGCCTCGACGACTCGTGGCCGAGTTTCCTTGGGCAGCTCCTCCGACCTCCCTCTCTTCTCCTGTTAGGGGCCTCGTGCACCTTTGTCTTTTGCGGAGGAGGAGGCCCTTGCTGTGCCTGAGGGACCAGAGGAGGCGCTGGCCGAGGAGCCCTGGGCGGCAGCAGACCCGCTGGGGGCACGCCTTGCAGCGGGAAGGGCCCAGCCTTTGAGGACGAAGGCTCCTAGGTCTTTCAAAGGAGGACGCTGCCCGTCCATTTCTTCTTCTTGGTCTTGGGCGGAGGGGTTGTCTTCACCGACCCGGATCGGACTGAGGGGCTCCGAGACTTGACCACCGGTCTCCGCAAGAGCGAGCACGATCTGCCCTATCGACTCAAGGGGGATCTCGGCAGTCTTCTTGGTATAGGACTGGTACCGAGGTTTGTACCGGAGAAGCGAGAAGGTAGCCCGATCGTTGTGGCCGTGGTATTAGTAGATTTTCTCAAGCCACGCGTCGTTCCTCTTCCAACGATCGAGGCCGGCGTCCTTCCTCCTTCGCTGAACACCTGCACAAAAGACAGAAGACATCAGCTTGGCGAATCAGCAGTAAAACAACACAAATAGCCCGGGGAAACGGATATTTGCTCGGAGGGGTCCCAGGTCTCCGTGGAACTTGGATTCTCTGCTCCACCTCGGTCTCGGTCACCCCGAACTCGCAATTCCCCGAGACTTGCAGGCGGTCCTCCCCGGCATACTTGCTCGAGTCCTCCAGGGCGTTGATCAGGGGCCGGCGCCTCGCCTTCACCCGAAGGTAATACGAATCCTCGCCCCCCCGCGGATTTACAGATGTCGTAGACATCCTCTATATCGTGCACGCCGAGGTTAATGTCGAGGATTCGATTCAACTCCGCCACGCCCATAGTTATTTTGAACCCATTTGGCATTAGTTGGAAGGGGCAGAGCCGCCACGAGCTAAGGCAGGATCAGAGAAGTGGGTGTACAGGGAACCTAACCCCGCCTTCGATTACAGATACCAGAGGGAAGGGTGTCCATTTTCTGAATTGGGTGAAGCCATCAAAAAGACCCTGGAGGTCATCAGGCTTCACCAGAACATCATCTGGTATTTCATACGCCTTCCTGAGCCCCTCCAGAGCTTGGGGGCTCTCTAACCAGTGGCTGTAAATTCCCATTTCGTAAAAAGCTAGAAGGGAGCAAAGTGCAAGGAAGAAAAGTCAAGACCTAGAAACCCTAGGGGACGGAAACCCTCTAGACGAAAGGCAGGTGAGAGGAGGATAAGGAAGAAGAGAACTCACAGAGGGAATGTAACGGGTTTCGAGAGTGAAAATCTCCGGGTTTGTTGAGGTTTTGATCTCAGCAAAGCCTTCTTCAGCAAAGTCTTCTTCCAGGCGAGAGCAAAGGTAAGGGAAGAAAGGAGAGAAGGCATCCCCATTTTATAGAGGGACGCACCTCTTAAATGTCACTCGTGCGAGACGACGCTTCGGACTCTCCACGCGTCACTTCGATCCCAATGAACAACCAGACGGAAGGTGACACATGGCACCACCGGTTCATCTCCCACCATAACTCTGGTACATTATTTATCACCTCGGGCATACGAAGCGACATCCGCGTGCCCGCCTTGGTGAAATAATTATGATATCTCATTTATTGCCTAGGGCAGACGAAACGGCATCATAATGAGGATCACACGTCAGCAAGGGGCGTCAAGACGGGCGCTAGCACATCCTCTCAATCTTAGCTCCCGACCTCAGAGAGAGTTCTAAGAGGTCGAGAGCTAGGGGGCAATTGTGTGGGGTCACTTCCTAATGACAGATCTGTGTGGGGCCGTTCCCCAATGACGGGATAGTTCCTGGCCTCGGTGTTACCCAGCTCGATAGAAGCGTCAGGTCGGGAAAGCCCAGAGCCCATCTCGGTGACCGCGTCTGCAGGTGCCCACCTCGGTCTCGGCCTTAGCTTGATCTCGGCCCTCCTGTCATTCAGCCATAAATGCGACCATAAATGCGCTGCCATGGCGGTAAACGGCGAACTGACAAATAGAGTGGACGCTGGACCTAGATAAGTGGCAAGCCTTATCTCAAAGTCACATCCGCAGACATAGGGGAATGGCCCAATGGGACGTTCCCTTTTTACCTACCCCCACTCAGGAGAGAAAGTACAAGCCGATGGGACTTTCATCTCTCCCTGAGGGGCCTACTCCGATGATGACTTTCACGTCTATATAATGCATGAAGGAAAACTACAGGAGGTACGCAACAAATCTGCCCTCCATATTCTTTCTTCCTTATTCTCCCCTCAGTTACCAAAACTAACTCAGGCATCGGAGTGCTTTCGGCCTTCGGCTGCCTACAACCAGGGGCTCTGACCTTTGTTTTTTTTTCCTTTCAGATTCCCGGAGGCCGATCCTTTCCCAAAATCATCAAATCAAGAGTTTAATCTTCTTTTAACCAAGTCCGTAAATTTTAGGCACTTACAATGAGGTTAAAATAAAAAATTTGTTTACCATCCCTTTCATGAGCCCATTGAAAAAAGGCATGAAGGCAAGTGTGTGGCACAGAGAAAAATGAGAACCATGTTAAACATGCAAAACATTGCAAAGAACCATGATTTGTTTGAATGTTTGAAGAGGATCATGTTCATCTGGAGTTCTACTAAAGTTTGTCACTGTTTACCATCTTTCTTATCATTGGTAAATCTAGACGACAATCAAACTCACAAGCATGGAGCGGACTCTGGTTGGAAGCCCATATAGCCGAATGAAACGAGCAACATCTGCCTGTTCATACATCTGGCCGCTCTCAAATGATGAGATGTCCTGCCTATACAAGCTATAGGGGCTTTTCCTGCCAACAGCGGTAACAGACCCCTTATACAGCTTTGAGAGTCACGCTCTACCCCCCCCCCCCCCTTTAAGGTTGCACATCCCTGTGCAGTAGCATGCCAGCCCTCTTAAGGCTGCACGTCCCTGTGCAGTAGCCTGCCAGCCCTCTTGGCCCGCCCACATGGAGACCCGCCCACTTGCACCAGACCACGGCAGGGGATCAACACTCGAACTAGTCGAGAGTCGGCTCTGATACCATTTGTAACGCCCCACCCTTCACGCATGCATGATATTTGTCTGCTTTGGCCCATGGGCCTCACGGTTTTGCTTCCGATGGGCCTCAACTCATCAAAAGGCCTCATATTCTCCATTCTCCATTCTCCATGAATGCATCCATGGACTGACGAAGCAGGTCAAACCACCGGCCCGATAAACGAGCTCAACATATTTTAGAGCAAAGTCCTTGACTTGCATCGCCTCACGATCAAGGGTTAGGGACTCGAGTTCGCAGACTGCAATGAAAAGGATTGTCCCACCAGCAGTTTCATAGACACCACGGCTTTTCATTCCAACAAGTCTGTTTTCAACCATGTCAATACGGCCAATTCCGTGCCTTCCTCCAATTTCATTGAGCAGAGAAAGAAGCAATGCTGGAGATAGCTCCTTCCCATTGACAGATACAAGGAGGCCTGAAACTATACCAATCTCTATGTATCTGCATGATGTGTGCAGGTAAGAAAGAAAGTTTTAATGCATCCATGAAACTAAGAGCAAGAAAAATCCAGTTTCTTAAGCAAGTATGAAAGAGAGTTTCAGTAGGAAAAAATTATATGAATATTATTAATATTTTATCATAAAGAAGCAAAAGAATAATAACCGCTGACTCTATTAGACATGAGAACCACAAAAAATCAAAGTCGGAGAAGCTAAACCATATATATATGTATATATATATATAGGATTTAACCAGAAAAATCCCCTTAGACTTGTCCAAAGCAAAAAAAACGCCATCAATGTCTTATATAGACCAGTTTGGTCCTCCCGCCATTTTTTATTTTTTTTTTGCGCTAAGCGGGGATATCGCAGTTCATTCTAAGTAAATAAGTGGGGATATCCCCATTCATCATTCATTACAGTATAAAGAATGTCGAACTCCCTTTTCCCATTTGCCCTTTTTGGAATCCAGACGGATCTCTCTGCAACCCCTCGTCCACTTTACCTTACTTTTTGAGAGAATTATGGTCTTTACTCTTTCAAGTAGGAAGGTTTGGGCTCCATTAAAGAGGTTGGTAGTCTAGACTTACTATTTTTACATTTGATTAAACCTACAAGCAAAATCTCCACATGTGTTTCTGTTTTACCCTAAAAGTTGATGTTTGGAACTACTTATTAAAGCTTCCATCTCCTTGATGGATAATTAATATTTAGTTCATTTAAGAGGTGGGGTAGTCCACATTAACTTTCTTGTGATAAAAAAAAATCATATTTCAATAATACAAATGGGCATTGGCTTTGTCTGTAATAGAAGATGATAGAATTGAGCATCAGCTTTTGTTTACATAGAAATGGTTGGATATGGGGATGGGCATGGGCATTGGAATTGACTAACATGGAAATGGTTAAACTTTGAAAATAGTTTTGGGATTCTATCAGTTACATACACTTGGGCATTAGCTCAATAAGAAATGGACATTTGTTCATAATTCCTCAAATGAGAGATACAAATGGATAAGGGCTCACATGTGTATGTTATATTCGTTAAATATAATTCTCAATGGCCATTGTCAAAACTACTTTGACCGACTACTTCACAACACTAATTTGGACGGGCATATCCCCGGCTCAACTGATACAATTATGAGAGACAGCACCCACAATACTCTAATGGGCGGGGATATCTCCGCTCACAGCACTAACACAAGCAGGGATATCCCCGTTATAGCACTAATTTGGGCAGGGATATCCCCGGCTCAACTGATACCACTCTGAGAGACAAAACTCAGGGAGGCCAGGATATCCCTGTCTAGTTGCATCTCTACAGCCCATGAAGGCCAGGGTTACAAAACCCTTTTTCCCCTTTTCATTCTTCTCCCATCTTCTTCTCCATTCCACGACGTTGAAGCTGGGATCCTTGAAAGAAAAAGAATACCAAAAGACCATATCAGAAGGAGAATGCGACCGTCGCAGTTACAACTTATCCCTTCTCCCTTCCATTATCCACTTCTCTCTCTCTCTCTAATATAATCACCATCATCTATTTCTATAGTACATTACATCGCAGAGAAGAAAGAGAGAAAAATGGTGGGGGTGGTGATGCACGTGCCATGCGCATGCCACCTCTGCCCCTCCCAGTCACATCATCTTCACCACAGTACCACACGAATCGCTGCGACGCTCTCGCCCTTTCCTAATCTCCAATCTCCTCCTCTTGCAGCCACCGAGAGAGAACCAATTTCTTCCCTACTCCTGCGCGGAAGGAAAGAGCTACAATTGTCGCTGTATCGGTGCCGAGGCTCTCGAGTTTCTCTCTTCCAAGATGGGAGAAGAACGAAAAGGGAAAAAAAGGGTTTTGGGACTTTTTAAAGTAAAAGGAGCAGGGATATCCCCGCTGAGAGGAAATATAAAAAAAAATACCAAACACAGCTCCTGTGACCACTATGGTCTTTATAAAATATTGATGGCGTTTTTGGCTTAAACGAGTCTTAGGGGATTTTTCCGGGAAAATTCTCATATATATATATATATATATATAATCAATAGTCTATTTTGTGATAAATAACAAACTCTATCATGCTGAAATTGTTCATGAAGTTAACTAAATAAATAGTTGTGGTCCATTTTTTAAAATATAAATATTGAAAGGTAAACAGAATCCTGTCCATTGGACAAATCCAATAGCATTTAGTAAATTTCCTACTGTAAGTCTGTATTGTAAATTACCAATAGCAAGGACCGATGGAAGAACAGAGAAAGGAGCTATTAAAACAACAGTGAAATGGGATAGCGTAATTATTAAGTGCTCCATATGAACAAATATTCTAGGATAGAAAGATTACTGGATTCTCAGAATAAGAGCTTTTAACAGAAGCTTAAGCCAGAGAACCAGGGAAATTTTGCCAGTAATATTATCCAGACGAGTCAGTCATTGTCCAGTCATGAAATTAGCTATAGAACAATTGGAAGATCATAAAATCCACTAGAATGAATTAATATTTCTCTTTTTCAATTATTATAAACTGTCCATTGGCAAGGTACTGACCAGATTGTTGGGATAATTGAAACTCAACAACGAGGCATATCAGATGACTGGCCCAAACAATGTCATTGTCATATTGTGACTAAAATGTAAATGAATCGGGCAGCTTACTCTGGTGTATCAGGAGCATCTTCTGGGTCAACAGTCATCATGAACATATCCTTACCGGGATCAACAGCTTGGTCTTCCAAAATGTCACCCTTTAATTTCAAAGAGAGGAAAAGTATAATTTAGCTTATTCACAGTTGTTATATGCATATTGTTAGAAGAATCAGCAAATATTACTTTAGTATTAGTAACTTTATAAGCTTCTTTTGTGTGAACTTGTTGGATTAACCACATGAACATTCAAAATGGTAGCATTTGGAGTCCATGATAGTATCATAGATTTTCAAAAGTGAGGAGTCGTATCCGTGATCCCCGTATCAATGTTCGTATCCATATCTGGGCATCATAACTTTAGACATGTTCTCCTTTTGCTATGAAGGTTGATGGCTCACCAAGGGGAGAGGGCAGGCTAAAGAAGACATGGATTGAGGTAGTAAAAATAGATATGAAGAAGTGTAACTTGTCTAAGGATTTGGCTCAAGATAGATTGGAATGGAGAAACAAAATTCGTGTAGCTGACCCAACATAGTTGGGACGAGGCTATGATGATGATGATGATAATGAGACATGTTCTCCTTGTATGTGTGTGTGTGTGTGTATTTAAAGGATTGTGTCTTGATGAATATATATATATATATATATATATGGGAGATGCTCTTATGAGAGATATCTCTCACCTTATATGAGGGATAAGGCTGGGGGCCCTCACATTTAAGTTGTTGGTATTGGATATAGATGTGAGGGCCCCCACTCAATCTCTCATTTAAGGTGAGAGATATCTCTCATAGGAATATCTCCCTATATATATAAGAGCATCTCCCATATATATATATATATATTTGTAAAACATTGATTTTTGTTGGGTCAAACCTTGAGAAAGAGCTTTTTTAATTTTTTAAAATTTTCTTGGTTTTTTTTTTTTTTTTCACACCAACAAATTTGGTAGGTGAAAAGAAGTAAAGGCAAAACTGGAAGATGTGAGGTAGCAGAGCAAAGATCCAATGCAATTATTAGATTTAAAGGCAAAACTGGAAGATGTGAGGTAGCAGAGCAAAGATCCAATGCAATTATTAGATTTTTGCCCATTTTCTTTATTTTCCTCTCAAAACCAGGTTACAAGCCAATTAAAACTCTCAAAGGGGATTGAATCCCACTCAAGGGGTCATTTTTTTTTTTTTTACATATTTAAATGACACATTAATCATTTACATATGCAAATGATACACATGTGAAACACATTCCGATGTTTGTCAAAACCACCAATGGTTCTAGATGTATTTCGATATACATCTTTTGGACCTTTTTTTCACAAATATATCAAAATCAAGAATCAAGAAGTAAAATTTTACCTCTTAGCTGTTTGTAGCTGTTTGCATCATGAATTGGTGGCCCACAGAAGTCTAGGAAATTAGATCTAATGGGTTGGAAGTTTTAATTAATTTTTCAGAATCCATGAAGAATTAAGATGTAAAATTTAACCTGTTAGCTGTTTTAAGCCATGTAAGGAAGATTATTGGTTTGAATTGTGAATTAGGGGCCCATGTGAATGAAAAAGGGGGTTTTTGATGGACCCAACAGAATAAAAGTTCACCATGAATTCCACTGTAGCAGTGCCTTTTGCAAAAGGTGTGAATTCCTGTGTTTCATACCTCCTTGGGTGTGAAAATGAAGGGCTGAAAAATGAGGCCATTCACACTGATTTTATGCGCGCGAATTTCAGTGCAAAACAAATGTGACATGCTTAATGGCTATACCTGTGAATCATTTACATGTGTAAATGAGCATAGAGAAACGATCTCTAATTGAAATGCTAGTTTTGTTTTGAATGAAGGATATGAGAACTGAAACAAATAGTACCTTTTTTCTGGATGGCTGCCAAGCTGGTTTTATAAAATCACAAGGTTTATAAAAATGGTTAAATTTCCATCATACTAGTCATCTAACAATTGCATTATTTAAATTCATATAATATTAAGAAGTGACCTTTATTCATATTCCAGAAGGTTGTCCGGGGGGTGTTTCGCGAGTTCAGTCGCAGAAGATGGACAAGCAGGAGTGTTCCATAGAACAAGGTTCAGATGCTTCGCCTCCTACTACCAATCCACTAAACAATACTTCTAGTGATGGAGATGCTTCTCAGCAGCAGGAACAGAACAGTTCTGGAAAGCGAAGGAAAAGCAGGTGGGATTTGTGCCCGGTAGCTGATGGGACTTGCAAAAGGAGGAAGAGCAGGTGGGCTAGTGATGATTCACAGTTGATTGGTGACAATCTTTGAATCACAAAGGGAAGAATGAACTGAAGTTCTTTTGAGAATGTATTATTATTCCTTCCTTTCTTTGGAGAACCAGCGTCAATATATAGAGCATTACAAGCCTAAAAACAAGGCTCTAAGTTAGGAAACTAATCTAATTAGGAAACTAATCTAATTAGGAAACTAATCTAATTACAACAAGGTAATTACAGAAATATGTACAACTGTGTGATCTTAGACCTAATCAGCCACGTGAGACAGTCATGCTGGACTGGATCTAATAATGGGCCTTGGGCCTATTTAACAATTGGTCCTAGTCAACTTCCAGATTTCGTTAGAAACCCTGCCAGGAGAGTTGATTTGGATCTTGAAATCCAAGGCTCGAATATTCGACTTTTCGAAATAACTGAGAAACTACGGGGATCGAAGGTTCTTGATGATAGGCCAGAGGAAGTAAGGTCCCCTTCTCCCCCACCTGAGTACAATACCTTAGGAATTAGAATAAATCCGAGGGAAGCTAGGCTGAGTAGGAAACTCATTGAAGAGAAGCAAGGCATAATTTCGAGGTTGATTCAGAAGACTTTAAAACCTCCTTCAGACCAGAAACCAAAGTTCTGCAAAAAACTCTATGTACCGGTGAAAGATTATCCTGACTAAAAATTTGTCGGTCTAATAATTGGGCCCCGTGGGAATACTCAGAAGAGAATGGAGAAGGAATCTGGGGCAAAAATTTACTTAAGAGGCAAGGGCTCGAGGAAGGAGCCGAAGACTTGGCCTCCAGATGATGAGGACTTACATGTCTTAATAGAAGCGGATAGCCAGAAGTCATTGGATTCTGCAGTAGCAATGGTTGAAAAGCTACTGGTTCCAGTAGAGGATGGAGTGAACAAGGTTAAACAAGCTCAGTTAAAGGAGCTTGCCGAACTGAACCCTCGTAAAAGATGTGGTAAGCATGGGCACACGCTATTTTCTTGCCCTGATAGGAATTTCAAGGTGGATGTCTCGTGTGATGTGTGTGGTGGTGATCATGCAACCACCAATTGTCCTTTGACAGCATCAGGTTCAGGTAACATAATGGACAGCCAGTTTCATGGCGCTATTTCTGGCATTGGCAATGGAAGTGCAGTTTTTGGCACTTCACCTATTCCAAGTAGCAGCATACATGGGAGGGATAACCCAGCATCATTGGTTGATTTATGCTTTTATGGTTCATCTCCAAACACAGGCTACGTTACGTCAACTGCAGCCCCTGAGGCAGAGAGCAAAACCAACAAGGAGATTGTCTGTACGTGGGTGGTATTCCTTTTGATATGGATGACAAACAATTGATGCCGTTATTTTCTCCTTTTGGTAATATCATCCATGCTCATGTGATTAAGGATAAAACAATGGGTATGCGTTAGTAGGGCCTGTTGGGTAATTTACTTTTAAAATAAAGTGGAGTAAAGTGAAATGAAAAGAATGAATAAAATATAAGTGAGTTATGATGGTATTTTGTTTTTAGTTATTTGGGATGAAATATTTTTGACTTTTTTTACGGGAAATGGAGTTTTTTTTTTTTATTGTCTTTTAGTGAGTAAAGGTAGTTGCTTTTTTTACTTTTTTTTTTTAAAAGATGAAGGGAATTTTGTTAAAAAGTGCTTTTGATGGGATGTTTAACTTGACTTGACTTCACTTGACTATAATAATAAAAAAATTACCAAACGGGCCCTAATGGATATGGCTTTGTCAAGTACTCATCTTATCCTGCCAATGCTGCTAAAGCTATAGAAGGCATGAATGAGCTCAAGATTGGCAGCAGGACGTTAGTTGTCACCTGAGGCTGCTCCTCTTATCTCAGATTCTGGGGTAACCATGGCCATAAAACTTCTGCCCCATATCCAGGCCCTCCGTCTGTGCCCCAAGACAACCATGTACAGTCAGCTTGGCCAAGCTCACCACGGTCAATGCTTCAAGAACCTTGTGCCAGGTTTTTTAGGTGTGATGCCTTAGGTCTGCCTCCTGTCAGTTCAGAGGAGACTGATCGTTTGGGCAGACGATTACCTTCTTATTATGGGTCTGGACCGTCTGGTTACTTGATTTCAAAGGAAACTGTACAATCAGCTTGGCCGGCCAGGCCCACCAGGGTCGGTGATTCGAAAACCTTATGCCTCGTTTTCTAGGAGTGATGCCTTAGATCTGCCTCCTATCAATTCAGAGGAAACTAATCGTTTTGGCAGACAATTACCTTCTTATTATGGGTCTGATTACTTGATTTCATCACCTCGCACCCTTGCTTCATTCCCTGGTAATCCAGCTTACTCTACTGACTATTCAACACAAAGTGATTCTGTGAATAAACAAATTCCTTTGTCTTTTGGATCATCATGCAGGATTCCATGCTTGACAACCAGCACGCTTTCTCAGCTCCCAGCTAATCTGAGAAGCTCTCCGAGCAATTTGGGACAAGATTATCTTGTCTCCAGGCGTTCCCCTTCATCTTATAGGTCATCTTATGACATTCCTGCCTCATCATCTAGTGCACTTGCCAGTTTTCCTGGTAATCTGAGGAGCTCCCCAGGAGAGTTGGTTCAGACTGATTCTTTCAGCAGACAATTTCCTTCTTAGTGGTCATTATACTAGCTTCTAATCACATCATCATGTCTGCTTGCTAAGTTTCACATTCATGGTAATGGCATCTGGCAATGGCAAAATCATTCTTACCACAAATATATAGGCATATTATCCTTATGAATTCATTGCCCTCTGGTCTAATGCAGCGACCAAACTTCTGCCATGAGCATTCCTTTGTGGCTGGATAATCAACCATTTGTACGATGTGAGCAAGAGACATTTATGCCCGAGACGGTTTAGTCGTTTATTACAAGTATGACATTTAATAATTTTTGTGTAGCATGGGCATCAAGAGTGTTGCATGTAGGGGTGTTCATGGGCCGGGCCAGCCTGAGCCTGGTCCCGGTCAGTCCGATTTAGGTGGGCTTATAATAAGTGAAAGAAAGCCCAAAGCCTGGTCCGGCCCGGCCTTTATAAGGAGTTCATGTAATTCAATTTAATTAGGCTAAACATTTGCTAGAAACCCACATAATTGATCAAAAGCTTGGTTCAGCCTGCCCGGTTGACTACATGGGCGGCCTCGGGCTTGCCTTTTATGACCCGTTTTGGGCCTGGGCCTGCATTTCTGAAGTCGGGCCAAGCCTGGATATGCCTCAGCCCAGCCCGTCGTGGCCCATGAACACCCCTAGTTGCATGGGCAAGGGGGAAGCTGTTTTAATGGGAAATTGCGTTAATGCTAATATTGATTTGTGGGTGCTGCTTGTACAGTTCTGGTGGAGATTTAGAGGGAGGAGATGCCGATAAAAAAGGAGAAATTAAAAAAATTCCTAGAGGGGAACTAGATGTTTGATCTGATCTTTATTTTGCTGGAGAATGCAAAGCATCCATTCAAATGGGTTTTTGTAGTAACTTACTGTTCATATCTCAACTCCAGTTGTGTAATCACTCATTCCATCATGGGCACTAGCTTTCTTCTAAGGTATTTGCTGGTATCAATTTTCAGTTTTTATATATTTACGAAGCCAAATGTTTGATGTCCTTTTGTTTCTTCACTTCTCGCTCTATCATGTTTCATTGTGGATCACATTTAAACAGGATGCATCAGAGGTGTGTGTTTCAAATTCGAAAGAACAACTTTTGGTTTTTTTTTTTTTAGGGTTATTGTAAGTCTTCATTCATCTGTTTAAGGAATTAACATCTCCAGTCTTTCCAGCCCATTTGTTTGGTTTCCTTCCACTTTGCTTTTGGAGGAAAAGTGCGAGGCAGGTGCATGTCTTAGGCTGGCATCATTTGGTGTCTCTCTCTCTCTCTCTCTCTCTCTCTCTCTCTCTCTCTCTCTCTCTCATCCTTACCAAATTTAGGAATTCTACCATGGGGGAAAATAGTATTCTCAGGATCAGGACAGTATCGGTTTCGAGAGCCACAACTGCTAAAAGCAGCCAAAAGGGCTTGATCCCTTCTCTTTCTTGTGACTACTTCCTCTTAATATTTTATTTTTTTTTTCTCTTGTGGTTGCAGGTATTCTTTTCTTAGAAGTTAGAACCAAATCATCACATATTTGTTGCAATTGTTCAAAGATATTATCATGGGATTTTTATAGAAACAAAACCCCTAAACATTTCAAAGGCCAGGAGCCTTCCACCAATCCTTTTTTTTTTTTTTTTGACTTTTTTTGTCCAATATCCTGTGATATAGTGGTGCATTTTGGCATGTAATCTTCCCTTCTACTCTTATAGACTTCTCTATCCTATCTCTACCCTCTGCTTTAAAAACCTCATTCCCTCTCTCTCAAACCAAATTACCAGCATCAATGTGGTCTAGTTATGTTACAGGCAGTACACTGTGGGGCACATTTTGCATCTACTTCACCTGCTAAACATGACGACGACATCTCTTAGACTGCAGAAACCAGATTGCCATAAGAGAACCTGAATTGCTTTACATGTTTTCCATTTCCTGTAAAAATTTTCTTTAGCAGTGTTCTTCCTCATTTGCTTTAATAATTTCTACTTCCCACTGCGGTGTCACGTGATTCTTTAGCGTTCTTAACCTTTTAACTTGAGGGGAATGTGTTCCTCCTGAATGATCATGGCTCGGAAGTTGCTTAGAGAGAGAGAGAGAGAGAGAGTTTGTTTTTCTAGTTTCTTTTAAGGTGCCCCGTTCTTGGTTTTACAAATTAGAGAGGAAGAATTTCTGTAATTGCAGAGAGGGAAAAGGTTCTTGTTTCTCACTGTAACTGAATATCTGAGAAATCTCCCGTTTATGGCTGCAAACCTTGTGTTGTGGATACACGCCACCAATCAAAAACTAATTGTGGATGCAAAGCCTGTTCATGACAACATTGCCTACAGGGTTGTGTATTCTGGATTCTTCTACAACTGCTGCTACAGAAGAAGCAGGCCTACTAACAATCGAGCCAAGTTGTAGCAGTAGCACTAGCACTAGCTTGGGAGTTGGGCCAAACGATCAAGGGTAAGACCCATATGGAGACTTGGTACCCTTTAATCCTTTATTAGGTTTGCCATCTACGCATTGGAGCATCCTGTGGACTGGATTTCACATGAGGATTGGCTGATGCAGTGCTATTAGCTATGAGATTCTAAATTTGCAACGAACATTGAGACATTTTTCTATGTAGAATTGCAAATTATTTTTTCAATTAAGAGCGGCTCTTTACATGAGTGGTAAGGTGCACCAGTTCTGCCTGGGGTTCGAACCCTGGGTACGTCACCCTCTTGCTACTTATGTGGACTTTTTTCCATTTTTGCGGCCCCTTTTCCACTTGTGTGGGCTTTCTTCTCGTTTGTGCGAGCCTCCTTACCACTTGAGTGGGCTATTTTCTGTGTGTATGCAAGCTCTCTCTTGGGTTTCGATCCCCTTGGCGAGGGTATAAAAAAAAAATAGCAGTTGCCAACACTGTCATGGTCACGTTAATATTATGCACATGTCCAAGAATCGATCTCTAGGTCTTAAGTTGAAAGTATGACTAATGATACTAATGAGTAGAATCTGAGCATAGTAAAAAAAAGGCAGTATTTGCCCAAAAAAGGCAAAAATGTATTTGTTAATAGGGACGCAGAGGATATTGGGGTATCAGCCTTAGTAAGTTAATTTTTTGGTTAGAACCGAATGGACTCGTTATAATATCATATCAAGCCCTTGAATATGATCCTTCTGGTCTTTAATGCAGGTTGCCTGTGGACGCTAAAAGATATAGAATGGCAGGGCCGAAAATGACCATCACATGGAATTTTTCAGACAGGACCATAGGCAAGCAGTAGGAAGATTAAAATTATGTGAAGATCAATCTAAGACTTATATATGATAGGCCAAAGTTTCTTTGGAAATAAGACATTGCAATAAAATGGTCAGGGTCAATAATCATTAAAAAAAAAAAGCCATGAAGTATAATGCAATATATCAACTTAAAGTATTGTTCAATCTGACTGCAAAAATCATGTTTCTCCTTTCTTTCTTTTCTCTTTTTAACCCAAGGTATCTCCCGCTCAGCTCATCAGTCTTTGACCTTGACCCCGGGGGACACTCGATTCTAGACCGCCAAGAACTAATCCCCAGGGCGTCATGCAAACCCTTTATATCCACATGTACTAAGTAAAGCTATGGGAGGTGGCCAACAAAGGTAAGTGTAAAACACAAGACCTCTCCACTTCCTGAGGCATAGAGTCCTTAACCAAGTGAGCTACCACTAAATGCTCCTGAATGTGTTCATTTCTAATTTCGTCTTTCCTAATTTTTACTATATATCCATCTTAACATTTTCATCTCTACTACATTCATTTTGTCCATCATGCAATATATCTAATCTATAAATATCCCTTTGCAACCCATTGGCTTTGGTGCATGGTTTAGATATATAAATGCCGGTATTGGTTTTTCAAGAAACAAGTAGAATATAGGTGTGATATCCTATTCAAACCCCTTTGCCAATTTGGTTGATAAGGACCCATACATAGGTTGATTCAGACTACATTTAACTTTTTCCAGTTAAAATAAATCACACGATACAACCAATACACTAATCTGACAGATAAGGTCGATATGTATTGGTCCTTCACCTTGCCAATACTTGAACTTGTGCTTTGGCAACACACTTGGAAGACGTAAACAAAAGGAGCAATGAGGATTGCACTGTGACGGGTCCCTAGAGGGGGAAAAAAGGAACAAAGAAGATGCAGACTTTACCATAGCACCTTCATGAGAAGGTGACTGGACCGCAAGTTTTGCTCACCTGTATGGCTGTAACACAACTTACAATACAGGCGCCTGTCTATAATTATTCCTTGATGAAAAATATCTCCATTTCATATAAATATGGATGGTAGGAAGATTTCACATTAAGTTTCTCGTTTTCCTTTTCTTTTTCTTTATTTCTTTTTTCCCCTATCAAGAAGAACAAATTTAAGTAGCTAATGCCAAATCAAATGTTGCTTGTCATAATTACGAACATGCAGTGTTTAATAATGGTTGCAAATGATGGCTGCTGAAGCATTTATTTTGTTCCTAAGAAAAAGAAGATACAACACAATCAAATAATTGAGCACATACAAAGTTTCCATAAGCTCAGGCTTCCTTGATGTGTTATGAAAGGAAGAGAGTTGTACACTGTTCTGTTGTATCCTCTGGGCTGGTAACTAGAGATAAATAAGCATATTTTAGGTCATTACAAAAATTGGAAAAAGAAAGAAAAAGGTGAAATGCAGTGCCCCAGCTGAGAATATGTACATTTTGCACAGGTTTTCAGCATTGTATAAGCAGAGCCCATGGATCAGTCACTCAAATCTGTTAATATGATCAGTTCCATCATGGATGGCCCATGGTCAAGTGATATTGGAAGAGACTATTTAGCTAATTATGGCCCTTGATACAATCGCTATTATCTTCCATCCAATATTCACTCCTTATCCAAGCATCCACAAAGCATGCGAGTCTTGGTGAGTTCCACATATGTGTGATGAGGAATGCTCGCCTGATCGTTCCTATGTGGAGCAAACATGCATTTGTGGGGGATGACTGCATCAAAAATAGGAGTGACATTCACCATTTAAGCATGGCTATGGGTTTGGTTAAAGAGTCCTGCTATGTGGACATACTGGAGGGACCGAATGGTGGCCCGGTCCCCAAGTGGACTTAGTGTTACAGAATACCTGTACCGAAACCTGACTTGACTGGTAATCCATCATAGAGGGTAATGGCGTCACATATCATAACCACAACATGGAGCTGATCAGATATGGAATGTGTGGGGGTGCTTTGGGTTGGGTGTGGTATCAGCCTTACCCATTTCCATCTGCATATGATTGGATTAAATTGACATTCACCATGGTAGAAAGTGAAACCACCATGTCACAGATCAATCCGGCTTGGAACATAAAGCCAATCTAAGTGATTATAGGGCAGTCACAAATCACAACTCATGGGGAAGAGGTTTTGCCTAAATGGTGTCCTATCAGCTTCACGACTAGTGCAATTGTCACATCTGGTGGACCAATTCTGTCTGAGAGAGAGAGAGAGTATCAGCATTATCATAATCTCCCACTCTTCGACAAATTTGATGAGTAACGACTAACGACTACTAAATTGATTTGGTTTCTGATATACATCACTGCTATACACTACATGTGACTTAATCGTGTCAGCTGCATTGATTCAATCCATCGGTGAACTACCAAGAGCACTACGATCGGCATGTCAAAAACACCCAATGCGGTTTTGATCTATGGCATATTCAAGATGTGGACCATTGATTGGGCGGTGACCAAATTGATCATAAAATAGACCATTGGTTGGGTGGTGACCAAATTGATCATACTATGTGCCAATAGTAGAATGGAAGGCAGGCCCAGTTCACCACTAAAGTGGAAGTTGGATAAAATAGTAGGTGATCTAAACTGGCTTTAAGATATTCTTATTGATCCAACTCTTTACTAGTTGAAGAAGTGATCCATATTGCTAAGTGCAGGGGCAATTGTGCAAATGCATGTTTTAGAAGAAAATGTATACCTTGTCATACTTTTCAAACTCGTCTTGTTCTTCCTGACTGCAATTTCGCCCAATTGGCGATACATTGAGCATCCCACTTCGGAATTCAATAAGGGCATGTTTAGTACACATCCTCAGAAAGGATTTCTGTCATTTTTCCTCAATCCCGTGGAAAATCCACGTTTGGATCAGCATGGAAAAGCATAGGGAGGAAGAGAGAAATCCTTGTTTGCAAATATTTTGGAAGTCAGACACCCCCCCATAGGATCCGCGGAATCCACAAAGTCGCGGATTTGCGGAGCTACAGTGAATCTGACGTTAAAATAGGTGGGACCGGTTTTTGCGTTTTTTTTGTTTTCATGGGCCCCACAATCAAGATCTCAACCGGTAAAAGTGTTCACAAGGTCCAAAACGGCTACCACACCAAAAATCAGCCGTTGATTCCATCTATAACTTGAGATATTTGCAAAACCATTCTGACTGTTAATATGCCCCACAGTTAAAAAAAACGGGATTATTGGCAGTCTGTTTTTTTCAATTTTTTTATTTTTGTGGGCCTCGAAATCATCATCTGAACCGTGAATAGTTTAGAGGAGACCAAATACAACTAGGGGCCCAACTTTCAACCGTAGATCTATCCTCTATTTTGAGATATTTGCAAAAACGTTCATAATCTAAAATGTTAATTTTTTAACTTATGTGGCCCCCTTTGCACAATCTGAACCGTTCAGAATATCTAAAGAGACAAAAGTGATTGTGGAATGAAAGATCAGCCCTTGATATTTCATGGATTATGAGAAATTGACTAAAAACTTCTTATTGTTGGATCACATAATGCATGGACTCCATGATTCCTCTCTTCTCCCAAACGTGGAACTATTTTTAGGAAATCCTCTTTGAGGATGACTTGATTCCAACATACCAAAGAAAACCTCTAACTAAGGGATTCTTCTCAATTTGCCAAACGTGCCCTAAAGGTTCCCCTAGACGAGCAAAATGATTAAGAAATGATCTATTATTTGTGTTTATAGAACTTCGCTCTAGAGGTAAATATTTAAAATTTACCAACCTTTTTATTGGAATGTCCAAGTCAGCGATATAATGAAGAGTAAAATTAATAAATTCCTGTAAGAAGATTTTGCATATTATGATGGTCTCATGGCTAGAAATACTTCAGAGATTGCTGGATGAAGGAGTAAACCTCACCTTGAGTTTTTCTTCTCCAAGGAATGACCTCAAGCTCTGTGGTATAAAGGAAAAGCATTAAGTTAAGGTGGAGATGGTATTTATATTAGGTTAAAACATAAAATGAAATGCATATTGTATAGAAGGAACACTACTTTTCATTGAAACGCTCTTCATATTGACTTCCTACGGTCCTACCCAAGACAAATTGCAAAATATGTATCAACCCAGCTTAGAATCAAAACTGCCCACCAAAAGCAACGCATCACAGAAGGAATACTTGTTTCATTCTAAATTCTTCGAATAAGAACAGTTTATAAACCGCTCATTGGGTCAGCTCACTGAAGTATGAGGTGGGAAACGGCTAACAAAAGACTTTTTAGAGTTGACAGAATTTTAATTCAATTAGTTTGAAAAGCTGGTAACTTTCTCGACTGTCCAAATCATGGGTACCAGGAACATTTCTCCATGAAAATACTATATTTCTATTTTCTGCTTTGAGCATTCGTTTCAAACTTCTATGTAGAATTGTAGATACTAAAGAAGGCAGCAACATCAGGCATTTAGCGTCATTTTCTACATCTAGTTTACGATTTATGTTACTCCAAAAATTATATTTCTATTTAACCTAACCCTGAAGTGGATATCTGTTGAATATTATTTGTTGCTATGAGTGTTGACTGGATCGAAAAAGCCCAGTTTCCAAGAAAATGGAATCTCTTGAGCCACAACCCCATATCGACCATGTGTTTATACTTTTCTCCCCCTAAAATAAAGAGTTTCCACCAAATGAACCCCTAAGGGTTCTCAACTGATGTTCAATATAACTTATTGACCAATTTATATAAAGTTTTAAAATAAAGAGTTTCCACCAAATGAACCCCTAAGGGTTCTCAATTGATGTTCAATATAACTTATTGACTAATTTATATAAAGTTTGGAAACTAGCATATGCCAACAAATCATCATAACAGTTCAAAAGTACATTTCTACAGACAGAACAACCCACCACAACTGAGGAGAATGATGGATAAACATATTTAGATGCTATGATCAAATAACATACTGAAATTGCAGCACTTGCTAAGTAAAAAATAATAAAAATAAATAAATAAACAAATCCAATTCCATGAAAAGGTTTAAGATGTTTGTTCTGTAAGTAGCAATAAATGGAACCAAGTCACCAACAATGGAAAGTCCAAAGTAAGCCACTCATATTTGGGGAACCCAAATGACTTAGAATTTCTGAGATACTAAAACAACAATGATACCCATTTAGAGGACATGTACATCTATAGGCAAAAGTTAGTCATAGCAAATCTTTCGGCCCTAGCTGCTCCGATATCTTTACAAGATCAGATCCTCCAACAATACCAACTGTTACGACCTGCCATCTAGTTGTAAGCATTTGAATAGGATTTATTTTGCCATGCTAATCTTTCTTATGGAACAGAGAAGTCAAAGAAGAACAATATCAGGATTGCTGCTCTATCTCAAGTGTCATCATGAAAGATGGCAGAAGTCAGGTACCACTCGAAGGTTCCATATGAACTCTAACATCTTTGGAGTTACTATCTGGCGATTGAGCAAAATAAATTGAATGAGATAAGAAGCAAAAGTAAATTGAAAAGTTTTTCTATGCAAGTTGATGACCCACCAAAGAGAAGGGCTAGGCCAAAGAGGATGTGGATGAAAGTAGTAACAACAAATCCGAAGAAGCGCAACCTATCCAAGGATTTGGCTGAGGATAGATCGGAATGGAGAAACATAATTCATTTAGGTGACTTCAACATAGTCGAGACAAGGCTTTGATGATGATAATAAGAAACAAAAAAAATGCAATAGAAATGATGCACATTCATCAAGAATGGCTAGTAGCAACAAAGAAATGCCCTTTCATGCAGTAAATGTTGAAATGTAACAAGTTTTTTGTTTTTGTTACCACGAGAAAGAAAGTTTTACATAGAGTAGACTGAGTTAATTCAGAATTCAAGATTGATTTCCAAAATCAATTTGACATGTTCTTGAACATAATTGAGATATTGAACAAGTTCAAAAGCATAAATATAAAAATAAAAACCTTTCTTGGAGCTGTAAGTGTCCCATCAACATCAAACAGAGCAATCAGACCCTGCTTCTTTGCTGCCATATTTTGAAGTAATTTCTACAACCACACGGATATAACATTTCAAAGCATGTACATGAAAATATTTAGCAGTCAAACAGATATCACTCTAATGCAAAATAATCAGTAAGCAAATTCTTCTTGTTCTTTGAGCTACTGTTAGGCTCCGTCCCGAGTTAAGCACGATTAACTCTAATTAATTGAGTTTATGACTAATTAAGCCGGTTTAAATGAACTAATGGTGAATTGTCGCCAAATGGATTGGAAGTTGCCTAATGTAGGCTTAATGAAAGGTTAGATAAGATTAAGAACGAAATTGAATCGAAATGGAGCTTAAATAAGCAAGTGAAGGACTTTTTCGGAAATACGGTTTTGTGCGTATTTTGTCGAATACGGAAACGTTTGATACCAACATGTGTATCTCGAAGAGTACGACGACTTTCATAAAAGACGTGAATTGATTCGATGACCATTGGATCAAATAGACCTTGAAATGACTTAAAATATTAATGAAAGAATAAGAGGGGGGTTAAATGCAAAATGAACCTTTATATACCCTCAATACTTCATTCATCTTAACCCTAGGCAACATTTCATTTCTTCATCCGGTTCTTTCTTCTTCTTCTTCTTTCTTCAAATTCTTCTTCATCAACGGTGAATTGGAAGTGCATCAAGTGCAAGGGAGTCATCTTTCACCTCTTGTACATCATCTTCTTAAAGTTCTTCTTTGAGTGAAAAGCTTCAAAGGAAGGGAGCTCATCTCCAAGCCAAACTAAACAAGGGTTATAGCAAGCAAAGCTTCATTTGAGGCAAGTGATACATATGCTTATGCTTATTGAAGTAGTTTTGTAGTTTTGTGGATTTTGATAGAAAGAATTGATGTTTAGGGTGCATTATGGGTTTCAAAACCCTAATGAGATTGGGGTATGAATTGTTAGATTAGTTGAAATGGATAGTGTGTGTGGATGGGGACAGGAGGTCCCATTGTGCTTGCAGGTGGTGGAGGAATAAGGGATAAGTGATTGAGAAAGAAGAGAGAAAGAATCAGAATTTCGAAGTCAGATTCTGGACAGTTCGCTCGAGCGAACAGGGGGTCGCTCGAGGCTCTGTTTCAGGGAAAACTCGTTTTGGACCGGTCGCTCGAGCGAACATTAAAGTGCGGTCGAGCGACCATCCTTCTGTAAAGTGTCCGCTCAAGCGAACTTCACTCGCTCGAGCGAACCTATCAGAAACACGCATTAATAGTGAAGTGAAAATTTTGGCCAATCGCTCGGACCCAGTGAGTTTTGGAATTTTTCGAGAACTAGGATCGCTTATGTGGTCATTAATGGTTCTCGTATAGTTAAGTACACCTCCATATGTGTTAACTAGGGTTATTCGAATGCATAATCAATTAAGTAATGTCATCAAAAGTAATACTTGCATTGATAACCATAGTTACACTCAATGGTTGGTTAGAGGATTGTATGTAGACTTACTTTAGATTGAGAATGAGATTGATACGAAGGGTTAACGGGTTTGGCACTACCTAGCGGTTTCTTAAACTCATTATTGAATTGAATTGAATGAATTGAGAAATGAAATGACTATTCCTACTGCAGTAGATGAGATTGGGGTGTTCCGGAGCCCGTGGTGACACCAGTGATCTCTGATCAAGACACTGGGAGATCCCACCTTATTTGGACCGAAGGGTCATTGACTAAAAAGTCATACACTGAAAAGCCATTAATAAAGGTTGAACCTAATGAATAAATGAATATGCATATCTTCCTTTTTGGAAGATGAAATGAATAGAATGGAGTTGAAACCAATGCTAGTGTAGTTGCCATATTATTGTTATTGTTATTTATGGTTATTATGAATTGTTTAGCACTGTTAGACAATAAATTGCTAGTAATTATGGACATGTCATAAATGTATGTATACCTTGTTGAACCGTCGTGTTCACGGTATTACTGATGATATTACAGGCTTAGTTGCCCGTGCCGGTCCCTCAGCGACCGTCCCGACAGCGGAGGAGGCCCATTCGCTACCTCCAGGAGGTCTAGCTGAATGGACATGATTGGAGAGCGTATACATGGAAAAGCCTTTGGAAACTTTGTATAAGTTATTTTGTATAATCATTTTGGTATTGTGGGTACGGTATACGATGTCCCATGCATTGTATGTAAATATGCAGTGGTTGATAGTGGAAATGAAACGATGTAAATTGAATGATGTAGTTGAAGAAGTAAATGTTCTGATTTATTTTGTTAAGTATTGTCAATGTATATTATTTGTATGTATTCCGCAACTGTACATTGACAGGAACGTATGCAAGATCCCTTGTAGACTTCGTTATAACTTCGGTTCAACGGGGTTTACGGGAGTAAGTATGATTACATCGCGACCCGGGGGTTAACCCTAACGACTCTGATCTCGGGGCCGGGTCGTGACAGCTACTCAAAATAGGAAACCCTCACATTTCACCACACACCAGATTTTGTGTTAGGCCTCGTCCTGAGTTAATTGGGATTAACTCTAATTGATTGGAAATTAAACTAATTAAATATGCTTAATTAAGCTAATGATGATTTATGACCAAATAGAATTGAATTAGCCTAAAATGAATGATTTAGGCTTAATGAACCGATAATGAATGAGATTGAATGAATTGAATGGAGTTTAGACTCAAACAAAGAAACTAAGGACTTTTTCGTAAATACGAATTTCTGCGTATTTTGTCGAATATAGAAACTCATGATACCAACATGTGTATCTTGAAGAGTACGTTAACTGTCGTAATAGACTTGAAGTCATTCGACGAGAATCAAATCAAATGACCCTTCGTTTGACTCGAATTGAAATGAGTTAGAAAGTAGCGGGCCTAAATGCAATAATGGGCTTATAAGGGATAAGATGAACTCAAATGAGTTCATTCAACTCATTCCAGCCCTAAACACCTTCTCTTCTCTCTTTTCTTCTTCTTCTCCTTTCCTTTTCTCCATCAAGTGAGAGCTTGGAGGATCTAAGTGAAGCGTAGACTTCATCTTCTTCATCTTCTTCTTGAGCTTTCTTGGAGATAAAGCTTGAGAGAAAGTCCCAAAATTCTCTCCACAAACACTACAAGTAAGTAGTTAGTCTCTTTTTAGAGTTTTTCAAGTTTTATTGAGTACTTAGGTTGTAACACAAATAGCTCATGGAAGCTCTAGTTGTCAATTGATGAATGGTTTAGGTTGAAAAGAAGCTTCAAATTGAGAAGTTTCCGCCTCAAGTCAAGCTAAGCAAGGGGCTTTTGTCAATTGATCTTCAAACAAAGGCAAGTATACTCATTTCTATGATCTAGGATGTTATTGAAGTGATTCGAGCTCAAGGAGCTCAAATTCCAATTTTTGCTTCAGAATTTCTAAAGTTCTGGAATGTCATTCTGGGTACAATTCGGCTAGCCGTACTGCTGATCACCAGCTAACCAACCAAGTTTAGAGATTTTCTTAGAAAATATCAGCATCTGGAAAGCTTACTGTGAGCTGACCGTCAAGATTCGGTGAGTCGAATTTGTGAGTTCAGCTAACCGCGAAGTGACCGCAAGCTGACCAGATTTAGGTCAGTGATTTCCATCAGAAGACAAGCTTCTGGAAAGCTAACCGCAGGGTAGCTGAAATGGGTTCAGCAGCCGAGTTTGAAAATGCGGTTAGCCAAGTAGGTAACCGCCAAGGTGACCGCATTGAGAGGAATGCATCAGGAATTGCAAGGTTCTGGAAAGTTGACCGAATGTAATTCGGTTAGCCGCCTTCCATAATGCGGTTAACCACCAGGTAACCACTAAGGTTACAGAACTTGAGGAAAATTTCAGATTGAAGTCTAATTTTTCTGAAATGAATGCCTAGTCACTAAAGCCAGTGTTAGTGGTATCAAAACATTTATAAGTGTTAGCTAAGGTTATCTTAATGTACAAATTCAATTAAAGCGATGCCATCAACAATAGCACGTACATTCTGTGAAGCACGGATACATGAAAATGGGAGGCGTATCCGTATCTGCCCGGATACAAGCTGGATACGTCTGGGATACGCGTTTTTCATATCTGAATTATTTTTAATTTTTTTGAATATCGGACACGTGCAGGACTCGTCCTGGACACGCGCGGGACACACGCGGGACTTGTTAAGTGAGAAATAAAAAGAAGGGAAAGAATAGAAGGGAAGGGGGAAAAAAAGAAGAGAAGAAAACGTGGGAGAAGAGAAGGGAAGGGAAAAAAAGAGAAAGAGAAAGAGAAGGGAAAGAAGAGAAGTACCTCGCCATCAAAATTGTCGTCACCATCCGCCATCATCAGCACTCCTCAGACGAGCAGTACCTCGCCATCGCCATCACTTGCACACCTATAGTTGTCGTCGTCATCAAACCCTAACCTGAGGTGAAAGGGTTAGGGCTGCTCCACAGGCTGCCTCTGCTGCTACAACTGTGCCGCTACTGCAAGGGACGACTGCAATTGTGCTGCTGCTGCAAGGGACAACTACAACTGTGCCTACTGCCACTTCGCCCGGGTTGCCTGCTACCACTTCGCCCAGGTTCTTTTCTCTTCTTTCTTTCCCCTTTTTTTTCCTTTTTTCTCTACTGCTACAAGTTGGAACTTTCCTCAGTTGAAGTTTCGCTTATTATCTCAGAACTTGCTTTTTAGGGTTTCTTTGGATGAATAAGACAACATTTTTAAGGTATTCTCAAACAGTTTCCTTGGTCTGCATTTTTTTAATTGATTATTTTTTCATTGATGAATTATATGTATGTTGTTTGAAAGGTAAATAGTTGTTGTTTAGATGTGTTTGGCCCAAACAGAAAGTTCCTGGATGGTTCGAGATGCCATCTAGGAGCAGGATAGTCACTGTTTTGGAAAATAGCAAGCAGCTGGTTGCTGGTTACTAATTGCTGATAGCTGTGGTACATCTATAGTGATCAAAACCTATGTGGACTGCCAAATTTATTGTGATTTGCCAGATGAAAGAGCTTTAGTCATTGTTTCTTGTAGTCTTCTTGTAGTCATTTACATTTTTTATGCTTTCTTTACTGTAATGGCTTCTAGTAATGGCTTCTTGATGGCTATTTTGATTGAAATAATGTTAGATTTTTATTACATAGTCATATAAAAAATATTTTAAAAAAATCAACTTATCCTCGACATATCATATCCTACTTTTTTTAGAAATGACGTATTTGCGTATCCGTATCGTATCGTATCCGTGTCCCGTGTCCGTATCCGTGCTTTATAGCGTACATTGATAACGAACGTTTCACTCAATTGGTTGATTTAGATAATTGATTAGAATTGGATTAGACTCGGATAAAGGCAATGGTTTGATTTGATATATGAGTCTGACATTACATAGTAGTTTCTTAAGCTTGTTAATGAGCTGAATTGAATACTTAATGAATTACTAAATAATGAACAAGTTACCAACGTAACAATGAATTAATGATCAATCCTACTGCAGTAGATGGATGGGGTGTTCCGGAACTCCATGGTGATGCCAGTAATCTCTTATCAAGACACTGGTAGATCCCACACTTTATTGAATGAAAAGCCACAATATAGACTGAAAAGTCACTGAATTGATAAGTCATCTAATGAAAAGACACACATTGGGCTGAAATGTCCCATTTGATAAGTCACCTGATAAGTCCTCAATGTAATTAATGAACTGAATGTGAATAAATGAAAGATTGGACATGACTGACTGCTTCCTTATGAAGAACTGAACCGAATCGAAACGAATGCTATTGTAGTTGCCAATCTAGTAATTGATATTACTGGATATAATTGACTCACATGCATAAGTACCGTTATAGAACTGAATTGTCTAGAATTGATAACTGCTATAGAATTGGTTAACTGTCGAATTGAACAGATTATTATGAAAGATAGCATGTGCTATCATAGATCTGTGTATACATTGTTGAACTGTCGTTTTCACGGTGTTATTGATGGCAAAACAAGCCCAGTTGCCCGTGCCGGTCATGCAGAGCCCGTGCCGCCAGGTGAGGAGGCCCATCCGATACCTCCAGGAGGTCTAATTGAGTGGACGAGATTGGAGTGCGAATGAATAGTACTTTTAGAAATGTTTTGACACACTTTTGTGTATTCATTTTGAATTGTACGTAGATGCCACTTGATGTGAAGATCTACACCTCTAGCGATAAGATTGAGCCCTAAGACTCAAAAACCCTAATATCCTTAGGAAAAACTCACGTGTGAGAAGAACTGAACTCTTATTTAAAATTATCGCATAACATTACAATAGGGGACTCCTCATATATAGAGTATCACTCTTTCTTAATAACCAAGGCATTCTAAAATAAGAAACTAACTAATCTTAATCAAACTAGAATTTAGGAAGTAAATGTACTAAGCAACTCTACTAATTTAGAAACTATCTTCAACATAAAGAGAGATCTTCAATATTGAAAGTAACATTGAAACCAAGATCGGGCAGTAAATCCAACACATATGCATCAGGACCAATTTTCTTGAGAATTTTGAATGGTCCGGAATTACGAGGATAAAGCTTTTTATTAGTGCCCGGTGGAATGCGCTCTGGACGATTACGAAGCATAATCATATCTACTTCCTCAAACTGAACGAAATGACAACGCTTATCTGCATGTTCTTTATAAGAATCATTGCTTGCTGAAATATGGCGTCGAACTTCATCATGAACCTGCTGCATATGACGAATAAAACTATCCGCATCAACACTTGGTCTTGCTTCGACTGGAAGGGAAACAAGATCAACTGGTAGACCTGGCCTGGTGCCAGTGACTGCTTCAAAAGGAGAAATGCATATGGATCGGTTGACTGAGTTATTATAGGCGAACTCAGCCATAGGCAGAACCTAATCCCATGTAGTAAGATGGTCACACACTAAACAACGTAGCAAATTACCATGGCTACGATTGACGACTTCTGTCTGACCATCAGTTTGTGGATGATAGGCAGTAGAAAATTGCAGCTTTGTTTTGGACATGCCCCACAATGTCTTCTAGAAGTAGCTAACGAACTTTGTATCCCTGTTAGACACAATGGTCTTCGGAAGTCCATGCAGACGGACGACTTCCTTAAAGAAGAGTTGCGCAACTTTATAGGCATCTGCTGTGTTGGAACAAGGAATAAAATGAGCCATTTTCGAGAAACGATCCACAACCACAAAGATAGAATCTACTTTTCTACGGGTCAGAGGTAGTCCAAGTACAAAATCCATGTTGATATCCTTCCAGGGGCCCTGTGGGACTGGCAAAGGCTGATATAATCCCGCATTCTTTTTGCTTCCTTTGGCCAACTGGCAACTACGACACCGCTCACAAATACGAGAAACATAGGGTGTCATGTGTGGCCAATAAAATCCATCTTCGACAAGCGCTAAGGTCTTATCACGACCCAAATATCTGCTGCATCCTCCGCAATGGAGTTCCCTGATAACATGCTCGTGGATAGAAGTATTTGACAAACATATGCGACTACCATAGAATAAATATCTATCATGAATGCTAAAGTATGGATGCTTGAGATGCTCACCCTGAATGATCTCTTTATAGATGGTACCAAAATCTTTGTCTGTCGCATATTCCTCCTTGATTTGCTCAAATCTCGATACAGAAATGGCCATGGTGGTCAGGAGATGTTTCCGACGACCGAGGGCATCCGCGATCACATTTTCCTTGTCAAATTTATGGCGGACAATTAAGGTAAACTCCTGAATATAAGCGCTCCATTTGGCAAAATTATCACCCGGTTTATATTGTGAATGAATGTGCTTGAGAGACTTATGATCAGAGTAAAGCATAAATTCTTTACCTATTAGGTAATGCCTCCAATGGCGAAGTGATTGAACAAGAGCATAAAACTCCAAGGCATAAGGAGAGTACCTGTGCTTTTAATCGGAAAGCTTCTCACTGTGGAAAGCAATTGGATGTCCCTCTTGGCTAAGGACGCTACCAATGCCAACATTAGATGCATCGCAAGCAACTTCGAACACCTTGTCAAAATCTGTAAGGCGGAGGACAGGAGCTTCTGTGATTTTTTTTGTTTGATCTGCTCAAAAGCTCGAGTTGCGGCATTGGTCCATTTGAACTCTCCCTTCTTTAAACATTCTGTAAGTATAGTAGTGATATTGCTAAAAATTTTGATGAATCGCCTATAGAAAGTAGCAAGTCCATGAAAACTCCTGAATTCTGTTACCGTGGTGGGAAGTTGCCAATCCAGAATTGCTTTGACTTTCTCTGGATCCATTTTGATGCCTTCTGTCAATATGATGAATCCCAAGAATAAAACTAAACTTCGAATGAAGGTGCACTTCTTGAGATTGATGTAGAAACTTTCTCTACGAAGGAGATGGCAAATAGTGTGGAGATGAGTGAGATGCTCCTCCCAGGTTTGGCTATAAATGAGAATGTTGTCAAAATAAACAACGAATTTCCCTATATAAGGCTATAACAGATGGGTCATAACTCGCATGAAGGTACTAGGAGCATTAGTTAATCCGAATTGCATGACCAACCATTCATAAAGACCATCTCTGGTTTTGAATGTTGTTTTCCACCCATCACCTGGACGAATACGAATTTGGTGGTAACCACTATGCAGATCAATCTTTGAGAAGATGGCTGAACCTGTCATCATATCAAGCATATCATCTAATCGAGGAATAGGAAATCTGTATTTTACCGTGATCTTGTTGATAGTTCGACTATCGATACACATGCGTCAACTTCCATCCTTCTTGGGAGTAAGAAGGGTTGGTACCCCGTAGGGACTAAAACTTTCCCGAATGTACCATTTTTGTAACAAGGCATCCACCTGTTTCTTGAGTTCTGTATGCTCTACGGGACTCATCCAATATGCAGGTAGATTCGGAAGTGAAGAGCCAAGGACGAGATCAATGGCATGTTGTATGTTCCTCATGAGTGGAAGAGTATTTGGTAGGTCTTCTGGGATAAAATCGGAGAAGTGTTGCAAGAGGGGTTTGACTTCTTCCGAAATGGACTCATATGGAGAATCATCTGTTACTGTCCGGATAACCAAGGCATAAATCAGATCCTAATGTAATATCTTGTATTATGGGCCAGGATTAGTTTGGCCCATGTAGTACTTTAGTGGTTCTCTTATTATGAAATTAGTAATACTACTTACTAAGGAATTAGAAATTGGAAGGTGTCCCACGTTTTGTTTTGGGACTGGAATTGTATAACAAGTATAGTAGAGGAAATAAGAGATATATTAGTATTAGGACTTGCCTTCTCCTTATATATACAAGTAAACCAACAACAGTTGTTGTATTATATTCCTTTGGAGAAGATTCTGAGAGAGAGAGTCTTGTGGTTGCAATCTAGGAGAAGGAGAGGAAGGTTGATTGATGTTCTATTCGCGCCCACACATTGCAAAAGCAACGATAGCATATCAAAGGTGAGTGGATCTTCCTAATTGATTGGGTGATTAATCAAGATGATTGTTAATGGAATGTGATTCAAATATTCTATACTGTTACTAATTATTAAGCAGTGATTTTTAAAACCATCACATAGGCATAAAAGATATGTTTTGAGGCAAGGAATATTGTTTGAATGGTGATTTGAATGTTACAACTTGATAAGAGGTGTAAATCCTTCAATATATGCTAAACAGGCAAGAATCTGTAAAAACAGAGCACTGTCGTCAATGGTAGTATTGGATGACTGTGAGTTGTGGGACCCCATGGCCCACTAGATGGAGAATCAGGACCATAGATCCACAAGGGGACTCATGGTCGACCATAAGGAGAAAGATCATCTTGGAGTTAGACCAGTAGATTCCATTATTCCTTAGAATCAAAAGGACACAGGCGTGACTGTGTACAGAACAACAGCAAGTTCGTTTTTGATTTGTGGACCCCAAGACAGGATCTGATGATGGATCAGATCCATTAGGGTGATAGTTTAGTAGTGGTCGACCATCACCTAGATGGCTGATATTGTTTTAGTTTAGTGGGACCCACTGGATACCAAATCTGGAGTATTACAGGCGTGAAACTGACGGCAACAGACTCTTGGGTCGACATCTATGGTGGGACCCACTAACTAAACCGATGGTGGATTAGGACCCCACGTCTTGAAGTAGACTCAGAGACGATCCCAATGGTGGTGGTCCCATGTAGCCTGGTCTCCATCTGACCAGTTATCCAGGAACTTCAATTTTATTAACCATAAGGATAATTTATTAATTTCAATTATGTCTGTTAATCTTGTGGGGCCCAGTAAAGATATCTGTAGGTGAATCCAATCCATTGAGAGTAAAGCATATACTTAGGTAACTATAGAGAGTAGACCTGATCGTGATTTAGACTAGCGGGGCCCACTGGATGCTATACTGAGTGAGCCTTCAGGCGTGGACAACCCAATACTGGGCTCTGTTCATGGATTTGAGCTGGATATAGTTGGGTTTAGCCCAGGATTGGTAAGTGATGATCACATAAAGTTTATTATATAGATAAATTAAAGAGAGATGATTAATTTAATGGTGATTTAAGTAACTGTGATCAATCTAGTTATAGATAATTATATGCAGTATGTTTACTTATTGCATATTGTGATTTGTTTTATGGTGTGGACCAACCCTACTCTGATAATACCAATTTTGAATTAGAGTGGGGCAATAAACAATGAACTTAGTAAGGGTGGGGCCCACACTATTGATATGTACATGAGGAAAATTGTTAATAATATTGAGTTGTGGTTGTTATGAGATGGTGAGGTCCCAGACGTGGGATGTTGGACTCAGTGTCCGAGCCATATAGTGGCTGGTCCATACGGGACGTGTCCGATGAGACAGGGTCATAGCGACCGGTATACATGTATACAATGGGCCTTTGAGGCGTGGTAAGGTGCATGGGCACGGATATACATATATATATGGATGTATTTTATGGCATTTAATATATTGAATCAAATATGTTAAAATCATGTAACATTATGTTTTATGCTGCTTAGGTAATTAGGAATATTCATTCACCAGTAATACTGATGTTGTGTTGCCCCCTTCAGGTAATCTTACTGCGGGTGGGATGAATCAGGATGGCGCTCAGCACGTAGATTTTGGCATGCGTGGCTTAAGAGAGAAAACGAGAAATATTCATATGAGTGACAGAAGAATTAGCTTTTGTTTAGCAATTAATTTAATGATTAGTACATTATTATTTGAGTTAGAACATAGGGATTTGGATTATTCAGAGATTTTTTTTATTGTTTGACTTTATTTAAATTAAATGGAATTACAGTTGATTTATATGTCAAATCTCTTATGCGAATAATTTGATAAATGAATGGAAAACATTGCCAAGTTATCACGATCCGAATATCTGACAAGGCCCCGGAAATATGGTCGTGACACCTGATCTTTGTTTTTCTACTCAAATTTACTCATGGTTAACATCTGAGGAGTGGCCGCCTTTTTTGGGCTCTTAGCAGCATGCTGGGGTGGCAGTGGCCATAACCGGGTTTTATTACTTTTCCACATAAAAGTATGGGCGCTTGTGTCATTATCGGTGACAACATTCAACTTCTTTAGCCATGGACGCCCAAAGAGTATGTGTGTAACTTTCATTGGTACAACATCACACTTGATTTTATCTTCATAAGAACCCAGTTTGAAAGGAACGATGCACTGCTTGTCAACCGGAATAGTGGAATCATTTACCCATGCAATTTTGTATGGTCTTGGATGCTTTGTAGTAGGCATCTTTAGCTTTTCCACAACATCTTTAGCAATAACATTCATAGAACTACCACCATCAATCATCATATTGCAAGTTTTGCCCATGCAGTAAACGCGAGAGCGAAAAATAGGTGCATGATTAGAATCATGTTCCTCCTGTTGATCTCCAGTGATCAAAAGATAGCGCTCAAGATATATGAGTGGTAAACCATCAACAGGAAATTCTTCAAGACAAACGCTCTGAGTGTCTGTCGATTTTTCCATTTCAATGTGCTCATCAAACTCGTCGCTGTCATCGGCTTCATCTTCTGCATAGAGATTCCGATGAGGACATTCTTTAGCATAATGCCTTTTCTGTTGGCAGGAATGGAAGATTACTTCCCTTTTGTCAGCACGTCCTCGCGTAAGAGGATCATTTGTGGTGCCTGTTGCCGCTGATTTTGGCGAAGAGGTGGCCGCTGTTGTACACCTTGGAGCGACTTTTGCAATGTCTGTGGTGACCTCGGTCGATTAATCGACTGTTGGGTGTTAGTGGGAGTTGGAGACTGTGTCTCTCGTGTGGAAAACTCCCCGGCTTGGGATCTTTCCCGCCTCTTCAGTTAGATTTCATGCTGTGTTTTGTGGGCTTTATAGTAGGCTTCATTGATATCATTGAAATCAAACATAGAAACCCATTGCCGAATATTAGGATGTAACCCTTTAGTATATTTATTGATAACGAGTCCAACATTCGCCCGCAGATTGCAGCGCACAATATAGGCTCGAAACATATTGGTATACTCATCCAACGAATAGGCACCTTGTTGTAGACTAAGGTATCATTTATGTAGGGAATCAATATAGTCAGAATGAAGGAAATTTTGCTTGAGTCGCCGCTTCATATCTTCCCATTGGAAAATGGGATGCCTAAAGGCGAGCTTACTATTTTCAGTACTTTGCCACCAAATGCGTGCAGGCCCTTTGAGCTTAACTTTTGTGAAGGCTATCTTCTGGGCATCATTCATATTGTACCATGCAAAATAATCATTAAGAGAATTGAGTCAGTCGACGAAAGCCTTGGGATGAAGATCTCCTGAAAATCACTGATTTCTAGTCTCACTCTTTTGGTGATGTCATCTGTATGTGGTGCACCGCGTGGTTCATTATCACCATGTTCAATGAAAAGACATTGTACCATGTCAGACATGGTTCGAAGATGCTGATGCTGAGGACCAAGCATGACTGGATTTATTTGGATCATTATTCCGGATGCATGGGGAGCGGGGTTTACAGGATTGACCTGAGGTCCAGTCCCGAATGTTTGCGGATCCCGCTTTGTGAGAACAAATTCAGTTTTTCCTTTGATCCGATGTCCTTGAAGTTCATTAAGAGCAGCTTCAACAATTCCCAATCGATCAACCACAGTGCCCATGTCAGATCCCAATTTTTTCAATAGCTCATCCCGTTGGTAATTGGTGAAATACCCGTGGTATTGGCATCCTCGGGTAGCCATGAAATTTCGAAAGCATTTTTTTTTTAACGGGTGGGCTGGATTGGTATGGGTTTGGACTCAAATCGGGCCCAACTGCAAGTGAGGCCCAACTGCAGGGCTCAGCACGTGGGGCGTTGTTTCCGCCTCGGGTGGGGTGCGGTGCGCTGAAATTAAAAAACGAGGAATATCCTCTTACCCGGACGACTTTGAAGACCAAGGACGAAGGGCGATGGCTGCAGTGAGGCGATGGGCAGCGACTGGAGAGGATGACGCGATGCAAGTGCTGGAGAGAGCGACAGTGGAGCGGATGGCTGGCGACGACGAGGGGTGTCTGCTAGATGTGTGCTCCCGGTCCCAGGTGCTCGTCGCAACACAGATCTCCTTCGACTCTCTGATTCCTCTTCTTTCTTCTGTTTCTTCTTCTTCTGGGTTGGGGACTGGTTGAGTAAGAAGGGAAGTGGCTGGGAGAGGGATGGGATTCGCTGGGGATCGGTGATGGTGGCTTGTGGGTTTCGGTAGGGTTGGAGATTGGGTCTGGCGGGGTTCTAGGGGTTTGGGTTGTGGTGTGGGTTCTGTGGTTCGGGTAGGGTTAGGTTCTGATCTGGGAGTTTTATGGATTGGGAAAATTAGGGTTTAGGGCTTGTAGGCTTTGATTTGGTTGGATGGTGGAGTCGGGGACAGAGATTGTGTTTCGGTTGAGAGGAGTAGGGCTCTGGGTGGGTTTGGAAATTGGATTGGATCTGGTTGGGGCTGGCTGTGATGGATGACGGTGGGATGGGATTAGCGTCTGGGAATTGGTTGCGGTGGATGGTGGTCGATGAATGGGTTAGGGTTTCGGGGTTACAGTGCGGATGGTTGGGAAGTTGGTGGGTTTTTGGTTCGGCAGTGTGCAGGGATGGGTGAATAACATGGGTGAATAACAGTAGATGGTGGATGGATGTCGAATGGGCGATCAGAATGGAGATCCGAGATGGATCGTCGGCTCTGATACCAATTGATGTGAAGATCTACACTCCAGCGGTGAGATCGAGCCCTAAGACTCAAAAACCCTAATATCCTTTAGAAAAAAAAACTCACGTGTGAGAGGCACTGAACTCTTATTTAAAATTATTGCATAACATTACAATAGGGGACTCCTCTATATATAGAGCAGCATTCTTTCTTAATATAATCAAGACATTCTTAAATAAGAAACTAACTAATCTTAATCAAAATAGAATTTAGGAAGTTAATATACTCCGCAACTCTACTAATTTAGAAAGCAACTCTACTAATTTGGAAACTATCTAAACTAATGATAGGGATTTCAAAATTAGAGATCATGTGGACCCTATCAAACGGGCCATCAAGTCTTGTGGGCCTTGGCCTTTGATCGGCTTGCATCACCACCTGCATTTTATTTGAATGTGTAGTTGATGGTTTTGATAGAAAATGAAATGTGCATATTGAACTTTACTTTTAATGTAAAGTACTTGTATATATTCCACAATTGTCGATGTATATATATGTAATACGTATGATTGTTATCCCTTGTGGATTTCGTCTTAACTTCGGTATGTGCAGTTGATGGTTTTGATAGGAAATGAAATGTGTATATTGAACTTTACTTTTAATGTAAAGTACTTGTATATATATTCCGCAATTGTCAATGTATATATATGTATTCTGCAAAAATGTATATTCGACAGGTACGTATGATTGTTATCCCTTGTGGATTTCGTCTTGACTTCGGTTAATTCGGAGTTTACGGGAGTAAGTATGATGAGCTCGCGACCCTGGATTAGCGCTGAGTAATCCAATTTCGGGTTTGGGTCGTGACATTTTGCAATGAAACTGAGGTTGGTTTTACCAAATGGGTTAGCCCTGAGTAATCCGATCTCGGGCTCGGGTTGTGACATTTTGCAATGAAACCAAGGTTGGTTTTACCAAAATGGGATTGACCTGCTTACCATCATGCGACTGTATTAAGTCAATTGAGCATCATTCCTACTTGACCAGATGAGTTTGGGAACAACCATGGCAACAAATACAAACTGCTTCCAAATCATTACTAGTTATAAAATCAAAACCAAAGTATCTAAAAATACACGAAGATTCAAGAGAACAAATGACAGATAAATTGTTAAGTCTAAGCATAAAATCTGAAGTTAAGTAAGGTTGCATTTCCATGCACTGTAACTTGAAATTGGTTTGAACATTGCAGCAAAATGATACAATCAAGCCAGTGTTTAAATTAGATGTAGATGATGCTCAACTTTCATTTTCCAATCATATTCGATAACATTGGAAGTTGGAACTAATTTCCTTTCTTGATTCTCTTCAAATCTAACAACAGAAAGAGGAAAAAATGATGCAGATCCAAAACCGATCAGATTTGAAACTAACATGAGATAGTTACATCAAGAAGAAATAAGGAGAGTTTGTAAAAGCTTCTTTGAATTGAAATTCGAAGAGGGGGGAAAAATCTCTGCTTCTAAAATGGAATCAGATGCGAAAGAAAGAGCCCTAATTCAGCTTCGAATTGCGAAAGCGAAAGATTCCAGCTGCACTATCTTTACTATATAACTGAGGAATTGAAGAAGCGTGAAATGTAAGGAGCGCAGATCAAGAACGTGCAAATGAGATTTTTTTTAATTGTTATTCTTTTTCTGTGGTGTTTGCTAGTGATGAGAAAAGGGTATCAGAATTTGGATCTATATATTCCTCCGGTGGAGCTGTAATGCCACACCCCAAGCTTCTCGAATCACAACCCTTCTTTTTAAGTGTTTTTTTTTTCAAATATTCACTCTAAAACACCCTATTGTTTCTAAAAATATCCAAAGTCGTCCACTTTTATTTTCTAAGTTCACTCCCCTTCTTAGTTCTTTCCCTCTCCCTTAGGCCCTCCGCTTGCTGCCCTCTCTCCCTCTCCCCCTCTCCATATCTCTGCCTCTCTCTCTGCCCACTGTCCTCTCTCCCTCTCCCTAGCTCTTCGTGCGGGGTGGTGGCTAGGATGGCGTGGGTGAGTGCAGAAAGAAGTTGGGAATGAAGACACTTTGATAGATGTACTTTAGGTAATTTACACAGGGATATATTGGTCATAAAAAAGGTCATGCTTGGAGAAGCTTGGCCTGTGACATTTGTAACTCTCTATTCCTTTGGTGAATTTATAAAGTAAAAATGGAAACAGCGATCAAGTCCCCAATTTTTTACTAAAGTAATTTTTACGGTCTTAATGAAATTCTGAAATTTGTATTTAAAGGGCTGACATAGGGAAAGAAGAATTAGGTGGTGGTAGCACCTGCTAAACCCACGCAAAGGCACACGAGGTAAATTTGGGGCGACTTTTGAACACAAGACATGAGAGCAAACTCATGTTTTATGTCACTCCACCAACTTGTAAGTGGGTAGAAGGTATTCAAACTTGAGGTTTTGATTTGATGTGGTCTTCCCATTGAGCTGAGATAAAAGATTATGGCTCGTTTAATATTAGGGCTGGGCTTTTTAGTAATAGTAAATACGAATTCTGGCTTTGAGCTGGCCTAACAAATATTGATTTGATAGAATATGTAATAATAAAGGAGGGAGAAGTGATGGAAAGCCCGGACTAGCACAGCATTATTTTTGATTGATTGGGTACGCTTGGGCTTTGAGATGTTTCACGCAAGCTGGGCAGGAGCCAGGCACTTATGGCCTATATTGGGTTGGGCAGGATATGGGCTTGTGGTTGTAGAAATGAGGGAGGCCTCTACCATGCCCTACCCGGTCCATTAACACCACTACTCTCTTTCTTTTATCTCCCTTCTGTTGGTTTCTTCATCACTTCATCCCATAATAAGTCCTTCTTTTGCTTGGATTAAAATGACATTAGCCACTGAGAGCAACTCCAACAGACACTTCAAATGGTCATGTCAGCCTCCAACCGTTCTAATTGACATGTGAGATTGTCTCCGACAGATACTTCATATCCTACATGGCATTTGAAGTATGTGATGGTATGCCAAATATGGCTTACCATAAAGCATACTTCAAAATTTTCTTTTGATTAAAATAATGGCAAGGGCCCTCTTGCATTTGAGTTTTTGGATGCAAATCTTTCTTTTAAATAAAATAATGATCATGTGCCCACTTGCATTTGTATTTGACATTTCTCTTAAAGTTGCTAAGTTACATATGCCAAATTACATATTCTACATTAGCCTTCATTTTTTAAAAGGCATATCCAAATGTAAAGTATCTCTTGGAGATGCTCTAATGGATATATAGTTGGCTCACCTATTCAAAATCTTAAAAGAGATTTTGGTTGATGGGCCTAGAGCTTGGAATGATCCATCTCTTACTATGGATATTAAGTAGAATGGAACTTGGCCCACTATTGAGTTGAAGTTGAACATGAGTCTAAACATTATGCCCGATAACTATAAAAAAAAAAGTATTGTCGGGCTATTAAAAATCCAATTAAAAGTCGCATAATGATCGTGCTTAAATAAACTCACATATATTAAAATATAAATCCACATATAAAATAACTATATGCGGCTATGCCATTAAAAAATCACATAAAAACCATGAATGACTTTTTTGCGTAAAAGTTACATAAGAATCACATAAAAATAACATAAGAATTATATGTGGGGCTCTGCACATAGGCAATAGCACGCCAAATAGCCAACGTAGATAGAAACACTTCTTCAGGGATTTGAACGCATGAATCCCAACTTTGATACATACCATGCTAATAACTAGAAACACATATCAAAGGTCTTGATACATTGGTGTATAAATTGCTAAACAATCATTTGTTGCATTAAACAATCATTGGTGTATAAGGGCCCTGCTTAGATTTTACACTAATAAGATTTTGGCATTTTCACTAATAAGAATTAGGCCTATCATGTGATAATTAACATGTGCATTCTCCGTGCCCCTTTTTTTTTTTTTGGTGTAATTGAATACATTGGAATTACAAGACTTTTGTCCAAAAAAATGATTAAAATTGAAGACACTAATATGAGTTTACACAAATGACCATTAAATCATCTCTCCACTAATGGAAAATGAATCAAACGGAGGTGAAAATTGAATCTATCCTAGGAAAGTGATCAAGGTTGCATCTACATCTCTAACTTATATCTTTCGTCCATGAACTCATATTTTCCACCTTTCTTAATGTTTTAGTGGAACTCATTACGAATGATTATTAGTGTAGAATCTTATTAAATCTTAAAATCTTATTAATGTCACAGGCCAAGCTTCTCCAAGCATGACCTTTTTTTATGACCAATATATCTCTGTGTAAATTACCTATAGTACATCTACCAAAGTGTCTTCATTCCTAACTTCTTTATGCACTCACCCACCCCATCCTAGCCACCACCCCGCACGAAGAGCTAGGGTGAGGGAGAGAGGCGGTGGGCAGAGAGAGAAAGAGGGAGAGATATGGAGAGGGAGAGAGGGCGGCAGGTGGAGGGCCTAAGGGAGAGGAAAAGAACTAAGAAGGGGAGTGAACTTAGAAAATAAAAGTGGATGACTTTGGATATTTTTAGAAACAATATAGGGTGTTTAGAGTGAATATTTGAAAAAAAAAACACTTAAAAAGAAGGGTTGTGATTCGAGAAGCTTGGGGTGTGGCATTACAGCTCCACCGAAGGAATATATAGATCCAAATTCCGATACCCTTTTCTCATCACTAGCAAACACCACAGAAAAAGAATAAAAAAAAAAAAAAAATCTCATTTGCACGTTCTTGATCTGCGCTCCTTACATTTCACGCTTCTTCAATTCCTCAGCTATACAGTAAAGGTAGTGCAGCGGGAATCTTTCGCTTTCGCAATTCGAAGCTGAATTAGGGCTCTTTCTTTCGCATCTGATCCATTTTAGAAGCAGAGATTTTTTCCCCCTTCTTCGAATTTCAATCCAGAGAAGCTTTTACAAACTCTCCTTATGTCTTTTTTATTTAAGTATCTCATATTAGTTTCAAATCGGATCGGTTTTGGATCTGCATCATTTTTTCCTCTTTCTGTTGTTAGATCTGAAGGGAATCAAGAAAGGAAACTAGTTCCAACTTCCAATGTTATCAAACATGATTGGAAAATGGAAGTTGAGCATCATATGCATCTAATTTAAACACAGGCTTGATTATATCATTCTGCTGCAATGTTCAAGCCAATTTCAAGTTACAGTGCATGGAAATGCAACCTTAACTTCAGATTTTATGCTTTCTACTTAGCAATTTATCTGTCATTTGTTCTCTTGAATCTTCGTATTGTTTTAGATACTTTAGTATTGATTTTATAACTAGTAATGATTTGCAAGCAGTTTGTGTTTGTTGTCATGGTTGTTCCAAACTCATCCGGTCAAGTAGGAATGATGCTCAATTGACTCAAGACAGTTGCATGATGGTAAGCAGGTCAATCCCATTTTGGTAAAACCAACCTTGGTTTCATTGCAAAATGTCATGACCCGAGCCCATTATCGGATTACTCAGGGCTAATCCCGGGTCACGAGCTCATCATACTTATTCCCTTAAACTCCGAAGTTAAGACGAAATCCACAAGGGATAACAATCATACGTACCTGTCAAATATACATTTTTGCGGAATGTATACATTGACAATTGCGGAATATATACAAGTACTTTACATTGAAAGTAAAGTTCAATATACACATTTCATTTCCTATCAAAACCATAAACTGCACATTCAAATACAATGCAGGTGGCATCTACGTATTATTCAAAATGAATACACAAAAGTGTTTGTCAAAACATTTCTAAAATGTTCTATTCATTCGCACTCCGATCACGTCCACTCAATTAGACTTCATGGAGGTATCGGATGGGCCGCCGCCTCTTCTGACGGCACGGTCTCTGTATGACCGGCACGGGCAACTGGGCCTGTAATGCTATCAATAACACCGTGAACACAACGGTTCAACAACGTATACACAGATCTATGATAGTACATGCTATTTTTCATAATAATCTGTTCAGTTCGACACTTAACCAATTCTATAGCAGTTATCAATTCTAGACAATTCAGTTCTATAACAGTAGTTAGGCATGTGAGTCAATTATATCCAGTAATATCAATTACTAGATTGGCAACTACAATAGCATTCGTTTCGATTCAGTTCAGTTCTTCCATAAGGAAGCAGTCATTTCAGTCCTTCCTAACGGAAGTAGTCGTTCATGTCCAGTCTTTCATTTATTCACATTCAGTTCATTAATCACATTGAGTACTTATCAGGTAACTTATCAAATGGGACATTTCAGTCCAATGTGTGTCTTTTCATTAGATGACTTATCAATTCAGTGACTTTTCAGTCTATATTGTGGCTTTTCATTCAATAAAGTGTGGGATCTACTAGTGTCTTGATCAGAGATCACTGGCATCACCACAGAGCTCTGGAACACCCCATCCATCTACTGCAGTAGGATTGATCATTAATTCATTGTTACATTGGTAACTTGTTCATTATTCAATAATTCATTTAGTATTCAATTCAGCTCATTAACGAGCTTAAGAAACTACTATGTAATGCCAGACTCTTATATCAAATCAAATCAGTGCCTTTATCCGAGTCTAATCCAATTCTAATCAATTATCTAAACCAATCAATTGAGTGAAACGTTCGTTATCAATGTACGTGTTATTGTCGATGACATCACTTTAATTGAATTTGTACATTAAGATAACCTTAACTAACACTTATGAAGGTTTAGATACCACTAACACTGGCCTTAGTGACTAGGCCTTCATTTCAAAAAAATCAGACTTCAATCTGAAATTTTCCTCAAGTTCGGTTACGTTGGCAGTTACCTGGCGGTTAACCGCATTCTGGAAGGCGGCTAACCTAATTACATTCGGTCAGCTTTTCAGAACCTTGCAATTTCTGATGCATTCCTCTCAATGCAGTCACCTTGGCGGTTACCTACTCGGCTAGCCGCATTTTCAAACTCGGCTAGCCGAACCCATTTCGGCTACCCTGCGGTTAGCTTTCCAAAAGCTTGTTTTCTGATGGAAATCACTGACCTCTAAAACTTGAAAAACTCTAAAAGAGACTAACTACTTGTAGTCTTTGTGGAGAGAATTTTGGGACTTTCTCTAAGCTTTATCTCCAAGAAAACTCAAGAAGAAGATGAAGAAGATGAAGTGGATGAACTTGGATCCTCCAAGCTTTCACTTGATGGAGAAAAGGAAAGGAGAAGAAGAAGAAAAGAGAGAAGAGAAGGTGTCTAGGGCTGGAATGAGTTGAATGAACTCATTTGAGTTCATCTTATCCCTTATAAGTCCATTATTGCATTTAGGCCCTCTACTTTCTAACTCATTTCAATTCGAGTCAAATGAAGGGTCATTTGATCCGATTCTCGTCGAATGACTTCAAGTCTACTACGACAGTTAACGTACTCTTCAAGATACACGTGTTGGTATCAAGAGTATCCATATTCGACAAAATACGCGGAAATTCATATTTACGAAAGAGTCCTTAGTTTCCTTGTTTGAGTCTAAACTCCATTCAATTCATTCAATCTCATTCATTATCAGTTCATTAAGCCTAAATCATTCATTTTAGGCTAATTCAATTCTATTTGGTCATAAACCATCATTAGCTTAATTAAGCATATTTAATTAGCTTAATTTCCAATCAATCACTTAACTCGGGACGCGCCTAACACAAAATCTGGTGTCTGGTGAAATGTGAGGGTTTCCTATTTTGAGTAGCTCAGAGAACAAGAAGAATTTGCCAACTGATTATTTTGCATTAGAGTGATATTTGTTTGACTGCTAAATATTTTCATGTACATGCTTTGAAATGTTATATCCGTGTGGTTGCAGAAATTACTTCAAAATATGGCAGCAAAGAAGCCGGGTCTAATTGCTCTGTTTGATGTTGATGGGACACTTACAGCTCCAAGAAAGGTTTTTATTTTTATATTTATGCTTTTGAACTTGTTCGATATCTCAATTATATTCGAGAACATGTCAAATTGATTTGGAAAGCAATCTTGAATTCTGAATTAACTCAGTCAACTCTATGTAAAACTTTCTTTCTCGTGGAAACAAAAACAAAAAACTTGTTACATTCCAACATTTACTGCATGAAAGGGCATTTCTTCTTTGCTACTAGCCATTCTTGATGAATGTGCATCATTTCTATTGCATTTTTTTGTTTCTTATCATCATCATCAAAGCCTTGTCTCGACTATGTTGGAGTCGCCTAAATGAATTATGTTTCTCCATTCCGATCTATCCTCAGTCAAATCCTTGGATAGGTTGCGCTTCTTCGGATTTGTTGTTATTACTTTCATCCACATCCTCTTTGGCCTAGCCCTTCTCTTGGTGGGCCATCAACTTGCATAGAAAAACTTTTCAATTTACTTTTGCTTCTTATCTCATTCAATTTATTTTGCTCAATCGCCAGATAGTAACTCCAAAGATGTTAGAGTTCATGCGGAACCTTCGAGAGGTACCTGACTTCTGCCATCTTTCATGATGACACTTGAGATAGAGCAGCAATCCTGATATTGTTCTTCTTTGACTTCGCTGTTCCCTAAGAAAGATTAGCATGGCAAAATAAATCCTATTCAAATGCTTACAACTACGTCTGATGGCAGGTTGTAACAGTTGGTATTGTTGGAGGGTCTGATCTTGTAAAGATAACAGAGCAGCTAGGGCCGAAAGGTTTGCTATGACTAACTTTTGCCTATAGATGTACATGTCCTCTAATTAGGTATCATTGCTGTTTTAGAATCTCAGAAATTCTAAGTCATTTGGGTTCCCCAAATATGAGTGGCTTACTTTGGACTTTCCATTGTTGGTGACTTGGTTCCATTTATTGCTACTTACTAAACAAACATCTTAAACCTTTTCATGGAATTGGATTTGTTTATTTATTTTTTATTATTATTTTTTCCTTGGCAAGTGCTGCAATTTCAGTATGTTATTTGATCCTAGCATCTAAACATGTTTATCCATCATTCTCCTCAGTTGTGGTGGGTTGTTTTGTCTGGAGAAATGTACTTTGAAACTGTTATGATGATTTGTTGGCATATGCTAGTTTCCAAACTTTATATAAATTGGTTAATAAGTTATATTGAACATCAGTTGAAAACCCTTAGGGGTTCATTTGGTGGAAACTCTTTATCTTAGGGGAGAAAAGTATAAACGCATGGTCGATATGGGGGTGTGGCTCAAGAGATTCCATTTTCTTGGAAACTGGGCTTTTTCGATTCAGTCAACACTTCTAGCAACAAATGATATTCAACAGATATCCACTTCGGGGTTAAGTTAAATAGAAATGGAATTTTTGGATTAACATAAATTGTAAACCATTTTGGTGTTGAATTGTTTGAATTTAATCCTTAGGATTTCATATAATGGCTTTGGAGACCTCTTGTGGATGTATTCCTAAGATTTGAGCTGAGTTGTGAGGCCTTTATTTGGATACTTGGGGAAATCAGCTGATTTTCTCGCTACAAAAATTTCTATGAGAGGTCATGATCCCTGCCTAGGATCGACCCGTCTGAAAGAAGTTGCATATTTGCATGTGTTACAATTTATGACCTGTGGGTTGAGTTGATTCCAGGTGGTATATTTATTTCCACACAATGATGGAATTTTCACTAGCACATGATGATTTTGAAACACTGAAAACATTCCATTACTGCACAATATCCAGAACTTGAATAGGTTTTAGATCTTTCAGTCCCTTGTTTCGGTCAGTTCTTGATTGCTCAAGTCATTTGGATCCTAATTCCACCATTTTGGCCTGTGGTGGTCTATTTCAGTTGTATTTTTCAGGGTGATCTTTGGCCTTGGATACTTTCATCAGTATTTTTACTATATCTCAATCAACTTAAGTTAAAGAAATTCTTTCATTTTTATTTAGAAAGTGGAGATCAAGTGAATCCTCTTTTTATGGAAAGAAAATATACTTTTTTTTAAAAATAAAACCACCAGAACATTAAACACTCCATTCCAGTAAAAAATAAAATAAAAAATCAGATACACACTGAAATGGAATTGAGAACCATGGTCCTTAATACACCTTATATTGATCTCAACTTTGTTGCTACAGTTAGAATCTTTAAATATGCATCAATTTTTTTAGCATCTCATGGTACCTTTTGGGATTTGTTTATTTATCTATTCATCAAAATTCTTGTAACTGCTTCATTTTTGTGGTTTTTCTTTAAGGTTTAACACAATTGTGACTAATTCGCTTTTATGCAGTAATTGATGACTATGATTATGTTTTTTCTGAGAATGGCCTTGTTGCTTACAAAAATGGGGAGCTAATCGGCACACAGGTATTATCCCAAGTTGAAATCTAATAGTGTTCATAGAGAAGGTTTAAAACCAGTTCTTTGATTTGTATGGCACAACTCTTTTACTTGACAACATCTATAGCAATGCTCGAAGGTGGTGTATTGATCAGGTCGACCACAATCCTAGTGAGCTTAAATTTCAAGCCCATTCATAGTCATCCCCCTTTTTTTCAATAATTGATTGAAGCATCAAACTTGTAGTTATGGAACATCCAAATTATTTATGAAGAAAAATCATTTTATCCATTTACTATATCAGAACACTGTTATCTGTTACCTAGACATTTGGGTGACATGGAACTGTGGAGGTCAGATAAACTTTAGGCGGGGTAAAATACTTTTCCTCCTTTTTTTTCTCCACTAAATTAAAACATAAAATAGATATTGATTAGAAGCATGCGCCAGTGGTGTGAGGATGTCAATGAGTCAGCTTCGGTGCGGGTCAGGAGAACTGCAAGCCTGGCCCAACTTACATCTGCCATGCACCATAATTGACCAGACCTGTCCCATGATGGGTTTATGATGTGATTCCAAATGGCCCAAATCTACCTCTTGATGGGGATGGGCTGGTCGGACTTGATACCAGTTATCTTTTTTCTTTTTCTTTTTTTCAATCTAGAGGTTAAATATGAGCCTTTTCTCAGTAATATATGTTTTTTTTTTATTACTGATAAAAAGAAACCAGTTATACATGCGTGTGTACTGCACCAAGGGGGACTCGAATCTGCAACTTCCCTCACCAGTGACACTTTTTCTAGTATCTAATACTGAGTTAAGAGGGTTTTGTGTATAATACTCTTATTAACAAATATAGAGTTGGACTTAACACGATGGAGCTGGTCTGGGCAGCTAGGGCTTGAACCTGCAACTGCCTCTCACCACAGCCACTTCCTGTAGTATCTAATACTGAGCTAAGAGCCTAAGAGGGCTTTTTATATAATACTCTTATTAACAAATATATAATTGGACTTAACAGGATGGAGCTGGTGCGGGCAGCCAGGACTTGAACCTGTGACTTACCTCACCACAGTCACTTCTTCTAGTATCTAATACTGAGCTAAGAGGGTTTTATATATTATACTCTTATTAACAAATATATAGTTGGACTTAACAGGGTGGAGCTCGTCTGGGCAGCCAAAACCCACGCCCACCCTGTACCTGACTTGGGTCAAAATATTTATTACTCGTACCCACTTCGAACCTAGGAAAACCATTACCAAACCTGCCTCTAATAGGGGTGGTTAACCTGTAAAACCCGAACCATTGCCATCCTTAGTGGTGGGGTGGGGCTCAAGAAACTTGTTTTTGACCCAACATGGGTTTCAAATTCCACACCTCCTGTAAGCCAAATGGATAACCATCCTTCTGGGCCCATGTGATTTTGGGTACATTCAAACATATCTATAATTAGGTATTACTTTCTTATGGCTAGCTACATTCAGCTCAGGTCTATCTATCTGTTGCCTTTTATTGTGTAATATGCTATGTGAACCATAGTTTCCACAACAAGAAAAAGATGTAGGAAATGACACTAAATGCCTGATGTTGCTACCTTGTTTAGTATCTACAATTCTACATAGAAGTTTGAAATGAATGCTCAAAGCAGAAAATAGAAATATAGTATTTTCATGGAGAAATGTTCCTGGTACCCATGATTTGGACACTCGATAAAGTTACCAGCTTTTCAAACTAATTGATTTAAAATTATGTCAACTCTAAAAAGTCTTTTGTTAGCCGTTTCCCACCTCATACTTTCAGTAAGCTGACCCAATGAGCGGTTTATAAACTGTTCATATTTGATGAATTTAGAATTAAACAAGTATTCCTTCTGTGATGCATTGCTTTTGGTGGGCAGTTTTGATTCTAAGCTGGGTTGATACATATTTTATACAATTTGCATCATGGGTAGGACCGTAGGAAGTCAATATGAAGAGCGTTTCAATGAAAAGTAGTGTTCCTTCTATACTATATGCATTTCATTTTATGTTTTAACCTAATATAAATACCATCTCCACGTTAACTCAATGCTTTTCCTTTATACGACAGAGCTTGAGGTCATTCCTTGGAGAAGAAAAACTCAAGGTGAGGCTTTCTCCTTCATCCAGCAATCTCTGAAGTATTTCTGGCCATGAGACCATCATAATATGCAAAATCTTCTTACAGGAATTTATTAATTTTACTCTTCATTACATCGCTGGCTTGGACATTCCAATAAAAAGGTTGGTAAATCTTAAATATTTACCTCTAGAGCGAAGTTCTATAAACACAAATAATAGATCCTTTCTTAATCATTTTGCTTGTCTAGGGGAACCTTTATTGAATTCCGAAGTGGGATGCTCAATGTATCGCCAATTGGGCGAAATTGCAGTCAGGAAGAACGGGACGAGTTTGAAAAGTATGACAAGGTATACATTTTCTTCTAAAACATGCATTTGCACAATTTGATGCGGAGCAGGCTACCACTCCACCAATGGTCCCACCCAGCATATTTTAGTAGCTTCCTAATTTTATTGTAATTAGGATTAGTATTCTAATTTATTTGGTTTCCTAGTTTGATTAGGATACTTTCTATTATTAGATTAGGTTTTCTTAGGCCCTAAGTTACTTTGCCTATTTATATTACATTGTAAAGATATTAATCTCAGATTTGGAATTGAATAAAGATTGGGATTTTCCCTTGGAGAGGTTTTCCTCGTGTTAGAAATCTCAGCGGAGATAATTTGAGGTGTCTTTGACACGTGCTTCGGCATCTACGCAAGCCCTAACCTTAGGGCTGCATCAATTGGTATCAGAGCGAAGAAACACGTCGCTCCGATTCGTCTCCGGTCACCGATCGGAGCACATCCCCCCTTTCCGTTCACATAACATCATCGCCCCCTAACCTATCAGACGATCCCATTGTTACCAAATACCACCACCACCCTACTGCCGAAGCCCCAACATCCACAATCCCTTGCGCCCGAATTCCATCCAGCCAACCTAGCCCCTTACCCACCTCGTAGAACCCCAAACCTGTCCAAACCCATCATCCCTTTCGCCCAAACACACTGCCCAGCAAAACCCATTCGCCCAAACCAGAAAAAAAAATACAAAGAAGACGAATAGATCAGAGAAGGAGCAGAAGGGTACCGTGCATCGACGTCCTTCTCGCCGCTCTCGCTCTCGCTCTCGCTGCCGTCACCGTCGTAGCCATCGCCCGTTGCCTCTCCACTCATCGCCAGCACCTACTTTATTTTCCCCTTCGTTGGAGCAACAGTAAGGACCCTTTCTCTTCTAATCTTCTCTTTTGGGCACCAGAATCAAAGCAGCAAAATAATTCTTATGGGCTTTCATTAGTTTGGGTTTGACCTGACCCGACTTGTTTGCCAGTTCAGGGCCCAACCTGTTTTACAGAGCCCAGCAATTTATAAACAAAAATCCTACACATTCAGGCAGAGGGCAGACAACGGCAAATTTGACCAAGATCAACCGTTGGATCTTGTTTCGGCACTATCACAGCCATCCGCCGTTAGATTTCAGATTTGTTTTTGCCAGCGTGATCGTGGGGAGCAGATCTAAACATCAGGTCAGTCAGAAATTTTAAATTTGCTTTAAACAATGAAAAGATGCCTCCCAAGAAGCAAGCAGAAGTGGAATCTTCCTCTCACAATGATGATGAATTGAGGGGAACCGTTGCGGAATTATCAGCAAATGTTAATCAACTATCCGCAATGATGGTCCAAATGCAAGACACTCTTGCCAGAATTGAAACACAATTAACTACTTTAGAAACTAATCGGTGTGAGGATAATCATCAAGCTCATGGAGGACATAATCGGAATCAACAAGATCCACATGCTGTCAATGTTGATCGTGATTTGGGCACTAAGCTCGTGATTCCCGAATATGATGGAAAGTTGAAACCGGAGGAATTCATGGATTGGTTAGTGTGTGTTGAAAATATTTTTGCACACAAGCCAACGATGGACGGTCATAAAGTCACTTTAGTGGCAACTCGATTGCACAATTATGTTGCGATTTGGTGGGCCGAGTTGCAAAAGAAACGAAGAAATCAAAATATTGACCCTGTTGACACATGGATCGAGATGAAGAATTTATTAAAGCAAAAATTCCTCCCTGTGAATTATTCCAGAGATCTCCGTCCAAGTTTTCAAGATTTGAAACAAGGTTCCAAAACTGTTATTGAATATTCTGAGGAGTTCCTAACCATGCAAGCTCGTTGTGGCTTGAATGAAGATGATGATGTGTTGGTTGATCGATATTTTCATGGGCTGCGCATTGACATACAACATATCCTTACTTTCAAGAATTTTGATAATGTTGATAAGATCATCCAACATGCAATCAAAGCGGAAGACATTGCTAATTATCAAGCTCGAAAGTTTAGTGTCTCTAAATGGCCTGCAGAAAAGACTCCTGCAAAGCCAGACTTCAATCCAAGTGCCAATTCCTCAGAAAAGTTTTCCTTCAAGTTTGAAGTTCCAAACAAGTTCACATGTTTTCATTGTAAGCAAAAGGGTCACCGTGCGTTTAAATGCCCAAAAAGAATCAATTTAATAGAAGGTGCACCAGAAGAACCGGAAACAAAAGATGATCCTAAAAGTGAAGACTCCGATGAAGTGGAGGAAATAGCAGCTGAAAAAGAGGGTGAACTTCTCTTGGTGCAACAAAAGTCGATTCCCACTGTTGAGAAGAAATGGTTGCGAAAAAATATTTTTTGTTCCACAGGTAAAATACATGGGCAACATTGTACAGTTGTGATTGATGGTGGAAGTTGTGAGAATATTATCTCCCAATCTCTTGTTGATCGCTTGAAGTTGAAGGTTTACAAGCACAATCGTCCATATTCTGTCAAATGGCTAATGAGAGGTGATGAAGCACATGTGCGGCATACATGTCAAGTTACTTTTTCAGTTGGTGATGATTACAAAGATACAATTTGGTGCGATGTGCTACCAATGGACAGTGGAGATATCCTATTGGGTCGCCCATGGATATATGACAAGGATGGCACTCATGGGATGCGCAACAACACGTATACCTTCATACATGGTGGACAAGAAGTTACTCTTCATCCAAAGAAGCCAGACTCACCGAAAAAGAAATCAAGGGCCCCTACTACAAAGGAAGTGCTTCACGTACATCATATCTATAGAGGCAACTTGAAGACAACCCGAGTTCGAGGTCGAACTCTTCTTTCAACCTGGAGGGAATGATGCAGAGCAGGCTACCACTCCACCAATGGTCCCGCCCAGCATATTTTAGTAGCTTCCTAATTTTATTGTAATTAGGATTAGTATTCTAATTTATTTGGTTTCCTAGTTTGATTAGGATACTTTCTATTATTAGATTAGGTTTTCTTAGGCCCTAAGTTACTTTGCCTATTTATATTACATTGTAGAGATATTAATCTCAGATTTGGAATTGAATAAAGATTGGGATTTTCCCTTGGAGAGGTTTTCCTCATGTTAGAAATCTCAGCGGAGATAATTTGAGGTGTCTTTGACACGTGCTTCGACATCTATGCAAGCCCTAGCCTTAGGGCCTGCATCACAATTGCACCTGCACTTAGCAATATGGATCACTTCTTCACCTAGTAAAGAGTTAGATCAATAAGAATATCTTAAAGCCAGTTTAGATCACCTACTATTTTATCCAACTTCCACTTTAGTGGTGAACTGGGCCTGCCTTCCATTCTACTATTGGCACATATTATGATCAATTTGGTCACCACCCAACCAATGGTCTATTTTATGATCAATTTGGTCACCGCCCAATCAATGGTCCACATCTTGAATATGCCATAGATCAAAACCGCATTGGGTGTTTTTGACATGCCGATCATAGTGCTCTTGGTAGTTCACCGCTGGATTGAATCAGTGCAGCTGACACGATTAAGTCACATGTAGTTTATAGCAGTGATGTATATCAGAAACCAAATCAATTTAGTAGTTGTTAGTCGTTACTTATCACATTTGTCGAAGAGTGGGAGATTATGATAATGCTGATACTCTCTCTCTCTCTCTCTCTCTCTCTCTCTCTCTCTCTCTCAGGCAGAACTGGTCCACCAGTTGTGACAGTTGCACTAGTTGTGAAGCTGATAGTACACCATTTAGGCAAAACCTCTTCCCCATGAGTTGTGATTTGTGACTGCCCTATTATCACTTAGATTGGCTTTATGTTCCAAGCTGGATTGATCTGTGACATGGTGATTTCACTTTCTACCATGGTGAATGTCAATTTAATCCAATCATATGCAAATGGAAATGGGTTAGGCTGATACCACACCCGACCAAAAGCACCCCCACACATTCCATATCTGATCAGCTCCATGTTGTGTTTATGATATGTGACGCCATTACCCTCCATGATGGATTACCAGTCAAGGTCAGGTTTTGGTACAAGTATTCTGGAAGCGGTATTTCATCTTTAATAAATGTGGAAGCAGGTCATAAGCGGGTAAAGTGGACCAGAGGGCCCAAACCTGCACCTAACTTGTGAATATATGAGCCCATATTTGAACCTATCTAAGCCTTAACCACTATAAAACCTGCCCCTGCCCCAGCAGGCACACTTAGGACGGTTAACCTTTTAACCAAATCCATAGCCATGCTTAATGGTGAATGTCACTCCTATTTTAGATGCAGTCATCCCCCACAAATGCATGTTTGCTCCACATAAAAATGATCACGCGAGCAGTCCTCATCACACACATATGTGGAACCCACCAAGACTTGCATACTTTCTGGATGCTTGGATAAGGAGTGAATATTGGATGGAAGATAATAGTGACTGTATCAAGGGCTTGCAAAATGGGCAATTTGACTAATTTGTTGTAGACTTCTATTTTGGATGGTCCTCATTAGCTCTGTCAGCCAATCGAGGTATTTTTGGGCCACAAGCTGGTGCTTACGGATGGACGCTTTTTCAAGACGCATTATGATGACTCATTACAGTTGTCCTTTGCCATGTGTCTTTCTGTGTTTTCAATCCCAAATAAAGAAGAGTTGTGTCAGACTGGCAGTAAAGAAAATAAAAAACTGCCAAACTATTTACGGAATTCTTCTCTATGGTTTTGCTCTTATCTATCTACACATTGAAATAACATATGATGTCCATCAGATTCACAATATTCGCTCAAAAATGGTCTCTGTGCTGCGGGAGAAGTTTGCACACCTTAACCTTACATTTTCCATTGGAGGACAGATAAGCTTTGATGTGAGTGTACAGCAACCTCATTGTTTATATCAATGATTTTTCAACTATTAAAATGAAGATAGAAGGGCAATATATTTAGTTGTTGTGATTCTATTCAATGTTGATAGGTATTTCCTCAAGGTTGGGACAAGACATACTGTTTGAGGTACCTTGAAGAATTTCAGGAGATCCACTTTTTTGGGGACAAAACTTACAAGGTAATTTGCTAATTTGTTCACAGTTTATACTTGGTAATCCAATCACTTAGCAATTACCATTTCTTTGAGGATTCATTTTTCCTACAATTAGTCTGTAATATATCAATTTTGGTAAAAGGAAAGATGTATTGCTTTTATGTTAATTTTAGTGCAATGCATGGTTATGTTGCTTTCATTGTGTGGCCTGCAATTTTTCCAGTTGTAAAGTGTCTAATGGAACTGAAACCAGCCCAGATCCAGATTGGGAGCCCACTAAGTTGGATAAAGACGTTGATAGGGCCCATTGGATGCGGTTTTGGATGCACTAATGGGATCTGATTATCTAAGAGGGCCAGATCCAAACTCAGGTTGAGGATCTAACCTAAAAGGAATTAGACAAAAAAAAATAAGGTTGCACCTGGCTTGACCACTACGGACTTCTGGATGCAACCCGGTTACTTGGAGGACTCCGAGGGGGTCCACAATGAGCCAATGGCCTTACCTCTTTGTGCCCGAAACCCAATTTGGGTTTTGCCTCTTGTGCAACCCATATGTTTTGGGTTTTGGCAATTTCATTCCTTTGCTATTTTGTCGGATTTCTGCTATTACTTATGTCCTAGTTAGCAAGTTTGTTGGACTTCTTTCTTTTATTCTTTCTTAAAAAGGGAGTCCATTTTTATTGTTATAGAGAAACAAAGAACTCTTTGTGTGGCAAGCTTGATTAGCAGGTCTATTTTCAGTAGCATGTTTGCTTAAGTTTTAGGGTCATGTCAAGAGTCCAAGCTGTATCAACAAGTCTTATGTGGCAGTCTTGATTAAAGTCTTAATTGTTCTTGTTTTAAGGAAGCCAAAAGTCCTAGCTCTCATGACCCTTAGGAATTACAATACCAGGAGTGGTTAAATGTCATGTAAACAGGGATTTTTAGCCTTCTTTAATGCAGTCACTAAGTTCTATATTTGTAACCAGTCAAAAAAGAGTTAAGTTTATGATAATTTTATCTGAAAATGTGTTGATTGCTCCCTCTATTTTGGTGATAGTAACATGTCATCTCAGGCCTCCATCAGTGTGATAAGTGTGGAGGTCAATAGCTCATTAATAAGATTCGTTTCAGCGCTTCATCTGCATAACGTTTCCTTTCTTAGATGCTCCTGCGTCACTCTATCTCCTCTCCTCTCCTCTCTCCCCTCCTTGTTGGATCCTTGCTGGCCTCTGGAAATTCCTAGTTGCCATCGCTTGGGGCTGGATTCTCAGGTCTGAGATGGATCCAGACCCAAAATGGGTCCTGAAAAAATAAGAATTGCATGTGCATTTCATATGTGCGCTAACTAATGAGTTCTGATTCATGCAATGTATCTGTACTGAAAAAGGTCCTTTTCTGTTTGAACAGGGTGGGAATGACCATGAGATCTATGAATCTGAACGAACAGTGGGTCATACAGGTTATTTCTAATCCATTAAGTACTGATGTATATTTGTGGCTCGCTTAAAAGAATGAGTTCTTGATAAATTAATTTCTTCTCAAATTAACGAACCTGTCATTCACACTTATCATCTAGCAAATTAGGCATGATTTATATTTTTTTAATGGAACATTCTGGAGCTAACATTCTACACTGGGAAGGACACTGAGGCTAAGTAGCGACAAATCCATATATGATACTCCACAAGAATAGTAGCACTTGCTTTATGTGGGCCAACGATGCAGCTAACTATGAGTCCATGACATTAAATTACGTAGGTAAAATACTTACCGAGTTCTGAAGATTTTCCTTTATGGAACACTACCGGTACAGTAAAGACCAGGGTTTAAAAACCCCGACTCGACCCGACTTGGCTAGGGTCAGGGAGCCAAGTTAGCTCAATTCCCTAATTTTTTATTTGTTCTAATTCTTTTAATTTTGTGGGCCCCTTCAAAATTGTAAAAATCATAGATCTACCAAGGCTGGCCCTCCAATCATGAGAAAAATATAAATTATTTATTTTTGGGTAGTAGAAGGGGTTTGATAGAGTTGGGAAGTTAAAGGGGTTTGATCATTGATGGCACCGATGGAATTGGAAAGTGAAAGGGGTTGATGGAGTTAGGAAATGGAAGGGGGAGTTGGGAATAACATATCCAAAACTCTCTCTCTCTCTCTCTCTCTCATAACAACATAAAGTGTAACCCATGTTAAAGCCAAAGATGGTAAAGGAACAAAAAGATGCGGGTTTTGAAGGATATGATATGAAGAGAGAGTAGGAAGCTACACTGTAAAGTCTAACCCATGTTAAAACCAAAGATGTTTAGGGGAAAAAACAGTTTTGAAGGATGAGAGAGAGAGAGAGAGCACTTAGCATAGGACCCGGCTGAGTTTCCAATCACTGGTCAAGACATAATTTTAACAGAATAATAAATCTCATGCCAGAATATTTTTATATATGCACAAACTTCTTTGTGAATTATTAATCTATGTAACAAGGGAACTCTGTTTACCTTTCTTCTTTTTTTTAATATATTTTATATGGTATTTTAAAAGCAGTGCTGTACTTATATATGGTTCTAATATATTATTAGTGACAAAAATATCATTAGTTCATAGATACTGGACTAAATTCAAAATGTATAGGGTTTGCCATGTGTAGGGGTCCGAAGTGTACTTTCACATTGCGTAATATTTTCATGCGATGTAAAATGGGAAGCAAGGTACGTAAGAGTGAGCTTTGTGCCAGAGTAATTTTTAAACATCTAGGTCAATATATCAATTTGGTCAATGTGACCAAAAATTGCTGAAAAGACTTTGGTTGAGAAGGAGGTGTTGGGACGGATAAGGCCATGGCTGTGCCTCGATGGCTTGTAGATGGAGGCCTTTTCGATGTATTTTGGGATGTAATATGAATGCTTTAGTAGTCTTCCTCAGGGTGTTTTATGAAATAGAATACGTAAAAAGTGTCTAAAAGTGACACTCTCATAGGGAGTTGAAGAAGGCCCAGAGGAAATAAGGCATGTTGGGCATACTTGCAAGCTTTTGAAGGAAACAGCTTCTGAAAGGTTAATTGATGCAATTCATCTTACTCTTTCACTGTTCCACTCACAAAACTATTTTAGATGGAATTCTTATCATCAATGAATGCGTTGAATGACTTCCAGGTCATCGCCTGGGCCCCCTGCATGTTAAAGCCAGAAAAAACATGTAGGTCTTACAATATACAAGGATTGGTCTTTCATCATGTTTATGCTCAAATGGTTGAGGTTTATACTGAAATGGTTTGGTTATATATATATATATATAAGCGTACTTAGTCCTTATTTTCTCTATTTGATTAATGGAGTGCGAATTGGATTTTGTCTCAGCCCAGGGGGCCTCGTAAAAGCCATTTAGTCATCTTTGCAACTTCTAAGGAAAGAAGTTTTCATAGTAGCTCTTTAGATGGATGCCATCATTAACCATCGCCTAGGTACTCTCTTTTGCAATGATTCAGAATCTTACAAGTGGTGATGATAATTTTAAGCTGTTATAAAAAGGTATCAATGTTGGCAGGTGTGATTGTCTGAGATGAGGCTATTGATGGTCTAATTGAATGTATAGGGAGAAGGGAGTAGAAGGAAAAATGTCCCCTCTAAATATGACTGGACGGCAATTCCTAGTGCTCTGTATTGGAAACAATTTTTCAAAGATAAAGAGACTAGCTTTCTTTTGTGAGTGGTATGACACTATGGCACTCATCCAGTCTTATGGTTTTCTATATATCCATGTTAATACAATTTTGGTTTTTGATTGCTAGGAAGTTGGTAAAAACTCAAGGAACTCGTGTGTCAAGGTGTCATACCTTGAATTTGTAGGGCAGAGAGAATGGTGTGAACCATATTCAGTTTTCTAACTCAAGAATCCAAAAACAAAACCTAAAAGGTAGGGTCTGCACCTCATTGTAGGATTCTAAGAAATCAAATATATATATAGCTTAGTTTAGAAATTGGAGTCAGTAACTTTTTTTGTAGGAGAGAGAGAGAGAGAGAGAGAGAGATTTTCTTTGGGGGTTGTACTTTTGTATATATTTTTTGTTTTGTTTGTTTTTTGCCATTTTGCTACACATGCTTGCTTTTCTTTATAGTCTGTCTGTGAAGGACATATTCCTTGAATTTTTTGCCTTGTAAACATGTTAGTTGCTCACGGTTTTATTTCATGCAGTTAGTCCATGGTTTAGTTATCCCAAAAGTTGATACTTTTTCCTGCAACTTCAATAGCCCATTCAGCAAAAGTTCTCTGATTGGAGGATCATAACCTCTAGTCATTTAAGATAGAAAACACTGTCCATATTGAACCAGAAGGCCATGATTAGCTAACTAGTCTCTTCCAATATCACTTGACCATGGGCCATCCATGATGGAACTGATCATATTAACAGTTTTGAATGACTGATCCATGGGCTCTGCTTATACAAATGCTGAAAACCTGTGCAAAATGTACATATTCTCATCTGGGGCACTGCATTTCACCTTTTTCTTTCTTTTTCCAATTTTTGTAATAACCTAAAATATGCTTATTTATCTCCAGTTACCAGCCCAGAGGATACAGCAGAGCAGTGTACAACTCTCTTCCTTTCATAACACATCAAGGAAGCCTGAGCTTATGGAAACTTTGTATGTGCTCAATTATTTGATTGTGTTGTATCTTCTTTTTCTAAGGAACAAAATAAATGCTTCAGCATCCATCATTTGTAACCATTATTAAACATTGCACGTTCGTAATTATGACCAGCAACATTTCATCACTAGTTATATTAGCATGTTAAGTTCATTTGACTTATTTGAAAAAACCATCGACTTTCCAAAAAGTTATATACAGATTTTATTCCATATCTGAGGTGATATCTAATCTACCACATGGATGGATCTTATTGGTCCGTTTTTACACAGCATGATCAAATCGAACTATTTTGGAAGGGAGAAAATACTGTACACAATATAAGGGGTGAAACCTGTAAAATATGCACATTCATATTGGCACCCCTGATAATTGTGTCGTTGTGCCTGGGCTGAGCGTGCTCTCAGCCACGTCGATAGTTCAATGTGTTCATTAGCACTTGACCCAGGGATGTGGATTATCTAAGGCACATTAGCATGGTGTACTCCTTCACAGTTCTTCATCCTAAACACTAAGGCTGACAGTAATCCTGGTGAGATTTTTATTCTGCAACCTACATCTGAGTTTTTTAATGGAATTCATAAATCAGAATGAGGCATATTAATAAAACTAGAAACCAGGCCATGAAATCTTCATGGTCTAGATCCCAGATTGCATCCATTGTCATGAATCTCTCTCTCAGGATTTTATCATCTCAGAAAACAATGGGATCTCTCTTTAAATCATGGAGTTTCTGTGTGGATATAATTGGAAAATGTCACAAAAAGCAAAACTGAAATTGAATATATATATATATATATATATATATATATATATGAAAGAAATTTCAGGAATGGCCAGGCGTTCCTATCTTAGGAATGGTCCAAGCCTGCCCATAGGCTCACTTGCCCACCCTTTCCTTTAAACTGCCATAATTGACACTCGTCCAACTTCTCTAGCTCCCCGTTTGAATGGAAATATCTTCACTCATCTATTTGTCGGCTAGGAATAAAACAACATTGAGGCCCTCAAGAGTACCTCCCCAAATCAGTTGGTTTCCATTTTTAGCATAAAGGTGGGGCGTAGGAAACATGTTTTGAACCCCTTCAGCCCCTCAAAAGAGTACCTTCCCAGATCAGTTGGTTTCCATTTTTAGCATAAAGGGGAGGCGTAGGAAACATTTTTTGAACCCCTTCAGCCCCCATGCCATGCTTTCAGTTGGGCCCATTTGAATATCAAATAATTAGAACAAAATAGCATTTAAGAGATCATACAGGGATGGAGAAAGATGATCAGGAAAGAAGATTGACCAAGGAGAAAGAGTAATTGCTTGTTCGTCATCCAACACCTATTGCTTAAATACCTTTTCTTGAGAAATGTTCCACATTTACAAAAAACCTTCCTAATACTTACTTTATTCTACAGAGTGGAGCATTCCGAAGCTAGGAATGGTCTAGCCCTTCCTCAAAATGACTCATATAGTAATAAATAAAATGATAAATAATTAAGAAATAGAAAGAGGAGAGAGGATTTTAAACCTTCAAGAATTAGGTGATACTTAGACAGTTAATTAAATTTCCAATTATTACATACTATTAGTATTTTCTTACTAGTAAACTAGAAATGGGTTCATAGAATCATAGCAGGAAAAGCCAAAAAGAACCATCCATCTCTTGGCTAGCTGGCTTGCTAATTTAAAAATATTTAAGATCCTACCCTTATCATTAAAAAGGGTGGAGATAAAAAATAAAAAAAAAGTTGCAGGTGGTAATAAAAGCTTCAGTTAAAAAAAATAAAAAATCATGCAGCCAATTTTTTTTCCATTTCAAGTAGAGAAAATAGGGAAAAGAAAGGAAGAACAGTGGAGAATACATGATAAATTTTTATTTCTTCTTATAAATTTTGTTCTCTGTAGCCGAATTTTCACCATTAAATATCATGATGTTCCATGATATTTTCACTATATTTTTATTTTTCCCAATATTTAAAATATCACAATGTTAGAAATAATATCATTTGGTATCACAATATTGACAATATTTGGCACGGATTACATCATATAATGAAGACCACAACGGAAATCATTTTCTAATTAAGGGAAACCATGATACATAAGTACAACCATGAAAGGGCCATACAAAATGTTTAATATTACGGAAAAGATAATGGTTTGGTAGAAATACCTCATGGCTAAGGTGCCATACATTCCGGTCTCTGCTGTAAATAGATTTCTTTGTTACTGGGACAGATGCATTGTGTTTCTTTGCATATTCAATGGCATCTTCTCATCCTTTAATCTCCCATTCCCTCCATGGAACCACAACATTAACTCCGGGTTCAAAGCAAAGAAAGCCAGCTCAAATCTTACCTACAGAGTGAAAAATAAACGACATAAGGTCCAAAGAAACAATGAAACTAGATATACCTGATCATTTCCCAAAATTAAAGACATTATTAATTTTCATAAAACAATCAACCAACTCACAAAAGTCTACCATTAAAGAATCTAATGAAATGATAGAGATAACAATATAAAAGACAGAAAAGAGGAAATGAGAAAGGGACATTCAAATACAACTAAATCCCAAGCTGTGGCATTATCTTGTTCTTTTATTCTTTTCATTGTTCACAGATTCTGTGCATATGGATTGTTCAAAATGTAAAAGATAATCCATCAATCATAAAAGAAACTTCCATCCTTACTCAGTTCAGACTGTATAGCTTCCCACTGTTTTATAAAACCATTGCCAATAACAAATTTTTTTAATGTCTCTGTCATGAGTTTCAGATACGAGGAAAGATTGTGATATCGATGTTTAACCATCAAGAAACTTGTAGTGCATCTCATTTAGACTTGTGTCTCTGTTAGGAGGATTATGCCAACCGTCTGTGTTTTCAGATACTGTGGATATTTGATGGCACCAACAGCGAAGCAACATGAAGGATTTATAGTGGTCAATATTATGGGTCTCTATCCAAGACCATGAAGGCTCGAGGCTTCAAAATTCTTTGTTCCTCCTGTACAAAAGGTGGTTCTGATGAAGCAGAAGTAAATGCTCAGGTCACAATAATTAAAGGACTATACAAAATGCATATGGGTGCAAAGGGTGCAGTTGAAGATGACTTATTATTTGCTATTAATGGCTTAACACTTGACTATCTTTGGAGAATGGATTATTGGATAGTGAAGGAGGGGCATTTTCCCATCAACATGTTCTACTCTCAGTAAATTATGATGCAAACCTTTGGATGATGTCTAAGGCCTCATTTGTTTTTTAATATTTAACCTTGAACGGGTTGTCTAATTTTTACTTATATTGTTTGTGTCCTTTTCTAATTTAATAGAATAAATATTGTTGTCTTAAAAAATTTAGAGAGAGAGAGAGAGAGTGGAACAAGTTGACAAACACCAGTGGATATAATTTACATGGCCATGAATTGATATTAATCGGTGGCAAGTTCCCCATCATTGAGGATTCTAGTCTTTAGAGTGCGCTTGGGAGGATTTTTAGTGCTCTTGGAAGCCAAGGCAAGTGAATGAATAGATTAATTTGAAATGCTAACTGTTTTGAGAGACTTTCCTATTTTATTGTTATGTTTATATTGATTTCATGGCCACTGTCATCTTGATTTCTTGTTGCACCTTTAATTAGCCTTTACAAATACATGCTTGTTGGTTTCCTCGTTTATTTGAGCTTTCCATAAGTTTTTAGATTTCTAGTTTCATGCCTAGGTATGTTTTTGTTATAAATGGATTGAATGTATGGATTGATTTAGTGATTGGTTTGTATGTTGGAATGGGTGTCAATTATGGAGAATGAATTGTGAGTTAGAAGGGGCATTGGATGCCTAGATTTCATGCATGGAGTTCTGTTGGAAAGGGGCCAGAAATTGGGAAGAAAATGGTCAGAGAAAGGAAGGAGAAACCTAGGCAGGTTGTTGCTTGGCGAGCAGCTCCGGGTGCGCCGCCCCGTCCAGCGAATAGGCTCGCTTGGGAGAACTTTTCCTCCCTTGAGCAAGCCCACTTGCTGCTCTAAGTCCTGTGTGATGCCTGGAAAGGGTTTTTATCATTGGAAAATGGGTCGATTTGGGCTCTAACCTAGATTTGGACCATGAATGGATTTAGAGAGGTAGAAATGGGAGAATACCGTACACCCGGAGGCATGTTGAAATTTCTCTTGTTTGATCATGTGCACAGAATGCCTAGAATTCCGTTGATCTTCGGGAGCACGAATTAATGATAAATTCGACATTCGGGATCTACATGCATATTGTGCCAAATTGTGCGATCTTAACACGTAGTCTAGGCATACATTTGGAAACATCCACTTCTTTTTATGTTTTACTCAAATGACATGATTTTTATCTATTATTGATCGTAATTATTTTTCTTGCCTAAAAGCAACTCTTTGCATGATTTTGTGAGCTCGGTTAGCCCGTGTGTAACCGATGGGGACTATTTCAGTATGATGTGTGTGCATTTGACTTAGTCTGTTTTGGTGTCCCCTACCATATTATGCTTTGTTTTTCCTCATGGAACCTATGAATTGGCACCACTAAGCTTGGGCAACCATGTCGGATTGATCTATCGAGTTAGAGTCCTTAATTACTCCTAGCCAATTGCAGTTTGGCTTTTCTTAGTGTGATATATTACTCGGTTCCGCAACCGGTACTGAGTGTGATGGCCAAGAATATTGGCACGAATATGTGTATCTAGTACGCTCTCGTCACTTCGTGTGACAGAGACTATCTATCTCAGTATGCTCTCATCACTCTTGTGATGGACAATTTAGCTTTACATGGTTGTTATCTTGTGGGTTAACCTCTTCTTTATACATGTTCATGTTTTTTATGCATGTTATCTGCCTTTCCAGCTATGCATCAGATTTTATACAATATTTACTGTTTTAAATATATTTTTATTGATTTCAACTCAATATACATTATTAATATGCTTAATATTTTCTCAACCACCTGCCGTACTGTCAAGTCTAACCCACTAATCTTGGTGCTTAGGTACAGACCTCGTTGCCTTTGCGGAGGAGCCAGAGGAGTCGGTTGAGGAGCCGCAACCCATAGGCGAATGGCATGCTGACGATGTCGTATAGACATTGGGTCGGGCTATGAGCTGTGTGACACATTTTGGGAAGTGAAATACTGTTTGGGATTTTATTTTGTTAAACTAGCCTTGTTGGGCTTTATTTTTGGGAATGTTCTAATTAAACTCATCTTTTGTGTAAATATTTAACACTAATGCTTGGGAATGCAATATGAAACATTGCTCACTCTGACATCATATTTATTAGTTGCAGTTATCAATCCATCTTATTGTGGATTTATTTTATGAATGAGATTTACTACATGCTTCTATTATATTACCGTGCTATGTTTGTGAGGCTTATGTGTGTGTGTGAAATCCTCACCGCGAAAACCTATGGGAAATCGCGTACACAGGCAAAGTTTTTCGCTTTATTCCTCATGCGAAGTGAAATTCAAATTATTTCGATCCTGGATCGAAGGTCGTCTTTGGGCGATAATCCAATCTGGGGTCACGACAGACAAGTATCAGAGCAAAACATATTTCGTTCAATTGAAAGAAACTAAAAATCATAGGGATGTGCTGAGGATTCGTTAGACTTTCCACTGGTTAGAACCGTATTGGTCTAGGTATATGGCAATTCTTTGATTATTGTGCACTAACTCCTTGTTTTGCAGCGATATGCCTCCATGTAGGAAATCCGTAAATCCCAATCCCACAGCCAGCAATAGCTAACAAACCGGACCGTCCAAGGTAAAACCTCCAGATTTAGCAATGCAGAACCAGTTTCAGCAGATGATGCATGCTATGATTGACCAGCATCATTTAAGCCAATGAAAATCAGGCCCAAGTCCAAGAACATATCGCGAGAAGGATGAAGACCATGCGCGAGAAATAGCACAAGTTTAGAGGCAACTACTAGAAGTCCTAGAAAGAAGGCCAGAGCCAACACCAGCTCAACCAACATGCACTCAGATTGTCATTAATAATAGAGGGAATGATCCAAACGCATTGTTTGAGCATTTTCGAAAAAAGAGATCCAAAGGGATTTACTAGGCAAGCGGATCCATTAGCTGCAGATGACTGGCCAGTACATACAGAAAACATCTTCGACGTGCTTCGATGCACGGGACGACAGTAAGTATCTTTCGCATATCCATGTTTACAGGCCTAGCTGACATTTGGTGGAAAACAATCAAACTAGAATATAGAACCATGGCAGATGCCCAAGCATGGGAGAACTTCAAGAAGCAATTCGGTGATAAATATGTTACCGCACATATCAAGTGACAGAAAGCCATCAAGTTCCAGCATCTTAAGTAGGGAAACATGATAGTTCTTGAGTATCTCACCAGTTTGAGAGGTTGTCTAGATATGCTGCAGAATTCATTAATACAAAGGAGAAGAAAATAACTAAGTTTATCGAAGGACTACACCCAGTCATAAAAAAGGATATTATCAAGGTTGTACGACCCACATTGTTCAAAGAGGCAGTAAAAAAAAGCATACCGGTTTGAGAATATGAATAACAAGATCCTCCAAACTCAGGAACCACGCAGAAGGAATCAGTCTCACCAGCAAGATCAGCAATAGAAATTCCAGCATAACAAAAGGCAGGGGCAAGAACAGAATCCTCCGAGACAAGTGACATGCACTCACTGTGGCAAAAACCATGATAGCAGTCGATGTTGCCAAATGAATGAAGCATGTTTCTAGTGCGGTTCGAACAATCATTTACTCAAAGATTGCCCAAAGAACAATGATCAAGGCAACAGGCAGTATCAACAACGAGAATAGCGTGCTGCACCACCACAAAACCCACTAGTTGTTTAGAATCAAGCAAGGCCACCGCAACAAGAAGCACCACAACAACAATTCAGGCCCCAACAACAAGGCCGTCAGCAAGTGCAGAATCAGAATCTTCGTCCTCCACAACAGAACAAGAATGCACAGAAAGGCAGGCAGCAACAGGCTCAGAACAGACCACGACAACCGGGGCAAGTCTACCCATTCAATCGGGCTGATGAAGACGTCGCAGGCAACGTGGTGGAAGGTAAGCTTCTTATCTATAGAATTGAAGCTAAGATTTTGTTTGACCTTGGCTCTATGCATTTGTATTTGTCTCTTATTTTTGCTAAGTTGATTGATGTACCTGTTAGAGAGCGTGAGTTTATTTTGATTGTGACCACTCCAGTAGGTAAACAAGTTGTATGTAGAACTTATTGCCCTAATTATTCACTTAAGATAGGAGAAGTGGTTTTGCCAGCAAACCTCATTTTATTGGAAATACATGACTTCAATATTATTTTGGAAATTGATTGGTTAGTAGGTTACCATGCCACGATGGATTGTTTCAACAAGAATATCACTTTTAAACATGAGGAGACACCAATAGGAGCGATATTTCAAGGTAATGGAAGGAACACTCATGCATTATATATTACAGCATTGAAAGCTAATAGACTTTTGATAAGTGGGTGTGAAGCATATTTGGCATTTATCACGGAGGATAAACGGTCTCAAAGAGTGGAGGAGATCTCCATTATTTGTAAATTCCTAGATGTTTTTCCAAAAGAAATCACAGGATTACCACCTGTCAAAGAAATTAACTTTACAATTGAGCTTTTGCCAAGGACCGCTCTGATTTCCATTGCACCATATAGGATGGCTCCGACAAAATTGGTAGAATTGAAAACTCAGTGACATGAATTATTGGAGAAAAGTTTCATTAGACCTAGTGTTTTGCCGTGGGAAGCCCAAATCTTGTTTGTTAAAAAGAAAGATGACTCTATGAGGATGTGCATTGATTACCAGAGGCTGAACCAAGTGACCATCAAGAACAAATATCCATTACCAACGATAGATGAACTATTTGATCAGTTGCAAGGTGCTACATATTTTACGAAGATAAACTTAAGATCCAATTAGCATCAACTGAGAGAAGTTGGTGACACCTTCAAGAATTAGAGAAGGTTCAATGTACCTTCTTGATAGCTTGCCTTTCTGTCCAAATCTCAAGGTTCCTCTAGTCGGTACACGTTCAAGAATACCTTATCCCCTTCCTGAAATTGCGAGTCCTTTCTTTGGGTGTCGGTGTAGAAAAGTTTGATGTCTTCATGGGTGTTTATGGAGATTTGGATGCCTTAATGCCCTCTAATTCCTTTATCCAAAATTCGCTTCTAATTCCTTGATCCAAAATTCCCTTCTCTAGACACACTTGGACTGACTAACCATACATTGATGGGTTTTGATGGAAATTTAGATAAATCAGATAAGTTGCAGAAATCTGGAAATTTAGACTTTGTGTGTACCCGATTGATGCATGATGTCGTTCATTCTCAGTTCTCTTCATCCCTAACCCTTCTTCTTGCAGGTTAAAAAAGGCAAAAAAGAAAAAAAAAAAGAAAAAGAAAAAAAAGAGGGGATACTACAATAAAAGTCTTCCTCTTCTTCTCCCCCTTTCCTCTCTTTCCCTTTTCTTTTCCCCCTTCTTCTTTTTTCCCTTTCCTTTTCCCTCTTTCGTTTCTAGTTTCCCTCCCCTGTTTCAGTTCCACAATTGACGAAATGAAGCATAATGAAAGAGACAAAGGCAATTAGGGTTTCTTTCCTTTAATAATAATCCGTTGAGCATGTAAAACATTAAACCAAGCCACCTTATGGGTCCCACAATGGGGCCCACCTACATTAAATCCAAACCGTTCAAAATAACTCCCCCTCCCTCTATTATGCCCTAAGAAAGTCTCATTCTAATTGGAAATTGCCCTACCATTAGATTAATCAATCAACCAATTTATAAAAATAAAATCTAACAAGAACACATCTCCTTATAAAATAAAACTTGGATGAGGGCCCGTGCAAGAGAAGTGTAACTATTTTGAGTGGTTTAGATTTTTGTAGGTGGGTCTACTATGAAGACTACAGGATTTCCAAACTATCCTCACTATTTTTTAATTACACCTTACTAAAAGGGTGTAATTATCTTAAATCTAAACCACTCAAAGATAAATGCCCCTTCTTGTCTGGTCCTTTAAATATTTTTACTCAAATAAGAGTTGAGCCCAGTGAATTAACCACTTATAAGACATCTAGAGTACTGATTCAAATCATGTAGCATGGCCAATTCAATTGTGGCCCAACTACGATTCAAGTAAATTTTTTACAAAGCTATTACAAGAGGTGATAGTTATTTTTAATGGTTAGGAATTTAGATATGGTACGTTAATCAATTTATAAATAATAAGAATGTACACATAGATTATACATTAAAATTTGACATATATAATAAATTAATGATTAACTGGCGATACATGATCTTATGACTTAGGGGGACCGATATTTTGACCTATAGTTATTACTTATGGGAAAAAAATATTATTTTCCAGCATTTTCTAATATTCTGGATTTCTTGGATATTTTTTTCAAAAATATATTTATTAAATAAAAAATCCACACCGCAATAGATCGATAACCGCGACTAATACCGTATCGGTTTTTCGGCCCGACCATTATCGCCACTGAAACCGCGATTTTGAACCATGGTTCCACTTCTATATACAATTGATATCTTCTGTTTTCTTGACTCTAGATTGGCACGTACATGAATGGCTAAATAATAAAAAAATCCATAGCAATATATATGCATAAGTGGGTGTTTGGATAAAAGAAGAACATAATATCACCAAATTTAAGTATTGTAAGATTTCATCATCACATAATAAAATAGTGTCATATTATAATATTGTATCACCTAGGGTGTTTGGCAATGTCTACAAATTTCAATATACCTTGAAGTGTTTGGCAATTTATAAAACCTTCACTAGATGATCCATCAAAATAAGAAATGAATAGAGAAACCGGGATGATTGACACAAATGAAACACACTAACTCATAGTCATACTAGAGTGATTTAATATTGGTAACCATGGTAAGGACCATCTAATTAGAAAATTATTAGATTGTATTAAAAACCACGAGCAATGTATTTTAATCAACGTGGGTCCACCAAATGTTAATAACCATAATATAATGCATCCAATGGTGATTATAGTAGAGAGCCCTATCAAGTGTTAAACATCATTGAAGAATCAATTTTGGACCCATTTGATGTTAACAATCATATTAACTAAGCTAATTATAGTAATCACTAGGGGGCCATTAATGTTGGTAATCATGGTAAAAATTGCCCAGTGTGCTATTTGTAGTACCCACCTAATATTAGTAATCAATAAAGAAACTATGTAATTATGATAGGGTTATATATGGGACCCACATAAAATTTATACACTAAAGGTCCCATCTAATATTGAGGGTCGTAGTAGGATTTCTATAGAAACCATCAATATTAAAAAATGTAGTGGCCGGGCCATCTAATATTGAGAGTCATTTTTCTTAACAAAAGGTAATTTTATACAACATATACTTGAATATTAAAATATAAAAGTTTTTTTTATAAGAAAGTGAGATATTGTAGGATACTTTCTAAGTTATCTAAACACCTAGTTTTTAGGCGTGTAGATTACATTCTAAAGTATGAGAAAACATAGCAAAATCTTTAGAAATATTTGATTTCCAAACACACCCTAAATGATTTGCAAGAATCATTGCTTAAATGGAAGCAGAGGCGAGAAATTTCAAACTCAGATGAGGAAATTTAAGACCACTAATTAATAAAAGTATTAATGGCTACAAGAATTATTGCAAAATTGGGCCCTTAGATGAGCAATTTTGAACCCAGATGAGCAATTTTGAGACTACTAATTAATCAATGCATATATATACTTGACGAGAATCATTGCATAAATGGAAGCACAAATGATCAATTTTGAAGACATATCCTACAAATTTATAAATACTAATTAATCAATGCATTGATTGATGAAAGTCCTTCAACTGCTCATTTCATTACTATTATATAATATAATATGAAGCGAAGTGGATTTGATTTCCAATTTGACCTCCTTCTAATCCCGGGCCCTACCAACTAATGGGCCATTAATCATACTAAGTAATGGCCCATTTAATATCCAAATTCAGCCCAGAACGTTAGCCCATTTAATATCCAAATCAGTTCAAATTGATTTTGACTCATCCAATTTACTAATTTAATTTAGTTTGACCCTAGCAAACGGGTCTGATCGGGCAAATTAGGTCGGGCCAAAGATAAAGCACACTTTTTGAACCCAACCTGACCCGTGTATTTTTAATAAGATGGTAAAAATTAATCTGGTTTGTACCAAAACTCGAACTCGGGACAATATGAATTTCAAAGGAACGTCCATACCACTACACCACAAAGCATCTTTTTGCTAATAGTTATAAAAAAATTAGTTAATGAGAAAAGGACTCGGCCCCACTTTAAACATAGATTATCAAACTTTTGAAATAACTATTTTATATGATTTCCTATATAGTCATTAATTTTTTAGGACAACCATTTTACAATAAAACTAAACTCAAATGAATATATAATATATGAAATTGATAAACAAAAATAATAAATTTCATAACTAGTAAGAAAATGACAATATTATTGAAAAGAAAAACTCGCGACAACGTGTGAAGCTAAAGAGGAGGCAGGAGATTTTTCATGAAACTGATGTGCTACCATGTACGCTTGCCGAGGGAGAAATGGTGGAATCTGATTTTTTTCCTTTTTTGTGTGTGTGGTTTTAACTTTTATAATTCGTGATGTAAATGGAGTGGAACACTACGATAAACCCCATTTATTAAAAACCACAATTATTGAGGCAAACATCCTTACTATTTATGGGATACCTCAAATTCTCGTCGCAAATTGATTCTCTGATAAAAAAAATACAAAATACTGGAGTTTTCCAAATAAAGTTTTTTTTTCTTTGATTTGGAATCTCCATCATGCCTTTTGTCTATTAAGAAACTCTCAATATCATCCTATTTCTATCAAAGCAATAGCATTTGAGTGTTAATGAGTCATAGTGTCTATAAGTGCCACTAATCTAAGGAATTTCAAGTATTTTTGTTTCTTCTGATTACATGAATTTTTTTTTTTTAGAATGTGAAATGCCGATTTCTGGGTAGTCTGGTTTGTTTAATCCTTAGTCTTTTTTATTTAATTCACTCTCGATTCTGGGTTGTCTGCTTTCTTTTTTATATATTTGATTTTGATTGTACACTTTTTTTTAAAGAATGCGGAACTAATGGTAAAATGAATCTCCAATAATATTGGTCCATCTAAATAAAGAATTAAGCTCATTCTTATTATTATCATAATTTTCTACTTTCTCCAATATAATTATATTTCTCTATGTCAACAAAAGAACTTTCATTTTTTCCATTCATTTACTTTTAAGTTCATTGTATTTTTTTAGAGCAACTTCAATAATCTTTTTGTTTCTTTGTGTCTCTTTATAGTACCGTCTCATGTCTCATTTGTATGCATAGTTTAGATTAGTGTTCAACGCATTTTAAAATGTGAACATCTTGAGACAATTGGTGTAATTACTAAACATTTCAATTTGAGAGATAAACCTTTTTTAATTCATTTACTTTTGAGTTCATTATATTTTATTTGAGGAATTTTAGTTATGTCATTTTAATATGATTTATAAAAATAATTATCATTTTTAAATTTCTATAGATTTGCAATATTTTTATGGTTTGTATTTGTATGGTTTTCATAGATTGCGAGTTTCTTTTTTCCCCATTTTTTTTCAACTTTTGCGTATGGGGTTCTCCTTGGTTTTTTTTTTCTTTTAAACCACTTTTTATCATGGGATTTTTGTGAATTCTCATTTTTCTGTTTTATTTTAAAATTTTTTTTAATGTTTATCATTATGAGTTAATTATTTATTTTACTTCCATTGGGTTTTTTAAGTTCTCTTTGTGAAATCTTTTTAAAAGTTTTTCTTATTTCTTTTGTGGCTTCAGATTTCTATTTTTGAGTATTAGATTATCATAAGTTAATTTGGTTATTCTAAATTTCTTTTATCATTGTATTGTCTATGAATCTTTATTTATATATATTTTTTATAGCTTTTTTAATAAAATTTATTTTATTTTATGTTGTATTTATTTTATTATAATTTCTCACTTGTGATGGGTTTTAGTTTTTTTTTTTATGATCGTTTTTCATGAACTTGTGGATTCTTTTGTCTTTGCCCTTCTGTGCTCCATTTTTGAGGTTTTTTTTTCTTCATCAATGTTTGATTCTTTTAAATTGCTTATGTTATTGAGTTGATTATGGATTTTTATTTATATGTGTCTTTCAAATTTCATTGGATTTTATTCATAGTTTATATTGTTTGTTTGTTTTCATTTTTTTTAGTTTTCTTGATCATTAATCTTCAATTTTCATGGGCTTGTATTTTTTTTTTAAATTATATGGTATTCGGTATTGAATTCTTATGGACTTCTTCTTTTTTTCCTCTTTCTCAAACTAAAGCATTTTGCATTTAATTTTAAAGAAACTGATCATAAATTTCTTTTATAAATTTTAATATTATGATTATATTGCCCGTACTAAGCTCGGACGTGTTTTTTTAGTTTCTAAATGAAACCAAGTAGTTTACCAACAAAAGATGACACTATCTAAAGACAGAAGACAAAATTAGATAGGTGTAGAAACGTGTAATATTTGTAGCTCATCAGAAAATTAGATAAGAGGAAAGTATAGACCACTAGGATCGACTAATGATCCAACCCAAGATTCAGTGACCCACTTGTGATAGACCCCACCTTGAAAGATCCTAACCATCCAATCTCTGGCCCTCTCTTAGTTATCAAACCCACTGATTCAATGACGCACTTGGGATTAACCGGGTTGAAAGATCCTTATCATCCAATTTCATGGCATGATTTTCCAGTCTACAATGTGGCCCACTTATATAGATTTTACAATCAAAGACTAACGGTGGTGGCTCTCGAACGAGAAAGAGAGTCTAAAAGATTCTGTATAATCGTTCTCTCTCATTCCAGAGGCCAAGATCTGAATTCAATATATGCATAAGATTACATGTGTATCTTACAGAAAAAATCTAGATGGTATAAGAGGAGACTGTGCATTACATCTGTATCATGTAAGGAAAATATAGAAGATAAGTGGAAGTCAAAATTGAGATTGGCACAATTGAAAGCCGTGTCGCTAATATATAATTAAATATTAGTCTTTGTGGATGACCTATTTACATCCACAATTGACATCTTCACTGGTCAGTAAATGGAAAAGAAAGGATTAATCAAAGAGCAGTAACCCATATTAGTAACGGTATGTTTGTTTGCCACTTGATTTCACAAATGGTTAAGTACAATGTAGCATTTTGAAATTTAAAACTTGAAAAATTCTATAGGACAAAGGTGACCTTTCTAGGTCCGGTTTATGAATTCTCATTGTGAATCATTTTAGGAGATACAATTGTTATTTCCATAGAAAATTCTCGAGAATTATGAATTTCTTGTATGAGTGGTGTGAACTCATAAAACCAACGTTGTGAAATGTCATTTTTGACCCGTAGAATTTTCAATATTTTTTTTCAAGATGCTACATTGTACTTGAACATTTGTGAAACCAGGTGGGAGACATCATTTTTGGGATTCATAAAACTCCCAACAAAAAATCCTCAAAGTTCTTGCAAAAAAAATGATAGATAACATGGGAATCCTAAATGATCCAAAACAAACATGTCACCTGGAAATCTCCTTATAAAGGACTGAAAAACTACTGAAAATAATTTATGGGTTGGTCTTTTTTAAAGAGAGAAATCAAAATAAGATATCCAAAGCAATTAAAAGCATGCTTTCATCAAACTGATAAAAGAAAATCATAAACAAAGAAATAAACGGAAACATTTAGTAGATGCATTAGCAAAAGTGGAGGTTTAAGGTTATCATGAGATAAATGATGCGTTCTAATGTAGCAGTTGATGAACTTAATTATAAAGATTTGGAAAGAGTTTCCCTCTATACTGACTTAGGTAGAAAAATTTTGAAAATCAATTGTTATTTTTTATAATGTTAAATTTTATTATTTCAAAACAGAGAGAAAAAAAAAAACCAAAACCAAAGCCAAAACCAACTTACAAACACGAAATAAAAAGGGAAAAAAAGAAAAAGAAAAAACCAAAAACACAACACCTACTAAAAAACAAAAGAATTAAACATCAAAATTAATAGATGATCGAATAACTCTCTCCTTCGCAAGATCACCCGCTATAATATTTGCTTCTCTTAAAACATGACGAAAAGTATCCTTTAATTGTCTGAGAATATCTGGAACCTCCTCCACCCAAGCTATCAATCTCCAAGGATGAATAGCTGAAAAAGAATTACCTTCAATAACTGCTTCTCAACACATTACCACTACAATACCTTATAACACCTTCGATGCTTTCTTAATTTGGCTAGGCAAAACTTCCATCAAAATTAAGTTTAAATAATAATTGTGTGACTTCCCGGAGCTCAAAATAATAATTGCTTCAAGTCCAATAAAAAACTTGAGTTTTTAATTGATTTTTCTATTGTTTGAGGGTGTAAAATATGGGCACAATTGCACATAACTTTATACTATGATATACTGAATTCAAAGTCATTTTAATAATCCCTATAGTCAAAAGTCTATTTCATTAATTTCTCACTCAGATTCCTCGTGTCATGTTGTAAGATTCCCTCTCTACGTAACTTTGCAAGATTCACGTACAATACACCTACAGTACTCCTTTTGTTGAGACTCACAGTCTCTTTATATATTGATGACTAAAGTCCGGATCGTCGGCTTCCCCACGCAGTGAGGAAAAGCTTCAGAGGATAACTATTCCTCTTTATTGGCTACCTCCGAGGAGATTCCTTTGGTCGGTCACCTTTTTTAACCTTCTCTCTCCACTCTCCTGGAGCAGTTGCCCATCTCTCCCTCTCTCAGGCGAAGAGAAAATCTTTATAGCCTCTATCTTTCTAATCATTCCATCATCTACTCGCTATTCCGAGAAAATAGTGCTAGTTGAACAAAACATCACATCCTTCGAAAAAGAAGCGACTTCAATATTGATGAAAAAAGTGACCGCCTATTGATAGAAAGTGGTCTTGAAAGACCTGTAAATGGAGTCCGAATAAACCAAAATTCCCGCTTACAAAACACGCCCACAGCTCTTATACCCATCTTCCCTTAAAAGCCTTTCATTTCAATTCCCACACTTTCAAACCTTAATACACATATCCTCCCAAAGCCACTCCTGCCATGGACGATGTATGTGATTCGAAGGACTGCTCCTTCCCAAAGCAAGAGGAGAAGATCCTCCAACTGTGGGAAGAAATCAAGGCCTTTGAGAACCAGCTTAAACTGACGGAATCCATGCCGGAATACATCTTCTACGACGGCCCTCCCTTCGCTACCGGCCTCCCCCACTATGGCCACATCCTCGCCGGCACCATCAAGGACGTCGTCACTCGCTACCAGACTATGATCGGCCACCACGTCACGCGGCGTTTCGGGTGGGACTGCCACGGCCTCCCCGTCGAGTACGAGATCGACACCAAGCTTGGGATCAAGACAAGGGAGGATGTGCACGCAATGGGGATCGATAAGTATAATGAGGAGTGCAGAAGCATCGTCACGAGGTATGTTGGAGAGTGGGAGAAGATTGTAATGCGGACGGGGCGGTGGATCGACTTCAGGAATGATTACAAGACGATGGAGCCGTGGTACATGGAAGTGGTGTGGTGGGTCTTTGCTGAGCTTTACAAGAAGGGCCTGGTGTACAGAGGGTTTAAGGTATGATTCTTACATCTTTTATTTTTATTTATTTATTTTTGCTGACGAGGGTATCCACGTGGTATTTATTTTTCCTCTATTGATATATGAATTTTTTGGATTGATTTTTTCGTTAATAGTTTGTGCATTTTAAATGTTTTTTCAAGCAGAGAAATAAATGCACCTATAAAAAATTTAATTTTTGAAGCTTTGAAATTGAGAGTTGGGATTAATTGACAACATAATATTTGGCGCACCTCGTGTGGTCTATATTTCTATGCATAATTTTTTTTTTTTTTGCTAAGAAATATCATAGAAGGTTGTTTTTTATCAAATTAGATTCAAGAAGCTTGCCCACGATATCTTTCTTCTTTTTTTTCAAACGACCCACGAAATTGTTTTAAGTACATTGTTTTAAGTGCACCGAAAAGATTCTTATTGAAAGAATGACTTATCTCTTGTTCATCACTGAAAATTTAAAGTTTCAATTCATGTAACCGTCCGAACTATCAATGGCGAACCCACACTATTGCATGTGGGTGCGGTTGCACTTGTAGGATCTTAAAACCTCCCATTATGGGTTATTGGTGGTACGGCCGATGCCACCACCTTCAAAATGGATTCTGCCCCCACCCCAGTTGGAGTTTACATGTGGTAATCATGACCATAATTGAGATGAGTGAGAGGAAGAGGGGAGAGGAATAATGAGGGTGATGAGAAGATTTGGTTTTGATTCAGTAGTGACAATGACGAGTATTGTCACGACCCGGACCCGAGATCAGAGTCATTAAGGTTAACCCCCGGGTCGCGATGCTCATACTTACTCCTGTAAACCACGAATTAACCGAAGTTAAAACGAAGTTCGCAAGGGATCTTGCATACGTACCTGTCAATGTACAATTGTGCGGAATATACAAGAATATACATTGACATCTATTTAACCAAATTAATCATACACTTTACTTTGAATCGTAAAGTTTACTTTACATCGTTTCATTTCTCCTATTGTCAACCACTGCATATTCAAAATACAATGCAGGGGACACTACTTACAATACTTACAATACCAAAATGAATGTATAAAATATTTTCTAAAATGTTTCCAAAATATTCCTATGTATACGCTCTCGGATCACGTTCATTCGACTAAACCTCCTGGAGGTAGCGAATGGGCCTCCTCCGCTGGCGGGACGGTCTCGGAGAGACCGGCACGAGTAACTGAGCCTGTAACATCATCAGTAATACCGTGAACACGACGGTTCAACAAGGTATACATATATCTATGATATGTTCATAATCCCTAACAATTCATTACTTAACAGTACTAAACAATCCATAATAAATACCATTAATAATGACAATAATACTGGCAACTACACTAGCATTGGTTTCAACTCGATTCAGTTCTTCCCAATGAAAGCATTTCATATTCATTTATTCATTATGTTCAACCTTTATTAATGACTTATCAATGGGACTCGTCAGTCCAATATCTGACTTTCATTTAATGACCTTTCGGTCCAATGAGGTGAGATCTTCCCAGTGTCTTGATCAAAGATCACTGGTGTCTCACGGAGTTCCGGAACACTCTCAATTCCATCTACTAGAGTAGGATTAGTCAGTTCATTTATCAATTCATTCAGTTCCATTCAATAACGAGTTCGGAAACCACTAGGTAGTGCCAGCCTGTTAACCATTCATATCACTCTCATTCTACTTCTAAAATAAGCCTCTAACCAACCATTAAGTGAACGGTGGTTATTAATGCATGTATTACTGTCGATGACATTACTTTTAGTGAAATTTATGCATTAAAATAACCCTCGTAGCACTTAGGAAGGTTTAAACATGATTAACATTAATCTCTAAGCTTAGACTTTTAATCTCGGAAAGTTGGACATTAAAATGCACTTTCCAAATAATTTCCAGTGGGCCAAGTCGACCTGGCTCAGGCCCAGTCGACCTGCAGTTGTAAACGAAAAAGAGTGGAACAGTAAATTGATCAGGCTCCAGAGGAACCTGACCCAGTGTGCCCGGTCGACCGGCCACACTGCAGCAACAGAACACAGAGTTCTGTTACTGTAGGGCCTTGAATGGTTTTACAATCCATTCTTTTTCCTCTTTCTTTCCCTGATGACCTAATAAACAATTAGTGCATAGAATTAACAATAACTCATCTATGTCCATCAAACTCATGGAAACATCTCAACAATGACAAACACATGTATAAACTTGCCTTGTTTGAAGCTTGATAAACACTAAACCCCTTGTTTCTCTTGGATTTGAGATGAAATCCTCCCTTTGAAGCTTGGATTTCAAGAAGACTCAAAGAAGACGATGTAGAAAATGGAGGAGATGAATCCTTTTCACTTGAATCACCTCAACTTCACTCTTGACAATGAAGAAATGGAAGAAGGAAGAAGAAAACGGCTGAAGAAATGGTGTTGCCTAAGTTTACAGCTCATCTTATATAAGTCCATTTTGCATTAAGCCCCCCTTTATTTCTTTTAATTACAATTCAAGTCAATTCAATGTCCATTTAGTTCGATATTTATCGAACAACTTCAAGTTTCATATGAAAGTTATCGTACTCGTCGAGATACACATGCTAGTATCAAGAGTTTCCGAATTCGATCAAATACGTACAAATCCATATTTCCGACTAAGTCCTTCGTTTGCTCATTTGAGCTTCATTTCCATTCAATTCCTTTCCTAATCTTAGTTACTAGTTCATTAAGCCTAAGTTACTCATGTTTAGGCTAATTCAATCTCATTTGGCACTAAATCACCATTAATTCATTTAAACATGTTTAATTAGTCCTAATTGAGCTTAATCAGAGTTAATCTTGATTAACTCGGGATGGAGTCTAACAAGTATAATCCTCTGTTGTAGCTATTATAGAACCTACAAGGCATTGACTCCATAAATCCATCGTAGGGCCCACAAAATGATAATCTAAATCATTCAAAATGAATGTCCACTCCTCTAATGACATATCCTAGAATATCATTTCAATAGAGGCAGTCCCACTATTCAATTGAGCGCATAAAATGAACAAGTTAATTAGCGTGGAACGCCATCGTGGGGCCGACTTTGCAATAATCCGCGCCATTCAAGATGAATCTCATATCCTTCAAGGATATATGCTATAGTTCCACAAAAATAGGAGTGGGGCCCACTCTTCAATTGAGCACATGAATGACTGAATTTTTCAATTGATTATCTTCAGGCGCACTCAACTAAAATCCTGGGTCCTCCACTATGGACTACCTTCGATACTCTTTTATCCGTCAGAAAAGAACTTTAATAATCTCATACACTTCAATTGAAAAGGCTTAAATACAAACTAGCAACAAAGGCCCATCCTTAGCACATGCCAAATAATAGAAATATATTAAAACCTTAGTATTTATATGAAATATTATTGAAAAGAAAATAAGTCTATAATAAACAAGTGCACTCTTTATCATTTTCAAGATTTATTTTTTTAAAAATGAGTTGGTTCAAGAAATGAAAGAGAATTACTTAAGATCTATAGGGAATTTTTACAGCGAAAGATAAAATTCTAATAAACACAAAATACATTTATTTAGAATTTATAGTTCATACCTTAGAAAAGATTCTAATTTTTTTAAAGTAAATATCTATTAGTAAATTAAAAATAATTTATCAAAAGAAACAAGCTTAGAAATAAAAGAACTTTCTTCATGAATAACTTTTTTCTCTAAATACTATATTTATTTATTTTAGATAAATCTCCTATGACGCCTTTATGCTTCATCTATTTGCCTAGACTAAAGTTCCAATCCAATGGATTGGGTCTAACCTCACAATATATTGTAAATGGATCTTTCAAAATGATTAATCTAATGGTGTCGTTTCCAATTTTGTATTCAGATCAAGTTGTTGTGCCCAAACTTACTCTGTTTGGGAGCATTATCCCAAACATTATATTATGTTAATATGCTGAGAATATATTGTACGAAATTTGTTTGACAACAATGCAATCGTTTTTATTCAAGAAATGGAGGCAAAAGAAACATAGGATTTACAATGTGAGACCCACCTTTAATTGTTTGTGGCACTCTATCATTGCATGCATTAGACCCACGTGTAGAAATTACAATGTGATACCCATCTTTAAAAATGAGGACATGGAGCCCATTTTGATAGGATTTACAATATAGGCCCACCATTATAGGAATTATAGCATGGGGTCACTTTTATGTGTATGTAAATATGGGACCCACCTTTAGAAATTACAACGCGATACATATTTTTAGAAATTAGAATATAGGGCCCACATTCATATGATTTACAATGTGGGTCCACCTTTTTTTATTGACTTTGTGGCTCATATTTAAGAATTACAAAATGGAGCCACATTTTTTGTGATTACAGACACATAACCCACCTTTAAAACTTACAATGTGGTACCATCTTTAAAAATTAGAACATGATTGCACATTCATAAGATTTACAATGCGGTCCCACCTTTATTGAAATTATAACATAGGGCCATCTTTTTTGTTGGTTGTAAATGGGACCAACCTTTAAAAATTAGAAAATGAGGTCATACTCATAGGATTCACAATATGGCCCCACCTTTTGTGATTGTGACCATATAACCTACCTTAATTAAAGAAGTATAAAGTGGGTTCGCCTTTTTGTTTTTGTGATTGTGGACATGATACCCATCTTTAGAAAGGGGTGTATGGCCGCAAGTCCCTCAACCTTGCATTTTATTGCAAAAGATCCACGTTTTTGTCCTTAGAGGCAAATGTCCCTTTTTCAAGTTTTAAACAATTAAAAAATCCACAATTCCACTCTTAATACACTCTATGCAGTATACAAAAAAGGAAAACTGATTTTGTTAAGAGTTTCATTTGGAGAAAAAGGGGGAAAACCCATCAATTTCGTGAAGATGATTCGACTGCACATATCAAGGATTACGACAAATAAGAGAGAAAAATGGGGAAAAACTGATTCAAAGAATGATGAATCATCTAGAAAATCTGCACATGGGATTGGACATCTTCTTCTTCTTCGACCTTTGTAGCCAACATCTTGTGTTTCACTTTTCTTCCTTTCTCATTCTCGCTCTCTTAAAGATCTGTCAATTCTATCTCTCTCTCTCTCTCTCTCCCTCTCCGTATGACCCTCTGTTTGTCTCTATTTCAGATTTAATCAAAGGAGAGAGAGAGAGAGAGAGAGAGAGAGAGTGATGAGATATGGAGAACAAGGACAAGGAAAAAGAGAGAGAAACAAAGACAAATAAATAATGATAAATTAGCCAGAGGTCCCTTAAAACTTGTTGCTTTAGGCCTCTAATCCACAACATTTTTGCTTTATATGATTTTTTCAAAAGACCGATAAATTTGTATGAGTTTTGAAAGAAAGTCATATAAATTTATTCGAGTATTGAAACAAACTCAGATAAATTTATCTGGGTTTTGTTAGAAGTTCAGATAAATTTATCTGAATTTTGTCAGAAGTTTGTTTCAGATAAATTTGTTCGAAACTTTAAAAAAATGTTTGATATAAATTTATCTGAGTTTGGACACATATTTATCTGAGTTTTGAACAAATTTATTTGAGTTTAGGATAAATTTATCCGAGTTTGAAACAAATTTATCTGTTTTTGGACCAATTTTATCTGAATTTGGAACAAATTTATCTAAGTTTGAAACAAATTTATCCGAGTTTGAAACATTTTGCCAGAAGTTCAGATAAATTTATCTGAATTTGGTCTTTTTGAAAAAAAAGAGAAAAATTTAGATATCTTTTCGAAGAAACTCACAATACAATAAAAGGAAGGAGATATAGTAGCCACGTGAGAAAGAAAAATCACAGAAGATTATAGGAACTCTTGCACACGACTACAACGAAAGCATTAAAAAGAAGTCAATATTGATCTTGTGTGGGGCATAGATCAATTCAATACTTCTCATATGTCTTGGTGCAATTCCTATTCTCTGTCTTGTGGGGGCAATGATCATAGAAACTCTTACACACAAAAACTACTAAACAATGAGGTGGGGGCAAATATCGATTGGAAAAATAGGATGATGATCAGATCTTGGGCCTATCCACTAAGATGGGTATGATATGAATGTTATGGTTATCTGATGATTCCAAAGAATACCTATGAAAGCTTTAGCAAGTAGTGCTTCTGCAGTGAATCGTACTTTGATGTAGAAGGCTAGGAACTGGGACTAGGAGGCGTGTGACTCACGGGTTCAATCCAATGAGTTATTGCATGATCTATTCCCTCCCATTAGAATTTCGAAACTTAATAAAAAACTATAAAATAAAATCCATAAGACATATTGATGCGTTTACAGGGGCAAATCAGTCATTAAATATCATGTCAAAAAGTTTAAAATTAGCAAGGGATAAAATGCATGATATAACTTCAGATGGTTAGAAGGGCAAATCAGTCATGCAAATATATGATCTAGCATACTTAGGGACCTCCGCCTGAAAAAAGTTTAGGTGCATTGACTAGAGGCCTTAACCGAAAATCTTGTAGATTTGATGCCTTAAACGACAATGTTAAGGCACTCTGGCTAATTTTTCCCTTTAGAAATTACAACGTGATGTCGACCTTTTAGAAAAAAATTTAATGTGGCCCCCATATTTATAAGATTTATAATGTAGTTCACCATTATAGAAATTATAACATGAGCTCACCTATTGTGATTGTAACCCGTCTTTAGGATTTACAAAGTGAGGCCACCTTATTTGAGATTGTAAACATGAGGCTTACCTTTGAGACAAGTGAAAAATAAGTTTTTTTTTCAACTTTCTTACTTCATTCACCCTATTCATTTTTTAGAAAATTCTTTTGACAAGAGCAAAATTCAAAACATTTATTTACACGACCAAATATGTTTTTCTAAACTTACCTTATGGGAATATTCAAATGACACAATGCCAAATGTATTTTGAAAAGACAAAAGGCTGAGTGAGGCACATGCCGAGCCGTCAATTCATGGTTGTTCCCAACTAATAGATTAGGCTACTTTAGAATTAGAATAGTAGCTTAGTTGGCTGAAAATCACGGTGAAGGTTGTAGGTTTGTAACTGCACTACCACACTAGGGCTATATGGGAGTTTACCCGACTTCACTATGGGTCCAAAGGGATTAGTCCAGTCCAAAGGATAAAAAATTATAAGTTATTCATTAATGTATTATAGCTAAATCTTACGGCGGGCATTCAAAATAAATGGCTCAAATTTTCATTTATGTGGGCCCCACTGTGAATTCCACTTGTCACATTCGGGTAGCTGTGGGTCCAGACACCCACACCCAGCTTAATTTTTTTTAATCTGCCCTACAAACCACGACTTAATCAGATGGTGTATATCTTCTGTGAAACTGCCCTAGAAACCTTCCATTACTGAAACTGCCATTACTGCCATCTGCGCCGACGACATCCATACCTCCAAATCTAATCTCTGCAACCTCCCAAAACCGTAAACACTACTCTCCCAAACCCTAAACCCCTACTCTCCGAAACCCTATACCCTTCTCCCGCCATGGAGGAGGTCTGCGAAGGGAAGGACTTCTCCTTCCCAAAGCAAGAGGAGAAGATTATCCAAATGTGGGAAGACATCAAGGCCTTTGAGAACCAGCTCAAACGGACGGAATCGATGCCGGAATACATCTTCTACGACGGCCCTCCCTTCGCCACCGGCCTCCCCCACTACGGCCACATCCTCGCCGGCACCATCAAGGACATCGTCACCCGCTACCAAACTATGATCGGCCACCACGTCACCCGGCGGTTCGGGTGGGACTGCCACGGTCTCCCCGTCGAGTACGAGATCGACATCAAGCTCGGGATCAAGACAAGGGAGGACGTGCTGGCAATGGGGATCGATGTGTACAACGAGGAGTGCAGAAGCATCGTCACGAGGTACGTTGGAGAGTGGGAGAAGATCATTACGCGGACGGGGCGGTGGATAGACTTCAAGAACGATTACAAGACTATGGACCCATCGTACATGGAGGGGGTGTGGTGGGTCTTCGCCCAGCTATATAAGAAGGGCTTGGTGTATAGAGGATTCAAGGTATAAATGCATTACATGAGTTTTGTTCCTGGCTGCTCATTTCTGTAATAAATGCTGTTTTTTGTTGGAATTACATTTGCCTCAATGCTATTTAGGTGATTCTGGAACTGTTTTTTCGGTGGGTATATCACTCTTTGAATTGAGATATTATTTTGAGGGTCTGTTTGCTTAATTTTTATTGAATTCCTAGGAGTGCATTGTTGGGTTGTTGCAGTGGCGGACCCAGGATTACAATGGTCAATTGAAAACATCAATCATTCTTTAGATTTTTTTTTTCACATTAACAATAGAAAAGGAGAAAAAGTATTGCTTTTAAATAGATTAGTTGTTGATTGTTCTTGTTATATTTTTTTCATATCCAATTTAAAGATAAATTCAATTGTGTTAAAATCATTGCCAACTACCAATAATCTACATTTATAGCCATGATTTTCAACAACTTTTTATAAGGAATCCTACTAAAAACACCAACTTAATAGATGAGCCTTGTCAATTCCTCAAAAGATTAGCGCATCAATTAGCAATTACACTATAACAATACTAAATTATACTAAAGAAACTCTAGAGACCCCAAAAAATAATAATCATTATACTGTGAAAATTAGTATCTTTTTAGTCTTTATTCTTTTTTTAAGCTTCTAATAGAAATTTCCAAAAAACAGGAAATTTGGGGAATTATGGATTATGGATTATGAATTAGGGGAATTATGGCTTAGGGGAATTAGGATTTGGGGATTTAGGTTTGGAATTTGGATTTAGAGATTAAGAGTTCAGATTTAGCACTAATTTCTCAAATTTCATTGATCATTATCTAGGGTTCCATTCGGGGTTTCTTTCGAGAGAAGGAGAAGCGGAGCCTTACTAGACACCTCTTTTTCCTTGCCTTTGTTTCAAGCAAATGAAAGTTCAACATTGCTATCTCTCTCATTTCTACCAAGACATCCATCACTCATACAAGGCAAGAGAGACAAACCACGCATAGTTGTTCTTTCAACCCCTTCTCCTGTGTTGCCACCGAATCCTAGCTCCACCATATCTTCCCTCAACATCTTTTACAATGGTAGATTGGAGACGGCCTAGATGATAAAACAAATAAAAAGAGAAACATTATCTAAGAAAGGAAGGTCAAGATCACATAAAGGTGGAGAAGAGCAAACAAGAGTCTTCATCTTCCTCCTTCAATCATAGGATGGAGACAAACTGCGTGGGCTTACTCTCCCGTAGAGATTGAAGGAAAAGGGTTTTTTTATTTGGGTTCCTTTCCACCAGCGAACAGAAGAAAGGGTCGACTAGGTGGGGCTATCATTTTAACTTACTTGGGTTATAGGTAGGGGGCCCATTCAAATTTTTATATTTTTGGATCTGACCTGGGGCGATCACCCCAGGTCAGATCAACATGGGTCCGCCCCTGTGTTATTTTGAAATGAGTATTAATTAGAGGAGTGGATGATTATTTTGGGAATTGTGAAAACTGAAGCAGTTTACTTTATACATTCCTTTTTCTAGCCTTTTTTGCCTTGTATGAAGTGTCAGCACTTCATCAATGTTAATTTAAGCAGAAGGGTCCTATGACTGCTACATCCTAAGAGAATCCAAAATACCCGAGTTTTAAGGTGCATTTGTGTGCTCTCCAAACTGCTACTGGTTTGAATGCATGAGTGAATTTTGTCTATTTATAATCATCATCATCATCATCATTATTATTAATCTTGAAGTGGATATTGGTGGAACTTTTTGATCAACATTTGATATATATATTGATTTACTAGGTAAAACTGGAACCCCAAATTGCTTTGTACAGGTTTTTACTGGTTGTGGGTGGATTGAGAGTTGGTGTGAACGTGAAACTGGAGAGATGGTGGGAGGCTTTAGAATTTAAAGGCATTAAAATAGGTCGTACAAATACAAAAATATTTGTAAATAGTCCTATTTTGTCTATTTCTCTCTTCTAACAGTATTTGGTTGGTGATCTTATCTCTTGAAGCATCTGCATCGAAAGAACTATGATGCTAGTGTTTTTGAGACAATGCTGGAGATTTTGATCGTCTTCTAGATATGGAGAACACGGTATGAAAAGATACGATCTGAAGAGCAGAGGAATTGACTATAAGATCTAAAGAGCAGAGGACTATTAGAGATCTAAAGAGCAAAGGGGGAGGATACGGTGGAGTGAATTACTCGACACTACATCTCAGAGACACAGACGATCCTGCGAAGATGTGGTTGCCCTAGAAGGTGCGGCAATGTGGTGAAGTGGTTGGTATTACTGTTGACAAAAATAAGGGAGGTTGGGAGAATTTGATGGCTTATAACAGAGATAACGAGAATAGGCAGACCTCCTTGCCAGGTACGTCCAAAGAAAAGGGGAAAAGGGAGTTGCGGAGATTAGAGTGCTCTGTCAATTACGAGAGCAGACAAAATCGTTGCAAAGAAATAAAATGCAATTCGAGGTATGCACAGAGGAACAAGGGTTTGGTTAATGTTTGTCCATGAAGATTTTATCATGGAATGTGCGTGGGTTGGGGAGTCGGGTGAAGCGCACGATTATTAAGGAGTCTGTTCGTAGGAATAAGATTGACCTCTTGTTGATTCAGGAAACAAAGCTTAGGACTGTTTCAGACCTTATAGTGAAAGAGGTGTGGGGTAGTTCTCCAGATTGGTGTTCCCGAGATGCAGATGGTGTTGCGGGGGGTATCTTAGTGATTTGGAAAAGCTGGGCTTTCTGTCTGAAGGATCAGTGGATTGACACTTTCTCAGTTTCAGTTCTGTTAAAGGATCTGTCTAACAACTCTGTTTGGCTGATATCTTTTGTTTATGGGCCTAATGATAGTGGACAGAGGCAGTTAATGTGGGATGAATTGGATGATATTCGTAACAGATGGAATGGGCCTTGGTGTATTGGGGGAGATTGAAACATCATCAGATTTCATTCAGAAAAGCTGGGCTGTACTAGATCTTCGGCTGACATGGTGAGTTTTTCCGAATGGATTAACAAGCATGCTCTCGTCGACTTACCATTGGGTGGTGCTAGTTTTACTTGGTCCAACCATCAGTCTACTCCTTCTTTGTCGCGCCTCGACAGATTCCTAATATCAAGTGACTGGCTTGATTTATTTCCTCAAGTTTTGCAAACTGCTCTTACTAAACCAACCTCTGATCACTGTCCGATTCTTTTGGATACTAACTGTGAGAGGTGGGGCCCTGCCCCATTTCGCTTTGAGCTAATGTGGTTGGAGGAGAAGAGTTTTGTTGAAAAGATTAAGCTGTGCTGGAAGAACTGTGAGGTAAATGGAAGTGCGGGGCTAAGATTGCCGATTAAGCTTAAAAATTTGAAAGAGGAAATCAAGGAGTGGAATAAAAAGCATTCGGGGATATAAGGTGTGCCAAAGCAGGTATTCTTGAAGAAATCAAGAGTCTGGACATCCAAGAGGAAGCTCGCTGTTTGACTGAGGAAGAGTGGTCAAGAAGAGCATCTTTAAAAATTGATTTTGAAAGGAAAGTGAAAGAGGAAGAAATTAGTTGGAGACAAAGATTGAGGTGTAATTGGCTCAAAGAGGGGGATAAGAACACCAAGTTTTTCCACGGGATGGCGTCAGCAAGATTGAGAGAAAACAGGATTACTTCTCTGGTGGATGGGGACGTGAGGTTATCCGAATGGGAGGATATTGTTAATCATATTAAAGACTTCTTTGCTACCCTCCCTTTATGCTAAGGAAGAATGGGACATGCCGGCACTGGATAACTTCTAGTTTGACACTATTGGGGAAGCGGATGCTGCTTATCTGGAAAGTGCATTTGAGGAGGCAGAAGTGAGAAAGGCTGTGTTCGCTTTAAGAGGGGATAAAGCTCTGGGTCCGGACGGATTCCTGATAGCCTTCTTCCATCGGTTTTGGCATTCCTTAAGAGAAGATATCATGGCGTTCTTGAATGAATTCCATCTGAGATGCAAGCTTCCAAATAGTATTGGCGCTTCCTTTATTACTCTTATCCCCAAGAAAAAAAGGCGTTGATCATTTGAAGGATTTTAGACCAATAAGTCTTATTGGCAGTATTTATAAGATCTTGGCTAAGGTTCTGGCAGCGAGACTGATAAAAATTATGCCAACTATCATTTCTCAATCTCAAGGAGCTTTTGTGCATGGGAGACAAATCCTTGATGGAGTCCTTATTGCTAATGAGTGTCTGCACTCGAGGCACAAGGACAAAGTGCCAGGGGTGCTATGCAAGCTAGACTTGGAAAAGGCGTATGATAGAGTTGACTGGGATTTTCTATCATATTTGATGAGTAGAATGGGATTTGGGCTCAAGTGGCAGGGTTGGATCTTGAAGTGTGTTTCCATCGCCAGATTCTCTATTATGGTCAATGGGTCTCCAAATGGTTACTTTGCTGCTCAGAGAGGCCTTCGTTAGGGTGATCTTCTCTCTCCTCTCTTGTTTGCCATGGTTGGGGAGGCGTTAAGTTGTATGATATCAGCGGCGGGTGAGGCAAATATGATTTCTGGATTTAAACCGACAATTAGTGGTCCAACGGTCACCCATTTGCAGTATGCTGATGATACTCTAGTTTTTTGTGCTGCAGAGGAAGAACAAATAAAAAATGTAGTAGCAATTCTCATGTGTTTTGAAGCGGTTTCGGGCCTCAAAGTTAATTTTACTAAAAGTGCTCTCATAGGCATCGAGGTGGAGGCTCAGATGGTGGAGGTCCTTGCGACCATTATGGGATGCAAGGTTGTGTCTTTTCCGGTTACCTACCTTGGGTTGCTCCTTTGTCTTGGAACGCCTTCCAAAGAAGTTTGGAATCCGGTAGTAGAGAGAGTAGAACAGAAGTTGGCTAAATGGAAGGCAAAATACTTATCTCTCGGGGGAAGAATTACCTTGATTCAATCGGCTCTCTCTAACCTTCCAACGTATTTCGTGTCTATGTTCAAATGCCCAGCATCGATAGTCAGTCGAATTGAGAAGTTGCAACGGGATTTTCTTTGGCAAGGAAATGGCACTAAGAAAAAGTATCATCTAGTTCTGTGGAACCAAGTTTGTAGATCTAAAAGGGAGGGTGGTCTAGGCTTCAGACCTCTAAAGATCATGAACCAAGCCCTTCTTGGGAAATGGTTGTGGAGAATTGGAGATCAGTCAGATAGTTTGTGGAGACATATAATTTTGTCCAAATATGGGGTGAGACGGAATGGTTGGGACATTGATGGACCATCCTACAGGTGCTCAAATTGGTGGAAAGATATAATGGGCAGTAAGGACTCTTATGATTCTCAAATCAGGTATCATGTTGGAACAGGTGAAGACATCTACTTTTGGCATGATGTTTGGGTAGGGGATACTCCTTTAGCGGTGCAATTTCCGGATCTTTACAGTTGTGCTAGGAACAAACAAGCAAAGGCGATTGATTATATGGATAGGGTTGCGGACAGGGTACTTTGGGGTCCAATTTTCAGAAGAGATCTGACGGAGTCGAAAGAAGAGAACCTTATGACTCTCCTTGACCAGATTGGTCAGATTTTTATACTTGTACAAGGGGATGATAAAAGAGTGTGGGCTGCCTCAAAGGATGGTGTTTTCTTTGTTTCTACTTTCTTCGTGGTGCTGTCAAACACTCACAATTCTCGCAATTGGGTTGATTACCTTTGGAAGTCCAAGGCTCCTCCTAGAGTCCTGGAGTTCGGTTGGTTAGCTTTTCGAGGCAACATCCTCACTATGGATAATCTCCTTCGTCGTGGGGTGGTTTTAACCAACGCCTGTCCCCTATGCCTATCGGCAGAGGAGACTGTGGATCATCTTTTGCTTAATTGCAATTTCGCGCAAGCTATTTGGAATTCTACTCTGGATTGTTTTGGCTATAACTGGGTCCTCCCTCGATCCATTCCGGAGCTTTTTGATGCTTGGAAGTTTGGATTCCATTCCAAGAGAGGAAGGCTTCTCTGGCGTTTATCTTTTGTTGCCAACGTTTGGACAGTTTGGAAGGAGAGAAATAGGCGTTGCTTTGAAGATTGCTCTTCTCCTTCATTAGTTGTTGCTATGAGAGCCAGAATTTTCTGTGTTACCAGAATTTTGGGGAGTGCCTATGGGTTTCTTTGTTACCAGAATTTTGGGGAGTGCCTATGGAGCTTATGCTGTTTAAATGGAAGGAAGTAGTTTCCTAATCTTCTGGTTTCTTTTTGGGGCTGTAGGCCTTTTAGGAATTTTGTCTCCTTTTTGCTTTTGTTTGGTTTCTCTGATCCCTTTGTATCTTTCTTTGCTCTCCAGTATATATCTTTTGTACTGCTCTGCTTTGATTAATACATTTCACAATAAAATTTTTTTTTTTTTTACTAGTTGTTGTTGTGTGGACTGTGTAATTTGTAATGTTATTGTTGTAGGTTATGCCATACAGCACTGGCTGCAAAACTCCACTTTCAAATTTTGAAGCCGGGTTGAACTATAAGGTAACCTGCTGGAGTCTCTGCTGAATTTTCTTACCTTGTCTTTGTAAATTGGACAATTACTTTATTTGCATTTTATGGTCTGACTTGTTTATTTTCAACTTTGTAACCATTTTGTAGGAAGTTTCTGACCCTGCAATCATGGTTTCTTTCCCAATAATTGGTGATCCACATAATGCAGCTCTTGTGGCATGGACGACGACACCGTGGACTCTTCCTAGTAATCTTGCTCTTTGCGTCAATGCAAGTTTTGTCTATGTAAAGGTCAGTTTGATTCATTGATCATTTTCATCATTGATCTAGTTGATGCAAAATAGGCCTAACTACTAGTAATATGAAGCATTGTTAAACAAGAGTAGCTGTATATTATACTCAACAACTAATCTAGTTCTTTTTGCTTATTAATTTAGTCTGAGGTGTGACAAACTGACAATACTTATCTTATTAGCATGAATTGTAATCATTGACATGCATACTTTATGTCATCAATGGTAAGGCTGGGGACTTGATCAGAGTGATACACATGTACATACTTCAGGTTGAAATTATAGTAAAATGCTGCTGTTGCAAATCAAAGTCGATTCAGGAAGAAACTAGAAAATCTAAAATGCACAAATGGATTTTGAGGTGCTCAAGTACTAAATCGCTTAAAGACGGGAAGAACTACAAATGGAAATGGTAAAGTACAAAATATGCCCTAGCCACAGCTAACGAATCACATGTAGAGATATTGATAACACACACGGAGTTAATGGTATTTCATTAGTAATAGATTGAGTGTTTTGCGCTTGATTTTTGCATTGTCTCATTAGGTGATAATTATTACAGGTTCTGGGCTGACAGAGGAGAGTACGAACAAAAATAGGTAGAAAACATGTAGCTGGGTTAGATAATCCTGACTTGTTCTTAATAATCATTTCAGCACTAGAAATTCTTTGCTAAGTATGGCAAAAATATGATTAGGGCTAGGTGGGAAAAGTGGAGGGATTGCTATGCGATTGCTAGTGTCATTTTCATCAAACGGCTGCTAGCATATGGTTAAACATAGTGCACATGGCGGCTGCATTATCGGCCATAGTGGTGGAGGCTGCTACACTATTTTGAAAATAGTAACGCTAAGCAATTGTTTTAAAACATTGTCTTTCCTATTTCTTCTCCTCAATAGCCTTTCCTAAAGTTATTTTTGCCCTTATATGGTTCCAAATCACTAAAAAAAACATAAGATTGATTTATACCCAACCAAAAAAATTCACCCCGCTATGTAACGCTAGCTTCGTAGTGTTTTGGACATTGGCTGCTACGCACGCTGCAACCACTATGTTGTTCGTGGGTTGCTAGATCTCCTATGTTGCATGGAGTCGAATGATGGACAAGAAAAAAAATGGAAGGAAGCGAAAGTACATGCTGCAGAGATATTTTTAAACATCAAAGCTATACTGTTTGGAGAAGAAGGGCCAACTATCTCTTCTTCTCAAACATCCCCCCCCCCCCCCCCCCCCCCCCCCCCCCAACCCCAAGGGTATAAGGTGACTAGACCTTAAGGTTCAATCTTGGCCACACTCAGGGTATAAGGTGCTGAGTGGGGACGAGGCTCTGTGTGTGTGTGTGTGTGTATTTTTTAGCTAAGATGATAACCTTTAAGGTATAAACTTGGCTCAATGATGTTTGTATACAAGTTAGAAATTGTTGTGTGCCTGATTTTGTGCTTGTAAGCGTGATAGTATTAAGGGTATAGATTTGGCTGAGTGATGTTGGGACAGGGCATAAACTTTGTTGTTTCCTGATTTTGTGCTAGTGAAGCATGATAACACTCAGGGTATAAATATGGCTGAGTGATGCTGGGACCCGTGTGCCCGATTTCGTGCTTGTGTGATGCAACAACAATGTTATATTGGAGACTGACTCGTGGCCCATATGTGGAACCGCCCAAAATTACTTAGAGAGATATAATTATTTCTAATTTTTTTAACATCCAATTCTAGTTAGGATTACGTTTCTAATTCGGATAGGATTCTTATTTTTGTTTCCTAGTTTGATTAGGATTGTTTCTTTAGCTCCTAAGTTTCTTTTATTATACACTATTTTTTTTCTTTTATTAAATATATGGCATTGTAGAGATCATAATCTCAGATTTGAGTTAATAGAATTATTCCCTTGTGGTTGTGAGATTATCGTTGGAGAGTGTTCTCTTCGTGCGATTGTTTTTGCGGAAACCTCTGATTGTGCTTCGGCAGCTGCGATCATAACCCTAGGATTGCATCAGTTGGTATTAGAGTCGAACAATCCCTCGATCAATTGGTGTGTTACCCCTATCCATCCATTTTCCAATCCATCCCCACCGATCCGCCCGCTCATCTTCACAGCCACCTACATCATCTACCCATTGTCTTCCCTGTCGCCCATCGTCCCAAATCCTTGCTTCCCGAAACCTACTCACTGCTGAAATTCCATACCCTAATCTTGTACTACCGTCGCAAAAAACCAAACCCCTACGCCAAAACCCAGCCCAAACCAAACCACCATCTCAAAACCCCAACATATCTCCTTAATCGTCCCCGAAATCCCACCCCGACCTCTCGCCTTCCTAGCCAAATTGCCCCACCTCATGGTCCGAAAAAAAAAATAAAAATCCACACAATCCCTAAAGTGCACACCTTTCCCGCAATCCCAACCCCTCATCGCCACCTCTGAATTGTAGAACCCCCTCCAAAGCAACCACCTCTCCACTGGTGACACCAAACCAAACCAAGCCTTTTCCCACTAGGTGGGGTCGGCTATATGGATTTGACGACGCCAATCAAATCTGTTTAGGGCCATGTCTTCCGTTAGATCCATGTAGGCAAGGTCATGTTTAATAGTTTCTTTCCAACTTCTCTTGGGTCTCCCTCTCCCTCTTCTACTCCGGGCAATCTCCATGCTTTCACACCTTTTAATAGGTGCCTCCGTTGGGCGCCTTCTAACATGGCCGAACCATCTTAGTCGATTTTCTCTCATTTTATCTTTAATCGGTGCTATTCCTACTTTGCCCCTAATCTCCTCATTCCTAATCCTATCTCTCCTTGTGATCCCGCACATCCATCTAAGCATTCTCATCTTTGCAACTTCCATCTTCTTAACATGATTATGCTTTACTGCCCAACACTCTGATCCATATAACAACGCTGGACGTACCGCCACCTTATAATACTTTCCTTTAACCTTGAGGGAGACTTTCCGATCACACAAGACCCCCGAAGCACTCCTCCATTTGGTCCACTCGGCGTGAATCTTGTGACTTACATCATTATCAATCTCTCCATCCTTTTGCACCATATATCCAAGGTACCTAAAGTTTTTTTTCTCTACAATCTTGTGTGCTCAAATTTACTTCTAAGTTACCAGGTGTTCTACTTTGACTAAACTTGCATTCCATATATTTCGTCTTGCAACGACTTCCCTAAACCCTTTTGTCTCTAACGTATTCTGCCACAATTCTAGCTTAGCATTCACTCCTTCTCTCGTCTCATCCACTAAAACAATGTCATCTGCAAATAGCATACACCATGGCACCTCATCCTGAATATGTCTTGTAATCTCATCCATAATTAGGGCAAACAAGTACGGGCTTAACGCTAAGCCTTGGTGTAGACCAATCGTGAGGAAACTCTTTAGTCTCTCCACCAGTCGTTCTTATAGATGTCACGGCTCTATTATACATATCATTTATTGCCTCAATATATGCGACACACACTCTTTTCTTTTCCAGTACTCTCCATAGAATCTCCCTAGGAACTCGATCATAGGCCTTCTCTAAGTCAATGAACACCATATGTAAATCTCTCTGACCTTCTCTATACTGTTCCATTAACATTCTCAGGAGAAAGATAGCCTCCATGGTTGATCTCCCAGGCATGGAACCAAATTGATTCTCTGAAATGTTTGTTGTTCTTCTTAGTCTTCTCTCAATAACTCTCTCCCATAATTTCATTGTATGGCTCATCAATTTAATCCCGCGGTAGTTCGCACAGTTCTGAATATCTCCTTTTTTCTTGTATATGGGTATAAGAATACTTTTCCTCCATGCATCATGCATCTTCTTGCTCTTTAGCACTACATTAAAAAGCTTTGTCAACCAACTTATGCCATCCTCTCCCAAGCACCTCCAAACCTCAATAGGGATACCATCTGACCCAACCGCTTTCCCATTCTTCATTCTTTTCAATACTTCTTTAGCTTCTTCCCTACTGATTCTCCTATAGAACATATGATTCGATTCTTCCCTAGAAATGTTAAGTTGCCCCAATTGTATGTCACTACTACTGCTATCGTTAAATAACTTGTAAAAGTTGCTCTTACAACGCTTCTTTATCTCCTCATCCTTTACTAATACCTTTTCATCCTCATCCTTAATGCATTTAACTTGGTTTAAGTCCTTGGTCCGCCTATCTCTGGCTTTGGCAAGCTTGAATATCTCTCTTTCGCCTTCCTTAGTGTCGAGTCGCCTATATAGCTCCTCAAAAGCCTTTGCCTTTGCTTGACTAACTGCCTTTTTTGTTTCTCTTTTTGCTTCTTTATACCTCTCCAAGTTTGCTTCATTTCGATCCTTTTGTCAAGTTTTAAAACACTCTCTTTTAACTCTTATCTTGTCTTGGACGGCCTCGCTCCACCACCATGCCTCTTTTTGTACCGGAGCACCCCCTTTGGATTCTCCTAAGGCTTCTTTCCCTACCCTCCTAGTACACTCTGTTACCTTATCCCACATATTATTTGCACTCTCATTTACCGCCCAAACGTCTTCCTTTAGTACTTTTTTCCTTAAAACTAGTTGCTTATCACCTTTCAAGTTCCACCATTTAGTCCTTGAGCATCTATACTGTTAGATATTCTTGAACCAAACCAGAAGCAACAAGAGAGAGAACAGAACCATGCAAGAGAGAGAGACGAGTTGCAAGAGAATTGTGTATTACTGTATTGACGAAGGTTACATATATAACACTGTAGCCTAAATTAGTGGATCTGATTACAAGATTACAGGCATGGTTAGGGAAACTAATATCTATCTAATATCAAGTGACAACTCATACAATGTTGACTTGTGGGCTGACCCAATACATGGGTTGTGGGTTGACCCATTGGTCAAGCTGACCTGCTGCTTTACACCCCCTCTCAAGCTTTGGATGGGAGAAGGTGACCATCGAAAAATTGGGAACTAGCTCCAAAAAACGAGAGGTGGAGTGGCTTTTGGTGAAGAAATCTGCTATCTGGGCAGCTGAGGAAATCTGGAAGAGTTTTATAGTACCACTCCGAACATGTTGACGAATGAAATGACAGTCAACTTCAAGATGTTTGGACCGTCCATGAAAGACATCATTTGTTGCCAGTTTCCGTGCACTTTCACTGTCCGTAAAGAGGGGTGGATTTAGGAACTATAACTCCTAAATCACGTAGTAACCAGCGAAGCCAAATAATTTCAGTGGTAGTGTGAGAGATGGCACGATATTCAGCTTCAGTGGATGACCGTGAGACAACTTCTTGTTTCTTGCTCTTCCAAGAGACGAGAGAGGAGCCAAGAAAGATGGAGAAGCCTGTGGTGGAGCGCCGATCATTGTTATCTCCTGCCCAGTCTGAATCAGAATAGCCATGCAGAGTAAGATTCTGACTAGAGGAAAGAAGGAGGGCACGGTTGGAACTTCCTTGTAAGTATCTCAGTATGCGCAGTACAGCAGCCCAGTGAAGATGAGTGGGTCGCGCAACAAATTGACTTACCACATGTACCGCATAGGCAATATTTGGTCTGGTAATGGTCAGATAAACCAAGCTGCCGACCACTTCACGATAACGAGTTGGATCAGAAAGTAGATCTCCATCAGTAGTTCGAAGTTTCAGATTATGTTCAATTGGAGTAGAAACAGGTTTAAGATCTGTGAGTCCAGCTCGTTGAAGAACTTCATTGCAGTATTTTGTTTGTGACAAAAGATATCCTGTGGCAGAGTAGGCAACTTCAATGCCTAGAAAGTATCGTAGATGACCCAAATCTTTCATCTCAAATTGTCGATGAAGAAAACGCTTCAAGAATAGAATACCAGAAGCATCACTGCCAGTGATAATCATATCATCGACATAGAGTAACAGGAAAACACAGCCAGATCGCGAATAGCGAGTGAAGAGAGCAGAGTCATGGGCACTCTGAGAAAAACCAATGCTGATAATACAGGTGCTAAACCGTTCAAACCAAGCACGAGGTGCTTGTTTGAGTTCATATAAAGCACGTTTGAGACGGCACACATAATGAGGAGGTCTCACGACGCCTGGAGGAGGATGCATATAGATTTCTTCCTGAAGAAATCCATTCAAAAAGGTGTTCTTGACGTCAAGCTGATAGAGTGGCCAATGTCTAATAGCTGCAACAGAGATAAAAGTACGAACTGTTGTCATCTTAGCAACCGGAGCAAAGGTCTCCTCATAATCTACCCCATATTCTTGTGTGTAGCCTTTGGCAACCAAGCGAGCCTTGTAGCGATCAACAGATCCATCATATTTGGTCTTGATCTTAAATATCCATTTGCAGCCGATAGCCCGTTTTCCGGAGGGAAGAGGAACAAGATCCCATGTTCGAGTTTTCTGCAGAGCTGCAAGTTCTTCTGCGATGGCAGGCCTCCAGTTCGGATGAGCAATGGCCTCCTTATAGGATTGTGGTTCTGCCAAGGTATGAATTGCTGCAAGAAAGGACTTATAGGATGGAGAAAAATGATCAGTACAAACAAAGCCAAATCGAGAGGGAGGGATTCTGGTGCGCACTGGATACCTTCGAGTTTGAGGAGGATCCGTCACATCTGGAGCAGAAGAGATAGGCCCGGGGTCAGGAGTAGGTGGTGGTGCTGCCGAGTCCGAAGGAGCAGACGGAGTTTTGGGCCGACAATGATAGACCTGCAGGGGTGGAGGAGAAGGTGTATCGGATGGAAACAGGTCTGGAAAGGGATCAAGAGGGTAAACCGTAGGTTGCTCAGGAGAAGGGGATGAAGTAGGTAAAGTGTAGAAAGGTATCTGTTCCAAGAAGGTGACATTACGCGAGACCCGTAGCTTATTGGTTTTAGGGTCATAACATCGATAGCCTTTTTGCTCGATGCCATACCCTAAGAATACACAGACAGTGGATTTAGGGGAAAGTTTGGTTCTCTCATTGTCATGCAACAGAACAAAACAAGTGTAACCAAATACCTTTAGATGAGACAAGTTTGGTTTACAAGAGAACAATTTTTCATATGGAGATGTGCCAGATAATACAGAGGATGGTGTTCTGTTAATCAGATAGATTGCAGTCAGGATTGCTTCCCCCCAGAATTGTAGAGGAACATGTGAGGAATAAATCAAGGATCTAGCAGTCTCTAGGATATGCATGTGTTTCCGTTCTGCTACTCCATTCTGTTGTGGTGTGGCAGGACAAGATAATTGTGCTAGAGTCCCTTGACTGGTCAGGTAAGAACGGAATTTGTGGGACATGTACTCTCCTCCTGAATCAGACCTGAATATTTTAATCCTCGTGTCGAATTGAGTGGAAACCATGGTGGAGAAAGCAGTGTAGATAGTATATAATTCAGAACGATTTTTCATCAAATACAACCATGTATATCTAGTGAAATCATCAATAAACAGCACATAATAAATGGAACCACCCTTCGTGGGCTGAGAGGCCGGTCCCCAGACATCAGAATGTACTAAAGCAAAAGGAGCAGTAGAAAGAGAAGTGCTTTTATTATAAGGGAATGCATGTTGTTTACCAAATTGGCAACCAAAACAGGTAGAAATGTCTGATACAGAAATGTTACCAAAAACACCACTAGAAACTAAAAACTTCATTTTATTAAAAGATAAATGGCCTAAACGAGAGTGCCAAAGAGCAAAGGGTGATGTGGATGAAACAAGGGCGGCAGGAGATATTGTGGATGATGGAAGGTGCAGTGAGCGGAGATAGTAAAGTCCTCCTGACCTAAGGCCGGTCCCAATCTGTCTCCCGGTGTGCGAATCCTGCACAGAACAACCAGTAGAGGAAAATGTGACAAAAAATCTAGAAGAAGTCAATTGACTAACAGAGATCAAGTTGATAGACAAGTGAGGAACACACAAAACATTAGTAAGTGAGATCAACTTATTTGAAATGGAGCCAATAAGAGAGACTGGTAGAGGAGTGGCATCAGCTGTTTGGATAGTGAGAGAGCTAGCAGGAGTATAACAATTATGAAGTTTGAAAACATCATTTGTCATATGATAGGATGCACCAGAATAAAAAATCCATGTAGTATCATGAGTACCTGAAGGACTAGAAATAGACATGGCAGAACCAGAGGCTGAGGAGGTAGTGGCCATCTGAGAAGCAGAACCAGAACCAGTGGAGGAAGCCAGAAACAACTGTTGCATGCGCTCATCAACCATAGCCTGAATCTGAGATGTAAGATCCATTTGTGGAGGCACAAAGCTATCATCTTCAACAACATTTGCTGCATAAGGTCGTTGTGGATAAGATTGCACAGGACCACGATTGGGCTGTGGACCAGAATATTTGGTCTTATTGCTCGGCCTTGGAGGTCTGGTTGGGCAGTCCCGTTTCCAGTGTCCTTTCTTCTTACAATAGTTGCAAAAGTCATTGGTACAAGATGGAAAGGGGCGATCATGCTGTGGGGTACTAACATTTGTTGACAGGACATGTGTGGGCTCCACATGTTTCTTCCTTGTAAGAGAAAGTTGAGTTTGTTCTTCTGCCAAAAGTTCCAAGAGTGCCGTATCAACGAAAGGCAGTGGTGACCGATGTAATAACTGACCACGAACATGTTCAAAATCAGGGCGGAGGGCCATAAGAAACTGAACCAGACGAGTCTGTTGCCGATAGACTTCAAATGTGTGAGCATCATCAATTGTTTTAAAAGTGGGCTCCATTAGAGCCAATTGATCCCATAAGGCAGTCATTTTGATAAAGAAATCATGAATGGAGTCATTCCCTTGGTCTGCAGTTTTGATTTCCCATTCTAACTGATATCGGCGAGCAGCATTAGATTGAGTATACAATCGTGCTAAATAATCCCAAGCAGCCTTAGGATAATTGAATTTAGCTAATTGATTTCCAATGGATGGATTGACTAAATTGGCAATCCAAGAATTTATTTTTCCAACGGAAGCTTCCCATTCCTCAAAAGTGGCATCCTTACTGTCTGGTGTAGGAATTTGCTGAGCAACATATTTCCATAGTTTTTGACCTTTGAGGAAATTTTGCATGAGATGGGACCAATAGGGATAATTTGTGCCATCAAGGATGACAGTAATTCCCGATATAGTTCGATCAGAAGACATTGAACCAAATCAAGATACTCTCCGTCTGAATAAGGAGAAATCCAGCCCCAGAAGCCTATTCAGATTTGAAAAACAGCCACAGTAACAACCCAGATCTGATAATGTTCAATAAGAAAATTCACAGAGACTGGAATCTGAGCACAGGTGAGTGCTATGGGCCCTACTGAATGATCAGAGGAGAGATCACAGCCACAGAGAGCAGACCAATCCAAAACAGGCAAAAAATATTCCAAAACAGGGCTAGACGAGTGGGATTTTGGGCACAGATTTGAGCTGTGGGCCCCACTGGACGATCAGCCGGATGATCAGAGCACACAGGGACCTCTGTCTCAAAAATTCGAAACTCCTCTAGGTGGAATTTCGATGAAAGCTTGTGTAACCAGAATTTTGAACGGGCTAGATGAAAACTATGTGATCAGATGAGATAAGCATAAATCAGGGACAATGGCCTACCTCAGATGATAAAAAAATATGGAAAAAATGTGCAGAATTCCTAGGATAAATGGTCGACCAAGATGGGAAGATATTCTGATGCAGGGTGATCAACAGGTGTGCCACCTTTGATCACAGCAGGTTCCAGGGCGTGATGACTGACGAACAGGCCTGCTTCAGGGCTTGATGACTGACGAACAGGACTCCTCTTATGCTTGAATGGGCTCTGATACCATGTTAGATATTCTTGAACCAAACCAGAAGCAACAAGAGAGAGAACAGAACCATGCAAGAGAGAGAGACGAGTTGCAAGAGAATTGTGTATTACTGTATTGACGAAGGTTACATATATAACACTGTAGCCTAAATTAGTGGATCTGATTAAGATCTGATTACAAGATTACAGGCATGGTTAGGGAAACTAATATCTATCTAATATCAAGTGACAACTCATACAATGTTGACTTGTGGGCTGACCCAATACATGGGTTGTGGGTTGACCCATTGGTCAAGCTGACTTGCTGCTTTACATATACAACTTCTTTTTTCTAGTCCACCTTTGTAGCTGCACATCTATGATTAACAACCTATGTTGGGAAGTCAAGCTCTCCCCCGGTATAACCTTGCAATCTTTACAAACTAAGCGGTCTCTTTGCCTAGTTAAGAAGAAGTCAATCTGTGTCCTTGAGGAGCCACTCTTATAAGTCACCAAATGTTCATCTCTCTTCCTAAAAAAGGTGTTAGTTGGCATGAGATCATAAGCCACTGAAAACTCCAAAATATCCTTCCCTTCTTCATTTCTATTACCGTATCCATGTCCCCCGTGTATTCCTATATATCCATCTACGTCGTGTCCTACATGACCGTTCAAATCTCCTCCTATGAAGACCATCTCGCCTTGGGGTATCTCTAGTAGCACTCCTTCCAAGTCTTCCCAAAACTTCTCCTTATGTCCATCTCCTAAGCCCACCTGGGGGGCATAAGCACTAATTACGTTCACTATCTCTTCTCCTAACACTAACTTAATTGCAATAATCCTATCTCCACATCGCTTTACACTAACTATATCTTCCTTTAAGTCCTTGCTTACCACTATGCCGACCCCATTCCTCGATCTATTAAGTCCTGTTTACCATAACTTATACCCAGTCCTCTCAATCTCTTTAGCTTTCTGTCCCACCCACCTTGTCTCTTGCAAGCAAGCAATTGCGATTCATCTCCTTTCCATTATATCCACAACTTCCATAAGTTTCCCAGTTAGGCTCCCAATGTTCCAAGTACCTAATCTCAACCTTCTATTTTGGACAAGCTTCCTTACCCCCCACACTCGTCCCAAGTGTGAGGACCCTTGGTTATTTAGCACTGCACCCGGGCGCCGATGCAGCGGTCTTTGCTCACTTATCACTGTACTCGGACCATACAGCGCGTCGCTAAGTAGGGGACGCCCCCACGAAATTTCATTAAGTCTCAAATCCATAAAGAAATCCAACTGAGTATTGTGCTGGCTGTTGGCTACCTAACGCACAACCCTCCTTCTTTGTCCGGGCTTGGGACCGGCTATGTCAAGGATACCCCAACATAGGCGGAGTTTCCACTGGTGACAAATGGAGGAAAAAAAAAATACAAGAATAGAGAGAGCAAGAGAACGCATGAGGCGGCGAAAAGGGAAGGACGAGCGTACCTGACACCATGCTTTGCCGACCGCTGCCGCCGCTCGCTGACTGCGCTCGGGACTGTTGTGTATTGCCTCCGCTGCTTCCGTCGTCTTCAACTCCCTTGAGTAGCCGCAATTCCATTACACCAATCATGGACGAAAATATCGACTGCTACGCATCGGCAATGGCGGCAGTGGCCACCATGCTATCTGGGAAAAATCGGGTATCGCACCCGTAGCGGCTGATACAAGCCGCCACGTTATGGTGGCGCCGCTACAAACCATGAATCGTTTCTTTGACTAGTGGAAAAGGAAGAAGAAAGGAAAGGAAAAAAAAGAGAAAAGAATAGGAAAATAGGAAGAAAGGAAGGGAAAAAAATGAAGAAAGGAAGGGAGAGAGATATAGCAGTTTAGAGTTTAGACAACATACCTGGATGCAGTAGAAAGCTGCAGGAGGAGGCAGCCGTGGCGGTGACGGCAGCAGCATGAGGAGGCGGCGGGGTGCTCCTCCTCTTCCTTCTTCTTCTTCTTCTTTTCTTTTTTCTTTTCTTTTCCCTCCTTTTCCTTCCCCCTTCTCCCGCTGTCTCTTGATCCTTCCCTTCACACGAATAGGGCACTGGGCAGCCCTTCCATCTGTTTCATTTAAAGTAATTTATGGCCCCCAGCCCCATAGTGACCCACTTTATAAAAGGTTTAAATAAAATATTAATGGCCCCTCAAAAGCTATTGTCTTCTTAACTAACCATTGATGGGCTCCACATTGATGCCCAAGTGTTAAATAAAAAGGGCATGTCTTAACCAAATATAACTTAATTGAAATTAGAGCCTTAGCCAAATTTCGCTCTAATTCGAAATACAGCCCAATAAAATTTCACTCTAATTGAAAATAGGGCCATAGCAAACTTTGACACTAACTAGAAATGGGCTCCAGCCAAGTTTCACATTAATTGGAAATATGTTTTAGCCAAATTTCAATCTAATAGGAAGTACTGAAATAAGGCGTTGGCCAAAGTACACTTTAATAGAAAATGAGCCCTTTTCATTTTAATAGGAAATAGGCTCTAATCAAATTTAATTTTTAACAGAAAAATCTTTATGAGTTATTCATTACTTTCTAAGCTAGCATGACTAACAAACATGAATACATGTGAAAAAACTAATCATTACTATTATTTTCTATTTATACAGCGATACGGGACTTCATATATTGAGTGCACCGCTACGCCCCCTTTCCTTTTGCAAAAGAAACACATTTCTTTCATTTTACAATTTTCTTGATTTTATGGAATTTTTTTCAAAATTTTTGGGCAATTTTTTCAAATCGCACCGCTACGCTATGTAGCGCCCACTTCGTAGCAGCCCACTACCACCGCTATTTTCATCCTTGACACCAATCAAACCCTATCTTCATCGACGCTCGGCAAGGTCCAGGTCCTCTACCAGTGTCGAGCTTCCTCCCCCCTACTCTTCTTCTCCATTGAAGCACATCACATCAAATAAGAAGTTGATTCCCCATTCCTATTTTTTTATTTTTTCACAAAGCCCAAATTGAGGCAGGGAGATGGAGGAAAAGGCCTAACGCGTACGTTCCTGTGACGTGTGCTGAGTATACTTCAGGTCAGGCTTGGGTCGAGTCAACCCAAATCCACAGAAACAACCCAATGGAAAGGGGTCCTGCAGCAAGGATCTGATATTAGCAACAATGGTCTTTTGACCAGGCCCAACAACAGATTGACCAGATCAACGGTTAGGATTTGTTCTCGCAATATCAGAGCCAACCGCTGTCAAATTTTGGATTTATTTTCTTCTTCGTGTTCGTGAGTAGCGGATCTACCCATCAGGCCAATCAAATTTTTTATTGCATTAAAAAATGGTGGTTCATAAGAAGACGGTAGAAGTTGAGTCTTCCTACACGAAGGACTTGACTGGAACCGTTGCGGAGTTATCGGAAAATGTTAATAAACTCTACAATGATGGCTCAATGCAAGGATGGAAACCCAATTAACCAATTTAGAAACTAATCATCGAGGTGATGGAAAAAATATTTGGAATCAACGAGATCCATAGGTAGTCAATGCAAATTGGGATGTGATGCTTCATCATAACGTTTTTAGGGTTGATTGTGATGGAGGCCGCAATTTTGAACTATGGTTTACACCACGGAATCTGTGGGTGCCGGGTTTTGAGGCGTGACATAAGCTCACTTGAACTCTTAATAGAACATTGATTGTTGGGTTTTCCTTTTATTTTTGTTTTCTCTGAGATTTGGCTGCTTTTATGTTTTTTTTATTGGAGGGACAGAGGAATAAGGAAAATAGAAAAAGGAAAAAAATAGGCTTTGTATTATGCTTTTCCCACTTACCACAAAATCTAAAAAGGGCTTTTGGTAAGCGAAGTGGATCGAGATTTGCTTTTCCTAAAGTGCTTTTTGGGCCTTTACTTTTAAAAAGCCTTTTGAAAATCCAATAAATCATACTAGCTTTTAAGGGCTTTTTAAAATCCAAAAGACCCAAAAGCACATTCAAAAAGTCCCAACAAAAACATGCAGGTTCGCATAGAAGGGAAGGGTTTTGCATCTTCCCAAGAATCTAGTTTCTAAGGAAACGTCTTCAGATAACAATTTGTGGAATTTTTATGCAGGTTTTACCATTCAAAAAAAAAAAAAAAAGTTTTAGAGATAAACAACTAGCAACGATTGGGCATCTGATTAGAAAGTTCATGCGATTGCAGGAATCTTTTCTTTTACCACAATAGGCAAAAACTAACCATTTAACATTGATGGTTTGGATTTTTATTTATTTATTTAAGGTGAACAAAAATCCCTGACTAGTTTGCTTTTCATAGTAATGTTATCTTCTTTTTCAAAAAAAAAGAAGTAATGTTGTTATCTTAAACTGATTCAACTTTGGACATATATAATGTATGATATCTATGACATATTTGTCTATGCCAATGATATTCTTCATATTATTGTATTCTAGATTTGTTTCTCAATGTATTGTTGTTGCTGTGGATGGAAAATGGATGGACTATGAACAGTTATTTTTTCTCTTTTCTATAGATTTTTAGTATTCTTTATTTAAAAAAAAAATGAAAATCCTGCAATCCAAGACACGATTCCAAATTCTATTCAATTCTATCACTTTATCAATTTGCGATATTATTTCAGTTGTCAAAACAAAAGAGCGCATGCTAAAAGGGGTTCTCTTGACTTATATAATTTGGAATGAGTACATAAGAAAGAACTTTATAGTAGCTCCAATAGAAGATAAAATCTGTCGGTGTTGTTTGAAATGGTTTGGGCACATATACAGAAGCCTGAAATAGCCATTCTTCGACATATTTGATTTCAGCTCATGTTCTTTGCATAGTAAATGTGTCATAGACTGTACTAAACAAAGTGTGTTGCGGTTGAGACATTGAGTTGGTTGAAACAGCATGCCTTGCCAAATATAATTTTCAGATGAAAAGATATATCCTAACCTAACATCTCTACTTGCTTTGATTTGTCTAAAATTATGCATTGCTTTAAGTATCTTGATAATCTGACTGGAATTGCTGAACAGGTTCAAGACAAGTTGACTGGTGCAACGTACATTGTTGCAGAATCTCGAATGTCTGTGCTTCCAAGTAAAAAATCTAAATCTGATGCATCAAATGGACCTGCCCAAGATGCGAAACCTACGAGCAAGGGGTCTTCAAAGGAAAAGGTCAAGGGTGGAAAGGACACTGGATCATATGAGTTGTTGGAAAAAGTTGCAGGTTCTTCCCTTGTGGGGATGAAGTAAGCTCTTATCTTTTTGTTCTTTTCCAGTGTTGTTATTCAATAATTGGATATCTTTAAAGTATCTGGCAGTATCAACGTGGGACCCATTAGCGTTATCCTGGTTGATGTAAATTTGTAGCTCCCTTACCTCTGAGGCTCAGCAGTGGTAGGGGTTAAGAAAGGTCACGTCATGGACTTGGATTGGCTAAAAATAAGTTACACCAGATTATCCTACACCATGATTTTTAATGACCTCAAAAGGTTCTGTTCATTATGCATTTTGTAAGATCCAATCCAAAGGCCATTTCTTAACAAATGAGTGTCAAATTGGTGTGAATATAATTAGGGATGCCAATGGACCTCTGATTCACTGGTTACCTGAGGGTTTTGACTTCAGAAATCTGTTTATAGACAACGTTTTTGGACCTGATTGATGCTCGGGCTGACTTTCGTGCATATCTGAATATCCTGTTACCCGAGCGACATGTATATGATATCATATATTGTACAATATCTATATGAATAAATATTATATTATTATATTTTTTTACAGTCCTTGAACAACTAAGTTCTTTGGCATCAGGTGGTAGAGGCTTAATCTTGTGACTGCAGTCACTGCACTGTCATAGTCACAGGTTGGGTCCTTCTGCTGTATATTTTTTCTTCTGTATATGAAGGTTTTGAGTTAGGCCAGGAGTCTGTTCTCTCTCTAGTGTGGTCCATTGAAGTTGAACCTGGGTCTAAGAATATTACATTTGATTAGGTCCGTGTCTTGATCTGGGTCCTTGAGAAATTTAATGGTGGGGTAGTGCATATGAAGGGCCTGGATTGATCATAGCTGCGCCTAATTCCCCAGCATAAAATGTGAAACAAGAAGAGTTACATCAACTTAGTTATAGCTTATCATATGGAATTACTTTGAAGTGTTTAGGGCTAAATCCAGGAAAAAAAGTAGATTTCTTTTCTTTTCACGCATGGAATGCTATCAAGAATCTTGTTACTAAAATTGCTTTATAAGATGTTCTCTTAATTTCTGCAACTGTTTGTGCTCTTCTTTGAATTTTTTTTTTAAATTTTTTTTTCTTTTCTACTGCATATGGTGTGGTACAAAGAATGAATCATATACATGCTTTTTTCTGGTAATTGCCTTCTGTTGATCCATTGTTCCATATTTGTATGATCAAAATCCATTCATATTGACCATTGATCGATCATTGTGTGAAAAGTTGGATATATCTCAATAGTTTCATTTGCTTGCAGTTCTTCTCTTTTCTTTTTTTGAAAGTGATATGTATCTCAGTAGTTAATCCTATTTTTAATAATTCAATCAAACCAACAACGTGGACCACTTTGATTGGAATGAAATTTAGCCCAGTGAGTATTCATGGCAGGTGTGCGATCCAAATGGTTGGATCAAGGTAAGGTGAGCTGCACTTGGGTCAATAGATGCACATGGGAACTGCCATGCAGATTGTGGATGTCAGCATGTGATCATTTCTTGTGATACAAATCCTAATATGAATGAGAAATATCGCACTCCTTAACAAAATTTTGACATTTGAGACAGTTGTAAAAGCTTTCGTAGTCATGGAAATGGAAGAATACTGTGAAATTCTGTCCTTCAATTCCTTAAAATGGTTGTCAAACAACTTAAAAGTTTGCCAGTGAGATGATCTTTGGGATGAATCCCTTAGTGATTGTTCAACCGTTAATGGACAAATTCTTGGACATTTTTGAAGAGAGAGAAGATATCAGACAAGTTTCTGGCATTCGTTTTCTATTTTTAAACCTAAATCCTTATCACACATGTTATATATTTTACCAATTTAATTACAATGTTTTTTATCTGTCACTTGTTAGAATGTTTTGTTATCTAAGTAGGAGTTGTTTATTACTGCAGGTATGTGCCATTGTTTGATTTTTTCCAGGAGTATTCTGATGCAGCATTTCGGGTTGTGTCAGACAATTATGTTACTGATGATAGTGGGACTGGCGTGGTTCATTGTGCTCCTGCCTTTGGTGAAGATGATTATCGTGTCTGCACTACTTCAAACATAATCCAGAAGGTTGTTTTCATGCTTTCTACTTGTCCTTATTTTTGTTAGTTAAACAGAAATAAAATATGAACTATCGGACACCTCACTACATCTTAGGGAATATCATCATCATAATCATCATCAGCCTTATCGCAGCTATGTTGGAGTTGGCTACATGAATTTTGTTTCTCCATTCCAATCCATCTTGAGCCAAATCCTCAAACAAGTTGAACTTCTTCAAATCTATTTTTACTACCTCCATCCACGTCCTCTTTGGCCTACCCCTTCCCCTTGGCGGTACATCAACTTGCATAGCCAAACTTTTACTAGCTCACTACATCTTAGGGAACATTTTGTGAATTTTTTGTGGAATTGCAAATTCTCCCTTCTTTCCGCTACATTGGGGACTTTGGAACACATGCACCCCCCCTCACACCCACGTCCCAACCAGATGATATACAGTTTGGGAGGCCAATTCTCCATTTTAGATGTTCCCCTTTTATAACAGTTGCAACACATCTGTATTATTCACTTTCTGATGGAGCCCAAGATTGGCTGCCCAAAATGTGGTTTTGGTTTATGATCCAAATCCATGCGGAGCCCAAATGCAAGCTGTTTCTATCTTAGAATCTTATCATGGTTGTTCAAAAAAAATCAAACCTTATCATGATTTGGAGAGAGGACAGATCAAAGGAATTTGCTTTATCCTTTGTTTCTAAAATTTATAAAGAAGGTAAGGTTAACTATATGGAGTGATTTTCTCAATCCTTAGAGGGTTAGGATGTGTTTAGGAATTCTAAAAAGCACTTATTTTAATGTTTTATAGGTTATTTTGCTTTTAGAGTGTTTGGTAAACATCTATTTGCATTTCTCATTTGATTAGCAGTTAGAGCGTCAACCTATAAAAAAAATTAAGGGGACCCTTTTTTTAATTAGAGTTTTTTCATCTAAAGAGGTAAGAGGCAGAACTAGAGTTTTTGTTTTATTGTTTTAACTAATGTGGCCCATTTAGGATCAACTCAATCACTTTGGGAGCAAGGAAATATGCGCATTACAACCTATTCACATACAAAATCTAAACAAAATTTTGAGAATGACAGAAAGTTCCTCTTCAGTAATCTTTAATTTGTATGTTCAGCTAACACCCTACTGCCAAATAAGAGCTTTTTCTTAGAATTTTACCATATAGACTGATTGTAAATTAGAACTTAAAAATTAGAGCCATTTTTTTTTTTTTTTTGAATGTTAATTAGAGCCATATGTTGTAGACCCAATATACCTTAGCTTTTATTAGTTTATACTAGAGTTTCCCAACAGGCCCTTACCACAAGGGGATGTACTGTCTTCAGGGCACTCAATGAAATAAAATAGTTCTCGTTTTTGCGGGTTGAATTTATATTTGTGTGATTGTGTGAGACCAAGATGTGTAAATGTGCTTATGTTTTAACCTTGGGCTTGGAGAGTGATCATTATTATTGGTTACTTTTCCCTCTGTGCTGCCTCACTTTCACTTTAACATCCACAGTTTCTTCCTGTTCTATTGACTTGACAACCATTCTATTTGCAACTTGCTGCAAGCTGTGTCGCCAATTTCACTTGCCCAAATTGGCACTCATCTTTTCCCCCCTTTTTCCTTCATGGCTAAGTAATAGCTGGCATTGCTTCCTGTCAGCATATTCCTAAATCCAATTGGCAGAGGTTAGCGTGGGCCGTGGGGCATGCACTGAAGACGACGCAGTTGTCCTTTATAGCCTGATTGTCCTTGAGGCATTTTTGGTGTGAAGCTCATTCTTTATATAGTGCCACTGTACTTAAAAGGCCTCTGCTAAAGCCCTCACCTCTATCCCGCTTGGAGTGGATCAGCTTATTTGGTATTATCATTACTAGTGTTGCTGCTGCTCATGCTACAACTACTGACATATTGGAAATCATATATACTAGAGGATTTATGAGCAAAGTTGTCTGTTTCTTTTTGGATCCTGTTTTAGTTAGCCTTGTGGTTGAACATTTTGGTTGTTTCAATATTCCGTTCCAGGAAAAAAATAAAAGTTTTTTTTAATAGTAAAATAATAAAAATTGAATAAATTAGGAATATTTAGGCTTAAACTATCTTAAAATATGGCCTATTTTACCTATGTGCTACGTATTTTGGGTACAACATGCCATTGATGTTTCTAATTTGAGAGACAATCAAATTGAGTACATAGGAATTAGAAACTCGAAGTCAAATGAGCTCCATGAAAGACTTCTAACGAAGTGAGGGGTGAAGGATATGAGGTGAGGAGGGAAGGGAATAACGTAGAGATATAGATGAGATGTTAACTTTCTTGGGCATTAAAATTGAATTACTAGGGTGATGACTGGATATTCATTTGTTACCTTCCCTCGATTCAACTTTCAGTACAGGGGAGATAATTTGATGGGCATTTTTGGTTGCTTTTGGATAATCACCTTTGGCCTTCATTTTTAACCAGTGATGGCATGAATTATCACAATTCCTTGGTATCGTAATGCAACAAACAAGCCCATAGCGTTCTCAAAAGTTAAGTCTCAACTCATTGTCTTTTTAATCCATCCCCATTCCATACGTGCAAATTAAAATTAGGTAAGAAATCCCAATTACAAACAATATTCAGTAATTGTATCATCTTCTTTTTAATCTCCCAACCCCATAGTGCTCTGTCCATCCCTCATCCAATTCCGGTCCAACTTCATCCTTAAATCATCCTCTTTGTTTGGATTTGGCTGCTCTACTGCTTTCCATCTAAAGAGGTCATTACAGTTGATAGTGTTGGTTATTCAACAATCCACTCATCCAATATATCAATGTTCGCTTAACTTATGGGATCACTTGAAGATCACACATTCACCCCTTTCATATCTTGTTCCAGTTGTTAACAATATGCAACATATGGCCCCCAGTTATGCATAATCATGTATCTCATGATTCCATTGGAATAAATTAAACTAAACCCATGAACAGTTTGTTGAAAAATTAAATGTACCTTTGCAAAGCTTCAAATTATAATTCACGTATGCTCACAGAAGTTCGTCTAACTGGCTGGCATTAAGTTTCCTATGAAGTTAAAGTTATGATGATCTAAAACATATATATTATTTATATTAGAGGGAGCAATTGTTCAGTGCATATGCTTCTCTCTCTCAAAAACATGCACACATATAGGCATGGCCTGGCATGGCCCGCCTAGATCATGGGCCACGGGCAGGGCTGGCCTGGGCGTGCTCGGCATGCCATTTTAATTTTTTTTCTCCTTTTCGGTATTAAAATAAAAAATTAGAACAAAAGCACGGAGAATGACAGATATTTAAGTGGTTCGGTCAAACTCGATATACTCCACAAGAGAACCATTTGGATCTTAACTTCTTGAAGGGTTGTAAATAGGATTACCTTCAAAACCTTACAATCTTTTTAGAGAATAAAAATAATCCTCAATGATCTTATTCTTCTACCATATTTATTTTTACAATTTAAGTTCACCAGTTGCTTTTATCACTCTAAACTTCAAGGATGAGAATTGGGAACCAATCATATTCTTTCTTAATTGTCTACCTGGTGCCATTTTTGGAATTGGAACTATACTATTACACCATTAGTTTAATGCTTTGATATAGTGCTCATGCTGTGCCTGTGTGCAGAACCAACCAACTACACCAGATATGATTGAACAATTGATATTGATATTTAAACAATGAGAAAATGTCTTCATTACACTGCAAGCCATCTATTTAATTTGTAGATTTTGCCCCCAATTTAATATATTTTTCTTGTTGGTGTGTTAGTCAAAATGTCACAATAATCATTATTAAAAAATTATCACATATTAAAATCATTGGAATGGACTCCTGGGTCAATCTCTACTGCAAAATCATTGTCAGTTTTTTTATTTTTTTTTATTTTTTTTTATTTTTAATATGTTTGAGACATATGCTTGTCAGAGACTAACCATCTGTTGCTCATGTTTGTGTGATGGAGGTGCTTATGTTTTAGTTGCACCAAACAATTTTCGAGTCATCCTGGGGTGTACATTCCATCTGTTTCGCCTTTTCTCTGTACCATGGCCACCAACCATTTCTTTGGTGGTTCCTACTGAAGATGAGGTCCACTGTGAAACTATTTGATCTTAACAATTTGATCATTTGTCTTGTTTTGGATGGTCAATTTTCCTTCCAATCTGGAAAAATTGAGGGCATTTTTGACATTGAAATCCAATCATATCAATGGTCTAAAACACTAAACTTGGGAGCTTCTATATAGGGACATCAAAATATTTTACAATTGGTGCATTGGCCTTTTCTTATCTTGCGGGTCCCAATTTGAGCTATGGTCCAGTCTTCATTCCCTAAACCAAACCAAACCAAACCAAACCAAGCCTTTTCCCATTAGGTGGGGTCGGCTATATGGATTTGACGACGCCAATCAAATTTGTTTAGGGCCATGTCCTCCGTTAGATCCATGTAGGCAAGGTCATGTTTAATAGCTTCTTTCCAACTTCTCTTGGGTCTCCCTTTCCCTCTCCTACTCCGGACAATCTCCATGCTTTCACACCTTTTAACAGGTGCCTCCGTTGGGCGCCTTCTAACATGGCCGAACCATCTCAGTTGATTTTCTCTCATTTTATCTTTAATCGGTGCTATTCCTACTTTGCCCATAATCTTCTCATTCCTAATCCTATCTCTCCTTGTGATCCCGCACATCCATCTTAGCATTCTCATCTCTGCAACTTCTATCTTCTTAACAGGATTATGCTTTACTGCCCAACACTCTGATCCATATAACAATGCTGAACGTACCAGCACCTTATAATACTTTCCTTTAACCTTGAGGGGGACTTTCCGATCACACAAGACTCCCGAAGCACTCCTCCATTTGGTCCACCCGGCCTGAATCCTGTGACTTACATCATTATCAATCTTTCCATCCTGTTGCACCAGTCTTCATTCCCTACAATCAATAAATCTTGACCAATTGACAAATACTTACCATTGATTGTGTATCCTTTGATCCCTTCCAATCTAAACTGTTATCAAAAGTGTCTGGGCCGTGCCGTGCCCTGCCGGTGGGCCGATCGCTATGGATAGGTTGGCCCGTAGTGGGCCGTGCCAGTTCCCTCGGCCCAGCACGGCCCATGGCACCGGCCGGGCCTTGCCGTGCCGTGGGCCGTTGACCGGCCTGACTCGGCTCATTTGACATCCCTACACACATATCTTCATAGACACAAATACACACATATAGAGCTATAATCTCCTGCACTAAAGTTGTATTAGTAACTTGCCTGGCACTAAGTGGCCCAAATCAGGCCACCTCTAATCAAAAGAATTTTGGGGGACGGGGGACGGAAAGGTTTATGCATGGATAGGGGATGCACTGAAAGATGAACTTATTAGATTCTGTTTGGTTTGGTTTTAACTGTAATGCGAATTATAGGCTGAAGAGCGCTAGATGTACCAAAATCTGAGTCTTAAACAAATCAGTCACTAATACAACAATCTAAACAGGAATATCCAGGCGCACAGACCAACTTGTGGCCTGACCAAGCCCGGGAAGAATTCACTTGAAGCAGCTGTTGTAACTTGAAGAAGCAATCACACATACGATATGGGGTTGACACTAGTTGTGCCTAAGAAAACTTCAGCAAAGCATGTTGTTCTTTCTGTTTACATTTACACATGCACAATGTGCTCGTTAACTTAGAAATGTTGAGGACCTAGACCACATTTCAACTTAAATGACAAATGAAAAGAAATGGATGCTGAACACAACCAAGAAGTTCAAAACCCAACAAAGATATCCTATATTGATCATTCTGCCTTATTCTTATCAAAGGAAGATGGTCATCATTGTCCCACAACAAAGTACTCAGCTACTCTCTACCCATATACACATGCACAATGATTTGGAAGCAGCTGCAGCCCTAGATACGATCGAGTCTGTTGATCTGACTCTAAACAATTATAAGATGTTTTCTTCACCACCATACATAACTGAAAGTAAAAGACTTTGTATTCCTGAAGTTCTTGCTTTTCTGAATTCAAAAGTCAAACCGAATCCCTAAATGAGTTGACTGTCCCAGCTATATAGGCTGTCATTTGTATCCATGTTGCCCATAACGTGTGGACCAAAGGCCCTTTGTGGCCTTAGGTGCTTATGCATATGTCTCGTGGCCATTGGCTCAATCTAGGCCTGTCAATCTGGCCCTCTGATGAGGGGCCTAGCCTGGACCACCAAAACCCGCAAAAAATGCGGCTTTTTTTTTTTTTCCTTCCCTTTCATACAGCCTGAGGGTGGGGTAGGGCTTGATTTTGAAAAGCCTGCCACTTTGAGGGCTATGAAAAAAAAAAAAAAACACAGATTATGGACAAGAGAGTATTGAGGGAAAAAAAGAAGAGGCAGATTAAAATATACTTATGTTCCAGCAAATGAGCCAAAAGTTTGATGCCCAGTAGATGATCCAGAGAGACTTCTGAAATTGAATTATTGTAATGTGTTGATCAACAGCCTTTACAGATAGTAGGATAAGAACATCGATCGATCGAATGTCTGATCAACCGTCTTCCAATCTTGTGGACCTTTTGTCCTGTTCCATCCATTTTGTTGCCTAGGGATGAAATTGGGCATCCTGAAGGATTTGACCTGAAAAAACCTGGTATTTATGGGGTCCTGGCCGTTTTATGGAACTGAAATAAATGAGTTAGTTCTGTGTGACTGATGTAGCCAAATATAATTCCTTAATTGAATAGCAACCCAAACATGCAACCCTAGACCAAATCAACAGTAACTAACCAAGATTACCCACTGCTATTAGTGAATAAACCTGATTGATGTCGTCTTCAATCCCAAGGAGAGTATCTCAATCCCAATGGAGAAGAGAGCGTAGAGAAAGCTGAATCTGTCGACTGCTTTTCACAGTTGACTGCTACTTTTATATACAGTTCACTAAAACCCCACAAAACCCTACTATCTGTTTCTATATTACTTTCCTACTATGATTAGTAGTCTTAATCATATTTTTTAGAGCAAAACAAAAAACAATTACTGATCAGAAGTAAAGAAATTTGCATAAAACTATATTCAGGTTGTTCCTGCAGTCTTGTAGGAGATTGGCTCTGGGCCCCACATGGCCCACTTTTAGATGGTAGGATTCTAACAATCTGAAAGGGTACTCTAAGGGCGACCCTTTTGGTTTTGATTTCAGGTGGATTGGGCTTGGAATGGCCCACCAAGTCAGTCCTCCAAGCTGCTGCATGTGCTGCCCCCTTTCATGCTTCAGAATTTTCTAAAAGTCGCATATAAGTAATAAGCCCCTGTTGTTTCTGCTTCTGCTGAAACAGTCCCTGTGGTTCTCTTTTAAGTTAGAATATGGATTGTTTGGGCCCCAATTTTCCAATCAATTATTGTCGGGACACTTGCGGGCCTCCTTAGGACGTCCAAACTGCTCCATATAAGCTTCGGCCATTGCAAAAATGTGATCTATACAGTTCTTCATCAGTTACAACCATATATATTATACAAGTTTAGAACAATGATCCCGTTTGAGCGGCTTTAGTCAATCACAGGCCCATGTGAGTTAAACCTGGTTGGCATTTGTCATCAACACCAAATTGTTGATATCATAAGACTATTTGTCATATATATATAATATAATTATAACATATTTTTTAAGCATTCATGTCTAAGGTATATACCATAATTTGGGCCTGACCTGATTCCAGGCTTTAATTTAAACGTTATTGGGTAAGGGTCTTGTACCCTGGACATCTGTTGGGAGTGGCTAGCAATTCAGTTCTTGGTTTTAGTATACTATGGACTCACATCCTTATAACAAGAAATTATCCTCGCAGTAAGGTTGCTATTATTCATTTACTTGTCTGCCTGTGAGGCCCACTTTTACCCACTCTCGCCCTTTATCCATGATTTTGTAGTATGATGAAATTACCAATTATAAATTGCATTGGTTAGCATCAGGCTGACTATTGGTGGTTGTCTTGAATATATATATATATATATATATATATATATATATTCTTTTGGCCCTGGCTTGGTCTTGGTCCTTGAGGCTAGGGTAGGGCCTTAGCTATTGCAGGCCCGGCAACAAGGGCTCTGTCTGACCTAATCCCGGCCCACCACATGGCCCTTTGGCAGCCCAAGCTCGATCAAACCTCATATACTTCTATGCAAGCACAAAAACATTGTATTTAAACTTCTATCACCTTCTTCCACATCAATCTGTACGTTTATTTGGCAGCTTATTGATGAGTGATCCCCCAGAGATTCATAAAAGGTATCTAGAATGAATTTGTTCTAACTTGGACCTTGAGTTGTTTTTCAATTGTTAAGTATTTACTGTATTACAACCTTATTCCATTGCTCTTAATGCGCTCCATTTTTCTATTCAATAATTTGTTCATGGTTCAGTAATTTAAGAAAAATTTCTTTGTATTCTTATTTTCTATTGCGTGCCTTTTGAATTGCACCCTTTATGAAACGTGTCCCACTCTTGACATTTATTTATTTATTTATTTTGTATCGGTTTGTGTCAGGGTGAGGATCTAATAGTAGCGGTTGATGATGATGGATGCTTTACTGATAAGATATCTGAATTTAAAGGACGTTATGTCAAGGATGCTGATAAGGATATTGTAAATGCTGTGAAGGTATGAATAAAATATCTGATTATTTATTGAATCTAACATTGCTTACTTTTTTTTTTTCTTTTTTGATTAGTTTTAACATTGGATAAGCTTGTGACGATATTATTATTATTATTATTATTATTATTGATATACTGAAAAGCTAGAATTTTGGGGAAAAGGCCTACTAGTTAAATGCGCTCAAAATTAGCATTTGAACATTATGTAGGTGCATGCTTAGTGGATCCGACAATTGGGAGGATTTGTTGGTTTAATAAATAAATAATAGTGTCACAATATGATGTAGATAAGTGTTTTTTGGAGCAATACATGGGATTTTTGTTTTTTAACACAATAGGATCAATGCAAGGTGGGCAAGCAGAGACAAATTAGTGGGGTGCTATGCAATCTTCAACTGGAGATTTGAGTAAAGTGGCATTTTTTATGAAATGAAATGGTATCTAAACCTTTGTTTATGGATTTGAATGTTGTCAATGAAGAACTTAGATGAAGCTAAATTGCTTGTGACTGAGATGCATATACCATGGGAGGAGTCCAATGGTTAGCATCTGGAAGTTCAAGGCTCCTCCTAGGGTTGTAGTTTTTGGATGGCTTGTTCTAAGGAAAAGAATCCTCACAGTGGGCAATCTAAGGCAGAGAGGAATAGTTGTTGTAATCCTCACAGTGGACAATCTAAGGCAGAGAGGAATAGCTGTTGTCAATGGATGCCCTATGTGTTTAAGCGAAAAGGAAACAGTGGATCATCTGCTTTTGAATTGTAAAGTTGATCATCTGCTTTGGAGGTCAGTGATGGATTGTTTTGGGTGTAGTTGACTTTTTCCAAATTGTATTGTGGAGCTATTCCAAGCTTGGAGGTCTCCGGTCCGATCGCATAGAGGGAAGGAGATGTGGCGTCTGACTTATCTTGCAGTCATTTGGACAATTTGGAAGGAAAGAAATTTACGGTGCTTTGAGGGGAAGTCCAACAATGTTGGTTCTTTAATAGAAAAAATCAAGCTCTTGGTTGCATCTTGGGTGATGATTGATCAACATTTTAAACCCTTCTCAGTGGATCAAATTATGCATAACTGGCTTTCTTCTAAGCCTATCCGTTGTAAGATGGTTCTTATCCAGTCTCTTTACTTGTTGGTGTGTGTCGTTTTTTAGGCAGTTTCTGTGTGGGTTCTTGATGTCCCTTTAGTGTTTATCCCTTTGGGGTTGTTTCTCTTTTTGGTGTTAGCTTGTCAGTATAGTACTCTTGTGCTGCTTGCTTTTAATGAAAGTAACCATTCAAAAAGAAGAAGAAGATAATTTAGAGTTACAGGAAAGGATAAACTTATGATTGACTGCATGGAAACTTATGGGTAGCTCTTATAGATGAGAAATAAAGGAATGCAATTTTTGATGATTTGTGCATGTACACAGAAGATCTTAAGCAGGTCTAGTATGATGTATTGGTTACAAGTTAAAGGAACTAAGGGAAGGAAGAGAATAAAAAAGATTGTTGGAAGAAATAGTAAATATTAAATAATAACAGGATGAATTGTAGTCTGGAGGTGGAGTTATAGAGAAGCCGACCCAATATCATCATTTATTTAAATACTGAAACCAAGGTTGAACCACATGATTGGACGGTTTGGTACAAAGTGCAAACCGGTTCAACCAATGGTTTAACTGGGTCTGACAGTGATCTCATAATTTAAAACAAAATGAGTAGAAAATAAAAATATTGAAATCTGTTATATCAGTCAAAACCTACTGTGGTTTTTATTTATTTATTTTACAGGTTTAAATAATTTTGATAGATTCCTGACCTTTGGAAGGGTTTTGGTTTGACCTAAACATCAAAAGAATCAGTTTAGGTCTAGCATTTCGATTCAATTTTAAGAACAGCACTCAGGTAGATGCGATTGGTGTTTCAAAAACTGGCTAGGACATTGAATCAATGAAACTTATGGTTTGGTTGAACCAGTTCCAACTGGTAGTTTTAGAAGTTGCATTTTGAGTCATTATTGTTTAAATTGAAACTAGTTGAAACATAATTGTTCTAGAAGTTTCATCTTAAATTCTTAAGTACTATTTAAAGTTAGTTTGTGAATTTTTTTTTTTTCAATTTTTCTTAATTGCCAGCTCTTAAATATGGTGGCAAGTTATTGGTTTGAACATCTTGATAGTGAAACTGCATGGTTCACATGGTTCAATTAAGGTAAGCGGTTTTGGTCAACTTAACCGCTACATGTAGTGGTTCCATTTCAGTCCAGTCGAACTGACCATGCCCTTTGTTTTTCAGCATTGAATGGGATAAGGCATCTATTCCTATTGAGGATAGGATAGAAGATGTGAAGTGTTCGTAAAGAAAACCAAATTTTATCATAAAATGAAGACCTGTTTTAATATATGTAATTTTGTGCTTATATTTTTGCAATTGCTTTAGTTTCCTAGAAAATCATGTAAATAATAGATAGAGAGGAAAATGTTGCACACGGCGATGTCACCAGTGGATGGTTTAAAGAAAAATGGTAGGGAGGAAGAGTAATGCACTTGTAGGATGATGGAGTAAAGTGAGTATTGGGAGGTCAATTTTTGGACTAAGGCAATTGCATTTTTACTTGGTCTTTATGAAAGAGTGACGGACATCTTCATCTTTGAGTTAGGCACCACAAGACATCTTGAGGCAAATGTCAAAAGGATTTAAGAGGCTTCTCTTTCATTCTGCTTCTAGAGCAGGGAAGCGGCATAGGAGGAGACCATAATTAGATTGGCGATTGAATTACTGAATGAAGGAAATTTTATATAATTTTCTCTAAGATTGGGTTTAAGTAAACAATGGCCTTGGAAACATCATTTAGGATTCCAGTGCAGGTAATCACCACCCTACGAAGCTAATAATTGAGGACCATTTACAAAGAGTCATCCATTCCATGGCTTTTATTCTCTCCAATTGATTATGGTGTGCTTTCTATGAGGCCTTTTTGGTTGGCTTCTATTAGGGCACACTTGTTTAAAAGGAGGATTTTACAAAACAGAGGAAAATGGCTCAAATTGTCCACATGGCCCAATTTTCTGATGTCGTGGGACACATTTCTGCATGGATATTTTTTTTTAATTTCATTTTTCACATAAAGAAGAAACCGAACCTAATGGTGCCTGTAGAGAGTTGGATTGCACGCCTAAAAGAAGAGGAAATCTGCGAAGCACCGGTATCCTCGTGCTATCCAAATGCACCCTTACTGCTTTTCTTGAACCCTTTTGGTTGAGGCCATTTTGCCATTTTGGCTGTCAATTTTGTCAATGCTTGTTAGGGGTAGCAAATGGGTTGGGTTGGGTCAAAACAGGTTAATAGGCGGGGTCCATAGTTTGGACCCCAACCTATATCCGACCCATTATTAGAATGGGTCAGATTTCCCCAACCCAAGGCGGTTCAATATGGCCTGACCCGCATTGACCAACATAACCTTCCAACTGGTTGGTTCGACCCAGTTAACCCTAACAAAATCGTTGATGCTGCCAGGAAAATCATGAAGCTTTGAAACTTGAAGTGGAAAGCATGGGGCTGTGGGAATAGAAAGTGGAGACTCCTATACAGTATATTTCTAATACGTAGGTTTTGGAAATTAACATAAACCTAAGGGGAGTATATGTGGGTTAACCCTAACCGGACCCCTTTTTTTGCGGGTCAGGAAAAATATGACCTGTATTTTATGTTGGTCAGGTTAGGCAGTTCAAATATGGGTCATGTTAGCAGGTCAGATCAAGTTTTGCCACCCCTTTTGCTTATTGACCCTTGTTTATTTTCTTTTTTTTTCTTTTTTTTCATATAGCTTTATGACAGGAGAATCTAGAAAGTGCCAATGCACAGACATCACTTTTGCATTGAATGAAACCATTGTTGGCTTTAAAAAACACATATTTTACCATTAAAAAAACATTTTTAATGGTACCTTCTTAAAAAAATTGCAAAATAAAATCTATGAGGGAATCATCCAGAGTAAGGTTGCAAGCGAGAAGCTTGACGTTGGAACCATAGGGCTCTCATATGGGAGATGAGAAAAGAATGTTTACCCCAAAAATATGAGAATTCGTCAATTCATCTTCTAAACAATGGCAAGTTTGGTTGGAGAAAGGGAAACCTCATGCATTTTGAAGAATATTATGAAGAACTTCCATGTAACTAGTCTTGGCATCAGAAACTGAGGCCGTAGGATGTGTGACACAGTAACACGGAAGGAAGGCATAACCTTTATCTATCCCTTTCTGTTCTTAGCCCATGCTCATGTTTTCATATAACTCCTAGTTTCTTATTAAAACTTGTCTATCATTTAAAAGAAGTGAACATCTATAATTGCGCAATTACTTTGTAATGTTGTACTATGATGTTGTTGAGTAGTTTTCCTTATTTAGTCTACCTGTACTATGATGGTGTTGAGTAGTTCTCATTCTTTAGTCTATTCTATTTCAATATAATGAAGTATTTATGAACAGGCAAAAGGAAGGCTTGTTCATTCAGACAGAGTTACACATTCTTATCCTTTCTGTTGGAGGTCCGACAAACCTCTTCTCTATAGAGCAGTTCCAAACTGGTATGTGAAGGCTACTGTATACATGTTTTTCTTCCTTTAATCTATCTCCAAATTTATCTTATGCTATCCATTAATAATATTTGTAGGAAAATATAATTATGGTTTGTTTTATCTGAAACATGATAAATATATATATATTTAATCCCCTTTTAGATTCTTTTTTTTCCTTATTTGTTTATAGAGTTTTTTATACTGCATTTTATGAGAGCTGCTTATTTTATATATAGCTCTTTTAACATGAAGGACTGTCTGATTTTTGGATTTTTAAGTAAGTTGATATTAATGTCCTTTATTTTTAGACTGTGACTTTGCGATATAAAATTTCTATCATTGTGTGGTCCACTAGTGTGAATTAGTCATTAGCAGAATTCATGTTGTAGATGTGCCAAAAGTTTTATGCCGGCTGTCAACTTGACACGACCACCCTCCTTTATTTGGGCTTGGCACTGGTAAACTGGCAGCGTTACTGGTGTGAGTATCTATGGATCTTATATATTACCTAATGAATACTTGATGTCATAATTTAGGTTGCCACTTCCCCGCAGGTTCTCCTAATGTCATCTCCAAAAAGTGGAAGAACCAGGAATTTTGACTTGGGGGGCCGTTATGTAAGACTCTAAAAGTCTCATGGGGCCTCCAAATCACAGTGTTTAGTCCTAGAAATTGCTCTGAAATGATTCTTTCAACACTTCTAACTCTAATTAAGTTAATTGGATTTTTTCTTTTGGTTTGTGTGTGTGGTTGGATGGTTTTTTTGTTGGCGTGGCGTGGAGGATAAAGGCGGGTTGAGTTAGTACAAGTGGGTCCAGCGTTTCGTAATTTGGCCAGGAACCCATGAGTCTTTTTATATGTAGGGGTTCCTTACAATCAATGGATTGAATCAAATCAATTAAATATAAATATGGGACAAGGAGAGGATAAAGCCAGGGCCAAGGTAAAAATAGGCAGGTCCAAAGTTTCCTAGTTTGGGTTAGGAACCCACAAGTATTTTTTTTATATATGTAAGGGTTCCTCACAATTCAATGGATTGAATCAAATCAATTAAGTTAAAATATGGGACAGGACAGAAGCGAATTGGTTGATGCATTCCATTTTCATTTCCATGTCAAATCAACAGGAACAACGATCCTCTATCCGTATCATAATGAAAAGAATACACCAACAAAGCCACGTAGAATATAGTAAATCTCAAGATGGAAATCCTGAACTTTTGGAAATCTGTTTCATGTAGCTGGGCAAATTTGAGTCATGGTTACAGTGCCCTTTACCTGTAAGACTTATTATTGCTCATGCAATTTGGGATCCTCATTATGGTCAACTGGCTGTAGAATCCTTTACCTGAGGAGGAGCTTTTGGCCAAGTGAATTTCAAGTACTTTGTTGTTTATCAGTGTTGGTACACAATCCGTTTATGCGCCATACTGGAGCTCTTAAATAAACTCGCGCACTCAATCCCATACTGACAAGTCCATGCCAGGTGAGCAGCAACACTAGTGCACAGAGTGTATGTGATATTTAATAAAAGAACTGGTGCGTGCCGGGACGTGACCCTATACGATATTTAATAAAAGAACCGGTGCTTGGATGTGACTCGACCTGGACCTAGCCGGCATCAAGTCGACTTGTTTGAGTTGAACCGGTGCCATCCGTGATTTTAAACGATGCTGGAAGTCCTATATGATGTGGTTGGGTGCTTTTTCGTTTTGGTTATGGAAAGTGATGGTCACTTTATTCAGTACGAATCCTGGTGATTGCCTTGTAAGATACTTGATTCTGAAGGGATGATCATCTCTTTCTTCCCTTTTGTCATAAAACATGTGCGTGGGACATTAACCTCATGTTCTTTGCTCTTGCATGAAGTCAAAACCATAGTTCATTTAAAAAAAAAAAAAAAGTAGGTGTGAAATTCGGGTCGGTTCAGCTGAATTCGCCGAATAATTTCGGTTTGGTCAGTGGACTGAACTGAATAATCCCAATGAAAAATTTGGTTTGGATTTTGGACCGTTTCAGCCAAATTCTGAAATCTCATTTTGTTTCAGCCAAAATCCAAAATTTCATATTTCACCCAAAATGTCCAGGAAAATAAAAAAGAAAACACAAAGTGAGAGGGTTTGGTTTTGACTGTGTGAGAGAGAGAGAGGCTTCCACTGCTGTCTCCGTTACTTGCCATTACTATGGCCTCCTCTTCTTTCTATTTCCTCTGTGAACCTGGGGCAACTTTTATGGTAAGGGCTAGGGCGAAATGGGCCTGGATGACTTCTATAAAAGTGTCCGACCAACTTTTATATAAAGGTTGGGGCGAATTTTAGTTTCGTGAGCTTATTTTCTTAAAAAAAGAATTATTTTAGTTTCATGGGCTCTCCAGTGGAGCCCACCTATTTAATTCTGACCATTTAAAACTAAATATCCCACTTATATATGGGTCGAGCCAAACTTCACTTCAACCTAAACCAAGTCTGACTCTAATAGACAATGAACCCTAGCCAAATTTCACTACAATAAAAAATAGGATCCTGGCCAAATTCCACTCTAATGGAAAATAGGGGACTAGCCATCTTTCTCTCTAATAAGAAATAGGGTTATACCCAAATTTCACTCCAATAGAAAATGGACCTTAGCCAAATTTCACTCTAATAGTAAATAGGGCCCCGGCCAAATTTTACTGTAATAGGAAATTGGGCCTACCCAAAATTCACTCCAATAGGAAATAGTGCCCTAGCCAAATTTTCACTTTTTTATTTTTATGTTATCTTAAAATTTTATATTTATGTTGAAAATTTTCTATTTGTATATACTTTTTATTTTTTAATATATTTTCCAAAATGCAACTCCAAAACATTTCACCAAAATTCTGAATTGGCTGACACATTTCGGTTTGGAGGCCAAACCAAAATGGGGCCTGAGACGAGTTTGACAACTGTGGTCATAAACCCAAGTGGACCTTAAGAATCACAAGTGAATTACCAACCTAATTGAAATCCCAATAATGAATCTGTCACTTTTCCATATTCCATTTTATCTTATGGTGAGTCTCACTCCTGTGGGCGAATTATAATTGTTAGCTGCTTAATCTATATGGCTGGCATAAGCAATGTATTTTAGCATGGAAGAATTATTTTAGCTTTTATCATATGCCTGAGAATTTTTTGTGTACCTCTCAGGTGGTTACTTGTCATGTTTTCTCAAACTAAGTTCTGACTTTTTGAGAGGCACATGGAATGATTACTAACCCAGAATTTAAATGATTAATGCTTTGCTTTGTTTTTCCTCTAGATTTCTCTTATGATATCATAACCAATTTGAGTTTTTAACCTTTTGCGTAGGTTTGTTGCTGTGGAAGAGATTAAAGAGCAATTGCTGGAGAGTAATAAGCAAACTTACTGGGTTCCTGATTATGTTAAGGTTTATAATCTTTCTCTTATCGTACCTACTGTTAGTTTTTCTTCTGCAGTTAAATAACCCCCTTCTTTTGGTTGATTTTAATTATTTAATATATATTCTATCTGTAGTTTCTGAAAAGGTATTTCAAAGCTTTTACAAACCTACTTAAATAAACCTCATCGTTTTAACAATAATATTGGCTTGTATCCATCAAATGTATAATTCTTTTTATGGCCTACCTCTTTCGTCTCTGAAGTTCTCAGGATCTTGAGTATGATATGCTATTACATGAGCAAGTATCATGCAATTACCCCTATGCGTACAGGGAGTCTTAGATCATGACTTTTCATGCTGCTATTTAACATTGAACATAGAACTGGAGTCAATTGCAATAAGGTGCTTTAGGGCCTCAGGCTTTACTTATGCCTTAATGAATGAAGGCACATCCAATTAGTTCACTCTGAATGGTTCATTCTACACTCTCAGAAGCTCTATCTGGACTTGATTGGTTGGCTGTATTGTCAACTTCAATTTTTTCTGTCTTTTTTCTGTGTCATGGCTCATGCCTCATTTGTTTTGGATCAGAAAATGCCAAATGATACATGAAAAGGACACTATTGAATGTATTTGATATGACAATGTATTTCTAGGATGTGAGAATTTTGGTTATTTATCTTAACCATTAACATCCCAAGGTTAGTTAAATGTGGTAATTGGCGGGGGATATGGTTTTACTTATTAATGGCTTTAACTTTGTTTTGTCAATTAGGATTGGGTATTGAAACTTGGAAACTATCTATTTTACTACTTGAATATCGTAAATTTTTTATGTATGATTGTGTAAAGCATAATAAGCGATTCCATTTTATTCAACATGTGTTGTTTATACTTATAATCTGTTATATCCCTAGCTGCATATCTCACATGTAATATTATTGTGTTTTGGAGCCTATCTTTAGTTATGTATGCACAAACACTTAATGTGATGTAATCTCTTCATAAGTCTTTACTTTATAGTTATTATTCTTGTTTTTGATTGATAACTTGTCTTTGCTTTATTTGTTACTATGATTACAGGAAAAGCGTTTTCACAATTGGCTGGAAAATGCTAGAGACTGGGCTGTTAGCCGAAGTAGATTTTGGGGTACTCCACTTCCCCTGTGGATCAGTGATGATGGCGAGGAGAAGCTAGTTATTGATTCAATTGATAAACTAGAAAAACTTTCTGGTGTCAAGGTTAGTTGTTTGATCTGGTTCATTAATTTTTTTTCCTTCTCCTGAATCAATTTGTCTGTGTGCACGAGCCCACGTGCTTGTGTGATGATTTCAATGACCAAGGTTCTTTTAGTCTTTTGGTATATGGAAGCGATTTTAATGCCCTAGCGATGGGAAGGAAGATGCATTCCTCATGAAGGGTGCATATAGGTCACTCTTTTATGTATGCATTCCGTTTCTTAGTTTTTTCCTTTTTCCTTATTCATCTCTCTATTGCTTTCTACCTTCATTTCACAACTTTACTTTGTGATGCTGTAATGCTTATTTCCTTATGGGTATGGATGTGGAATATAGGTGCTGTAATGCTTTTCAATTATGGAATTAGTGATGAATCTAGGCCTTGTCACAATCCCACAATATGAATCTCTCAAGTCTGAATTGTGAGTATCTATGGAGGAACATCTCTTCTACTAGCTTAGGGATCAACCAACAACACTATTCAAAAAAAAAAAAAAAAATAGGATCTACCAACGACAATCAGATTTGTTGTCCCTCTTGAAGATTTAACAAAAGGCTAGGTTCAAAGGTGTTTCCAACCAAAACTAAGATGTGTGGAATTGGAAAACTTAAAGATTCAGATTTGTTTGAACAATTCCTGCAGTTAATATATCCAAATAAGCAATAAGCAAACTCAAGATAGAAAATATAGGCTAGAAACTCAAAGGGGGTTGTTCGAATGGTTCATAAGCCTAGGTATAGAGTTGGGCTGAGCAAGATATGGCCCAATAAGGGTTCAGTTGGGTTTGTATGGGCTGGGATGAGGTTCGGCCTGGTCTGGTTGGGTGGGTGTGGGGTTCAGCTATGGTATGTGATAGATGTGGGGTTTTGGCAGGGTTGATTTGATAGAATGTGAGGTTCAGGTGTTCAGCTAGGGCATTTGTTGTTTGGAATGGATGAACTAATGTGGTTTGGTCTTGGATAAGATGTGGCTGAATGGGATTGAGTTTTGTGATGATTGGCTCAGGGATTTGGGCTTCCAAAAGTGTTCTGCTGGCTTGGATTGGGTAGGAATGAAGTTCGGTCAAAGGTTTTTGGTTTGCATGATGGGGAGGCTAGGGTTTGGTAATGGTTGTTGCACGGCCAAGGAGAATTGGGGTTTGGTGGGCTGGTTTGATGGAGAAGATGGTTCTTGGGAGAGAAAACAACTAACCTCTTTGAGAAGAAAAGGAGGAGGAGCAGAAAATGAACAGAAGTTGCCAGTGTTTCACACCCAATGGCATTACACTAGTCCTTTCGCAGGAGAGAAAGCCAAATCTTTCTTCATTGATCATTAACTAGAAAGCAAGGCACTACATCAATATATAAGCAAAAAAAAAAAAAAAAAAAAAAAAAAAGAACAAAAAATAAATAACTCTAAAACTAATCTCAACCATAAAAACACTTTAATGGTCAACATTAAAACACTTAAATAAAAACTATGCACCATACTTGCATAACTCAACAAAAAATCCAAATAATTAAAACAAATAAAACAAGAAACATGAATGGGTCCCTCTTGATCTTTTGTGCTTCAACTTCTTGCTTGTCCCTCACATGTGGCACATCCAATGTGGGGTCTTCCTGAGTTTGCCTTATGGGGTCTTCAGCTTGATCATATGTTAGATCTGACTAGATCCAACCATTGATATTTGTTGGAATCATGATGGATCTTCACTAGAATCATGACGTGGCACCAGGCAATGGTCATCCAACCACAATGAAGTCTGTGCATGAGTCTTTTTCTTCCTCCTCTGGTAGACTTTGTAAGGAGGAGCTCTGATATCCTCATCAGAATTCCAGCTCTCTCTCTATCTATATATATATATATGTATGTATGTATGTATGTATATGTATTAATATATGTATGTATATAGTTTGCTTTTAAGAACTCTACTTTTGTTTTCACTAATCTTTTGCCACTTCTAGGAAGAAAGTTATTTTGAATACTAAAGTCATTTTATCCAATTGCTAAATCCCATAAATTGATTAAACGTGCTTAATCGAGTTGATTCACGTTCGCAGTTGCTTCCGGTACATAAATCAAAAAATTAAAGAGTAAAACATGCATTATCTTTTATTTAAAAAAGGCATTTTCTTTGAATGCTCCTTTTAATAAATGATTGACAACAAGCTGTAGCAAAGTTGGAAGGTGCTCATTATCACAATCTTGAGGTTGCAGGTTTGAGTCATGTTACCAATATAAACCAATGGAAATTAAAAGTTTACACAAATTGGTCTCTATTTTTCCTTAGTCTTTTCAATTTTATATACACTAAATTGAGGGCCTCACTCTGCCTCTTGCCTTTAACACTAGGCTTCAAGCAGACGAGTCCCACCTTGAATGAGATGCTTTCCCATTATCACTGTTGCCCTTGAATAGATTTTTTAATGATAATGCATTGTTTATGTTTACATTTTCAAAAAAGGCACCAGACAAAATAATAACAAGGATATTTATCTTGTTTCTATGAATATTTACAACTTGATTGAGAGGTTATTAATGATCTTTAAAGAGAGTAATTTATTTATGTCTGTGGTTGTCTCTCTCTTTTTTTTTTTTTAATAATAATGTGATTACTCTCTGTGAACAGGTTACCGATCTGCATCGCCACAAGATTGATCATATCACTATTCCATCCCAGCGTGGTCCTGAATTTGGTGTGCTTCGACGTGTTGATGATGTAAGCTGAACACTTTTTTTTTTTTTCTTTAATTCATAAAAGGAAGCTTTCATTAAAGGGCTTCAGTTGTGTACACAAGGGAAAGATGGAAAACTGTACAGTATAAGGGCACCATACTTTGAAAAAAAAAACCATTAAAAAATTGCCCCGATTGTCGCATAGAAATCTGTAAAAGGAAAGATCATGAAATTTTATTATGAATGTTATCCACACCCTGTTCAGACAGGAAATCTGCAATCACTTCATAATTTTTATATAAACAATTTGAAAGCTACAGATGTTTGCATAGATCTCAGTTTCTCCTCAAAATGATGTTAGGCCTACATGGACCACTAGTATGACTCCCTACTTGTTGCATTTCGTTCATACCCAAGGAAAAAAAAAATCCGTTGCATTTCTATGATCACCTTCCACCATAAATTGATCCTGGAGCTTTTCTTTGAAGATCCTGAGTGCTTCCTTTATCGCCAAGGTTTTAACCTCCTTGCATCCTTTTAAGGTCCACTGAGCCTGATAAGGTGCATAATGCTAACCCATTTTCATTTCTCAGTACCCCTCCATGCCTTTATTACCCAGTTTCCCTCGTCACTCCATCCACGTTGAATTTGAGCTATGTGCTTGGAGATGGTTCCCAATGTGCTTGTGGTTTATATCTTTTTCATCCTCCATCCATCAAAGCCTGCCACTTATATGTGATGTCTGGACATGTGATTCCTTTAAATTTTCTTGATGTTGCAGCTTGATTTGCAATCCTGGTTTTAACCAGCACCACCGTTTCCTTGGTGACACCTTTGTTATAGTGAATTTCGTTCTTCCTCCTTTTCCAGGTAGACCTTATAAGCTTGAGGTACCATCTCCCACAATAGTCTGTTCCTCTTCTGAAGGGCCCAAACACTGCAAGACAAGCAAGCTTGTGTTGACTTTAGTTATTCCAGGTAGTCTGAAAGTGAAAATTCTTCCCCAAACCTTGAATGAAAAATCATAACCAGAAACAAGTGATCAAAAGCGTCATGCTTTATTCTATAGAATGAACAAATGGCAGAGGTGTCTAGTAGTGCAACCCCTATGCTGCAGGACATCAATGGTGGGAACTTTTCTTGATAGAGCCACCAGCAGAATGCTTGCTTTCCCACTCGAGTTTTCGCACCAAATGAGAGTAGATAGTGAAACTTAATAGGAGGGGCAGTGGATTCCAGGAAGGCTTCTTATAACAAAATAGGCAGCTGTAGATCCTCTCAACATTTTCTAGTTTTTTGAGATTGGAGAGTAACATGGGGGGCTTTATATGTAAATTGTAGTTAATATACTTTCATACATAGAAACAGTAGATATATACCATGCTGTCATATCTTATTTTCTTTTTATGAATTTTTGTCATTGATAGTAGAGATCAGTGTTTTTAAAAGCGAGAGGCGCATCAAGGCTCTAAGGTCTCCTGGGGCCTAAGCGCTAAGGTGCGAGGCGTGGTGTGGGCTTCATTGAAGCGAGGCACACATTTTGTAGATAAAAAATAGATATTTTGGTATAAACAGATAATTCAAAATTCAATATTGACAAAATATAATAATTCACAAATTAAAACAAAAAAGGCAAGGAATATTAGAAGAATTTTGAAAGTCATAAAGCATCCATCACTGTAGTCGGTGGAGATGACTGTTGCTGCTATTTGCTGTAGTGTTGCTGCTATTTTCTGCTGCTGCAGTTAGTGGAGGCATAGTTGTCAAATCGTGGGGCCCACACTATAAATCAAGCAGCTGATGCCAGTAAGGTGTGAGGCCCACATATTGATGAGTTAATAAAAAAACCCAAACCTGTGGCATGGGAAAAAAAATTGCCAAGATCCTACATTCTGTGGGGCCCATATAGCAATTGAGATTTTCAGGTGGGCCCCATAGGAGGATAAAAAAATCTCAGAGATTTTGCTTAGGCAAAAATAAGTGGGGCCTACCAGTGAAATCCAAACAGTCCATTCAGTAGGGATTAGTTGGATCTCTTAGGTGGGCCCACTGTTCTACGGAGAAAAGGGTAAAAGCTGGATATAGATCCATCAATTACCCAACTGTTGGGCCCCACTTGTCATGAGAAAGAGAAAAAAAAAAAAAGAGACATGGAAGAAAGAGTCGACATGTGGAGGGTTGGGAGAAAAAATATATAAAATAAAATGCGTACCTGGACTGGGCAAATGGAAGAAGAGAATTCAACTGTTGCTCTTCTTTTTTTCTGGCTGCAGCAAGCAAACGAAAGGAGCCTGAACTTCTACAGTTCGGGCTGCTGCTCTTTTCTTCTCTCATTGGAGTGATGAATGTGATTCAGCTTCCAACAAATGAAGACTGCGAACATAGTCAGCGGCGAGTCGATGAGGGAGGAGGAGTCTGGGTTGAAGTAGCCGAAGAAATCTTGGAGCCCGAGGATAGATGCAGCCCCCCCTTTTTTTTTTCTTTATTTCATTGGAAAACTGCTGCAGTCCTTTTTTTCCGTTGGAAATAAAGTTTAGGGCCCACTGCCTTCACTGTTCTTCTTCTTCTCCTCCTCTTGATGTCGCAGCAGAGGACGCCCCAGCAGCAGAGGATGTGAGTGGCTGCAGCAGAGGATGTCGCAGCATCTTCTTCCTCTGTTTTTTCTCCTTTTCCCCCTTTTTTTCGTCTGATGATGCAACAGAAGGTAGGGCTTCTGCCCTCTTTTATTTAAGTGAGAAAAATTGCATTTAGCCCCTTCATTTTCTTCCCTTTTCATTTAAAGCTGCCTGCTGAAAAAAATCAGGCGCACGCCTGCTGCGCCTCGGACATTAGGCGCGCACCTTGTGCGCATATCCGTCGCCTGTTCGAAGTCGCCTCGCCTACTCATACATGAGGCGCAGCAGTTGCGCCTGGAGCCTAGGCGTGCGCCTTTTGCAACAATGGTAGAGATTTGTGGAAGGATCTTGTCTAGAACCATCCCCACCATGCCCCTTGATCGTACTCTCTTATCCGGAATATTCCCACAATTGAAATCATCATTAATGAGCAATAATTAATTTACATAGATCTCCGAAGTGATGTACTCCAACATAGTTTTCCCTTCCAAATGTTGAATGCAATATTTAATTGCGTATAATATTGGTCCTGATCTCATTTTCTCATACTCCATGTTTCTTAGTAAAGTTGGTGGGCTTTCTTATATTGGTAGTTAAAATTGAGAGTTTGGTATGGACTTTAGGGCCTTTTTACTTTTGTCGTTTGAGGAAGAAATGTTGTGTTACTTGCTCACTGAAATCCCATTTCCTAGTTGAGTGTCACACCTCTTTTCCATGCACAGCTGTGTGCACCTTATAGTTGGGGCCACTTGATGGTTCATCCGAAGAGACCACACGCAGGGACTGCCCCACCAAACCACAACCACCCCGTATGATCACCAGACCCCTAGATTTGCACCCATCCGAATGCACTGGACTATCAAATTGACCGTGCACCCTTTTTCAACCGTGAAAATTTGTGGACCATTGATCAAGGGGTTAGGATGATCATATGAGCCCCCATAACCATACACCATTAGGCGCCACCCAAATCTTGCCATGCCCCAGTCCTATGAGACACCCAAATCTTGCCATGCCCCCAATCATATATATATATATATATATATATAGAGAGAGAGAGAGAGAGAGAGAGAGAGAGAGAGAGAGAGAGAGAGAGAGAGAGAGAGAGTAGTCATCCAGTGATCGACTCATGCACTGTATGACTGTGCGCGCCTCCATGGGGCACCACCTAGGACTGGGACTGAGGGGATTGAAAGATCTCCCCTAGCCCTTCATCTCTGCAAAAATTAGCCCCATACCCAACCCCTATCATCTCCATTTGGGCCCTTCAAATTTAATGGTGTACAGTCCATTTGGATGGGTGTGCAGTTGATCCAATGGTGCATAGTACATCAGATGGGTGCAAAGGTGGGCCCCATGTGAAATTCAGGGTGTGTGTGTAGCCCATTCGAATGGACCATTAGGTGGGCTCCACCCCTGGTGTGCAAGATGCACACCGGGCTCACCTAATAAGCAGCATGTGTGTATTATATGAAAGTTTTGCTAAGAGGTCCCCCATGAGACGTAACCTTTATAGTTTATATCCATGACAAATCCAACCTATTCAATCACCTTTGCCCCCTATGAATTCCCGCTCTCCTTAATTTGGCACTAACCTGAATAACAATCGCATCGTATTCAGATTGGTGCCAAATTAGGGTGAGTGCTAATTCATGGTGGGTCAGCGATTTTAAGTATGATCAATTGTCCTAACTACTTGATCCATGGCCCTCAACTTTAGTGGTTTTAGAAGGCACAACTTTTTTGGATTTCAATCAGGTGGTGAGTCTCAGTTTGGCAAACATTGGGCATGTGGCATGAGGAGGAGGAGGAAGAAAGGGAAAGGGTGGGTGGGGGTGGTTGTTGAGAGAGTAGTGGTTTGAGAGGGATTGGATGGATCATAGAGCCCTAAGTGGGCTCCACAAGTTGTCGCATGGTGTGAGACATCCGCACAGTAGCACTGTCATAATTACCTTAGACGCACAGAAGGATTGCGAGCCCTCGGATGTAGCGCCCTTTTTTAAAGCACCATCATGATCTTGGACCTCCTATGATCAATCTGAATGGGACACACAGCTGCCTCTCTGAATGTCATCGATCCCATGGTTTCCCATAGATCTGAATGGGACCGTTGGATTGAAAAGAAAAAAAGTGTTGTATTCTACAAGCATTAAACTTGAGGGCCACAGATTATGCGGTTAAGATGATCTGCTGGACTTGAGACTTTACACATAGGTGGTTCACGTTCGTATCTTTCGATCTCCACTTTCCCATGAATTGACGTGGCCCCAGATGGGCCCCACATGGGTGTGTATGTATAGCTTAAATGACCATGTGTGCACTTGAAGATATCTCTCTGTCTCTGTTAGTTATCAAGTGCACACCCGTGCACACCTCATAGTGGGGCCCACCTGATGGTCCATCCAACTGGACCCCCCTTCCCTCTGTTAGTCACAGGCCCCTGTGTTTGCATCCTAGACAGTTGGATCGACTGTGCACCCATTTTAGATGGTGAAATTTTGTGTGCCGTGGTTGAAAGTGTTAGGATGATCAGATGGGGTTGATTTGTCGTAGATAGGAGGGCCTCAACCAGATCCTTAAGTCCAGTCCAACAACTTCCACCACTGGGCTTCCATGCGCTCCTCAGCCACCTGTTAATTTATATACACACACACACACACATGAGAAATTCTCTTGTGAGAACTGTGCTCACCATATTACAGTGAAAATTTCCAATGGGCATAACTTATGATCCATCTGAACCAATCCACATTTAGCCCCTTGGCCCCCTTCCTCCTCTCCTCTCTCATCCCCTTCTCTCTTAATTACACCAGATCCCATGGCTTTGCACCCATCTGAATGGTTTGGGCAGTTGGATAGAGGGTCAAATTTCTAATTTGATATAAAGCTGTTAAACTTGTGGGCCACAAATCAAGGGTTAGAGGCATCAGATTAGCTTCAAACTGCAAATTTAGAGTGGTCTCACTTGGATCTTTCTATCTCCCCAGTGTTCCATGATCTTTGGGGCCCCAAGTGAGCCATGCTAGGTGGTGCTCACGGTACTCCTATGAGCATGGTTCTCATGGGAGGGAGGGAGCACATGAACATTTCTTATATGTATGTATGTGTATTTATAAATAGTGGGACCTTGATGGGAATTTTTTTTTTGGGTCCATTGAATCTGGGTGTTTGATGCTTGCACAACAGCAGCCAAAGACTTCTTGATAGTTTCTGCGAACCATCAAGACATCCCAGTTAAATAAAACCATCCATTTGATGCCCCATGATAGAGATATTTGAGAAGGGATTCACAGCTGGCAGTAAAATTGGATCAGATATTTGGGCAGATCTCTCAATAGCATGAACAAGGAAGAACAGTGAAAGAATCCCCATACACTGATTGATCATAAAGTGAAACTGAGAGTTTTTAGGAATTGGATAATTTTCTACGAGTGTTGATGTCCCATGAAGGGAGGGGTTAGGCTGAAGAGTACGTGGATGAAAGTAGTAAGGACTAAGGATAGATTTGAAGAGTCCAAACTACCCGAGGATTTGGATCAAGGTAGATTGGAATGGAGATGGAGAAATTGAAATCATGTAGCCAGTCCCAACATGGTTGGGACAAGGCTTTGATGATGATGATGATGATGACCATAAGACCTTCAGTCGATCGCTGAAGTGTGACCCTACGGTTTCGAATGTATTTCAATGATTTTCAACATCTTCAAACAATCAAATGAATTTCGGTGATATTTTGATACCAAGTTTGTTTAATTAGATCTAGGACAAGAAGTGTAATAAAAGAGGGTGAAAACAAGAAGTTTGGTATATTTGGAAAAAACTATTAGAGTCCCAAAAATGGATATTATTGCAGCTAATTAGGCAAACCACATTTAAACTCCTAACCCTCTCAATTTACAACTAGTGCATCTTCTATGGTTTTTGTTCCAGATGACCTAAATTTGCTTAGTGGATCAAAATAATCTTGAATCTACTGCCACCTGAGGCTACTTTGTTTCTGTCTCTAAATGACCATATCGGGATTTTATACCGTCCTTTTCGTTTCTTTTAAGGCTATTACTTAGACATGTGGTCTTGTCTACTACAATTATGGAGTGTGGGTTGATTAAGAATGCAGTTCTTGGTTCATATGTGTGTACTGAATTGTTTCTATCGATGCAGGTGTTTGATTGTTGGTTTGAGAGTGGGGCCATGCCTTACGCTTATATCCATTATCCATTTGAGAATACTGAACTCTTTGAGAATAATTTTCCTGGACATTTTGTGGCTGAAGGGCTTGATCAAACTCGTGGATGGTTAGTTTCTTATCATTTTCATATGTTTATAATTCACTGCTTACTTTTTTTTTTTCAATGTAAATAATTGCTTGCATCTATTCCTACAATTGTTGTCAGCATGAATTGTCAAACTGTAGTTGTTTTCACTTTGCACCTATTGACATGTCCGGTTCCTGTACAGCGTTTCAATTCTAGTCATTTCATTTTTGTGTATACCTTTAGCTTGGTTGCCTGCTAAAATCTTGAACAGTATCAAAGGTTGAATGATTTTGAAGAAAGTAAAAGGCAAACATCGTTAAGATGATGGAACGGGAATTATAAGGCCATGGTGATTAAATGAGCTGTTCAAAAAACAAGGAAGATCTAGAAAGCCATTCTACGGTCAGTGAGATTGGCCCTGTTTCTTTAGTGGAATTTCTGCTAGGAATTCGCCATGTCCAGGAAATCCTGGACATGATGTGACATGTTGTCCTCTAGAATTTCTGAATCCCATGTTTCTTCAGTAGCATTTCTGGATTCTAGCCACTTGAAAGTTCTCTTTTGACCTTTGGGAATCCAGGAATTCCACTCCCTTTTCATTTTTGTGGAATTCCTGGATGCTCAAGCCCAAGGGGAATTCAGGAATTCCACTTTGTCTAGGAATTTAGGAATTCCCCATACAGGAATTCTTGGAATTCCAGTAAAGAAACAGGCCCTAAAATGAAGTTTCTCTCCTTTGACTTGGGCCTAGAGTGGGTCCTTCAGATTTAAGGCTAGATTTTATTCAGCAGACTTGCATCTGGACCTGTTCAGATTTGAGGTCTAGCATGGACCTGACCCACTTACATCCATAAGTCCAAGTAATTTTCTTTTTATAACTAGTGAGGCGCACACAGGGAAATAGTCATACAATTCCAGCAGACATCCTAGCAAAAATTTCAGGAGTCCAAGAGTGTTGGAATCTTCTAAATAGAATTCAGCAGATATCCATGCATAATATTTTGTCACCAAAATTTTATAGCTTCTCAAATGATTTTCAATTCAGAAATCCAAATATCCCAAAACATGTACGTATCGGCCGCTAAATCAGTCTAGCATGGGTCCTTAGAAAATATCGGCACCCCCTCGCCCATTTCATTGCTTCTCAGTTACTTTTTAGGAAAAAAAAACGGAGAGAGAGAGAGTTGCAGAAGACATACCTGGATGTGGTAGCACCGCTCCAGCAGACATTGGATGCTCCTACTTCTCCTCCTCCTTTCCGTCTTCTCAATCTATCTCGATGCTTCTGTTTTGGGTGAAGGCTAGGGCAGCACGATGGTCAGTCTTATGGGCCCACCTGATGAAAGGCATAAATAAAAACTAAATGAGCCATTAAAATAACATTTAAAAAACCATTAAAAAAACACATTAAGAAAATGACTTAAAAAACCATTGAAAAACCAATCCATTCAAGAAAAACAACCATTAAAAGTCATTAAAGAATTATTCAAAAAAATCATCTATTTTTTTTTAAACCACTAAAAAAGACCATTCAAAAAACCATTCAAAAAAATTAAATGGGCCCATCCAAAAGAAGAAAAGCTGAAGAACTTGCAGTCTTTTTAACCACGGGTGGGCTCCATCATGCATGAGGTCCAGATTTTAAAATAAAAAAGTCATGCTTTAGCCAAATATTTCTTAATTGAAATTAATGCATATGTCAAAATTCACTGTAATTGAAAATAGGGCCATAGCCAACTTTCATAGTCACACAACTGAAAATATGACTAGTGGCACTATGAATGATAATACCGCTGGGATGAGGATAGTGATGTCATATATCCAGTCTTAAGTCTTGACTTCATGACATGGTTTTTTTTTTTTTTTTCTTTTATGAGCCTTCCATTAGTTTCTAAGTTTAGCGTAACTAAGCAACATGAAATACATGTGAATAAAATGACCATTACTATTATTTTCTATTCATACAGCGATACAAGACCTTATACAATGAGGGGGCCGCTACTCCCCTTATCTTAGTTGCTTTTGCAAAAAATAAATAAATAAATAAAAATAAAAATAATTTTTTTCTTTCATTTTCCATTATTCTGGATTTTCTGGAACTTTTTCAGATTTTTTCAAATCCCACCGCTATGCTGCTATGTAGCATTTTATTAGTGGGCCGCTACGCCCACCGCTACCGCCGTTTGCATCATTGTCCCAAAATCCAATCAAGTTCGGATCCTAGCGAGCCATTATTCCATTGACCCAAGGAATCAAATACCCCGAAGGCATTGAAAACTCTCTGGAACTCATCAAACTCAAAATAGTATGGCTTTTTTTTTATCTGAATTAATAGAGAGATTCCCTGCTAAATAGGAATTAACCACTAGAGAAAAAATCTCGACCAACATTAGGGTTGTGTGCTAGTCACAACTCTATTGTCTTTCTCTATTATTTCTTTTTGAAACATGTATGTGGCCCGTTTGTTGGCTTGTGGACCTCAATGTATTCTTCCTGGATCTGCAACATTTTTTTTTTTTTTTTTTTTTTTTTGCGTTAAAAACCCTGCATTGTAACTGTAGCATGTCCCAGTCATGTTGATGCTGCACTTGGAAATTGTAGTACTGGACTCCTAAGCATGACTAGCTGGTGTTCTTCTTCTTCTTCTTTCCTGCTTTTTTCATTCCATGTGAGTCTGTCTTGTATTTTTAGGAGGTCCACCCAAATGTTCCCACACTTTAAGTTTCATGATTCATCTAAAGTGTTTTTTTTTTTTTATTAACCAAAGCAATATTTGTCATTATATATGTTTGCAGGTTCTACACTCTAATGGTTCTGTCTACAGCATTGTTTGGAAAACCTGCATTTCGAAATCTCATTTGCAATGGCCTTGTCCTAGCTGAAGATGGAAAGAAAATGAGTAAACGGTTGAAGAACTATCCTTCACCTATGGAAGTTATAGGTGATTATGGGGCTGTAAGTTGTTGGTCTCCAACATTGATCATCTTGTTCTGTGTCCTTTTTACTCCAAAAGTTTATTGTACTTGGCAGTTGGCATCATGACCTTTTTTGATGGACACTGATTGTATTGCTTGCTTTTATTTCACTAATTTCTATATTTTTCATGTAAAACTGTACAATCCAGCCTCTAACAACATTTATTAACTCAAACCAAACTTTTTCTATGATGGAATGTTAATGGTTGAGCCAAACTATGAACTGCTTGGATCATTGATAAATGTATCCTGCCCCTCTTGTAGGAACTGAATGAGCAAACTCTGGTTGGTCATGATCTGAGCAGTTATTATAGGTGCAGCTAAATTTCATTCAAAAGGCTGCATCTGCTGTATCTGCATGCTTTTTTTTTTTTTGATTCTTTGACCATCTCTGTTGTGAAATTTATATCCTGCTTTGTAAGATACTCCCTGATTATTGTTTCTTTTGTACAGGATGCATTGCGCTTGTACCTCATCAATTCACCAGTTGTGCGTGCAGAGCCTTTACGATTTAAAAAGGATGGAGTGTACAGTGTTGTAAGTAAATTTTGCTCTTTATCTTTTGTATGTTGTGTGTGCCGTGGGTTGCAGATCTCATGCTTTCCATTCATGGTCGTCGATTTCATTTTGGTCTGGCCTCTAAAATGAAATATTTTTGCTTTTCAAATTAGGCGAAACTTTTCAGAAAAAAAAAAGATAGAAAAATAGAAAAAAAAATATTAATTTTAAAAATATCATATAAGTTTGGAAAGACCCATCATAAGCAGGGCATTTAATTTAAAATATCATGTAACACTAGCACTGTTGTACTGCAGTTGGTCACGAGTAATGTTTTTAAACTTTTGAGTTAGGTTGACCGCCAACCTTTGAGTAGGGTATGCTAATTTCTTTACTGTTCTGGAACAAATCTCAAGATGAAGTTCGAAACTCTATTTTTCCAGTTTTCTTTATTATTCGGAAGACTCGAGACTGCCAAGAGTCTCTATTCTCAAATCTTTCTCAGACAGGAGTAATGTTTTTAAACTTTTGAGTTGGGTCAACCGCTGACCTTTGCATAGGGTGCACTCATTTCTTTACTGTTTTGGATTAAATCTCAAGATGAAGTCTTGAAACTCTATTTTTCCAGCTTTCTTTATTATTCGGACGACTCGAGGCTCCCCAGAGTCTCTATTCTCAAATCTTTCTCAGAGAGGAAGAGATGGAGAAAGGAGGAAACAGAGGAAGAGGAGGAGAAGAGAGAGAGGAGGTGATGTGGCTGTGGGAGGCGACGGCCATCCCTTTCTTCTTTCTTTCTTTCTTTTCTTTTCTTTTCTTTTCCTCGCAACGAGTGAACCTCAAAAGGTGATAGCTCCAAGTGGTTCCAGCAGTCCCGCTCCCTGGCAGCGTCATGGCAAGCAAACCAGGGGCAGACCAGTAGAGACGATTTGCAGTAAAAGTGGGAACTTTACATGTAGAGTGGAGTGAAGTAAACCCTCAAATAGTAAAAGAATAAAATATTAGTGGGTTATGCTGATATTTTGTCTTTAGTTGTTTGGTAGGGAATCTTTTTGACTCTGTAAAAAGTGGGTTTCTTTTGTCTTTTAGTGGAGAAAGAAGGTTGTTTTTTTGCTTTATTTTTTAAGAAGGAATGAATTTTGAAAATGTATACTTTTGATGTGACCCTTTGTCTGAAACATGGAGGCTTTACTTCACTTCACTCTACTAGTGAAGTTCCCAAACAGAAGGGGTTAGGCAGAGCTGATTTGGATTTTGGACAAAAGGGCGAAAATGGAACACAAACCCTTCTTATAAACAACATTTTTTTCTACTCCCTCCCTCCCTCCCTCTCTCTCTCTCTCTCTCTCTCTCTCTCTCTCTCTCTCTCTCTCTCTTATCTCAAAAAAAAAAAATGTTTTTAGCCATTCACCCATTTTGGAATTGACGACACTCTTTCCATTGGTTTATGTAAATTCTTTTCTTTATATTTTTTGTATGTTCTGTGTGGCACGGGTTGCAGATCTCATGCTTTTCATTGGTTGCATTAATCTCTCAAATTGATGTTTGCAATTATGGTCAATTGGTCTTCAAACTTTTTCATCTCCCTCCAATCACCACTTTCTTATTCTGATGTTTGTGCAGGTCAAAGATGTCTTCCTTCCGTGGTACAATGCGTACAGGTTTCTTGTTCAGAATGCCAAGAGGCTCGAAGTTGAGGGACTTCTGCCATTTGTACCTATTGATCATGTCACTCTTCAAATGTCATCAAATGTGCTTGACCAATGGATCAATTCTGCCACTGAGAGTCTGGTTCAATTTGTCCGCCAAGAAATGGATGCGTACCGGCTATACACAGTTGTGTGCTTACAATTTACTGCACTCTGGACAGTAATTTGGACTTTAGCTTCTACTAGATAGTCACTGATAACTAATGACACTAATAGTTTTATATCTTGCATTATATAGGTGGTGCCATATCTTCTGAAATTTATCGACAACCTTACAAACATATATGTGCGGTTTAATCGTAAGCGGTTAAAAGGCCGTACTGGAGAAGATGACTGCAGGATCGCTCTTTCAACTTTATATCATGTATGCGAACTCTTTTCATTGCTAGCCCTTTTAAGTGGTTGTTTTAGGCTTTTAGCAGCCGTACTCTTGCTCTCCATGTATGGATTTACGGTAGTTGATGTCTAAGTGGACCTGCAATTCATGTCCACTTTTACAAATAAGTATCTTGGGGAAACTGTTTACTAATATAATACTCAAGTAAGATATCAATATATATATATATATATATATATATATTTATAGGGAAATTCTCAAAAACTCCCCTATCTCAAAAGGGGAGTTTCTGAGCACAGAGTTCATGCTTGTATTTTAAGAAATTTATATTCTCATGTCAAGGGCGTGATTTTTTTTTTTTTTTTTGACGCCATTCTGTGTTTTGGATATTCAGTTTTCACTCGATGCTTATTACTTCTGTTCTTGTTTTTAATCGTTATCACCATAAGGATCATCATCAAAGCTTTATCTCATCTAATTTTGGGGCTGTTTTTTAAGATCTACTTCTCCACTCGACCCTACTTGCAGCCATGCTTTCAGTAACTCCACAATTCATCATTTCTTTTCTCACTGCTTCGTTTAAGGTCTTTCTGGTCTCATTCAGATATTTAAATTAAATAAGCAAATTGAGAATCCTGTAAGATTTTTGGTATATTTTCCATAATATTTATAACCTATTAAAATGCGCATTTTTTTTTTTTTTAAATGGTAATGGTTTAAAATGCATATTCGTAGACGATTTTTTTTAATATCTTTTCTTATTTTCTATTTTTATTTTATTTTTATTTTTAGCAAGCTTTTCTCAATCTTATCCTGAGAAGACCCAAAAGTTTTGAAAATTCCTTGATTTTTTTAACTAAACAAGCAAACTTTTCGTAATAAGATCTGTGAAAATGCTGATGAGTTCTTTAGCACTGCTTATCTTGTGTCCGCATAAAATGAAAATTTTAAGTCCACTATTTGAAAATGTCAAAATATTGTGTTCCAGGTTCTCCTAACTACATGTAAGGTGATGGCTCCATTCACGCCATTCTTCACAGAAGTGCTTTATCAAAATTTGCGAAAGGTTTGCAATGGCTTAGAAGAAAGCATTCACTATTGTGGTTTTCCTAACGTGAGAGGAAAGGTATTGGTTTGTGTTGTATTCAGTTGGTTTTCCATATATGAACTTCACCATTCATATGAATTTAATATTGCGTTTAACAATAACAAATCAGAGAGAGGAACGCATTGAGCAAAGTGTTGGCAGAATGATGACCGTTATTGATCTTGCACGTAATATTCGAGAGAGGCACAGCAAGCCTCTGAAAACACCACTTATGTATGTTTTAATGTCCTGATGCTTTATTGAATTGTACTATTACCATTATAAATCCATGCATTTTGATTGTTCATTAAATTGCAGGGAGATGGTTGTTGTTCATTTAGATGCAGACTTTCTTGAAGACATTACTGGAAAACTAAGAGAGGTTTGTGATATATATTCCAAAATCTTATTAACAATATTTGATTGTGATGACTTGTTATTTTGTATATTTCTTATTACTTTGAAGTAAATTCAAATCAAATGAATATATTCATGTGTTTGCCATTTCTTAAATGGCCTTTGTAGTTCTTTCACTCTGTTATAAGTTACTATGCTGTTGCACTCTTTAGTTTTGTCTCTAAATCAAATTTATGCAGTTTTTATATATTTATTAGAGAATGGTTTATAGTATGCTACATTGAAATTACCTCTACAACTTATAAACTGGTCCTTTATTAATCTATACATGATAGGTATTACTTTTGATCCTTCATTGATTTTTCTTGAAGATCTTTCATGGATTACCTATTGTTGATGTAGCTGGAGAGCCATTTTTCTTCTATATACAGACAGTGTTTTTTATTTTAATTTTAACCAAAAGTGTTGACATAGCTTAAGAGTAGACACATTGCTACTTTTGAGATGAAGAAGCACCTGAAAGCATTGATACCAATGACAAAAGATGTTAATATCCTCGGTTAAGGAGAACAGCTGTCATAAATCTTTTTCGGAGAGGTGGCATAGGAGGGTGTCATCTAGGATTATTCTGGTAGTGTAGTTTGAAGGTATTCTAGTACTGCGACGCTAATGAAGCTGAAGTGTTTGCTTTACTAGTTGGGTGTTATGAATTGCACAATTTGGGAGGTCAGTTGGCTATTATTGAAGGAGATCTTTTTCAGCTATTCAGTGGGGTTCAAGGAACTCTTCCCATCCTTGGTGATTGGCAAATTGGGTGGAGTAAGTGTGGGCTATTTCTTATCAGCCAGCTGGATGCGTCTTTTCATCATATTCCTCAAGAGGCCAATGATATGGCTGATGTTCTTGCTATGGAAGGATTTTCTCGTGTTTCTGTTTCTTTTGATGTATAATGTGTCAAGCCAAGCCCAGGCCCATTTTGGGCCCAGTCTTCATATCTTGTTGTAAAACATATTTTTAGGATCTAGATAAGGATACTAGCATGTAATCAGGGCATTCAGCCCATTTAGATAAGAATAGTAGCTTGTAAACAGGGATTCAGCCCCTTTATAATGAGAACAGTCGATCAAGACTGGGGATATATTTTGACAAGCAAACATCAGTGTGAAATTCCATCTCTCCAAAGCTGTCATGGTATCAGAGAAGGGTCGATCATCTGTGATCTTCTCCTAAATCATCTTCCAACCATTGGAAGCCAATCTATGATCATCTGTGATCATCCTCGTCAGCCAGATTATCTCTGATCTTCCCTGATCATCTCAGATCAGACGTGGCCCACCTGTGATCATCACCAACATATCAGGGGAATATTACCATCTTGGTCGCCTGGAGCTTCTTGGTTTTCTGAAGATTTTTTCCTGATTTTTTGTTCATCAGAGGTAGGTTTTCTACCATTTATTGTGAAAATTCATTCTTTCCCAATAGTTTTCATCTCGGCCATCCAAAATCCTGGATCTGGATTTGATGCTCATGGGACCACCTCCAGTAGTTGTAGAAAACTCATCTCTTCTCATCCCCACACTCTGATCTGTGTCCAGATCACCAAGTGGGGCACACGTGTGGAATGTTCCACTGACGACAGGGACGTTTTACATCCCTGTGACTCTGCATGCTTCCGTTTGATACTGCTGCTCTGTTTTTTTGTTACTGCTGATGCCTACTGTTGATTCCTGCTGGTTATTCGTGGATTTCTACTGTTGATTCCTGCTGCTTATTGGTCTGATCTGTTGATTACTGCTTCTTATTGGTGGATTTCTACTGTTTTTCTTTACTTTTGTCTACTGGGAACTGATCTGGATTTCCTGATCTGGATTTCTACTGCTTTTGTCTGCTGATTGCTCTCTGTTATTATCAATTGTGACTGTGGTCTATTTCCAGACTGCTCTGTGTGTACTTCTTACTAGTCTATTAGTAATGGAAAAACATGAGATCACTTTGATTCGCTTTGATGGAACCAATTATCCCTCGTGGGCCTTCCAATTTCAAATTTACTTGGAAGGAAAAGAACTATGGACTCACATTGATGGATCTGAACCTTAACCTGTGGAGGATGATAAGAAAATTTTAGCTTGGAAGACAAAGGATGCTAAAATCAAGACTTGGTTGCTGGGCTCTGTTGAGCCACATTTTATTCTCAACCTCAAACCCTGCAAAAATGCCCGTGAAATGTGGGACTATCTTAAGAAAATTTATCAACAGGGCAATGCTGCTCGCCAGTTTCAATTGGAACTTGAAATCTCTCAATTCACTCAAGGCACCCAGTCTATTCAGGAGTATTACAATGGCTTCCGCAGACTGTGGTCCGAATATGATGAGATTAAGTTTTCCTCGGTATCTGCAGCCCTTCTTCCGGAATTACTTCCATTACAGCAAAGTAGTCATCGGGATCAACTTCTCATGAAACTTCGTATGGAGTTTGAAACAGTCAGATCAAACTTGATCAGTAGGGCTCCTCTTCCCATCTTGGATGTCTGTCTTCAGGAGCTTCTGCGTGAAGAACAACGTCTGGCTACTAAAACTACTCTGGAACAACAGAGATCTGCTGAGGCTCCATTTGCCTATGTTGCTATAGCTAGACGACCTCCTCGGGACATCAGTCAAGTTCAGTGCCATAACTGCAAAAAATATGGTCACTATGCGAATCAATGTAAGGCAAGAATTTGCAGATATTGTAAGGCCACTGGTCATGTTATTGACGAATGTCGGAAGAAGGCTCGCAATTCTACTTCCCGCAATTATGTGCAGTCAGGCCCTGGTACTTCCACAGTGTCGTCAGCTACTACTGCTTACACAGTGACCACTCCACCATATGCATTATCTGACTTTCGTGGTTCTCTGCAGTATGATCCCTCCTCACAGCCTGGTTCCTCATCACAGTCTGAGTCTCCTGCTCCTCTCACCCCTGAGATAGTTAACCAAATGATCATCCATGCTTTAGTATCCATGAACATCGCAGGTACTGGTTCCTCTCTTTCCAATACGTGGTACTTAGATTCTGGTGCAAGTAACCATATGACCTCTTCACCCATAAACTTACAAAATGTCGTTCCTTACTCTGGTCATCTTACGGTTCAAGCTGCCAACAGAGATCATCTTCCCATCACCTCTGTTGGTGATACCCCTGGCCCTTTACCCTTAACCAATGTTTTAGTTTCTCCTCATCTTGCTACCAATTTGGTTTCTGTGGGTCAACTTGTTGAAAATAATTACAATGTCTCTTTTTCTTCTACTGGTTGTGTTGTGTAGGACCAGGAGTCGGGACTCGGGAGAAGTGATCGCGAGGGGGCCTAAGCGTGGAAGACTTTTTTCCTTACCAGTGTCTTCATTTATTCATGATAAAACTTTACATCAGTTATTTTGTTTTTTCATTCAGAATAATTCTCGATTGTGGCATAATAGACTTGGTCATCCGAATGCTTCTACAATGTCTACTTTATTTCAATCTGGATTAATAAATAAACTTGTTGTTTCTGCTTCTTTTGAATGTGATGCTTGTAAATTAGGAAAGAGTAAAACTTTACCCTTTCCACACTCTAACACACGGAGCACTGCCTGTTTTGACTTAATTCACAGTGATGTTTGGGGCATTGCTCCGACCCTTTCACATAGTCATTTCAAGTACTTTGTCATATTCATTGATGACTACAGTAGATTTACTTGGATTTATTTATTACATTCGAAGTCTGATGTTCTTCATGCATTTAAATTTTTTGTTCAATATGTTGAAAACCAATTCTCTAAATGTTGTTGTTCGGTTGTTTTGTTTTTTCTTGGTGATTTTGTTTCCTAGATGTTGTTTCTCGGCTAGGCTGTGTTTTATCGGTCTGGTTTTTGAAGTAATAAATTTTCTTGTTATTAAAAAAAGAAGAAGGGTGATTTCTGCCTTTCGTGCCGGTCGAATGCCATCTCATTAACCAAGCTTGAGCATGGAATCCTTATCATAAAATATCTGTATCGAAATGGTGAAATTATATCTCTTATTCTCTTGTTATACTCCGATTGATGTTGGCAAACCCTTACAAAGCCTTAGTGCATTGATTAGAATACCACTGTATTGAAATATTTCGTACCCATCCCTCTAGAAGGGAATTCTTTTCTTCTTTTAGAAGGTTTCATTTGTTCAATGTCTTCTTATACCATGTACAATTTCTTTTGCGGTGGAATCATTTCTATTGATAATTGATCCATTAATTATCCGTAATAATTAAGTTAGATCTGTGCAACCAATCAAGTTAGAGCTGTGTATCCGATCAGAGGATGAAAGTGATTGATATGGAAGCTTCTCTAAGCCATTCTGTTTCGAGGTACATTTGGACTAAGTGTCAAAGGTTTTGGAAAGCTTGTTGGTTATTTAGGTCTTGCAGATACTTATGCAACATCTCGCAGTCATAGATCGGTCTGTATATTTCTTAACACTACCACCTACTAGCCTAATAGCTGATTATCTTTTTAGATCCAAACATTTTATTATTGAGCCTATTGATACAATTCCTATTGGCTCAATGGGTATCCTAAGATAGTTTCTGGTTTGTTTGTCTTAAAGAAATATTAAAGAATCTTAGTCTGAAAACTCTGATCTTGTTTTTAGTAGCACGTGAAGAATGATCCTTTCATTAGAGTTAGCATTCTATGGAAGTACAATTTGATGGTCTGTTTAACAAAATTTAAAGTGGGTGTCTTGCAAATGACAGCTAAAATGCAAATTAGGGTTAGCATGCTATTGAAATACAATTTGCTTCCTATGCCCCTATTCCATGTCTAAGATTTTGTAAGTTAGGGATGCATCTTTGTTCTTACCCATGTCAATGATTTCATTTAATTGCTGTGTCCGATTATCATCACCTGGAAACAAAAGTCATTCCCATGCATGTATATGTTATTGTTTTTTATAGTTTTATATTTATATTCTTTACTTAGCTTATTCCTAGATTGTTGATGTATTCTAATTTATTATATGATGTTGTGCATAACTGACGAATCTCTATTTCGATGAAGTATGTGATGGAGGAGCTCAATATAAGATCAGTAGTTCCATGCAATGATCCGTTGAAGTATGCTTCTTTACGTGCAGAACCTGATTTCAGGTATCTTTTCATCTTGGATTTTTTTCAATGCATTGGTATTCATTCTTGTATAAATCTCTTATTCAACAACTTGATTTTTTTTTTTTTTTTTTGCAAGTGTATTGGGTAAACGGCTTGGAAAGGCTATGGGGACTGTTGCTAAAGAAGTCAAGGCAATGTCTCAAGCTGACATATTAGCCTTTGAGGAATCTGGAGAAATTACCTTTTCTGGCCACTGTTTGAAGCTGACTGATATTAAGGTGCTTAATCATGCATTTTCTGGATTGCTACTTCTATTTTATTTTTTTTCAATGTAGATCTGTAGGAGGATTGCATTTTGTTGCTGGAAACGATTGCAGATGCTGACATCTTGACAATAGGAGCATTTTACAAATACTAGACTTTAGACTTGGTAATTGGTTGCATTGTTGTTAAAATCTGTTCCTCATGTATGCATTGCGATAAGCACAGGAAGTTCACCTGGAGCCTAAATGGTTGGGCTACATGTAACAAGGATACATATTCATCATCTGCTATTTAATTTTTATATTTATCTGGGGAGGGGGAGATCAAAGCAAATTAAAAAGCAGGGCCAATGCCAATGAAGGGCAAGACTCCACTAAGACATAAGTACATAGAAGCTAAATTCCAAGATAAACAGAAAATGGTTCTAAAGTTCAAATGTTAAAGTGGATCGTAGAACCCTATCCTTTGCAGAAATAAAAAAACCGGGCAAGTCCGAGTTGAGTCAACTCGACCATGGATGGGCCAGGTAGAGCATGACTTATCCGAGTTGGGTCTCTTTAAATTTTTTGGTTAAGTTGAAATGGGCTTCTACCTTCAAGAGCTTTGCTTTTTTTTCTTCCCCTTAATATCTCTGCCCATCCTTTTTTACAGTAACCAGAAGTTCCTCTTCACCTCTTTCCTCCATTTCATGGTTCTCTACACCTCTTTCCTCTCTTCAACTAGGATTTCTTCTTCTTCTTCTTCTTCTTCTTCTTCTTGTTCTTAAAAGGGAAGTGAGTAATTAGTAGTGACAGGTCAACAGAGAGGGTTGTCCACACTCCACAGCACTAGGTTTAAAATTCAGCTTACACTAACATTCCCTCCTACAAGGGAGACTCCTCCGCAGAAATGCTTACATCTTCAACCATCTCCAGCATTTTGCGAGGACTCTGCTTACACCCGAGAAGGTGCTTTGTCACCAATTCCAAGGGTTGTCAATAAGATAGTAACCATTGAACATTGACATGTTGGAATTGTGTAACATAGTACTACGCTTAAAATTGATACCTATGTTGTTAGGAACGCTTGGGACTTGGGAGGCCCCAAATCATGTTAATACTACGTGCCATACCCCTTCCATCATAGTGAGATTGAGAAGCAAATGGTTGACGCTTTCCCCATCTTTGAGGCATGGGGGGCATCGGACAGATACGACACTTGTATCGGTACCTGATACTGCACTAGTACTTCTAGACATGGATGAAAATAGCGATAGTGGCGGACGTAGCAGCCCGCCGTCAAACCGATACGAAGCGGGCGATACGTAGCGTATTGGGGATACGTAGCGGCGTAGCGGTGCGATTTTAAAAAATCGCCAAAAAAATCTGAAAAAATTCCAGAAAATTGTAAAATGAAAGAAAATGTGGTTCTTTTGCAAAAGTAAGTAAGAAAAGGGGGCGTATCGGTGCCCTCAATATATGAGGTCCTGTATCGTTGTATAAATAGAAAATAATAGTAATGATTAGTTTTTTCACATGTATTCATGTTTCTTAGTTATGTTAACTTAAAAAGTAATGAAAAGCTCATTAAAAAAAAATTAGAACATGAAATAAAGGCATAAGAATTAAGAAGACTTAAGAGTTAGGTCATTAGTGAACATTGAACAATCAAATATCAATACTTCAGCATTCAAGGTTCAAATTCAATCAAGTGAATGAACTATGAAGTGATCAACAATCAACACCAATTTAGAAATGACAAAGATAGTAGAGAGTTAGTGAAAGAAATAGGAAATTAGAAATACCTTGATCACCACCAGAAGGAATGTCTACCAAGATTCAAGGGGCTATGGTTATCCTCATCCCCATCAGTGTTATCATTTCTATTGGCACCATATTGAATTTGATATTGATGAGTATTGGGATCCACAAATCCAAAGAAGCCAGCCGCACCCACATCATAGGAACTTGGAGGAGGTGGAGGTGGTCCAGGTGGATATCTACCATATTGCGTTTCACCATAGTCACCATATGAGTAGGACCCTGAAGTTGAAGACTGTTCTTCTCCTTGTTGTACTTGACCATATGGAAAAAAGTCAAAATACTGTGAGTGTGAGGGCCCTTGTCCACTGTAACTAGGGTTCCACGAATCAGTCCATGATGCCGCTTGTTGTCCTCCAAAATCTCCACCCATATTTCCTTGCTCAGTACTACCTCCAGCCCCAGGTGGTGAATTTCTTCGGCGCCGTTGATAACCACGGCTTGGATCAAATCTTCCAGATGGAGGTAACTCCTGTACTTCCTCTACAAGAATGACATCGTCTTCATCATATTGATAGTATTCACTAGTACCACCTGTCCCACTATCTCCTCCTCCATCTCCTCCACTATGGCTACTTGAAGAGACTGTGGTAGAACTAGCTTTCTCAGAAGCAGGTTCTTTCCCACTCCTCCTAGTCCTACTACTGGTACCTTCTCCCTGAGGTAGCTGACCTTCTGTAGGTGCCTCACCCATGTCCTCACCTATCAACTCTTGAACCGTTTCCTGAAACCCCGGATCTCAATCTAGCAGTGGATCCTCTATCTCGGCTAGTCATGGGAGTAAGGGATCGTCCTCTCTAAATATGTGATCTAAATTAAGGGGACAATAATCAGGACTATCCCTTACCCTTCTCTCCCTAATTCTGTTTCTCAACTTCATATTGTAATGACAATACACAAGCTTGTTGAGTTTCTGCATGGTAAGCCGATTCCTGACCTTCGTGTGGATCAAAGAGAAAGTGCTCCAATTTCTTTCACAGTTGGAAGATGTTGTAGTTTGACTAAGGATGCGAACAGCCGCACTCCTTAGATGTGGAGCACTCTCTCCAAAATTCATCCACCAATCAGCTGAAATGCAAAAAAAAAAGAAAAAGAAAATTAGATCGTATCACAAGATATCTGCAATGTGGATATGTCTTTTGTTCATAGTCATACCAGGTGGCATCTTTCCAATCGATCGTATCACAAGAGGGTCAGCAAAGGTTCCTCTCCTTTGTGTATATATAGATATCTACAATGTGAAAATTAGATATAAGTCAGTAAACCCCTACAACATAATTAAATTCTCTTAAGTAACCACCCACTCACCTCTTGTATGGCATCAATTTGATCATCTGGACCTAACAATTTTTTCAACACCTCCCGTAATCCTACCTGCAAGTCCGTATCTATTGCTTCGGTGTGTAGTTCGACATTGCGGTAATAGAATTCGGGATTCAAAAAATAACCTACATTATAAATATGTAGAATGTACTGTGAGCAAGCAAGATAATAAATACATTAGTTAGGAAAACAAAAAAGTATCAAATTCAAAGATATATATTAATTACCTACGGCATGCAATGGATGGTGCAACTGATCGTCCAACGGGCATCAATAATCTTTATATATTTTTCGTGATATCTAACATTTTCCATGATGGATTGCTTTGCCCGATCCATTGCTTCATATATAAATCCCATTGTTGACTTGTCATCACCATCTACAAGCCGCAACACTTTAACTAAAGGTTCAAAAACCTTTAATATCTTCTTCACTTTCTTCCAAAATTTATTATCCCTCATCAGGTTTGGGACTTCAAACTCCGGACCACTAGTTGCATTGCCCCATCTCGAATGAAGCCATTCTTTTGATGCAAACATCTGAATGAGCTCCATTATAAACTTTACAAGGCTTTCTATAGCCAGAAAATGGGTTGCAAACCTTGTTAATCCTGGACGCAGCAAGGCATGGTTATTTGTGTATCTTTTCATCAAGCTTAACACCCATGAATGATCATATATAAATCTTGTAATTCCTCTACATTCCTTGATCAATGAAGCCACTTTTGTCTTCCTTCCAATCTCTTCCAATATGAGATCTATGTAGTGTGCTGCACATGGGGTCCAGAATAAATGGGTCCTCTTCTCCATTAATTTCAAACCTGCTGCCTTGAAATTGACGCCATTATCTGTAACAATCTGTACAATATACTCTTCTCCCACACTCTCTACAACTTTATCCATAAGAGTGTATATATATGTGGTTGTTCGTCTATGTTTAGATGCATCGATGGACTTCACAAAGACGGTCCCAGCGACTGAATACACTAAAAAGTTTATTAATTGTGTTTGGGTGCCGTTGGTCCACCTGTCACACATGATGGTAACACCATTTTGTTGCCACATGGGTCTAAATTTTTCCACCCAAGCCTTTATTTCTTTATATTCTTCTTCAAGATATTTAGTGCCCACATCATATACGGAGGGCGCCTGTATACCCCACCCCAGCTTCGGCGGCAACATCAAGAATAGTCTGGAAATATGGGGAATCTACTGCTGTAGGTGGTATGTTCTTGTGAATTAGCCATTTTGCTGTAGCTTTGGCCAATCTATCTCTTGCAGCCTTCATTACCACTTTCATAACACTTGATATTTTTGGTTGTTTAGCTCCCTCTTTTCTATGTGCTAGAGGATCAACAGGGGGAGGAACTGCTCTTCTTGTAGAGATAATTTCTACATCAGCATCCCGTTCCCGGGTGCTAAATGCCCTACGTATGGACCCCGCAAAGCCCTTGCCCTTGCTTGGCACAGTAGACGATGAGCCCCCTGCATCATAATATTTGCTTCCAGCAAATGCACGACGTTCATATTCTTCTTGTTGACTCATCAAAGACTCTCGGCGTGCAGCCTTCATCTGTGCATCTTCCTCCTCATCAAAATATTCATCCCCAAATACATCATAACGGGCAGCATCAACATCTTGCCGCCTCTTTTCTTTGATCTCTATTTTTCTAGCTTTATTTTGGCCAACCAAAGCTTTCATTTGTTCTCTTACTTCCCTCGGTACTTCGGTACAACCAACAACATTGCCAGATATGTGGCCCAAGTGGTGCTTGAATCTTGTAATGCCCCCATGGGTCACTGTTCCACAGAACTTGCATTTGATTTTCAACCTATTATTCTCAACTGCCTCACCAAAGCTCCATGCGGGATCAATATCACGAGGCATTTTCATTTATCAATTGGTAAAGACAGATGGACTGAAATTGAATACCTGGCTGCCTATAAATATAAACAAGTAGTATACTAGTATGTTAAAAATTAAAAAATACAAAGAAACATGTTAGAGGAAACTTATATCACAAATATAGGAACCATTTTCAAGACATTTGATTGGTATTCAAATATTAAAAATTATTTTTATTTTAAAAAATAAATAAATCCGAAAATAAAAAAATAGATAAAAATCAATAAACATTCAAAATGTGATGGATTGATCTATGGGAAACATAAATCTATCATTTACAATCAATTTCTAAGTGGTTTCATGGGTTGTCCATGAATATTCACATTTTTTTTTCAAAAAATAAATAAATTCGAAAATAAAAAATAGAGAAAAATCAATAAAAATTCAAAATGTGATGGATTGATCTATGGGAAACATAGATCTATCATTTACAAGCAATTTCCAAGTGGTTTCATGGGTTGTCCATGAATATTCACATTTTTGTTTTTCAAAAAATAAATAAATCCGAAAATAAAAAATAGAGAAAAATAAAAAAAAATTCAAAATGTGATGGATTGATCTATGGGAAACATAGATCTATCATTTACATGCAATTTTCAAGTGGTTTCATGGGTTCTCTATGAATATTCACATTTTTTTTTTCAAAAAAATAATAAATCCGAAAATTAAAAATAGAGAAAAATCAATAAAAATTCAAAATGTGATGGATTGATCTATGGGAAACATAGATCTATCATTTACAAGCAATTTCCAAGTGGTTTCATGGGTTGTCCATGAATATTCACATTTTTTTTTTCAAAAAATAAATAAATCCGAAAATAAAAAATAGAGAAAAATCAATAAAAATTCAAAATGTGATGGATTGATCTATGGGAAACATAGATCTATCATTTACAAGGAATTTCCAAGTGGTTTCATTGGTTGTCCATGAATATTCACATTTTTTTTTTCAAAAAATAAATAAATCCGAAAATAAAAAATAGATAAAAATCAATAAAAATTCAAAATGTGATGGATTGATCTATGGGAAACATAGATCTATCATTTACAAACAATTTCCAGGTGGTTTCATGGGTTGTCCATTAGTATTCACATTTTTTTTGTCAAAAAATAAATAAATCCGAAAATAAAAAATAGAGAAAAATCAATAAACATTCAAAATGTGTTGATTTGATCTATGGGAAACATAGATCTAACAATATGAAGCTATTTTCAAGTTGTTTCATGAGTTTTCCATAAGTGATAATGTTTTTTTTTTTTTTTAAATAACATAAATCCGAAAATAAAAATAACAATATATAAAAAGAAAAACAAAAGATATGCATGCAAGATCAAAAGGAAGCATGGATCTACAATAAAACAACACAATGATGCCATTATGTTGTGATTCATAGTAGTTAGAGAGTGATAAATGATAATCTCAAAAGTTGAAAAAAAAAATCACATATACCTTAATGAAGAATCTTGTTTTGACTTTTGAATCTTTAGATTTCTTTCAATAATGGATTGTTGGTGATTTGGTGGCAAGATATCTTGAAGAGGGATTTGGGAGACACTTGGGACCACAAAGAGGTGAAAACAGCAACCATAGAGGGGAAGAGATGAAGGAGAAGGGTAAAAAACCCTAAAAAGTCCAAAAGGGGGGGTTTTATAACCACCCCACGTCGTATCGGCCGCCACGTAGTGTGGCGGCATGTATCGGCTAATACTCTTGAGTATCGGCCAATACGGGCCGCCACGGGTGCGATAACCCGTGGCGGCCGATAAATCCTTTGTGGCGTATCGGTACCGGCCGATACGCCCGATATATCAGCCGATACGAAGCTATTTACATCCTTGCTTCTAGGGAACAAGTTGAACATATCCTACTTTTGAAGTCCTTTATTTCATATAGTTTTAATATTTTTGCTTCTCACTGTAAAAAAATGTTAGAAAGGGACGAAAAGAATGATAATTTCATTTATTCAAAAGTGATCTATAGAAAACATTAGGACACCCACATCCGTCTCTGTATCCTAAGTTTTCAAAAGTGAGGATTCGTATCCCCAATCTCTGTATCAGGATGCTATCTTGGTGCTTTTGAAATCACAACCTATGATACCCATATACTTGTACAAGCCCAACGTATCCCTATTGGACTGGTACGACACTTGTATTGGTACCTAATACTGCACCGGTACTTCTAGGGAACAAGTTGAATAGGAAAGAAAAAAACCGAACCCTCCTCCCTCCAATCGTTTCATTGACTAGTGGAAAAGGAAGAAGAAAGGAAAGGAAAAAAAGAATAGGAAAACAGGAAGAAAGGAAGGGAAAAAAAAATGAAGAAAGGAAGGGAGAGAGATATAGCATTTTAGAGTTTAGACAACATACCTGGATGCAGTAGAAATCAGCAGTAGGAGGCAGCGGTGGCGGCAGCAGCAGGAGGCGGCAGCGGTGGCGGTAGAAGCATTTGGAGGCGGCGGCAGGGTGCTCCTCTTCCTTCTTCTTCTTCTTTTCTTTTCTTTTCTTTTCCCTCATTTTCCTTCCCCTTCTCCTGTTGTCTCTCGATCCTTCCATTCACACGAAATAGGGCACTAGGCAGTGGGCAACATATGGTCCTTCCATCTGTTTCATTTAAGGTAATTTATGGGGCCCAGCCCCACAATGACCCACTTTATAAAAAGTTTAAATAAAATATAAATGGCCCCTCAACAACTATTGTCTTCTTAGCTAACCATTGATGGGCTCCACATTGATGCCCAAGTGTTAAATAAAAAGGGCATGTCTTAACTGAATATAACTTAATTGAAATTAGAGCCTTAGCCATATTTCGCTCTAATTAGAGATACAACCCAATAAAATTTCACTCTAATTGAAAATAGGGCCATATCAAACTTTGACACTAACTTGAAATGGGCTCCAGCCAAGTTTCACATTAATTGGAAATAGGTTTTAGCCAAATTTCAATCTAATAGGAAATACTGAAATAAGCCCTTGGCAAAGTACACTTTAATAGAAAATGAGCCCTTTTCATTTTAATAGGAAATAGGCTCTAATCGAACTTAATTTTTAACAGAAAAATCTTAATGAATTTTTCATTACTTTCTAAGTTAGCATGACTAAAAAACATGAGTACATGTGAAAAAACTAATCATTACTATTATTTTCTATTTATACAGCGATACAAGACCTCATATATTGAGTGCACCGTACGCCCCTTTTCTTACTTTTGCAAAAGAAACACATTTTCTGTCATTTTACAATTTTCTGGATTTTCTGGAATTTTTTCAAATTATTTGGGCATTTTTTTTTCAAATCGCACTGCTATGTAGCTACACTACGTAGCGCGTGCTTTGTAGCGGTTTGGTGGCGGGTGTAGCTATTTTCATCCTTGGCTCCATCTACAAAATTTTGGCTAAGGTATTACCCGACATAAGCCCAAGGTGCTTTCGTTCACGGTTGTCAAATTTTAGACGGTGTTCTCTTTGCTATAGAATGAATTCACGCAAGATTTAAACAGAGGAAACCGGATCTCATCTGCAAGGCTTACGATAGGGTGGATTGGGAATTTATGCAATACTTATTGAGAAGAATGGGCTTTTGTATTAAATGGCGAGGGTGGATTACAGAATGCTAGAGTTTAGCTACTTTCTCCATTTGTATCAATGGATCTTCATTTGGTTTCTTCTCAGCCTCCAAAGGGCTTCGTCAAGGTGACCCGCTTTCCCCCTTCCTTTTTGCCATAATTGGTGAAGCCCTTAGCCGAATCTTGCAAGCAGCAAATAATGCTTGCCTTACGAAAGGTTTTTGCCCATCTAACGATGATGATCAAGTCATTTCACATCTCCAGGTTGTTGATGATACTCCCTTATTCTGTGATGCTAATGAGATTCAACTTTGCAATGTCAAGGCCATCCTTTTATGCTTCAAAGCGGTGTTAGTTCTTAGAGTTAACTTCTTTAATTGTGAAATGGTGTTAGGGTGGAGGATACCCAATTGGCAATGCTAGCTGACATCTTTGGTTGCAAAGATGGATCTCTTCCTTCCTCTTATCTGAGCCTACCTCTATGCATTGAAGCGGCTTCAAAAGCCTTATGGTCTCATGTCCTGGAAAGAATGGAGAAAAGGTTGGTTTTATGGAAGGCCAATTAATTATCTCTTGGTGGCAGAATTACCTTAATTAAAGCCGCCCTAGCCAACTTGCCGATTTACTTCATGTCTATGTGCAGATGCCCTCTGAAGGTGGTCAAGCATATTGAGAGGTTGCAGCGGGATTTTCTTTAGCATGGCAATATAGGAAGCACGGACACCTCTCCGGGGCCGTCGTGTCCGTGTTGGACACGGACACGCTCGGGCACGTGTCGGACACGCTAAAAAGAGTATCCTATTTATTGTTTTATATTTTATATTCCAGACACATTGGGGATACGCTGGGACACGTTGGGGACACGCTTGGGATACACTGGGACACGTTAGGGACACGCTAGTCTCTTTTAATTGGAAAATAAATAAATAAAATTAGAGTAAAAAAGAAAAGAAAACGGGGCTGTTTGTAAAAAGTCATAACTTATGAGGAAAAGGGGGCTCTTTTAATTCGTCCATCCAACTCCAGCCCTAAATGAAAGAGAAAAAAACCTCATTCGGTCCAGCCCTAAACGAAAGAGAAAAAACCACATTCGTCCGTCCAGTCCTAACGAAAGAAGAAAAAGAAGATATGCTATGTCGGCGTGTCCGTGTCCATGTATATGATTAGATATGATTAGATTTATTATTATTATTATTAAATATTAACGTGTCCCTGACGTGTCGTGTCCTACTTTTCTAAAAAATGCCGTGTCGGCGTGTCCGTGTCCGTGTCTGTGTCTGTGCTTCTTAGATGGCAATGATAAGAAAAAATTCCACCTGATAAAATGGTCTGAAGTTTTCAAGTCTAAAAACAGGGTGGATTGGGTATTAGGCCATTGAAGGAAATGAACCTTGGATTCTTGGGAAAATGGCTATGGAGAATTGCGGATGATTCCAATGGCTTATGGAAGCAAGCATTTACCCAAAGTATGACATTTCTAGGGATGGTTGGTTAGTTCGTGACCCTCTTCCCCGATTCTCTGCCCTTTGGAAACGATTCCTTGCATCTAAGGAGGCTTTCTTTTGGCCGGTGAGTTATCGTGTCAGGAAAGGAGGTAAAATCTATTTTTGGACGGACCTATGGGTGGGGGAGGTCCCCTTGGCATCCTTATTCCCTGATTTGTTCTGTTGTGCTAGCAACCAAGAGGCCCTAGTAATGGACTACATGGAAAGGAGAGGAGACGCGATCGTTTGGGGACCCATTTTCAAAAGAAACTTAAACAAGATAGAGGAGATCAATTTCGATCTTTGTTAACTGTCATCGGCAGTGTCTTCATTCCAAGAGATTGACATAATATAAGGATTTGGATGGCCTCTGGTGATGGCATTTTCTCGGTGGCCTCCTTTAGGTCTATGACTAGAAATGCGGAGCTAAATCATCATCATTGGGCTAGGCTTTGGAGCATGAAAGCTCCCCCAAGGGTGATAACCTTTGGGTGGACTGCAATCCTAGGAGGGATCCTGATGATGGACAACTTGCGGCACCATCAAGTCATCATATTAATGCTTGTCCAATGTGTTTGACAGAGGAGGAAACCATTGATCACTTATTGTTGAACTGCTCTATTGCTCACCACCTGTGGAAGGCTATCCTCAAATGGTTTCATGTGGCCAGCCCTCTCCCCCATTCCATCTCCCCTATTTGAGTTTTGGAGGTTTGGTGTGAGGCCTAGGAGGGGAAGAACGATGTGGAATCTCTCTTTCTTGGCGAACATATGGACTATTTGGAAAGAGAGAAACTTGAGGTGTTTTGAAGGCAAATCTTCTAAAGTTAATAAGTTACCTGACAAAGTTAAGTATTTAGTGGCAACTTGGGTCTCTTCCCTTCCTACTTTCAAAGGCATCTCGGTGAATACCATTATGCACAACTGGAAGGAGGTAGCCTTTTCCAGAGGTCACCACCAACAGATCTCCCCTAGACGGTGTGCTCCACTTACATGTGCTCTCAAACTCAATTTTGATGGTAGTGCTGCTAGAAGTCCTCGTTTGGCAGGTTTGGGGGGTGTTATTCGGAATGAGGAAGGAACCATCCTTCTTTCCTACTCGAGTCCGGCTGTTGTTTGCTCGATTAACAAAGCTGAACTTCTTGCTCTTAACATTGGTCTTCAACAAGCTTCGAGCCTTCAACCCCAAAGATTAATTGTTGAAGGGGATTCTTACTGTGTCATTCAATGGCCAACCAAGTCTTCTACTCCCCCTCAGTACCTTTTAGATGTCTTCGAAGAGGTGATGCAAATCTCTGGTGCTTATAAAGCAATTGGCCAATGAAGTAGCTGATAAACTTGCCAAAGGAGTCAGGAAAAATGCTCTAACCGTTGGTCCTTAGTGGTTTTTTTGTAATTAGTTTTGGGGTTGTTGCCCATTTGTGGGGGGGCTTAGCTCCTTTCCTTTTTCAGTCTTGTTTGCTCTCCACTCATTTTTCTTTTTATACAGTATACCCCTCTTATACTGTACAGTTTCTTTGAGCAATGAATTTTAGTCGCCATTTAAAAAAATATTATATACAGTTTCAGATAAGGAATATAGGATATATGAGATCAACTTAGGGGGACCGATATTTTGATTTATAGTTGTTACTAATGGAAGAAGCACTGTTTTCCAGCATTTAATAATATTTTGAAATTTTTGGAATTTTTTTTTCAAGTTTTTGGAGTGAAAAAAATCACTCTGCAACGACCACAACGGACCGCAATTTGCGACTAATATCGATACTGTATGGTTTTTTGGGTTGGCTGATGCTGCGACGGATACTGCGATTTTAAACCATGGTCAGAATGCTATCTTGAATTGCTATTGTCAGTTAAGAGTGGGGTGAAGGGCAAATGATCCAAGCTTTAGAAATTGCATTTATTGGAGCATTGTCATCTTGGAGATACAGATTTTGAGATAAAAACTACCTTAAATAGAACCAGTCCATTGTTTGCAATCCTTCCCGTTTGGGGGCAAAAACCTTCTGCAAACATCTAAAGAAGCTGAAGCACTTGATCAGTCTCTTCTGTGAGATTATGACAAAATTAGGGCAGCCAGATTCCTTTAGACCAAAGCCTTTCAAACAATCTTCTATTTGTTGGAAATAGGTGGGCCTGGTGGATAAGTTTTCAAAACTTTTGACCCACTTGACTCAGGGATCAAGTATTCAGAAGGCTATAAAACCCAATTCAGGATGCATGTCCTCAATCTCAGCCATCATGATCAGTAAGTAAACCTATCTAGAAGATAGAACAGCAACCAATAAGCATCCATAAAAATCTACAACATGCACGGAAGTAGATTATACCTCGGGAGCCCGGTTGTGCTCTAATGGACAATTTGCGTCTTTCTTTGATGATGAAACACTTTCACGTATCAAACAAGAGTCTCCAAGACCTTTTGATCTTCCACGCTATGACACGTATATCAGATCTCTTTTCTCAAGAAGATGGTGGAATTTCCAAGAGAAAACTCTACTAGAAACTCCAAGGAAATAGAAGAGAAAGAGGGAAGAACAATTGTGCAACTCTTGCACTAAGAGGTTTTTGGGCATGGGATACAATTGTGGACGTCCAAGGGGTTATTTCCCCTTATAAAGCCCTCAAGTAATCTCCTCTCTACCTTTCTTACTAATTGAATTAGAAGTCTCACTTCCATACTAATTAGTAGCTTACTATTACCACTATTAGAAGTCTCACTTCAAATAGAAATAGTAACTTTCTAATTCCTTCCTTTTGGAGTTCAAGTAGGATTAGTATCTAATAACTTGGGCTAGCGTGGGGACCACTAGAGATTCCTTAGAAAGCTGGTTCTTATTGGGACTCGCGACCCCACATCTCATGTGCAATCCGGGCCCACAGTTAATTGCAAATAACAACACTATATAAATACAATTGCACTCCAGTCTTAGGAATAAATTACAATGAAGACCCTATACTTCCCAATTACCACAAGTATGCCCCTCTATCATTATCCATGGATCAATTGGAATAAGTTTGTCCCATCCAATCTTAGATTTACATCTTATTATCCTTGAGCCCCAATTAATCACAGTGATCATCGGTACCATCCAATTAACTCTTAATCGAGATGGGTGCGCACTTACTAATGATAAATCCATTAATTGGCACAAGGGGATAATATAGATAGATTCCATCTTGACCATTGGATGTTCCCACAGTCCTACTACCACATATCCAAGACACCGAGGTGTTGACCTACAGTTTGCCTCACTCATTGGTTGCTCAAAGCAAATGAATAGATAGAAACTTGAGTTCATCAATGTCTCAGGATTGAGAGCCTATTACTAGGGAATTATGAGAGCAGTCCGTAAATCGAGACAGCATTCATAAGGTGCTTCTCATGGTCCTTCAATACATCTAATGTACCAGCACTATGACTCAGAATCTTTCATTCTAATGATCGAGACAAATCACACTATCTCATAGTGATCAAAGTGCTGCAACCTTACCAGATGAGATGCTCAGTCTCATCAATGGTTGTGAAGATATTTTTAAGTATAAGATTTGTGACACATATCTCCCGTATGTGGATCACATATATATATATCACATCTAATATACTAATGGGACCCGGTTCATCTCATGAACCATTATGTTATATGTATTGGTTATGTGCATTAAGTAATAAAATAGCAATCATCTCATGAAAGGAAAGCATGATTTTATTGATAAATAAAGAAATTAATCAATTTATTACATCAACTGATGGATTGAGTCCATACAATCTAACGCTATCTACCATCAGCTATATCACCGGCACTCAATTTTCTTAAAAGGAATTGTCACTTATGTTCATCTGGTGCATGTGGTGAGATCTTAACCTTATGATAGGAGTAGTCCTTACTTAATCTGTTCTTATTTTTAACATAGCATTTGTATAGGTCTAATGCATGTTTATGTTCTAATAGGTATGCTTTTTTTTTTTTTTTAATTATTACTTGTAATGTACCACTGAAATACATTTTGATATATATTTTATATATAGATCATGTATATGATGTCAAATGGTGAAATCCGGCATCTGTTATTCATATCTTAAACACCCACGCCAGTCACTTTTCCAAGTTACATACATCATATGTGCCAGAATAGCCTCTTCTTCCTATTTGTTTTTGTGGAAAAAAAAAATCCTTTTGCTAAATGTCATGTACAAGAGCGAAACTAGTAGTATGTGATGCACGTATAGTGTCTTGAAGTTTATAAGAAAATTATGTTGCAAACATGCATAGGTCACTGGGATTGTTCCTTCCTATTCAGTCCATATCATGCATGCCTTCTACCTAGTGCATGTAATGAAACTGCCAAGAATGTGTTGATGCCATTGTTTTTTAATTATTCAAATTTCCCTTATTGCGTGGATTATATTTATCATCGGAGTGAGAGGGCATTTGACATGTTTTATTTTATTACATAAGAAAATAAATAGGTTAGAGAGTGGTGAAGGATAGAAGATAGCGGGCAAGCGAATTTGGCTAATAGGGAAGACCATTATATTTCCCACTTGTGGGATTTCCTTCGACAAGAGAGAGGATGAAAAATTATTTGCCATCGAAGGTGAAAAATCCGGTTCTTTATTGCATAAATTTATTATGGGCCCTTCACTCCTCACTCCTTATATGAATGCCATTTTCCTATGTAAACCATAGGAAATGGAAAAAATTCTCTTAAGGAAATTGTATTTCACATACTATCTTTCATCTAAGTTGTCTGAGTATAGGATCTTTCGTAGTTCAGCATTATCTTGACATGGCATGAATTATTGATTTTCCGAGGGATTTCACACAACTTTTTATAGGAGTGCATATTTGTTGTTTGTCTTCTTAGTTGTTTCTACTGATTAGAATTGCAATCAATTAGTACTATAAGCACTTGTAGTTAGCCGTGCATCACTTAATAAGTTTATTAGAGATACATGTCACTCCAAATGTCCTCAAACTTTCAGGTTGTGAGAGAGTTCAAGCGTCCTGATAATGTTATGGAGAAAGACATGGATGCGGCTGGAGATGGTAAGCATTGTTGTTTTCTTTTTACAAGCAATTTTTGTAGCAAAATCTTAGAATTTATATATTGTTCATGTTCCATTTAGGTGATGTTTTGGTGATTTTGGATCTTCGATCTGATGATTCCTTGTTTGATGCTGGTGTTGCTCGTGAGGTAAATCCTTAATCCTTGCCCTACATTTTTTACAATGACTTTTTTTTTTTTTTAACTAATTGGGATACCACATGTTATTCTTAATGCCTTATGGGGAAGCCAGCATTGGGTTAGGTCCATGGTGTACCTGATGCTAGTGGATAGATTGATTCAATTGAAGGGATTAGACCACAAGCCTAAGCTTTAAGATATTCTGGATTCCGCACCCTAAGAACACTTGCAAAACTCATGAAACATGACTAGTATTCCTCACAGGATGCGACGGCTGGTCAGAGGGTGAGAACTCTGTTAAAATGTGTCAGGTTGTCCTGACCATGGATACTCTGTATTTATTGAGGGTCGGGTTTGCACAGGTCACATGCGGGTCAACTCCTAGGTTGAGGATGAAGACACTGTCCATTTTTCTTGCAATAACTATCGATCTACCATTTTTTCTGAGTTTCTAATGACAGGATGGGTAGGATTACGAGTAATACAAACACTGAATTCTCAGTGATGTCTTACCAACAACAAACTTGTTGAAAGTTTTGGAAAAACAGACTGAAATGAAGGGAAATGATGAAACTAAGATGCTTCCTTTCCATGTCACGGGCCGAGACTCTAGCTCAAGACTCGTGCGGCTCTAAGACCCCGGTATGTACTCTTCGGGTGTCAAAGATCAGCCTTACTCACACTCACGTGTGCTTAGGACTTAGTGAACATGGCTTAGGAAGCCTTAGTGCTGGAACTCGACTAGAACGACACTAGGAGTTACGAGAAGAAAGCAAGGAAAATGGTTGAGGCAAGAGTATATTGTATTACTCAATGGTTGCTTACAAGATGTACACTTAGGCACTTAAGGCCTTACACTCGATGTTGCTCTCCTGGCACTCTTGCTAGCTTTGATGGATTGGTTGTTGGTTACAAATGAGGGGAGGGGGTGACCCCTTTATATAGGGGAAGACCCCTTACAATGTGTGGCTCACAATTGTCCAATTGTGTGGCTAGTATTAACCTTCTAGAGCATTCTCCTTCTAGAGACTTCCTAAGTGGGCAATAACCCTTCTACACACTAATCTAGAAAGTTCCACCACATGCTCAAGAGCTCTAGAGTCTTCCAGGGTTCTCTAGGGTGTTCTGGACCCCGAATGACTTCCAAATGCTTCCGGAACCTTCTGGAACATTTCCGAAGCCTTCTATCAAGTTTGCGAGCCATGGACCCAGTCTCGCATCCGGCACCCCATCCGGCACCCCAACCTCGGTTCCACTCACAGTCTAGCCCTCTCGTACTTGGACAGGGACCCTCGGAAACCTCCCACGTCGTATCCTGAATTGGTCCCACTCTCGGACTGTGACATCCGTAGGTGGATATTCAAGATTATAATCATGTACAAAGGAAGGAAAATACTCAAAGTTACCTATAATAGTTTTGTGGCTCCAGTGAATGACCTTGGGTGGTGGACTGACAGTGCTTGGAGGGAACAGGATTGGTTCTTGATTGAATCATGGCGGCAGAAGAAGATCCCTTAAAAATATATTTTCACTTTAGAGAAAGCTTCATATTTGCCCCTTCGGGATCTGAGGTGGTATATCACCAGTGGGATGTAGCAAAGTACTAGTGGAGAATATAGACATGCAAAGCCCTTTTTCCTTGATTTTGATTGGTGCAATATGTATCCCCTAACACCAAATTTACTATCACCATGGCCTTCACTACCTCGCTTTGAAATAAAGATTCAGCTATTTTGTCTGTTGCTGATAATCATATTTCCCTTAAGCAAATGAAGAAACTTTAGAGGGAAACAGAGAACAGATTCCAACCACCATGAGCAGTCTTTTATCAAAACCCACAAGCGTACATATAACCTGCTATCAAATTCATCTTTTAATCGGGAAATTACCAATTGAAAACAGCCAAACAAAGGTCTGGCCACCTGAAAATACTAAAAACATACAACAAATTGAAGGAACGTTTTATGTATCCACATCAATCGCACTCAGACACCTGATGCAGACCCTTGTGGAGATAATTTGGATGATCTTGAGACAGATCAGGCCCTTAATTGTTTGGATAAATTTGATCGATTGAGCATTGTCTTGATCTGTCTAAATAAGGGCGTAATCAAAAGAAAAAGGGGAAATCATAGATTGGATTGCCAAGGTGGGTCTAAAAAAAAAATTAAATCTCATATTTGCTGAATCTAAGTGGGATTCAAAACAGACCTTTTAAGGGTCCAGCTATCCAACCAAGCCCAAATAGGCCCAGCAGACCTAAGGAATGGGATAGCAGGTCAGTGGGCTCGGACCCAACTTTACTAGGCCCTAACTGGGTCCAGTCCAGCTAGGACAAATTAGTCTGGTAGTTCAGGATTGTGACCCTCTCTAGACCAGCATCTGGTTCCACAGTTGCCACACATGGGCCCCACAAGTCTAATGTAAGAGAGCTTCCATACAAACTTTTGCAGAATTTGAATTTCAAACTAGTATTTAAACCATACACATGGGGACGTCCAGTAGACATGTTTTTCTTTATTTCATTTCTATTGAAGTTACTGTTTCTTAGCACTTTTGCAATTCTTCTCCTTGATTTGAGATTATTCGCATAAGATTTGAAGGCTATGTGGTGGTTTTGACTCCTATTGGTAAGTGAAACTACTGCTGTTCTCTTGGTAATTGAGTGAGTTTACTGTTTGATTGAGGACTTGGGGTACTTGGATTCACAGTTGATCGGCATTTGGCTTCCTTGGTTGCGTCAACAGCATTGTTCAAACTATATTTCTTTCCAACATAGGTTAGAAATATCATCAAACAGATAGAAATCAATCAAACCACTCACTAGTAATCGGCTGGACGGATATAAACTATCTGGAAACTATTATACCTGGGTACTTTACTATGCAAAGTATCATGTCGCATCATACCCGGTACTACACCTTTTTATGTCTAAAATCTGCATCCCATACATATCCATTGTGTGTCCTTACACTATCCATGCCGAATGACTGTATCTGGCATGGTAGTGTGGGAATCATCACAATCACTTCGTCTTTGCTCCATTTGTGGCAGTGAGCTGATGCATCAAATCTGTTCTTGCACTAAATGAACATGTTGATATCTCTTCTTCCTTAGATGTAAAACAATACTATTCATTTTTTTATCAAAGCACGTTCAGAAAAATACCATGATTCACCATATATACGGATGAACGGAAGGAAAGTTACTCTTCATAGTATAACGAACCAAGGGGTTTTGCATGGTCACAGATGTCTGCAAGAACTGTAAGCTGGCTGCCAATAGCACTATCTGCTAGTGTCGGCCCTTAGCTGTGTTGACCTGCAGAATTAAAGTGAGAGAGTAGAGGAGATGAGAGGAGATAAAAGAGATGAGAAGGGAAAAGAATGAAGGAGGAGAAGGAAAAGAGAAGAGAAGGAGATCGAAAGGGAGAGAAAGAAGGGAAGTTGAAAGAGGAAGAAGGTAGATCAAACATGCTCTTGTACCATGTTGAAAGACAGGGAAAACTAGGGCAATGCTTGTTGAATCTCATCATCACGGTGACATAGTACCCTACTTTGTTAATTCATAGTGCCGAATTACAGAAAATGCCCAGAAATATTGCATCACTCCACTAACTTGTATATTATGCCTCAGTATACGCTTTAATTTTCACAATAGTAGCTTCTATTTCTGATGCATGGATGTACTGAACTTTCTGTTGTAGGTTGTTAATAGAATCCAAAAATTACGGAAGAAAACTGGACTTGAACCTACTGATATGGTGGAGGTCTTTATTGAGCCTTTGGATGATGATAAATCCAGTTTGGAACATGTTCTGAACTCACAGGTATGTTCTGAATGATTTTTAGCAGCTAATTTGGCAGTTCTCACCTTGCTATTCATTGTGTGCAGGAGAAGTATATCAGGGAGGCTCTTGGTTCTCCTTTACTTTCTTTTGCTATGGCTCCGCCATACACTGTAAGTAGAATGGTCACATTCCATTGTTTTAATGCTTGTGTGCACATTCCATTGTGTTAAATGTTCATGCACCTATTCAATTGTGTTAAATGCCTGATGAAGCGCTTAAGAAACTATAGAAACAACTCCATTTACGCAACAGTAGTACAATAACTAAACCATATGTGAGTTATGACTTGAAACTGTGCATAGCATTCCATTGCCAATTGTCCCGGCCACTTTCTTATATCCAGCTGAATGACTGGCAAACAACAGTCATATATGCCTTTCAAGTATATCTATTATTAATTTGTTCTTTCATAACCTGAACTTCAGTACAGTTTCAAGTTTCCAATTCCCATACATGTGATGTCCTCACAAATTGACTGGTCTATGATGCATGATAAGTTTCACAATCACACTTCATCTTCTTCCACATGAGGATCTCTGGACTTCACTCTGTGAGTGGGCAATGGTTGGGGTGAATGCAAGTTCACTGGAAAAATAAATGAACATTGATTATGGTCGTATTCTTCTACATCTGTAGGACTTTGGACCTGAAATAGGGTCGGAATCATAGTTTTAATTCTGTTTTGTTTCGGCCAATCAACCAAAACGAAATTGGTTTACATAGTTTTCGTTATCAATTTTGGTCCATTTCGGCTGAAATCAGAGTTTTCAGCCAAAATGGATGAAATTTTCTATTTCAGACGAAGCATGTTTTGAGAGCGTCTTTAAAACAAAAAATGAAGAGAGAATTCAAGAGATTTTTGTAATTTTTACTAAGCTTAAACCCAGTAACCCACAGCTCTGATCCAGTCCCCTTTCAGCCAGTGGCCCTCATGTCTCGGTCTGCCTCTTCCTCTTCGCCTCAGCCCAGCCATCCCCAGAGCCTGGTGCCATTTCCTTTTCTTCTCCGTCATCGTCATTGTCACAACACCTACCAATGTCACCTGCTGTCTGGTCGCATCTTCTCTCTCACTTCTCCATCTCCTCCTCCCTCCTCCTCCTCCTCTCTTCCATTGTTCTCTCTTTCGGTTTCCTTCTCTGCAAAAGAAAGACGAGAGCCATGAGAGCCGAAAGTCCTTGAGACTCATTGCATCCCATCCCATCTTCTCCCTCAATGCACCCTTTCTTGTGACCCCAAATTCATGACTTGGGGCCACTTATAAAATATGAATGGTACAAAATTAATGATATTGACTCTTTTTATATTTTTATTTTAACCATGTGATTTATGAGAGCAATATCTGATAAGAGATTACAAGCGGTTAATATTTCAGATCTTGGCACCACTGATGTCTACATGGTGATTTTCTATTTATATAATATTATATTTTTTTTCTGAAGCATAACTCTGAAGTGTTTTGCCAAAATTCTGAATCAACTGAAACATTTCATTTTCGGGGCCAAACCAAGACAGAGTCCAAAAAGAATGACAACTATGTTGGGAATGCCTTCATGTTGACCACTTTGGTATGGTTTCATGAATTAACTACTACTAAAAAAGCCTCTTAGGGGACGTTTGGTAACCATCCGCTCAGCGGATTCCTTGCCCATTTTCCATGCGCCGTGGAAAATTGATGTTTGGTAAAGCACGGAAAATGGATGCGAAGAATCTTCGTGTACATGCATGCAATATTCTCAGCGTCCGACCTCCCCCCGTCTGAGCTTGCAAATCAACGAATAGGAAGAAAGTGATGCAACAGTAACCCTGGGCAGTAGGTTAGAGGTAACCGATTTTGTGTTTGGAAACCTATTTTGTGGATCCCACAATCACGATCTAAACCGCTGATCAGGTTTTGAAAGATCAAAACAGCTATATTATAAAATATCAGCCGTTGGTTCTTCATAGTTTTTGAGATATCTGCAAAAAAATCCAGACTGTTAGATCATGATTTCTGGACTTTTGCGGGCCTCCTTTACAAAATCCGAACCGTCAATTCTCTGAAGGCGGCCAAAAATAGCTATGAGGTCAAATTCCGCAGTGGGATTCATCATGGATAATGAGAAAATGACCACTTATTCTAGACCGTTGAGCTACCGCAGTACAAAAACTGGGATGGTTTTGCAGTTCGGTTTTTTCAATCATTTGTTTCCTTTTGGCCCCAAAATCATGATCTGAACCGTGCGTCATTTCCAGAAGCCCAAACATGGCTAGAGGGTCAAATTTCAGCCTTTGATCCGCCATGGATTTTGAGATATTTGTGAATAAGTCCAGAACCTAAAAGATCAATTTTCTATTCTTGTGGGCCCCAGTAACACGATCCAAACCGTTCAGATTCTTCAAAGTGCCTTGGGTTGTTATGGGGTGTAATCACAAGGCTTGATTTTTCATTGAGTATGAGAAATTTGCAAAAAAAAAGAAAAAAAAACCTAATACCATTGGATGACACAGAGCACGGATGGTTGAAAGCCTTTGGACTGTGATGATAGCCTTAAGGCATTTCTTTTGGACTGGAGATTCCAATCCAATAGGATGGAATTGAGGCAAGTGTAGACTGAACCAAAATCCTCCTACACATGTGATAGCGGCTTTCCTTTCCAGCCTGCCAATTTGCATTCCATCCTTGGAATGGTGCCTGTAACACAGTTATGAGATTCGTTTCGGTTCGGCCGAAATCTCCAAAAAATTTCGGTTCGGCAATGAAACCGAACCAAATCACCTCTTCAGAAAAATTCGGCCAATATTTCATACCAGTTCGGCTGAAATCTGGAAATTCGGACTAAAATCCCATATTTCGGACGAACTGTCCAAAATATAGAAGCTTCGGTGAGATTTTTTTTTTTTTTGAAAAAAAAAAATGGAAGACCCTGGCCTCTGGTTGCAAGAAAAAAAAGGTTCGCCTCTCCCATTACTGGAAAAAAAAAAAAAAAAAAAAAAAGAGAAAGAGAAAGGAAGGAGAGAGAGAGAGAGAGTACCTACCTGTACCCACCGCTCGCTAGCCCAAGCCACTGCCGCATGCCATCACCATCATCGCCTTCTTCTCCTACATCTCTCTCCTTCTTCTTCCTCCTTTTGTTTCTTTTTCTTCCATTCGTTTGCCCTAGAATCTGTTTGAGGGCAACACTCAGAGAAAGGCACTTTTGCCTTTTACATTTGTTGAATTGGGCCATGCTTTGAGGAGCCTTTTACATTTGGTGAATTGGGCCATGCTTTGAGAAGCCCACAAGGGGCACACCTCATTGAAATATAAAATGGGCTATTGAATTGGGCCATGCTTCGAGGAGCCTTTTACATTTGGTGAATTGGGCCATGCTTCGAGAAGCCCACAAGGGGCACACCTCATTGAAATATAAAATAGGCTACAGAGTCGTAATTGAGTGCTTGGGTCCTCAAGTTTAATCACTCCTGGTCCTAGCCCAGTGTAGGGAAAAATAAATAAATGGGCCTAACAAATATATATTACATATCCTTTTCTTGGAAAATATAATTTGTTAACTGGGTCTAGCCATATTTATAAATTTTTCTATATGTATATATATTATAGAAACTCTATTAAGGCGAAGCTCTAGACTGAACACTGACCCAATCTTGTCTTAAGGTCTGAAGCTGTTGATTTTTTACTTAACTCAAGGGACTATCTCAAATGTTCTTTGTTTTTCCGGGCCGCAATTCCTTGAGGAATTGAGTAAGGCCCATTCCGCTTTTCTATTCCTGATGAGTTAACAGTTATGCATTTGACTTTCCCTAAAATCTTAATTTGGGAGATTTGGTTGGAGGGAAATCGTGTTCGCCACAATGAGGACGTCTTGGGTATAGATGGCATGTTAACCTGAGCGATGGCTTTTGGAATTAGGCCCATTATTAAAGGTGAAAGGCTCGGCCAAGTTCAATGAGAGGGTCACTTTGGAGGGGTTGGGGATCATTCCAAGGGTTGGGAGAGCTCCACAAATTCGTACGGTGGTTTGGTCTAAGCCGTGGCATGGTTGGTTGAAGCTTTTGGTGGATGGGTCGAATAGGAGGAACCCCGGAAGCAGTAGTGGAGGGGGCATCATCCGGAATCACAATGGCGAATTTATATTTTTCCAAAATATAAATCCGAATTGTCTCGGCAAAATCCCGAATCGGCTGAAATATTTCGACTTGGGGGCCAAACTGAAACGGTGACCGAAACGAATTTCTCAACACTGCTGTAACATCTCCTTTATATCTATTGTCTATGGACAAGGTTGCCCCTAGGTAGGCAATAGTAGGACAATGAGTGTGTATTCCAATCATACTGAGTGTGTCATTTGTGCCATATGAGAACCAAACACATCTGAAATAAGGAAAAAAATAATTGCTGATTTTGTTCTATTGATTGACTCCCCGGCTTCCTCCTCGAACCGGTGAATTGCATTGGCCACCTCTCTAAGGGCTTTCCCTGTCATGGAGGAAAAGTTCAAAAGGTCATCTGCAAATTGAAGAAGCCCAACTCGTTCTCCTCTCACTGTCATTTTAGGGAAGGTGTGTTTGGTTCTCATATTCCTCAACTGTAAATATTTGTTGAAGGCCTCCCCACATATGATATAGAGGTATGGGGAAATTGGGCCCCCGTGTTGAAACCCTCTTGTTGGCCAAATGACTCTTGATAGGTTTCCATTGATTCAGACCTTGAAATTAGTTAAGGTTACACAGTTCATGATTCTCACAATTCCGAATTGTGTGAACCCCAAGTTTTAAAGACATTCTCGAAGGAAGCTGCAAGACATTCTCTCATAAGCCTTATGGATATCCAACTTAACCACGCACATCTTTTTCCTTTTCTTTTACTGCATTAAATGCAACATCTCCCTGGCGACTGCAATGTGGTCTGAGGCCCTTTTCCCTGGACGAAAAGCCCCTTGGTTCTTAGACACGAATTTGCGTAGGATTGGTCTCGGACGGTTCACAAGGATTTAGGAGATAATTTTGTATTGAACATCGCAGAGGCTAATTGGTCCAAACACCTTGATGTAGAGCGCATTTGTTTTCTTTGGGATTAGAACTATTACTGGCTATTAACAATGGGATCCATGGTATTGTATCAGAAAAAATTCCTAACAAATTCCATTAGATCCCCTTTTATTTCCTCCCAGAATTCCTGGAAATTTTTTGTGTTATATCCATCTGGTCCAGGGGCTTTATTCTTAGTTATAGCAAATAGGGCCTTTTTCACTTCCTCCTCTTCCAGGGCATTGAAAAGCCTCTCTTTCTCTTCTGGAGAGAGAATTCTTAGGAGACAAGCAGAGATGCACTTTTCTTCGACAACAGTTGGAGCGGTGAAGCTGTTAGAGAAATATTCAGCCGCAGCTCCAACCATATCCTCCAAATTAGAGAAACTATTGCCCTGTTCATCTTGGAGAGTATGAATTACATTAGATTCCGAGCGTAACAAAGCTGTAGTGTGGAAAATTTTAATATTTTTAGCACCACACTTCAACCCGTTAACCCGAGATCTTTGGGGCCAAAAGACTTCCTCCTGCATTATATTCTTTGGGGCCAAGGTTCTGCGGGAAATTAGACTTATTATAGTTTGGGTGCTCCTGGATTCCTACTATCCTTTTCCTTAGGCGCCCGGTTTCTTTAATGACGTGGCCAAATGTGTTTCTATTCCATCTTTGAAGATGATCCGTGGAGATTGCATGTGTTCTCATGTTGGAACGGTTTTGACATCTTCTGAGTGTGCACATGTTGCTTGAGTAATATAGGATAATGGTCAGAGGCAATCCTAGGAAGGTGAAAGATGTAATAGTTTCGGTTAGCAGTCACCCACTGTGTGTTTGCTATCCCTCGATCCAATATTTCAAGGATGCGGTCCAACCCCTTCCTATCACTACTCCAAGTATATGGGTGTCCAATGAAATTAATATCCACACAAACCAAACCAAACCAAACCAAGCCTTTTTTCCACTAGGTGGGGTCAGCTATATGGATTTGACGACGCCAATCAAATCTGTTTAGGGCCATGTCCTCCGTTAGATCTATGTAGGCAAGGTCATGTTTAATAGTTTCTTTCCAACTTCTCTTTGGTCTCCCTCTCCCTCTCCTACTCCGGGCAATCTCTATGCTTTCACACCTTTTAACAGGTGCCTCCATTGGGCGCCTTCTGACATGGCCAAATCATCTCAGTCGATTTTCTCTCATTTTATCTTTAATTATTGTTATTCCTACTTTGCCCCTAATCTCCTCATTCCTAATCCTATCTCTCCTTGTGATCCCGCACATCCATCTAAGCATTCTTATCTTTGCAACTTCCATCTTCTTAACATGATTATGCTTTACTGCCCAACACTCTGATCCATATAACAACGCTGGATGTACCGCCACCTTATAATACTTTCCTTTAACCTTGAGGGGGACTTTCCGATCACACAAGACCCCCGAAGCACTCCTCCATTTGGTCCACCCGGCTTGAATCTTATGACTTACATCATTATCAATCTCTCCATCCTTTTGCACCATATATCCAAGGTATCTAAAGTTTTTTTGCTCTACAATCTTTTGTGTGCTCAAACTTACTTCTAAGTTACCAGGTGTCCTACTTTGACTAAACTTGCATTCAATATATTCCGTCTTGCAACGACTTAGCCTAAACCCTTTTGTCTCTGACGTATTCCGCCACAATTCTAGCTTAGCATTCACTCCTTCTCTCATCTCATCCACTAAAACAATGTCATCTGCAAATAGCATACACCACGGCACCTTATCCTGAATATGTCTTGTAATGTCATCCATAACTAGGGCAAACAAGTACGAGCTTAACGCTGAGCCTTGGTGTAGACCAATCGTGATAGGAAACTCTTTAGTATTTCCGCCAGTCGTTCTTATAGATGTCACGGCACTATTATACATATCATTTATCGCCTCAACATATGCGACACACACTCTTTTCTTTTCCAGTACTCTCCATAGAATCTCCCTAGGAACTGGGTCATAGGCCTTCTCCGAACACCATATGGAAATCTCTCTGACCTTCTCTATACTGTTCCATTAACCTTCTCAGGAGAAAGATAGCCTCCATGGTTGATCTCCCAGGCATTAAACCAAATTGATTCTCTGAAATGTTTGTTGTTCTTCTTAGTCTTCTCTCAATAACTCTCCCACAATATCATTGTATGGCTCATCAATTTAATCCCGCGGTAGTTCGCACAGTTATGAATATCTCCTTTGTTCTTGTATATGGGTATAAGAATACTTTTCCTCCATGCATCAGGCATCTTCTTGCTCTTTAGCACTACATTAAAAAGCTTTGTCAACCAACTTATGCCATCCTCCCCCAAGCACCTTCAAACCTCAATAGGGTTACCATCTGGCCCAACTGCTTTCCCATTCTTCATCCTTTTCAATACTTCTTTAACTTTTTCCCTACTGATTCTCCTATAGAACGTATGATTCGATTCTTTCCTAAAAATGGTAAGTTGCCCCAATTGTATGTCACTACTACTACTATCGTTAAATAACTTGTAGATGTAGCTCTTCCAACGCTCCTTTATCTCCTCATCCTTTACTAATACCTTTTCATCCTCATCCTTAATGCATTTAACTTGGTTTAAGTCCTTGGTTCGCCTATCTCTAGCTTTGGCACGCTTGAATCTCTCTTTCGCCTTCCTTAGTGTCAAGTCGCCTATATAGCTCCTCAAAAGCCTTTGCCTTTGCTTCACTAACTGCCTTTTTGGTTTCTCTTTTTGCTTCTTTATACCTCTCCAAGTTCTCTTCATTTCGATCATCTTGCCAAGTTTTAAAGCACTCTCTTTTAACTCTTATCTTGTCTTGGACGGCCTCACTCCACCACCATGCATCTTTCTGTGCCGGAGCACCCCCTTTGGATTCTCCTAAGACTTCTTTTCCTACCCTCCTAATACACTCTGCTACCTTATCCCACATATTATTTGCATTCTCATTTACTGCCCAAACGTCTTCCTCTAGTACATTTTCCCTTAATGTTAGTTGCTTATCACCTTTCAAGTTCCACCATTTAGTCCTCGAGCATCTATACAACTTCTTTTTTTTAGTCTACCTTTGTAGCTGCACATCTATGATCAACAACCTATGTTGGGAAGTCAAGCTCTCTCCTGGTATAACCTTGCAATCTTTACAAGCTAAGCGGTCTCTTTTCCTAGAGAAGAAACAATCAATCTGTGTCATTGAGGAGCCACTCTTATAAGCCACCAAATATTCCTCTCTTCCTAAAAAAGGTGTTAGTTACCATGAGATCATTAGCCACTGAAAACTCCAAAATATCCTTCCCTTCTTCATTTCTATTACCGTATCCATGTCCCCCTGTACTCCTATATATCCATCTATGTCGCGTCCTACATGACCGTTCAAATCGCCTCCTATGAAGACCATCTCGCCTTGGGGTATCTTTAGTAGTACTCCTTCCAAGTCTTCCCAAAACTTCTCCTTATGTCCATCTCCTAAGCCCACCTGGGGGGCATAAGCACTAATTACGTTCACTATCTCTTCTCTTAACACTAACTTAATTGCAATAATCCTATCTCCACATCGCTTTACACTAACTATATCTTCCTTTCAGTCCTTGCTTACCACTATGCGGACCTCATTCCTCGATCTATTAAGTCCTGTATACCATAACTTATACCCAGTCCTCTCAATCTCTTTAGCTTTCTGTCCCACCCACCTTGTCTCTTGCAAGCAAGCAATTGCGATTCGTCTCCTTTCCAATGTATCCACCACTTCCATAAGTTTCCCAGTTAGGCTCCCAATGAAATTAATATCCACTATGTTCAATTTATCCAATCATTCTTTGAACTCCCTGTTGGTCAGAGAGAAGGGATCTGTGGTGCCCCCAATCTTATCCTGAAAGGTTTTAATACAATTGAAATCTCCCATGAGCAACCATTGAGACTCTGGCTGTATGTTGGAGTCCTTGAATCTGAGAAGGCATTCTCACAAATTCCTTCTCTTTTGCCAATTCGGGGAAGCATTAACTGCTGGAAAGTAACCCATCCCCTTACTTTGCTGCTTACAATTACAGGCAAAGGTTTGCTGACTTGTCTAGATGACAGCGATAAATTGTTTTTCCAGGGAACCCATTACTCTCCTGATGACCCTGTGCCATGTTCCGCTACTTGCATATGAAAACAATGCACGAGTTTCTCCATGTTCCACTTCTTTTATATGAAAACAATGCATGGGTTTCTTCATGACTCTGGGAGTGTTAGAAGCTTGAGTTCTGGTTTCAAGTAAAACCATTATACCTGGACAATGCTCATTGATAAGCACCATGAAGTGGTTAAGCAAGGGTCTCCTAGAAACACCTCCAGCATTCCAGCTTAGAATTATCATTGAACAGGAAATGTGGGTCAAGGAATTGTCATTGAATAGGAATTATCATTGTTTGTTATCCCTCGATCCAATATTTGGAGATAATTTTGACCATATCTTCTGATTTTGACTGGGAGTTATAACTCCCTGCTTCCAATGTATAACCACTCATCTTCACTTTCAACATGGAACCACTCATTTCCTTCACTTTATATAACCACATCTTCTTTCCACTTTAAGAACTTCATTTCTATCCCTATCATAATCACCAAATCATTGTTATGAGTATTTGAGGATTGATTTTGCATAATTTGAATTGTTCTTAAGAAATCAGTAAATATACTTTTCAGTTCTCGGTGAACATGCATGTGCTAAGCACGGGTTGTTGTGCTAGTATTACATTATGATAATATGATAAAGCACAAAGCAATCGAACATTTATGGTTTACCTAAAATGATGACGAATTTGTGCATAGCTTTCAAAATTAAAATCGTATTGCAAATCGTTCATATCCATGAATCGAATCAAATCGCGAATTGTAGGATTTTTTTTAATTTTCTAATAAAAATGAAAAATAATTAAAAACTAAAGGAAAAGGAAAGAAGTAATTATTCATAACCATCCAGTTTCCCATTTATTGCCGTATAAATACAATAACAAGTCTATTATACTATCATATCAAGAACATCATGACATATATTAATATATATATATATATATATATAAATGAAATAAATGATGTGTAAATAGTTAAATATGTTTAAAGTATCAATATTTTTTTTTTATTATCTTTAAATCAAAATATAAAAATAAAAATTAAATCTAAACCATTGATCTTACTCATTAGGGTATCTTTTGAAGCTAAGAAAGTATTCATGAAGAAAAAAATTAAAAATAGATTAAAAAATTAAAAAAGAAGATATAGACAAGTACCATACTTACAATCAAATGCTTTAATTAAATATATGTTCTTTATTCATCTTTAAAACCTTGTCAAAGCCACAAAAAATTCTTAGGAGGTTTCGTTAACTACCAAATAAACTTTTAAAAATAAAAACACTAAAAGAATAAAATAAAAAAAAGGTAAAAGATTATTAATATTAACTTATTGGTTGTAGCTATTCCAGATTATAGTTGAATCGCTTGAATCGTAAGATTCAATGAAAGTAACATTCATAGGATTCAGACATAAATCCTAAGATTCATCCGTGAATTAGATTCGTTGCATAGATACAAATCGTTTTCCTTAAGATTTGGGATACGAATCGTAGGATTCTGATAACTATGAATTTGAGTAACTATTTTGCAAAGATCCATGAGATTTCAACAAAAACCACAATTTTTAAATCCTCAAGTAGTAGTTCTGGCCTTAAAATGTGTAGATCTAAGAGAATGAATGGTATCTACAACAAAAGAGCATGCAATCATCATTTATAAGCTATAACTTAACAATTCTTTAAAAAAATTACAAAAAAAAAAAAAAAAAACAGAAATTGCTAACCTTGATAGAGTCGTATATATGATTTTCCTGAACAAAATCGCAAAAAAATAATTGGAGTTGGGGAAGAAGAAGGGCAGCAACTGATGTAATTGGAAGAAGGAAGACAAAAGTAGGATTGGAGAAATAAAAAAAAAGACTTTAAACATAGTCAACTAATATTTTCAAAATATTGGCCGATATATTGATGAGGGCCGATAATTTCCAATATTTTGGAGATTTTTTTACTCAGAGATACCGAGACCGGTTCCCCACTAACTATCATACTGGTCCATATCAACCGAGAATTTACACCATGGTTCCCACATGTGTAGAACTCTGCACGCCTGAAATTGTATTCCCTTTTTATCCCTGTTCAACCACTTTGGGATTGTTCTCTCTATCAAATATGACCAAACTGTCACGAGGAATCTGCCTCTTGAGAAGTTGACTCTTTACATCATCATAATTCTGCCACATGGGACCTGACTAGTATGAATTGCTGACCAGACCATAGCTAATAGAAAATTCTCTAGGAAATATATGTACTTTTTTACTGTGGTGAGACTTTCTCATCGGAGAGACTGTATCTTCTTTAGATTGGTAATATGGTATTCAAGTTTTATATAACTTGCTTGCAGGTCATATTTTGTAAGGAGAAGTTTCATGGAATCTCTGGATTGTCATTTGCCATCAGCTTAGCAAGGCCCACGCTGTCATTCAATTCAGAAGCTATGCTTGCATTATTTCAAGGTTCTCTCCACACACTAAGCATTTGTAGAAATGGTTCTATATGATATGATCAAGTTTTGGTTCACTTTGTTCTCTGCATTGATGCCTGCATTTCTATAATTCTAGGGAACAATGAGCATGCTGAAGGTTTAAAGATCTATTTGTTGTCAAGAGATCCCTCTAAGTTGAAGTCAGAGTTTCACTCAAGTAATGGCAAGGTTGGTTTGATCTCAAACCTTACCCACATGATTCGTATGCATGAATGCTTTACTGGATCAGTTTCTATGATACCATCGATTTTTGGTTATTATTATCGAAGGGTTGATGTTTTATGTAAATTGGAATATGATTGGTTTTGCAGATGAAGGTAGATTGTATTGTTGATCAGCCTGCGGTGGATGTAGCTATAGGGGAACATCTTTTTCTAACGGTTGGGGATTATTATATGAGTACAAGACCGAAGTAAATCCTTTTAAATCCCTTCATAGGACATTTTGTTAAATGTTTGAAACAAAATAGATGACTTCACATCAGCAGCAGCCTCCTTTTCATCATTGTTGTAAATGTGATTCGTTCCAACCAACAATTTTCCAGGCGGCTGACACATGATAGCATGTCAACGGAAGATGCATTTCAATACATGCTTTTTACAAGATACTACTGTATAATGAATAAGATAAGCTTTATTTTTTTCCATATTTATGCAATCTCCTTTTTTCCTATGCACTATTCTTATCAAGATGTGATTTGTAGACCAAAGACTGGGTATACCAAATTTGAAAGGAATTGAAAATTTGATCTGCAAATATTGATGACCACAATGATTAGACTAACTTGTTTGATGCTTTCAATTTATGGTAAACATTTAAGCAGTCCACTTCAATACATTATGCCTTTTGCACATAAAACATCTACTGGAATCAGTATTCTTCGAATGGGAAATTTTTTGAGAGAACGTATGGGCCAAATCCAAAGTGAATCTTCCCTTGGGCTTGGGTATCACTTGCTAAATTGGGAATATCTGACAAGATTGCAACACACGCTACTAAGCAATTTACAACCCACCCACACACCACACACAATTGAAGCTTAATAATTTCTATGTAACTCGATTATTCATCTTAATGGCATGGTTTATTCTCTTATAAGCCATTGAGCTACACCCGGAAATGTGTAGTTGACACATTATCAGCATCATCTGCTCCAAGGCCAAAGTCACCTAATTTTGCAGTTAATAAATTTCTAACTCAGGTGATAGACACTTTTCCTTTGGAGCTACTCAGGCCTTCATCCCCAAAGCAGTATCCATCTAAATCTGGAGTTGGCTTCTTCAAATCTAAATTGTGGAAAAGTATGATATGCTTTTGTAAAGAAACGATCACTTAGTAACATTTTTATTCGGCTTGAGTGCTAAGTTTTGCTGGAATCTGCCAGTGGCCCACAACAAATATATTTTGATGGCTCTGGTGATTGATGAACATGGAAAAGAAGGAACTGCAGGTCCAAAATTTCATCAATGCAAGAAATGGGAGTTGTGGAGTCCAGAGCCATCAAAATGATGGCTCTTAACTCCATGAAAGAACATTTCTCTTTTATTTTCAAGGACTATATCTTTCAATTATAATCTTTTGGCAAATATCTTCCCATGCTTGCAAGGAATCTTGATTTCTTGAGCCGACTGGAGTTTTCATATTTGAACTTCAATCTGTCGTCCTCAACAGAATCTCATCACATCAACATAGAGTTAATCTGCTATCATCAAATCATTATGGCATCATCATTATCATGGACCACATTGTACCAATATTATATTTTTAATTTGCTATTCCAACTTGATTGGAGCATGGACTCAAATCAACGGCTTGAACTGTAAATCTAAAATTGAGCCCCTAAATAAAAATGAATGGCTGCAGCCACTAGAGTGATCTAAAAATATAAGTTAACTCGTCCTAGTGGGTAACTAGGATCACTTTTGACATTAGGTTGAACCATGATGAATGAACCAGAGGTGCGATCTGGGTGACCCTGGTCCTATGCCTTCCCATTTTCTACTGCTTTCCTTTCTGTGAGAGAGGGAGGGTCCATTCTCATAAGCTGCAAAAATGGTACCAAGCCTATCAGGGCCATCTCAGTATGGAGTCTGGTACGTATTGTTCATATGGCAAATAGCAACCCTCCCTTTTGGTTAAACATGATTACTCTTATGGAAACTCTGAAACATTAAGTAGTGGTTGGGGGTTTGGAAGCTACCAGAACCCCCACAAAGTGCAGCTGTGGTGGTGGATTTTCCTCGTTGGCAATCAACCCCAAGAAGTGGGGATTTAACTTGCAAAACAAAGAAACTCCGATGGAAATTTTATTGGGAATTTACTAGAGCATGAGATCTATAATTTCTTGTGGAAACATACATTCTCTCTATTTAAGAATCAATAGGCAAAAGGAACCATTAGTAGTAGTAATAATAATTATTATTATTATTATTATGAAAGAGATTGAATCCAATTGAGAAGTCACTCTCGGTTTTGATTTTGACCATTTTAAAATAATTTCGATGCATCCCTTTCAAGTATATATAAAAAAAAAAAAAATGCTGAACGTTCCAACTCTTGATACCATAACTCCTCTAGTGCTTCCGCAAGCTTCTCTCTCCAACTTCATACATACAGGAAGAAAGCCCACTCAAGTGGGAAAGAAGCCCACACACGTGTAAAAGTGGCGTACCCAAGATAAGGAGTTGCTCTCTTCTCTATCAACGGTAATTTCTCAACAAAAGACAGATTGTCCTTCGTGCTCTCCCTCCCTCCCTCCCCAGCCACCTCTCCATTTATCTTCCCTCCCTATCACATCTTCAGCCGGGCTGGTTCTGAATTTTTCAGGGCCCAGGGCAAGAGTAAAAGTTAGGCCTCTTCAGCCATCATATATGATAATATCATTGGTGGGCCCCACTGATGTGAAAAATTGGCAATGGATTGATGATGCCCAAGTATAACTATTTGAAAAAAAAGAGAAGAAAGAGAACTCAGACCAGAATTTAAGCATCATACATGGGGAATAAAAAATCATTGGTGAGCCCCACTAACAGATGAGAAGAACGGGTGAAGGGTTGAAGGCTTGATGATCTGTTTGTAAAAAAAAAAGCCCCAAATCATCCCAACGCTAGACCAGATTCTCCCAGAATTTCAGCCATCAAATATAAAATATCATTGGTGGGCCCCACTAATGGATGCTCAAATAAGTGATGCAATAAGCACTCTCAGATGATTTGATGATGGGTCTATTGATGCCCAGGACAATGGAATCCATTGGATGAGCCCTATCCCAACCAAATGATTGAAAAGAAAATAAAAGGTATAAGGGATTTTGGGCCCCCCCTGAAAAATGGGCCCGGGGCAAGGGCACTTACAGCCCTTGCTCAGGGCCGGCCCTGATCTTCAGTGACAATATCCAAGCCATGTTTCTTGTTCTCTCTCTCTTTCCAAGTCAATCTGTTCATTCTATCTTTTCCATGGTTTTTTTTTTTTTTTTAATGAACTTTTTCATTAAAGGCTGTATATCTTCTTTTAGATGGGGTAATTTGTAGCCTCCAGCTTTAATATAACTTGCTTGCAGGTCATATTTTGCAAAGAGAAGTTTCATGGAATCTCTGGATTGTCATTTGCCATCAGCTAAGCAAGGCCCATGTTATGATTCAATTCGGATCCCATTCTCACTTTATTTCAACGTTCTCTCCACTCACTAACCATTTGTAGAAATGGTTCTCTATGATATGACCAAGTTTTGTTTCACTTTTGTACTCTGAATTGATGATGCCTGCTTTTACATTATTTTAGGAAGGGAAAATTTCAAAAATGTCCTTAACAGTTTTCTTCACTTTTCAAAAAAGGACAAAAGAAACTTATTTTCAAAAGATGTTCCTAGTGTTCCACCATCAGGTCCTTTTGGTCAATGTCAATTGTCACCGGCACTTTCCTACCCTTTTCTGCCCCTGAATAAAGAAAACCCCCTCCCCCTCCCCCTCCCCCTCCATCAGGGGTGGATCAAGTACATGCATGTGGGTGCACCCAAACCGCCGTGCGCTTTTAAAGCCTGAATAAAAATCCTTGGTCCACTTCAAAAAAACCCAATAAAAACCATAGGGGCATGCTCAAAATCCACATGAAAATCGTTGGTTTGCCGCTAAAACCAAACTAGTTGTTAGGATTCTCACCGGTAAAACAGAAATCCCCCCACTTCCAAAAACCCAATAAAAACTGTGGATGCACGCTCAAAGTCCACATGAAAATCCTTAATTTGCCACTAAAATCAAACTAATTGTTAGGATTCTCACCCGTAAAACAAAAATCCCCCCCCCCCCCCCCCCCAAACACAAACTAATTGTTAGGGTTCTCACCCGCACCTCCAAAAAACCATAGATGCAAGCTCAAAATCCACATGAAAATCCTTGATTTGCCACTAAAACCAAACTAATTGTTAGGATTCTCACCCGTAAAACAAAAATCCAACTAAAAAAGAAAAAAACATAAACAAAAACAAAACCTATCACTCTCTTTACCTCCCTCCTCTTTGGAGTAGTTGCGTTAATGGAAGAACAAAAGAGTGTTGACTCTGCTCATCAAATGGTAGTACTAGAATATGGACAATTACACACTCATCAGTGATAGATTATTGTTGAGATTCAGAAATTCTTTAAAAACTGTTGGTTTCCATCTGTTTTTGGAGTCAATATGGGTAGGACTCGTGCTCTCACTGATATAACTTGGCAACAAGGAGACGAAGGCCTTTAGGTCTCATTCAATAAGCTGGTTTATTAGGCAAACTCCCACACAGAATGAGTTCAATATGGTGTTGAATATCCCTCATTGGTGGCAATCCGGATGGTAACTCATAGGGAAATAAATCTAAAAATTCTTCCACCAATGGTGCTACCGATCTAGGCACAATGTTATTAATCCTAAATACATTACATTGACTAATATTCTCTGTTCTCTTTGTTTTGTTGCTTACTAATTGTTGATTTTGTTAGGATTTTTGAGTGTTGGCTAAATCCATGGGTTGGACAAAAGTCTGAGTCATTTGAGTTGTAATTTTTATTTAAAAAATGACTCTGAAGATAGAAGATTTGAAAGACTCTAAGAAGAAAGTCCGAAAGAAATAGAAGAAGAAAGCTGGAAGAAAAGAGTACTGAATTTCCAAATTATCCAAAATGGAGTCCGCTCGAACGGTCCAAGCTTCGCTCGAGCGAATGCAAGAAAGAGAGCCCCAGACACCTGATAGAAATTATTTTGCGCTGAGACAGAACCCCATCCGCTCGAGTAGACAAGGCGGCAGAGTTCAAGATAAATTAGAAACCTATTTCTAATCGTGCTCAAACTGCTCGTTTTTTTCCTAATTAAATTAGGCTACCTTAAGCACGACCTAAGGGCTATTTAAAGGACTCAATGGCTATTCTAAAGCGACACCTCACCTCTCAAAGTTCTGAGTTAGAGCTTAGTATTGAGATAATTTTTTTCTAGAGATTCATTAAGGAGTTGTGCTGACAAGTTCTCTAGATCTTTTTTTTTTTTTTTGCATCCTTTATAGAAAATTTTCTTCTTGCGTAGAAGATTTGAGGAGTCAAGCGCAGAATTGAGTCTGTTGTAATCAACATTATGGAGTCGTTGAAGGGTAAAGCGACACAAGGTAACTTCAGTCCTTATGTAGGGGATATCAAGGGAGGAAATTTGAGTTTCTTGTAATTGCGAGATTCATAATGCTTGACTATTGATCAAGTTCGAATCCGTGATTTTTTACCCGGTTAGGGTTTTCCACGCAAAAATCTGATGTCCTTGTGGTGTGTGCTTGTGATTTTATTTTCGCTGCATATTATATATTTCTGCACACTTTTGGGCTGGTTTATTGGGTAGACCAATCTAGAGATCTCCCACCCTAAAACTTTCATATTTTGGTTTAGGGTTGTATATTTTGCGTTCTCCATTCAATTAGGGATTTTTTTCTAGTTGGCTACATCATTTTGTGACTTAATCATTTGACAGTATCATTACAAGTGAAATGTGTCCATTACAAGGAAGGTCAGCCTTCATGTAACGTGAGCATCACCCCAGATGATGGAGCAATCTTGTTTTTGGCTTGAACTTTCTTTTATGTCCTAACTCCTGATATGGTGACCATCGTATCAAAAACTGTGCGAGTGCCCATCAGATGTTGCATACTAACAAACACACAAAGATCTAATAATATGTAGCAATCATGGACAATTGATTGGTTTTGCAGATATTACTGCATTATGAATAACCCAAATTTTATTGTTTTAACATATACATATATATATATATATGAGGGGTATTCAAGTGAGGGATTCCCTCACCATGTGTAGTGAAGGATTCCCTGTTTGGAAAGGTTTAAAGTATGAAATGGTATATTTCCTTCAAGTGCAAAAGCCCTTTTGTACTCGAAACCTCTTCAAAAAGGGGAGTCCATCACCACACATGGTGAGGGAATCTCTCACTTGAATATTTCCATATATATATATATATATATTCATTTTTTTCTGATGTATATTCTAATCAAGATGTATTTGTATATCAAAGACAGGGTATACCAAATCTTATAAGAAATTGAAGTTTTGATTTGCATATATTTATAATCACAGTGATTAGACTAATGGGTCAATGCTTTCATTTTGTGAAAAGTTTAACGAGCATACTCCATGAGATTAACAATTTCATGTTTGCTGTAAACCTACATACTGGGCTAATATCTTCAATTGAGAATATTTTGTAGGAAATCGTGTGGCCCGCATGCCACAGGTCCTACGTCAGATCAAGCAGGGTTGATGCCAATAGAGAATACAATCTCACTTAATGTAAGACTTGATCTGGCCCCACTAATAAGACTTCTAATAGGATTAGTGGATGTGAGTTTCTTAGCAAAGAAGTCTCTAGTAAGCATGACTCTTTGAGACTTGTTTATATAAGATAAGGAAGCCCTAGGGTTGGTATTCATTTCATCTCACAGGACAGACAAGAGGCTTCCCAATCGTTGGAACGCACATAGATCTCTGGCCGCGTGTCGGAGTCTCCGCATCCAAATCAATCATATTTTTTATGATATATGGGGCGCAGAGAAATATTCAAGGTTTTTTTTTTTTTTTTTTTTCCCCCTGTTAGGCTTGGTTATCTCTTGCTAAATTGGAATTTCATATACTCACAAAATTGCAACGTACTCTTTGGAGCTTAAAATTCCATGTAACTTGATTACAGATCTTAATGACATGGATTGTTCTCTTGTTAGCTATTTAGCTACATCTTGAAATATGTTTATAGGCATCATCATTATCAGTATCAAATCCCAGTCCTAATTTCCTGCCAAATCATCATCATGATAAAGGTGTTTGACATTGCGAATTCATCTGGTTGAAGGCTGAAGTCATCTAATTTTCCAGTTAATAGATTGCAAACTCAGATGATAACACTTTCCTTAAGAGCTACTTAAAGCCCTCATCGTCCAAGTCTAATCCATCAAAACCTGGGGTTGGTTCCTTGGAAGCTAATTTTGTAAAAGGAAATGATCACTAATAGGAACATTTTTATTGGACTTGAGTGCTGTCTAAGTATAACAGGAATTTTCCTCTACCCCACAACCAATTTACTTTTAAACCCAACAACAAGAGGATACTTTCATAACTAATTTGATGGCTCTGGTGACTGATGAACATGGAAAAGGTGGAAGTTGGAGGAATCATTAGTGGCACTTATGGGTGAATTGTTGGATTTCAGTGTCTCTTTCATTCATAATGACAATTTGAACATCTGATCATATGGCTTTACTTGTTGGTCATTTCTATCACTGTGTGCAGCCACAGGAAGAAAAGGCACACCAGGGATACCGGCACTCCTTTGATCCTAAATTTCAGAATTAGATATGGAATTCATTTGCTAGCAAACATGGAACCTTTGGTAGACCAAGTTTGGGAGGCGGAACTAGGATTTTTGTTTGATGGGGGCTCACGATGGTCAATTGAATCATTATTTTATTGTATTTTCTTCACATTAATAATGACAAAAGAGAGAATGTATTTGAAAAAAATATGATGAAGAATATGAATTTTCTATACTTGAGAATAGTGGAGAAGAATATGAAATCCATCAATATCATACTCAATGGTCTAATATGAATAGTTAGAGCAGAATTTTAGACTACAAAAGTTTGGCTTAAACAGATACTATTCATTTAGTCAAAACCATTTAATTCTCAAATAATCAAATTCCACTAAATAAAATGAAATTTCAAGAACAAAGAAAACAAACAAGTAGACTACTCCACTTGAATGATATACATGGACAGAACCATAAAAGCACACACATCAACAAAAATTTAAGGCACCCTTAGTAAAAAAAATGAGGGAAATAATATTTTTGGATTTTGGGACTTAAATATTATTTTACTCTTGTCGTCAATAAAGAATGAGGGAAATGATATAAGGTACCCTTGGTTAAAAAGTATATACATCAATAATGTTTTCATTGTTGGTATTTTTTTTAAAATAAAGATTTCATAAATTGAGAGAGATAAACTTAAGGTGGCGTTTGGGATGTCTCATTTTTACCTCTTAATGTATTTAACCCGTTTGAAACCACCTTTAGCCCGTTTGTGAATGGCATTTCCTGTGTCCATTTGAAATGGAGTTAAGACATTTGGTATCTATTTCATATGGTCAGCAGAATGTCCAGATTTCAAACAGTGGTTGGAGTCTTAAAAAGACTATGCGCATGAACAATATAGGAGACGTTAACCACGGCAGTCCGGTTTTTTTTTTTTTTTTTCGGTCCCTAACTCAAGATCTAAACCGTTGGATAGATTCAGAAGGTCAAACACGGCCACATATCCAAATTTCATCTGTTGGATGTTCTTACATTTTCATATATTTGCAAAAAAAAAACTCCACATCGTTAGATCCACATTTTTACTTTTGTGGGCTCCAAACGAATGATCAGAGCCGTTAATCCTCTTTGGAGAGATAAGAAGGGCTATGAGGTCAATTTTTAATGCCTGGTTCCTTGTAGATATAAAAATAATGAAGAAAAACTCTCCACCGTTGATGTACTGTACATGAATGGACTGGGTTTGGGACTTGCATTCAATCAGTCTTCTTTTTCATTTTTTTTTTCCCAATTGTGGGGCCCTAAGCTATAATCTGAACCTTACAAGTTCTTAAGATGACTAAGAATGGCCACCATATCAAATATCAACCGTTGATCATTCACCAATCTTGAAATATTTGCGAAAACAAAATGAACAATTGAAGTTAATTTTTGGACCTTGTGGGCCCCTTTATCAAGATCTGAACCATTGGTCCTCTTAGGAATACTACGAATAGCCATGCGGTCAAATATTAGCCACTGATTCACTATGTATATCAATAAATTTATTTTAAAAAATCAACTGTTGATTTAAAAGAATCTGTTTTAATCCGTTAAGAGTTACAAGTAGTAGAGCTATCTTAAGCGAAAATAATCTTATTTTATTTTATTCTTTTTTTTTTTTTTTTTTTTGTGATTAGAAAAGGGTAGGGCTGTCCATAGTTATGGGTTATTGTTATGGGTTATTGAGATGCAAAATCTTGCTTAGTAGAAATGAGAGAGAGTATTGATTCTTCAGAGTGAGATAGACTACTGAGAAACATACGAAGAAAGAGGGAGCCGAGTAGATGTTTTGAAATTAGGGAACGAGAGGGGGAACCTTGGTCTCATTTTAGAGGGGGCTAGGCCATACGAGCCTTAAGCCCTTATTGGCATTTTTTAGGTTCAGCCCCCACCCTTCACACATGGGTCCCCTCCTTGGGGTATAGGGCACTTTCTTAGTATGAACCATGCGGACCTACGAGGTCTTAGTTGTAGGTCTTATTAAGATGTATTTGGGCTTGGCAATAGATGGGATTATCTGGATTGCTATTTGCTATACCATGCCACAATCTGCAATCTGGGTCATAGTGATCCAGATCATGGTAGTCTCTCTGAAGGTTGCAGTCTACATAATTTTGGATCCACGGTCAATTTCAATTATTTAATATGAAGCGAAGTGGATTTGATTTTCAATTTCGCAGTCAATTTTAAATTTGATTTTGACTGGCTTATAATTTTTGACCTCCTTCTAATGCCAGGCCCTACCAACTAATGGGCCATTAATCCTACTAAGTAATGGCCCATTTAATATCCAAATTCAGCCCAGAACATTAGCCCATTTAATATCTAAATCAGTTCCAATTGATTTTGACTCATCCAATTTACCAATTTAATTTAGTTTGACCCTAGCAAACGGGTCGGATCGGAGTAAATTAGGTCGGGCCAGAGATAAAGCACACTTTTTGGATTCAACCTGACCCGTGTATTTTTAATAAGATGGTAAAAATTAATCTGGTTTGTACTCGAACTCAGGACAACATGAATTTCAACTGAGCGACCCTACCACTACACCACAAAGCATTTTTTTGTTAATAGTTATAAACAAAATTAGTTAATGAGAAAAGGACCCGGCCCCACTTTAGAATATTGATCGTAAGTTAGAATTTATCTACGAGGTATTTATAAAAATAGGCCATCTTAGATCTAAAATTCAGCCCCTAACTAAAATGAATTGATGTATCTACTAGACAGATCTGAAAGTAAAAATTTACTCTCATCTACTAGTGAACCAAGATTACATAAATTAGGTGAACCATGACTCGTGAACCAGAGGTTGCAATCCAGGCGAACCTGGTCCCGTATCTTCCTCTTTCTACTGCTTTCTTTTCTGTGAGGGGAGAGTCTAATGTCAGGCTGTAAAAATGATACCAGTAACGCCAACCCTTCCCTTTTGGTTACTTGAATCCATACACACATAATGAACTGTGATATAAATTTTATTGGGAATTCACTAGAGCATAAGATATATAATTTCTTGTGGAAATATATATTCTCTCCATCTAAGAATCAATAGGCTGGCAAAAAAATTCGAAGCTTGATCACTTGTATTCTTGTCACCATAAAAAATTTGCCTGTAGCGCAGGGATCTTTGTATAATGAAAAACTGAAGCCTGAAAAAGGCAATGCCCCCACCTGCAAGAATCATACTCATGCACTGATCCTCTCAAGATTTTCCAACACAGTCTTCATCCTTGGCCTCAGCTCTGGGTCTGTCTCTGTGCAGGCAAGCGCGATGTGGAAGACTGCAAGAAGCTCCCTCTCGACGTGCGCCTCTTGGGGCAGCCCCGGATCAACCATCTCAGATAGCGGGTTCTCCACTTCAAACATTTCCCTCACCCACCTTACTAGCTCTGAAACATCAAACGATGTTGAGGAAGATGATGGGAGGTCTGGACATTTCCCTGTCAGCATCTCAAGCAGAACAACTCCAAATGAATACACATCCCACTTTTGGGCTGGCCGGCTACCGGTAATGCGGGCCTCTGGGGCTCGATAATTGTGGACTCGCTCAGTAGGTACAGGCTTGGAGTATGGGAGAGCAGAGCCGATAAAGCCGCCGGAGGACATGGGGTCGCTACCAGTAATGCTGATCAGGCGGTTGAGACCAAAATCAGAAATGTGTGGGTTGAATTCGGGATCAAGGAGGATGTTGGAAGGTTTGATGTCACCGTGGACATATTTCCTTGGGCTGCATTCGTGGAGGTAAGCAAGCCCACAGGCTGTGCCCTTGGCAATTCTCAGCCGGGTCGACCAGGGTAGAGGCATGGATGGTTGACCAGATCGACCTGCAGAAAAGGATACATTATAAAAGATCAGAAGCAAGAATTGTTTTGGTAGAGTTATTTTTACCACCACAGCCACAGTTGGGATGGTAAATTTAATCAGGGTATGTCAATGGCACTCAGGTCTTTGGGCTTTGGCAGTCATGGGTTGGGCTCGGGTCAAAGATCCTAGTCCAGATGTGTAAGGTCAGGACTCAGGACTAGAAAGTTCAGACATACAAACTGATCAGAATGGTGAAAGCTACTGGGGGTACTGGATCAGGCAAATTCCAGACAATGCATTGATAAATGCATTAAATGATAATTGAAGACATGGGCCATTGGCATGGGCTCTGGTCTGGGTCTTTTCTTATAGAATTCAATTATTTAGCGGATATCTTACAGAGATCCACCTACCATTTTTTACATTAAAATAACCACTATTCCCTTTTTTTTTTCCTACACATAACCACCTCAATGAATCCAACAATCTCTAAACCTTCACCCCTGGTGTATTTTGTCATGGAGGATGAAAATGTGCTAATGTCAACATTAGATACCTTAACGCAGGATTAATGCTCTTTTTTATTTAATTCCCCTACATTTAATCCAAACCAAGTTACCCCCAAGGAAAAATGGCAGCTTTACATTTACCATCTGAAACATAACAAACAGATGGAAGGAATGCCCAGGATGCAATGCAAAATAATATGTAGGAGTGGGGTGTTTATGTAATTATCCTAGGTAGTAAATGTAAGATAACTGAACAGAGAAGGGGTATCATGAAAATCTAAGACTACATGCATTGGCTACCTCTTGAAGACTTCCAACAAATTTTTAGTCCTTTCTTCCACCCAAAAAGCAGACAATGACAGACAGCAAAAACCAAATTCCAAATCGAAGATACTCCTCCACATATGGTAAGGGCAACAACCCACAAAAAATAAAGCAAATCCATTCTCTATTGCAGACAGTCTGGCCCACTAGGTCAATCTAAACCACACATACACTGTTCGTGGAAAATGGTATGGGGTTGAAATTTAAAACCACCTCTGTCATCATGACCATGTGATGTGAGAATGCCTTTCTTTTTCCAAAAGAGTGACACTTTTATCAGTTGGTTTGACTTTACGTAAAGAGGCTAAATATAAGAAGCTATTCGAATCATATCAAACTCCAATACCCACAAAGCAGTTTTTTCACCAAAGATATCAAGATATAGAGATGCTTAAATGGGGTCAAAGTCACCACAGAGAGATTCGGTGCATAGTCATCTCCCCCCTCCTATGGGCCATTGTACAAGCCAATCTTTCCAAACCATCCAATCAATGTGAAAAAATATTACTTCGGCATTTCTTCAGAAAGGAAAATCTGGGTGATCTAGACCGTTTCACTGACATTACAGCCATAGTTGTTGTTTCCACTAAGCACTATTTCTCTTACCCTCGTGCTTGTCAAATCTTCATCATTTGATAACAATAACACCACAATCATAGACACAACCTTATCACATCTATTTAGGGTCCCCGCCTCTACCTATGTTACAACTTACTACTACTCATTTCTAGAACTCTAGCAGAAGCTATTCACAACCCTTGCTTGATCGGACGGTTTACATCACTCATCCTATGTATTTATGGCATACTCCCAAACTTCAATTGGAATGATACATACAGTTTGACTTAGATCTGTTCAATATGCATTCATGTTTTTCTTGTACATGATCAATTCAATAGTGTTTACTCTCAAATTGAAGAGATATTTGGATTAATTCCTATACATATGGTGATGTGATATGAGTAGGTCTTAAGATGAAGGAAAGGTGAGAACCCCCTACTAATGGAAAATCATATATTAGCATAGGATCATTTGTCTTCTGTCTAATGATGTTTGATCTCGGTGATTGGATGAGACCCAAATCAAGAGGTGCTCATTTCACACAATTCGGACAGCCCAGATTGAATTCATCATATTTCAGTGTATAGTTCATCATCACCATCATCATCAAACAAGAGAAGATAGATTTCAATTAGGAAGGCAAGAAAGAGTCATGTTATCAAGAAAACTTTAGCTATATCATTACCTCTAAGAGCATTGCTCAGATTGCCATTGGAGATGAAATCAGAGATGAGCAGCTTCTCATCAGAAGCCCAGTAATATGCTCTCAATCTAACTATGTTGGGATGCCTCACCCGCCCTATCGCCTGAACCTCCTCCCTGAACTCCCTGTACCTCTGCCCTCCTCCCTCTCCCAACCTTCGCACTGCCACCGGAGCTCCACTTCCCAGAACCACCTTGTACACAATCCCCAATCTGCTCTTCCCCAACACATACGCTGATGCCCGCAACAGCTCCTCCAATTCGATTGCAAAATCCTTATCAAGCACCACCAAATCCCCTTCTCCCCCACCTCCTCCGCCGCCAGCAGCACCACCCCCTTTGATGCTGCCACCCCCACTTTTTTCCGTATCGACTTCCGATAAATTGACCGGAAATCCATTCCAGCAGAAGCAGATGGAGCTTCTGCTGCCCCCCAATTTCCCCTTTCCAGTGCAGCTGCAGCTGCCGCTGTTTGAATTGCTCTTCCTCTTCCAGTAGATATACACAATAATCAGGCCGAAAAACGCCACCCCAATTGCATCTGCTACTGAAATTAGGACAATCAGAGCCGGGTTCATGGACTTTTTACCTGGGGTACTCGGATTCAAATCTGGGAATTGAGTCACTGGAGCTGATTTGGACGAAATTGCACAGGGGTTCTGAAGGGGGAATCCGCAGAGACCTGGATTGCCTAGAAAAGCAGTCGGACCCTGAGTCGCAAACGACCCTGACGCCGGAATCTCGCCGGTGAGATTGTTGTGCCGGAGATCCAACCCCACGGTCAACGGCAACTCCCCGAGCTCGCTCGGGATCTTACCGGAGAGCTGATTGAAGGAGAGATTGAGCGTTCCAGACAGTGATTTCAGCTTCCCGAGCTCCGCAGGGATGGACCCCTCGAACCCATTTGAAGAAAGGTCGAGCTGAACCAAACCACCCAACTCCGGCCATATGTCGTCCGGAATCTCGCCTGAAAATCGGTTATGGGCCAGAGAGAGGCGCTGGAGATGGCGGCAATTGGAGAGAGAGTCCGGGAAGGGGCCGGACAGGGAATTGCCGGAGAGGTCGAGGGATTGGAGGTTGGGGAGGCTGCATAGATCCGGAGGAAGATTTCCGGAGAGGTTGTTGCCGTGGAGGAGGAGGCTGTGGAGGGCGGAGGCGTTGGAGAGAGAAGAGGGAATAGAGCCATAGAGGCGGTTTCCGTGGAGGTCAAGGCGGCGGAGGGAGGCGAGGGAGCCGAGCTCCGACGGGAGGTAGGCCCGGATGTTGTCTCCGGCAACGGTGACGGAGACCACTTGGGGGTCGGAGAGGCCGGAGATGGTGGCGCAGGAGACACCAGACCAGTTGCAGGGGGTGGTGTCATTTTCATTCCAGTCGGAGAAGGGCGCCGTCGCCGGCGACGGTGACGGAGAAGACGACGGATCTGCGGCATACTTCAGGGCGAGGAGGGAGAGACCATCTGGTGAGAGAGAAGACACTGTAAAGAAGAAGAAGAAGAAGAAAAGTAGAGTTTTATTGAGAGATTCTTTCATTTGAGGTGAGGGAGCAAACAGTTTGGATTGCAGGGACTCTGCTTTTTGTCTTTGAGTTTGGGGATGTGGGTGTGTTTGGGAGGAGGTAAATGGAGGTGGGAAAGGAAGTTTTATTTATGAGAGAGGGTGGAGTTACAGACCAGAAGTGGGAGAGTGGGAGGGTGGAGTGGGGATTTTGATTGATGGGGTGGCCCACCTTCCCGCCAAAAAGGCTTCTATGAAGAAGGAAGGAGTAGAGGAAAAGAAAAGCCCTGTAAGTGGAATTATCTGGATTTGGAGGGGTATTTTTTCTAGGGAGGTTGTTTGGAATGGAGGAAATGGAAATGGAAATGGAAATGGATGGTGAAAAGGCCCACAACCTTTTAAGTAGAGATGAAGGTTCTAATTGGCTACTCATGAGTGTTAGTAGCCATGGTTGATGCAAACTTCTATTAGACTCCATCTATTGATAGAGGTTTCAAGAAAAAAAAATTATTATGTACTCCGACCTTTATTATTAATATTATTTTATGAGGATTTTACGGGTAAAAGTCTTATAGGACCGCGTACCACTAATGAGGTCTCCGTAGCATAGTATAGACGGGAGGGGTCCTCTCGATGCGTTTTTGTCTTATTCTTTATTTCATTTAGCGATGTGGTTGATATCGACTATTATGTTGTGGTTGCTCTCGGTTTGTCGAACCCAAATATAAAGTGAATTTTTCTCTCTTGGTTGATGGTGTTGCTCCAGAGCTGTGGATGTGGAGGATGAGGCCAAGAGAGGCGGGGAGAGAGAGAATACGAAGGAATGGAAGGCGGTGAGCATAGGGTCGTTGGAGGAGGAGGGAGGATCGCCATGGAGAGAGAAGAGGAGGGAGAAGAGGGGAGGAGAGGCAGAGGCAAGGTTGTAGGCGGAGATGAGGAAGAGGTCCTGAGCCTGGAGGTTGTGGCGTGGGGGAGGGAAGGGATGGGGTCAGGGACCTGCAGGCCCAATGGGAGTGAAAAGAGGCGAAGGCGGATGATCGGCAGGTGGACATATTCAACGTTAATGTCGTCTTTTTTATTTTATTTTATTTTTTTGCTTCACGATATGGTTGATATCGACCATTATGTCGTGTTCAACAACTAAGACAATTACATGTTGAAGAGAATCTGACTGAAATAAAACAAAAAATACAAAATACAAAAACACATCATGAGGGCCTTATCCGCCTATACTGTGTTGCTGGCACCTCAAGAGTGGTGGACCCCTACGGGAATTTGTGCTGTAAATTCCTCTATTTTTATTGTTTTTGCTTGCTTGGCCTAATGGCCAAGGGTGGCTAAACCTACACACCACCCACGGATGCAAAATGGTGAGAGTCCATAGAGACATTTCTATGTTCTCAGTCTCTGCACTAACATATTTTGAAGTTTCAATGGCAGAAATGCTCCTTGTGATTTAAAAAAGCTTTTTCCCTCCTTCTGTTAAATTCTTTGACTTTTAAATAATGGGTCGAGTTGCAGTTTTTGACCTAACATAGAAACCCAATCCAGCTGGAGATTGAGGTTATAATTTAGGGTTTGACTGATCTGTCCACACAGGGAAATGTATTTTTATCTCTTGTACAAAGACTGCATAAAGTTGCTTTATACGTTCGAATCTGCTTTCCCCAAAATTTGCAAAAAAAAATAATTTGCAGTCATCTTAAATAATGAAAATAATCAATAATATTGACATCAAAAATTTCTCCACTCAAACATACATTTATACTTAATAAGCAATCTTCATGTTGTAAGACTAACATTCAGTGATACAGGCATTCAGCATCTACACATTAGAATTTTATCAAACACCCTATTCATTTGCTTGGACTGGCTAATGAAAGTTGAGATTACATCACTAAAATTAAAGTTTTCCCCACACACAAGACTATTATCACACACAAGGGAAGAGGTCAGCAGTCCCGTGGACTTCTATGCCATTTTAACTCATAGTCCTGCAAAATCAGAGTTCAAAGTACCAGGCCCAGCCCTGAAAGTTACTTGACATCATGTCGTGAAAGTCCAGGTTGTCTCCCAGGAGTTGGCCTTACCTCCTACAGGGGTGAAAATATTCAATATTCACAAGGGACCTCCTCTAACCCCAAGGGATCACTCAGTTGGCATGGGACCACAGTTTGCACCCGAATGTTATAGGTTCGAAACTAACTGCACTACTACATTGGGGCTACATGAGAGTTTACCTGACTTCCCTCTGCGTCCAGAGGGATTAGTTCAGCCTAGGATTGGGAACCCTCCGATAATAAGAAAAAAAAAAAAAAAGACCTTCTCTAAGTGGATGGTTGGAGATTTTCAATCTAGGCCATCCAAAAGAGCGGGACCCCTCCAAATTAGACGTTGTTTGCCGTTCATCATGGGATATGAAATTGGAATTTACATCTAAATCTTACAGATGTAAGTTTTACTTTGTAAAGTTCATAGATGTGAAACCCTCGAAGGCTTGAATTGCATGTTTAATATCTTTGTAGATTTTATAGATGTTTTATTTGGAAGCACCATATTCACATGGGTAGACACTTAAAAGGCTTGAATTGCATGTGCAATATCTTAGCGCATATAAAATTTTATGAATATTAAGGACATAAACTAGTTTGATATCACTATTTTCTACCTTATTTATGCATGTACGACGTTTATGTAAAATGAGCAGTGACCACCGGAGCTCTTGCATGGTTGGTAGAAGATCAGGTTTGTTTTCTTAAATTTCTTGCCATTTTTTGTTTTCTTAAATTTCCTGTCATTCTTATCAAAACCTTGAGGCATTAATAGAGGCAGTATAAATGTTTTTCAATAATCCTTCTCGAGTGGAGCCCACTCCTCAACAATCCCCCCCCCCCCCCCCCCCCCCCCCCCTCGGGTGGAACCCTGTTGCGTCCAATCATTTCTCTTCGGATTCGAACATGGCTCTGATACCATTTTAAATTTCTTCAGCAAGTCATTCCTATCAAAGCCTCAAAGCGTTAATAGAAGCAGCATAACTCCTCAGGTGGAGCCCACTCCTCAACAAGTTTTTCACTTGTTTTGTTAAAATTCACTAGGCAGATTCCTATAATCATAGATAAATGAGGCCCGCTTATGATATTGGAAGCCGTTCAGAAGAAGTATGCTCTTGACTATATTATTTTCAAGTTCAATCAGAATTGGCCCACTTCCAGCCTGATAACCTATAAAATGTGCCATATTTCTTTGTTTTATTTTAGTCACTTCTTTTACATGTGAGTAATCGGATCATGAGTCCAACTCTAATTGATGGCATAAAGTTTAGAGACAATTAGGTTTTTTTTATGGTTTGGATTTTAGATGAAGGCCTCAGTGATTGATTAATAGCTGCACTATAATGAATCAGTTCATCAAATTTGAACTCTCGGTCAAACAAATAAAAAAGGTGGACCTAAATTTGAACTCTCAGTAGAACAAATAAAAACAGGTGAACCCAATAAACATAGTTGAATTTTTGGATTAAGTCTTGTACCAGATTACAAATAGCATACTTGTATCCGAACTAATGGAACTACTAATTATATAACTATGATGAGGCCAGCTCTCCTAAGTTCAAGCTTAGGATAAAGTAAGTTTAAGTGTGTGGTAGAGCCCACATGAGGGTGGGGGTGGAGAGGATTTTAAGGACTCCTTGGGATCTTCCTCTCTGCAAAAAATCATCTCCAACCGTGATTACTATCATCTCCATATGGACCTAAAAGTTTAATGGTCAATAGTCCATTCGGATCGATACATAGTCGATCCAACGGTCCAGTAAATTCGGACCTGACCGAAAGTTAGTAGACATATGCAATTTAGAGAGGTCATGTGTTTGGTCCATTCAGATTGACCAAAGGTTTGCCCCACAAGCATGAGCTTACGAGATTTTATTCAAAACTTGAAATTAGGTGAGCCTTGCTCAACTATGATTATTCTATAATCTCCAGTGGCACTTTGTATAGGTCTTTCAAAGCACATTCTGTATAGGTCTTTCAAAGCTCATTTCAATTCAAAAGACCAATAAAACTGATTTTGAATTTGAAAAATAAGAAACATAGAATTGGAGTCATGTTGGCTTCTTTCACCATTTTAATTGAACACACGCACCTGGCAAATGCAAAGCTTATAAAAATGTTTAGAGGAAAGAGGGGCTTTGCTACAGAAAGTCAGAAACCTTGCCAATTGAACTTGAAGAGTGTCTTTTTTTTTTTGCCTCGGTAAAAAATTGAAGGCTGCTGTTTGGCTGTTTCCTGCGAAAAGGCAGTAGTCTAAGGTCCACTTGTTCTGCTCTTTAAAATGCCTCTGCCAATCATCATCCCCAGCATCCCCTTGTCTCAGTTTATTATGGAAAAACACTACAGAAAGCCATGCCCTATATTATCTATTAACTAGGGGTATGTTTGAGTAGCCCCTTCTTTTTGCTAAAAAAGTGAGGATTATAGAAATTAAATTCCACGCTACAGTTAAAACCATGTTTGGTGTGGCTATGTTTCCTCGCCAAGAAGTGTAGAAATGTGTAAGTTTTTTGCAATTGCTTGGAAAATAAATTCTAGAGAGGGAGTCGGAAAAAAATACCATGGAAGAGGAAATTTTCTGTAGAAATGGTTTTTCGTGCCATGTACACAAACCAATCCTATATGCTCTCTCCCTTTATTTGAATAATTTTGTTCTAAGAGTTCCTTTATTTAGACAATTAGGTTTTGATTGCTTTCTTTTCCTTTCTTTTCTTTTCTTTTCCTTTTTTGGTTAATGCTTCCAATCAAATAGTCAATATTTTTCGTACTAGCCCTAAATTCTAGACATCCATCAAATTATGAATGAGTCCAAGTGGACCATTAGGTGTACATAAGGTGGTTCATAATACGGAATTTCTAAAAATTTTCATTAGGGGATTCAACAATTTTTTTTTTCCTTTTCTGAAACACTGCAAAACCTCTTTTTCAGTGACTCCAAAATTCAATGGTGATCAAGTTAAAACCCAAACTCATCAAACTAAATGCCAGGACAATATCATTTAAACGGTTCTAAAAGATGGGCCAAAAAGGCATGTGTGATGGATGTATCTGACTTGTGCCCACTATAACCTTATCTAATCACTTTATTAAAAAAAAGTCCTATAATAAAGGTTTCTTATCAGAATATAAACAACCATGACTAGTGAAGTTGCCCAAATCTCCAAAATATTCTGTTTATTGCACACGTGAGGTCATGTGAAGAACCCTACAAAAGGCAAAGGGGAAAGGAGCCCTTAAATATTTATCTCTCCATAAGTTTGTAGGGACCCTACTTGGGGTTTGGATCGAAACATCTCCACTCCCTGTACCTCTGTATAGTGATGGAGGCTTGGATGATGATTCTAATTGTTTGATCAGCAGCCCACAAGTTTCCACCGTCCAACACGAGTGCATAGTCAATCCATTCGGACGAGTGCCAAAACTTGGGACCGGTGAATTCGGGAGGAGGTCCATATTTTTTGGTCCACTCGGATGGATCATAAGGTTGGGCCCCCACTAGTGTATTAGTTCCTGGTGAAAGTGAATTTTCTGCTTGGAGAAATCACATTATCTTAAATCTTGGTGAGTGTCAAAGTGGGCCTGATGGGTGACGATAGGAGACACTGAGTGAAGGTATAAGCCCAAGAGGCCCCTCCTTGATTTTGAAGTACACTGAATTCCATTAGTAGTCCAATCAAACAATCTAACGATAATATTAGAGGGAGATGATATTAGGGTAATTTCAAGTTTTTATTTATTCAAAATAGGGACTAGGGAAATACCATTAAAATAAAATTAAGAACATGCAACAAAAATATAATTAAGAACATGCAACAAAAATATTTTATTAATGATCTCACTAGAGAGGAGAGATAAACTGAAATAAAGGACATTTGATGAAAGTGCTGTCAAAAAAGGTAGAAACTAATGTCCAATTTCCTAGTTTTCCTTCAAGGTAATATCATACATACATGTAAATTTTGAATAAATCTTTAATTTCATTTTATTCTGAAAGTGTTTTTTCTACACAATCATTTTGGGAACGTTTCATTCTGTGAATGAATGAAGAAAGATTTATTTGGCAAGCATTTTCTCTTCCCTGATGTACGTATATAAAATCTCTCCCCCTCTATCTCTCTAAATTATCTTTCTCACAAAATGCCTCATAAATAAGTTTTTCTTCATTCATTCTTGAAATGAAACATTCCCAGAAGATGCTAAAAAGGCCCTAAAGTTAATAGAATTTGTAAATGAGCCAATAATATTTATGTATTATATAGGCATATGTCAACAACGAAAGGTGTCTATTTTTTTATTATATTAAATGTGTCCTTTATTGGCTTCTCTAGTTTAGAAATCTATTATTACTAGGAGTTGCAAATATATATAGAGTAACACACTGGATTAGTGTGTGCAACTCAATTGTGGGGCCCACACGGGGCTCCACTGGAACTGGGACCTGGGGGGATCCAAAGATCTTCCTAGGCCCTTTATCTCTGCAAAGAATCAGCCGCAACCCTAAACCTTATCATTTCCATCAGGTCCCCACAAGTTTAACCATATATAGTTCATTCGGATGGGTGTGCAGTCGATATAACGATCCAGTCCAATCGGATGGGTACAAACCCTAGGGGACATATGAAATTCAGGGAAGATATGTGTGGTCCAATTGGATGGACCATCGGGTGGGTCTCGCCCCCAATGCACGTTTACAAACTGGATAACCATTCATGTTCTTTTAAAAACGGATGCTAGGCTAGCATTTAAATTAGTGGGACTGCTAGGTTAAAGAATTATGGAAGCTTCAATTTCACATACCCAACTCCAAAGTCTAGCTCTAAAGTGCACATTTTCGTGCACATTTTCTTTTAACTCTCTCTAAAATTTATCATTTCCCTTACTGGTGAATAGTGGAACCCAAAAAACCAATAAGTGGGGTCCATTTACAAATTATAAACTGTTTAAAATTCAGGTCACCCGATGCATTGGGGTTGAGTTAAATTTCACTCCAGTCTGAGTTGGACCCACTGTCAAATGGGTCACTTCTAAAGCATGTGATCCTACATTTTCTTCCTTTCTGTACTAATATCACAGGGTTAAAATGTAGTTAATCTGAGAACATGCCCAACTTTAGATGGCGAATGAGAGCAATGTTGAAGATATTTGATTTGGATGTGGCTCCCACTGATGAATTTTTGTAATGCTGGGTGGATTGTAACACCAAATAAATCCTCTCATTGTTAGATTCCAAATCCCACATGGGTTGTAAAAAGCCAAGATGAAGGAATATCTTTACTACCCAACTTTCCTCCTTGAGAAAATGAGGCGTTTGCTAACTAACATTTTAATAATTTCAGCTGGAGAAGAGATGCAACGTCTTCCACAATGATGAAAAATATACTTACAAGCTACAACTAGAGAAACACAATAACTATCATTTGATCTGATGAGAAGATATGATTTCACTTCCCTTGCAAAGTTGTAGTAATAATTTGTGCCTAAATAGAGTTGATCAAAATGTGAAGTAATTGATCATGTGCCTGTCGCCCTGTTTAAGTATAAATTATTTGCAAATCTAAAGTCAACATCTAGGTTTCCTGGGCAATGTCAGACTTCCTTGCTATAGATTAAATTACTGGGACGGGAAGTGGTCCACATTAATGGGATAGTCTTTAAAATTAAAAATGTTTGTCATAGATCCAGACTGATGCGGGCCAGCTTTGGGTCAGCTCAGGATGGCGTAGTCCGTCCCCTCTCAAACTGCACCAAACTTAGGGCGGGTAGAGAAAAGCGCAAAAGGATTAAGAAAGAAGATCAACATCCTCAACCTGCTTGAATCCACAAGAAAAAATAATTAAAAATAATAATCGTAAGGCCTATTTGGATAATTAAGGAGTGGAGTGAAGTGGAGTAAATTTCACATGAGAAGTAAAGTGGGTTGAAGTTAATTAGAATACTTCACTTCACTTTACTCTGGTTGGTTGCTTTGTGTAAAGTGAAATCCAAAATACTATGTATGTGTTTGGATACTTATGAGTAAAGTAAAAATTGGACAACACTAGCAAGTCAAAAAATGGCAATAATTCTAGTTTAGGAAGCGCATGAGAATTGGACCCAAATATTCATCGAGTTTAGATCCTCTGATCGTGTTCATAGTAGGCCCCATCTATTTAAAACTTTATCTATAGAGTGGCCCACCTAATTAAAAAACTGAGCTCTGTAAAAAAAAATTGTCTGCAGGGGGTGAATTTTAACTGTAAAAATAATGCTCTCCTCAAATTTCAAACAAACCAAAGCTCAAATCTCATTTTCCAATATCCAACTTCAAATCAAAGAGAACAAAAAAAAACAATAGCTTTCGCATATTTATGAAATCATGAACAAATCTGAAACTCATCTCCAATTTAATAACATGAAGCAACTACCAACAAAATCAAGAACATAAAAAACCGATGAAACAAAAGTCTAGTCCAACAGCTTATGGAAATTAAAAGTTCAAACACACTGGGAAAAAAACACAAACATAACGAAAATAGAGATACAAAACTCATTTAAGTCCCTTCCCACTACCGTATGTCAAGCACCCCAATAACAAACCAATATACCATCACAAAAACTAAGAAATAAAATCAACCTTGTGATGTTAAATAAATCCTTTTGCTGAACTTTTCAAGGTCTTCGTTAATTCAAGTATGCAATGTAGATTGAAAAAAAATTAATAATTAGAAGGAAAACAGGGGAAAGAGATCTCAAAAGGGCAAACCCTATACTGAAAAAAGAAAACTGATCATTTACCTCTATTGTTGTTACCAAATACTCAACAGCATCTGCCCTTTTTGTGGAGTTGCATAAAAGGATAAATATGAATCAAAACTATAGCCATGGAAAAGGGAGGGGAAAAAAGGAATATTATACACCAATGACTTCCTAATAGACACAGCAGCAAAAGGGGTAACAAGTCCACAAATAACAAATACATGAACCAAAGGAGAAGGCTCCATAGTAGGATCGAAGAAAACATTTCTTCATCAAGATTAAACAAGTTGTCAATGTACAATATTTAGATTGGAAATAATACACCAACAGCCCTAGTAAGCATTCAGTCATATCACAACACAATCATACTGAAAAAAAAAAAAAAGTAATCAATCAAGAAGAAATTACAAATAAGATAATGAAGAGACTGAATGGAAAATTAAATACGAGCAGAAAAGTAAATAGAAACCATCCTGTCAACTGTAATTGTAATAGTAGTTAGAAACAGCAGAAAATAAGATATATGGTTTTTACAAGTAAATAGTAGCATGGCACTGTATATTGTCTTCATAATCCTATAGTGAATCCCAATCTATCAAGAGGCCTGGTTTAGACTTCTAGTTGAAAAACCCTTGTGCCAACTAGGTTAAGTTGATGGATATGGGAAATCTTACTGTTCAAGTATTTTCAAAACAAATTGTGCATAAGTTGTGAGAGTGGGTATAGTCAAAGTAGGACCATGTAGATGTGAGGTCTACATCTAAAATGTGTGTTTCAGTTATAAAATGAGATTTACTTTGATGACAGGCTTATTGTCAGTACTGTACTGACTCATATAATTTGATGAATTCATCTGAAGCTATTGTCTGTTTTTCCTATTCTTACCCTGAATCAAGTTATCATGGCAGCCAATGTGGTAACCAAGCATGAAAAGAGGGGGACAAAATATCCTTCTGTGAGATTATTTGGATGAAGAGAAAACAGTGGAAAGAAAAAAAAATGTTTAAGAAACTGTTTACAGTACAAATTTGAATTAAGGATGATTTTTAACTTCCACCTCATACACAAACAGACTCTAAGGCAGAACAACTTTTTGCAAGAAAAATGAAGAAGCAAATGTCTGAAGTGAAAACAAAAAATCTCATAACAAAAGTACCATATGATCCAATGTGTCTAATTACTAATACAAACCAGCATGAAGGGAATTTACAGGAACCAGTCAAAGGAAATTTGATGTCTTTTGTCAAGACACGAATTAGCTTTCCATAAGGTGTAAACAAAGAAAGCTAGCTAGCAAATGATTTGGCTAGGCTTCATAAAACAAAAAATAATGATCATAATGTGGTACAGAACCATGAGAAACAGACTTTCTTTTATTTTTTACAACATTTGGGCTAACCACCGAATTTGACTTTTGGATTCCACTACTGTCAAACCCAAGTCATCTATGCATAGGCATCACACTTTTAGTGCATAGAAATTCCCTTTTAAGACTTTCCTTGATTTGTGGCAGAAAGATGCTATAACGCCCCAAAATTTGAGCGCCTTGAATCTTGGGGCGCTACGAGAAAGTACCTAAGAGAAGCAGAAAATCCAAAAATATAATCAAGTGTAATCTCATATGAGCAAATAAAGAGACAAAGCCCTATAATTTTGTTTCGCTTTAAGGGATTACAAGATACTTTCTGTAATTAAACTAACTACAATTCTAGGCCAACACGGCCAGCTACAAGAAAACGAAAGAGTAGAGATCTATGTGACAGACGCCTCTCGATACACCAACTTCATCACTCTCCGAACCCTGCGGTAACGGATCAACCGCCAAGTAAACCACAAATCAAAGAAAGCGGAAGAGAAGATACCTAAAAACACCAAGGATTGGGTCAGGCTTGATGAGCCAGGCAAATATGCATGTTTAGATGGCAATAGATTATATTACTAGATAAGGAAGAAGACCATACATGATTACAGTTGTACCTACGTGATTAGTATCTCGATAATAATATAGAATATCATAGTACAACAGAAAACAGAGTGGAGTGTAGTGCACGGACGATAATCAAGGTATTTATATAACAGATGTTTGATACAACATATCAGGTAGATAAGAGAAGTCATCATCATCAAGATATCATATAAACCATACAAGCACATCAATGTCACCAGTAACAGAAGTAACCTTACCATATCCGTAACCATATTATCTAGATCCAACCGTATCAACGTCGACAGTTAAAGACACTAAGCAACGACATCCATAATATATAATATTCATACATCCATAAGAGCACACAAGGGTACGTCTACAATTGAAGTACAAGGGACGTAAGGGGTCAGAGTCAGCCCATCATCATCATCCCAACAACTGTCAATGGACATCAACCATGGGGTCATAGCCATCCATCGTTGTCGTCTCATCGAATAGGAGCGTATAAGAGTCAAACAGTGTCCATAGCTACAACCAAGTCTCAACCATTGGTCTTACATGCTATTTCAACCAACAATATCCATAGCCACGGTCAAGTCTCAGCCATTGGTCTTACATGCTAGATCAACATCAATATCCATCCACACACCCGGTCTGAGCGTCGGCGATCTCAGTACCCCTCCCACACGGTACCTACTATGTCATCTAAACCATATCGCAATATCAATGTCCATGCCGACATCATATCCCTTGGCAAACCAATCGTACATCCACAAATGTTACAGACCACTAGAAGGGGGTACTCCAAACCGAATAGCCTTATCATAATTAATATGAGACGATATTAGTCAAGGGTATAAGTCACAAAGTTCGGGTATAACTAATCCATCCTCACGATTTCCAACAATTAATAATGCGTACCCTTGTAAACTCCGCTTCTCGATACGCTTAATTAACATTATCTTATTATACAGTTCATCTATCAATATCTACCGTTAAGTTCCTAAGGTTACACGTCAGGAATTCAAGTGCAATGCCCCGACATCTCATCCAATACGGACCGTGATCATGGATCAGAGCCTAAGTGCAATGCGTTGATTTATAATACCTCTCAAGGCCAACATCCAAGGTTCAGAACTACCAGCCAACCTCCGTGTCTGTTCTCAACCACATAAGTACCACATGTCATAAATCTATCGATCATCGCTGCCCCTCTCTTCAAGTCCAAGGTTCCACTTCACCTAAGACAGTGATCACGAAGTCCCAGATGCTTATTAAGTATCATTGGTGCTCCTGTAGGTATTTAGCATCATTAAACATCCATAACCATTGAATCAAGGTTCGTTTCACAACCGAAGACCCTACTTAGGTGGCTACACAGGTCAAGGTTAAGCCCGGCCCTTGACTCGTGTCTAGCGTATCCCAAACAATCCAAATGGAAGGTCAACGGGGCCCATACATGATCAGATAATGAAATGAAACTTAATCTGGAAAATCACTGTTTATAGTGTACCGGGTCGACATCATGAGTCTACGGGTCGACCTGGTACTCTGTGAAAGTGGATAGCTAACTGGGAGTCAGAAAACACAGACCGTAGTGTCCCCGGTCGACCAGGTGAACTAAATCTGACAGGTAGGGGTTCCTTAGTATGGTCGGTCGACCAGGTACACTGGGTTCTGTGCCATGAGTGTGGTTTTCTACTCTCAGTTGTGTGGGAAATCCCCTGTGTGCCCGGTTAACATCCTGGGTGACCAGGTCGATTAGGTACACACGAAACTCTGAAAATTAGGATCATGTCCTCTTCCATTTTCCATCAAAACTTCATCAAATGGATCCCAGATCTTCACCAATCACCTCCAAACATCTACCACACCTCCCACACCATGATCTCATCACAAATGGGCCATTGATCTTCCAAATGGGGGATTCCCATCCATCAATGGCCAAATACACAAAGAAGGCTTAGGAAAGAGAATGATCTATACAACATAGCATCCATACAACCATCCAAATACAGAAATCATGTCAAATAACCATAAAAGATAGTAATTAACAATCTAAGCATATTAATCAATTTAATTAAAAAATATAAGCATGTTTACTTGCCTAATTAGGAAGAAAAGTCCTCAAATAGCTTGGCTTCATTCCAATAGCTCTAAGATCACCCCAATAACTGAATCTATAATCTCTACACCCATTCCCAAATAAAGAAATGTATAAGAAAGGAAATTCTAAGAGAAAGAACTATACTACAAGGGAATGAGAATTACCTTTACTTGGAGAGGGAAGAGATATCTAGGAGATGAGATGAGCTCCTTAGCTTGTAGATGGCTAGATGTAGATGGGGCTCTTGCTTCTAATAATTGGAGGGCTAAGATTTAGAGAGGGAGAAACCCTAATCTCTAACTTAGAGAGAGAGAGAGAGATGGGACGGAAATTGTAGTGAAATGAGACGGATAGATAAGAGTGGTTTCTTTTATAAGAATTGGTGAGATTATAGTCTAAAATGCCCTCATTAGTAAATGAGAATTGTGAATAGGGATGGAGAGTATTTAGGGAAGGTTAAAATGGAATGACTAAAGGGTCTTTGGTTGCTAATAGAAATAAAGAATGAGGACTATGGTAGTTTAGGTATTCATATATAATGACTAAAGTATCCTCAAATGAGTGGTTGTGAATAAAGGAGCCTAAGGGTAATAAAGGTAGGCTATTTATAATAACAAAAGTGCCCATGTTTACTTGGTTGATAATGAATGAGGCCAAGGTCATTTAAGGTATTTGGATTTCCAAAAAGGAGGAAAAATGTGTCGTTGGAAGGACTAGAGTACCCTCATATAATTAATGAGCTAATGGGTTAAGTCATGGGTGGTTGGGTCATTCTAAGGTTAATTGCACAACTCTCTAAGGAAAACTCATCTATAATTAAGATTACAACTAAGGCATCTAATTGTCTAATTAATTCTAGGGAATCAAATTAAACTTCTAATAGAACTATTAACCCCACAAGAGTCTTAACCCTATAAACTAGGCTTAATTAATGAGAATTACTAACTACTCATACCAATCACCTATTGAATAAGATTACATATGGTTGACTTGGTCAAATTGGATCCCACTAGGTATTTCTAGGAATGGGTCCTTACAGATACTCTAATGAATAATGTATCTGTTCTGAAAAAAAGGTATGTTCCCTGATTTATTTTCATACAATGGACTGATTGGACTAAGATCCAAATCCAAGCCTGAATTAAAACTCAATCATCATTGCATTTTGCCTATTTGGCATAAAGGCCAAATGCATCTCAAATAACTTGAGAACCATCAGGTCTCTCCACTAATTAAAAGGACTACAATAGCACATAAAGATAATGCCACCAAAAAGAATGATAAATGTCATGCAACTAGTTAAACTTATAAGAAGTTATTTATTGTATATGGTTAAACTGGTCATCAAAATAGGAGAAACTACCACTAATGTTGTGAGAAACACTAGAAACTTTTTTAGAAGATTTTCAAAACAGAGAAGACATGAACACTTGTTAATCATATCATGCAAATGATAATGTAATTTCCAATTTAGTATCAAGATAATCACATGAGCATTGTAATTTGGGATTGGGAGGGTGGGGGGATTCGTAACAGAGTAGGCGGTTGGGTGGGGTGAGGCTTTGGGGTTAGGGCGTTGCATCAACAGAGGTGGGAGATAGAGGTTGGAGCGTCACATATAACTAAGATTCTAAGCAACCCCAAATAAAAATCCACAAACAAGAAAGTCCATAAAATCAAAAACCCAAAACCTCAAATCAAAAATCTAGTAGCCCGAATGATTCAATGTTCCACCAAAATCAGACATTTACCAAAACCAGATTTTGAAAAACCATTATCCAAACTTTCAGTGATAAGGAACCATGCAACAAAATCATAAGCCCTAACCCAATCCTTGAAACCATGTCTAGAAACCAAAAATCAAAACCCATTATCAAAAGATAGAGAAAGGGAGGGAGAGGGAGAGGGAGAGAGATTACTTAAGATGTGGAACATTTTTCTATATCCAATTGTTGCAGGAGTAGAATCGACTTCTGGAGAGAGATTACTTGAGATGTTCCACTTTAACTCAAGGAAATAGTAGTATTTAGATTTGGAGTGAAATGGAGTACATGTGGCTGACAACATTGCTTCATCTATCAAGACATACTCATCCAAACATGGTAGAGTTAAAATTTTAAATTATTAAAGCCCATTTAACTTCACTTTACTGTATTTTCTACCTATCCAAACAGAACACTTTTTAAAGAGAAAAATTGAAATTTGTATTCTCGCTAGAAACATAACAATCACTTGTATAGCATGTCAACCATAACTTTTCCAAAATAGTGAAACTTACTGAAGAAATAGTATAAAAAAACCCCTAATTATATAAATACTCTCCAACAAAATTTTAAATTACTTTTCAAGACCCTCCACAAAAATTCAGACTTAAACTGACTAAAAAAAGCTTCTAAAATAAAAAGAACGGGTATTTATTATAGTAGTAAGATTTGTACGGAAAAAGTGTTTGACCTTCAAAATAGCTTCACTTCATTGTCAACTGCCTTATGTTGTTGTCCATGTCATAGAACACAGATGCTTCAAAACAAGTAATTGTACGTCGCAAGGTGATACTTGTCACGCCATGAGCCCGAGATTACACCCTTCTAGAGGCGTGATGTATGGGGATTCGAGTCAAACTCTCTGACCTTTTGTCCCCACTAAGGGGTTTCCCACAAGATATCATGTGTGAAATTAAATTTTCATAAGCCTGTACGGTTCAACAATAGATATTCATCCATGTTCATCTATCACACACTGATATGATATAAGAGCATCAACTAGTAAATGAACATAAGTTAAGTATTCAAGTTTCAAAGTTAAAGGAAATAAGAAAATGTAGCGGAAGCAAAGTATTAGTTAAAGTCTACAATTCAGAAATAAAACATCTAAATAAAGTCTAATCTTATGGCAACCCAAGCCACGGCCATGAAAAATGTGACTTCAAATCCACTCAATGAACAAATGTCTAAAAGACATCTTCTGGGGCCTACTCAGCTAACTATTAAGGAGTCTCCTCCCCAACCTCCGCGATCTCCGGGGCTGTGGCATCGTGGTCCTCACCTGTAACGCCAAGTGTAGCACCATTAGACCAAGCGAAGCAAGGTAAATAAGTATAAAATGAAACATGCATATCAAATGAGTAGAAATGACGAAATAGATCATAAGAAGTCAAAAAAAAAAGTAATCTAGGTATAGTTAGTGCATGAACATGCATGATATATAGGAATCAAGAGTGACAAGTGCATAAACACAACATATCTATGTGGCACAACCACATAAGTCATACTCTCCCAATAAACATGTAAACATGAAATTACATGAGAGCATGAGCATACATAACATAACATGAGGTACTAGTATGAGGCATAGGGCCCGGAAACTCCATCGTGAACCTGAGGTACCGGCCAACCACCCATAAAATCTCATCTTCAGAGGTCTATGAAAACTACTAAATCCACACCCAGCCAGGTCCGACTGTGTTAGGGTCAATGCTAAGTGGTGCCGACTTAATGAATAGAGTGTACAGTGCATATCATGGTGTGACAAAATCGTTAGCATAAGCATGTACAAAATATAAATATGAACAAGTACATGACCATAATCATATGTGCGCAACAAGACATAGCCTATGAACATATACAAATACATATTGTATAGGAAAACATATGACGTAACGTAAACAAGGTACATGAACTAAGCAAATGGACTGAGAAACATGTACATATTATGCAAAAGTAGTAGAAACGTGAGCAAATGCATGCATAAAGATCATAGACGGAGTCAAGGATGCATGACAAGCTAATCTTACAATTTCGAAAATAATTATAGGCTTCACCATCCAACAATGTGTAGTTCTAAGGCTCCTGGCATCATCGGTCTAAAAGGACCCTTGGTGTTAATAACTTGGGACGCCAAATGCCTTAAAAGAACACCTTTTGGTTCGGGGTACATAAAGTCCAAGAAACGAGCTTCCATGAGAGTGTGCGTGTGCTCAAATGACACTCTCTAATGTTAATTGATCCATTGGGCATAAATTAGGGTTCAAGGGTTCCAATACTAAGGTTCAAGACTAGGTCCAAATACACTTAAGAAACCTGGGAAATTCAGTCACTACTCGGTTAGCTGTTGATTAACCGAAAAGGGGTATGTCGGTTAACCAAAACCTGACCGAGTGTCAGTCTGGTAGGAAAAAAAGCGTCCAGTTAAAAAACCGACAAAGTTCAGTGCATTGTCAGTCAATGGTCGATTAACCGAACTCCATTTTGGCTAACCGAATTCATATTTCCTACACTTTTTCACCTTCCAGTTATTTAAACCAACAACCAGTTCGGTTGACCGTCAGCTGATTGAATTTTGACAAACTGAACGTGGGAAGGCTTTGTTCAGAAGATCTTTTAACACAATAAATACCAACCCCTTCCCAAATCTTAACCCAGCACTGAAGGAGAAATTATATGATCTAAAAACATCCATACAACAAATCTAACCAAAAATTAAACAAATTACACATGTGAGCATACCCATTTACAGAAATTGAAAATCAAACTAACCTATGAGCTGAAATTAAGGCTTCTATCATGAGAACATATCAAGAATAATACATTGAGAACACATGAAATAAATTACAATTGTTTTACTTGCCTTTTTTATGCTTGCAAATCAAATCTACAAAAATTCAAACTAGACCCACTCTAAAAAGTCTCAAATCTGAAAAATTCCCAAAACAAAACTTCAAACCAAGCTCCTACAATGGTGAAATGAAGGAAATGCTACAAATCAACACACATTCACGAACTGTAAACCCCAATCACTAATTTGAAGGAAAAGGGTGTGATTTGGGAGAGATTTGATTACCTATAAAGTAAGAAAGAAGAAGAATAACAATTGGAAGCTTAGAGAAGATAAAAAGCTTGAAGGAGATGGGGTTCTTGTTCAAGAAGATGTAGTTGAAGACTCTCTAAAGTTCTCCTTTGGTGTTTGGAAACAAGGAAATGGAAAAAGAAACGATGGGGAGATGAGCCCTATGTGCCTCTTGCAATGGAGATGGGAATGAAATGAGAAGAGATAGGGTTTAGGGTCTTAGAATAGGGTTTTATACATGAATTTCCTATTATTTGCAGGAAAGTCCAAAGTCTTATAAGAATTTATAGTTTAGGGCCTTTTGAATCATAAATGGGTCTAAATGGGCTCAAATGTGTTAGGTCAAAATACGAAAATTGAAGAGTGACTTATGACCTATGCAATGCACCCCAAAATGCACAAAAAATGGAGATTACACACACTAAGCCAAAAATACAAAAAAAAAGTCATAATGCTACATAGTCAATGGTCAAACCATTTCTAATCTACCTAATTAAGCCCAATTACATTCAAAACATCAATTAGGTATCTAATTATGATTAGTTAGATACTAAACATGATTAGGGTAGGGTCGGAGTGTTACAATACCTTGATCACAAGCCATGGGCATTTGAGGTTGACAATATCTTTTTTGCTAGATTTATGTTGGTCTTCAATTGTTCTTAATCACAACTCTATTAAAAAAACATGTAAAGGGAAAAAAATACAAGTTTTATCATTTTTTCCTGGAAGAAAAAAAAATCTCCATAAAGTTAGACTTTGAGTTCACTAACGCCAAGCAATTAATCAACCAAATACATTTCCACTACTAGTTTTATAATAGGTATATTTCTTGAGAATTGAAACGTTTCATAAAGCATGAAGACTTCCTATTATAAAGAACATAGTAATATATGAGGAGGATTAATTAGTAGCGTCGAAAATCATATTATGGACACATTGGGTCTAAATGTAGTCTATAATCATTTTTTTTTCATTTATATATTTTTTTGGGTACCCTAGCCCACTAGGAGGCTGGGAGTGGGACCCAAGAGAGCCTACTCAAGTGAAAAGAGGAAGCCCACGTTGTGGGAAGAAGAGCCCACGTAAGTGAAAAGAGAACGCCGCCAAAGTGAGAAGGATACACCAGACACATGGGAAAAGAAGCCACATGGGACGAGTGACATGCGAGGTTGCCAACCAACTAAGAAATTGAGCAACCCTTTGTTGTTAGCAATATTCACTTTAAAAGGCCCTTTTTGTGAGGAAAGCAAGCATAATTTGGTTATGACATTGAGTCAACACTTCGCAATCATGTTTATAAAGCATTATGTAATCAACAGTTATCCACACATTAAAATTGTGTCCATATAAATCTCTTTTGGGGATGTTTCAACTAAATGGGGTCAACACAAATAAGCAACGCAACTTGATAACCGAGGTCAAGTGTGAAATTTTCATATGTTGTTAAATGAGAATTTTAGAGAGATGTTAATGCCACATATCAAGCTTCTCATTCAACATCCCTTCTCTTTCCGCATCCCTTCTCTTTCCAAAGTTTCTCTTTACACATCCCGTTATTCCTAAAATACCCAAACCCCCACCACCGTCATTTTCTCTTTCCACATCCCTTGTTTCCCCCAGCAGCTGCCCTCTCTGCCTCTCCATGTCCCTCTCCCTCTCCAGCGGTGCTGCCGGAGGGGACGGTGGTGGCTTAGCTGGGGGTGGAGATGGTGGTGGGTGAGTATAGAAAGAAGTTGGAGAGGGAGAGAGTTTTAATAAATGTCCTTTTAGGTAATTTCACACATGAATGCCAAAACAGGAATGTAGAAGAAAAGGCTTGGTATGTAGCATTAGCAGCTCTCAAATTTTAACCTTAGAGCCTGATTTGTTTCCACAGAGAAATTTTCGAGTACATGGGAATCGAATCTATAGAAGCTCATGATCAAATGAGCTAGAAGAGTTTAGGGGTAAAAGATACAAGGTTAAACGTAGATGAAGTTATTTGATGGTCATTTTTTAATATATACACCCTTTTTTTTTGTAAAGGTTTATATATATATATGGGTGCTGCTCTGGTGAGAGAGTCTCTCACCATTTATATGAGAGAGCATCATCTCATTCGTCCATTTAGCAGGGAGATCCAACGGTGCTGTGAAAAGTCAAAAAGCCTCTGCCTCTGCACCGTTTTCGAGGAGAAAAATGGGCAGCCCTTTCAAGTTTGAGATATGCGCCCAAATATCACCAGAAAGGGCGGCCCATTCCAAATCTCTGATTTCCACCCAAATATCAGCGCCTAAATTTCCGCCCAAATATCACCGTCCATTCCAAATCTCTGGAAGAAGCCCAACACGCTGCGACGCTGCCTACTCCATTCTTTTCCTTGAAAGTGGCCCAACAACGCTGCAACGATGGATACTTAAACTTGATGATGGATTCTACTTCATCGGCGATGGATTCAACCAAATTTGATTGAGTTCTCTGAGAGAAGCCCCAAGAGGTTGCAATGATGCATCTTCATTCTCTTCCCTCAACGATGGTTTCTTCGACGCCAATGATGGATCCTACATCGCCAGCGATGGATTCTGCGATGCAAGTTCGATCGGTGAGTTTTCTTTCTATCACTGGTGTGATATGGTTTTGAGACACTATTTTTTTCTTTCCTTTCTGCAATCTTCGTTTTGGAGATAATGTAGACCATCCATCATTTTTCTATGATGCCTTCTTTTTGAGATTTTTCTCTGATGACCTTCTAGTTTAAGAATCATTTTATGGGTATTATTAGGCAGAGGAATCTAGGGTTTTTTTTATTAATCTTTAGGGATTTTTATCAGTTTGATTTATTACGAAACGCTAGAAGTGGTCAAGCCCTTATGCTATTCACTATCAGGTTCTTTACCTTTACTAGGAGTTGAACAGTGAATGTTGCGGCACCAATCCCAAATGACAGTGGCAAATGTGATCCAACAGTTTGGAATTTATGAAATATAGGCTTCTCACATTAGATTTCAAGGGCTAACTATAATTATGGAATCCTTCAGCAAACACCAGATCATTTCTATATAATAATTTTATAAGAATGCATGTTGTGTTTAAATAAAATGTCGGATTGTTAAACTCTCTGAGTGTTCTTTACATGTGGCATCAATCAACATGATTTTTGTGTGAGAATTTATATGAACATAATATTAGCTGCATAATGAGTGGTATGGATCTGGTAGAGATGCCAGCAACATATTGCCCTGCACAGTGTGAACTGATTTTTATTAGATGCTCGCATCAGATTCATGGATTTAGAAGCTGGGGGAAACCAACTTGGGTGTGATAAATTCAGATTTGCCTAACATTAATGCAATCTAATGGCACCAGTACTGAAATCTATTATAACTTCATTTTTACCATGTTTTATTATTGGTTAACTGTGATATGTTCTTTCTTTATAACGTCATTTAGAAGGAATCAGCTAACATCATTGTACCGGAGTCTTTGCCTCAATCAATTCAAATGCTTGTGATGTATTTCTCACAACATATGCCCATGATGCATTCATCACATTAGTCGCAAAATCCAATGCCGCGGCAAATGCCTGTCATTGCTGTCACGAATTCCTTGGCCCAATCAGTTCAAATGCTTGTGATGTATTTCTCACAGCAAATACCAATAATGCATTCATCGCAACACCTGCATCATCCGACCACACAACACATGCCCATCATGCATTCATCGCAAATCCTGCAGTATCCAACCACACAACAAATGCCCTGCAATGGTGTCACGGATTCCTCGTCTCATTCAATTGAGATGCCTGTCTATTCATCGCAACAAGTGCAACATTCATCCACTAGTGTAAGTCAGGTAAGTTTAGTTTCTTATATTTTCATCTAAAAACATGTGCTTCTTATATTATCATCTAATGTTTTTTATTTCTATTTTTTGTTTGCATTTGAAACATTGTTTAGAAAGAATCAGGTGCATCTTCAACACTTATATCATTTGTTCCAGATGTAGAGGATGAATTAATACCAAGAGTAGGGATGTTGGTGGATATGCAAGACGTAAAAATGAAGTTGTTTGGAAGAAGTTTGTGTGTTCCAAAGAAGGCCAATAAGTAGAGAAGATGTGCCAAGCAACTGTTGTACAGAGGCGTGTTACAAATATTCGAGAGAATTGTGTGGCTGAGTTACAGGTGAGAAGAAATGCAGATGGGCAATGGGTTGTAAGCAAATTTGTGATGGAACATTCTCATATTTTAAGTTCTCCTCGAAAGGCTCATATGTTACGATCACACCGTATTGTGACTGCACCGAAGAAAATTTTGATAGATTCATTTAGTGCCGCAAATATACGAACCTATAGTCAAATGGATATATTTGAAGTTCAAGCGGGTGGTCGTGCTGACTTGGTTGGTTTCACAGAAAAAGATATCCGAAATTATACTAGAGACAAAAAGATGAATAACATGGGCAAAGATGGTCAGAAGTTATATGAACATTTCAAGCAGCTAAAAGAAACAAGTCGATCACTAATTTTTTCAATTGAGCCGGATTCAGAGGGGCATGTGAGACATGTGTTTTGGACGGACCATATCTTTCGAGCATCATATAGGGAGTTTGGGGACGTCGTTGGATTTGACACAACATATCAAACAAATAAATTTGACCTAATTTTTGGTGTATTCACAGGAGTGAATCACCATGGGCAGACAACAATATTTGGTTGTGGACTTCTTTCAGATGAAACATTTGAATCTTTTGTGTGGTTCTTTAAAACTTGGCTCGAATCAATGCCTGGAAACCCACCAAAAGCGATCTTAACTGATCAGGATCCCGCAATAAGAAAAGCAATTAATTTTGTACTTCCCACCACAACCCATCGGTTTTGTGTCTGACACATAATGCGGAAGTTAAATGTTAAGCTAGGTGGAGTTGCAATCAATTGTGGAGAGCTGGTTTGGAAAATAAAAGATACCGTATGTAACTCTGAAACAAAGGAACAATTTGTTTCTAATTGGGAGAAAACATTGATAGAATACAGAGTGCTTGACAATAAGTGGCTTAATGAAATGTTCAAAAATCGTGAGTTATGGGTGCCAATATTTATGCGAGGTGTGTTCTTTATAGGGATGATCTCCACTCAAAGAAACGAAAGTATCAATGCCTTCATCAAGCAATTAGGGACATATAAGGATGGTTTGTGTGATTTTGTTATGCGGTTGGAAGGAGCCATTGCACGGTTAGGAAGAAACGAGCTAAAAGCCGATCACGACACCCTAAATGGGAAGCCGATTTTGAAGACTGAATGGCCAATGGAGAAACAAATGTCAGCGATATATACAAGACAGAAATTCTACCAATTTCAGGAACAATTCATGTCAATGGCAACCTGCATTATACAACTTCAAAAGGATGAACCAAATGAAAGAATTTATGATGTTTCAATATTTAAAGGTGAAAAGGAGATTGTAAGAAGGGTCATTTTTGTAAAAGATATGAACCATGTCAATTGTTCTTGTAAAATGTTTGAGTTTGAAGGAATCCCTTGTAATCATATTCTTTGCATCCTTAAACAAGAGAGGATATTTGTATTGCCGAACCAATATATTTTGAGAAGATGGACGATTCAAGCGAGAAAAGGATCTGACGTATACATGAGTCTCTTCGAGCGTTCAATTACATTTGATAACTCGTTGGTTGCACGACATGGGGATTTATTGTATTATGCGACAGTGGTCGTTGATGAATCATCTATGTCAGTGAAAGCATACGAAAATGCTAAACAAGTCTTATTGGACCTCATACGAACATCCCGTGCAATAAATGAAACCGTGGGGAACGAAGAGCTGAAAGGGGGGAACCCTTGTGACAAGAAGGGGGATAAGTCCCTTGATGCGAAGCAATATCTCGAGCCAAAGCGTATTATCACAAAAGGACTTGCAAAGAGGCTTAAATCCTCCAAAGAAAAAGCACTTAAAAAGGCCCGGCTATGTCGAGGTTGCAGCAGACAGGGTGTTTCACATGATAGGCGCAACTGTCCTGCGCTTTTAAATAGGTAATCTCTTACATGAAATTTACTATTTTAATAATTATACTAAACTATCAACTCCTAGCCGTTATATTTGAATTATTATTTTTACGTCTTAGGGCCACTGTTCAAGAGTCTGCAATTTCTCAAAGATTAGCAGGAGATGATTCATGCTCCTTTGATGAAGACGACGCTTCTATCAATACAAGTTCCAATGATGAATCTGAGGTTTCATTTTAGGTTTGATTCTCTATGTATCATTTTAATAAGAATGCTTTATATGCTTACAATTATATATTTTTCCTTACTTTCTCCACCACTCTCTTGTCTTTGCAGCATATGAGGCAGTGATTCCATAGAGTGGAGCAGAAATGTTAGTGGACTGAAGCTCATAGACTAAATCCAACAATCTACAAATGACTATAATGATTCAAGTGTGATTGATCTACAAATGACATGTATAATACTAGTGTGATTTTATGTATTGGATGAGGCTATGTGTGGCCTTGTAGCTCATAGACAGTAAACACATTTGAAACTAAAGTTATTATTGTTTTATCTATGTCAGTGTCTTTGTTTGTTTTGTTCCTATGTGTATTGGATAAGTTTGTGTGGGTGGGCCTCAATGTTCCTAATATATGGGTGCATGACGGTTGTATTTGATGCCAATTTTAGCCCCCATTGGAGAATGTTTTTTATCTTCCCAATCTCAATTTTGACATCAGAACATGACACAGCTAAATGGATTTCAAATGTACTTCCCAATTTTTTTATCTTCTCAATTTCTGTTTCTCTATTCACAGGTGCTTGTATCACTGAACCAAATTTTAAGGGACTCCATTCCTTTTCTTTTCTTTTTTAGGCAACCCAAATGTACTTGAAGGCTGAAGCATTAGTGAACTTTGAATGGAACAAAAAATTAATAGTAATATTTTTTGGGACTACACCAACTTGCCTCGGTTCCCAGAAGTTGACAACATTCACCTGTAGAGACAAGTGGAGTATCCAATGATCAGATGCTCTTCACCATCCATTTTTACTTATTGAACAAATTGAGTTTGGAATTTTGTCCCCATTTTAGTTATCAATTTAATAACAAAAACGTTCAAGGGAAGAATGGTTCCATTGGTTTGAAGACGCTCAGACGTGGTTAAGTGCAACGGTGGCTAACCACCTTACATGCCAAAATGGGTTTATGGAGCTCAATTCCTCCTCACATTTCACCTCCTTGCCTTCTATGTGGGGGAACTTCTCTGAGCTACTTGCCAACTCACTCGCTATCAACAAGGCAGCCTCCGTGGCGACGGCTGCTACTCTATCAACTAAGTCGGGTGGTGGTCGACGGTTGTTCTCCAACAAATCATTCCCTACATGGGTAATGGGAGCCGATCGTAAACTTCTTCAGTCTTCAACTGTGGCCGCCGATATTGTGGTGGCGAAAGATGGTTTGGGGAATTATAAGACCATCTCGGAGGCGGTGGTTGCCTCTGTTAAGCTGAGGAGTGGGACTAAGAGATTTGTTATCCATGTGAAAGCAGGTGTTTATAGTGAGAATGTTGAGATTACGAAGTCCATGAAGAATCTGATGTTCATTGGTGATGGAATCGACTCAACAATTGTTACAGGCAACAAAAATGTTCAAGATGGATCGACCACTTTTCGCTCTGCAACCTTCGGTAAGTTTGTTCAAATTCTTAAGACCATATTCTTTTTGGTTGAGTGATTTTGTAGTATCCATGTGAAAGACCACAATAGAATAAGTGAGAACTGTGGGCACGTGAGAACCATGCATGGTGAGACTGTGTGACCTTAGTTTTAGGCTCATCAGACCCACTTATGATTACCCACCATTGGATTGAAATTAAAAAAAAAATTAAATGCATTTTAAAACCATTGAACTTAAGCAGCATTGGATGACTTCTTCCGATTTTATCATTATATATGATTTTTTTTTTCAATCATATAAATTCATGTATGAAGTTGGAGTGAAACGTCTGCTTTCAAGAGGGTGCAAGGCCTAGCCAAATCCAAGCACTTCAATCAAACCTACCCATTTAATACCAAGATTTTCTAACACATTCACAAAAGACAGGGGTTTTGTACAAAGGGAAAATTTGTCATGTTCATTTACCCATCAGCATATGACATTATATGTTCATGTTCTCAACTACATCCATTTCAACACAGGTTCATTCACAATATCATTTACACCCGGAATGATATGTAAACTAAAATACAGCACGTGATCACCAATATATGACATATAACCATGAAAATTTGATGTATTTTGCACAAATACATATTTCTTAAATTTTCGCTCTCGATATGTGCACGATTGAGTCGGTTTTGTGCCTCAAAGGCTTCTTTAATTCCTTCAATAGATGACGTCAGGTTTCCATCGACTCTTTCAAGGCTTGAGTTAGGTGGATGCTCCCTTGACACCTTATCTTTCCAAAAAAATGCATCACATCCATTGTCATCCTACAATCAAATGAGAATTTTTAGCAAAATGACGTTTATTTGAATCATAAATTGTATATTTCAGTAATTGCAACAAATATGATCTTTTATAGATCACTTACATTCCAATATGGACATCTCCAAAACTTTCGATTCGGATTGGTCTCCGTATGACTTGTAAATAATCTCATGTCTCCACTCCCACGGGGGCATTTTGGAGCCCGATTAGTGTTCCTGGAATTGGAATTGGATGATGACATTTTTGTCCAACCACTTTTAACCTACCAATTTGAAAGAGAGAAAAATAAATCATGCCCAATTAGTGCAAGATTATGCAAAGGACTGCAGCCAAAATTAAGTAAAAAGAGAGATTCTGCAATGGAAAATGACAAAAGCTAGAAGCATAATGCAGAATGTGGCTTCACTCAGCTAGATCCGCCAATCACATGTGTTGAAAACGATGCCTGTAGTGTCTGCAGTGTCTTGAGATGAAACAAAAAGAGGTGGAAAGGTCCGTTAGGAATCTTGAGATGAGACAACAGTAACAATGGAATGAAACAAAAGTAAGAACGAAAAAGTCACTGTATGAAAAACAACATTCACCGTTTGAACAACAACAGTAACAACGTTTTGAGTGAAAAAAAATCATGGAATCTTGAGATGGGTGCAGAAACAGTTTTTGACGCACTGCCGGAGCGAGGGCAGGGATTCCTACCCGTGAAGAGAGAGAAAGCCACTCTTAGCTGCAAACCCACCTTTGGAGAAAAAGAGTGTATGCCGGTTCCGACCCGGAGAAGATCACCACTCGAACCAGCTGCCGAGTTGCCCGGAGAAGAAAAGGGATTGAGAGGAGAGAGTACTCTGAGTTTGAAAGAGTTCTTTTGAAAACAGGGGGCGTCTCAATCGGAGAAGAAAAGGGATTGAGAGGAGAGAGTACTCTGTTGTGGAAAGACCGAGCGGCGGTTCTGACCCTAGAGAAGATCACTGCTCCAACCAGTTTCTCGCTTAACTGGAGAAGAAGAGGGATTGAAAGGAGAGAAATCTGTGCGGTGATATTTGGGTGGAAATTTGGGCACTGATATTTGGGCGGAAATCAGAGATTTGGAATGGGCTGCCCTTTCTAAGTGATATTTGGGCGGAGATCTCAAACTTGAAAGGGCTACCCATTTTCCTCCTCGAAAATCGTGCAGAGGCAGAGGTTTTTTGACTTTTCACAGCACCATTGGATCTCCCTGAGAAATAGACGAATGAGATGATGCTCTATCACCAGAGCAGCACCCTATATATAGACACACATATACACCTTTTTTATTCTTCTTTTTAACTACTTGTAGAAACAAATAATTTTATACCTCTTAGGAATTCAATTACATCTAACAACCATACCCTTTAATAGTTTTCTAAATTTGCATCACAGTTTCAAAAGACAATTTGAAACAATGTATTTGAAAATGCCAAAAGTTAAATGATTTTAGTCTTTCCAATCTTATACTAAAACCATTTAACATCGGGCGGCCTTTGCCAGTTTTCCTAGGAACTCGAGCAACAAGGAAGTCGCACGTGTTAGTAAGAAAATAAATGTACAGAGAAGACGCCTGCCAGGTGTTTGAAGAAATTCCTCAATCAAACGCAAACGCAAACACAAATACAAACACAAACACCTTTCTATTGTTTCCTCTCCATTTCAATTTTCAACAGCTGCAGCAATAATGCAGCCATGTCCCACGACCCCAACCTCGTATCCCATCTCCTCTCTCTGTCTCAGCGCTGCACGAGCATGCGCGAGCTCAAGACAATCCACGGTCGTCTCCTGAGGCTCAACCTCCACCTCAACACACTCATCCTCGCCAAGCTCCTTCGCTTCGCAGCCGTCTCCCCATCAGGCGACCTCCACTACGCACACACCCTCTTCTCCAACACGCCCCATCCCGACACCTTCTTCTACAACACCCTCATCCGCGGCTACGCCAAAACCGCAAGTACTTCCCCACCCATCTCCCTCTTCACCCACATGCGTCGCAGTTCAACCCCACCTGACGAATTCACCTTCAACTTCCTCCTCAACGCCTGCTCTCGGATGCTGAAACTCGGAGAGGAGATTCATGGGCAGGTCTTCAAACTCGGCTTCTCTCGCCACACCCACGTACAGAACGCGCTGATCCATCTCTATGCTGCGAATAGGTTCCCAGAAATTGCACGGAAGGTGTTTGACGAAATGCCCCAGAGAGATGTGGTGTCGTGGTCAAGCCTAGTTGCTGCTCATGTGAAGGCGCGGGATTTGGATAGTGCGAAGAAGGTGTTTGATGAAATGCCGGAGAGGGATGTGGTCGCGTGGACTGCGCTTATTACTGGGTTTGATCGAGTGGGGCACTCGGCAGAGGCGCTTGTGCTGTTTTGGAAGATGCAGGAGGCTGGGGTGCAGCCTGATGAAGTCACGATAGTGGGCGTCGTCTCGGCCTGTGCCAATTTACGGGATTTAGAAGCAGGCATGAGCGTGCACTGTTACATCGAAGAGAGAGGGTTCTCATGGATGGTGGCACTATGCAATGCGCTGATTGACATGTATTCAAAGTGCGGTTGCTTGGAGAAGGCATGGGGAGTGTTTGAGAGGATGCCAAGGAGGAGCTTGGTCTCTTGGAATTCCATTATTCTAGCTTGCGCACTGCATGGGTCAGGCGAAGAGGCTTTGAAGCTATTTCAGGAGATGACCAAAGAGGCAGGGGTGAGGCCTGATGGTGCGACTTTCCTGGCTGCAATGAGCGCTTGTGCGCACGAGGGATGGGTTGTGGAAGGGTGGAGGTTGTTGGAGAGCATGGAGAGGGAGCACGGGATTGCGGCGACTATAGAGCATTATGGGTGCATGGTGGACATGTTGGCGTGTGCGGGGCAGTTGGAGGCTGCGTATGATTTGATCATGAGCATGCCAGTTCCAAGCAATGAAGAGGTTTGGCGCGTGTTGCTTCGTGCATGTAAGATTCATGGTAATGCGGCCATGAGAGAACGAATTGTCAATAGGCTGCTTTGAATTAAGGCCAGAGGAAGGAGATCATTCAAGAGCAGTGGGCTGGTAGCTTAGAAGGTGAGGGACATGAAAGTCCTCTCGAGAAGACAAAAAGGTTAGGTTTAAGTCTTGGTTGGAACATGCACAGTTTATATAGCACCATTTGTTTCTAGTAGGCTAGTTATAGATTTAATTTGTTCATTGTAATTTACATGTGTAATGGAATCACATTTGTAAAAAAGGGTTCTTTTTCATAAAAGATTTTCACACCTCTGCTTCTATCAAATGATTTGCTCATGTGAGTAGTGTATTGTAAGTGCCTAAAAATTACGGACTTAGTTAATGGAGGATCAAGCTCCCGATTTGTGGTTTTGAAGGGGGTAAAGGGAAAGGATCGAGCCTCCAGTGACCTGAAAGAAAGAAAGCGACGGTCAGAGACCCTGGCTATGGGTAGCCGAAGGCCCTCCGACGATCAAGTCAGTGTGTGAATTGAATGAGAATGGAGAAAGAGAGCTTTTGGGAGGGGAGGATCGTGTGTACCTCGTAATGCTTTCCTTCATGTAATATATAGACGTGAGGGTCATCATGGTACTGTCCACATGAAGGGATGGGAGTCCCATCAGCGTGTATTCGTACCCTCGAGTGGGGGTAGGTGAAAAAGGGGGTGTCCCATCGGATCATCATCCCATACCTATGGCCCTGAGATAAGGCATGCTTCTTATCTAGGTTTGGCGCCCACTCCGTCTGTCAGCTTGCCGTCCCGGTCGTGGCAGTGCATTTATGGCCGCATTTATGACTGAGTGACAGGAGCCGAGGTCGGGCAGAGGCTGAGACCGAGATTGGAGCCTGTGACGTGGCCGCCGAGACTCGATTCATGATTCCTCCGAGATGGCGCTATGGCCGACCTCATGTGGTTTCCGAGACCAAGGTTAAACCGAGACTGGGGATGGGCCCCGTCCGAATTAGTGAGCACAAAACGACCCCACACAATTGCCCCTATCTCTTGACCTCTTGGGGCTCACCCGAGGTCGGGAGATAAGACTCGGAAGTGATGGGGCTGTCTTTTCGTATCTTGCTCTTATGGGATCCTCATCATGATGCCCTTTCGCCTGCCCTAGGCAACGAATAGGGTGTCATAATTGCCCTGCTAGGGTAGGCACGTGGGACGCCGTTTCGTATGACCGAGGTGATAAATATCGTACCAGAGGCGTGGTGAGAGACGAACCGTCGTTGCCACGTGGAGCTGTTCGAATGGCTGCTCACCGGGATCGAAGTAATGCGCTGGCAAGGTAATTAAGAAGGTGCGTCCCTCTATAAAACGAAAATGCCCCTTGCCCCTTCCTCTTTTACCCTAACTGTTTGTCTGAGGAGGAGACCTTGCTGAAGTGCTGGAGAACGTATTGCTGAATACCTTGCTGCAACTTCGCCCAAGCCAGAGGACCACCGAACTTGGAGATCTCCTCCTCTGCTTCCTACTTCCTGTCTTCTTGTCTTCCGCAGTCCCTCTTGCCCTTTCTGTGAGTTCCTCTCTTTGTCTCTGCTACTTCCTCGCACCCCTCCTTTTCCTTGTTTTCAGAGGGTTTTGGCCCTTTAGGGTTTTATTTCCAGTTTTTCGCCTCTTTTTTCTTGCTCCTTAACCTTCTAGGAAAGATGGGGGTTTATAGCCATTGGCTAGAGAGTCCTGCGGCCCTGGAGGCTTTCAGGTCGTCGTTTAAGATCCCGGCCGACGTCTTGGTTAAACCTGAAGATGTCGGGGACCTCCCATATGGCCTTTCCCGGTACAAGAACTGGATGCATTTCCCCTTGGTGTCAGTGTGCGAAGGCGGGGTCAGATTTCCCATTCATCCGCTCCTCCATTCTTGCCTCCATGCATGGCACATCTGTCCCTCCCAGTTAATGCCAAACGGCTTCAAGATTATAATGGGTGTGGCGGAGCTGAACTGGATTCTCGACATCGGTCTCGGGGTGCATGACATAGAGGATGTCTATGACATCTGCAGGGCTGCAGGGGGCGAAGACCTCTACTACCTCCGGGTGAAAGCCAGACGCCATCCCTTGGTGAACGCCCTGGAGGACTCCAGTAAATACGCTGGGGATGAACGCATTTTGGTCTCGGGGAACTAGGAGTTCGAGGGGACCGAGACCGAGGAGGATCGGAGAATCCAGGTTCCGCGGAAGCCTGGGACCCCCCCCCCCCCCCAGTAAATGCCCATCCCCCTAGGTTTTGTTTGTACCGCCCTTGCTTGTCCTTATGCCGAGCTGACGTCCTTGCCTTTTTCTTACGCAGGCATTCAGAAGAGGAGGAGGGAGGCCGGCTTCGACAAGTGGAAGCGGAACGACGCGTGGTTAGAGAAAATCGACCGCTACCACGGCCATCACGACCGAGCTGCCTTTTCGCTGCTGGGGTACAAGCCGAGGTACCAGTCTTATACCAGAAAGACTGTCGAGATCCCCTCTCAGCCGATCGGGGAAATTGTTCTGGCCCTTGCTGAGACGAGCGGCCCAGCCACGGACCCTCAAGACCCGATCGTGATTGCTGACAGCCCTCCCTCCCGAGGCCAGAGAGGAGGAGAAGGAGAAGAGATGGAAGGACAGCGCCCTTCTCTGAAGAACTTGGGGGCCGTGCTCTTCGTGGGCCGAGCCCCTCCTGTCTCCACACGTGCCCCCAGTGGGTCAGGCGCCTCCCAGGGCTCCGTATCGGCTGCTTCCTCCCCCTTGTCGGGAGCAGCGTCAGGAGCGGCTTGGGCCGCTTCTGCCAAGGCCAAGAAGGGGAGATCGGCGGAACCCTCCAAGGAGGTCCGGGTGCCCAAGGAACCACGTCCGCTGAAGGACAGCAGGCCACGGGTGGTCGAGCCCCCGAAGGAGGTTTTGCCGCCTCCGCCGCAGCAGCAGAAGGAGAGCCGGTCTCGGTCCGCAGAGGCCGGAAAGGGGGGTGAGGGGCCCCCTCCCGAGAAGAGGCCTCGCTTGGTGGGCCAAGAGGGGAGTCTCCAGGAGGCGGAGCAGCTGGCCGAGCCGTCCGTGCCGGCCCCATGAAGGCCCAACTTCGATCTCAACCCCAACGAACCCATGACCATGGGGGATCGGCTGGGCTCCAGCTGGGAGTCGGTCGCGGCCATTGCTCGGGGTTGTGCCCTCCCCCTGGACATGGAGAAACATAAGAAGGTCGCGTCGGCTGGTCTACTCCACCAGACGCTGAGGGCGTCGCTTGAGGTAGCTCCCCACCCCTTTGGTTTCAGATTTCGGCCTCTTGGCTGACAGGATCGATTCCCTTACTATCTTTTTACCCTTTTGCAGAATGCACAGAGTATTCAAGTGCTGGTGGATAGGCAGACAGAAAGGACTGCCTACCTCGCCGTTCTGGAGAAGGAGAAGAAGAAGATGGGGGACGCGCTGGAGGCCAGCGCGGCCGAAATAAAGAAGGTGGGGGAGAAACTCGCTCAGTCCGTAACTGAGCAACAAGTGGCAAAGGCCGAAATTATCAAGTTGCGGGGCGAGAACAAGGACCTGAGGGGTGCCGTCGATGACAAGGCAAAGAGGGCGGTCCAACTGGAGGCCGAGCTTACTGAGAAGGGGGCCGAGCTCGCTAAGAAGGAGGCCGAGCTCGCCCAGAAGCAAAACGAATTGGCTTCAAAGGAGGCCGAGCTCGAGGCCTCCCGGAAGGAGAGGGCCGATGTCGAGTCCACCCTGCGCGACCAAGCCGCCAGGGCATACAAAGATGGGGTGGACTGGGCGTCTGGAGAGTACACGACTCAAATCCTGGATCTGGGCCCGGTGCTGTTCGAGATGGGATGTAAGGCGGCTCTTCGCAAATATGGGGTTTCTGAGGATGAACCCATATTCGCGGATCTTCCTGAGTTCCGGCCTGCAGCACTGGGTTCAGAATCAGAGCCAAGCTCTGTCCCCCCGGGGACCCCTTCCGAAGCTCTGGACGTACCTCCCCCTCCTCCGACCCCTGTCGAGGCCGAAGCAGCCCAGGCTCCCCCTCCTCCGGCTCCTCCGTCCGACGCCCCCGCGCCATCAGATCCTCCAGCCCCAGAAGATAAAGAGGCAGCGCCCGAGAAGCCATAGGCATATTTTTTCTTTTTTCTTTGATGTAATTTTCTCTTTCTTCTTCTGAATGTAGAGAAACCTTGTAATCACATTTTTCTGATCAATGAAGAAAGTTTTTTCATCCTGCTGTTCTCCTCTTCTTACTATTTCTTCCTTTCTCTGTAATGGTGTGTGCAAATTTACAAGCCATGGTACGTGGATGCTCTGGTGTGAAAATTTGCAAGTCCTGGAGGCCGGTAAAGCGTCCGACCTCTTAACCCACCTCTCTGCCCCGTGGTGATGAACCCCTTTGATGAGTCCACTAGGTTGCCCCAGACCAATGGCTAGATTTTGAAGATGACGATCCGGGAGGAATGCCTTAGGAAAGAATTTGTGATTAGTTTGGACTCATACCCCGAGACGCGGCCTATTCGCGGGGGAGCCGGGGTCGCGTCTTTATTTTTAGGGGGTACTCCATGGCGTTTCAAGAGGTTTGGACCAAACTTGTGAGCGGGCCGAACTCCTCGCCTTGGGGAGTTGGTCCTGCGACCGAACTCAAGCAGGCTGGCGCGAGGGCCGGAGCCTTGGGGAGTTGGTCCTGCGACCGAACTCAAGCAGGCTGGCGCGAGGGCCGGAGTCTTGGGGAGTTGGTCCTGCGACCGAACTCAAGCAGGCTGGCGCGAGGGCCGGAGACTTGGGGAGTTGGTCCTGCGACCGAACTCAAGCAGGCTGGCACGAGGGCCGGGGCCTTGGGGAGTTGGTCCTGCGACCGAACTCAAGCAGGCTGGCGCGAGGGCCGGGGCCTTGGGGAGTTGGTCCTGCGACCCAACTCAAGCAGGCTGGCGCGAGGGCCGGAGTCTTGGGGAGTTGGTCCTACGACCGAACTCAAGCAGGCTGGCGCGAGGGCCGGAGCCTTGGGGAGTTGGTCCTGCGACCGAACTCAAGCAGGCTGGCGCGAGGGCCGGGGCCTTGGGGAGTTGGTCCTGCGACCGAACTCAAGCAGGCTGGCGCGAGGGCCGGAGCCTTGGGGAGTTGGTCCTGCGACCGAACTCAAGCAGGCTGGCGCGAGGGCCGGGGCCTTGGGGAGTTGGTCCTGCGACCGAACTCAAGCAGGCTGGCGCGAGGGCCGGGGCCTTGGGGAGTTGGTCCTGCGACCGAACTCAAGCAGGCTGGCGCGAGGGCCGGGGCCTTGGGGAGTTGGTCCTGCGACCGAACTCAAGCAGGCTGGCGCGAGGGCCGGGGCCTTGGGGAGTTGGTCCTGCGACCGAACTCAAGCAGGCTGGCACGAGGGCCGGGGCCTTGGGGAGTTGGTCCTGCGACCGAACTCAAGCAGGCTGGCGCGAGGGCCGGGGCCTTGTTTGCAACAACTGGAAAGTCATAAGGCAGATCTTTGTCAAAAGGTTCTTCTTTATTGATCAATCATTTTGAATACAACTCAGAAGTAATATTTCTTTAGATGGGCAGCGTTCCATGGTCGCGGCAACTCCTTGCCATCCATCCCTTCAAGCTTGTAGGCCGACCTTCCTGAGACGGAGACCACCTTGTAGGGGCCGAGCCAGTTTGGCACAAGTTTGCCTTCATTAGGATCTTTATCTGCTGGGAGTGCTTTTTTCAAGACCAACTCTCCAACCAAGAACCTTCTTTCTTTTACCCTCTGATTGTATCCTCGGGACAGCTGCCGCTGGTAGGCGGCCAGACGCACGGATGCTGCTTCCCTTCGTTCCTCGGCCAGGTCGAGCTCTTTGGCGAGGTATATTTCGTTCTGCCCTTGATCGAAGAGATTTGTTCTTAAGGTCGGGAGGCCGACCTCGAGAGGGATTACAGCTTCCATCCCGTAGGCCAATGAAAAAGGGGTTGCCGAGGTGGATCGCCTCGGGGTGGTCCTGTATGCCCAGAGGACGCTTGGCAATTCTTCCGTCCACCTGCCTTTAGCTTTATCAAGCCTTGTCTTCAGCCCTTCCAGAACCACTTTGTTCGAGATCTCTGCTTGCCCATTGCTCTGCGGATAGGCCGGAGTCGCGTAGAGGTTTCTGATGCCGAGCTCTTGGCAGAAGTTTTTGAAGAATTTTGAATCGAATTGGGTTCCGTTGTCCGAGACCAGAGCCCTGGGGATCCCAAATCGTGTAATGATGTTCTTCCATACGAAATTCTTTGTGTCGTGCTCGGTGATGGAGGATAAGGCCTCTGCCTCGATCCATTTTGTGAAGTAGTCGGTGCCCACCATCAGCCATCTCTTGTTTCCTGGAGTTCGGTGAAGAGGCCCCACGATGTCTAACCCCCATTGAGCGAAGGGCCAAGGACTGGAGATAGGGCTCAGATCCCGAGCTGGCTGGTGAAGGGAATGGGAGAACTTCTGACATTTTTCGCATTTCCTGGCGTAGATCTGGGCGTCCTTTTGCATGTAGGGCCACCAGTAGCCCTGGCTAATAGCTCTGTAGGCCAGTGATCTTCCCCCGATGTGGCTTCCACAGATTCCCTCGTGGATCTCATAGAGGAAGTCTTCCACCTTACTCGGATGGACACATTGGAGGTATGGTCTTGAGTAGGATTTTCTGTAGAGCTTTTCATCTGGAGATAGCCAAAAGTGTGCTGCCTTCATTCTGACCTTGTGAGCTTCAGTCTTGTCTTCGGGAAGCTTGTCCTCTTTCAAGAACGCCATGATTGGGTCCATCCAGCTCGGACCGAGGTCAGTAGACAGAACCTGCTGAACCGGGCAGAGCTCTATGCTCGGTTTTTCTAACGCCCCCACATCAACTGTCCTTCTCTTCCCAGCTTCTACGGCCGAGGCCAAGCTTGCTAAGGCGTCTGCATGGCGATTGGACTCCCTGCCGATCTGCCTGACTTCTGCTTTTTCAAACTGTGAGAGGAGCTGCCTGGTGTGGGCTAGGTAGGCCATCATTCTTTCGTCTCTGGCTTGGTAGTCTCCGCTCAGCTGGCTCGTCACCAACTGGGAGTCACTGAAGACTACCACCCGACGTGCCCCCAGTACTCTAGCACTACTGAGACCAGCGATCAGTGCTTCGTATTCTGCTTCATTATTTGATGCCTTGAAGTTCAGGGTCAGTGCTTGCTCGATGACTAGTCCTTCTGGAGATTGAAGGACGACGCCGGCACCTGCTCTCTTGGATGTCGACGATCCGTCAACGAAGACTTTCCAGGCCGATTCAAGGAATTTTCTCCAAGACTGGTCTTCCTCGGTTTCGGTGTTATCTTCTTCATTGCCCTTGGATTCCCCCAGTTCGGTATCGAGCGAGGTCGGTGCCGAACTAGGAGAGGTGAATTCGACGACAAAGTCTGCCAGGACTTGTGCCTTGATTGCCATTCTAGGCTGATACTGGATGTCGAACTGGCCCAATTCCACGGCCCACTTGGAGATTCGGCCAGAAAAGTCCGCCTTGCGGAAGAGGGATTTGAGTGGGAATTCCGTGATGACCATCATCGTGTGAGTCTGGAAGTAATGGGAGAGCTTGCGAGAGGCGCTGAGCAGTGCTAGTGCTAGCTTTTCAAGGGGCAGATATCTGGTCTCGGCATCGAGCAGGGTTTTGCTGGTGTAATAGATGGGGTACTGTTGCTTGTCGCTTTCTCGAACCAACACCGAGCTCACCGCATGGTCCGAGACTGCAAGGTAAAGATAGAGAAGATCGTCTTGCGACGGAGTGGACAATAGGGGCGGTGAGGAGAGGTACCTTTTGAGCGTTTCCAGTGCCACATCGCATTCTGGAGTCCACTGGAACTTGGAACTCTTCTTCAGGAGTTAAAGAATGGACGGCACTTGTCCGAGGCGCGGCTGATGAAGCGATTGAGTGCAGCAGCCATCCCTGTCAGTCTCTGGACCTGCTTGGCCGAGGTGGGGCTCTGGATAGCCTGTATGGCTGCGATCTGCTCCGGATTGGCCTCGATCCCTCTTCGAGTAACCAGACTTCCCAGAAATTTGCCGGAGCCGACACCAAATGCGCACTTCGAGGCATTGAGTTTGAGCTGGAACTCTCGGAGGATGGCAAATGTTTGGCGTAGGTCTGTCAGGTGGCTCTGCGACTCCTTGGACTTGACCACCATGTCGTCAATATAGACCTCCATCGTCTTCCCGAGTTGGTCCCGAAACATCCTCGTGACCAGCCTCTGATATGTCGCCCCGGCGTTCTTCAGCCCGAAGGGCATCACCTTGTAACAGTAGATGCCTCGAGGTGTGATGAACGCAGTTTTTTCCTCATCAGATCTGTGCAGAGGGATCTGATGGTAACCTCGGTAGGCGTCCAAGAAGCTCATCCTGTCATGCCCCGAGGTGGCGTCGATCATCTGATCGATCTTTGGGAGGGGGAAGCTATCCTTGGGGCAAGCTTTGTTAAGGTCGGTGAAGTCTACACAGACCCTCCACTTGCCGCTCTTCTTCTTTACAACCACCGTGTTGGCTAGCCACCGGGGATAGTGCACCTCGCGGACTGCCCCAGCTTCGAGGAGCTTGTCCACCTCTTCTACAATCGCCTCTGTCTGTGGGATCCCCGTTCTGCGAGCCTTCTGCACTATGGGCTTGTGTCCGGGGTCCACATTCAGCTTGTGACATATGACCTCGGGGTCAATCCCTGGCATCTCATATGGAGTCCATGCGAAGACATCCTTATTCAGGAGTAGGAAGTCTAGCAATTCGGCCTTCTCAGCGTCAGGGAGCTGGCTACCCAGCAGGAAGTAACGCTTCGGATCTTCAGGATTGATCCTGACCTCGGTGAGGTCTTCTATGCTTTTCTGCCCTGCTGTCCGCCCGACATCCTCGATCTCGGCTTCGAGCTCGGCCATATGCACTTGTCTCGGCTCCTCTTCTCCAGGTGTTACGGCCACGAGGCATTCTCGGGCCATCTGTTGATTTCCGCACACAGTCACTATTTCGACCGTTCCCCCAGGCTTCTCCAATGGAAACTTGAGTTTTTGATGAAGGGTGGATGGTACTGCCTCCATGGCATGCAGCCAACTTCGTCCCAATATCACATTGTAGGGGGACGGCGCGTCTATTACCATAAAGTTTGCTATCTTCGATGCGCCTCCGACCCGGACTTCAAGTGAGATCCTGCCTTTGGGGTAAACTGGCTGGGCGCTAAACCCCACCAAAGGGACGTGGGCCTCCTGCAGGGCGGATTCGGGCAGGCCGAGCTGTTTGAAACAGCTATAGTAGACAACCTCGGCGGAGCTCCCTGGATCCACAAGGACGCGCTTGGTAGTGTAATTGTTCAGCCGCAGGGTGAGGATGAGGGCGTCATTGTGGGGGAGCTGGACTCCCTTCAGGTCCTCGTCTGAGAACCAAATCTTGGGCTTTTCCCTCTTAACCCTCTTCGGGGCGCTTTCCAACTCTGCCGACATCACCTGCTTGCCATGGGCAGCTCTCCTGGCGTCTGATCGAGCTTGGGCACTTCCTCTACCTGGAGTGGGGGCCAGGTGGATGACATTGATGGTACCCGCTGGTTCACCGCTCTCCTGGTCATCACTGGGTCGAGCGCGCTGCTGCGGTCGGTTGACCCTTTCCTCCTGTTTGATGTACTCCTGGAGGTGCCCATCATGGACGAGCTTTTCGAGGTGGGACTTCAGCGCAAAGCAGTCTTCGGTCATGTGCCCGTGCTGCTTGTGATAGGAGCAGTGCTTTTGCTGGTCTCTGATGGATGATCGCTCATCATCGGCCGCGGCCACTGGAAGTACGGCTCCGCCTTGATCTTGTTCAGGATTCTGTAAATGGGCTCCCTGAATACCACACTGATGGCTCTGTAGGAATCGCTGGCAGGCTTGTGGGGCTGGGATTTTGGTCTCTTGCTGTTATCCGAGGAGATTGAGAGAGAGCGGGCGGGCTTCCTCTTATCCGACCTCGGTCTGGGGAATGTCCCTTCCCCGGTGGAGGCCTGGTGCTTCTTTGGGAGTCCGAACCGCTCTGTGCCATGGGCTTCGTCCTCCTCCTGTTCAATATACTGTTTCACCCTTGCCATTAGTGTTTTCATCGTCGCCACAGGGTTCCGGACTAGGTCTCTGCGGAGTTCGTTTCCTGGGAGTAAGCCCTCCCTGAAGCACATGATGGCGATCTCGTCGTTGGCGTCGGTAATCTGACTGTATATTGTCCAGAATCTCCTGGCGAAGGCAGTGATACTCTCGCCGTCTTTCATCCGGATCGCCATAAGATTGCTACCCGTCTTCGGGATGACGCGGTGTGCTTGAAACTTTTCAAGGAAAGAGCTCCGAAGCTGCCGCCAGCTCGAGACCGAACCGGGGAGGAACGCGCAGAACCACCGGAGGGGGAGGTCTCCCAAACTGGATGAGAAAACCCTGCAGTTCAAAAGACCGACGTCCCCCCAAACCGACATCCGCTGAGTGAAATGCCGTAGGTGCGCCTCTGGGTCCGAGGCTCCGTCATAAAGGACGAACCTCGGGATTTTAAATCTCTCAGGGAGAGAAAAAATTTTGATTTCCTGCGAAAAGGGGGACATGCCCTGATTGTCCTCTTCATGCTCATCAGCTAGGTCTCGGGCGAATCCGATTTCGGCCAAGCGGGCCTAGACCTCCTGTTTGACGTAATGATCCAGCAACTCTTTGAAGTCCGCCCGGTCATCTGGTCTCTGTGGCTCTGGCTCGCGCCGCGATCCCCCGAGGCCACTGGGCAGACGACTGCTGCTGGAGCCCTCCTCCTCACAGTGGTATCCTGCTCTGCTGTCGAGGACCTGCCTCAGGTCTCGGTTGTCCGGGTGGGCTCGCTGTCGCCGGGGAGGTGGACTACGAGACTTTCTCTCAATTATCTCGAGTCGTTCCTCGAGGCGGCAAATCACCTCGTCTTTATCTTGGAGGGCCCGGTGCTGGGCATTGAGCTCTTCGAGCAGGGGGTTGTCGCTCCTGGCTCCATGGGTTTGATGGAAGGACTGGCCGTCGTTGAGGACGCGCTGGTGGGACTGTCGGGACCCCATCCCGACGGGGGTTTTGCCTCGTCGTCGAGGACCCGCCGTGGAGGCGTTTTGCTGAGGACCCTCGCGCGGCCGCTCACCAGTGTGGCGAGGAGTCTCACGATGGCTATCTTGGCGGAGGCGCGTGGTTATGGGCCGAGACGAAGAAGCCGACTGGACGATACCCTCTATGTGCGCGGCACTCGACTTTATTCCTGACCTCCTCTGACGCGAGGTCCCCGAAGGCTCCTGCCCGACGGGGGGGATCCCGATCGGCCCCGGAGGGGGAAGCAGCCCGGTCGGCCCCGGAGGGGGAGGCAGAGCAGAGTGAAGGCCAGAGGGTGGTTCCGGAAATGGTGGAAATGCAGGTTGCTCCTGTAGCGGGAAGGACGATGCTTTTTGGGACTTCGAAGGCCCTCCACCACCGTGTCTGGTCTTTGGAGGCATGGCTTCAGTAGAGGTTTTGACAAAGATCCTAATTCCCACAGACGGCGCCAACTGTAAGTGCCTAAAAATTACGGACTTAGTTAATGGAGGATCAAGCTCCCAATTTGTGGTTTTGAAGGGGATAAAGGGAAAGGATCGAGCCTCCAGTGACCTGAAAGAAAGAAAGCAACGGTCAGAGACCCTGGCTATGGGTAGCCGAAGGCCCTCCGACGATCAAGCCAGTGTGTGAATTGAATGAGAATGGAGAAAGAGAGCTTTTGGGAGGGGAGGATCGTGTGTACCTCGTAAGGCTTTCCTTCATGTAATATATAGACGTGAGGGTCATCATGGTACTGTCCACATGAAGGGATGGGAGTCCCATCAGCGTGTATTCGTACCCTCGAGTGGGGGTAGGTGAAAAAGGGGGTGTCCCATCGGATCATCATCCCATACCTATGGCCCTGAGATAAGGCATGCTTCTTATCTAGGTTTGGCGCCCACTCCGTCTGTCAGCTTGCCGTCCCCGTCGTGGCAGTGCATTTATGGCCGCATTTATGACTGAGTGACAGGAGCCGAGGTCGGGCAGAGGCTGAGACCGAGATTGGAGCCTGTGACGTGGCCGCCAAGACTCGATTCATGATTCCTCCGAGATGGCGCTATGGCCGACCTCATGTGGTTTCCGAGACCAAGGTTAAACCGAGACTGGGGATGGGCCCCGTCCGAATTAGTGAGCACAAAACGACCCCACACATGTATATTTATTTGTTGGGCATTCATCTAAAAGGCGCCAAAGTGGATTTTTTCGACTTCTCCACCTCTGAGTGTGGGTTCAAGTCCTGTTTATTTGTGTGTACTTCTTCCTCCTTTCCTTCTTTTTCCTTCTCCACCAAAAATTATGTTTCTTCTTTCTCCCTACAGCCATCCTAGCTTCTCGTGTCTTTTTCACTCCTTTTTCCTTCCTTTTCTTCCTCCTTTCCTTCCTGCCTTGCTGCAGCCATATGTATAGCATCTTCCACAGCACAAGTTGTGGCTTAACATGCGTTAAGAGTTCACATAATTCCATCAACCATTAAATTTTGAGGCCATTAGATTAAGGTTCATATTTAATTAGACTGCTATTGGGCACTTTTTTTTTTTTTTTTTTTTTTAACTTAGGTAACTCCTGCCTATCTCAGGAGCCTTTGGCTCTAAGCCCGAGGAACACTCAATTATAGACAGCAAGGAACGAATCCCTAGGGACAGATGCAAACTCTCCTATTCACAAACACAGGCTAAAACCATGGGAGATAGCCAACAAGGTAAATTCTCCTATTCACATTCCCATGCACCCGGTAAACTATGGGAGAGCCAATTCTTTACTTGGTGTGTGTGGGTGTGGGTGTGGGTGTGGGTGGGGGCGGGGGCGGGGGCGGGGGCGGGGGGGCAGAAAATTAGGATGCAAATTGCCATAAGATAAAAAGGGATTTTAATGGAAGAAAAACCCTTGAAATTGAGAAAAACGACAAACAAACACTTCATAATGATAGCAGAGGACTTTTATTCTATGATATCATGAGATAACCTACATACAAATTTCATGAAAATGGACATTCCATGATATTATGGAATAATTCAACATTCCATGATATAATGAAATCGGGACATTTGCATTTTATATTATTATGTGATATCACAAAATTTTGGGTTATTTCATGATGTCATGGAATGGAGGCCCTCTACCATCATTATGAGTTTTAGGGTCCTCCATCAATTTTCTTGAATTTAAAGTTTTTTCATAAAAAAAATAAAAAAGGTAGAAATTTATGTATACTAATTAGGGGGAAAGGAGAACCTTCTATTTTAGCTAAGATTTATGTAAAATACTAACATGGTTCGAAACCGTGGTCATGGCCGACCTCGGAAGAACAATACAACGCGATGCTATGATTTTTTTATTTTTATTTTTTTTACTTGGCTTAGTGGCCAAGTTGAAGAAAAGTAAAGCCACCCACCCACCAGGGATTCCTAGTGAGTAGGATGAGAGTAGGAGCTTTTACCACTAAGTCATCCCTATGATTTGTAGCCCAGTAGCATGGATTTTTATTTTTTTTTTCAATCACAAAACAAACAAGAAAATTCAAAATATTGAAAAATGCTAGAAAAAGATGCTTTCTTTTTCACTAGTACACTCTATTAAACCAAAAATATTAGTCTCCTAAGTCATAACATCCTTTGAATGTTATAAGCTAAGTTTTTACGTTTAATATTTAACCTCATCTTTATATTTTATAAAACATCAATGCAGCCCATGTTTAAATCCAGATCACACAAAATAACTATCACCTTTTATATTAACATTGTGAAAATCTCACTTAAATTAGAGTTAGGGTCAACGTAAAATCAACCCTGCCACTAGGCTTGTCAATTTGGCCCTAAGACAAGGGGCAGGCATGGCCCTCAAAGGCCCTTAAAATGAGGGTTTAAAATGAGGGCTTTTGTTTCTAATGAAAATCCTAAGGGCCGGGCTCAGATAATTTTTTGCAAGCCTTGAGATTTGAGGGCCGGCCCAACTGTGGCCCTGTCCCTTTACTTTTATTTATTTTATAATATATGTGCTGTGTAAGTTATGTATTATAATTAATACATGAGCAATAAGTATTGCACGGTTGCTTCTAATCCCTTTCTTTTAGTTTTATTGCTTCTTATTTAGGCCTTTTAAATTACTTATATAAATCCTTGTTAGTGCAAAAGGAGGTGTACTCCTTCCTTTATACACGTTTTTCTATATAGAGTTGTTTGGGATGTCAACCAATTCATACAGGTAGTTTGTATGTGCAAAGAACTTTAAGGACATGGGGTGAACCAAATATTATTTTAATTAGATAATTATAATTTTTAATTCTTAAAAGTCTAAACTAATAGTATTTTTTAATTGTATTTACTTTTGGGACTGAAATCCAAGAATGTGTAATAGTCATATTGGTGTTTAATTAAAAATAATGTCAATTGAGAAAAGGTATGTGAGTGTAAATGGTTTAAAACTTTCAACAATAAGACATTGCTGGAATGATTTCATATATGGAAATTCATATGAAAGTCATGTGAAAGGTGCGAAATAGATTATACTCTTTAACTATTTTCCTACTTTAACAAAATAAATAAAATCATATGTCTAGAACCCAAGTCATCAAAGCATGTATGACTTTATCTGATAAAAATAAGTTTTTAGAGACAACTTATTTTCTCCCGATGTTTTCTTAATGGTTCCTTTGCAATTGAGGTTAAACAAGATAACGATGTTTTCTTAATGGCTCATTTGCAATTGAGGTTAGACAAGATAGCGCTCGATCATACTCCAATTTTGGTAACAATATAAAAAAATTAGTTTTTTTTTTTTTTGGGCCCCGAGCCCTGCCCTAGCCCTCAAGGGTATGGTAAGGGCCTAGATAATACAGGCCCTCCAAGGGCTTTGGCCTGCTCAGGCCCAGCCTTGTATATATTGAGGGTAAGGCTAGGACAACCCCAGGCCCGGCCCTTTGACTGGCCTACCTGCGACATGATCAAAATCATTAGCATTCCAAATACAGTGTGCTTACCATCTATTTAATGACTAAAGATAAACAATTGGCAAGACCCATCATTTGGTTTGCTGTTAGAATGATCATTATAAACCACTTAAATTCTCCTGATATTTTAGTGATTAACCACTCGAATCTCCTAATAAACATAGAAGCAAAGCCCTCTCTCTCTCTCTCTCTCTCTCTCACCAAATCAAAGGCCCCTTTTTATGGTTTTCGGCCATTCGGAAAGTGGAAAGGATAGTGGAAAGGAGAATAAAGAGGAAAAGAAGGAATTTTTGTTTTTTTTCAAACGGATATATTCGATATTTTAAAAATATCGGTCAAGATGCTAGATATTTTGGGAATTTCTTTGCAATGAGCATGAGAGGGATATCTTGACTGATATTGGCGATGTGAGACTATTATCAATAAGTTGTAAAATATCTGTTCGATCTCGGCCGATATACGTCATTGGCATCAAAGGTCCAACGGCTGGGCTGGCAAGGGATACTTGGGTGATAAAAAAAAGTATTGACATCTGCTAATATTTTAGACCATGACTGTTAATTATTTGATGCCCCAACAATGGTGACCCAAAACATTCAATGCAATTCAAAGGTCACTACGGGCTCGTTTGTTTAAAGCTGTAGCATAAGAAAAAGGGAGCGGAAACATAAAAACCAAGGGGGTGGTCGGGCTCGGGTTTCTGCGATAGCAAAGAAAAGCAATTAAAAAGGGAGCTGCTATTGACACGTCTCCACAACCCTTTTTTTCAAAAGCTTGGCACTTGTGGGAAATCCCCAAACCAGCCACTGCTCGCTGCCCACCTCTACTCAACGCCCACCTCCGCCCGTGCCAGACCCTCTCTCTCTCTCTCTCTCTCTCTCTCTCTCTCTCTCCCTACTCGATGTCACTCTCCCTCCCTCTCCTTCTCCCTGCTGGCCGAACGACAGGGCGATGGGGAGAGGGACGACGAGCAGGGAGAAGGAGAAGGAGAAGGAGAATGAGAGGGAGAGTAGCAGGGGGAAGGAGATGGAGAGGGTCAAGTGCGGGCGGAGGTGGGCGGTGAGCATGGAGAGGGAGAGGACGCAGTCGTAGGTTAGCCCCTGGTGATAATCAAGGAGAGGGGTAGTTTGGAGATTTCCCACAGGGGTGCCAAGCTTTTGGGGAAAAAAAGGGATGTGGAATGAGCAAGTGGAGCTGTGTCAATAGCAGCTCCCTTAAAAAAAGAAAAAATTTTCAAAAAAGACCTTAAGTTTCTGCCTTATTTCAAAACTTTTCAAATTAGTCCCTAAGTTTTTCATGAAGCTTTCAATTAAGGACACTCGTCCATTTAAAGTTATTTTGCAGCAACTTTTTTCCTATTCTTTTTAAAATGCTCAAATTACCCTTTCATTGAAATAAAATTTTCATTCACCTCCTCTATATTCTCTTCATTTCCTTCAGCGACGTCCTCACAGTGATCAAGGACAATCAGTGATCCCACAACAATCGGTTGTATATAGTGGCTGCCAAAACCATGCCATGGCTTTAAATGAATGGTAATTTGAGTATTTTCAAAATATTGAGGGAAAAGTCGCCAAAAAATACCTTTAAATGGCCGGATGTCTTTAATTGAAAACTTACTGGAAGACTTACGGACTAATTTAATAAATTTTAAAACTTATGTCTTTTTTTTAAATAAGGTAAAAACTTAAGCCCTTATTTGAGATTGTCCCAAAAAAAGTCCATTTTCTATGGTATTTGTGTTGCACCAAACCAATAGGCGTTGCAATGCGAGGAGAGGGGCCTTCTACTCATGAGAAAAATTGCACAAATGTGCCCTAAAGGGTGTGTTTGTGCAGAGCCATGGAAGAGCGTCGATTGTTGAAAATCACGGGATCACAATGCGCCCGAAATCCAGGAGGATAGGAATTGGTGCTGCACCAAACACAAGTGGGTTTTCTGGTGCCCTGTCTCCGCCCATTTCCACAGAAATGGCCTTAAATGAGTGCGGACTCTTTTCCATGATCTCCTACCCAATCAATCCCATCAAAATCAAACAAAAACATCCAAATGCAATCCATGAATGTGAGGAATCTTCTACCTGACATCTACCCCAGTCAATCCCTTCGAAAATTCAGCCAAAAACATACGAATGCAAACCATGAAAGCAAACAAAGCAATGGTGAAAGATCTATAACAAGAAACAATTTGGCCACAACACAAATATGATGAGCATGCTTATAGTCCTTACAAAGTCCTTAGGAGGGTGGTATTACAGGATGGAAGAGAGATACGGTGAGGCCTTCATGATGATAGCCAACAGGTGCTCTCAAACCAGACTTATACACGGTCAAAATAAAATTGAAGGTACCAGATAAGTCTACAAATTGTTCATTTGCAACAATTCAAAAAATGAGATAAAAGAGATGGATTATCATCCTGAAGAGTAAATTAAAATATCATTAAGAATCTAAAAGTATCTCATTTTCTATATAATTCCATGCATAATATAAGAAATTTGATAGGTCTTTATTTTTATTTTTATCGTAGGCATCTGAGAGTCTTGGGGTCTTTTCCCCACTTCTGGTAGAGAGCTAGTCTTCCCATTCATCTTTGCTTGTACCTGTCAAAAGCCCCAAAACATCCATGTAAGACTTGCTGTTTAAATTGTAAAAAAAAAAAAAAAAATGTAGGCATGTCTTCTTAGCCCTCATTTGAAATAACTGGCAGCCGAATAATAAAAACTTGAAATAAATATAAATCATAACCAAACCTAGAGTTTCCTCTGTTCTTTTTCAAGGGTAATGGTAAAATTTATTAGAAAGCAACAAAAGCAAGAAACAAAGCCCATTCTCAAGATGCCAATGATCACAACAGGCAAATAAACAAAAGAAATAAGCAAAGAAACAAGGAGCAACAGAAGGGCTACAGATCAAAGGATAATGATAGTCTTCAATAATCCATAAACCACCCTGTTAACGCATCCATCTCAGCATTCATTCATCTAAGAATGTGGGAAAAGGACACTTCCTGACCGACACAAAGATCTTCCATCTCATCCAACTGATCCAAGGCCCAATCTTTCAAGAACCAGCCCATGAGATACCAAAGGCAGAGTCGCCCTCCAGACTTTGAGAAAAAAAGATCCACATTACAAACCTACTAACCTATTCCAGCATCTTTTGCAATTCTGCTTCATTGATGCTTTTGTATCCACTGACCACTATCCAGCAAAACCCAAGAACCTTCTTTTTGCAATTCCTGAACTATCATGAATTAGACAACCAATACCAATCAAACCCAGATGTCCCTCAGCACTAGCATCAAAGTTTAACTTCCGATCAACCAGAGAGGGAGGCTTCTAGAGAGATGTAGGCTGATCCCAACTCCCATCCTCTATTACTTCAGTCCAATTTCCATCTAGCAAATTAACAGAATTTCCCTTGAACAATTCCATAGATACTGTCTATTAAATTGCTATTCTTCTAAACAGGCTAACTAAACCCTGGACACCCATCTGCACATTATCAAAACATCTATTATTGCTTCCAGGAAGACCAAATCTTCACGGCATCTCAAACCTCAAGGAGTTCCCCTCTTTGAAATCAAAATCCAAACTGTGAAGCCCCATTGTGAGAAGCAATCAAGTAGAAACACCCAAGAAACCTTGAACCATGGGGATATTTCATTCCAAACAATCCTAGCTTCAAAGCAGTCAAGAACAAGTGATTATCTGTTTCTTCACACCATAAGCATAGAGGAGAGCCATTGAATTACAATCCTTTTGCCTGTTGCACAGATGATCTACGGTCAGGACGCTACCTTGGATAGCCATCCAACTAGCCATAATTTTAGGAGGAGCTTGAAATGACCAAACATGAGATAAGATGCTCGTAGAGCACTCCATATGATGGAATACAGCATGGAAAGACTTGATGTTGAAACCCAGTCCATTTCCTGAAGTCAACCCCAAATCAGGGCATATGAACATTATCCAACTTCTGAAGAAGGCTTGGGAGTTTGTCAATTTCCTGATCTGAGGTTGTGCCTAAGGAGCTCATGTCATAATCAAAACCAAATCCTTCTGCATAATCCTCTTCCTTTGCCTCTTGATTAGAGGCAATACTGCACAATCAAGGGTATCTGGCTACAAGGCTTTGCTCCATCATTCAGATATCCATCCAAAAGAGAATTTTTCAACCATTCTCAACTTTATTTTAATGACAAAACCTTTCTCGACTTTACATCAGATTGACTGAAAAAAAGATGCACTACTCTTATTCCACCGTTGCTTTCCACCTTAGATGAGATCACCCTTTTTCCATAAACCATCTCAATCTTCGCCAACATGCCACAAACACTTCCTAGGAAGGGCAACCAACATCTTCTTCAAGGATTAAATACCCAAGCCTGCATCCGCCCAGGATCAGATGATATTTCCTTTTTCTCATTCACCCTTTCCCAAAGGAAACCTCTAAGAGTGCAACTAAAGATATTGACTCAAAACAGGAACCTAATCACACCTATAATAGGAAACCTATTTAAACAATGAATTGGAAACCTAATCAGATAATGACACTAGCATAATATAATCCAAATCTAATCAATCTAATTTAAGATGAACTCATCCTTCCGGTATCCAATTTCTCTGAAATATTCTCTAATAAAATCCACATGCAAAATGGTTGACCAGACATTCAAAATAAGTCCACATGCAAAGCTTGGAATTTAGCGGTTATTCTCATTCAAATGGCCTGAAGCCTGTTAGTAAAATAATATATGGTACCATGTAGGAGTCCAAACTACATATCAAGAAGTCCCCACTGCGAATTTGACTTGGTTCGTTACATGCATTTCTCTACCAAAAGATATATTACTACATAAATAGTAGTTCATAAAAGCTAAGATGCAGGAGAATCACTAGATATATAGTCACGCATTAAAAACTTTAAACATTAAATAAAAATAGTACTGAAGAGAAAGGAAGGGTAAACTAAGTTTTTCCCCATTACGTTCGTACATACTGAGGCGGCCTTGTGGTATTACCAAAGACGAATACATGATATGTTTCAACATTCAATGCATGACTTTAACCTTGTATCGAGACAGAAGTTCTGAAACCATAGGGCCCATTTGATAGTAAATGTTCCAAATACAATCTTTCAAATGAATTTGAAATCCAGCAGCTAAGTCCTGCCCTTTTGGAATTCCAAATGGCAACATAATACCACTCTAAATCCTAATGTTTCTAGGGTTGGCAAGTCTCTTTAGATCATTTCTCATATTGGTATTCCAAATATGCATGATCAAACAAAGTAGTCAACCGACAGGAATTCTTGGAACACAAATCCACTATCAGATGATTAAGTCAAACCAACATGAATCCCCAATACCTTAGGGGCCCAAATTCCCTGTTTCACACTATCAGATTTGTCATAATAACCAGCGACTAAAAGAGCAGAATCAATGTTTTTCAACCTACAAGTCATCTAAAGAAGGTGCAGTGAGTCTTACAACTTGGTTTGTGCTCCATTTAAAGGAATCTGCAAAGCATCATAATGTCCATAACCATCATACAGAACACATATAGGGTTTTCCTTCCCATAATCTTGACCATATTCAGCAATAACTTTTAGGCTACCAGAATTCTTGTCAAGCATGTAAACACTGATCGGCATCCTGCAAAAAAAAAAAAGAGCTCTTGTTAAATGTGGAAAGTATGGCAAATGAAATCAAGAAGCAACAAAGTCGAGATGAAGACCAGCTGAGATTAGCATTAACAAGAAGGCAGATTGTTAGGTTCACAGAAGAACCACAACTCACTGGATAACATGTGAAGCCATGAGCAACTCAGGCTCCCCTCCCCAACTTCGAGGCTGTCTGATCTGTCTAACATATGTATCAAAATCACCTTCAAGAAACCTGTGACATACAACAAATGCTATTTAGGATTTAATATCATGGAATAAGAAAAACAATCATCTAAATTTGCATGCAGCAATGGAAACAATAAACTAGTTGGCTATCATATATTAAAAGTCATCTCATGATGAAATCATGTACCCATCAAAGAAAAATCAAATCAAATGATTGGATTGTCATTCTATTTGTACCATTTTCTTTATTAAGGCCCTTCACCACAGCAGTGTAAGTGATCCACTTGATGTAAAGATACTCGATGCAAAAAAGGCATGTTTATACCTGAAGCTTATATTCATTAGTGGAAGTATGCTTCCCCTCCTAAGGGATGAAGAGAATTTTGCCAAAGAAAATAAAGCACAAACAATAATAATAATTAAAATAACTATTAGTGTGGTTGAAACCTGAGTGCTTTCATGCCATTGAGGAAGAAGATATAGCAAAGCTTGATATGACAAAATAAAGTTGCATGTTCAAATGTTACACACAAAGATCTAACAATATTTGAGAAGAATAATGAAGTTAAAAAATAATTTGTCCATAAGCCAAAAATGGAACAATAATGCAACCAGATTTTGACTGAAACAAAGTCAAGTTTAGTCAAATACACAGAAGTTAATGGGACTCAGGTAATTCTCTAAGGGGTTGTTTAACTTTTTACTTATAGGATAGGAAAATGGGTTTTACATATGCAAATGTCGCATATGTGAAACACATTACGATGTTCGTCACAATCAGCATTTTCACAAGAGTAACTGAGTACATCCAATGGTTTTAGATGTGTTCGGATTTTATGGACGTTTTCCACAAATTTCTCAAAATCTATGAAGATATAAGATATGAAATTAAACCATCTTGATGCTTATCATTAATATGAAAATATTGAATGGTTTGGATCATGAATTGGGGGCCCACAAAGTGCAGAAATTTATATCTATAGGTTGGGAGTTTTTTTTTTTTTTTTTCGTTTTCCACAAATTATTCAATATCTATGAGGATTTAAGATAATAAACCTAAAAAGGTCTCCGTGTTTATCATTTCGATAAACAAATTGAACAGTTTGGCTCACAAATATGCGGCCCGCAAATACAAAAAAATAAAAGTGGTTGATGGGATTTGATGCCGTGACCAACTGCATAACCAAATGTAATCATAGAGTGAAGCATGTACTGGCGCCTTTCTACAAGTGGGAGATGTGAAAGTGTTTCGCACCTATTTAGGTTTGAAAATGGCCTTATTTTGCACACCATTTTCACACCTCATTTATGCATCACATGTGTAAATGACCACAAACGAATGTGATGATGTGTAACCATTACAACTGTAAATGAATGCAAACGAACAAGCCCTAAATATATTGGCCAAGTTGCACAATGAGGCTCTTTCAAAATGATCTTTTGTGGATCTGGGGCCTTTACCCATTTTTCATCCCTTCCTCACTATGTTGATGTTTGGCAATGAGAGATTTTGAATTCCACAAGGCTCATTGCTGAATCTCAATATTCAACTTTTTCTCTCTTTTCTTCTTTTTTTAATTGTTTTCCATTAATCAAAGCTAATCCATACAAGAGGAATATAAAGAAAAGCTACCAGCCCCAACAAGAAAGGAACATTCAAAACAGAAACATATTAATACATGATAAAAGAGCTTTTGTATAAGATAACCAAATTCTGCGCATGACCTCAATATTCAATTATACATGCTTAATTAAGTTGATTAATGTCTGCTATTGTTTTTTGGTGCAAAATGCAACATTTAGAACAAAAATTGCATACTAACAAACAATCAAAATACACACATAAATGTATATTTATATGTGAAAAAACCTCCGCAAAGCACCGGTGCCCATGTTATTGTGAGTGGCACATGGGCGAACACCTAGTGGGCCCACCTTATGATCCATCTGAGTGGATCACAAAACAGGGAAACGCAATGGTCTTGAGTTAGGCACCCATCATAATGGATTGGACTATTCGATCGACTATGCGATGGTGAAAAGTTGTGGGCTGCTGATCAAGTAGTTAGGTTGAAGATCCAAGACTCTGTCACCATACACAGGTAGGAAGAGGGGATCAAAACAACCCCATCCCCAGGTGGGCCCCACAAGTACCGTGCTCAGCAAAGGGTGGCCCTTTATATGTATATGTATTTATGTGTATATACATCCAAATTCATAACAGGTATAATTTCTGGCCAGGTGAAATATGACATTATTCTGGTACCATCTTTCACATTTTTCCTCAAAGTTTGCTTCCTACTATAACCATCTTCCATTTTCTAACTACTTCCCATTTTGGAGTTCCTTTAAAGTCTTACTTGACTTCCAACCAGCAAATTGTAATGACTTTAGATGAATAGCCCTTGTTAAATTCTTTCAACCCAAAGAGGAAAAAGAAAGAAAAGGCAAGGTCTTTCATGCCAATCAAGCGAATGGAGAGATTGAAGGGGATGCATCACCCACATTATCACATTTCATTTCCATATGAGACTTCCGAAAAACAAATGCAGTACATTTAGTGGCTCAAAATAAAGTGCTACGTATTTTCAATAGACAGATTCCATTATCTTGATAGCCTAAGGAAATATATGTTGGTAACAAGTAAAATTTTTCTAAGTTGACCATTTTACACCATTTTTTTCTTTTGGTCAAGAGGTGGTGAATCAGTAACATCAAGCAAAGGAACCTAAACAAGAATTCACCATTTTTATCCAAAGAACCTCACCATTCAGTTTCTGCACGTCTCTTGATGAATTCATCAGCAACCTGCCAAACAAAGTCCACAATTAATTCATAACTAAAAAAGAAAATTATTTATGATTTTGATGGTTGATGATTTAAACTTAAGAACTGGAAGATAAAATGTATATAATTCTAAGAATAACGAATTCTTTTTCCTAAGTAAGGAGTCAACCCCAAATTGCATTGCTATACACTTGCACTAATCACTACCAAGCAAGGACACTTGGCGGGGGAGAGGTTTACGACAAAGCTCAAGTTGTCTAAAGAATAGTAAACCAAAATTATTATTCACAAAATTTATAGCTGACAGGGAACATTGAACAAGCAATATAAATATATGGAAGTAGTATGACATTGATTGATCAAAGAAAGTATTTAGCTGTGGATGGCCAAACAATTTTGCCCATTGCTTCCCAATGGAAAGGATAGAAAGCACGATTTAGGATAGATAATGGATGACAATTAATATGCAAGGGAAATCACACTCAGTGGATGACTGCTAGAATTCATTAGTTTATCTGCAATCCGTCAAAAAGGAACTTGAAAATAATATTTATGGCTTACTTTAGCCCTCAGCTCATCAGCTAGTTCTTTCTGAAGGTTCTCACTTGGAGATGGTTTTCCTACTCTTAAGCAAGCACCATGTACCACAGATCTAAATAAACACCTCCCATCCCCAGATATGCCTGCAAATATGTACAATGATCTATGTCAATTTAAATTTGTGAAAAATGGTACAATCTTAGGCAGGAAAATACATTACCCAAAAAAAACTCTTAAGACTGGAAAATCATTAAATTAAAGCAGTCTAAGCAAATAAACCCGGCTCTAACAATAACAGCCTAATATTAAACCATGTAAAATATGGACAAAACATATGTGGAAGCAATAATATATTCCTAGTGGTGAATTGCTCCGTTGGTGAAGGTTGTTAGACTTTGGTCGTGCAACTGTGAAAGTGGTAGCTTGCCGACTAATTAAGTCAAATCAGTGAATTGACCAACTTGACTAAACTAAACAACATAAATTTGTAAAGAATTAAATAGTTATGACTCGTAATGGTACAAACTCAGAGCAAGTCGGTCTTTAGACTCCTTGAAATCATGTGACTCAGCCAAGCCACAGCCTGAATCATGGGAGTTGGCCATGTTCTATACAAGACTTAAAAGGATACCGAAGGTTTGAACACCTATGACCTTCATAATTAAGTTCAAAGCTTCTACCAACTGAACAATAAACACTTATAGGAACTGTCTAACTTTTTATTAGTTATAAATATATCAAATTTGTGAAGCGTAAATTTCATTCTCTAATTTAGATGACCTAGGTAGCAAAGATCATGAATTTAGCGAGTCACAAGGTAGATGGATCATTTCCAAAAAAATTACTTAAATGAAACTTATAATCATTTGAATGATAAGGGATGATCCATATTCAAGGTAAAGAAGATTTTGTACTTTATGGTCAGTATTCAACAACCTCTGTAGTTATTGGACTATTGACAATCAGAAGAAGTAACCATCAAGTCAATGGTCTGGAAGTCTGGATGAATGTATTAGGGCCCAATGAGTAACGTCTTCAAGAAACCTAATTCTAAAGCAGTTTTCTACTAGTCTTAAGCTCATTTTACATGAAATATGGTGTAAACGAAATAGGCCAAAGCAGACTACAAGGCCTTGCCATTAAATACTAGAAATAGGTCAACTTTCATGAATACATTAGTGAATCTTTAGTTCCTAACAGTTTTGTGTTGAGGAGAAGCTAAGTTGCATGAGTACAAGTGTGTGTCGAAATCTAATACTAGTACAAGGTGTCCAATTCCACAAATCCCAAAATGTAGAATACGTGGATTCAGCATTATATTGAAATAAATTAAAATAAATGTTCATTTTTAAATGAAAATAATATGCAAAAAATAGAAACAATTAAAGATCATGACTAAATCTTACTTGAAACAATCAACCACTTAAATATTCAAATGTTTTACTTGGATTTCAAAAACAAATACAACATTGTTTCATCAACCAAAAAACAATTTTTAAACTATTAACAGAATTGTCAGTGAAAAATCTGACAGATGCCATTTCAAAGAATCTATGTAACACAGAGAGAAGAGATGGCGTTTCACTGGTTACTTTCCGAAGCAACCATGTTGAGAATTATAAATATTTTCCATCATATTTCCATGTTGTTGCCATGGTTGAGTGACAGCTGCCGGTTGGGGATTGTGATCCAACATCCTAAATCTCCAGTGATCTTACTGAGAAGTTGTTGGAGAAAAATAGAAAGTGTTGGGAAGGCTTGGTTGTGATAATTAAATGAACTCTATTCGATTAGAGTGGTATTGACAATTGGCTTGAATTAGCAAGAAAGCATGTGATGGCTGCTAATAAAAAAAGTCATCTAATCAAGCGCTTTTTATGTATGAGAGAGAGAGAGAGAGATATTCAGTTTCTGGCCATTTACAAATACAATAGTCATTCAACCAATAAATTCAAACTATTTGGTGGGCTAGTGCACCCAAATGCACTTTCAATTGACTCTGTTCTTGGAATAGGATTCAAATGGAAAAAAAAAAAAAAGTTTTATCATTTATAATTGCTAAAAAAAACATAATCCCACCCAAATCACAGCACAAAAGATAACCATTCAGTCCATCATGTTATCCAAACCAGTTACAACTGGGTTTTTGGATGGCATCAAAAATGAATCATAAACAAATAAATAATGTCAACAGGCATAAGATATACAAATTTAAAAAACCACAAGCACATGCCCTCTCCAAAAGTTCCAAAGCTCACAATTTTCTATTCATACATCAAAGCACCCCTGCCAAAAACAAAAATCCCATGGAAAACACAATTCAAAAGGAGAAAAAAAGATGAAGATAGGGTCAAAACACTAAAAAAAAACAAACCTAATCCACTATCCATAAAAATCCCACAGACCCCAAATCCAACAGCCACAAATCAAGACACCCCAAACATAAAGAAACCACAAACAAAACAACAGCAAAGCCAAAAGCGAATCACTTTCTAATCAAACAGAACAAAACAAACCTTCAAAGAAAAGAAAATGAATGAAAACACAAACAAACCAAGAAAAGCACAAGATGCATATGCATTCAGCAGCAAAAACAACAATAACAACAATAATGAAATCTTATCTTATTCAACAACATACAAATCGTTTGCAGCCGAAGAAGATCGTTACCACGAGAACAATCCGGATTCTTCATGATTCAGCAACAAACAAACAAACATTTCAATGGAATTCTCCGCCCTGATTTTATAAAGAGAGGATGCATTTTCCAATCTCATTGAATGGATTTGAGTGAGGATTTGGGGAAAACATCTCGTCTGTTCCGATCGAGAATTGACAAGGAATTGAAGAAAATCCATGGAATCGTTTGGATGAAAAAGAGGAAGAGACCGTCAGAGAATCGAATTCGATTCGATTTTTTTTGTCCTGAGAGCGAAAGTTTTCGTTCTGAGTTTAAGAGAAGGTAGTGTGAGGAAGAGAATGGGAGGGAAATAAAGAATAAGAGGTTTGTACTGAGTTGAAGTTTTGAAAATTGTGCCTCGGGACCGAGTTTGTGAGTGGGCTAACACGGTAGAAATGGATCTCGCGGGCGGGCTTAGGATTTTCGTTTGAGGGCGGCCGACGTAAATAGATAGTTGGGTTTTGGATAGGGATGGCAATGGGTTGAATTTCAATGGAGACCCACCCTGACTCGCTCCTATTAGTGACGGAATTGGTAGGGTGTTAGTAGAGTACAGGTGGGGTTCGGTTTTTGATACGCTAATCCGAGTCGAGTTTAGGTTTTTGGTGTGTCTAACCCGCCTCACCTTGACTTTATATATTATTAAGTAAGGTTTTATATATTAAGTTGTAGAAAAATATTTAAGTGAGAACTAGTTTTCACCTATTATATGAGAATTTTTTTGCGGGGCTCAACTAGCAACTCATCCAAACCTAGCAACCAATAGGGAACTCTCTGATAGTCACTAATCTTAAAGATTGACATACATCCGAATGGACTGAACCGTTGGATCGAGGGTTGAATTTTTTTTTAAAATGAAGTCATTAAACTTGTGGGGCCCAGATGAAGGGGTTAGGGACATGGGTTTAGGGTCCAACTTGATACTTGGGGTGGTCTCACATAGATCTTTTCATCATCCCCAGTCTCATCCCGCCCCATTGCCATTTGGGGTGGTCAAATTGTATTACCACATGCGGTACTAAGGAGTGACATTTCTCTAGAAATGTCTTGTGTTCAAATGTTCACCAATACATTTACTTTTTCATAATTTTGATTTGGTATGAAAACTATAAAACCTACAATGGGTCAAGGTGGGTACGGTGCAAAAACTATTTGAGTCGAGTTCGGGTATGTCTAAATACGAACTCATCCCTCCCCATTGCCATCCTTATTTTATGGGGCAAGCACATGATTTTCATATGGGTCTTAGAGGCGGAATTATGAGTGTCACTAGGCCAACTGAAGGTGACCCCAAGGACTATGGGGTCTTAGAGGCGGAATTATCAGCTGGCCTACGACCACGGTTTGCACTCGGAGGTTATAGGTTCGAAACTTCACAACCACACTGGGACTACATCGGAGTTTATCCGACTTCCCTCTGAACCCGGAGAGATTAATTCGGCCCAAAAAGTTGGGAACCCTTCGATAGCCAAAAAAAAAAAGGGGAAGCAATGCGGCATGTCCATCTCAAATTAGTGGATTAGTCCCACATGGTCAGGGGCAAGCATGTAATATTCATATGGGTCTTAGAAGCGGACTCAGGTACATGGGTCTCAAAGCCCCACCCGTACCTCACAAAAAGTTGAAAATCTCAAAAGCCCATTGCAAGTTTTAAAACTTAATATGCACCGTGGAAGCCGAATCCTTGAGGAAAAGATTTGTGCTTTCCATAAACTAATGGGAAAAACTCATACTCGACAATTTTGGTCATTGAGTTCATATTTTGAGGATTCTCATGTAGTAACCTCATCCCCTTCAGTTGGTGAACTCATTTTTCCACTATTCCACACAGAAACGAAAGTTTTTTCCAACAGCCGGTGAGAAAGGCCAGCATTCCATTCCCTCTTTAGGTTCCGATATTATTCTTTAAAACCTGTCCTGCAATTAGTCAGGACTCAGGACCAAGTTCAATGGCATTGGGATTGAACCATACTAGTGGGTGAGACTTGTCATCATCAATCACTTGCTAACATGCATCAACTGACTCTAATTGCCACTCGTGTGTATCAAACGCACTCTCCATGCAGACCTTGGACCCGCTGAGCCCGGATCGTTTGAGGCTCTTACTTGTAGAAATCCTGAGTTTAATGAGTGGAACCCGCTGTGGAGTACACCATAATCAAAATCGGAACCGTCAAAATCAACACCCCACCTTTCATTGGATGACTGCAAGTTCAAGCAACTGGTCAGTTTAAGAAAAAAAAAAAAAAAAAGACGGGATCTTATAAAAAAAAACTACAAAACTTCAAAATTCACCTTCTCAACCTTTTGTCCTTTAGTGGCATGTGAGGAAAATTTTATTCAAAGAAGAGGTTTATTCTATCTTTTAGTGGAATGAGAGATTGAACTTTTAACTTTTATTTTAAAAAAGATAAGATGTTATTTTCTTAAGTTTTAAACTTTTTTTACTATTCTTTTATTGTCGCTTAAAAGTGACATTTCACTTAAATTAACTTTACAAGTGAATTACCCAAAAAGGCGCTTGTCCCACTGTGAATTTGATCACATGATGAATAACATAATTACCACTAGAAGTTTTTTCTTTCTTTTGTTTTTCAAAAATAGGCCACATATTTTTGAAAACCGTGTAAAGTAGTTTTCTAATAATTAAGAAGATAATTTAAGTTAGAATTATATTAATAAACAATAAGACCAGATGTACAACCATAACTATATAAAACTTAGAGAAAATTTGAGATTTGTGGTCAAAAGTAAGTAAGCCCTATAAATCAAAATCTTCACCACCTTCCTAACTTTGGATGACTTAAATCTGTATGTTTTGTTGATCAAATATTCGAGATCTTTAAAATCCAAGGCCCGGAGGGATTAGTCCAGCCCATAGGGTTTGGAACCCTCCCATTGCAAAAAAAAAAATGTGCTGGAAACCTAAAACGAAAAATGCCAAAGAAGGAAAAATGCCAAAGAAACAAAGCAGCTACCAAAAAAATAAAAATCCGCCCACCGTGGGGCTCGAACCCACGACCACAAGGTTAAGAGCCTTGCGCTCTACCAACTGAGCTAGACGGGCAACTTGACATGATTGGTCGACTTCTTTATTTAACTAGGGAACACTCCCACAGAACTTGTTCGCTTTCATTCCTAACCTGCCAACTTTCTAATTTACAGTTAACTCTTCCTTATTTTAATATTGGGTTCAGATTGACACTCCAATCTAACTGATAAGTGGGTTAAGGTGATATGGCTAAATAGTTGCTATTCAACCCGGTTACAGTGCATGCTAAAAACTAATGGGTTAGGGTTGATATTTCCGCGAGGTAAACTAATGGGTGGGATTTGAATTTGGCATATAGTTAGTAACTACCCACAAATGTTATGCCAACCACATCGCTCCCCCTTTTCGGTGAATTGATAGACTATACAACCAATGAAGACGCAAAGTTCAACATCACACATCACAAAATTCTGCATTCGTAATGACTCGATCCTAGCTATGTAAATTATCTATCTCCAAAAGAAAGGGTATCTCATCTCACACAGCTGATTCCTAGCTGCCCAGGATCGATCAATTGTCCCACGGGTTGTGTACCATCTCCCAAAAATAAAAACACGAGGGAGTAGCACACTTCTACCACAGAAAATATGTAGCAAATAATAAGTAGATTCAGTAATGGGATCCACATAATAAATATATTCAGTAATTGGACCCACCATATGGATGCCTGCTCTAAATGCATTTTGCAACTAGATGCCAAAGAGAGCAAGGAAGAAGAACATAAAACATAATCACAAGATCCAAGAGGCCTGGACTGTACATCTCATTTTGTTCCCCCATTTTTTTTCCCTTGAAATAGAGAGAGATGTGGCAAAATAAAGCCAAGTAAAAAATGAAAAGAGAGGGAGAGAAAATACAACAAAAATTTACATGGCTAGCCCAAAGCCAAAGGCCATAGCACTAGCACTGGTATATAGAGAAAGGTTTGCTCTTCCATGAAGAAGTCCATGACTTCCCCGCCTTCCTTGACGTTGACTTGCACATTGGTTTACCTTCTGGTGGCGCACTGCTGCACTCTGCTCGTTGCAGCACCCGAGCAGGTGGTGGTTCCCGCTGCCGCTGCTCCCGGAACAGCGTCAGCAGCTTCTGTGCCTTTTCCTTTCCTCTTGTTGTCCCAGTCACTGAAAGGGACACCAATGATGGTATCACCCCTTCCTGCAACACCGTCTGACTGCACTTGTCATCGTTGCTGCAGAGAATTAGAAGGCATGAAACGGCTTGATCCTGTTCAATGGGCTCACCCATGTTCAAGATGGCAGCAAGCTCCACGACCAGCCCTGGTGCTGATGTGATTTCTTTCTTCCCATCCTGACTGGATGTCAAATTTATTAATACAGCGATTGACTTCTCGGCCCATGTGTGATTGGCAGGCCCACCATTGGCCATGAGGAGGGCCTGGAGTCCATCAACAATGCCAGTTTTGAGAAGTCGAGGGATGTTTGGTGAGTGTGTAGATAGGTTGTAGAGTGCATGCAAGGCGTCAAGCTTGCATTGAGCTCCACAGTCAGCTTGGAGAAGCCGGACTAAGAAAGGCACGGCTTGGCTTGAGCCAATGATGGGCTTGGCTTCATCGAGGCAGGTGAGGTTGAGGTAGAGAGCTGTAGCTGATTCATAGGCGTTGGATTCGGCAATCATTTTCTCAAGCAATGGAATAATCCCTGCTGACATTATCATTTCCTTGTTCCTGAAACACAACTAAAGAAAAGTTACTGCCTGAAATGTAAACTGAGAAGTATAATTGGGTTTAGTAAGATCTCCTGGGTTGGTAAATCTGAAAAAAAAATAATAAAAAATAAAAAAGTAATCATAGGATAGGATATTTTTCTGTTAATTTTTTATTGGGTCGACCCCCACATAGTTGAGACAAGGTTTTGATGATAATGATGTTAATTTTTTTATTGGGAACAGAAAAAACTTTATATTAAGAAAAAAAGGAGACATACAGGAACACATCCACGCATAAAGGTATAAGAGTGTTACACTTACACCCAACAAAATATATATAATAGGGAATTAAAAAATAAATATATTGAGTATAAGTAGGAACTCAAGTGGAAAAGCATAATGAGATCACAGAGAAACTCAAGTGTTCTTCAGAGATGTTTTTTTTTTTTTTTTTAATGTTCCTTCCTTCAGAGAAATTTCAAAGATACATGTAGAGTCCTGGAAGAAGATTTTACAAAAAGACTACTGCCTGATTATACAAGAGGCCATAGTGGAATTGCTAACAAACAAAACCAAGTCAATAGATAATCTTCCAAAAATTAATGATAGAAAAAATGATTAGTTTTGAAGAAAAGCTTCAAAAAAATTTTTAATGTTAAGCTTCGAAGTAAAGAGGAGCAATGAATAACAAGAAACATGCATTGGGACAATTTTGGGGAACTTTACACATACAAATAAGGATTTATCATAAGCCAATCCAATACTTTGGGATGTCCACATTTGGATCCTACCCATTGTTGGGAGAAAATTTTCTACATCTTTTCAGGGTCTGGGTTTTCAAAAAATTTCTGGAAATTAATCTTTGCTAACAAAATGGCAAGAAGAAAACCACCATCTTGAGTAGATTGAAAGTAGGTAATTTGATAAAGTGGAAAGAAATACCTAGATCACGATTAGTAAACAGAGGGTAGCAATCACAAATGAGGGGACCACCTTTTTTCAGTATATCTGTGGGTGAGGGGAGGGTTGGTGGTGGTAAGGTAAGCCGAGTTCGAAGAAGTAGCTAATGATTTTCTAAACTTCCAATGGCATTGTAGTGTGAACTTCCAAAAATTATAGCATTTCACAGAGTGAGCCAATTGGGTTTTCATAGTGTGTAGCGACTTAAAGACATCTTGACACCATTTGTTTATAAGTTCCATACCTACTAGACTGTGACAAAATTGTCCTCGCTCCTGATACAGATAGAAGGGTACATTTTGGAACTTTTGCCAACATAATAAATTTTGACAAACCCTGTATCTTGTTATCATAGTTCATAGTAGTCAAATTTAGAAAGGGACACACAAACAAGACATTACTGAATTAAAGATAAGTGACTATTTCTTCCAGGACAAGGATAAAACTAGTGATTATTCAACAGTTAACAAGACCAAACCTGTTATTGTTAACAGCAAGGTTGAAGAGAGCCATGGCACCAATCTCTTGAGCCTGCTCATTCTCTTCATGGATGGCAGTCCTCAGAAACCGCACCAAAGCTTCTACAAACCCATTACCACCCATAAAAATCCTTGCTTCCTCATCATCCTTCAGCAAAAACCGTATCTCTTCTACTGCTTTGGTCTGGCTCCTTACATTTTCTCCTTGATTCAAAACAGCAAGCAAGCTCTCATATCTTTCAAACATATCCTCTTTATTGTCCTGTTCATGACAAGAGCTATCTACACTGCAGTTCTCATTTTCTTCAACTTTGTCTATGATGCCACTCTCCTCGAGAGGAACCACCTTAACTCCCTTCAGCTTGCAGGACTCAATGCTCTCCATGGATCTTGAATTTGCAGCCTCACTCTCTGATAAAGCTAATCTCCAATAGTTGAGATCAAGAGATTCAGGAGGCCCACTAGGTATGGGAATTCCATTCTGTTCGCACCAACTAGTGATCAAACCTTTAACACAATAATTAGGAGTTACAAAGATATGTGACAGCTGCTGCTGAGTTTTTGGACAGGTACTGTGCCCATCATGGAACCACTTCTCAATGCAAACTCGCTCATAAGTCTGCCCAGATGATATGATGACTGGATCATACATTAGTTGCAGCGAGATAGGACACCTGAATTCCTCAGGTGGTATTGGTATGTTTCCTGATCTCCTAACATTTGTCTTCAAATTGAAGAAACCAAGATTTGACAGTTGCCGATCAAAAGTATAGCCATTATCTTGAGGCCCATTTCCATTCTCAAACAGACCCAGGACTGCAGGGGAACAAGGACTTGATCCCTGTGAATCATTGTCGTCTGAAAACTCGCTTCTGAAGATCTTGGAGTATTTCCTCATAAGGTGTAAGAGGTAAGAAATGATGGATTCCTTCCGTTTGTCTTCCTCAATGCGTGCTCTTTCAACCAGCCGCTTGAGAGCTCTTCTCTCGGCCAGAGCAGCTCTTGAAGAAGTAATGCCTAGCCTTAAGGCAGCTTGATGAAAGGTTTCAAGTTCGCTGATGTCATTACAGCCGCCATTGTCTTTTTTTTCCTGCTGGAGCAACATAATGACTTCATCACCAACCTGTTTCTCTACTGGATCAAGGGAAAACACATTCCCCTCAAGCTCAGCCACAATCTCCAATATCTGCAGTGAACATGATAGCAAATTGGATAAAAAAAATCTTGGAATAACAAGGTTTAAGTTTATAAAAATATATATTTTAGTTCCAATTACTTGTTTCTCATTTCCCTTTTTATTTAGAAGAGTTCCTTAATCCTTAATGCACAGGATGAGTCCACAGATGAGGAAAACAAGTGGCAATGATCTTACAAAAAGAAAGGTTTGATTTTATTGAATTTAATTTGGTTCCGAAGGCATTAAACTGTCGATTAACCTAGGAGATAAAGGGTTTTTAATGTTCCTCTTACAATCCTTAGAGGGCACAAGATTGGATTGGAAGGGAAACCCCTCTAAATCAGGTTTTATGATTCTCCAGAAGGGTTCTGAGATTATCTAAGAGGCATAAAGAAGCAAGGGGTAGCCTGAGAGCAAATAAAATGACCCTGGTTATGCAAGAACCCATATTTATGAAATTCCAATGGGTTGGGACCCAACTCCCAAGAAACAACAACATTGGCAAAAACCCAAAAAGTTCAAGTATCTCAACTGCCTTTTGTGCCTGAACTCTCTACTACAGTGAAGGGTTCTTTCCTGGGTTTGAACTTTGAAGAATGCCTTCTCCAGGTTTCTTCTGCATTGTTTCGTTTCTTTCAGATGGCTGCTCTTTGGTGGGCTTTAGGAGCTCACAGACCTTTTCCAACCCCTTAAAACAATTTTCAAATGGGACAATATCCTCAGGTAGTAATCATTCCCAAAGCATTAATCCATTAGACACGGAGTGTCATCATGCAAAATTTCCATTTTCCAAAGGCGCTGGAAACTTGACTTTCATCCCCGGGGTATTATAAAGGATACGCCGAGTTAGCAACTGAATTGGCAAGCTTACTTTCTAGCTAGGGTGAGGGGAAGTGAGGAATAGTATCAACAATGAGCAAAATGTGCAACATGCCAATATGCCATTCATATTTTGGTTGGTTGAGCTCATAAGTTGATCCGCTGCATTGTTGCCCTTCCAAGCTTTGAACATGGTGTTTTCTCCCTCGAGAGTTTCCTTGGGTTTGAACATGATTGGAAAAGTCCCAGTAAAAGAAGCTGGAATGCTCCATGTTTGGCCTCTCTGAAGATCTACGTCACTCAAGCGGATTTGGAGACTTACGCAGCAGGAGTGATACTGACAAAGCCCTGAGTGGGACAGTTAGAATTTTTAATTTGAGAGCCGTAAGAGTGCAAAAAAAAGAGATTTACTAATGTGAGGTGTCCAGAACAACACCGCTCAAGTGGTCCTCAATTCAAAATCATATCAAACATGCAACCATGAATCAGAGGGCTGTTTAGGAGTTTGCAACTAGCTGTACCATTGAGGGATAGGTCCCGAGATGTGAAATCAGATCATCACGGCAGCATCAGGGCCCCTGAGGATAAAAATGAGTGATAAAAAAAAATTGACATAAATTGCCCCTAGGCGGTAAAACAATTAGGCACCAGATGTTCTAGATTCAACGATGGCTTTGGACTCAGTTCCTTAAGGGTTTCTTTGAAAAAAAATCACCTGGAGGCTCTACGAAATGTAAGCTACAATGGCACTAAACTTTTGATAAACCCTAACGTCAAAGATCAAAAGTTTTTTATGTTCCATTTACAATCCTTAGGAGGCAGAATAGTGACCCTACTAGTTCCTGGTCTTTTGAATCTTCAGAAGGCGCTTAAGGTTCTCTGGATGCTGTGATGAAGCAAGGGATAGATAGATTGAGAGTGAACAGAATGCCCATGCCGTTGGGTCATGAAAGGGTTTAATGGCATTGGGCCTAAGAAACAACCTCATTGGGCAGAAATCTTCAAAACTAGAGAAGAGACGCAGTGGGGGCTTTGTACCCCCACATAGTGCATTGCGCAGAGAATGCATTGGCATGCACCTCCATTTCTACCTCTTTTTTTTTTTTTTTTCTCTTTATTTCAATCTGAAGCGTTTGATGGTCTACTCTATTCATCACCAGATAGAATAAATTTAGAACAATTACTATTTACTCTATCATCATATATAAATATATAATGCTCTTGTTGGCCAGCTAAAACCTAATGGGAAGATGAAACGCTAAACAGGTTATGAGAAACATGGTTGACATCAAATAAATATATCCAAACCGAATCAATCCAGGAAAAAGAATTTTTTCCAAACTGAAATTTTGAAGGAGAAAACTCAAATTCTCTTTGAACACCAGGGGATACACCCCTATCTGTTGATAGCGTAAATACCAGCCTTTTTACATGTAAGGATTTGGAAAAGTAACACGAAAAACAGATGTAACAAGAAACAAACCTTGCTATATTTCAGGTTCATAGGAAGATATGTCAACTTATGCATGAGACTTTCCTTCCAAAGAAACATAAAGATTCCATTTTTGTTCTAGTTTCTCCAAACATTTGTTAGATCATGCATGAAACACCGTATCCAAAATGGCGATAGCAGAATAGAGAATTTATTACCATTCAAAGAACAGAGAATTCATTGTTTTTCATTAGCTGTGAAAAATAAAGTTTATTGATTAATTATGCCTGGAAATAAAATAATCAGCTGAAGATTTTAAAAGATAATAAAAGATTTTCTCAATTGCATGTAGCATAGGTGAAATGGATCTGCAATAAGAAAGCGAGGTTTAGCCAGTTCCGACAAAACACATTATTTGCTTTCTTATCTCATTCTAGTGGATACTGTTAATACTAAAGGCTTCATTCTAGTGGATACTGTTAATACTAAAGGCCTAACAACTGAGTGATCAATAGTGTATTTCTGTGATTCTTAATCTCTCTTTAAGATAATGTCTGAATGTTGGTGAATAACTAATATGTGCTTTATATGAGTTATATGCATGGGTTGCCTAGCTTTGAGAGTGCTTTGGAGACAACAAGTCATAATATAAATGGAATTGCAGACAGTTCATGAATCATGCCTTAAAGTGAAAAGGCGCTTTGAGAGTGCTTTGGAGACAACAAGTCATAATATAAATGGAATTGCAGACAGTTCATGAATCATGCCTTAAAGTGAAAAGGCACTTACTGATGCAAATGCAATTACAGAGACCCAAAATAAGATAAAATGCTTGTGAAAATATTGTCTATATAGCTTGTCTGTAAATTACCTGACGGCCAATAGCTTGGGGGACTATGTCTTCAACTCGCTTAAGACTTTCCTCGAGATTACATCTTGCCTTCTCGAATTTTAGAAGAATAGAATCCCCAGTTATGGCCTAGTCAAAAAAAAAAAAAAAAAAGGGATGATGCCACAATTTTGTCATCCTTGATAAAAGTTTCTGTCAAAAACTACTTGAGAACTAAATTTAAAAAAAATAATAACAACAACAAGAAGATGCACTACTAGATGGACTAAGCTCTATACATAAGATTCAGTAGCATGAATCCATTCCGCCTCCTGCTACTTTGTACTGCTGTTGACATGTCATCTCTTGTGAGCAGAAAACAAATCATTTTTGTGCAATAAGAACCCAAAACATAATAAAGGTGTTTGTTTCTCGAGGATATTCTACATAAGTGTCCATATCTTCATAAAATATACATAAATATACTCCATCAAGTATTTAGTACAGATTTGGCCCAAAAATTAAAAAAATTAGGCTAAGTCTCATCTAGGACTGCTGTCAATAGATACACAAACCCCAAGGTCACTTCTAAGTTGAACATGTCCTCCAATCATGCCACGATAGGGATGGCAACAGGTCAGGTTAGCTTAAGGTTTTAGACCAACCCATACCCAACCTGACTGAAACATGAGATGCTGTATGCCAGAGCTGACCTGTGGCAAGGTTAGGGCCTATGATACCAAACCCATACTGACTACTAGATGAGCTACTCCATGCCCAACCTGACCCAGCCTATGGCAATTTTAGGCCCATAAATACCAAACCCACCCCTTGACAGGTGCAGGTTAGGTTTCATACTCGTTAGTTTGTTTTATTTTTAAATTTTAAAATATATGTATGTATGTATGTATGTATGTAGCTGACCTTTAGTAGTATGTCACTGCTCACTATCACCTGTGCTAGTAGAACTTTCTATGCAAATCTTGCTGAGTCATTCATAAAAGAAAGAAAAATGGGGCAGGGCCGCAGGGCGGGGTGGGTAGGGCACAACCAAAACCCAAACCCACCCCAAACTTGACTCAGGTCAAAATATTGACACCCATACCCTACCCAAACCTCACCAACATACTGCCAAACCCAATCCCAATATGAGCGGGTTGGGTCAGATTGGGTGACTCGGGTCCCCACTTAAACCTGACCCATTGCCATCCTACATCACTACTATGGAAAAATAAGTAGCGAAGAGTCTTACTTAAGCCAGGTCAACAGGAAACAGTGTTATGGAGAAACTTTCGCATTTAGTGATTTTTGTGGTATATGATAGTTAGCCATCTATTATCATGATGGATGGCACTTGTATCCAACTGTTAACAGTTGCATTTTTCAAAGCAATTAAATTTCTGTTTCGTCGCCATCCAAAATACTAAAAATAAAGGGATAGGCAGATCCATCAAAATGATAAATCATCTTTCTGATTATTGCAATATTGATTCACAATTCAGTATCATATGCACATATACCAATTCAGGGAAGCATTGACTAGTTTTTTTGCCAAATGTTCTGAGAAGCACTGCTACATTGCCATGCATGCTTATCAGAAAAAAAGGATACCAGGAAGTAGAAAGTGCCATATTGTAGGAAGTAAAATAATTACATATGTCACAAGTTAAAACACCGTCACTGAATATCCCAGAACTCCAATGTCAAAACACAAAGCCTCGATTGCTTGTCACAAAAATGCAACAACCATTTGTCAGCCAAAAGGGGGACACAAGTATTAAATTATCATCACTTAACAATATTGATTATCACCACTTATCAATATTGTAATCTTCATTCAAGTGAGTAACAAAGCACAGACCTTAAAATCAAATAAAGAAAAGGATCGAAGAATTTTACAAGAGAGCAAAACAGACTCGATAAATTGATGTTCATGCTCAATATAAGCTAATTAGTGCTCCATTAGATATCAGTGTACAGGAAGTGTGGTTTTACCAAGTAAAGTTTGCTACAATCTGAGCAATGCTGAAGAAGACTTTTGGACTTCTCAAGAGCCACATGCAACGAACAGAGAGCCTGTATGCCAGACTTGCTCCTTGGCCGTGTTGCTTCTAAGACCGGAAAAATTGACAGCACTTTACAAACAATTCCAGAAAGTAATCTACACATCCCTCCATGTAACTGCATAAGCAAATGCCAAATTCATTAGTTTCTATGGCTTTTTTTCAATGAGGTGAAATCATCAAGCGCTTAGCTTGCATTTTTGTGAGAAATGCTTATATATATGAGGTGACACATGTTTTAAAACCAAGCCAAGGTTCACAATGGGGAAAAAAATAAAAAGAAAAACACGCCGGAGCTCGAAATGTTGGAGAAATAGGATACACAGGCATTATGTGGAATTGCACCCAGAGAAGTAAAATCTAGAGCACAATGTGCTCAAGAGGACTGCTATAAGAACTAATATGGTGAATTGCTAATGAAGCAAAGAAAACAGGATGATGCCTACTTCGCAATTCAAAGGTTTCTGGTCATTTGTGACCGGTCTCACATATGCTTAAACGTTACATGTGACCCTTGCTGTCGGGCCCACCTAGAAGCACCACCAAGCTGGGTGAAGGAAATCAAAGGATCTTAATGTGTATGTAGTTGGATGATAATTACCACTGTCTCAACTGTTCAAGATTTTAGTGGTTTAACCAAATGTTGAATGTCATTCCGATCCAATCAGGAATAAAACTTGGGGGTGCACCAATGTACTGAGCTTGGTGTCTGAGAGGGTGAGATACTCCATGTGTGTGTGTAGGTATAGGTATAACCCCCTTGCCCCGTTTAAACATATTCCACCCTAGTGACTCCAAACATCCCTAGAAAGAATCCTGTAGCAATTCTTAACTTCGTTAGAGAAGCCATTAGCATTTTGCACTATTTATTTTAAAGATTACACAGCAATATGTTACCCACTTTCTCACTATCTCACCACTACAGAAACAGAAGAAAATCCATACTTTTATGAACCCCAAGCTATAGGGAACATTTTTTTTTTTTTTTCCAAATGCTGGTTTTGACCTCATTTCAGGCGATCCAAGGTAAGAATCCTAACATAATGTCAGAAAAGCCAAATTAAAATATTCTCAACCAAATGTAACAAAGATGTTAAAAATGAAAAACTGGACAAGTTGCAATTTATTTTTCTTTTCCCATATGCTGCATGCATATCACATGCACAGAGGATGAAATGTCCATACACCAAGATCATAATAATAGGAATGTATCTAGTACAAAAGAAATGCATAGAGGGACTAAAACTAGGACATCGATGATCACCAAAAGAACAGATGAAAAATCTGTCTTCCTACTTTGTGTAGGAGTCATCTTGTTTCACAACATACACACATGCACATCTTCAAGTGTGCACTAAGGATGCATCAGCTTCAGTTTTGATAGATGAAAATTTTAAAATACGTAAACCATGTTTGGTAAAATATATACATCTTTAAACAACATAAACTACCTGCAACTCATATCCTTTGGCTTGCTACTAATACATATGATACTCTAAGCAAACAATAATTTAGACATTACAGGCCTAGTTGTTTGCATTAGAATACACAATAATTGAATACATAGGATTCATACCATGAGGGATTAAAAATGAAGATCAAAGGTGAATTTCTAAAAATGAGGACCAAATAAACTTTTTTTCAAGGAAAGATGATGAGAAATGAATACCCAGCCATCACTCTAGAAACTCAACACATAGGAAAGTGAAGTTCCTATCTACATCTCCACCTTATATCCTTCACCCCTCACCTCTTCAACAATACTTTGGCAGAATTCATTTCACCATGAATTCCTATGGTTTTTAATATAAACAAACAGGCCCAAAGGAAATATATATGTACCTCAAAATACTATAAACCAAACCTATTATCAATTCCAATGACCCAAACATACAATTAAAAAAATTTAACATGACCCTTACGATTCATACAAATACGACATTATTGTAGCCAGTCTCTTCAAAACTTAATATTCTATGCTGAAACTGTCAATATACACTCTGCTATCTTTCACACACAAAAAAAAAAAAAAAAAATGCTTTAAATACTTTTGTCAACTGTAAGAGCAGATTGCCACTAATACCTTTGCATCCCCGGCCGCAAAGACATTTTCTTCAACCTCAAGCACATCCATGATTCCCCTCAGAACTTCAAACAAAAGCTCACTTCAGCTGAAATACAGTAAGATATTAAAATCAGTAAAAAAGCGCACGTCCCCACAAAAGAACACAGAGATCCTCATCCATAGTTCAAATGCGGATTTTTCATGGAAATCTTTCCACAAAACATGAAAAGTTAAGAATTTGCAGTAAGGAGATCTAAGAAAAACCTCAAATTAACATGCGAACTGAAATTCCTCCCATTTTCCAGGTTTCATTGCATCTCTAGAGAGAGAGTAAGTCATTGCAACAGAGTAAACTACTACACCAAGAAATGTAATGCTGCGAGAGAGAGAAAAAATCACTCTCTCTGCTAATCAATGCAGTGGAAATTTCGTTTTGTCAAGGAAGAAGAACTCAAAGAATCGAAAAGTCTTTACTGCTCAAAAGTAGATCTATCCGCCAGTTACCGCAAGATATTCACTTCGTTAGAAAACAAAAAAAGCAGTAGAAGAAACAGTGTCAAAGAAAGTGACTTTCGAGATATCGCAATGAGATTTCGACGTTGCATCAACACGCTTCAAAGTCTAATCTCAAAACAAAACAGTAGCTTTCGAACCGATTTCTTTTAACAAAACAGCGACAGATACCGAAATACCAACCCTATCAAGAACAAAACACACGCACAGTCGAAATAGCTTTTTCAATCAAATTCAAACTCAATCACGAAACCAAACGCCTCTAACACCGTAAAATCAACAGAAGAACGAAGAAATTCAACAAAATCTTGATTCCTTCAACGAGGAAAAATTGCAGATCACAAACCGCACCATAAGAATTTGAAACTCTCCAAGAAGGCTTCATCCGCGAACATCGAAAGAGAAAGAGAAAATCCTAGATTTGTTCGTTCCACCGATACCGATATAATTAGTCGATGTAACGGATTAGGGTTTCGTCTTTTCGAAAAGAGCGATTTTTTCGTTTTACCGTTGCGGTGTGGAGAGAGATGGATGGAGGAATAAATGCGAGAAGGAAGGAACTGGTTTTGGTAATTTTAGAAAAGGAGAGGGGGTTATTTAGAAAAAGAGAGAAATATGGGATGCGATTTTCGAGAGGAGGGATTAAGAAAAGGAAAGCGAGGGATTAGCATTGATTAAAAACAGATTAAGCGAATGGGGACTGGAGGTTGCCCATTTTCAGTGTTTCGTCTCTCTCCATCACGTTTTATCGCCCGACATTGGCCGAGAGCCCCGACATTTTCGTCTGTCGGTTAGCATTTAGTGGTTGGATTTTAAAATGACGGGAATGTCCCTGCATTCTGCCTAAAATGGGGGTTTACGGATCCCCTCGTTTGTACAAACAAGGGAACCAAATTGGACGCATCGGGGGCGACACGCGGGGGCGGAGGAAAGAGAGGTCTGCCCCTGTTTCTATATCCTACGGTTTCCTACCTACTTAGTTTGGGTTTAAGTTTAGGTAGGGAATATATATATGAGTAGGGCTTTCCTGAGTTGAAGCTTAGCTTATCCTAAGCTAAAATAACAAATTAAAGTTGATTATATATATTCAATGCATGATGGAATTGAAAATTTTAGTTCTGATTAAATTTATTTTGATTTTAGAGACGATCATCATACAAAGAACAACGATAGTCGACTTTGATTTGTTGGACCGACACTGTTTCAACTTAGGATAAGGTAAGGTTCAACTTATGAGAGCTGGACCCTATATATGGGGGACATTCTTTTTCTACATGTGCATCCATCCCTCACTTACATGGCTTTTCCTCTTTGCACATGAACATTCTTTTTCTACATATAACCATATATGGCTTTTCTTCTTTTGTACATGAATATTTCCAATTATGTAAGTGTCTCTCACCCTATGGTGAGTAATGGATGCACATGAATATTCTCAATATATATATACTGTATATGACCATATATGTATTTTTTTCTTTTACATGTGAATATTTCCAATTATGTAAGTGTCTCTCACCCTATGGTGAGGGATGGATGCACATAAATATTCTTCATACATATGTATATGTGTAAGTGTCTCTCACCCTATGGTGAGGGATGGAGGGTGAGGGATGGATGCACATAAATATTCTCCATACATATGTATATGTGTATACACATATACATATGTATATATATACATATGTATATATATACATATATAGGAAAGCGCTACGCAGCGTTTGAGTGTTTTTTACGAAAAAAACGTCCATTCTAATTTAGTTCATTGGAATGCATGATGATCAAGAAAGTTCATTGGATGGAAAGATCCATGTGAGGCCTACCCACATGCAAAATCTTGAACTATAAGATCATACTAACCTTTTGATCTATGGCCCTAAAGTTTAATGGTTTAGAGGCATCATTTTATTATGATTTCAATCCAATAGTGAGGAAAAGTTGGATGAATGTGAAACTTAGACTTGTGACTATTCATTTGGGGGGGGGGGGGGGGGGGGGGGGGGGGGGGGGTTTGGGTGTGTGAAAATACTTGATTGACACAACATGAGCCCTATGACTAAAAAAAGGGGTGCAAAAATGGGTGTTTTTAAAGTGGGGGCATTTTTTTGAGTTTTCAATATATTTATGTGTATGTATGTATGTATGTTTGTTTGTATGTATGTATGTATATGTGTGCATATGTGTGTGTATTTTTTTTTTTTTTTAAGTAGCTCACTGAGCTTTAATCATATATCATTTAATAGTCTTATTTATATAATGTAATTCTTATCTCGAGTTAGTATCTAGAACCAAATTCATTTGTTTAAGTTGATGCAGGATCCGAATTCAACACATAGGTTTTGTGTTGGATCCAAATCCGGAATCAAATCTATATAGATGGATCCAATTTAGACCCACTATGGCTTCGCCCTCGATCCACACCATTTTTATCCCTATCAATATGTGGATGTCCCGTAGTAAAAAAATCCCCCCTTAACATCCAAATTTGAAATTCAATGCTTCTCTAAAAGCAAAAATCATTATTGAATCCAGTAATTGCTAATGGTGAAGGAAGTTCCAAACTATGGTGAGTGCACATATTAAATCATGGGAGGCATGTGGTTGCAGATTTCAAACAGAGAAAAAAAGACTTTCCAAACAAGTTTGGAACTTGCTAGCTAGTTGATACAAATTTGAAACATGAATAGTTGTGTCATGTTGATCAACTTATTGGCTTTTTAAATGATGAGGTTTCTTTTACCCACAGAAAATAATGCTAGTGTTTCCGGGTATGGTTTTCATGGTGGGCCCATTGCATCCATGGCTTGGGTCTACAAAATCAAGGCCCCACCAAAATATCTTGGACAAAAGAATCAAGTGCCTTGCCTTCAATATAAAAATGTTATATTGAAAATAATAATAAAAGCCCCGCCCACATTGATTAAAAACAAGTCAAAAGGATATTAAATTTCAGAGACTCTTTCAAAGAGTCGGGATCCAAATCTTGTTTGGACGAATAAGGGGGCGACACGCAGGACTGCGGTGGAAAGAGACCATGTTTTTCCTCTTTCCTCCGCCCGTTTCACCCCATCTCGTGTCTCACCCTGATTCGTCCTGTTTGGAAGAAACAAGGGATCCCTTCCTTTTTGAAAAAATAAATGGTCAACATCACAGGATAGTCCAAGTTGCTTGGACTTGGACCAGGAATGATAAGATTTTATAAAGTTGCACAAAGCCATATATGATGGCCTACTTGGAAAAAACAAATTCATTCATGGCTCCTTTAATGGGAAGAATTATCTTATAGGTATCTAGAATCTTCATGTTGGGATTCTGGAAATTCCCCAAAATGTTCAACAAAGGCTATTTGGCATTTTTTGTTTATTAATTTGAAAATGGTTAGCAGAGCTTTTTTTTTAGATGTGAATAGGTAGGCTTTAATAAGCTTCTTGATATAGCTCCTTTGTATGTGTGTGCGTCTTCTTCTTCTTAGTTTTTTACAATGATAATTAATTGATTCACCAAAATATATATATATATATATAAAAGGGAGATGTTGAAAGTGAAATAGGTGAAATTTTAAAAATGGCAAATTCTCCAATAAGGACTATATAATTTGGTACTACGTGCCATCCAGTTTATTATATTAGATGGGATACATGGCAACATCTAAGGGTAAAACTTTTTCAGATTGTCATACCCTAAGGCCTTTTTATTTTAATGGACTAGTAAACCTTATCGAACTTTGCACACATACTACTTTGATTAACTATTTTTACAAAGAAATTACTGTGATTTTCTAAGAAATTTTACATATACTATGACAATGGAAACGCAATTTTTCTTTATTTACTTATTTATATTATACCATTTGGGAATCTAAATGGTGCAGCATTTTGTCCTCTAATCTTTAGGGCCTGTTTGACACTTTACTAATACAATACAAGTAAAGTAAAGTTTTCATTTTCCAGACAAGATATCACATCAAATGCACTTTATTCAAAACTCCCTACATCTTTTTCATAAAAAAGTCAAAAAACAACTACCTTTATTCACTAAAATACAAAAAAAATTCTATTTTTCCATACAAAAAGTCCAAAAGATTATATAACAAACAACTAAAAACAAAATACCATCATAACCCATTTATATTTTATTCTTTCTTCAAAATCAACTTTACTTAACTTGACTATACTAGTAAAGTTACCAAACTGGCCCTTACGAGAGGAAGGATTTATCTTACGTGGGATTTCTCCCGCATCACATCATAAGTATAGAATTTTCAATTTTCACCAATGAGTTGGGTGGTCCTTTTCCTTATAAAGCTGGATGAATTCGTTTTCTTCAACAGTACACATTAAGAAAGATTAGTGGGGTTGGACTGTTGGAGCTCTAGTTGAAACTATCTCAGCCATTCATCTGAGAAGCCTTTGCAGACACATTACCTAGATTGAATGGACCCCACCATGTGAACAAATGTCCTAATCATTTTTTGGCCGTACTCATCAATAATGAGAAACTGGCAAGTAATAATTTGCACGGTAGTCTTCGCGAGTACTCTTGTCCAGCTTTCAAACCCATTGGCGGGACTGCGTCATGTCAAAATCCGCTTGTTTGGCCAAAAACAGAAGCCATATTGAACTTTTGATTACTTATTTTCATGATGTAGATTCTCTCTGCATCTTTCTCTTCATTTCATCTTCTTGCTTGGACTCTATTGCTTCCTTCAATGTCTTTATTTTTAAATTAGCTCTACGTACCTATGCTAATACTTTATACTTCTCATTGATTGATAGTTTGGCGGTCTGTAGCTTTTAGATTGTTTTAACTCTTTTTTTCATATGCATCTTTGGTTTAGAATGTATTTTATCTACAACCGTTGGGGCCGTTTATCTGTATGAAATTGAAGTCTTGGGCTTGTCTAGCAATTCTACTATTAGAGTGAAGTAAGGTAAAGCCCCCTTTCTCAAAAAAAAAAAATCCCACCAAAAACACTTTAATTTAAATTTCCTACCATATTTTAAAAAAAAACTCAAAAAATAACCTTATTTCTCCACTAAAAGACAAAAAAAAAAACTCAACTTTTCAATAAAAAAAAGTAAAAAAGATTCCATCACAAACAACTAAAAATAAAATACCATCATAACACACTTATATTTTATTATTTCTTCAAAATAACATTTACTCTACTCAACTCTATTAGTAAAGCAGCCAAATTGGCCCTAGGAAATTCATGATAAAAATGGGTTTCAACCAAATTTTATTAAAGAAAAAAGGGGTAGACAAATTAAGGTAGAGATATAGATGGATCCTTACTTTTCTAGAATTTCATTTACTTAATGATAGTAGGGTATTGATTTTTTTACATATTGAATTATTATGGTGAAGGATATAAGGTAGAGATGTAGATGGGATTTTTAATTATTTTATGCTTTAGAGTTACTAGGGTTATGGATATGTGTATTTAGTATTTATATATTCTTCTTCTCTTTTTTTGTCCTAGCTAAGGGGGCTCGGCCTGAGACTGTATGAGACTTACACATGCGAGGTGATGGAAATTTGCATGTCGAGGAGACACAACTCATATAATGGAGGTGATGAGATTAGAAACTCACACATGCAAAGAGACACAACTCACACATTCAAGGTGATGGGAACTCGCACATATAAGAATTCACACATGCAAGGTGACATAAACTCAGACATGTGAAAAAAGCACAACAATGTGGATAATAACAACTCACACATGCAAATAAAGGAGATTATTTTTTTCTCCCCTTTATTATTTTTAAACATGGAATCCAGCTTACACGTCCCAAACCAACTAAGCATAGCCAGGGTAACATGGATCTTGACTTTTGGATCATCAATTTTGACCACTTCTACAAATATTCCTTAGCATAATTCTAGGAATTTAATGCAAACAATAGGATGCCAAAAGTTTATTTAATTGTAGTAACGTTAAAAGGCCTCCTCTCCTTTCACGTGATAACCTGATATTTAATGCCACGTGGCACTTATTTATTTCATCACTGGCCGTGGGCCTCGCTTGCCACGTGGACTTTATTGCCCTTGGAAAGAAAGAGACCTCTTGCTCACGAAAATAGTCCTTTGATATGAAAGCAGGGGCCGAAGTCCGACCAGACTTACGTGCAATTCAAAAGGAAGCTTTTGTGTAATAAATAAAGAGGAGCGTTCCGAACACATTGTGGGACCTCCTGTTTTTATATCCATTTGCGTGGACTATAAAATAAGAGCCCCTATGATGGGCATGGCCCGAATTTGACATCCATTTGAATAAATTAAATTTTTGGATCCAATGTACGCATATTTCGGACGATGAAAACTTCTTGGTTGTGGATCAAGTGTGGCGGTGATGATCAGAGCTTCTATCACCATATACAAGCCGTATTGGAGGAGATCTTTCGATCACTCATCCCATGCCCTGTAGTGAGCGGCAGCAAAGGGGCTCTCATAAATAAATAAATAAATAATAACTAATTGCCCACTAGAGCCGATGGCTCGCATCCTCCATTACTCTTCGTGGGTTAAGATCATGGGACCTTGGACTCGGTATCGCAGGGCAAAATATCGGTCAATCTCGGTTAATATGGTCAAAATATCAGTTTGATCGATATCTTGACTGATCTTTTCAAAATATCGGCCGAGATGGAATAATGGTCAAAAATCCTAATTTTTTATAACTTTTTTCCTATTTCCCCATCTTCTTCTCCTCTCCCCTCATCTCCTTAGAACAATCATGTCTCCATAGCTCATTATCTTGCATATTTCCAAACTTCAACACTATTTCTTGAAGAAATAATTTTATTTTATAAGAGAAAATCAACTTAACTCCATTATTTTTACTATTATGTGTTTTTTATTTTTTATTTTTAGATAAAGCATAGAAATGAATGAAAATATCATTGGCATATCTTTTTTTTTGTTTGTGTTGTGTTCTTCACTTAGATCTACACACTTTCATGCTAAATCTACTTATATACATGATTTTGGGTGTAGAAAAATGATTTTTTTTTAATTTTCTACTCTTAAAAAAATAATTATTGGAGTATTTATGATACTAAATAGTAAATACTAATGGTTTATTAATAGTGTATAGATAATTGATATGTTATCTTTATTTTCTTATATTTTATACTAATAAATTGATTATTAGTCAAAATAATAGTTGCATTATATGAAATACTGGAGAAAACAACGAACTGCGACACAAATAAGATTCGTAACTTAAGGTGACCAATATTTTGATTTATTGTTGTTACTAATGAAAAAAATATATTATTTTTCAGTATTTTCTAATATTCTGAATTTTTTGGATATTTTGACGATTTTTTTTATTAAAAAAATTCACACCGCGACAACCGTAACAAACTGATAACCGCGACCGATATCTATATCATAACGGTTTTTTGTCTTTACCGATACCGCGATTGATACCGCGATTTTAAACCATAGTATGGTTGAGAAACCTTGAAGATGGGTTCTACATGATGGTAACTCTTATTTGAACTTTTTTTTTGTCAACAAGTTGATATCGTTGGCAAGTAGGACACATTTTTAATTTTCAACTTCATTTGTATTTTATGCAGATATTACCTCCACAGTAGGTTGTGGCAGTCAATGACTCTTTTCTTTTCTTTTGTTTTAGATAAACGTGAATGATAATATCTGATCAGATGGATATAATTGCATATGTATGATATTTGAGCTACTACCACATTTACCAGTTTAATAAAGTACATTAACTCTCCCATTATGTATTGATATTGGCTTTAAGTTCACTCTATTTAGTACCCAAAACCTCATAGGTGTTACAATGACAATTTCTTATCTATGTTGTATATTATGTTATCTATATTTAATATATTTTACTAATAAGCAGATTGAAAATAAATGAATTTTTTTTTTATAAAAATAATAAATTGTCACAAATTCTGAATCTTAATTTACAAAGTCAGTTGACCTTGATCTATTAACAAGTCACTAATGACTACTTAACCAAAATAAAAAAAAGGAGAAATTCACTAGCAACAACTCCTAATTTAGGGGGATTTTTTGTCGATGCCTAAGCAGTGGTTTGTCTTTTACACATGGGATGAAAAATGGGTTTTACCAATGCAAATATTATAAATATGAAACACATTACGATGTTTGTAAAGATAACCATTTTCATATGAGTAAATGAGTATGTCAATGGTTTTAGATGAGTTTGAGGTTCTTTCGACATTTTTCATAAATTTCTTAAAATCTATGAAGAGTTAAGATATGAAATTAAACATCTTGATGGTTATTATACATGATCCAGACTCTCCAATATTCTCATATTAGTGATATGTAGCTTGGGTTTATTAGTCATTTTTCTCAGATCTCTCAAAATCAATAAAAATCTAAATATGAAATTAAATATCTTAGAGTTTATATATCAATAAAGATGCTAAATGGCTCCAATCATGAATTTGGGACTCATAAAGTGCAAAACAAAAGTATGGTCGAAGGGAGTTCAAACCCAGCCTATCCAACTGTTACAACGTCAAGCACAGCTTAGCTATAGTTACATATGTAATAATTTACCACCACTTTGATGTACAGGAATCTATCTTTCTTTGATCAAAACCGTTACAACACAACTTATATAAGGGTATGTTGGGTCACACCCACGGAGTCATTTCCTACCATGTAAATGGGACGTGTGGATCCTCAATGTTTGGGAATCGGAGTGCAAATGTAGGGGAAAATGGGGCCATCTTGTAGCTCCACTAAGGTGCGGATCAAGGAATTCTTCTTTGGAGGGAATACTATGTAGGGATAAAAATTTTGGAGGGCCAAATATAAAAAGTATATATAATTTTTAAAACATATAAGGGCCTTTTTGAAAACTCGGGGGGCCATAAATAAAAAATTATAAAATTCTTTAAACCTATAAAGGGTTTTCTAAAATTTTGGGGGAGCTTAGTTCCGCCATTGGCGTACCAAAGGCCTCTAGCAAGGCCTCATATTTTTTTTGATGCGTACAACTCCTACAAAAAGATGTATATTTCAAAATGATTACTCCAAAAATGCATATAATCGAAATTGAAATTTGGGTCATTGTGTAAATATGAGGAAACCCCCTTGTCAGATCATCAAAAGGTAGTTCGACATAGATATAAACATGTTCGAGTTCGATTTGTCGTGGGTTATGAGCCATCATGTCCTACCCTATGATGGCCCCACCTGATAAACAAATCGATGGAAGTAGTCATTGCGTTTGCAAAATGCCCCCCTATTTCTCCCATCATTACCACGTGAAAAGGTGACGGCCTTTCACTCAGTTTAAACTTCAAGGGAGGGGCACCTCAGCGGGGCCCACGCTCATCTAACATTCCGGTTTTGCACAAAAGAGGGCAGGCAACAAGTCACATCCATCTAGGTGTATACAGTCAAACAAATCACAATCATGGGTCATACTCCAATTCTCTTACCTTGGACTGTAACCTCTTGATCTTATTACATCTCAAATATCGTTGCATTTCGTTACTGAGGAGGATATGTTCAAAAGTTTAGGGCCTTAGGATCTTTACAGCATAAAATATTTACAGATTTAAACATTATAAGAATAAAATAGTATAAAATAGAATAATAAAAAAATATAATATTATGATATTTTTATTATTTGACAGTTTATTAAGAATATTACAGATTCTAAATTGAGTTGTTTAAAATGTATTATGATTAAAATAATTTTTTAAGAAATATTTTAATTTATATGTGATTTACCACGTCTTGATAAAAAAGTAGTGTGGTAAAGTAAAGTTTAATTATCATGTTTTTATCATAAGTTACTTTTCTTTTTATCACATAAAATTATAGTAAAGTATAATAAAGTAAAGCCAATACAAAAAACAACTACTTAATAACTCTCTCTCACTGTGCTTTACCACATACTTCATCTCACCTTACTTTACTTCACATTTTACCATGATATGACATCAATCTTTATTTTACTTTACCACACCCGTAAACAAGTCACTTTTTATTTACCATATAAAACTACTATAAAATGTGATAAAATAAAGGAAAAAATAAAAAATAAAACTACTTCACCATTCATTCTCACTTTACTTTATCCTACATTTACTTTACTCCACCTTTACCGTGCTGTGACATTTACTTTTACTTTACTTTACCATATATGTAAACAAACACACCATGATGGAATTGGTGAACTAAAGTCTTTACTTTACTTTACCACTTTGTAATCGTTATTTTGAAAGATTCTTTTTAGGGCCCGTTTGGATGTCTACAGAATAAAATATTTACAAATTTAAATATTGCAAGCATACAATAGTATAGAATACAATAATCTGATATTATAATAGTATAAGTTTTTTTATGTTTGGCAATATTTTAAGAATATTACAGATGTTATATTGAGATGTTTGGAAGGTGCTGTGATTAAAGTAAATTCCATTATAAGAATATTTTTTATTAAATATTTTAATTTTTATGTAATTTACCACATCTAGATAAAAAAGTAATGTGATAAAGTAAAGTTTAACTTTCATGTTTTTACCATAAGTTACTTTTCTTTTATCATATAAAACCATGGTAAAGTATAGTAAAGTGAAGTCAATGAAAAAACAACTACTTTTAACACACTCTCTCTCTCACTTTGCTTTACCATATACTTCATCTAACCTTACTTTACATCACCTTTTACTGTGATATGACATCAATCTTTATTTTACTTTACGACACCTGTAAATAACTCACTTTTTATTTGCTATATAAAACTACGATAAAATTTGATAAAGTAAAGTAAAAAAAAAAAGAAATTACTTTACCATTCCTTCCCACTTTATTTCACCATGTACTTTATCCTACCTTTACCCCACCTTTACCGTCTTGTGAGATTTACTTTTACTTTACTTTACAATATATGTAAACATACACATTATGATGGATTTGTTGAACTAAAGTCTTTACTTTACTCTACCACTTTGTAATCATTATTTTGAAAGATTCCTATTTTGTAGTAAGTTTACTACATGGAAAGCTGTAAGAGATAATATTGAGTTTTTTGAAAGAAAATAATATTTTCTTTAAATGTTCTTGAGTTACCAAATGCACAAGATTTTCTTCTTTAAAAAATGAAAGATTAGATTCTAAAAAATATTATTTTCTTGTGTTTTCTTGTCCATCCAAACAAGCCCTTATCTTGTAGAAAGTTTTCTACTGGGGGATCAGTAGAAGAAAATATTGAACTTTTTAAAAGTAAATAATATTTTCTTCAAAATTTTATTGGGTTACCAAACGCACAATATTTTCTTCTTTAAAAAATGAAAGATTATATTATATAAAATATTATTTTGTTGTGTTTTCTTGTGCATCCAAACAGTCCTAGGTTTTTTATTGAATGTTTTAGGAGAGAATGCTGACCAAATAAAAAAAATAAAAAAATAATTTAGTTACTAAAACTATATATATTTATCAACTTAAATCGTGTTTTTTAATAAATCCAAGCAACTCACACTGGCTTATCTACTTTGAATGGAAACTCCTCAAATTTGATTGAGATCTGTCTTGTCACTGCCATCAAGTTCAATCACAAAAACTGAGTGTATTTAGAAAATTATGAAGTTTTAAAAGTACAAGATTAAATATTAATATTAGGGAGATATTTGGAGTACTACAATCTTTAGGTCATGTAAATAAAAGCCTTTCATTTAATTTGATGAAAATAAAAAGGAGGAACTTTTCCCTTCACTTTATGAAAAATCATTCCCTATGGAAGAATGTAGAAATAATTTTACCACAACACATATAAAAGTGATTTATTTACAGAAACCGATCTTCACATCCAACACACTCATGTTTGAGTGGTGTTAGCACCTCAGTATCAAACACATTCCAAATTCATACGTCTTCAAATGGGCAATATCACTCCTACTTAGTGGGCCAACCTAGCAAATCGATCTTCATTGGCAACACACTCAAGTTTGAGTGGCGTTTGAAAAAACTGATATGGTTCGCAATATAAATCAAAACCTATGGATCTAGATTTATGCATTAAACAATATATGATATCAAATAATATAAAAGACTAAAAGCGTACCTTGCACCATAATCTTGATGATGAGCGGAACTCTTTTCTCAAATAGGGTTTTCTCTTATCTCCCTTATCACCCACTCCAATATGCCTGATGTTGATGGTTACTTTTCAGATCTCGTAAGTTAAGAAAAAAGACCGGAAAACCATATATATATAGATCAACCCTAAAAAGATTTCTTCCCATGCATCAAAGAAATCTAATAAAAAAAAACTCTTTATGGTATTGGATGTTTCACAAATGGGCCCACACAAGAAGAAAGCAAATTTTAATCCTTTTTTGGCAATTATTTTTACTTACGATTAATAAGACAACCACAACGATGTCGATTATGATTGTGATGGTGGTGGATTAAGTTTTGTGAATATTTAATACATGTTATCATCATAATATTCTTAAAATACAGGGTATTTGTATCAGTCCTTCTCGGTACCTGATCACTTTGTTTGTACTTTGCCAATGGGAAAGGAGCTTTTTATATGATTATAGTATGCTACTAATTCATGTTGCATCATGTTCTAGATATGGTCAAACAGTGATTGGATAATTGAAATTATTTGAGTGTGTTTGGAATTTGATCCATTAAATGGACTTTGGAATGTGGGACTTTATTTTAATTACCGCCCCGTGGTTAACTCCATTTGAAGACGACAGTCATCTCGTTTAATCTATATCTATACTACTATTATAAAAGATAGCAAGATGCACAATTTTTTACTTATTTTTCACTACACACTTGCCCAATCACATGCAAGATGTGGGCCCCACTTAAGATAATAATGATAATAAGATGATAAAAGAGAAGAACTTGTGTGGGCCCCACTTAGATAATAATAATATAATCTATATATTATTATTACCCTTCTAAAAGAGAAGAACTTGGGCCCCACTTATATAATAATAATAAGACTATAAAAGAGAAGAACTTGGGTAGGCTCCACCTATATAATAATAATAATATAATATATACATTATTATTAGTATTACTATTTCTCTATCTCTATCTCTATTTCTATATCTATCTATATCTATATATATCTATACCCTTATATAAAAGAGAGTAAAGTATAATATTTTTTCACTACACACCTGCCTAATAAAATGCAAAATGTGGGCCCACTTAGTATTCTTTATCTCTCTATCTCTATCTATCTATCTATTTATCTATCTACTCTTATAAAAGATAACAAACTGATAATACTTTTCACTACACACCATGGCCCACTTATAATTTTCACTAAAGTGTAGTATTTTTTCACCACACACCTGTCCAATAAAATGCAAGATGTGGGCCCCACTTAGTTTTATTATATATATAGATATTCTCAATAAACTGCACGATGTGGGCCCCTCTTAGTATTATTATTTTTTACTATACACCTGCCCAACAAAATGCAAGAAAAGGAATCAAGTGTATTTTACTTGCTACCTTTTTGGTGCTCAACACTTATAATTTTGTGGGCACTTTTAAATACTTCGCTATCAGCTTAAAAATCAGTTTAAAAGTCGCGACAAAATGTATTAGCTAGCTTGCTACTTTTGTTATTGTTGCTGGTGGCTAATTGGTGGTTGTGTTATAATTCAAATATCAAATTGACTACATATGAGAGAATTAACATTCTCTTTTTTTTTTTACCTGAAACAATGCTAATTGTGCAAATAGTTTCTATTTATTTATTTTTTATTTTTTGGTGGAAGTAAAAGATACTTGAGTGGTATTTGTATTTAAAATTTGAGAGTTAAGAACATCAGAGAGCTTCGGGAGGTTTACAGAAGATATGAGATTATTTTCTTTGTATGGATGTAACCATTTGTTATTATTTTTTAAATATTAACCCTTTAATCTTTTGTGCACTATCCTTAAATATTTGTAATTTAATGTTCCTTCAATTGTATATTATTTATTATGGCATTTGAAAAAGGTATAGGGACCTCCAAAACTTATAAGCAAATCCGATATATACAAGTACTACGTTTGCATTATTGCTTTATGTTTAGTTTTTTCTTTTTCTTTTTTAAGAAAAAAACAACAACTGACAAAATATCATAAATAAGAAAGTGAAATGTACAAACTTAAACTCATTTTATGTCCGCCCTATTTTTTTCTCTCTTTTAATGAAAGTTACCATGAAAAAAAAATTTAAATATTCTTTTCTCTTTTGCTTCATGTCTTTGTATTTTATTTAATTAGAATAATTGAGTTTTCACTCGAACATAATAGTTCTATTGATCTTGATTTATACCCCTGTTGGAAGAATAATCACAAGTTGGATAATGTGATAACTACTACTAAATATTGGTTCTCTTCTAATATTAATGATTGCTAAAGATAATTCCATAAATGCAATTTAGTGGTAAGTCTTATAAATTGCTATCGTAAAATTATTGTTGTTCTGAACAATTTTTTAATTTCTTAATATATAACTTTTGTGAATTTTTTTATTATAAAAGGGCATTTCAAGGGCATGAATATATTTATTTATTATTGCTCTTACTCATGAGGTTTAAATTGAAAAACTTTGATAATTTTCTAACACATTTATTTCTTTCATCATTGCAAGCTTCTTCTTGTTGTTGTTGTTCTTTTTCTTTTCATATATTTCAATGAAGCGTCATGCATTTCCTTAAAGAAAAAACGAGAATCTCATAGAAACTACTTGTTATGCTAACTTTACTATTAACTTCAGAGTCAATGAATGAAGTGATCGTTGTAAGTGTAAACAACTAAAATTAGTATTTGATGTTAAGCTGCAACAAATTCAGTTTGTCTTTGTTCATTTCGAATTTTTCTTACTTTGATTAGCACTCTCATCCTCTATACAGAACAGAGCAGAATAGTTGATCTATAATACCTAGGTTACATTCTTATGCATTTCTTAAGAGGAAGGTCCAATTCTTTTGCCAGATTTGTATTTGTAGTTTTTTATTTTTTGGTATCTTTTCTCTTTAGATATCTCTATTTGTGAGTTTCCGTTTAACTAAACTTCTATGATTACTTGTATTATTCTTTTATTACTGTGTATAAAATATAACACTTTATATCAAGTAAAAAGAAGATGCTGACTTTTGGAGAGGTATTGCCTCTTTTTACTTGATAGTGGTCCGTCTTATAAAATAAAACAACGCACATGTTAAATACTAATATTGATCAACAGGTGCTCTGCAAATCTTACTCGTCAGAATTCATATAATTGTTCCACCATTGTTGATTCCTGTCGCTTAAGGACAAGCCAGATTACTTCATTATTCTTGACGATTTGTGTGAGATGTTATTCTTCATTGTAAGTTAAAAGTAAAACCACCATCTCAGTTTTTTTATTCTGATGTCCTTAGGTAGGATATAATTATTTGTTTTTCCCTTAATAGAATCTGATTTTGTAGTTAACATATAATGTTCATGGTAATTGGTTAAAACAGTAAGCTCATTTGGTTCTTAGTTTTTATTTTTATTTTTTATAAAACTGCAGGTTATCAATTTGACTATGCTTTTGACTAAACTCCAACTTTAACAGGTCAAGTCTACCAAGAAACTGATAAGTCGACCTGATAGATTAAATAAATTAAATTTAAATTTCTTAGTACACATTCATGATAAAATATCTAGAAATATGTGATTATATCCTCAAAAAGTTATATAAATTTCATATCGATGGTCTTTTGAGATCTCATTTTTCTCACTATATCATCGTTTTATAGTTTTCAAATGTATATGAAAAAAGTATTGTCGACTGTATTTGGACATTGCGCGGGCCTTTCAATTTACAATCACTCAATTTCTGTTGAAAGTTGATTTTTCAATGTATTTCAGCTTCTACTAAATTTTTTAAAAATTTTCTTAGTAAAACTGTGTGTTCGGTGCACGTGCATTGCACGTGTGGAGCTCCACTAGTAATTATAAATAAATCTGTTTGTGGTGGTTGTTTCAAATTTTTATAATGCTTGCAATGGTGTGAACATGTTCCCACACGAGTCCGGGCCTGTCTAAGGCTCTGACTCAGAGAAATCCCGAGTTGACCCTTTGAAACTGTGTATAAGAGATAAAATAGGAAGCCATGTAGATAATGTTGCACATATTGCTCTAGTGGTATTGAATGAGTCCCAATTCAATAGAATCATGGATAAAATCTGAAATTGGTTGCATGGGATACGACCCATTAAGAATCTTCACTTAAGTTGAAGATTTAAAATCTTAACCAACTCGAATTCGTTAGTTGACTTTATATCAGAATGATTTTAGGGGGGGTAAGGGAGAAAGATTGAATGATTAGAGGAAAGTTTAAAATTGAATAAGAGCGCTTTTAAAGGAGAGATTGGAGAAGATTTAGGAATTTTAGAAGTGACCCACAAATGACAGGGTAGTGCATGACGTGTCGGCTCAAGAAAGAAAGGGGGCGCCATGTGTCCCTCTTTCACGAAGCGGCCGCTGCTTATACGGGTTCTACCTGGTTTTTATAGATCTGAATGGAGTGAACCGTTTGACCGAGGGCCAAATTTATTATTTTATATAAAGTAATTAAATTTGCTGACCACGAATGGATGTTGTGTGAGACGTTTCCCTAATAGCGGGGTTATGCCAATTTCGGTAACAATACCGACTTGGCTTATCTCAATTTTGATTTCCAAACTCGGCAATAGTACCAAGATACATCCAGTTCGGCAACAGTGCCAGGTACCACCGAGCTTGAGCTAGCTTCGATAAAAAGTACCAGTTAGGCTCACCTTGGTCTCGGTATAAGGCACCTCAGCAACAGTGCAAGGATGCGTCCATACCTGGTCTCGGTATCATCTTCAGCTTTGCATGACCAACTGAGATAAATACTAAGCAATAATTGTACTCCCATAAAACTACGGCTACGTTACAGAACGTACTGATAGATAGATGGGCACCGGATATTGATAAGGGGTTGTCCTTATCTAACGATCACATCCGCATTAATACAAGAAGTTAGCGCATGATCCGATGGGATAGTGCCTCCACTAAGGAAACATGGTGTGGGCTGATGAGACAACACTTCCACCTACCTCTACTAAAGGTACGATCTGATGAGACTTCCCCCTATATATATATATATACACACACACATGAGGTAAACCCACAAGGGACACGCTATCATATACATCCATATTTCAAATTCTCTCTTCTTCTCCACTCATTCATCATTTGTTCAGTGACTGCACTAACTTAGGCATCGAATTGCCTTCGGCTGACTGCAGCCAGGGCCTCTGACCTTTGTTTTCTTTCCTTCCTTTTCAGGTCTCAGGCATTCGGTATTTCCCAAAGAAGCTTAACAACAATATTAAGAGTTTTATACTCGTTTAACCAAGTTCGTAATATTTAGGTACTTGCAGATCTGTTAGATGTATTAAATTGACTTTAAATTTGATATCTAGGTCGACCCCACTTGGATCTTTCCACCCTCCCATTGGTCCATGATTGTGGGTTCCCAAATGAGCCCCACTACGTGTCTTGTACAATAAAGTGGTAAGAAAAGCTTGTGCATGAGCATTACTCATAATAATATAATATAGTAATTGTGTCAATTACCAGGCCAACTACGGGCAGAATCACAAAACCCGCTAAATTCATATGTTTTATGCTTAGATCAAATCTTCTTCAATCAAATGAGAAATTCGGTGCTGATAATTATGAATATTCACCATTTGATTGAATATCATTGAAGTTGTATTGATCGTGATAAACTCACTTTGTGCAAAATTCAATCTACCATTATAATGATCTAGACCATAATAAAATGCAAAGGCTTCTCCCGCAGAAGATATATGAAATTCCAGCTAGCCCGAGTTAGCTACCCTTGAAAGTGCTCATCACATATGTCTAAACCAACAGTCGATTCACTCCAATTGACATGAAATTTAAGACACATACTTTTTCATAAAGGCAGGTTTGGTTTTATGGTTTAGACCCATTTTACGTGGCATTATAGAAAATTTAGACCCATCAAGAGAACATGAGTAACCATGTAACTAATCATGCTTTTCTTTTTTTATTTTTCAAAAAAAAAAAAAAAACACTAATCCCATTAAAAATCGCATGCGGTCAATTTTTAAAAACAGGAATTCATAGTTTTGGCAAATTCTCTATAGGCAATTTTTTGGTGTGCATTCACCTTACACATAATTTATCCTGCGAGTTAGCATGTGGGCTGATCACTTACTACCGATCCAAATGGCCATCTAAGTGACCCCTTCCCCTCTCCTTATATACACAGGATTCCAAAGGTTTGTGTCCATCCATTGGATCACGGTTCAACATAAAGTTGTTAAATTTGTGTGCCATACATAAAGAAGTTAGAAGCATGAGATTGCCTTGAAGTTTGATATTTTCATTTGTATGCACATGGATCTTTTCTTCCTTTTGTTTCATGATCTATAAGACCTTGGATATACTCAACTAATCTAGCTACCTCCCATGGTTAACAGAAAAAACGGCCTTCCATTACTATTATTTTGGTACCCAACTTAGTGGGGCTGGGACCCGATGATTTGGTGAGGGAGGTAGACTTTGGGTGAGGCGAGAGGAGGAAAATAAGCCCATATTACGTGTAATAAATTGAGACATTGGGGGAGGGAGGATAGATCTCTCGTTAGGTAAGGAGTGATGCCTCTTACCTAGAAATGTAAATGGGTACCCGATTCTCCGATTACCGGGAGGTTTCGATGCGTTAAAAACCGGATTTGGGTCCTTATTTAAGCCCCGATAAGTAAATGGGTCCAGGTTCGGGTCCACTTTGGTTTGGACACGTGGACCTGAGACCCGACATATTATCTCAATTTTTGAAAAAAAATTTAATTCATTTTCTTTTAATATCATTCTTTATCTTAATTTGGACTTGGATCTAGATCCGTCCCATATATGGTTCCGATTCTGAAGCCAAAAAATGAGAACCTAGCTGTTTATAACCCTACCCTTACTAGTGTGTAATATATTGAGACAATGTGAGAGGTAGAATAGACACGCGTTAGGTGAGAAGTGATGCCTCTTACCGTGGGGAAAGAGGAAAACGCCCCCACGTTAAGACTTAAGTGTAATAAATGTTTTGGTGGACTGCTACTAGTCGTATGAACAAATAGTAACCAAATTTTTAAGAAGTGGTGGTTGGAGTCAGGTCGTTGGGTAACTTGCAAAGTTAAAGCATCATGTGCTTTTAGTGACTTGTACGCTACTAGTGTACTAAAGAGTACACTGGCCTACGGCCAATGCTATCCACGTCGATTCACAACCGTCCATCTGGTGGTCCCCACTCTTGATCCATTATGTACGGAAACCACACAAAGAAAAGGAGTCTTTTGGCTCATGTAACATAGATATTGGCCTGCAAAGGGTCGTTTCGTTTGGTTAACTCCCAAGAATCCAGCTTTTTCTCGTCTTTTGCGGTGGCCGTTGGGGGTGGGGCCCATCTGCAGCATCACATGGGGGTGAACAATTTCATCAAGCAAGGTGGGGCCCATCTGAAATTTCGATTGGCTGCAGTAAGTAGCACCCACATGGACCAATGTCTCAACTCTGGAAACGGATCTCCTGTTTGTACAAAACGGGAAAATCTTATTTGGACCACTCAAGGGGTGCCATATGGGGGGAGAGATGTCAAATCTCATCTTCGCACAATTTTTTTTTTCTTTCCCATGTGGCACCTCTTGACTGGTCCAAGCAGGAGATCATTTTCCCTCAACTCTCACCTATTTAGAATTTTAGTTCTTAGGATATTTTTAGGAAAAAAAGTGGTAGAAAATAAAATAATAATTTTCTTAGTACAATTGGTCATAACTCATAACCATTTTTCTATCGGGATGTGATCTAGTGAGAACTATTTGCACGGACTCACTGTGAGAATTTTTTTATTTGGCCCCATTTTGGAACAAGACAGGTGGGGATTGAAAAGTCTATATAGGACCACCTTGAATATCAAGTTTGGCTCCAATCTCATCCTTCTAACTCCTTTATCCATGGTCGATAAGTTCAATTCATTCGTATGAGTATATAGTCAATCAAATGGTTCAGTTCATTCGCATTGGTGCCAAACCCTAGAGCGTGTGACTATAAGGGGATCCTTGTCCATTGTAAGGTTTGGATTGTGTGATAGGTGGGCCCCACACATAGTTCTCATGGTTTGAACAGTTAAAACAGTTTTCACCCGATTATTTCCCTTTTCTAAATTCATTTCCTATGTATTTTACCTAAAACAAACCCACCCTAAACCATTTAAGGCAATGTGTTACTTGAGGAACGTCTTCATGAATTTGTTATTTTGATTTACTCAAAAGTTTACCAATAATATATAGAAAATATGAAAAAATTTCTGTTCAAACCATCCTGTTGGATGGAATAATTCAAAACTATGATTTACTTTCAGATTGTGCTCAATTTAAATCAGTTTAGACCTGAACTAATTAATTGTTAGGATTATTGTTTATAAAAGCATTTCATAAATTATTGATTAATGAGTAGGATCAAGTGTGACTTGATCATTTTAACTGACAAATAATAAAAGCATTTATTTTCTTTTCAAGTATGAAAACATATATAATAAAAAATAATATATATATATATATATATTCTACATATTGAACTTAAAAAAATTTCAGTTTTATCAGTTAAGTATTCTATTTTATTTTGTTTTCACTCTCTTTGTTTTGAGCACTTAATCATATTGTTTAAATGAATCTAACGATAAACACTAGTTGAAAAATAAAAATCGCATAGATCCAATGAAACTCAAAAGCCTTTGTTTGGAGGGGTTTGAATTTTATTCCATTCAAAATTATTCAAATGGTTTGATCATGGATATTAAAAGTCATAATATGATTAACTCTGTGGGGCCCTCTTAGGTATGAGACTGAGGAGATGGCACGATTTGGGGTGGGCCCTACTTGTGTCCAGTGATGAGCTCATGTGGTCATCCTAGTCCGGGGATCAATGGCCAACAATTCTCACCACCGAAAACGAATGCATAGTCGATCCAACTGTCCAGTCAACTCGAATGGGTACAAACTCCGTGGTCCAATCAATATTAGGGGGTGTCCCTGAGTGTGGCCCATTTAGATAGATCATCAGGAGGCCCTCCTATGATGTGTGCTTGGGTGTGCATGGAAAAGAGGTAGAGACTGGTGATTAGGTGTACGCCTGCAAACCTCATAGTTGGTCCCACCTGATCACCCTAGATACCACACCCCCCCCTTCCCCTACTAGTATGTTATCAATCTAATGGGTTTGTACTGATTCAAATGGATTCGACTGATATATAATGTTAGTATTTTGATAAATATACATAATCGTTAAACTTGTATGCCATGGATTAAAGGGTTTTTGGGTGTTGGGCCTAAAGTTTTATAAAAAAGTGAGGCACATCATGATCTTTCGATCCCCCTCTCCTTGATTGATGGGGCCAGGCGATCAAGACCTATATTTTTCTTTACTTTTATATTTTTGGTAAATCATGGAGTTGGTTTTTATTTTTTATTTTTACCTTTCTAAATTTTGTATGTTGAATTGCATGAAGTCAATTTTAAGATTAAAAAACTAAAGACCACTTTTGATGGCTTGTGTTGTGTAATAAGGTTGGAGATCACATGTAGATTACATTTGGGCACATGAAGATAAAATATAATCTTTAAAAATATAACAAAGCAGCTGGTTTGCCCGAGAGGTTAAGGGGGAAGACTTAAGATCTTCTGCACATAAGTGCGCATGGGTTCGAACCCCATAGCCAGCAAATGTTATTTATTTTTTTAATTTTGACTCCATGATAGGTTTAGAATCTTCTTGTGGGGCTCCAATGGACTACACTCATTTTATTATGGGTTGTATCCATGCACTTCTTGTTGGCTTCAACTGGGCCACCTCATTTTGTTATGGGTCCTTTTCTTTCTTTGTCCTTTTTATTTTATTTTTTATTTTATGGGTCCCAAGATACTGGCACAAAATTATGGATGGGTCATATCCATTCTCTTCTTGCGGGCATCAACTGGGCCTCCTTCATTTTGTTATGGGCCCTAAAACACTAGTGTTTTAATTTGTTCTTTAATTTTTTTTGGACCCTGAATCCCTGATACACAATTGTTTGATTTTGGTACACTAGTGGGTTGAGTTTTGCATACCGGGCTCGTATCGTTTTCTATCTGAACCCGTCCATCTTCTCTCCGTTTACAATATAACCATAAACCAAGTCCACAGATGGAGGATAGTATTTTTTTTTTTGGGTTGAACCCGCATCTCGTGGGAACCCAGATAGCGACATGGACTCCACCACCAGTGGGCCTTTTCATTCTTAACCTCAACGAGCCCATAATGATAAGAGGATAGGAATTCAGTTCTAAAACCGGTTTTAAATTATTTTTAATTTTAATTTTTCTTTATTTTTTTTTTTTACTTAAAATAGGGATATCATTGAACCTTTAATAGTGCATCTGTAAAATAACTGGCCATTGGCACATGAAATAGGCATGGTATGATCTATACAATAAATTACTTATCTCATCTGGGAAGAGAGAGAGAGAGAGAGAGGCCATTGACATTGCATATTCCATTTGAAACCGTTTTTGGAAGATGCCACTAATCATGTCATTATAGTTAAATGAGAGTGAATTTCATGCATTTCTTGCCTCCCCACTTGATAAGCGTTTAAGCCCATCTCCATCTTCATGTACTTTCCATCGAATTACTAGGAATATGAGGAATGAGGTTGCATCACCATCACTTACCTCTCTCACTATCTTCCTTTCTTTTGTTTTGACTTGGTTTTTGGTCTTTGACGTGGAGTTGTGAAGAATTGAAGATAGTAGATGGGAAGGCCACCATGCTGCGATAAATCAAATGTGAAGAGGCGTCTTTGGACAGAAGAAGAGGATACGAAGATACTTGCTTATGTGTCCAAGCATGGACTTGGTAATTGGACAGCTATGCCGAAGAAAGCAGGTTTAGATCATTCTTCTTTGACTCTCTCTCTCTCGGTAATTGGACTGCTATGCCGAAGAAAGCAGGTTTAGATCATTCTTCTTTGAGTCTCTCTCTCTCTCTTTTTCTCATATCATATGGCATGAAACTTCTCATGAGGTTGTTTGATGAACATCTGCTTTCCATTTTTTTTTAAATGGATTTTGAAGGATTGAAAAGATGTAGAAAGAGCTGTAGGTTGAGATGGACTATTACTTGAGGCCTGATTTGAGGCTGAGAGTGATATATAAAAGATGGGGAGTTTTAATTTTGCAAGAGAATCAACAAGTCAAACAAGCTAGTAGATTTTCTTATAAAAAGGATGTAAATGGGTATCCGACTCTGCAATTATTAAGAGGTTTTTCATATAAAAAAAATGGGTTTTAAACTTATTTTAGGCTCCAATTCATAAATGGGTCCGAACCCATAACCTAATTTAAGTTCCAATTGACAAACGGGTGTGATTCTAAATCCACAAAAGTTCCAATCCTATGGATCCAGTACCTGACTCATTTGGTCATATCTTCTCAGATTTCATAATTCAGATCCCCTGTTTGATGGTTTTATCAATAAGAATATGGATTTTACTCATGTCCTATTGTTTCATAGTGCAAATGTAAGGTACGGCTGTTGCTCAGTTAGTAGGGAGACGGCGTAGCATGTCACTTGTAAAACAAGAGAAAGAGATATTGTAAGTGCCAAAATCTTCACGGACTTACTTAGATTGAGATGATGCTGCTTTGTGATAACAGAAACTTCTTGGAAGAGATTAGAGGCCTCGAAACATGAAAGGGAAAGGTCAGAGACCCTAACTGCCGTCAGCCGAAGGCTCTCCGATGCCTGAGTTAGTGTTATCACTGAACAAATGATGGAGATGAAATGCAAATATGCTAGTGTTGCATTATGTTGTAAAAAACATGGCCTCCCTCATAAGGGATTCTTACCCTTGTATATGTAGGGGGGGAAGTCCTTCGACCTCTTTCATTAGTGGAGGTAGGTGGAGGTGTTGTCCCATCGGACCTTACCTTGCCTTCTTGTGAATCCCGCTTTGTCAGGGATCAGAGCCGCTTTGTTAGGGATTGTGGGCGCTCTGTCAGGGATTCTGGACGTGGTTTACGGATAGAAATAATTCATTTCCTGACAGTACGTTCTGCAACGTGACCGTCCTGATCTTTGACACTCTTACCGATATCGGGTACTGTTACCGAGATCAGGTACTGCTGCCGAACTACTGAAGGCCGAGATCGGGATATGCCGAGCTGATACTCTTACCGAGCTTAGCATGATCTCAGTACTGCGATACACCCGTACCGGTACAGCTATCGAGGACGGATATAATCCTTGTATGGATGTAATCTGGCACTGTTGCCGCCGAGATGCGCTGATCCGAGCTCAACATGTGCTTAGTTGGCACTGCTACCGAAGCCAAGATGTGATTATCTGGTACTTTTACCAAGATTAGGAAAATCCCCACACAGATATATATATATATATTAAATATGAGTATTTAATGTTGCAAACTATAGCCCAAATAAACTTTAGTTGGACATTGTTTCTCCTAGTCGTGGCTTTAATAACCTGTCAACTTAAGAATTCATATAAAAGGATTAACTCAAATAACAATTGGGTCTGATTTAATTTAGCAGATCTTTAACCATTGACTAGACTAGGTTTCGGGTATGCTACATTCTTTAGAGATCAATGCAAAGGTTGAAGTTGGCAGTCATATAAAAATATGGATTCAATAACCTTTCCATGTGCTCCCAAACGAAGAAGTTTTTTTTTTCCCCCTTAACCCACAGTTTTAACGTTATAAAAGTGAGCAGAAGAAACTAAATTGTGAACTCAAGTGCTCTACATTTTATAGGGGGCTTTTAGGGCTCATATTTGTGCAACACTGAATAACGGAGAAGTAATTTTTTTTTTCAATGAAAGTTGATATGTACAGGGCCTCTGTTGTTTCATGTAATTGAATTCCAAGGAATGCTAGGACTTTATATTCCTATAAGTTGGTAAAAATTAAGAAAATCTTTTCTATGCAATTTGATGGCCACCAAGGAAAAGAGGTAGGTTGAATAGATGGAAATACCTAGGGTTGTTTAAAGAAGTACAACCTATTTGATGATTCGGCAAATGATAGACTGCAATGAGAGAGAAAAAAATTCATGTAGCCTACCCTAACATGGTTGGGACAAGACAATGATGATGATGATGATTAAATTTCAAGAATCAAGTGTGGATATAAAAAATAACGATCAAATGACCTCTCTTTTGTGGAAGCTAAATGAAGGAAAGATGGAAATTGAATACCTAACCATCGCCCCCAGAGTTCAAATCTTGCGAAAGTCAAGGTTCCATCTACATTATTACCTTATATCCTTTACCACTCATCTCTTGAATAATCCAATGGCAAAGCTTATCTGACCATGAATTCCTATTTCAAACAAATAGGCTAGTGTAAAGACTAGAATTGAACAAAGAAAGTGTCTCTTCTCAATTTTTTTTGCTAAGGTTTTCAGAGAGAGGAGCGATACAAAAATATAAATGTATGGGATGAGAAGAGTGCGTAGGAAAGCTAATTGTTGATATTGAATTCGTATGCATTACATTCCATGTACATTTACAAAAAACCCTTGGGGGCTGTTCTTTAATATTCCTGAAGAGAATTTGTTGCGTTAGGAATTCTTGACAATGAGGTAATGGTTGTCTCCTTTGCATTTCCAATTGCAACATTTTTTGATAGAATTTTGAATTCTAGCCACCTGAAAAATCATTTATATCTTTTGAGATTCTTAGAATTCTAACCTCCATTTAGCATCTTAGAAATCTCGAGCGGGGAGAAGGATTAGGGAATTTCATACAAGGGACATCATTTGGAGATTTTTTTAAATTCTATATATATATATATATATATATATATATATATCTGAAAACCAATTTGGTTTTATGGTATGGAGGTCAACGATGGAAGCTATCTTCTCACTTCGGCAATTAATGAAAAAATATCGAGCAAATAGGAAAAATCTGTATATGGTCTTCATCAATCTAGAAAAAGCTTACGATATGGTACCTAGAGATTTAATTTAGTGGGTTCTAAATAAAAGGAATGTTCAAAGAGGTTATATTGAAATTATTAAAGACATGTATGAAGGAGCAATAACGAGTGTAAGAACTACTTGTGGAGGGAGTTCCCAATAACTATATGGTTGCATCAGGGGTCAACCCTAAGCCTTTATCTCTTTTGTACTGATTATGGATGAGGTAACTGCTCATATACAAGAAGAGATACCTTGGTGCATGTTATTTGCAGATGATATTGTGTTGGTAGACGAATTAAGAGATAGTGTGAATGCAAAACTTAAGAGATGACGGGAGACTTTAGAATCCAAAGGCTTTAAAATATATCATACAAAGACGGAATATATGGTTTGTAACTTTAGTGAGCATATGGAAAGGGCTAAAACTACTGTGAGAATTGAAGACCATGAGATACAACAAAAGTGATTCTTTCCGCTGCCTTGGCTCTATAATTAGTAAGGATGGGGAAATTGATGGAGATGTCGAGTATATGATTAAAGCGGGATGGTTGAAGTGCATACTTACTTCGGGAGTGTTTTGAGATTGATGAATGCTAAGAAGATTGAGGAAAAATTTTACAGGACAGCGATTAGATCAATTATAACCTATGGAGCAGAATGTTGGCCAATCAAGAAGTAACATATGCACAAAATGGATGTAGCAGAGATGAGAATATTGAGGTGGATGTGTGGTAGAATGAGGAATGATATAATTAGAAATGGGCGCTTTTAATAGCATTTAGGAGTAGCAACAATCGATGATAAATTTAGAGAAACTCGTTTGAGATGGTTTGGGCATGCCAAACGTAAGTTGGTAAGGAAAAGTTGGGCCATGGAGGTTAATGGCCCACCAAGGGGAAGGGGTAGGCTTAAGAGGACGTGGATGGAGATAGTAAAGATAAATATGAAGAAGTGTAACTTATTTGAGGATTTGGCTCAAGATAGATTGGAATGGAGAAATAGAATTCGTGTAGCTGACTGACCTAACATAGTTGGCACAAGACTTTGATGATGATGATGATGAGATATTAAGTCTATAAATTCTGCTAAAGGAACAAGCCTTTTTGGTGTTGAATTTCACATTTTGTAGAAAAGTGGTTTCATGCAACAAGCTCCCGGGTGGGGGTGGGGTCTTAGGATTGCCTCCAATTGATCATGTGGGGCCTAGGTTGGACTGATATAAAAGGATATATGGAGAAAGAGAAAGAGAAGACTTTTTCCCCATATCAGAATCATAAAAGTGAAATGACCTAGGTAGGCTCTATAGTTGTATGGCAATCAATTATTCAATTGCAGAATCATAAAAGTGAAATGACCGAGGTAGACTATATAGTTGTATGGCAATCAATTATTCAATTGCAGAATCATCAAAGTGAAATGACCTAGGTAGACTCTATAGTTGTATAGCAACCAATTTTCAATTGAGTAAAATAAATCTTGTTTTACTAAGTAGTACTATCTTAAAAATATTAAAGGACTCTCCAATCTCTAGTTTTATGAAAAAGTGCTTTGTCCAGTGCATGGATTCCCTATAAGTTGTGGAGCACATTTTATATGGCTCTTGCACAGCTTTAAGGACATATGTGATATGTGGTGTGAGTTCAAATGAGCCGAGGCTTTAACCAGAAGAAATTCCGAGCTAATTGAGTGAAACTCTGCCGTGATGCCAACTTACAGAAAATTTGAACAGCTCAAAACAAATATTTAATAACCACCTCTTAAGCAATTTTAAATTTATCTTAGGGTTGCAAATGAGACGGTTTCAGGTTGGAACCGTACTAGACTTAAACTCAGGCCCGCTTCTAAATAACGGTTTTAATTTTGACTCTAAACTTGTTATGTTGGTTTTCTGATAGGATGATCTGGATGGCTCGATGTGGTTCCGGAACCGGGTCCAATAAGAAGACTGCAATCTAATTTTAATACCGATTCAAACTTCTTTTCATTTATTTTAATTTTAGTTTTTCTTTAAAACAAGGATATAATTCAACTCATAAAAGCTTGTCAAGTCTACTACTTTCAGAATTAAACATAAAAACAACGCCAACAAAAGTTGATTTTGAGCTATAATATTCAATATTAAAGACTTGTATGCCGGATCTCATGTCCACATAGAAATTCATAGGACCCATAACCTGACCATTTATCAATTGAAATCTAAATTGTATTTTGACTTGGACCCATTTAAGAATCGGACCTTAACTAGAGGGGTGCAGGGGTGTCTGAATTGGAATCCTTTGCAAGCATAGAAGAACAAAGGTGTAGAAAAAAATGGTAAATTAGCAAGAGATCCTTGAATATTGGGTTATAAAGTCTATAGTATACGGTACTATCGTTTAAGGCCTAGAGACCCTTACGCATGGGATTAATATAGGCAGAAGTCCCTTAGCATGCCACATCATATATTTTCGTGACTAATTTGCCCATTCAACCGTTTAGGCATAACTTTTAAACTTTAAAATTTCAAACCTTCCATTTCCCCTCAATTTTAGGATAAGGTCCTCTCTCATTTCTCTCATCGGCAAAGAGAAATGACAACAGACTGTTGTCTCTTGGTTACTATTGTAGAATCAGAATAGAGGAAGTCTGGGGCTCTGCTACAGAGAAAGACGTAGATCTGAGTTTGCTAGAGAAGACGACTGAAAGTTGCAGCGAAAATCAGAGTTTCTATGATCTTTCGTAGTTTTCTTCTTCACGTGGCTACTATATATCCTTCCTTTTTTTTTTACTATGAGTTTCTTCGAAAAGATATATAAGTTTATCTTAGTTTTTTTCAAAAGATTTTGTTTTAAACTTAGATAAATTTATCTGAACTTTTAGCAGAACTCAGACAATATTATTTGAGTTTTGACCAATTTTTTTGAGTTTCAAATAAATTTATCTGAGTTTGGACCAAATTTATATGAGTTCGAAACAAATTTGTTCGAGTTTGGACCAAGTTTATCTGAGTTTGGAACAAATTTATTTGAGTTTGAAAAAAATTATCTAAGTTTTGCCCAGTACCATGTGCAGATTCTCTGGATGATTTCTCATTTTCAGATAAATTTATTTGAGTTTTGCCCAGTCCCATGTGCAGATTTTCTGGATGATTTATCCTTCTTTGAAGTAGTTTTTCCCATTTTCTTTCTCTTATCCATCGTAATTCTTGATTTGTGCAGTCAAATAATCTTTACAAAATTGATAGATTTTCTCCAAATGAAACTCTTTAACCAAATAAAAATTTCTTTTTGCGTATACTACACAAAGTGTATTAAGAAGAACACTCTCCTTCTTAACTGTTTATAACTCGAAAAAATATCTTTCGCTATATGAAAAAATACACGTGAACCATCTACAATAAAACCTATCACGTCCGTCAAAATGCCCGTCGAAGGAAAAGAAGACAGTGGATATGATTATCACCCCAGCTTTCACCCAACAAGGTTCAAAGCTGACGTCACTCTAATTTTCACCAAAAACGTGCTAAATAGGGTTTAGCTGACGTCACATTTGTACTTCTCCACGATACCATCCTCATAGGAACCACAACATGGACGGTGTTGATCGTGAGATGCCATATACGTGTACGGTGGATGAGACGAGCATCAGATTCCTTTGCCCTTATAGAAAGGCTCCTAAGCCCTGCACTCATCTCCCCCAAACGACTAAAACAGTAAAACCCTTTTCTCCCTTGCATTTTCATTCCCCCTGCTGATATTTGCAGATAGCTTGCAAATTGCATGGCTCAGTCACAGAAAATTTCTCCACCAAATCCATCCTCCTTCAATGCCCCTGAAAAATCAGGTAAAACAAACCCCTTTTCCATGGATTCTCATTTTCCTTCCTCACTTTTTTTCCCCACTTTGTTTCATGTAAATGTTTCCTATGCCATTTGATGTTTCCTGGATTTTGAAGTTGGTTTTATTATTATTTTTTTTGCACAAAAATGCTGAAAGAAGAAAGGAAAGACCAGCATCAGTTCAACTGTGTATTTCAAACTGAGTCCGGATTCTCTGACCTGAGGCTCCTCAGTGGGCCCCACTTATAAAAAAAAGTGAAATGGGATGTTGACCGTACAACTGGTTTTAAATCTTAAAAATGAGGGTTGGTATATACACAGGGGCGGAACCAGAAATTTTGTTTAGGGGGGGCAAAAAAAAAAAAACTTGAAACAAAATTGTAAAATTTAGTAAAAAAATATGCAATAATCAAGTTATTGAAGTTGTGCTCGACGTTCTTTCATTGAGTTGAAAGCATCAATTATTGTTTCAATACTGAATCTCTCTGCAATCTCTTTTTCAATATATACAATTAAATAATCCGTAAGAAATTCATCTTCCATTTTGTTGCGAAGTGCAGTTTTAACAATTTTCATGGCTGAGAATGCTCGTTCTGTTGTTGCTGTTGAAACTGGAAGAGTTAATATAAGACATATCAATCGATATATGAGATGATAGATGTCTGACTTTCCCGTTTCTACTAATCCATTGCAAAGTTCGGATGTGGTCTTCATTTCCTTCAAATATGGATGGTGAGGTACATCACGCTCATAATGTTGTAGCTGGAACTTCAATTGGATTTTTTCTTGATCATTAAAATCTTGAGGATAAAATTGACTCACAAGATTACAAATATCATCAATCTTGAATGACATGTAACCATTCCTGGGATCCAAGGCAGAACTAAGAATGAGAAGTTGCATAGTACGATCATTAAACTTTCTATTCAACTCTTGTAATTGAGAGTCCACTACAGCAGTAAAGACATCCACTCGATAATGATGCTCCATTGTAATTGGATATTGTTGATGGCGAACTCGACCTCTACCTGCAGTATATCGAGCATCCATATCAGGAATATGTATGTCATGTTCTTTGCAGAACAACAATACTTTATCAAGTAATTTATTCCAGCCACTTTCCCTCAACTCTTGAATGATCGCTTTTGTAGTAGAGACTAAGTGCATAGCATTTAAAATATCTTGAGATTTGAGTTGTAAAGCTTGGCACAAATCATTAGTAACTCCTAATATTTCTTTCATAAGATGCAAATTAAAGACGAACTCAAAAGATGTTATCGTATCATAAGCTGAGTCTGCATCCCCACGTTGAGTATATGTAGATCCATCATCAATAATATTCTTAAGAACCGAACATGTTGCATTATACATATTTAATAAGCTGCATAAAGACTTATAATGAGAACTCCAACGAGTATCGCATGCCTGTTGTAAAGTGCCAATTTGATTAAGCCCTTTACCAGTTTCAACTTTATCAATGGCAATCAAACGTTCAAGTTCAGCAGCTTGAGTAGCTTGTAATTCATCATGACGCTTGCAAGATGCTCCAACAATATTGATGATAAAATTTAGTTTCGAGAAAAACTGGTGGATAGGAATAACTTCGCTGGAAGCCGCAACCAAAGTCAACTGGAGACGATGAGCTAAACAATGAACATAGTATGCATATGGGCAATCATTCAGAAATAAAGCCTGCAACCCATTCCATTCACCACGCATGTTACTTGCACCATCATATCCTTGCCCCCGAACATTTTGAATGCTTAGATTATAATGAGAAAGCACCGCTGATATCTCTTTTTTGAGAGTTTGTGAAGCTGTATTTTTAACATGAACAAGACCAAAAAATCTCTCACGTATAAACCCTTTTTTGTCAACAAATCTTAAAACAAGAGCCATTTGCTCTCTCTTAGATTGATCTCGAGCTTCATCCACAATAATACAGAATTTTGCATCATCAATTTCCTCTCGAATTGCATTTCGAACTTTCTCTGAAAAAATATGTAAGATCTCTTTTTGGATTTTAGGTGAAGTATATGTAGCATTTCCAGGGGCTTTATCTAGTACAACATCCGCAACCTTTTCATTATATGATGCCAGAATTTTAATCATTTCAATGAAATTACTGCGGTTCTTAGAGTCTGAATGTTCATTGTGACCTCTGAAAGCAAACGCTTGAAAAGTAAGCCAACGGACAACATCTATAGAGGTCTTCAATCGCAATCTGTTGTTTGCAACTTGGATAGAAGACTGTGTATGGAGTGCCTTCTCGATATGTTGCAATTGATTCATCAAATCTCTACAAGATTGTTCAGATGCATTATGTGGTGAGTTTGGATCTTTTCCTATATGATTTAAGAAAGCACACTTCTTTCCATCATTGACTTTCTTCCAGTTACGAAATCCTTCAACAATAAATGCACTTGCTCCAAAACGCCCAGTTGTCTTTTTATTAAAGAGAAAGCATGGGAGACAAAATGCTGCATCTTTCACAGGAGAATACTCTAACCAAGAAGGAAACATTCTAAACCAAGAAGACTGAAATCGCCGTGGATGTTTTTCCGATCCAGAAAGCAGATAAACAGAAAGCATATGTTGATAAGGCCCAGCTTTGATGTAAGCACGTCTAATTTCATCTTGTTGATCAACATGATATTCCCAAATTCGACGGCGCAATCCTGGATCACGCTCTAAAGAAGCAATATCAATTTCTCTAATTTCAACTCTTGGAGATTTTGATGGGCGTGATCTTTGTGGTTCTTGAGATAAATCATTGGTTATAGAGGGCGATATTGTACTATCCTCTAAATTTTGAGCATTTTTCCTCTTAAAAAATGAATCAATAGTTGATGATTTAACCATGGTCAGGACTCCTATAAAAAAATCAGAAATTAAAATCATATAAAATTTTTATAAAATTATTATTAACTGCAGTAATTAAAAAAAACAAATAGAATTCAATTAAATTACTAAAAAATAAAGAAAACACAAAGCACAAATATCCTATTAGGAGATTTATATTACACATCAAAAAGGACAATATAACAAATTAACAATTAGCAAATCAAAAATATAAAACGTCACACTCAGTCACTCACATATAAGTGAAATAAAATAATACAAAAGTTGAAAGTTGACTCACATATAAGTGAAATAAAAAAATACAAAAGTTGAAAGTTGACTCACATATAAGTGAAATAAAATAATACAAAAGTTGAAAGTTGAAACAAGATGACAGGTTCAAGATGGGTATTGCTTGGTACCTGCTGTAGACAGCCTGTAGTTTGGTCGGTGGTGAAATTGAATGGAGATGAGATGCAAGTGGGGGAGGAGAGGAAGAGGAGTCTGCCGGTCCCGGTGGTGACTGCCGTTGATAGCGTGAATCGCGGTGCGGCCGTGCGGATGGGTTGAGATTGAGAAAGTGAAATGGGGTTTTCTAATGGCTAGCTTTCTTGAATCAGATGGGTTTTCTAGAATCAGATGGGTTTTTTTTTTTAATTGCAGAGATTTCTTGAATAGGGGTTTTCTAATGGCTGGCTTCAACAGAAACGGAGGTGCTGCTGCTGCCTGCTAGGTGGAGGTGCTGCTGCCTGCCAGGGGAGGGAGGGGGATGTGCAGGAGCCTGGAGCCAGGAGGGCGGCTGGGTAGAGATGGGTTTGGTTTGATCGTAGGGCATGGAAGAATCAAGAATGGAAGAAATCCTAATCCTAGTGCAGGCTGCCCTTTCTTGATTTATTTCCTTCCATTCCACCGAAAATTGTGGGAATCACAAAGATTGTGTAAATCACAAATCTTAAAAAGATGGGGGGGGCCAGAAGATTTCTACTCCAGGAAACTGAGGAAAGTCTTAGATCTTTGGGGGGCCATGGCCCCTGCTGGCCCCCCCTAGTTCCGCCCCTGTATATACACCCACTCTATGTCTATTCCTATGCCTATCTAGTCGATTCACGTATTGTCTTATCATCAAATGGTGGTATTACGATGACAAATTGTTTATGCTAAAAAAAGTCAGCCAGGTGAGGATTATGATGCTTTTGGTTGGGAGTTGTCTTATCCCATTCATTCATCTAGAGCTGTCTAACTTCAAATGCAAACACATTGTAAGACTTTAAATATAATGTTTGTTCTTGAGGTTTTTCAATGGGCTAGGATGGCCCATTGGGCCTTATAGCCAGGTTTGGACAGGTATAATTTTAGGATGACTAATCAGAGCCAATCCTATGATTGTTTACCTTTAATATAAGGTCTGGGCACGAACTTCTATTTCATAGCCTGTAAGGCTGGTCTTTTGGAGTCCCACTAAAATCTTACTCGGTAGAATCAATATAATCTCATCTAAGATCTTACTCAGTAGAATTAGTATAATCTCATAAAAATTCTATTTATCTATTTTTGTGTTTGTTCTGTGATCCAAACCTTCTCCCATGTACCACAACATAAGGCCCAAAAATCACTGTTTGTGTGTAAATTAAAATAGATAAAAATCACTGAGCAACTTTTTTTTTTCTATTTTAAACATTGGCAGCTTTGGCCTATCATTGGGGGCCCACACTTATTGTTCTGTCACCTGTGCCTAGTCATTTCTTATTGGTAAAACATGTAGAGATAGTTATAAATATAAATAAAAGATGGAGATTAATTCAATTTTAAACAAAAACTATTTGGAGATTAATTCAATTTTAAACAAAAACTATTTGGAGATTAATTCAATTTTAAACAAAAACTATGGAGTAAAATAAAGGAATCATTTGGCTAAAAGAAAGAAAAACGCAGTGTAATTATATTTTTTAATTTTTACTTCAAATGCCAATAAAATATATACAAACTACTTCAGCTATAGTTATATCTCATGGTAAGAATTTTCTATAATTGTTTTTAATAAGAATCAACTATATTTCATTTTTTATGGTGAAAATGGTCCATTATTATAAAGCAAGTCATATTCTTCAAATATTTCAAGATCACGATCCACAATAAAGTCAGTAATATCCTCCAAAATCAGTAATCAGTACCCCCAATTCCACCCAATAATGCAATTCCACTCACAATTCACAACCCCCCAACAATCCAAAACTCTACAGATGACTTCATGTAACAAAACCCCAATTCACCGACAACAAAGAATAAGAAGCAGCAGCAGTTCCATACAGAAGTTGTTGTCCCCGCAACTGTGGCCTGCATATAGCGCTCAGGGAGCTCTCCGGCGGACCCAATTACGCTACCCTGCACCAGAGCGTCCGCCACAGCAGCCATTGCGACGGCGGCGACCGTCACATAATACCCAAAATACAATCCGGACCTCCCCTTTACATAAACCAAATCAAGAATTGGGACAATCCTGCCAGAGCATCATCATAAATCCTAATGATCTCGATGTGATTTTCATCCGTTCGTTCCATCTCCTCCTCCTCCTCCTCCTCCTCCTCCTTCTTCTTCATTTGGACGCCTCTCTTTCTCTCTGCCTTCTGCATCTTCTCCAGATATGTGGAATCAGTGGCACAAGACGTAAATCTCGTCCGTTGCCAGAGTTCTGATCTTCGATCTTCTGCGATTGGGTTAGGGTTAGGGTTGGGTTTTTGGGGAGGGAATGCCCAAATCGAATCTGAATACACAGCTGTTGAATTCCCGGCCGCCCATATATGTGGATGAAGACGGACACGTGCACCAGCTACACGACGTGCCAGTGCTTTCTGGCCAGATCGACGACGACGGGGACGTTGGCGACACTGTCGATCCCTACGACGGCCAACCAGACGTCGACATTCTGGAAGAAGGCGGCGGAGACCGCATCGGAGACGACGAGATGATGGGCGGCGAGGATGAGGAGTATGAGGAGGAAGAAATCCAGATGGATGGGGAAGTGGGTGTAAATATATCCACTGTGCCCGCTCCCCCATTCCCTCATGTCAGATCAGGTCATCCGTAGCCATAGGGTAGAGTGGGTGTAAATACTAAGTAGGGTGGGTGTATTTACAATCATCCCTTAAAAATTGGACATCTCATGGAAATGTCAGGTCTAAAGGCTCTCTGGCTAGTATCCCGAGACAGACACTTGCGTAAGAGTTGGGCCACAGTGAGATTGATTTAATAGAGTTTTGTCAAAGTTTATTGATTTGTTTTACACGTGATGTTGGCCCATACTCCAATTCTACGTAGAGTGGGAGGGACATCTATATATATATTTTTATTATTTAGATATTTCATTCCAATAGGAGTTGGGCACACAATAAGATTGATCATGTAAAGTTTTTTTCATAGTTTATTGATATGTTTTACACGTGATCAATGTAAAAGCTGCAGCAGCCTAGACTTGATGTAAAGTGAGAGTGGGACATTTATCATTAGTTTTTGGTATGATTTAGATTTTTGAAGAGCCGGCCCAACACTCCCTATCATACTCCGCTTTATAAAACACACATTCCGAAAATTTATGGCAAAAGCCAAAACATCTGCTTATCAGCAGCTTGATCTGTCTGATTTGGTATGTCTGTTTGATTTGGTCCTTTTACTGAAAAGGAAAAATTCTGAAAATAAGAACAAATAAGAGTTTCAGAATTTTCATTTTTTAATTGCGTTTCAAGTGTTTTGCATGTAAATAGAATTAAGGGGTTAGATTTATTAAGGTGGTGGATGTAGCAGAGATGAGAATGTTGAGATGGATGTATGGTAAAATGAGGAATGGTAGAATTAGAAATTGAGCGTTTTCGAGAGCATTTAGGGGTAACAGTAATATGTGATATAATTAAAGAAACTCGTTTAAGATGGTTTGGGCATGTCCAACGTAGGCCGGTAACGGCGCCGGTAAGGAAAAGTTTAGCCGTGAAGGTTGATGGCCCACCAAGGGGAAGTAGTAAGCCTAAGAAGACGTGGATGGAGGTCGTAAAGATAGATATGAAGAAGTGTAACTTATTTAAGGATTGGGTTCAAGATAGATCGAAATGGAGAAACAGAATTCGTATAGCCGACCCCAACATAGTTGGGACAAGACTTTAATGAGGATGATGATTTATTAAGGTGGTGAGAATGGTGTTTCAATGCATTTGAAGTTTTGGACTAAATATATATATATATATATATATTGAAAACTAATGAAATTCATTAAGAAAGCAAAATAGTACAAGAGAGCTATTCTGACAAGCTTTATCAAAAAGACAAAAGAGAAAGAACGGACTGAACATCAGCTAAGGGAAAGGCCCAAGCTCTCCAGTTTTGCACAATTTATCAGTTGGAGTGCCCCTAAATTGTGGACTGGTAGAAACCCTGGTAGAAGTGTCGAATCTGATGTGATCTAGAAGACTCTCCATATTAGAGGACTTTCAATCAAAACATCTCGAGTTCTCTCTCTCTCTCCGTATAACCCATAAGGTGGCAAGGAAGGAGGTCCTCCATAAATGTTTGCCTTTAGTTGTGTCTGAGATCAATTTTTGAGTTTTGGACTAAATATGCAGAAAATCTTTGTCTATCATAGTTGAAACCTTTTACATAACAGGAGATACAACTGGGATTTCGGCTGGGTTTTGAAATCATTGTTTCAAGTTATTATGGATGTCATGGCTGATATTTGTTTGGATTAGAAAAGTTGGAAAATCATTTTTCATGATGGAGAAAATGAATCTTGGATGCTTCTTTATGAACAAAAATACGTCTGGCTTTGAGCTTTTTTTTTTTTAATTAAAAGTATGTAAGTTGAGCTTCAGTAGAGAAGAAGGTGGCCACCCCGTCTGCTCATTTAAAATCTTAAGCGGCACCCTTTGAAGCATTTGGCTAAAGCTAGAAGAAAGTAGTTCTATCTTGTGCTTTAGCACACTGTAGCTAATGGGAGAACCTCTCTCCTTGTGCTGTTCTTTAGGCTTAAGAATTTTTTTTTATCCTCGATTATTCACATCATCATCGAAGCCTTGTCCCAACTATGTTGAAGTTGGCTACATGAAATCTATTTCTATGTTCTATCTATCTATCCACGATCATTCACATACTTACCAAAAAGCTAAAGATGGACATAGTGCAATGTTCATAACCAAAAATGGATAAAAAGAGTTGTCTGCCTTAAGTAACATAGTTGTCTGCCTTAAGTAACATAGGAAATGGGAGAATATACTAGTGGAAAACTGGTTAATCAGGAGAATATACCAGTGGAAAACTGGTTAATCAGGAGAATATACTAATGTCAACCACAAATCAGAAAAAAAAAAAAAGAAAGAAAGAAAAGAGACTGCAACCAGTGGCTTTTCCTTGAGAGGTGCTCTATCTGAAAAGGAATTTTGAGGGTGCCTAGAGTATTTTTTTTTTGTTGTGGGGTGGGGGGCTGCCCCCTGGTTCTGCCCATGTACAACATCGGAGGTCCAGTCCACCCCTTTAGTTGAAACAATTTTCCGTTTGCTCAGAAATGTAAAAGATTCTCAAAAGCCGGGGGCTGCCATCGAAAACAAGAATGTTATCCCTCGCATGTTACTAAATAGAGATATACAGAACATTCTACCTCTAAAAAGGTACAAAGATGCCGGTTTTTACACTCCTATTTATTGTACTGTTTTACCCTTCCCAAGCTCATGATTAACATTGTGCTTGTTCTTTGGTATGCAGTCCATAATAGCGAACTTGCCAGTGAACGAGATAATGATGTATCTAGGCCCACAAGGGGCGGAGGTCTTCGTGGCAAATTACACAAAGTGGTTCTTGCTTACAGTGGTGGCCTAGACACCTCAGTTATTGTGCCATGGCTAAGGTATTACTTGTATGATTTATCTGTGTTCTCATGTCTAAACTTTGAAGATTCACAATGAAATTCAATAATAGATTGCTACACTAATAGTTATTGTTGTTATGATGATGATGGTACAAGGAGTAGGGGGAGGGAGGAGGAGGTGAAGGATAAGCAACAATCCTTGTCCTTGATAATGTTTATGAAGAATTTCGTGCTATTTCAAAATGCGGCAAACATTTTTTTCCTATTTAAAAATCTCTTTTAGATGACTAATTTTATAATAAGTTTCTGACTAATAAATAAAAATGTTCAATCATAACTAAGTACTTACATATATAAATAGATATTTCGGGATTTTCACATAAGAACCAGCTTGTCGGGCTCACCTGGGCCAACTTATGAATAATCTATACCCCCTCTCCCCTCTCAAAACACTCACTACTTTCCACAGGTTGGCGCTCGCCCAAATTTGACACTCATCTGATTGTTACACCGTTCGAATAACAGTTAAGCACTCACTTTTTTAATATGTTTGTACCATCGATCTTTGGGGCATAAAATTTCATATTTATAATGATCGATGTATGCTGATTTTTGGAGTACCCCTGATCCATGCATAGACCTCCTCATCTCCTTACCCCATGAATATTTTTCGGTGGCTCCCACATGCTAGTTATATAGATGGGGATTGGTGCTCATGTGAACAAAACTCTCCTCTCTCTATCTACCTATCTATATTATAATAATAATGGTTTGATATTTAGACACTATCTCTCAGAACAATGCTTCCCAGCAAGCTCATCTTTTATTGTTTTGCTATTTGCAGGGAAAACTATGGCTGCGATGTTGTATGTTTCACTGCAGATGTTGGTCAAGTACGAAAACGATAACTTTGCTTAATCCATTTCTCTTTTGATGAAATTATTTCCCAATATTTTATGTTTTTGGTCTTATGAGGCAATAAAAAGTACATGGGTTTTGATGCATCATTCACCCTCATCATCTTCTTCAAATCATCGTTCTTGTCCCATTTAGCTAAGGTTATCAGTTATACTTTTCCTCTAAGCCTTATTCAAATCCATGTTCTTTGTTAATCTCATTGAAACATGTTTATTTTGGCTACTTCATTCTACGTATTTATTGACATCTCCTTTCAGAGCTCCTTGATCTTAGAATAGTTATGTCTTTATCTCGGGCCTATTTTCGAGTATGCATGCTGGACCATCTCAAGGAACATGTAGTCTCTGATTCATCTGGAAGCTTAATAACTCCTGGAATATATGTAAATGATACAAACTTTTGCAGTCTATATGATTTATTCTTGTAGCTTCTTATTAGCGAGACTATTATTGCTGTCGTAAGAGAACCCATAGTTATTGTCTGCAAGTAGTTATATATATATATACACACACACACACACACACGGAAATATTCAGGTGAGAACTAGTTCTCGCTGTGCTTCCGTGTGAACTATTGGTGGGGCCCACCTAGGCACCTAGCAACAAATCCAAACCATGCAATCTGTTTTGGAGCCTGTTTCAGTCTACCCCTTTAGCACTTTTTTTTGGAAAGGATGCTGCAAAAAAGAAAAATCAAAATGTTAGAAACTTAAATTACTCAAAAAGGTATTTACATTATTTTCTATTGAGATTCTACACTTTTCAAATTGTCAGTCCATTCCCAAAAATAAATATTTTCGCACTTGTGTAACTAAGGTCAAGGGAGAAGGCTTTTGTTTCTCCCAGAGAGTGACCACGATAGGCATCAAAATTACCAAGGGTTGACACGAGTGGGCAAAACTAAACGACGTCACTTTATAGTGGGAAAGGGCCTAGAAATGGTGCCTGATCAAGCAAATTGCTCAAGCTTGGCTCCATATGACCAGTTTCAGGTTCTGTATGACCTGGTATTAGCCCATATATACCATATTTTTATGGCTGGTATGCACCAAGCAACCTAGAAATAAGTTACTAATATGCACACAATTAAAACTCACAAGCGCACAAGATCACTACGTAGTATAGTGAATTGTAAGTACGAGGTCGATCCCATGAAGACTTGTGATAAAACAATGTCAAAAGCAACTAAAAATCAAAATATTAAAAGAGACAATTGAATGATGAAAGATTGAATTAAACTACTAAAAACAGTAAATTAAACTATCAAAAGCTAAATGGAAATTAATCTAAAACACACAACTAATATTAGAATCGAAAACAATGAGAATGAATGAACTAGGGTTTCATCTACTCCCCTAACCAATCCTATGCATGTCCCGTATTATCTTTTAATCAAAAATCAGTTTTATTAGTGACATCTATCAACCTAGACCATGACATATGTATCTAGATTATTATTCCCCTAAACCTAATTCATGAGTGGCATACTCCATGAATTGTTCATCAAGTTGCACAAACTAAGCATGGCATATGTCCTAGTCAATACATGCATGATGCATAAAAACAATGGGAAAGATAAATGCATGAGTCTAAGCATGGCATATACTTAGATTATTCATGGTTCTAAACCCTAGATGCTTAACATCAAGATCAATCCAAATTAAGTTAGCTACTCTTAAAATTAATTGAACATAACATGGTTGGCATGGCATATACACAACTCATCAATTAAAAACATGGTTTAGAATCTCTACTAATAAAAACTGAAATCTGAATTAAAAGACGCCAAAAGAGACTACATAGAACTGGGCTAGGGTTTCAATTACACCCTAGCCCTAAAAAAATTAGCTACTCATGTCTGGAATTGAAAACAAAATATAAAATAGAGTCATAAGAAGAAAATTAGAAGATGATGAAGATGCAGTGGATGGCCAGTAGCTTTTTCCCCTTTTCGGCGCTCCGAAAGCTCTCCAAAAGATGCTCCAAAGGTGCTCCCAATAGTGCTGTATGGCTGCTAGGGTTTGTGGATGATTGTAGCTGTTTTGTGGATGGTTTGTGTGATGTTTTATGGCTGGTATTATGGATGGACGTGGCTAGTTTTTTTTTTTATAAGTCTTGCAACAGCCCTCTTTTGTGAAGAATCTCCTCCTTTTTAGGCTTCTCTCCTTGTATAATTAGATCTCCATCTTTCTTTATAAGTATGCTTCCTAATTAGATTAGAATTGGAGTCTTCTTTTCTTGATTAACAAGCTTTCTAAATCTGGTCCCACTTGTATCTTCTAGAAACTTATTCACATGGACCCACAAATCTGATATTAATTGCAAGGAATTAAATCTGAACTTTTGACATAAAAGTGGGCCCTATTTGGTGCGTGTAACATGAGTGTGGGACTCCTCTTTTAGGACTTCTATCTTGACTTGAACTCTTGCTCCAAATTTTCCTTCTTTCTCTCCTTGTTTTTCTCCATTCTTGAACTCCTCTTTTAACTTGAATAAGACTTCTAATTTATGGAATTCTTCTATTTGTAATAGATGTGGACCCCCCTTGGGCGTGTAACCCTAGGATGAGTTTCTTCTTTTTTTTCTTCTCTTCTTTCTTTCTTTTGCTCTTCTTCTTTGATTAGAATTTCTTTCTCTAATTCTTTCCTTCTTTGATTTGAATTGTAAGTTGTCCAAATAATTAGAAAGTCTTCTTTGAATCTGAAACATTTTGAATGGGACCCACCTTGGTCCTTCTTTGGGATTCACGCCCATTAATTACTCTGTTTTTGCTCCTTTTGACCTTAGCATAAAAATTAACAAAAACTATGTAAAATCAAATAAAATAAACATGAACTTGCATAGGATAAATAGAATATTAGGGCTTAGATTACAGATAATTAAGCACTTATCAAATGGCCACTGATGGCGTAGGCCAACCCAAGCCTGACATGGGGTGGCCTGCATTGGACTGGATTTATTCTTTGCAGTTAGGCCCATAGGCTACACAGGGGCCTGAGCTTCTGGTCTAATTGCTAAATGGACTGGCATATTTAACACAGGGTGATACATATTTTGTAAGTGGGCTGGGCCTGTGCCTAAGTTTCAAGTCTTTGGGTTGCATCAGGGCTTGAATGTTAGGTCTGATGGGATTTTGGGGATTTTCACCCTGTTTTTGGGGTTGTGCGCTGCTCAATGCCTAAATGCCCATAAAACACTTGAAACATGAGAGAGGAATGTTCCAAAGGCCATCTACAGGCATCTTCAACATGCCTAAAGAAGGGCAGAAAAACCTGGAATTGGCAAAGGAAGAATATCCAAATGTCAATGAAGTTCTCATCACTTCTGAAGTACAAAATTAAGGATAACCTTTCTTATTTTATTTTCTTTGATCTTGGTTGTAAAATGTGCTTGTAAGGTGGGGTCTTTTTGTACTGGGAAATACATAAATAAAAATAATTTCTTGCCCACTTTTTCTGCATTTATTTTTATTTTTATATTGATTTAATCTACTATTAGAATCAGCTGATGGTTACAATCTCTACAACTGTTAAGTTACCTCATTCAATTGGAGGGAATGGAAGGAGGTGGGGGTTGACAGAATCTTTCACCAGAACTTCAGTCTTGGTTCAGGGGTAAATTGGGCGTGAAGGGAAAACCTCAAATAGTACATGTGCAAGATTAGGCCATTTTCAACTGTTATGGTCCATTTCGGACCAAACAGGTTGAAATTATGGCCTAGAAGTAATAGTTTTGGCGAAATGTTTTGGCCAAAATGAAACAAAATTGAAAACTATGGTTGGAAATGTTGAGTTGAATGAGTGATAGTATAAAAACATTTTCAGTCTATTTTATTTTCTGTACACATCCTTTTTTTCTACTATGGCTAGAGCCATTAAGTATCCTTATCTCCTAATAGATAAAAATGAAAGTTATATTAAAAAACAACATAATTTACTAGGAAAGATCTACACTATAGATTGACATGGATGGTCCTACAGAAGTAGACTCCCTTTCAGCCCTTTGTCTATATAGACTGTTCATGTCCCCACTAGCGTCCTTAGGGTCATGGGCAAAGGCATGGTTCAAAATAGCGGGCACTACGTAGCGTGACGGTTGCATTTTCGGCTGCAGCGTGGAGGCTACTATGCTATTTTAAAAATTAGTGGCACTACGGTCTAAAACCTAGTAGAGCCAAGCAATTTTAATTTAAAACACCGTTTTTTTCTATTCTTCTCCTCAATAGCCTTTCCTAAAGTTGTCTCTACCCTTATATGGTTCCAAATCACTAAAACAACATAAGATTGCCTGCTACACAAGATTCATTTTTTTTTTAAAAATACTTAAAAAATTTACCTTGTTACGCCACTATGTATCGCCACAACCGCTACATATCGCCCTCTACGTAGCGATTTGGACACTGACCACTATACCCACCGCAACTGCTATTTTGATCCATGGGCGAAGGGCTCTGAGAAAGAATTTGAATTTTTTAAAAATTTATTTAGAAAGAAGGATCACTTCTGCGGGTTTTTTTCTTTTGTTGTACCCAAGTCTGCTATTAGTTGTGACATTCCAATAGTATGCGTTCTTTTGCTGTTAACATCCATCCCTTTACACAACCTTTAACCTTCTTTAACCACAGATAGTTGTGCTTCATTTGACTCTTTTCTAGCCAGTAGCCATCCACCATTAAAGATAAATCTAGTTGTTCCATGATCATCTCTTAGATTGACTCCAAAATCTTCTGGCCCTAGGTTTCCACTTGTTGCACAATCTTTATTAAATATTAAACATTTTGTTGAAATAACTTTTCTCTGTTAGCTTGACAATCTAGTGGTCATGATTATCCATGTTACCCCAATTTCTAAATTGATTGTCAAGCTAATATGTTGAATTTCTTCTCTGCATTGCATGTCTTTCCACGGAATTTTGATCCTGTTAATTTATCCTTATTTTACTCGTTCTTTCTGGAAAATATTGCAGCATTCTTTTGTTTCTAATTTCCAAATTGCCTATAGAAGTACCATCGGGAGAACTTCACATGATTCTTGGCTCTTCTATTTCTTATTTTAATTAAAGAGATTTTGTGGTGGTCCTGAAAGCACGAGTCCTCTGTTATTCATGTGTAATTCACACTCCTTTGTAAGCCTTGGAACATATAATTGTTTTATAGTTGGCAATGTGTATTAGTTTTTATCCTCTTGCATAATAAGAAAATTTCTTCTAGTTTTTCAAGGTTATTGTGTAATTTGTCAAGGATCCCTTCTCTCCTTGTGCTAATTACCTGTCTAATGATTTTTTTTGAAGGGCATCCAAGAGATGGACGGTCTGGAAGCAAAAGCCAAAGCCAGTGGTGCAAGTCAATTGATTATAAAGGATTTGAAGGAGGAATTTGTGAGGGATTACATATTTCCTTGTTTGCGAGCTGGTGCTATCTATGAAAGGAAGTATTTGTTAGGAACTTCAATGGCCCGCCCTGTTATTGCTAAGGTAAATGCCGTTGCTGCATTATCATCAACATCATCATTAAAGCCTTATACCATCTTTATGCACATGCCCAAGGAGGAGGGGACGGCTTTGTGATTCTGCGTTTTCAATTCTTATTTGGGGCTATATTATATGTTTTTGAAAGGCATTCTAGGCACATGTCACTTTTGACTATATTATACTCATTTATTTCTAAGGTGTATGTTTAATGCAAAATTCAAATGAGGGTTTCTCAAATCTGGTTAAAATTCGAGGTAGTTGTATGTGTGTGGGAACCTACCCTTCTGAGATATGTGGTTTTGGCAGCTAGGCACATTGAATCTAGGAAGGTAGGGTATGGACATCATGTAATCTTAGATTGTGCTGGGGTGTGGCTAGGTGTGGGAGATCATGGGTGAAGGTTATTTTTCAGATTGAAAATTGGATATGTTGGATCACGATGCATATGTAAGGGAAAGCTGGAAACTGATGAAGTGATTAGTGTGTAGATCAGGTTGGATCGATACTTCTTTCTTGAATTGAGTGTTGTTACACCCCGACTCAATTTAACCCTGATTAGTGCTAATTAAGTGTGTTTTATCTTAATTAATTGTGTTTAGTCTTTAATTATGGTAATTAGTATTAATTAGCCTCTTTAGTCTAGGTTAGTTGAGTCTTGAGCCTTGGTTTGTGAATTGTGAGTTGGAACCGAATTGACTCGGTTGGGTAGAGTCAAAGGCTTTTTCGTAATTATCGATTTTTCGCATTTTTGCATCATTTACACGTCATCTTGGTGTCAATGCGTGTATTTTGACGAGCACGTCAATTTTCGTATTAGACTCTACTTTATTTGACCAACCGTTGAATAATTGGACCCCCATTCGACTCAAATTGGAAATATGTAATTTGAGTGAGTTTTCCTTGCAAAAAGGGCAACCTTACCCCTTTAAATACAACTTCACCTTTTTCTTTCATTCCTTTCCATCCCCTCTCTATTCCTCTTCTATCTACTCTGCTTCTTCTTCTTCTCCTTCTCTCTCTCTCTCTCTCTCTCTTTCTCAACCATCAATAAGCTAGTGGCTTGCGTCTTGGGAGCTAAAGTGGACTCAACTTCATCTTCTTCATCCTCCACTCTTCTTCGTGGGCTAGAAACCACTCCACCATCTCCTAGCTTCTCTAAATTTGAAACCCTTGCGAGAGGTAGGCTTCAAACTCTTTTTGGTTAGGTTTTTTTGAGTTGAAATAGAGTCAAGATGACTCATGATTGTCTCCATGCATATTCATTGGTTTTCCATATGCATTTGTGGTTAGGGTTTGGAAATTTGGGGGTTTTTGGTTCTTTTGAGCTAGTGAGTGAATAAAGATTTGGAAAGCCCTATTTGAGGCAAGTATAAGCATAATTTGGACTTACATGTTGTTTATTTCCATTTGATTCGAATGAAATTTTCCTTAATGATTATACTTTTAATGTAATGAATGGGTTGTATGGTTTTATGATTTAATTGATGATTAGAATGGGGGAGAGTTGTATACTTTGTAAGGGGATCAAGAAGGCTCCATTTTACAGGTTTTTGTGGTGGAAGAAGTTAGGAAATGGATGGGAGGAAGAAACAATGAGAATTCCAAAATCAGGGATTCTGGAGCATTCGCTCGAGCGAACCTCCTCCTAAAGCATTTAGTCGAGCGATCAAAGCGTCCACCTCTTTGGATGGAGTCCGCTCAAGCTAACATGGGTCCACTCGAGCGACCACACTCCTGAAAGCCTCGCTCAAGCGAACAAAAGGGGGTCGCCCGAGCGATCAAGCCTCTGGACTGGGTCCGCTCAAGCGAACTTGGGTCTGCTCGAGCAAACCTGAACTGAAGACTGGGTCTCTTTTTGACCCAATTATGGGGTGAATTATCACCCTTAAACCATTAAAACCCACCCTAATCATCTCTAATAGATAATTATGGTGCTCACCCTTATCTCCATAGGGATTTAGGATTTTTTTTTTAAGACCTTATGACCCGAGAATGGAACCGTTGACTCTGTTAATGGGTCCAATGGGTATTCATTTAATCTAACACTATGCCCTGAGGGTTAGTTTAGAAATTCAACGTATTTCTCATAAATAGTGACACCTAACAAGGTAGTAGTACGTTGACCTTCCCAACCTACCTTGTATTGGACGGTGAAAGACTAAAAACAAAAGTCTAGTATTGGTTCGTAAAAAAAAAAAAATGTCTTGATTCCCTTAAATTATTGCATTTCATATTGAAGTCTAATTTCATTATTGATATCAAATCCTAATTGATATATTGGTTGCATTGTTATAATTCATTGTGGTTCAATTTTCTAAATTCAATTCGTGACTTAATTATCGTATATCCGATTCAGAATTCTTTAGAAATGTGGATTGAGTAAGCATTCGTGATATATGGTTACTATTCGATTTGATTATGAATAAGTGAATACAAACTTATTCAAATCCAATTATTATTCGATTGTTATTTGATTCGATCGAGTCGGCACTACTTAGCTTCGACCGTGTGATACCTGACGGGGTTGAACTTGGTTTAGTTATTCGAGACTACTGCAGTAAGTCATCTAGAGCAGTGGAACTCCAGACCCAGGTAGTCAGCTAGCCTTTGGCCGGGCCGCTGGTGACATTCCAACTAGATTTGCTCGCTTTTGAGAGGATGAGCTCAATGTAGTAGCCAAATAGTATTTTTTCATCATATTTGACCCCCGAGCATAAATTATTCGATTTTTAGCACAAATTGCCTAGTCATTACTGATCATTGACATCTGTTAATTTAATTGTCTTTTCAATTCAATTGTAACATTATGTACTTCCTTATTAATGCCTATACTTGCTAGATCGTCGTATTGAGATACTACTCTTGGTGTCACAGTTGCAGGTGTAGCTCCCGGCCTTGAAAAGGCCCAGGAGGGAGGGGAGGATACCCAGGAGGTTCCTCCAGGACTAGAGGAGTGGCCAGAGCAAGGGCCAGCATAGATACCCTCCTCAAAGTGCGTGGTGTACATTTTGGAAATGTTGTAGTTAGTGTGTGTGGCCAGCCCTTTTTTGTGTGGGTCACACTTAGTTTTAGTTATTCTTCTGAATATACTTTTGGTATAGATGTATAAGGTTTTTGTATACACGCTCTTGTGTTACTCAATATATATACTTGTATAATTCTTTTGTATTAAACTTGAACAATTAATTGGACTGAATGGGAAATGATACCCCTTATGTATGAATTACAACTTCTGCTATGATTAATTGCTATTGATATGTTCTAGTGACCTCGACTCACGAGTTGGAAAAGTTATTTTTCTCTCATTCGTGTGTTGTATTTGGCTCGAGACAGGTCCAGCATCATGGGAGTAGGTGTGTCCCACCTCGGGGATTACCCTAGGCCAGGGTGATTCGGGACCGGGATGTGACTTACGTAAGTATGGTATCAGAGCCCTGAAAGTTTTTCTTAAAGACTTAGAAACTAATTAGAAACATTGTGAGAATGCGTTAGAACCGGTTGAGAGTATAGAATTGTTTGGGCTAGTTATTTGTTAGTATTTTGTGTCTAGTGTGAGTATTGTATAGAAAGGTTAGAGTGTAGCCCTAACTCTTGCAATTCTTTTGCAGGTTAATGGCATCCGGCTCTGGGAGTGGACATAATGGTGGGAATAACAAGTCCCACAATGACGACTCATTCGTTGTACTAGAAAATGATCCTCCCTCGATGGAAGCTCGCATGATGATGTTGATGGAGCAGATGGCCAGGACAAATGAACATCTGGCAACATTGATGATCAGGCAAGGTCAGACACAGCCAAATCCAGGAACCCAAGTGGTCATCCAATCTAAGGAACACGACCCGAATGCCTTGTATGAGAAGTTTAAGAAAAGAGGAGCTACAGAGTTCCAGGGGAAAGAAGATGTGATACAAGCTGATGAATGGCTAGAGCACATAGGAGATGTGTTCGAAACAGTAGTCTGCGACAACAAGCAGCGAGTAGTGCTCACTGCTTCGATGTTTCGAGATGTCGCTAAAGACTGGTGGAAGAGTGTGAAAGATGCTTATAAAGTATTGCCCAATGCCACTATATGGGAGACTTTTCAAGAATAGTTCCGCCACAAGTTCATACCGGATCACGTGTATCGGAAGAAGGAAGAAGAATTTATCTCTTTCAAGCAGAACCAAATGACGGTGGCAACTTATGTGCACACTTTCCTTCAATTGTCAAAGTTTGCAAAAGACCTAGTTGATACAGAAGAAAAGAAAGTGAAGAGATTTGTTGGTGGGCTTCATCCTATGTATGAGGAGCATGTGATAATGTACAAGAGGCCTGAGACTTTTTAGGATGCAGTAGACATAGCTTATACCGCAGAAGAAATGGCTATCAAGAAAAAAAAATGCAGACCCTAAGCGGAATATGTCTCACTCCGGGAAGAACTTCCAACACAAGAGACAAAAAGGTGTAGTGACTAGGCGTAACACGCCAAAGGGTGGGACTTACGGAAAAGGGCACCTTATGGAGAGGTGTTGGAGAAACACCGGTGCGTGCATTTTATGTGGGTCTATAGAGTACCGAATTGCAGCCTGTCCTAGAAATAGAGGTGGTTATGGAGCACCTCAGCAACAACCTCCTTAGCAGTCAGCTAGGCCAGCACTTCCAGCCCCACCTCAGCGGTTGGCACTGCCAGCACCATCTCCAAGACCCCAGCAGCAACGGCAACAACAAGAAAGGCCAGGACAACAGCGTCAACAGGCCCGACAACTGCCACAACAAGCAGGGATAGTTTGCAACAAATCACGAACAAGTAGAAATAGCTAGGATGTGGTAGAAGGTACCGTGTTGATTTGCGCTAGAGATGCAAGGACCTTGTTTGATTCGGGGTCCACACATTCGTTTGTGGCGCCCCCATTTTGCTAGTGAACTTCAGCAACCGCTTGAGTTGCTACCATTCGTGTTGATGGTGACTACCTCGGTGGGTAAACGAGTAGCTTGTGATAACTTCTACCCCAAGTGTAGTGTTCAGATTGGAGATTTGCTAATGCCAGCAGATCTAATAATCCTAGCGATGCAAGACTTTGACGTCATCCTCGGGATGGATTGGCTCGCGAGATATCGAGCTTGTGTGGACTGTTTCCACAAGACTATCACCTTTAAGGTGGAGGAGCCTGAGTCGAATGTGATATTCGAGGGTGTGCGGAGAGAGGGATCTAAATCCAGACTTGTGTCAGCGTTGGATGCTGTGAAGATTCTAGAGAGTGGCTGTGAAGGCTACTTTGCTTTTATCTCCGAGAAAAAGCTACTCATGAAGTTTGAAGAAATCCCGGTGGCGTGTGAATTTCTCAATGTGTTTTCGGACGAGGTTCCAGGATTACCTCCGCCAAGGGAAGTTGACTTTTCTATCGTCTTAGTACCGGGCACCGCTCCGATTTCGAAGGCACCGTACAGAATGACCCTAACAAAACTCAGAGAATTGAAGGAGCAATTGCAAGACTTGTTGGCCAAGGGACTTATACGTCCTAGTGTATCGCCTTGGGGAGCTCCGGTGTTGTTCGTGAGGAAGAAAGACGGGACTCTCCAAATATGCATAAGACTACAGACAGATTAACAAGTGACGATGAAGAACAAGTATTCGTTGCCTCGAATCGACGAACTGTTTGATCGGCTTCAGGGAGTAGCTTACTTTTCGAAGATCGATCTCAGATCCGGATACCACCAGTTGAGAGTTCGCGAGCAAGACATTGAGAAGACAACGTTCAGGACGAGATACGGTCACTACGAATTTCTTGTGATGCCCTTTGGCTTGACCAATGCGCCGGCGGTTTTTATGGCGTTAATGAATAGAATCTTTGCCCCTTATCTGGATCAGTTTATTATAGTTTTCATTGATGACATTTTGGTGTACTCGAAGTCTATGGAAGAGCATGTGGATCATCTCAGATTACATCGCTTCAGCTTTTGATGATTCATCAGTTGTACGCTAAGCTTGAGAAGTAGGGCTGAACAGAACCGGACCGCAGACCGGACCAGACCACAAAACCGGACCGAACCGGACCGGATTTGTGGTCTTAACAGTACAAATCCGGTCCGGTTCGGACCGGATTTGAAAAACCAGTTAAATCCGGTCCGGTCCAGACCTTTTAAGAACCGGCCCGGACCGGATCGGACCGGATTAATAATAAATATTAACTCATTTGCAAAGTACTTAAATTAAGTAAGTCAGCAATGTTCAAAATCATTAAGTAAGTCAGCAATGTTCAAGTCTTTAAATGAATTCACATTTTTTTATCTTAACATGTGAGCTGAAAATGAAAAAATAAAATAAAAGCTTAGGAAAAAAAAAACAAATGAAACCGGAATAGACCACTTAAGTGGTCCAGACTGGACTGTTTTAGACTGGATCGGACCGGACCGGACCACTTATAAGTGGTCCGGTCTAGTCCTCCCATTTTAGTACAACCGAAAATCTGGTCCAACCGGATTCCGGTCCAAAAAACGGACCGGATTTCCGGTTGTGCAGCCCTATTAAGAAGTGTGAATTTTGGCTTGAACAAGTGGCCTTTTTGGGGCATATCACCACTCGAGATGGCTTTAGGGTGAATCCAGCGAAGATAGAAGCTGTTATAAATTGGCAAAGTCCGAGGACGGTGGTAAAGATTCGAAGCTTTCTAGGTCTTGCGGGGTACTATAGTAGATTTGTTCAAGAATTTTCCAAGATCTCAAGCCTATTGACGGAGTTGACTAGGAAGGATATGCCCTTTATTTGGACTAAGGAATGTGAATCCAGTTTTCAGACTTTGAAAGAGAAGTTGACGACCGCCCCAGTTCTGTCCTTACTTGAAGGTACATGAGGTTTTGTGATTTATTCAGATGCATCCAGAGTTGGTTTGGGGTGTGTCCTTATGTAGAATGACAAAGTAATAGCCTATGGGTCAAGACAGTTGAAGAATTATGCCACCCACGATCTTGAGTTAGCCGTTATCGTGTTTGCACTAAAACTCTGGAGACATTATTTATATGGAGAACAATTTGAAGCGCACTCAGATCATCGCAGTCTACAATTTTTGTTTTCTCAACAAGATCTCAACATGAGGCAGAGACGGTGGCTAGAATTCGTAAAGGACTATGATTTTCCAATTAAATACATTCCGGGAAAAGGAAACATTGTGGCCGATGCCTTGAGTAGGAAGTCTTCTTTAGTTGCAGCTATTGGCACACAATGGTTCAAGTTTGATGCTTTCCAGGAACTATATGTAGAGGTCCGATTGCTTAGCAACTCGGTGATGATGGCAGCCATGTCAGTGTACGAACCAGAGTTAATGAATTGAATTAAGAATGAGCAGTTCGAAGACCCTAATTTGGCTAAGATAAGAGATCATATTGCCGAGAAGCCTGATTTTCAATTAATGGATGGAATTTTGTATTTAAGGGATCGATTGTGTGTACTGAAGACTGATCAGCTGATAGTTCTGATTTTGACAGAAGCCCACAATGCAAGATACGCCATGCACCCTAGGAGCACTAAGATGTACCAAGATCTTAAGAGACGATTTTGGTGGAATAATATGAAGATAGAAATCGTAGAGTTTGTGTCCAAATGTTATACCTGTCAGCAGGTAAAGTTTGCGCATAGGAGACCTCTGGGTTTGTTACACCCTTTGTCTATTCCTCAGTGGAAATGAGAACATATATAAATGGACTTCGTTTCAGGTCTACCATTGACTAGCCGGAAGAACAACGTGATTTGGGTGATAGTTGACCGGTTGACGAAATCAACTCATTTTCTTCCTTTCAAGAAGGGTGTGAAGTTCAATGAGATGGAGAAGCTCTTTGTGAAGGAGATAGTCCGATTGCATGGTACCCCAGTTTTGATAGTCTCTGACCGAGATACGAGGTTCGTTTCTTCGTTTTGGCAATCGTTTCAACAGTTCATGGGCACCAAACTCAGCTTCAGCACTGCTTACCATCTGCAGACAGACGGACAGTTTGAACGCACCATATAGACTTTGAAAGACATGCTTTGAGCTAGCGTTCTTGATTTTGGTGGTGAGTGGGATGAGCATTTAGCTTTGTGCGAATTTGCGTATAATAATAGCTTTCATTCAACCATTGGGATGCCGCCTTTTGAAGCTCTTTATGGACGGAGTTGCAGAACTCAGGTTTGTTGGGAAGAGGTCGGCACGAGGAGTTTCCATGGACCGACTATTATTGCAGATACAACCAAGGAAGTCCTTCAAGTCAGAGAAAGGCTGAAGACTCTAGACAGAAGAGCTACGCGGACAACAGAAGAAGGAAACTTGAGTTCCATGTTGGAGATTGGGTGTTTTTGAAGACGTCTCTGATGAAAGGCACCATTCGGTTCGGGCGAAAAGGGAAACTCTCACCAAGATATGTGGGACCGTTCGAGATCAAGAGCCGAATAGGTGACGTGGCCTACAGATTGAAGCTTCCTCCTGAATTCGCAGGAGTACATGATGTTTTCCATGCATCTATGTTACGCAAGTACGTTCGGGATCTAGCTCATGTCATTCAGTATGAGGAAGTTCAAATCAAGCTTGACTTAACGTACGTCGAACGTCCGCTTTGTATCATTGACGAGAAAGAATAAGTGTTGCGGACGAGGACCATTCGTTGGGTGGAACTTCTTTGGGATCACCATGGGCCAGAGGAAGCCACGTGGGAGCTCGAGGAGCAAGTTGCACGGCACTACCTCGAACTCTTTGCGCAGGTAAGATCATTCGGAGGACCGAATGAATCCAAGAGGTGGAGAAATGTTACACCCCGACTCAATTTAACCCTGATTAGTGCTAATTAAGTGTGTTTTAGCTTAATTAATTATGTAATTAGTGTTAATTAGCCTCTTTAGTTTGGGTTAGTTGAGTCTCGAGCCTTGGTTTGTGAATTGGAACTGAATTGACTCGGTTAGGTAGAGCAAGGGCTTTTTCGTAATTATCGATTTTCGCATTTTGCATCATTTACACGTCATCTTGGCATCAACGCGTGTATTTTGATGAACACGTCGATTTTCGTATTAGACTCTACTTCATTTGACCAACCGTTGAATAATTGGACCCCCATTCGACCCAAATTGGAAATATATAATTTGAGTGGGTTTTCCTTGCAAAAAGGGCAACCTTACCCCTTTAAATACAATTGTACCTTTTTCTTTCATTCCTTTCCATCACCTCTCTATTCCTCTTCTATCTACTCTCCTTCTCTCTTTCTCAACCATCAAGAAGCTAGTGGCTTGCGTCTTGGGAGCCAAAGTAGACTCAACTGTTGGAAGTAGGTGGGTCTCGTAGATAGATTTTCAAAACTTTTGACTCACTTGACTCAGGGGTCAAGTGCCCATAAGGCCATAAATCATATTCAGGACGCAATCCCTCTATCTCATCAATCATGTACAGCAATAAAACCTATTTAAAAGATAGAAATCAGCAACACCATGCAACCAAAATAATCCACAACAAATAGAGAAGAAGATTATACCCTTTGGAGCCTGGTAGTGTTCTAATGGAGAAGAAGATAATTAGCTTGAACAAGAACTCTTCTTGAAATAAATTAGGATCTCCAAAACCTAGTTGTCTTCCACGCTATGACCCGTATCAGATCTCTTTTCTCAAGAATATTGGTGGAAACTTCAAAAGAAAACCCTACTAGAAACTCCAAGGAACTAGAAGAGAATTAGGAGGAAAGGGAGAATGCAACTCTTACAATTTAGAGGTCTTGGGCGTGGATCTCTATGGCTGGACGTCCAAGGGGTTTATCTCCCTTATTTATAGCACCCAGACACCTCCTTTTACTAATTAAATAGAAGTCCAACTCCCATTAAGAATTAATAACTTTCTCCTTTCTAATTATTATAGAAGTCTCACCTCCACAACAATTAGTAACTTACTATTACCACTATTAGGAGTCCCATTTCAAATAGAAATAGTAACTTTCTAATTCCTTCTTTTTGGAGTTCAAGTAGGATTAGTATCTTTCTAATAACTTGGGCTAGCGTGGGAACCACTAGAGATTCCAAAGAAAGCTGGCTCCAACTAAATCCGGGCCCACAGTTAATTGCAAATAACACCACTATATAAATGTAATTGCACTCCAGTCTTAGGAATATATTACAAAGAAGACCCTCAACTTCCCAATTACCACAAGTAGGCCCCTCTATCAATACCCATGGATCAATTGGAATAAATCTGTTTCATCCAATCTTAAATCTACATCTTATCATCCTTGAGCCCCAATTAATCACAGTGATCATCAGTACCATCCAGTTAACTCTTAATCGAGATGGTGCGCACTTACTAATGACAAAATTCATTAATTGGCACAAGGGGATAATATAGATAGATTCTATCTTGACCATTGGATGTTCTCACAGTCCTACTACCACATACCCAAGACACCGAGGTGTTGACCTACAGTTGGCCTCACTCATTGGTGACTCAAAGCAAATGAATAGATAGAAACTTGAGTTCATCAATGTCTCAGGATTGACAGCCTATTGCTAGGGAATTATGAGAGTGGACCTTAAAATCGAGATGGTATTTCATAAGGTGCTTCACATGGTCCTTCAATACATCCAATGTACTAGCACCGTGATCCGGAATCTTACATTCTGATGATCGAGACAAATCACACTATCTCATGGTGATCAAAGTGCTGCAACCTTATCAGATGAGATGCCCAGTCTCATCACTGATTGTGAACATATTTAAGTATAAGATTTGTGATACATGTCTTTCGTATGTAGATCTTATCCATATACATATATCACATCTAATATACTAATGGGACCCGGTTCATCTCATGAACCATCATGTCATATGTATTGGTCATGTGCATTAAGTAATAAAACACCATTCATCTTATGAAAGGAAAGCATGATTTTATTGATAAATAAAGAAATTAATCAATTTATTACATCATCTGATGGATTGAGTCCATATAATCTAACAATCTCCCACTTGGGCTCAATGCCAGTTAGGGTTGCATCTCAAGCCCATTCCGTCTACATGCTGCTCAAATACTTTGGTAGTCAAAGGCTTTGTAAAGGGATTTGCCAGATTGTCTGCAGAGGCTATCTTAGTAATAACAATATCACCTCTCTGCACAATCTCTTTAACTAAATGGTATTTCCTCTGTACATACTTTTGGTTTTTATGGCTTCTGGGCTCCTTGGATAGAGCGACTGGCCCGCTGCTGTCACAGTAAACTGTGAGTGGCTGTCGTGCCAAATGTACCACCCAAAGTTCCATAAGGAATCTCTTGAGCTATACTGCTTCCTTAGCTGCTTCACAAGCCGCTACATATTCAGCATCCGAGGTGGAATCAGCGGTACAATCCTATTTAATACTCCTTCAGTTGATAACTCCACCGCCACCAAGCATAAATACATAACCAGAGGTGAATTTCCTGGAATCCTTATCTGATATGAAGTCAGAATCTGTGTAACCTACTGGAATCAGTTCATTACTGCCATAAATCAACATGTAATCTCTAGTCCTTCTCAAGTATTTGAGAATACATTTTACAGCAGTCCAATGTTCAGGTCCTGGGATAGACTGATATCTGCTGACTAGGCCCATTGCATGACAGATATCCAGTCTAGTACATAGCATAGCATACATGAGGCTACTAACAGCCGAAGCGTATGGTATTGACCTCATTTGCTCCTTTTCCTCAGGTGTCTTAGGACACTGATCTTTGGAAAGGTGCACTCCATGCCCGAGAGGTGTAATACCCTTCTTGGAGTCTTGCATAGCAAACCGTACCAGTACCTTATCTATGTATGCGGCTTGGGATAAGCCAATTATCCTATTTTTCCGGTCTCGATGGAGTTTGATCCCTAGGATGTAGCTAGCTTCTCCCAAGTCCTTTATATCAAAAGTCTTGGCCAACCAAACTTTCATTGTTGTTAACATTCCTACGTCTCTCCCAAGGAGAAGGATGTCGACATATAAAACCAAAAAGACTACCCTGTCACCTTCACTTTTCATGTACACACATGACTCATCCGGATTTTGACAAAAATCAAATGACTTGGTTGCTTGGTCAAAACGGATGTTCCATCTTCGGGATGCCTGCTTCAGTCCATAAATGGACTTTTGCAGCTTGCAAACCTTTTGCTCTTGGTTTTTAGCAATCAAACCATCTGGCTGCACCATATAGATGTTTTCCTCAAGATGGCCGTTGAGAAACACCGTCTTGAAATCTATTTACCAAATCTCGTAATCGAGATGAGTCGCAATGGATAAGAGTATCCAGATGGACTTGAGCATGGCTACCGGTGAGAAGGTTCCTCATAATCGATACCTTCTTTCCAAGTATACCCTTTCGCAACAAGCCTGGCCTTAAAGGTCTCCACTCTACCATCTGGTCCTCTTTTTCTCTTGTAGACCCACTTGCACCCAATAGGTTTGATATTGGTAGGCAAGTCCACAAGTGTCCAGACCTGATTGGAGTACATAGATTCCATCTCAGCTTTCATTGCATCTTGCCAACGTCCCGGATCTGTCATTAATTGCTTCATCATAGTTACGGGATCTTGTTTCGGTTCTTCTGAGACTGCCTCGTAAGACTCTCCCAAGAACGAGAACCTGTCAGGGGGTCTGACAATCCTCCCACTACGATGAGGCACTGGTCTAACTACTGGGTCCGGTAAGGGCGGTTCTTCTTCAAGTTCGGTCATATTTGAATTTGGAATTGATTGCTCTTGAATTTCTTCCAAGATCACCTTATCTAAAGATTTTTGGTCCATCATATAATCTTCCTCTAGAAAAATCGCATTAGTGCTCACCAACATTTTCTGCTCTCTAGGATTATAGAATAACCAACCTTTAGTTCCTTTAGGATATCCTACAAACGTGCATACTTCCGACTTCGTTTCCAACTTATCCGTCTTAACCTTTAGCATGTGTGCCGGACAACCCCAAATGTATAAATGTTGTAGACTAGGCTTTCGCCCAGACCACAACTCCTGGGGAGTCTTAAGTACAGTCTTAGATGGTACGAGGTTTAGTATGTACATCGCAGTATTCAAGGCGTATCCCTAAAAGGATATAGGTAATCCTGAGAAAATCAGCATAGACTTGATCATATCTAAAAGAGTCCTGTTCCTTCTTTCTGCTACTCCATTCTGCTGAGGCATGCCAGGAGCAGACAACTGGAATAGAATCCCATTTTCTGACAAGTATCCCATAAATTCAGCAGAGAGATATTCACCTCCTCGATCTGATCGAAAAGTCTTGATACTCTTACCTAATTGCTTTTCCACTTCCGCTCGAAACTCTTTGAACTTTTCAAAAGCCTCAGACTTGCGGTGCATAAGGTATATGTATCCATATCTTGAGTAATCATCGGTGAAAGTGATGAAATACTCATATCCTCTTCTGGCCCTGACATTAATGGGTCCTCACACATCAGTATACACTAATTCCAATAAATCTTTGGCCCTATTGCCCTTAGATGAAAAGGGTATTTTGGTCATTTTGCCTTCCAGATAGGACTCGCAGACAGGCATTGGTTCTATCACCAAACCAATGAAGGCAAGATACCATCTTTCACTAGCCTGTCAATCCTGTTTAGGTTTATATGACATAGCCTCAAGTGCCAAAGTTTTGTTGGATTAGATGAAGGTAACTTCCTTTTTAATGATGGTTTATTAATTGTTTCAGTATCGTGTATCCCATACATTGTGGGAGTTAACAAATAAAGCCCATTGGTTACCTTGCCAGAACATATAAAAGTACCATTCCTCTTTATGACAGCTTCAGTACTAAAAGTAATAGAATAACTTTTATTTACCAAACTAGAAACTGAAATTAAATTCCGTCGTGAAGACGGTACATATAATGTGTGACAAAACCAATTTATTATTTGAGAAACATAAAGTAATGACTCCCACTGAAACAGCCTCCGCCTTAGTGTCAGATCCTATACATATAATGTGTCTGACAAAACCAATTTATTATTTGAGAAACATAAAGTAATGACTCCCACTGAAACAGCCTCCGCCTTAGTGTCAGATCCTAGGTTGACAATGATTTCTCCGTCACTAAGCCTCCTGGTTTCCATGAACCCCTGCAACGAATTACATATGTGATTAGTTGCACCGGAGTCAACACACCAGGATTCTGAAGTACCAGTTGCAAAACTAACTTCAGAAATAAGTGACTCAATCATACCTGAGGTCTTCTTCTTAGACTAGTATACTTTGGACAATTCCTTTTCCAATGTCCTGTCTTACCACAATACTTTTCTTTTGTCCCTGATTCCTTAGCCTTGGCCACGCCACCATTAGGACCATTTTCCACCTTAGGACCCTTCATAACTGATCTTTTTGCCTTTCCGCCCTTTGTTATTTCGGCTTGGACTTGGCATCTGACTTTTCTGTCATCAGGGCCGTTGGCTTCTTCTTCATAATCCCTTCAGTCACCACCAGTTGGCTAGACAGGTCAGCCAGAGTCAGATTCATCTTATTCATATTATAATTAACCTTGAAATTGTTGAATGACTTCGGTTGTGACTCAAGGATTATGTCAATCTGCGATTCTGCATCAATCGCAGCCCCCAGTACATCTAACTCATTCAATGAGTCCATCATTTTCAACATGTGTTCCTGTACTGATGTACCTTCAGCCATCTTGGTGCTAATGAGCACCCTCATAGCTGCCTGCCTAGTAGGCCTGCCTTGTTCCGCAAACATCTCCTTTAAGTTTGATATAATATCATATGCAGTCTTATATGATTGATGTTGGTGTTGCAAAACACTAGACATGGATGCCAGAATGTAACATCTGGCCATCTCATCGTCTTTGGCCCATTTGGTGTAAAGTTCATTTTCTTCTTCTGATGCATCCATGGCAGGCTCATCAAGGGGGGTTTTGATAAGGACATATTTATATCCTGAAGCAGTCAGGACAATATCCAGGTTCCGTTTCCGGTCTACATAGTTGGATCCCACCAACTTATTTTGGTTGAGGATGGTCGCAAGTGGATTGAAAGTATTTGAATTCATGCTTGAAATACTGTAGCACATAACCATACATTCAATTAATGAATATAAATGACATTAGCGTTTAGTATTCTACCAAATTTATGTGCGAATCCTCATAACCACTAAATTTAGAATACATCGGAATCCCAATCCCGGGGTATGCCTCCTTGGGGAGTGTGAATACCACCTAGATTGGTGCGGATCAAAGTTGGTCAAAATTAGGATTACGACTAACTATCCATGATACCCATCATTCATTATTATCTAGGTATCTCATACCAAATAATGTAGGACTCCTGATTAGCTTTGGTTTCTAAAATACATGAGGCAAATTCTTGGGGATACTACATCATTATTTTAGTTAAGTGTGATCCATCAACTAGCATTGCATGACAACCATTGCGAGCAACTCCTCCTTGGGTAGTGGGCCCTTGCTCCTTCTCACCAACATTATCCATAGGAGATCCATATCTAGTAACCAGACAAGTAAAAGCCCTTCATGGGGAACGGCCATTCTCAAGATGGCGTGAGGTTAATATACTTTCCTTACAATGGACTTATGGTGGAAAACCATGGGGATTTCTAAATATAAATGCCCCGCTCCCACTTAATATTTTAGTATTGAGGATTGTAAAAGTCTAAACGGCCCGACCTGGGGGACCGATTCCGGGCCCGGTCCCCCGGGGGGGCCGTGTAGCAGGGCTCTTGAGGATTTCCTTATAGGTATATGGGCCCACATATATAGACATCAAATCATCTCATGATATGACCAACGATTGGTTTCAAGTCAAATTATTTTAAGGAAAGTCTAGTTTCTAAGACTAGTGTTACCAATGGATTCATCTCATGGGTCCACCAACACTAATTAGAACTCTTTCCAAAAATTAATTTGCTTTGACCAATTTTGGAAATTGCTATGTTCGGATCAGATTTGGAAACTTTCTAAAACAAGCATTCATCCATAAATAAAAAGTGCTAAATTTAGAAACTAGTCCTCGCCTCCACATGGCCCAAGCGGAATAGACTTCTTGGACTTCTAGACTTTCTAAAACTTTGGGATTCCTCAAACTCTTTTGGTAATCTTCAAACTCTTTGATTAGGAGTCCAACTTCACTTTCCTTCTTCGTCTTGGACATCGCCAGAATTTACAAATTTAGAAAAATTACATAAATTCCTATGCCTCAATTATGAGACTTACATGGTAATCTAAACATGGAAATAAAAGGGCTGTAGGGAAATTCACCATGCCTTGCCCTTTCACGGGAAACTAAGGAAACCCTGATCCCCTTTACAAGTTGCCCAAAATAACCATCAGCCATATAAAGAAGGTAAAAGACTTGTGGGCCAATATGGAGAGGACTTAATGACCTGCAAGGTTAGTATCACATACAACCAAACATCTCACAAAAATAGGTTGCCAAATCACAATGGAAAGATAGGATGACAAACGAATTTTTCTTGATCAAAACCAGAAAATTTTCTGTCTGGGTTCGGATAGCCGACCTAACTTGTTCGGCTACCTGAATTAGTCTTCGGCTAGCGGAATTGACCAGTTCGGCTGGCCGAATTGACGAACCCAGAATTCGGGTTTTTTCTAAATTGGCTTCCTGCTGATCCCAAACGATTCCTAATGATCCCAAATTCCTTCTAAGGACTTCCTACCATCCTTCCATCATAATTAAACCCTTTTGTGACATTCCAAACATGGATCTACTCCAAAAAGTAAGCAAACCCAATCAATACTGATCCTTACATCGCCCTAGGTCTATCCTCTTCGCATCTCATGCAAAGATTAGATCTATATTACTGATCTAACATGATTAGAGATCAGGTATAGCTCTGATACCAATTGTTGGAAGTAGGTGGGCCTCATGGATAGATTTTCAAAACTTTTGACCCACTTGACTCAGGGATCAAGTGCCCATAAGGCCATAAATCATATCCAAGACGCAATCCCTCCATCTCATCAATCATGTACAGCAATAAAACCTATCTAAAAGATAGAAATCAGCAACACCATGCAACCAAAATAATCCACAACAAATAGAGAAGCAGATTATACCTTTGGAGCCCGGTAGTGCTCTAATGGAGAAGAAGATAATTAGCTTGAACAAGAACTCTTCTTAAAGCAAATTAGGATCTCCAAAACCTTGTTGTCTTCCACGCTATGACTCGTATCAGATCTCTTTTCTCAAGAAGATTGGTGGAAACTTTAAGAGAAAACCCTACTAGAAACTCCAAGAAACTAGAAGAGAATTAGGAGGAAAGGGAGAACACAACTCTTGCAATTTAGAGGTCTTGGGCCTTGGGCTAGCGTGGTGACCACTAGGGATTCCAAAGAAAGCTGGCTCCAACTAAATCCGGGCCCACAGTTAATTGCAAATAACAGTACTATATAAATGCAATTGCACTCCAGTCTTAGGAATATTACAAAGAAGACCCTAAACTTCCCAATTACCACAAGTAGGCCCCTCTATCAATATCCATGGATCAATTGGAATAAATCTGTCTCATTCAATCCTAAATCCACATCTTATTATCCTTGAGCCCCAATTAATCACAGTGATCATCAGTACCATCCAATTAACTCTTAATCGAGATGGGTGCGCACTTACTAATGACAAAATCCATTAATTGGCACAAGGGGATAATATAGATAGATTCCATCTTGACCATTGGATGTTCCCACAGTCCTACTACCACATACCCAAGACATCAAGGTGTTGACCTACAGTTAGCCTCACTCATTGGTGACTCAAAGCAAATGAATAGATAGAAACTTGAGTTCATCAATGTCTCAGGATTGACAGCCTATTGCTAGGGAATTATGAGAGCAGACCTTAAAATCGAGACGATATTTCATAAGGTGCTTCTCATGGTCCTTCAATATATCCAATGTTCCAGCACCATGATCTGGAATTTTACATTCTGATGATCGAGACAAATCACACTATCTCATAGTGATCAAAGTGCTGCAACCTTATCAGATGAGATGCCCAGTCTCATCACTGGTTGTGAACATATTTAAGTATAAGATTTGTGACACATGTCTTTCGTATGTAGATTTTATCCATATACATATATCACATCTAATATATTAATGGGACCCAGTTCATCTCATGAACCATCATGTCATATGTATTGGTCATGTACATTAAGTAATAAAACACCATTCATCTTATGAAAGGAAACCATGAGTTTATTGATAAATAAAGAAATTAATCAATTTATTACATCATCTGATGGATTGAGTCCATACAATCTAACATCAACTTGATCTTCTTCATCCTCCGCTCTTCTTTGTTGGCAAGAAACCACTCCACCATCTCCTAGCTTCTCTAAATTTGAAACCCTTGTTAGAGGTAGGCATCAAACTCCTTTTGGTTAGGTTTTTTTGAGTTGAAATAGAGTCAAGATGACTCATGATTGTCTACATGCATATTCATTGGTTTTCCATATGCATTTGTGGTTAGGATTTGGAAATTTGGGGGTTTTTGGTTCTTTTGAGCTAGTGAGTGAAGAAAGCTTTGGAAAGCCCTATTTGAGGCAAGTGTAAGCATAATTTGGACTTACATGTTTATTTCCATTTGATTCGAATGAGATTTCCTTAATGATTCTACTTTTAATGTAATGAATGGGTTGTATGGTTTTATGATTTAATTGATGATTAGAATGGGGGAGAGTTGTATACTTTGTAAGGGGAGCAAGAAGGCTCCATTTTGCAGGTTTTTGTGGTGGAAGAAGTTTGGAAATGGATGGGAGGAAGAAACAATGAGAATTCCAAAATCAGGGATTCTGGAGCATTCGCTTGAGCGAACCTCCTCCTGAAGCATTTAGTCGAGCGATCAAAAGGATTGCTCGAGCGTCCACCTCTCTGGATGGAGTCCGCTCGAGCTAACATGGGCCTGCTCGTGCAACCACACTCCTGAAAGCCTCGCTCAAGTGAACAAAAGGGGGTAGCCCGCTCCTGAAATCCTCGCTCACTGTAGTAGCTAAATAGTATGTTTTCATCATATTTGACTCCCGAGCATAAATTATTCGATTTTTAGCACAAATTGCCTAGTCATTACTGATCATTGATATCTGTTAATTTAATTGTCTTTTCAATTCAATTGTAACATTATGTACTTCCTTATTAATGCCTATACTTGCTAGATCGTTGTATTGAGATACTACTCTTGGTGTCACAGTCGCAGGTTGTCTAAAGCTTGATTAGTAAATGCATTGATTTCTTGCCAATCTGTTGTGTTTTGCACAGTTTCAGAGTTCTCTTTATGTATGGATTGGTGTTATGGCGGAACTTGCCACAGATTAATATCAATTCATGGCCATGTAAATTATATCCACTGGTGTTTGTCAACTTGTTCCACTCTCTCTCTCTCTAAATTATTTGAGACAACAATATTTATTCTATTAAATTAGAAAGGGACAAACAATATAAGTAAAAATTAGACAACCCGTTAAAGGTTAAATATTAAAAAAACAAATGAGGCCTTAGACATCATCCAAAGGTTTGCATCATAATTTACTGAGTGTAGAACATGTTGATGGGAAAATGCCCCTCCTTCACTATCCAATATTCCATTCTCTAAAGATAGTCAAGTGTTAAGTCATTGATAGCAAATAATGAGTCATCTTCAACTGCACCCTTTGCACCCATTTTGTTTAGTCCTTTAAGTATTGTTACCTGAGCATTTACTTCTGCTTCATCAGAACCACCTTTTGCACGGAGGAACAAAGAATTTTGAAGTCTCGAGCCTTCATGGTCTTGGATAGAGACCCATAATATTGGCCACTATAAATCCTTTATCAGCACTTCAATCAAAGCTCAGCTTCATCTTGCTTTGCTGTTGGTGCCATCAAATATCCACAGTATCTGAAAATACAGACAGTTGGCATAATCCTCCTAACAGAGACATAAGTCTAAATGAGATACGCTACAAGTTCCTTGATGGTTAAACATCGATATCACAATCTTTCTTACCTCCAACTCTATACTACTTGCTGAATTCAGTATCTGAAAACACAGATGGTTGGCATAATCCTCCTAACAGAGCCACAAGTCTAAATGAGATACCCTATAAGTTCCTTAATAGTTAAACATCTATATCACAATCTTTCTTACCTCCAACTCTATTCTACTTGCTGATTTCAGCTTAACTACAGAGTCCTAGTACTTTGCTTTGCTACAATGACCACAGAATGGCAATTGACAACCGAAAAAAGCTCCCATAAAATATTTCCTTTCCTGGCAATTCCATTAGTCAAGCTGTTACAAGAACCTCGTAAGATCTCAGCATAACTGGAGATAAGATACTTAAAACTGCTTTAAGAATGATGATCACGCTGCAGGTGCGATCAACAAATTAGAAGATGGTTCACTTTTTTCTCGTATCTGAAACTCATGACAGAGACATTAAAAAAATTTGTTATTGGCAATGGTTTTATAAAAGCATGGGAAGCTGTGCAGTCTGAACTGAGTAAGGATGGAAGTTTCTTTTATGATTGTTGGATTTTTGATGGATTATCTTTTACATTTTGAACAATCCATATGCACAGAATCTGTGAACAATGAAAAGAATAAAAGAACAAGATTATGCCACAGCTTGGGATTGAGTTGTATTTGAATGTCCCTTTCTCATTTCCTCCTTTCTGTCTTTTATATTGTTATCTCTATCATTTCATTAGATTCATTAATGGTAGACTTTTGTGAGTTGGTTGATTGTTTTATGAAAATTAATAATGTCTTTAATTTTGGGATTATGTTTTTTATTAAAGTTTTGCATTGTTTCCTGAAATTGTGGAGGAAATTGAAGCCTGAAGCAGTCAGAAGGATTTCAGTAGCTTCCTAGAAAAGGAAGATAACCTGTTAAATGATTGCCATAATGCTCATAATGCTCATGAGTCATGAATACATTTAGGACGGACTCGAGGTGCTGGACTCGGAAATACAAAAGTATAACATGAAAGGTTTGGGGTGCTTAGGGCAACTTTGGAAACAGCTGCTTGTGGAACACTCAGCATACTTTTTTCCATTGACATCTTGGGTGCGGAATTGTGGATTCTTCAAGCCTTGAAATCTTTTGTTTGGTGCAGTGGTTGTGAGGGGAGGTAGAGAGGACAACAATTTTGTGGAAAAAAAATTGTCAATCCATCTCTTCCTCTTCAAAAAATTGTTTCGGCCAGTGGTTTTTTGGTGACATCTCTGCAAAAAAGGGTCTACCCAAACCAAAGTTCAGATTTGTGTCAGGCTAGCTGTTTGAGTGAGGAATTGCCATGCTTTAGTCAATGAAAACGGATGAGGATGTTTAGAGATGTAATATTAGCTTATAGAGTGGTAGTATTTTATTTATTTCACCTTGCCATTGTCGCTCATTGGAGAATCCAATTCAGAGATTGACGAGACTGGTACTCCAACATACAAAAATTCAAAGAGAAACACAAGGACAGAATCCAGCATACTCGCATGAAATAGGTGTTCCCACAATAATTCTAAGTGGGTCACATGTCTGGTTGGAACTGAGGAGGCTTAAAATTTTGTAGATTGGTATCGTTGAGGAGCTATGATATATAGTTAGTCCCCATAACAAAAGATGCCTAATTGCAAGCTTGACAGTAGATTATTTAATTAAAGGTAAAATGACATAAATCCCTTATTAGTTAAGCAAAATTAAGAAAGGAAATAAAAAGGAAATCCCTTATAGAAAATGCATGCTGAAGCCCGAGTGACACCAGCCATCACTTGGGACTTAATTTACATGTCATTATCTGGGTCGTTTTCGCTTGTATAACCTAAACCTTATATTTGTTTCTTACTGTTACTTTACATTTCCACCACTGAAAGAATGCCATGCCTGCTTGGAATTGATCTGCATGGGGTTGTTGTCACTTGTACAACCTTACAGTTGCTTCTTATTGCTACTTTGCATTTTAATTAATGAAAGAAAGCCATGGGCCCATCGATTCTCTCTGTTGTTGAATTACAGGCAATGGTTGATGTTGCTAAAGAAGTAGGAGCAGACGCAGTTTCACATGGATGTACTGGGAAGGGAAATGATCAGGTATATGTGTGTCTATTTTGAAGGGACTATATCTAGTTTCATTGCTTCTTTGGACTTTATGTCGTTAATTTTTCACTCTGTAGGTAAGATTTGAGCTGGCTTTCTTTGCGTTGAACCCAGAGCTTAATGTTGTGGTTCCATGGAGGGAATGGGAGATTAAAGGACGAGAAGATGCCATTGAATATGCAAAGAAACACAATGTACCTGTCCCAGTAACAAAGAAATCTATTTACAGCAGAGACCGGAATCTATGGCACCTTAGCCATGAGGTATTTCTACCAAACCATTAACTGTTCCATAGTACTAAACATTTTGTATGGCCCTTTCATGGTTGTACTTATGTTTCTTGGTTTCCCTTAATTAGAAAACGATTTCCGTTGTGGTCTTCATTATATGATGTAATCCATGCCAAATATTTTGTCAATATTGTGATACCAAATGATATTTTTTCCAACATTGTGTTATTTAAATATTGGGAAAAATAAAAATATATTGAAAATATCATAGAACATCATGATATTTAATGGTGAAAATTCAGCTACAGAGAACAAAATTTATAAAAAGAAATAAAAATTTATCATGTTGTCTCCACTGTTCGTCCTTTCTTTAACCTATTTTCTCTACTTGAAATGGATAATGATTTGGCTGCAGGATTTTTTTAACTGAATTTTTTATTACCACCTCCAACTTTTTTTTTTTTTTTTTCTCTCCACCCTTTTTAATGATTTCTTCCTCTTTGGTGGATAAGGGTAGGATCTTAAATATTTTTAAATTAGCAAGCCAGCTAGCCAAGAGATGGATGGATCTTTTTGGCTTTTCTTGCTATGATTCTATGCACCCATTTCTAGTTTACTAGTAAGAAAATACTAATAGTATGTAATAATTAGAAATTTAATTAACTGTCTAAATATCACCTAATTCTTGAAGGTTGAAAATTCTCTCTCCTCTTTCTATTTGTTAATTATTTATCATTTTATTTATTACTATATGAGTTATTTTGAGGAAGGGCTAGACCATTCCTATCTTAGAATGCTCCACTCTGTAGAATACAGAAAGTATTAGGAAGGTTTTTTGTAAATGTGGAACATTTCTCAAGAAAAGGTATTTAAGCAGTAGGTGTTGGATGACGAACAAGCAATTACTCTATCTCCTTTTCTTCTCTCCTTAATCCATCTTCTTTCCTTATCATCTTTCTCCATCTTTTTCCTGTATGATCTCTTAAATGCTATTTTGTTCTAATTATTAGAGATTCAAATGGGCCCAACTGAAAGCATGGCATGGGGGCTGAAGGGGGCTCAAAAAATGTTTCCTACGCCCTACCTTTATGCTAAAAATGGAAACCAACTGATTTGGGGAGTTACTCTTTTGAGGGCCTCAAAGTTGTTTTATTCCTAGCTGATAAATAGATGAGTGTGAAGATATTCCCGTTCAATTGGGGAGCTAGAGAAGTTGGATGAGTGTCAATTATGGTAGTTTAAAGGGAAGAGTAGGCAAGTCAGCCCATGGGCTTGGACCATTCCTAAGATAGGAACGGCCTGGCCCTTCCTGAAACTTCTTTCTTATATATATATATATATATTCAATATCAGTTTTTCTTTTTTCTTTTTTCTTTTTTGACATTTTCCCAATTATATCCCCAGAGAAACTCCATGATTTAAAGAGATCCCATTGTTTTCTGAGATGATAAAATCCTGAGAAAGAGATTTGTGACACTGGATGCAATCTGGGATGTAGAACATGAAGATTTCATGGCCTCGTTTCTAGTTTTATTAATATGCCTCACTATGAATTCCAATAAAAAACTCAGATGTAGGTTGCAGAGTAAAAATCTCACCAGGATGAAGAACTGTGAAGGAGTACACCCTGCTAATGTGCCTTAGATGACCCACATCCCTGGGTCAAGCGCTGATGAACACATTGAACTATCCATGTGGCTGAGAGCACTCACAGCCCAGGCACAATGACACAGTTATCAGGGGTGTCAATATGAATGTGCATATTTTACAGGTTTCACCCCTTATATTGTTTAAAGTATTTCCTCCCTTTCAAAATAGTTTGATTTGATGATCATGATGTGTAAAAACGGACCAAAAATATCCATCCATGTGGTAGATTAGATATCGCCTCAGATATGGAATAAAATCTGTATATAGCTTTTCGGAAAGTCGATTGTTTTTTCAAATAAGTCAAATGAACATAACATGCTAATATAACTAGTGATGAGAGTTTATCATGGACTCCTATGCTACCATTTTTAATGTTCATCATGATCGAACAAGTTTACACAAAAGAAGCTTATAAAGTTACTATTACTAAAGTAATATTTGCTGATTCTTCTGAATATGCATATAACAAGTGTGAATAAGCTAAATTATACTTTTTCTCTCTTTGAAATTAAAGGGTGACATTTTGGAAGACCCAGCTGTTGAGCCCAGTAAGGATATGTTCATGATGACTGTTGACCCAGAAGATGCTCCTGATACACCAGAGTAAGCTGCCCGATTCATTTACACCTTAGTCACAATATGACAATGACATTGTTTGGGCCAGTCATCTGATATGCCTCATTGTTGAGTTTCAATTATACCAACAATCTGGTCAGTAACTTGCCAATGGACAGTTGATAATAATTGAAAAAGAGCAATATTAATTCATTCTAGTGGATTTTATGATCTTCCAATTGTTCTATAGCTAATTTCATGACTGGACAATGACTGACTCATCTGGATAATATTACTGGCAAATTTTCCCTGATTCTCTGGCTTAAGCTTCTGTAAAAAGCTCTTATTCTGAGAATTCAGTAATCTTTCTATCCTAGAATATTTGTTCATGTGGAGCACTTAATAATTACGCTATCCCATTTCATTGTTGTTTTAATAGCTCCTTTCTCTGTTCTTCCATCAGTCCTTGCTATTGGTAATTTACAATACAGACTTACAGTAGGAAATTTACTAAATGCTACTGGATTTGTCAAATGGACAGGATTCTGTTTACCTTGCAATAGTTATATTTTTAAAAACGGACCCCAACTATTTCTTTAGTTAACTTCAAGAAACAATTTCAGCATGATAGAGTTTGTTATTTGTCACAAAATAAACTATTGAGTAATATATATATATATATATATATATATATATGGGAGGTGCTCTTGTGAGAGACACTCTCACCTTACTATTAGAGATAAGGTGGGGGCCCTCACATTCATATCCAATGCCAACAATTTAAATGTGAGGGCCCCCATCTTTATCTCTCATAATAAGGTGAGAGATGCTCTCATAGGAGCATCTCCTATATATATATAGTGTTCTTTTAGAAGCTTCATCCAACTTTGATTTTTTGTGGTTCTCATGTCTAGTAGAGTCTGCGGTTATTTTTCTTTTGCTTCTATATGACAAAATATTAATAATATTTATATAATTTTTTCCTACTGAAACTCTCTTTCATACTTGCTTAAGAAACTGGATTTTTCTTGCTCTCGGTTTCATGGATGCATTAAAACTTTCTTTCTTACCTGCACACATCATCCAGATACATAGAGATTGGTATAGTTTCAGGCCTCCCTGTATCTGTCAATGGGAAGGAGCTATCTCCAGCATTGCTTCTTTCTCAGCTCAATGAAATCGGAGGAAGGCATGGAATTGGCCGTATTGACATGGTTGAAAACAGACTTGTTGGAATGAAAAGCCATGGCGTCTACGAAACTCCTGGCGGGACAATCCTTTTCAGTGCAGTCCGCGAACTCGAGTCCCTAACCCTTGACCGTGAGGCGATGCAAGTGAAGGACTCCCTTGCTCTAAAATATGCTGAGCTTGTTTATGCAGGCCGGTGGTTTGACCCCCTTCGTCAGTCCATGGATGCATTCATGGAGAAGATCACTGAGACCACCACAGGAACCGTGACTCTCAAGCTGTATAAGGGGTCTGTTACCGCTGTTGGCAGGAAAAGCCCCTATAGCTTGTATAGGCAGGACATCTCATCATTTGAGAGCGGCCATATATATGATCAGGCAGATGCTGCTGGTTTCATTCGGCTGTATGGGCTTCCAACCCGAGTCCGCTCCATGCTCGAGAAGGGTATTTAAGGTTTTTAATGCTTGTGTGTTTGTTAATTTTCAAATTGTTGTCTAGATTTATTAATGATAAGAAAGATTGTAAACAGTTACAAACTTTAGTAGAACTCCAGATGAACATGGTTCTCATCAGACATTCAAATAAAACATGGTTTGCATGTTTAACTTGGTTCTCATTTTTCTCTGTGCCACACTATTCATGTCTGTTTTCAATGAGGTCAAGAAAGGGATGGTAATCAAAGTTTTTATTTTAACCTCATACTGAATGATCTTTGATCAGCCAACTAACAACATCTCATGAATATGAATTTTTTGCACATGGTTAAATCCCCAAGGCTTGTAAATAGTACATCAATTGCCTTCCAAACTCTAATGTGTATGCTATTTTAATTGATAGTTACTTTTGTCTCTCCTTTTAGAGTGAATACAAGTGCATGACATGTGAAAGGTTTGTTAAATGGTTAAATCCTCAAGCCTTGTAAATAGTATATCAATCGCTTTCCAAACTCTAATATGTATGCTATTTTAGTTGGTAGTTACTTTTTGTGTATGTCCAGATCTTCAACGAGTCCCGTCTCATCTTCTCATGATGGAGCCGGTCCACAATTGCATAGTTGATTTTTGCACCTTACAGGGGCGTGAAGAACCATTATTGGAAGGTATGTAGATATGATTGGTTGGATTGAGGGTCATGGTCTAGTTCTTTGATTAGAGTAGTGTTGTCATTAGGACCACAATAGCCCGTGGCATGGTGGAAGGAGTTCGTTATTTCAATGTTCATGTTTTGGATGTAAGTCATGTTTGGTAGGGGGGAAATAAAATAGAATGCTGTTCCCTGCACTCAGTTAACCTGTATCTGCTTAGGTTATGGAAAAGAACAAAATATATGAACCCTCATTTACCCACACACGAGACTTGCACCTGCTTATGTAGTTCCGAACTGACCTAAACAACAATTAACTTACGGAGGACTGTTGATGAGCAGCTCTATGGTATTATTACAGGTTTGTGTTATGCCTTATATTATTAGGTAATCCTCCTTTTCTTTAGTGGGAGGAAAAAAATGGGAAAAGCAGAGAGCAAGACCCAGCTTCAGTGCTCATCTTTCTTCTATCAGATTCAATCCCTCCAAGTAACAAGCTTTTTCATGTGTGCGCGTGTGATGAGAGGATTCTGCAATTGAGAGAAATTTTGTTCAAATTGCTGGTGAAGTCACTCTTCCATTATTTGGTGCACCACATTTTCCTCGGGAGAAAGGGAGGGAAGAAATGAACAGACTTTTCCTCAATAGAGAGGACTCAAATTTCCTACTAGAGGGGTAGGAATGCAAGATTCATCTCTCCATTGGAAACAAAAGTCTGGAGAGCGGAACCCTCTCTAGTTGGACAAACTAGTCCTTTTGGATAGCAAATATATCATCATCATCATCGTCAAAGCCTTGTCCAAACTACGTTGGGGTCGGCTAAATGAATTCAATTTGTCCATTTTGATCTATCCTAAGCTAAATCCTTATATAAATTGTAGTTTTTCATATCTATTTTTACTACCTCCGTCTACGTTCTTTGGCCTACCCATTTACCTTGGTGGGCCATCAACCTTCATAGCCAAAACCTTTCTTACTAGTGTAATTCCCGGCCAGTGTTCGACATGCCCAAACCACGAGTTTTATCCCTTATTGATGCTACCCCTAAGTTGCCAACCCCAATATAGCTGAGACAAGGCTTTGATGATGATGATGATTGATGCTACTCCTAAATGCTCTCGAAAATGCACTTCTCTAATTTTATCTTTCCTAGTTTTTTAACGCATCCACCTCAATATTCTCGTCTCTACTATATTCATTTTGTACATACATTGTTTTTTAATTGGACAACATTATGCTCTATATGTCATAGTTGGTCTAATTGTTGTCCTATAAAATTTTTCCTTCAATCTTGTTGGTGTCAATCTTGTTGACAACAAATGTATGCTGATTAGAAAAACGAGCTGATGGAGATTCAAATGGATCACTTAAACTTAATTTGAATTTAAAGTATAGAAACAACTGATACATTGAGGTGTTGGCGTTATACAGCAATTTGTTGTCTATATACTCACATATTTCAAAATAAGCAATATATCATGTTATATCATATCCAGTACTTCACTTTTATGTGCAAAATCCATGTTGATTTTGGTAATGTGCTAGTCCACGGCAACGAGTCTCAATCAAAAGGACAGTTTAGGACTAATCTGAACTGACCAGCCACCCCAGTCCCCCTTTTCCGGGTCATGAAACATTGTTTGCTAACCTGACTCAAACATATTTATGCAACACTACAATACCACATAAGCACTTCTTAATTAGTAGGAAATGATCTTCCCCATGCTTAGGAGTCCTTTGCCTTTTTATGCATGGGACAAAAAAAAACAGGTTTTACATATGTAAATGTTAACACATGTGAAATACATTATCTTGTTTGTCATAATCGTCATTTTCATTTGAGTAAATGAGTATCTCCAATTGTTTTAGATGTGTTTGGATGTTTTAGATTGTTGGGTTTATATCTTATATTCCGGGTTTACCGGAGTGGTCCATTGGACTGGGTTCGAAGTCTAGGGTTAGCAAGGTACAAAAAGACATTGCCGGTTATCTCCTCGTGGCTCGAGTTGTACGGAATTCAAGTCAATGTAGAGATTGTTGGATTATGTCTTTGTATTGTTGGTTCAAGATGTGAATTGGTTGCTCTCTTGCCGTGGATGAATGCGGTTTTGATGAACTACGTAAAATCCTCATCCCTCTCTTGTATGGCATGATTGATCGATTGCAAGTTTTGCACTTCCGCATGCATGAGCACGACATAGATGTTATTCACAAATTCTAAAATTTATGCATATTTAAGACGTGAACCAAATGTCTTGATACTTATCTATGATATGAGACTATCAAACAGTTTGGAGCATGAATAGGGAACCATCCATTCTTAGAAAATGTCAATGCAATAAACAAATAATGCATATGGAGAAAATCTAAAAGCAAAATCAAACGTCAAAGACTAACAAAAGGCTAACTAGAAATTGGAACCATCTTACCATTTTTACTCCGCAAACCAATCCTACAAAACCAAGGCCCATTAGATAATTTTACTATTAAAATAAAATGAAGTGAAGTGAAATAAAGAAAGGGAATAAAATATAAGTGGGTTATGATGGTATTTTATTTTTAGTTGTCTGTGATGGAATATTTTTGACTTTTTGTATGGAGAAATTGAGTTTGTTTGTTTGTTTATATTTTTTATTTTTTATTTGTCTTCTAGTGAATAAAAGTAGTTGCTTTTTGACTCTTTTTTAAAAGATGGAGGTAGTTTTGAATTAAAGTGCTTTTGATTTGATGCTTAACTTTACTTGACAAGTAAAATTACCAAATGGGCCCAGCACTAGCAGAGGCAATGGAGATACTTTTGAACACTCCCCTCATATGGAATTTGGCGCGCATTCCTCACGGAAACTGAACTTGTGACCGATTGACTCTAATAAGGGGCGGACCCAAGTGGTCGCACCCGCGTAATTCGAGAAACTTCTTTAATAGTATATTAAAAACTCTATTTTATTATTTAACTTATTCACTTCACCATTGTCCGCACCACCCAAATAAAAGTCATGGGGTCCTCCATTGACTTTGATACTATATTAAATTTACTCAATCTCTCATGAAACTTACATATAAAGTATAACTTGACGAGATCACATCTTGAAGGAGCCAGATGAAAGATAGTAGCCAAAACAAACAAACCACCAGAAAACCACTTTGTGCAACATATCCTATAATTAGAAACTAAAAATACCCAAGGCAGATCCCTGCTTTGGCCCAGGTATATCTGAATATCATAGCCATTCAGCAGGCCACAGGAGGGATTGCAACATATCCTGTAATTAGAAACTAAAAATACCCAAGGCAGATCCCTGCTTTGGCCCAGGTATATCTGAATATCATAGCCATTCAGCAGGCCACAGGAGGGATTGCAACATATCCTATAATTAGAAACTAAAAATACCCAAGGCAGATCCCTGCTTTGGCCCAGGTATATCTGAATATCATAGCCATTCAGCAGGCCACAGGAGGGATGCACTGCAACCCTAAAAATAAACCAATCAGACGATGCTAATCCTTCACCCATAGGCCCACTCAATTCGAACAATTGCTCTTTATTTCTAACCATCCATTACAAGCCACCAATTTGACAGTCAAGGTCCTCCCGTAATTGCAATGGTTAACTGATGGTCAATCCACGGAAGAGCCTCATCAATGAATACTCAGAATCACTGATTACAACACTGTACATACAACACAAACAGAACCTTCAAAACAAACAGAACATAGTGCCAATGCACTGTGGCAAAAAAAAGAAAAAGAAAAGAAGCATCTAATCGTAATTTTGTACAAATATATTTCCACGGGAAAGTATTTTTCCATGTTAACATTTTCTGTGATTTTCATTTTATGAGGCGAAAGCATTTTCCGCTACTTTCAAATAAGCAGAGTCAGACCCAAAAGGGTAGGAAATCGTTTTCCCATGGAAAATGTTCAGATGCCCATGCCGGGGCCTGAAACAACCAGCAGTGTTCCTTTGTACAATCTTTCGGAAGCAGACTCTTCCCAACTTGTTTGTACTAAAATACATATGAATTGAATACAAGAGTGATTATAAATGGAGATCAAATGTGAACTTTTAAAAATGAACATCAAATAATAGCTTCTTTTGATTCTATTTTTCAAAAGATCTAAGGGCAAACGACCCCTTACTTTTTAGCTCCACTAATTGGGAATGCATTGCCACTTACAAGTTAGAAAGCCCAACTATCCAATCTCCATTGGACCAGCCTTTACTGCCTGTGGCTGTGGAGTAGTATCTACAGGATGGCCCACAGTTTTGGAGGGGACACATTAATATATAGTCCAGCACAGATTTGTGTATAGCAGCAATAGCTATACCTACTGTGTAAGTCTGGCTGGGGATTACTTGAGATTAAATAGGTTAGTAATGGTAGTGTCCCATCTATGGCGGCATCCTCCCCATGGGTGGTGCTGAGATGAGATGGGTTCCTCTGTCAAAACTGATATAATGCATGCACGCACTAATGCCTGTGGGCCCAGTGGATCAAATGCACCACGTGATCTGATTATTTGGTGGCCCACATCTTCAATTTGTTTCAGTAGTAGATGACATACTAAACAAATCTGATTCAATTTGTTTCAATTTCTCCAGCGAAAAAAAAAGAAAAAAGAAGTATCTTCTTCAGTTTTAAATAGGCCATAAATTCATAATAGTACAATTTGGCCTGTGGGGCCCACCTAAGGGGCAATGATATTTGTGTGGGGCAATTCTTAATGCGTAAGTTATGCTAAGTCCAGTAATAACGCCAGTTCTTATGCTCCATCCCAATCGTGTGCATTTCGGCTCGAACACTGATGTGCTTGCCGAGACCAGCACTAATCGCCGCGATCTCGGTCGTATGCCTCGTGTTGACTTGCACACCTCGGCTGCAGTAGGATGACAGACTGCTAACCGAGACAGGCATTGACAGCCACGTCCCACTTTAGGACACGTGGCAGGATGCGGGTACGCAGTGATGGGACATATACACCATCTCAGCCGTCCAGAATCCTCATCAAATCCCTGACAGAGCCACACCCAGTGATTGCAGCCATATCAGGACATGGCCCAAGAAAGGATCCGATGGGACCTTTGCCACCAACAGGTCGAGGCAAGATCAGGCCCAATGTGACTAGCATTTAATGTAGTAATGGTAGTGTCCCATGATGAGTTCACAAAAAATACACTTTCATAGCATTATTTTATGAGGTTTCAAAGATAAAAGAACTCAAAACACTATTTTTAGCATAAAATTAATAAATTTCCTCCCCATCATGCTTTGCTCATATCTTTCCATTATAGATAGCCATTTGTATGCATTTATATGAGTTCCAATGGCCTCCATACAAAATATGTTAAAAAATACTCTCAATTATGTTAATTTCTCTTTGTAGGTGTTAATTGAAGATTAAAGTTGAGATTCAAGAGTTAAAGAGAGTAAGGATAAGTTTGGAAGACAATTGGATGAAGAAATAACAAAGATAAGCCAACAATAAGAAGAAAAATGAAAGACCTGGGTTGGTATTCTGACCATATCTTTTCACTCGGATGTCCGATTGAGGTGATCTAAGAAGCATTGGAAAGATTGTTCTAAGATCTACAAATCATATTTCACAACATTTTTCCCAATTCGGACGTTTCTGGGGTCAAAATCGCACATCAATCTGGGGACTGTTTTCTAACACGAGAATTACATTCATATGTTCATATTTCCATTCTTGTGAAGTCCCACATCGGAAACAAACCAAAAAGAAAAAGTCAAATGTCTCTATATAAGGAAGGAAGCTCTAGGCATTACAGACACAATCAAGGAGAGCATCCTCCTCTTTACTTAAGCTATTCATGTAATTGAGAGCAATTGTAGAGAGAAAGTGAGGAAAGCCTTGTAAAATTTGAAGATTTGTAATGAAAGCTTTGTCTTCTCCAATGGGTGGCTAATCCCTTTGATCGGATCTTCTAGATGAAGCTAAGTTGATCCTATTCTTTTTGCTTATGCTCTTTATTTTAATTCCCTTGTTTACGTGCTTAATATGTTAGAATAGATTTGTCTTCATTGCATTGTGCAACATTTCATGCTTATTTCTTTTAGCATTCTTTTTACTATCTATGCTTAGGTTTGATAAATCATGCTTACGAGTAAATATCTTTTGATGGTTTATGCTTACTTTTGATAGATAGTTATTAGGAATCTTTTCTTTTATGAAGGGAAGAAAATCTTAGCTATTAGATTGTTCATTTCTATCTTAGAGCTTTAAAGTTATATTTTCCAAATCTAAGCATTGATTTGTCATTAGATTTGAGTATTTGTTTGGGAAAATAAAAGAGCATTAGCATTGGATTAGTGTCACTTAGTGGATTCTAGATGATTCAATCTATCCATTAGTATTGCTTGTTGCTTATTTTACTTGCTTTAGTTTAATTGTATTCACATTTCCACACACTTATTTACTTGTTTTAATTCCCACACTCCATTTCTCTATCCACACCATCATATCCATTAGCTTATTTGTTCATACCTTCTATGTGTTTGTTTTTATTCCTCATTTGATTTTACACTTTTAGCACATTTCTTTTTATCTCCATCCACTCATTTTCTATCTTGTTCTTCTTATTAGTTAGTTTTCATGGATGCTTTTAGTTTATTTCTATCTTGATCTTTCACTTATTTTCACACACTTACTCATTTGATCTATCTAACATTGTTCATTTGTTCTTGTTATTAACCTTGTTATTTTTCTTCTGTCATTAACTTAGTTACTAACCTGTTACTAACCTTGTTCTTCTTTGACTTCTTCTATTTCTATTTACATCTATTTGTTATCTAGTTTCTTGTTTTCTTTTAGTTTGCATTTTTTTTATTTCCTTTGTTATTATCTTGTTTCTTGTTTCCATTTGCATTTGTTAGCTATATTTGAGTTGATACTCCTTTTCATTAATCATTGTTATTTCTTTTGTAACGATCCTCGTGGGAACGATATTCGGACTTTCATAGTCTATATTACTTGAGACAACCGTATACTTGCGGAAAAATCTCAAACAAGTTTTTGGCGCCGTTGCCGGGGATCGGCATACATAGGAATCCTTGATTTTAAGGATTTTCAACTCTCATATAACTTAGTTGCATTTTTATTCTTTCTTTTAGTTTTCATTGCGGATTCTATACATTTTCTTTGTTTGTATTTTCAGGAATTCCGCGGTTGGAGCAAGGAAAGAGGAAAAGAGCAACCAAAGAACTCTAACTTAGGAATTAAAATTGTTTTCTTAGAAAATCTTGTATTAGGATTCATTTCAAGTTTGTAATAAATTTTTTTAAAGTTCATTTAAGTTTTCAAAGCATTGTAATAATTAAGGAAGGAGGACGGCTGAACGATACCGTCGTGGCCCCCCAAGTTCGTACACCGAAATTGGTGTCGGTGGCTTGGGTCGACTGCAACCGATCTTCCCCCAATTTAGTTTGGGAGGTGCGTATTTCGATACACCCACGCATCCCCTGTTAGTGGGTCAATTTTGTTGGTTCTTTGATTGTTTAATTGCTTTGTAGTGCTTAATCATTTTAAAATACACAAAGTAATTTGGAAAGCACACACTTAGTAAGGGCAATCATACCCCCAACAAGATAAGGATTGGATTTCATCACCATTTCCTTGCCCTTAGGAACTCATTTTCCTCACTACTTAGGAATCCTTAACCTTTAATAAAATTTGAGTAGAAACGTGACCATAGGACACGAGTTCATTAGGAGAAGACCATCAAAGGTTGTACCATTTGCGCTCCTTGACGGAAATCGGTGCCTAGAATAGCCTTGTCCCTTTAAGGGAGACAGTTCATCTGTTCTAGGAGTTTGGTATTTAAGCGGAATCTTTGCCACGCGCATTGTGATCCCACCAATCCCCTGGGGGCTTGCCTGGCCGATTACGTTTCATAGGACCGGATTGGAGGCCTAGGTGTACTCTTCACAGTTAGGAGCTGTCTAGTTTAATCTTAGGTAGCCTTAGTTGAGCATAGTTTAGTTTTTTTTTCAAAATCATTTTATTTTTCTTGTTTGTATTTAAGCATTAATCCTCGTTCATCATCACTTGAGTGGACCATCACTTTCAAAGTTGAGAGGTAGTTTATGCACAATTGGTTACGTGTGCAGGGTCGTTTAGAGAGCTTTGATTTATTCGAAATCCCTGTTGAGAATTTTGCAGGCCCCATTGTCATTGAGGAAATGACTGACGGAAACCCACAAGCCCAACCCATGACTCTTAGGGAGTACATGTACCCAACCCGATCTACCCAACCCTCATGCATCGTCATACCCGCCACAAATGCCTCATTTGAGCTGAAATCCGGCTTAATCCAGATGTTACCAATTTTCCGAGGGGTGGAAAATGAGAACCCATATCAGCATGTGAGAGAGTTTGAGGAAATCTGTGGGACCATGAAATATAACCATATGTAGAGGCCCTTAAGCTTAGGTTGTTCCCGTTCTCGCTGAAGGAGAAGGCGAAAGCATGACTTTACGCTCTACAGGCCAATTCCATAAACACATGGGAGGGACTAGTCGAGGCCTTTTATAAAATTTTTATTCAAAACAGAAAACGACCTTCATTAGACATTCCCCGAACAACTTCCACCAACTAGAGGGAGAAACCATGTATGAGTACATGGAAAGGTTCAAAGACTCATTGTTGCAATGCCCGCATCACGGATTCGAAAAGATCTGGCTAGTCCAAATCCTTTATGAAGGACTGGACTATCCCACCAAGACCATGGTGGAGTCTTTCTGCAACGGAGTATTCACTCAAAAGACAGCTGACCAAGCTTGGACATACCTTGAGGAGGTCGCTGAGAACACTCTCCAATGGGAACCTATCAGAGAGGATCCCAAAAGACCCATTGTTGCAGAAAGAAGGGGCATACATAGAATGGAACCCAAATTCGAGGCCGATGCCAAGTTGGCCACGCTGACAAGGAGATTAGAAGCCCTTGAAATGAACCAAACCTGTCAGCAGACCACCCCAAAGACCCTGGAATCATTAAAGATGAGCCAAGCAGTCAGTGACCCTACTGCCCCTCCCTGCACCAATTGTGGAGAGTTTACCCATCATGGATCCCAATGTAGAGCATTCTTTGGTTAAAGTCAAAGTGAGAGTATGGAGGAGGTGAGTGCACTTTACCAGAATACTAGATATGAGCGGCCGATGTATGATCCGTATTCGAATACATACAATCCTGGTTGGAAGGATAATCCTAATTTTTCATGGACCAAAGGACAACACCAAGGAAACCCTTCTCAGCCAATGGCCCAGCATATGCCACCTCCGGGATATCAAAAGCCTCAAGTACCCCAAGTGTCACAGGGACCACCCATGGTCCAAGGTTATCAGAATCTTAATTCCCAGAATCAACAGATAAGTTCTCTAGAGGACACAATGAAAATGTTGGCCCAAAATACCCTCCAATTCCAGCAAAGCACTACTCAGAATTTGAATGCCAATACCCAGTCCATTGCCAAGTTGGAATACACTGTCAGCCAGTTGGCCAGGTCAATAGCTCAAAGAGACAAGGGTACCTTTCCAAGTCAGCCCGAAGCCAACCTCAAATGCCAAACTTCAACGGGCCAATTTGTTGTCCATGATGACAAGGGCAAAGTCCATGAGCAAGTCAATGTAGTGCATGCATTTACCACCCGTAGAATGGCTGCAAAGGAGGTTGACACACCAGAAGAGGACCCTAGGCAATCTGAACGGACTCAAGTGAAGAGGGAGCATGTAGTTTTGGAAAAAGAACTTGAGGAACCAAAGAAGGACCCAGAGCCTACTAAGGAACCTGAGAAACCAATAGGAGCTGCCTCACCGAGTGAGCCCCCACCTAAAACCTTTGTTCCCAAGGCACCATATCCTCAGAGGCTAGGTCAAATGAAAAATAATGTCTAGCTGGATAAAATCCTTGAAGTGTTCAAGCAAGTGAGAATTAACATCCCATTGTTAGAAGCCATCCAACAGATCCCGACTTATGCCAAAGTCCTCAAAGATTTATGTACATTCAAGAGAGCAACCAATGTACCCAAAAAGGCCTTTTTAGCCCAGCAATGCAGTTCCATCATTACCACTTCGACCCCAATCAAATACAAGGACCCTGGGTGTCCTACAATTTCTTGTCAAATAGGGGATCATCACATAGAACATGCTTTGTTGGACTTGGGTGCGAGTGTCAATTTGCTCCCGTATTCGATATACGAGGAGTTAGGTTTGGGGGAGCTGAAACCGACAAAGGTGACTTTACAACTAGCTGATGCTTCAGTTAGGTACCCCAAAGGTGTTGTTGAGGATGTTTTGATCAAGGTAGGTGAGTTTGTTTTCCCGGTGGACTTTGTAGTCCTTGATACCCGACCACCAATCGGAAATATCGTGAAGATCCCGATAATTTTAGGGAGACCATTCCTTGCCACTTCCAATGCTCTGATTAATTGTCGAAATGGTGTGATGCACCTATCGTTTGGGAATATGACAGTCCAGATAAACATTTTTAATGTTGGCAAGCAGCCCAGAGATGAGAGTGATTATGAAATTTGTGATGTGAGTTACTTAGAGGAGTTTATTGAGAGTGTTGGATCACAATTAGTTTGTGAGGACCCACTAGAGGCCTGTCTTGCACATTTTGGAGGTAACATTGATGTTGAGAAAAGCATTAAAGAAGTAAATGCGTTACTGGATTCTACCCCTGCTTTTGAGAGGAGTCAATGGCAACCCAAGCCAGAGATCTTGACCCCATCGACTGCCCCACATGTTCCATCAATTGAAGAACTGCCCAAGCTCGACCTAAAACCACTACCTGACACCCTCAAGTATGTGTTTTTGGGCCCAGCCGAAACCCGACACCCTCAAGTATGTGTTTTTGGGCCCAGCCGAAACTCTCCCCGTCATTATAGCCTCGGACCTAGAAGAAGTCCAGGAACAACAATTGATTGAAATCCTGAAGGATCACAAAGAGGCTATAGGCTGGACAATTGCAGATATAAAAGGAATAAGCCCATCTGTGGTTCAACATCGGATCCATTTGGAAGAAAATGCAAGAACTTCTAGAAAACCACAGAGGCGTCTTAATCCATCAATGAAGGATGTCGTAAGAGTGGAGGTTCTGAAATTGTTGGATTCAGGTATCATTTACCCTATTTCGGACAGCTCATGGGTGAGCCCAGTCCATGTTGTGCCAAAAAAGTCCGGGATAACTGTTGTAAAGAATGAGGGGAACGAGTTAGTGCCCACAAGGACCCAGACGGGTTGGCGAGTGTGCATTGACTATAGAAAGTTGAACTCTGCCACTCGTAAAGACCATTTTCCCCTCCCATTTATGGACCAGATGCTTGAGAGACTAGCCGGTCATGCCTTTTATTGTTTCCTTGATGGATACTCCGGCTATAATCAAATACCCATAGCACCCAAGGACCAGGACAAGACAACTTTTACATGCCCTTATGGTACATTTGCCTACCGGCGCATGCCTTTTGGGTTGTGCAATGCACCTGCGACATTTCAAAGGTGTATGATGAGCATATTTTCGGACATGGTCGAACGATTCTTAGAGGTGTTTATGGACGATTTTTTGGTCCATGGGAGTAGTTTCCAAGAATATTTGCATCACCTGAACCTTGTTTTAGTGAGATGTCAAGAAAAGAATCTTGTTTTGAATTGGGAAAAATGTCATTTCATGGTGAAAAGAGGAATTGTCTTGGGCCATGTTATTTCTAAGAATGGCATTGAGGTTGACAAGGCCAAAATTGAACTCATTTCCAACCTGCCACCGCCAAAAACGGTGAAGAATATTAGATCTTTCTTGGGCAATGCAGGGTTTTATAGGCGGTTCATTAAGAATTTTAGCAAGATAGCTGCACCCTTATGCAATCTCCTATCTAAGGATATGCCTTTTGTCTTCAATGAACCCTGCCTACAAGCATTTGAACAATTGAAAAAGGAGTTAAGCTCTACCCTGATAATAAAGCCACCTGATTGGACAATTCCTTTTGAACTCATGTGTGACGCTTCTGACCATGCTCTTGGGGCTGTGCTAGGACAGAGAGTGAACAAATCGTCCCATGTCATATATTATGCCAGTAGGACCTTGAATGATGCTCAGCTGAATTACACAACCACAGAGAAAGAGCTGTTAGCTGTCATCTTTTCCCTGGAGAAGTTTAGACCCTACCTGATTGGGTCTAAGGTCATAGTTTACACCGATCATTCGACCCTTAGGTACCTGTTGATGAAAAAAGATCCGAAAGCCCGTCTGATTAGGTGGATTCTCTTGTTACAAGAATTTGACCTTGAGATTAGGGACAAGAAAGGTTCTGAAAATGTTGTAGCTGATCATCTCTCCCGATTACCTACAGACCTCAAGCCTGAAGTCATCTCATTAAGTGAGAGTTTCCCACTCTGAGGATATGGGGCCTTGGGAACAAAGGTTTTAGGTGGGGGCTCACTCGGTGAGGCAGCTCCTATTGGTTTCTCAGGTTCCTTAGTAGGCACTGGGTCCTTCTTTGGTTCCTCAAGTTCTTTTTCCAAAACTACATGCTCCCTCTTCACTTGAGTTCGTTCAGATTGCCTAGGGTCCTCTTCTGGTGTGTCAACCTCCTTTGCAGCCATTCTACGGGTGATAACTGCATGCACTACATTGACTTGCTCATGGACTTTGCCCTTGTCATCATGGACAACAAATTGGCCCGTTGAAGTTTGGCATTTGGGGTTGGCTTCGGGCTGACTTGGAAAGGTACCCTTGTCTCTTTGAGCTATTGACCTGGCCAACTGGCTGACAGTGTATTCCAACTTGGCAATGGACTGGGTATTGGCATTCAAATTCTGAGTAGTGCTTTGCTGGAATTGGAGGGTATTTTGGGCCAACATTTTCATTGTGTCCTCTAGAGAACTTATCTGCTGATTCTGGGAATTAAGATTCTGATAACCTTGGACCATGGGTGGTCCCTGTGACACTTGGGGTACTTGAGGCTTTTGATATCCCGGAGGTGGCATATGCTGGGCCATTGGCTGAGAAGGGTTTCCTTGGTGTTGTCCTTTGGTTCATGAAAAATTAGGATTATCCTTCCAACCAGGATTGTATGTATTCGAATACGGATCATACCTCTGCCGCTCATATCTAGTATTCTGGTAAAGTGCACTCACCTCCTCCATACTCTCACTTTGACTTTAACCAAAGAATGCTCTACATTGGGATCCATGATGGGTAAACTCTCCACAATTGGTGCAGGGAGGGGCAGTAGGGTCACTGACTGCTTGGCTCATCTTTAATGATTCCAGGGTCTTTGGGGTGGTCTGCTGACAGGTTTGGTTCATTTCAAGGGCTTCTAATCTCCTTGTCAGCGTGGCCAACTTGGCATCGGCCTCGAATTTGGGTTCCATTCTATGTATGCCCCTTCTTTCTGCAACAATGGGTCTTTTGGGATCCTCTCTGATAGGTTCCCATTGGAGAGTGTTCTCAGCGACCTCCTCAAGGTATGTCCAAGCTTGGTCAGCTGTCTTTTGAGTGAATACTCCGTTGCAGAAAGACTCCACCATGGTCTTGGTGGGATAGTCCAGTCCTTCATAAAGGATTTGGACTAGCCAGATCTTTTCGAATCCGTGATGCGGGCATTGCAACAATGAGTCTTTGAACCTTTCCATGTACTCATACATGGTTTCTCCCTCCAGTTGGTGGAAGTTGTTCGGGGAATGTCTAATGAAGGTCGTTTTCTGTTTTGAATAAAATTTTTATAAAAGGCCTCGACTAGTCCCTCCCATGTGTTTATGGAATTGGCCTGTAGAGCGTAAAGCCATGCTTTCGCCTTCTCCTTCAGCGAGAACGGGAACAACCTAAGCTTAAGGGCCTCTTCAGACATATGGTTATATTTCATGGTCCCACAGATTTCCTCAAACTCTCTCACATGCTGGGTTCTCATTTTCCACCCCTCGGAAAATTGGTAACATCTGGATTAAGCCGGATTTCAGCTCAAATGAGGCATTTGTGGCGGGTATGACGATGCATGAGGGTTGGGTAGATCGGGTTGGGTACATGTACTCCCTAAGAGTCATGGGTTGGGCTTGTGGGTTTCCGTCAGCCATTTCCTCAATGACAATGGGGCCCGCAAAATTCTCAACAGGGATTTTGAATAAATCAAAGCTCTCTAAACGACCCTGCAATTGTGCATAAACTACCTCTCAACTTTGAAAGTGATGGTCCACTCAAGTGATGATGAACGAGGATTAATGCTTAAATACAAACAAGAAAAATAAAATGATTTTGAAAAAAAAACTAAACTATGCTCAACTAAGGCTACCTAAGATTAAACTAGACAGCTCCTAACTGTGAAGAGTACACCTAGGCCTCCAATCCGGTCCTATGAAACGTAATCGGCCAGGCAAGCCCCCAGGGGATTGGTGGGATCACAATGCGCGTGGCAAAGATTCCGCTTAAATACCAAACTCCTAGAACAGATGAACTGTCTCCCTTAAAGGGACAAGGCTATTCTAGGCACCGATTTCCGTCAAGGAGCGCAAATGGTACAACCTTTGATGGTCTTCTCCTAATGAACTCGTGTCCTATGGTCACGTTTCTACTCAAATTTTATTAAAGGTTAAGGATTCCTAAGTAGTGAGGAAAATGAGTTCCTAAGGGCAAGGAAATGGTGATGAAATCCAATCCTTATCTTGTTGGGGGTATGATTGCCCTTACTAAGTGTGTGCTTTCCAAATTACTTTGTGTATTTTAAAATGATTAAGCACTACAAAGCAATTAAACAATCAAAGAACCAACAAAATTGACCCACTAACAGGGGATGCGTGGGTGTATCGAAATACGCACCTCCCAAACTAAATTGGGGGAAGATCGGTTGCAGTCGACCCAAGCCACCGACACCAATTTCGGTGTACGAACTTGGGGGGCCACGACGGTATCGTTCAGCCGTCCTCCTTCCTTAATTATTACAATGCTTTGAAAACTTAAATGAACTTTAAAAAAATTTATTACAAACTTGAAATGAATCCTAATACAAGATTTTCTAAGAAAACAATTTTAATTCCTAAGTTAGAGTTCTTTGGTTGCTCTTTTCCTCTTTCCTTGCTCCAACCGCGGAATTCCTGAAAATACAAACAAAGAAAATGTATAGAATCCGCAATGAAAACTAAAAGAAAGAATAAAAATGCAACTAAGTTATATGAGAGTTGAAAATCCTTAAAATCAAGGATTCCTATGTATGCCGATCCCCGGCAACGGCGCCAAAAACTTGTTTGAGATTTTTCCGCAAGTATACGGTTGTCTCAAGTAATATAGACTATGAAAGTCCGAATATCGTTCCCACGAGGATCGTTACAAGAGAAATAACAATGATTAATGAAAAGGAGTATCAACTCAAATATAGCTAACAAATGCAAATGGAAACAAGAAACAAGATAATAACAAAGGAAATAAAAAAAATGCAAACTAAAAGAAAACAAGAAACTAGATAACAAATAGGTGTAAATAGAAATAGAAGAAGTCAAAGAAGAACGAAGTTAGTAACAAGTTAGTAACAAAGTTAATGACAGAAGAAAAATAACAAGGTTAATAACAAGAACAAATGAACAATGTTAGATAGATCAAATGAGTAAGTGTGTGAAAATAAGTGAAAGATCAAGATAGAAATAAACTAAAAGCATCCTTGAAAATTAACTAATAAGAAGAACAACATAGAAAATGAGTGGATGGAGATAAAAAGAAATGTGCTAAAAGTGTAAAATCAAATGAGGAATAAAAACAAACAGATAGAAGGTATGAACAAATAAGCTAATGGATATGATGGTGTGGATAGAGAAATGGAGTGTGGGAATTAAAACAAGTAAATAAGTGTGTGGGAATGTGAATACAATTAAACTAAAGCAAGTAAAATAAGCAACAAGCAATACTAATGGATAGATTGAATCATCTAGAATCCACTAAGTGACACTAATCCAATGCTAATGCTCTTTTATTTTCCCAAACAAATACTCAAATCTAATGACAAATCAATGCTTAAATTTGGAAAATATAACTTTAAAGCTCTAAGATAGAAATTAATAATCTAATAGCTAAGATTTTCTTCCCTTAATAAAAGAAAAGATTCCTAATAACTATCTATCAAAAGTAAGCATAAACCATCAAAAGATATTTACTCCTAAGCATGATTTATCAAACCTAAGCATAGATAGTAAAAATAATGCTAAAAGAAATAAGCATGAAAGGTTGCACAATGCAATGAAGACAAATCTATTCTAACATATTAAGCACATAAACAAGGGAATTAAAATAAAGAGCATAAGCAAAAAGAATAGGATCAACTTAGCTTCATCTAGAAGATCCAATCAAAGGGATTAGCCACCCATTGGAAAAGACAAAGCTTTCATTACAAATCTTCAAATTTTACAAGGCTTTCCTCACTTTCTCTCTACAATTGCTCTCAATTACATGAATAGCTTAAGTAAAGAGGAGGAGTCTCTCCTTGCTTGTGTCTGTAATGCCTAGAGCTTCCTTCCTTATATAGAGACATTTGCCTTGCTCTTTTTGGTTTGTTTCCGATGTGGGACTTCACAAGAATGGAAATATGAACATATGAATGTAATTCTCGTGTTAGAAAATAGTCCCCAGATTGATGTGCGATTTTGACCCCTGAAACGTCATAATTGGGAGAAATGTTGTGAAATATGATTTGTAGATCTTAGAACAAGATTTCCAATGCTTCTTAGATCACCTTAATCGGACATCCGAGTGAAAAGATAGGGTCAAAATACCAACCCAGGTCTTTCATTTTTCTTCTTATTGTTGGCTTATCTTTGTTATTATCTTGTTTCTTGTTTCCATTTGCATTTGTTGGCTAAATTTGAGTTGATACTCCTTTTCATTAATCATTGTTATTTCTCTTGTAACGATCCTCGTGGGAACGATATTCGGACTTTCATAATCTATATTACTTGAGACAACCATATACTTGCGGAAAAATCCCAAACATCCCATCTATGGCGGCATCCTCCCCATGGGTGGTGTTGAGATGAGATGGGTTCCTCTGTCAAAACTGATATAATGCATGCAAGCTTGTGGGCCCAGTGGATCAAATGCACCACGTGATCTGATTATTTGGTGGCCCACATCTTCAATTTGTTTCAGTAGTAGATGACATCCTAAACAAATCTGATTCAATTTGTTTCAATTTCTCCAGCAAAAAAAAAAAAAAGAAGTATCTTCTTCAGTTTTGAATAGGCCATAAATTCATGATAGTACAATTTGGCCTGTGGGGCCCACCTAAGGGGCAATGATATTTGTGTGGGCCAATTCTTAATGCGCAAGGTATGTTAAGCCCAGCAATAACGCCTGTTCTTATGCTCCATCCCGGCCGTGTGCATTTCGGCTCGAACGCTGATGTGCTTGCCGAGACCAGCATTGATCGCCGCGATCTTGGCCGTATGCCTCGTCTTGACTCGCACACCTTGGCTGCAACTGGGTGACAGACTGCTAACCGAGACAGGCACTGATAGCCACGTCCCACCTTAGGACACGTGGCAGGATGCGGGTACGCGTTGATGGGACGATACACCATCCCAACCGTCCAGAATCCTCATCAAATCCCTGACAGAGCCACACCCAGTGGCTGCAGCCATATCAGGACAGGGCCCAAGAAAGGATCCGTGGGACCTTTGTCGCCAACAGGTTGAGGCAAGATCAGGCTCAATGTGACTAGTATTTAATGCAGTATGTGTAACGCCCCAATTCCGGATACCGATAAACTCGTTCGATCACCCGAAATTGGCGCGCTACTTCCCGGAAAATCCGAGAACTTCCAAGATCGTAGGCCGCAATGAGGTCCAATTTAAAACTTTTTGAACCAAATAACATTCAATGGTTAAAACTTGCGGAAACATAACATTTAAATAGAGCGGAAGCAATAGGTATCATGTATAATAAAGGAAAGCAGAACAGTGGTCTAATTAAAGTGCTTCAATGTAAATTTAAAGTTATACATCTTTCATTCTACCCTTCTCACTACAAATGTCACTCCAAAAACCCAAACAAAAGTGTGTCCCTCAAAACCCAGGTATAAACTCCTCGCCCTCCGGCTCGACATCCGTGTCGGCCGGGCCCCAAGCGTACTCTCCGGCTACAGGTGCCTCCACGAGGGCTAGTGCGTCGTCGGGAATCTCTGGGTCAAGGCCTAAGCACCATAGAATGGGTCAGATCTAAACGATCTGGCAAGATACAACATACTACTAACATAGCACATATATATCGAAGGAAGTAAAGACAGGTGCATAAATTAAATGAGTAACAAAGGAAATGAACTAGGCAGTTGTGCATTTAACTCATAAAGAATCAGTATGAATAGAAACATCTAAACTACTATAAACAATGTGGCACATTCACACGAGCTGGAATACCGCGGGATATTATGCCGCGGCCCTCCCATACTGAACACAGTCGCGGTGGGGAATCTCACCAGGGAATAACTAATCCCGAATATCACTCATCAGCTCATCATCTCATCACTCCAGATCGGCACGGTATGACACCTTGCCGTCTTAACCATACAGCTCATCATGATAGCTTTACCATACTCAACTAGCTCCTACCGGGGATGATCAGTCCACAGGCTGAGCTTAAATCAACCGAGTGAATGTTCATGCCGACTCGAGAATAACTCTAAGGTCTGTGTCTGTCTAGGCTTTGCCTTGCGTGAACAAGGTCCTAACAATATCTCTAAGAGGTCTACACATCTCAATACAATCTCTGGATCTCATTCAAGGTCCAGGCCCACTCGTTGGATCCATACCAAGGCCCAACAGTACATGGCCTGGTCTAAAACCGTCCAAACGAGGCAACCAATCCATCTACTACTGACAAACAGTTCCATTATAATCCATATAACTTAACAGTCCAATAGAAACTATCTCTTCAAGCTAAAGGGTTCCCATCACCACACTTAGGCCCAATAAGGGCCCGCCTAGACACAGACACGGGTCAATGATCTCCGAAATCACATCATCGGGTCACCTCTAGATACCCTAGGTTCAGGTCTTCCAATTATGATTAATTAACGGTAAACAGCTAAACTAAAGATCTAAGAATGACAGAGTAATAATAATGAAGTATAAACTTCAATCAGAGAATCAACGGGAAAAGCAACGGTCCAATCCTAGGTAAATGGGCCACTTTAGGTTCGGGTCTATCTCCGGTAATTCGATCTCTAAACGATGTCATTAATGCCGTAAAATATTGTATTTGGTGCTTAGTTAGTTAATGGCATCTATGACAACTCTTGGAGGTCGAATCATCTTAGATTATCAACCAAAACTCTAAACAGTGGTCCCCGCGAGTCAAGGTTGAGCCACACCGTTGACTCGGGCTTAGGACACTGACAAATACTCATTTGGATGGTCAATGGGCCCCACAACTGATCAAATCTCCTAAGTGTTGAAAACTGGAACAATCAGGGTTTTCCAGGTGAACCTGATGTGTTGTGAGCTCGGTTGATTTCCTGGCCTGGAAGATCAACCGAGTTCACTGACAAACCTGAATCAGGCTTCCTGGACAACTCAATTCTTTTTTAAAGGCTTACAGCGTGTCCGGTCAAACAACCTGGCCTGGATGATTGACCGCATACTCTGAAAACCTTAGAACGATTGATGTTCCCGCTTTAAACATCACCTAAAGTAAAATCCTAAGTATCAAGTCCATTTGGGTGTAAGGAGTCTGAGTTTTGATTGAAGAACCAACTTTCAGTCACTTCCTGCACAAACAGCGTGAATCGGGTCAACCGGTGCGAGACCAGGTCAACCCGACTATTTGAAATGAAATTTGTGCAAGAAATGGCTAAGGGCCAGTTTTCCAAGAAATCTCAGTGTGGCCGGTTAACCGGCCTGCATAGTCCGGTTAACCGGCTGTACTGCAGCAAGCCCCTGCAGGAACTTAACTGGGAGGTACCCTTCCAGAAATTTCAGTGTGGCCGGTTAACCGGCCTGCATAGTCCGGTTAACCGGCTGCACGAAACCTGGGATTTTTCCAGGTTCTGCAGTCCCTCTGTTTTGGCTCCACTTCCACCCAAACTACTTCCAATCCATTCCAAACATCTCCAAACCATCTCCAAACATAGATTAACTCCAAAGCCCAACAAATAACCCTACTTGGACCCATTGATCTACCAAATGGGGGGTGAAAACCCCCATCCATCAATGCCATTTCCATCCAAGAATACACAAACAAGCTCAGGTAGAAACTAAACCATAACAGAACATCAAATGAAATGGAAAACTACTGAATCATGAACTAAAATACACATCCTAAGTTATGAGTATGATGCACTTGCCTCTTGTGAAGTGGGTTGCAAAGAGAAATAACTTGAAGAGGGAAAGAACCAAAATTCCAGCAGAACAGAGCAAGTGGAGAAGAAGGATCAGCAGAGTAACAGCAGCTCCCTAATAATTTCCAGCAGCAGTTGTAGTTCGAATTGAGAGAAGGAAGAAGGAGGAGAAGCAGCTGATATAGCTCTAAGATGAAATTTCCAGCACAACAGCAGCTAGGAGATGGTTCTTCCAGCAGCTGAATCAGTGGCTCAGGTGGAAAATGAGAGGGAAAGGAGATGAAACAATGGCTGTTGCTCCCAGGGAAAATGCTCCCAGCTACAGAACCAGTCCTGTAGCTTCAAGAGGATTACAGCACAACAGTAGCTCCAAGACTGAGGTCCCAGCTGAGATGAAGGAATGGAGTACAGCAGCAGTTCTCAGAGGGTGATTCCAGCACAGGTTCAGCAAGAGGATGAGAAGATGAAATGGTGGCTGCAGCTTCTCCAATAAAATCCCAGCAGGGTAACAGTAAATGGGAAGAAGAGAAGGTGATATAGCAGCAGCTGTAAGTGGAGTTTCCAGCACCAGCAGATGGGAGAAATGAAGAGGAAAGATGGAGTAAAAGGAGCAGGTGGCTGCTGTAACTGGAATGAAGAAGACACAGCAGCAGCTTCAAGATGGAGTTTCCAGCAACAGTAGCTGGTTGCACTGCTCAAACGTATGAGAGATGAAGGAGGAGAAGGGGGAAATGGGAAGGAGGCAGTTGGGCTGGGGCAGTTTTCTTGGGAAGAGGGCTGGAGGTTATCTTGGGAAGGGGGCTGCTTAGGGTTTAGGGTTTACAAAGGGGGTTTAAGAGATGGTTTTATAGTTTAGGAGAGGGGTGGCTAATTACTTGATTAGCCTTAGGGTTTAGTGGAATTAGGGTTAGGGTTTGAGGTTAATTTGGTCATTAGGGAAGAAGGTTCTAGAGAGCACCTTTAGCTTACACTAACCCTCTTAATTAACTTAATTAAACTCTATTAACAACTAACCTAACTCTAAAAGCCTAGGATTAACACAACCCCCAATCAATTAAAAACACTAACCACTAAGCTAATCTAACTAACTTAGGAAATCTAACTAGTCAATATAATTAGCCCCTAACTAGCCCAAATAAATCAGTAATTAACAATGATTAGCCATAATTAGCAATAATTAGCGAAGATTAGCGAAGATTAACATAATTAAACAATAATTAACATAAATTAGGGTTAATTAGTCTATAAAATAGCCCTTAGAGGGCCCACCAAGGGTGGGACCTCACTGTATGGGCTGATTGGACCCTCATTTAATGCAATGTGGGCTATGATGGATCCTCATTAATTACTCTATGGGCTAATGAGACCCTAACAGTCAAATCATTAGGCCCACTATCAAGTATCTAGGATTATTCTCTTATAAAGGGAATACCACTCAAAAACCAGGTACGCACGCATGCACGCACTCTCCTAGCCGTTACTCTGCCTCTCTTCGCCCTCAACCTTAGTCCCTGCACGGACTTAAGTATCGGAGAGCCCTGCGCTGCCCATAGCCAGGGTCCTCTGACTGAAGCGGTCAGCTCTCCACAGTCGATTGAGTAAGTCCTTTAAGGCAACCTCTGATTTTGTGAGTTATATTTTCTGCACTTACAATTGGCGCCGTTTGTGAGAATCGAATTGCAAAGTCTTCCCTGACATCATGACTAAGAGAGCTGCGAAAGGCGGAGGAACATCCAAAGCACACCGTGCAGGACCGTCCTTGATCATCCTTCCTGCCAAGAAGAGGTCCGGGACAAAAACCGTTGCAGACGACTTCGACGACCGTCATTTCGTCCCGATCAACGTCCAGGAGTACCATCTTCGTTTTGAGTCACTTTCAAGAGGAATAACGACGTCTCTCCGGCGGGGAGACTCTCGACAGCAGCTCAGAGAGGATCCTCTGTTGGGTCGAGCTCGACGGAGTGAGTCCCCAGTAGTTGACAAGCTAGCTCCATCCGATCATCCTGAGGATGATGATGATGAAGATTATAATCCTGATGAAGACTTTGACTCTACCCTTAAGGAGATTCGAGCACAGAATGCCACTATTTGGGAGAAAGACGTTTTGATCCATCAGCTCCAGCAACAACTGAAGGAGAGAGCAGCAGGCTCGAACAAACAGCACTTGCGGCGACGTGGCAAGGAGAAGGATTCTCACAGTAGGCAGACCGCTCCTCCCGAGAGAGACTTGACGACTCACTTGAATCAGAAGAGGCGTGATCGAGCCCGTGATGAAGGCTCAAGCACCAGTCGCAGCCGTTCGAGGAGAGTGTCAGAAACCATACCAGAGGTCAGATACGACAACCAGGAGTGGCTCGACGAGCGCATCAGGCAGACGGTCCAGCATAATCTGGAGGTGGCCGATCTCACCCGAGACTAGCGGGATGTCTGTGAGTCCATTGATCTCGGTGCGTCCCCTTTTTCTTGCGACATCAGAAATTATCCCCTTCCGAGAAAGTTCACTATCCCGAGGTTCGTCACTTACGATGGGACCTCGGATCCAGCCGCGCACCTTCGACACTTCTCTCAGAGGATGTCTGTTTGGGGGGACGAAGGTCACTTGAACTGTCGAGTCTTCTCCTCCAGTTTGGGTGATCTACCCCTGAAGTGATACTGTGCACTCCCAAAGGGATCCATCTCGAGTTGGCAACAACTCCAACACTCCTTCATGAAGAAGTTCCAGGCCTACAGAGTCATGCCAAAGATGGATGCGGATATAATGGCCTTGAAGATGAAGCGAGAAGAGAATATCACCTTGTTCGCCAAACGATTCTGGACGGTATACAGCCAGATTGAGAACTCCAAAGACGAAGTGGCAATCTTTGCCTTCCAAAATGCTCTGCTGCTAGACAATGATCTCCGCAAAGATCTGGCCAGAAACCTTGTGACATCTATAACAGCACTAATGGCCAGAGTGAACCGCTTCATTGCTCAAGAGGATGACCAGATCTGAGCTCGGGATAGCTTTGGTGTTGGACAGAGGGACCAAGATGGCAGACTGTCGAAGAAGGATAAGGGGTCGTTTCGGAGAGTGGAATCGGACAGAGGCTGGGCACCCGCCAGCTCGGCGAAGGCCCCGGCATCCACCTCAGGAGGTAGAAAAAAGCCCAGGCTGTCTATCGATCCCTACAAAGCTGTCAACACAATCTTCAAAGAGCCTATCCATAAGATTATGAATAAAATCAAGTCAAAGCCATACTTCAGCTGGCCGCAGCCCATGAGGGGAGACCCATCTGCACGAGATCAGAGCATATTCTGTGCTTATCATAAACAGAGCGGCCACAAGACCGAAGAATGCAAAATACTGATGTCGCGCCTAGAGAAGCTCGTCCAATATGGACATCTGAAGAACTACATCAAGGTGGGTGCCAGGGATGACAACCAAGCTCTACGCTGAGATGAGAGGGGTCAAGACAGTGACGAGTCTGAGAGACTCATAAATGTCATCCACCTAGCTCTCCCTCCCAAGGGGAGTAACCGAGCTCGTGCCTAGTTTAGGCAGGCTTCCCATGGTAAACAAGTGATGGCGGTCGAACTCGAATCGGCTCCCAAAAGGGCTCGGAGAGAGCGACCCAAAATCTAGTTCTCAGATGAAGATTTGAAAGGGGTCCAGCTCCCCCACAATGACCCGTTCATTGTCACCTTGAAGCTGAAGAACTGCAAGGTACAAAGGATCCTCGTCGACCCCGGTAGTTCATCAGAGGTCCTCTACTTCGATTGCTTCAAGAGGATGGGACTATCAGAAAAAGACCTACAAGAGGCCCGAACTCCTCTCATAGGCTTCAACGCCAAGCCAGTGTACCCTAAAGGAAGGGTGACCCTCAGAGTCCAAGTCGGCGGAGCGTCCGTGATGGCGGACTTCCAGGTGGTTGATGCGCCATCCCTCTACAACGCCATAATGGGCAGGACATGGCTCCATAGCATGGAAGCAGTACCGTTTATTCACCACCAGAAGCTGAAGTTCCCACTGGAAGGCAGGAACGACAAAATAGGGATAGTCACGATCAGAGGAGACCAACAGGTGGCCAAGCAATGCCTGATGGCAGTAGTGTCTGGAGAGCGAGAGCCCAAGCAGGTCAACATGACCGAAATGGAGAAAAAGTTGGACGAGGTCGGCCAAGACTCGGAGAATAAGAGCGTGGAAGATCTGACCGAGATTAGGATCAACCCAAACGATCCGGAACGATTATTCCTGCTCAGAAGCCAACTCAGTAAGTCAGAGAAGTCAGAATTGGTTGAATTCTCGGTGAAGAACAGAGAAGTCTTCACCTGGACGCCCTACGAAATGCCTGGCATTGACCCCGAGGTCATGTGCCACAAGTTGAATGTGGACCCTAGCCACAAGTCAGTGATGCAAAAAGCTCTCAGAGCTAGGGTACCATAGACAGAGGCCGTGATCGAGGAAGTGGATAAGTTGCTCGAAGCCGAAGTGATCAGAGAAGTCCAGTACCCAGTCTGGTTAGCTAACACGGTGGTGGTCAAGAAGAAAACAAGCAAGTGGAGAGTGTGCGTCGACTTCACCGACCTCAACAAAGCCTGCCCCAAGGACAGCTTCCCTCTCCCAAAAATTGATCAGATGATCGACGTCACTGCTGGTCATGACAGGATGAGCTTCCTCGACGCGTACTGGGGCTATCATCAAATACCTCTGTACGGACCAGATGAAGAGAAGACTGTCTACATAACACCCAGGGGTACCTACTGTTACAAAAGTAATGCCATTTGGGTTAAAGAACGCGGGAGCGACCTATCAGCGGCTCGTCACCAAGATGTTCCAGGCGCAGCTCGGCAAAATCGTTGAAGTATACATTGACGATATGGTTGTCAAATCCAAGCAGGCGCAGAATCATTTGGAGGACCTAGCTTAGGTTTTCGACATTCTGAAGAAGTTCAAGCTCAAGCTCAATGCTTCCAAGTGTGCTTTCGGCGTCGGCTTCGGCAAATTTCTTGGGAGCTTGGTTACACGAAGAGGAATCGAGTCCAATCCAGATCAGATATCCGCCATCCTCAGAGTGCAAAGTTCGACCACTGCGAAAGAGGTCCAGAAGCTCACTGGCATGGCTGCTACACTGAACCGCTTCATCAGCAGGTCCTCAGATAAGTGTCTTTCAACTTCTTAGAAAAAAATTGAAATTTCATTGGACCCCAGAGTGTGATGAGGCCTTGCAAGCACTCAAGGCCTATCTCTCTTCACCCCCTTACTCTCAACTCCAAAACATGGAGAAGTATTGTATTTATATTTGGCGGTCTCGGATCATGCTGTGAGCTCGGTCCTCGTCAGAGAGGAAGATAAGCTTTAAAAACCAATTTATTATACGAGCAAGACCCTTCTTGATGCCGAGACCAGATATTTGCAATTGGAGAAGCTCGCGTTAGCGCTTGTTAGTGCCTCGCGCAAGCTCTCCCATTATTTCCAAACTCATACCATTGTGGTTGTTACGGAACATCCACTTAAATCCGTTTTCAAAAAGGCTGACTTTTCTGGAAGAATTTCTAGATTGGCCGTCGAACTGGGACAGTATGATATCCAATACCAACCCAGAACGGCGATCAAAGCCCAAGTGTTGGCAGATTTCATCGTGGAGTTCTCTCCAAGTTCGGCACTAACCCAGCTTGGCACCGAACTGGGGGGCAGAGGACATGAGGAAGCACTCATGGAGACTGATGGTTCATCTCAGAATCAATGCCTTGCCTCGGCCTGGAGAGTCTTCGTTGATGGATCCTCAACTTCTAGAAAAGCTGGCGCTGGTGTTGTCCTACAGTCACTAGAAAGACTGGTCATCGAGCAGGCTCTGACGTTGGATTTCAAGGCGTCAAACAATGAAGTTGAGTATGAAGCCTTAATAGCAGGACTAAGCAGCGCCAAAATCCTCGGAGCTCAGCAACTAGTGGTTTTCAGTGATTCACAGCTGGTGACGAACCAGCTGACTGGAGACTACCAAGCTCGTGATGACAGGATGACCGCCTATCTAGCCCTTGCAAAAAAGCTGCTCTCTCAGTTCCAGATAGATAGGCAGAGAGTCCAATTCTCACACCAACGCCCTTGCTAACTTAGCCTCTACTGTCGAAGCAGGAAGGAAAAGAACCATCGAAGTAGGATCGTTGGCGATGCCCAGTATAGAGCTCCATCCACCTCGGGAAGTCCTGTGCCTTGATCTCGGCCCGAGTTGGATGGACCCAATCATCTCCTACCTCAAAGACGACCAGCTTCCCGATGACAAAAGTGAGGCTCACCGAATCAGACTCAAAGCAGCCTGGTTCTGGTTGTCTCCCGAAGGCAAGCTTTACAGGAAGTCATTCACAGGCCCATACCTCCGGTGTGTTCATCCAAGCAGAGTTGAAGACTTCCTCTATGAAATATACGAAGAGATCTGTGGAAGCCATATTAGAGGAAGGTCATTAGCTTACCGGGTTATCAGCCAGGGCTACTGGTGGCCGTATGTGCAAAAGGATGCACAGGTATACGCCAAAAAAATGTGAGAAGTGCCAAAAATTCTCTCATTCCCTCCATCAGCCGATGCAAGATTTGAGTCCACTCTCCAGCCCTTGGCCTTTTGTCCAATGGGGGTTGGACATCGTGAGACCATTTCACTGAGCTTCGAGGAATAAGAGGTGGTTGATAGTAGCCACCGACTATTTCACCAAGTGGATAGAGGCAAAATCGTTGTCTTCCATTACGGAACAAGACTCAAAGAATTTCGTGTGGAAAAACATCATTATGAGGTTCAGCATTCCAAGAGCTTTGGTTTTAGACAACGGGACCCAGTTCGACTCCAACCTCTTCAAGAACTTCTGCCAAGAGCTCGTCATCAGGAACCACTATTCCACTCCAGCGTACCCACAGAGCAATGGTCAGGCAGAAATCTCTAACAAGGTGATACTCGATGGGTTAAAGAAGCGACTCGATCGAGTTAAAGGAAGATGGGTAGAAGAACTTCCAAGCGTCCTGTGGGCTTATAGAACAACTCCAAGGCGCTCCACTTCGGCAACGCCTTTCTCCCTAGATTATGGGATGGAGGCGGTCATTCCCCTAGAAATCGGCCTCCCAACTCTGAGATCTGAACTCTTTGATCAAGGCTAGAATGAGGAAAATCTGGCTCTGGAATTGGATCTAGCCGACGAACGCAGAGAAGCAGCAGCCATCAGACTGGTCGCCTATCAGCAGCAGTTGGCCAAAGGTTATAATCAGAGGGTCAGAGAGAGGAAATTCTCAGTTGGTGAGCTGGTTCTGAAGAAAACACTCCCGGGCGATAAGGATCCAAATCATGGCAAGCTAACATTGAATTGGCACGGACCATTCAAAGTAGTTTCCACTGCGTCAGCCTATAGGCTTGAAGATATGGATGGCTAACAGTTACCACGGCCCTAGAACGCTTCGCACCTCAAAAAGTTCTATTTCTAGTCTGTACTCAAAATTTTCAAGATCAATGAAACAGTCTTCATTCTTATTGTCAATAGAATTTGGTTGCGCTATCGGCAGTCCGGCGACAATGCCACTGATGAGATTGCCTTCGGGTCAATATATATACTACCCAGGCATGAAGCCATTACGGCCAATGATGAGATTGCCTTTGGGTCAGTATATATACTACCCAGGCATGAAGTCATTACGGCCACTGATGAGATTGCCTTCAGGTCGGTATATATACCACCCAGGCATGAGCCATTATGGCCACTGATGAGATTGCCTTCGGGTCGGTATATATACCGCCCAAGCATGAAGCCATTCCGGCCATCAAGATGCCGTCATTACATTTCACTCAGGCACAAATCCATTTCGGCCAAAAAGGCTCCTCGGGTTGATACACATGGAAATCTTTTCAATCAAAACGGTGTTCTAAAAGCCGGTGTATCACAAAATCAACCCTGGGTACGCACCAAACGTGTTGTGAATGGTACTAAAATTACGGCTTAGCAAAGAAAAAAAGAGAGAGACACTGGGAGCCATAAGAAACGAAGTGGTGGAACAGTGTCGAGCATAAGTGACAATGGAGAGGGAAGTTACTTCCTATCTCGCAAGGTGTTTCAGCTCGGCCATACCCTCCAGGTCCGAGTACACTGGAATGTGCGGCATATCTTTTGAACTTGGCAAAGAGCGGCGAGGTCGTCTTATGAGAGGAGTCCCGCTGGACTCCGGCTCAGGGGTCGAAGCTTCGGTGTCGGAGCAACCTTGCTGACAAACTCAGGTGCTATCCGAGAAGGAACCGCTTCGGAGTCGGGCTCGCTTATCTCTGGACTCTCTTGCGGCGACTGTTAAGGGACTTCAGCTCTTTTGTAGTAGCCGCGGTACTTAGGCTCGTAGCCCAGGAGCGCCCAAGCCGACCTGTCTAAGAACTCCGTGCACCTCCAAGCCTCATTCTTCTTCCAGCCGACTTGCCTGGCAAAATGCTTCCTCTCTGAGCGGCTGCATGGCAAAGTAAAGCGTCAGTTCAAGAAAGTAAAAGAAACATGACAAAATTAGAACCAGAAGAACGATCTCATACTTGGAACGACCCCGAGGCGACGAGAGACTCTGTATACTCTGTCCTCTCTGGCGCCGAACTCCCAGTTGCCCGAGACGGATAAGAGATCGTCCCCCGCATATTTGTTGGAATCTTCAAGCACCGTGACAAAACTTTTTCGATGAGGCTTGACTCGGAGGTAGTAAGTACCTTCTCGAGACTTACAGATGTCGTATACGTCCTCGATGTCATGGACGCCGTGGTCAATGTCTAGGTGCCTATTGAGCGTAGCCGTGCCCATGATGATCTTGTAGCCGTTGGGCATCAGCTGGCAGGGGCTGATGGACCAGGCGCTAAGGCAAGCCCTGAGAAGGGGATCTAAGGGAAACCTAACCCCACCCTCTATGACAGCTACCAGTGGGATAGGCATCTAGCCGTCGGAATACGAGCGGCTTACATGATTAATAGGATCTGCCTGCCGAACGAAGACGTCGTCTGGTATTCCGTACGCTGACCTAAACCCCTCTATGGCTACTACACTCTCTAACCAGTGGCTATATACCCCCATGTCTGATAAAAAAGAGAAGGGGAAGAGGAGGAACCAAAGGGAAAACAATAAAGAACTAAGACTTGGAGGACTTACTGACGCGGAGGACCTAGAACGGAGACGGTCTCTGCTGTGAGTGCGCTGCACGTTGTTGAAGCCTCTCCTCTGGAGTTCTTGGAAATCCTCTTTTGAAAACGAAAAGTAAGAAAGGGGAATAAGAAGAAGATGCAACCATTTATAAAAAAAAGGGAGAGAGGGAAGTGCCTATTGATGGCGTCGTTTCCGAAATTCAAAAATTTCATTTCGAGGGGCTGCACGCGCACCTTGCTTGACAGCGTGGCAAACCAGATGGCGATGGGTATCATCGACGATTTATCTCCTGTAATAATTAGGGCATGGCATTTACCGACATTTTCTACCCTTGGCGTGCGGAGAGAAGTTGGATAAAGGCCACGTGTCGACAACTGACGTCAGGGCGAATATCTCTGGCGGTTTTTCGTGATTATAGCTCCCAACCTCAAGGAATCCAGGATCCCAAGAAGTCGGAAGCTAGGGGGCAATTGTGTGGGGCAATTCTTAATGTGCAAGTTATGCTAAGTCCAGCAATAACGCCAATTCTTATGCTCCATCCCGGCTGTGCGCATTTCGGCTCGAACGCTGATGTGCTCGCCGAGACCAGCACTGATCGCCGCGATCTCGGCCGTATGCCTCGTCTTGACTTGCGCACCTTGGCTGCAGCAGGATGACAGACTGCTAACCGAGACAGGCACTGACAACCACGTCCCACCTTAGGACACGTGGCAGGATGCGGGTACGCGTTGATGAGATAGATACACCATCCAAGCCGTCCAGAATCCTCATCAAATCCCTAACAGAGCCACACCCAGTGGCTGCAACCATATCAGGACAGGGCCCAAGAAAGGATCTGATGGGACCTTTGCCGCTAACAGGTCGAGGCAAGATCAGGCTCAATGTGACTAGTATTTAATGCAGTATGGGCTGATCGGACCCTCATTTAATGTAATGTGGGCTATGATGGATCCTCATTAATTACTCTATGGGCTAATGAGACCCTAGTAGTCAAATCATTAGGCCCACTATCAAGTTTCTAGGATTATTCTCTTATAAAGGGAATACCACCCAAAAACCAGGTACGCACGCATGCACGCACTGTCCTAGCTGTTACTCTTCCTCTCTTCGCCCTCAACCTTTGTCCCTGCACTAACTTAAGCATCGGAGAGCCCTGCGCTGCCCACAGCCAGGGTCCTCTGACTGTTTTCTCTCCCTTTCAGGTCCCTGAAGCGGTCAGCTCTCCACAGTCGATTGGATAAGTCCTTTAAGGCAACCTTTGAACTTGTGGGTTATATTTTCTGCACTTACAATATTCATGGGGGAGGGAACGAGGAAGGATCTCAATGATACTAGGGGTGTGGAAAATATCAACACCATCAGGTCATCCCTATCCTTGAACTTGTTGGATGGGTGTCACATTTGGGCTTATGACCATTCACGAGGATATTGTGTGTGAGGGGCCTAAGTTGATCATAATGGGCTAGATGGCTTCAAAATTAAGTCAGACCACAAGGCCCTGTGGTTTTTTTTTTTTTTTTGCTGGAAGACCACAAGGCTCTCTTACGTGGACGATTTTCCCACCCTTGTGAAAAACAAGTTGAATTGCATATTAATGGGTTTGATTGCAAAGCATCATGTGTTAGACTCAACTTGCTTCTGGCTCATTTGTTCAATGGGTTGAATCTGACATGACCCACATCAATCTAGGCTATAAGTCTTTCACATGTATTGGACCAATATAAGCTGTAGCTCGGATTACACGGATTGAATGCAATTGGGCTCATAAGTTGGGTCTGATTTTTCCACCCATCAAAGCCCTTTAAATTCTCACCACAAAAACTCATGCTATGGTCTGGTCCCTCTTATCTTTTTGGAGTGCCTCTCTGTCATTCTACTTCCCTCTGTTTCTTCCTTAATAGTAGTCAACACAAGTCTTGCTCAACTTTCCCAATTGTTGTAGCTCTGCTTCTATCTGTTTCCCAAACTTCAGATCCCATACAAAAGATCTCTCACACAATGGTGCAAAAACAGCTTACACCAGCAAGCTCATACCCCATCTTTGCCATCATCTAATCAGGTATGTAATAGTATAAGTTTTCATATACCATCTCTTTGGATATTCCTATTTCCTTGCAACCCATGAAAACTCAATTTTCTTTTGGTTTTTTTTTTTTCCACATACCCCTTTTATGAGTTGTGTGTACTGTCACATTAAAGGCAAGACTTGGTTGTAAATAGGAATGGCAGATTAAAAGAAATTAGAGGAATCTACTTCCAATAAGAACTAAAAACGGATCTGAAGTGCATAATCTAAAATATCTTGTTTAGAATTTCTTCACGACTACCCAAGTATAATTTGTTACAAGTTATCTAAGATTTATTTACACTCGCATTAGAAATATTCAAATGAGAATGTCCATAATGTTCTTACTAGCAAAACATGCCCGTGATAAGCAGGGGGCATATAAATGTAAAAGTTATGAAAAAAATAATTAATTAACAAAAATTTATGACGAGACTTAACGATTTAAATTGATTGAAATATATTACTTGAATGTATTAGCCAGAAATTCATCTAAATAGAAAACTCTTAAATTTAATTACAGGAATTGCAGGTTAGGAATTATTGTAAATAAGTTACAAGAAGAAAAACCTTACCATTGATCTTCATGGTCATGTCACCTCTTTGAAGAATAACAAGGAAGTTGAAGAATTCAAACATTTTCAACTTTCATCTTTGCAGAAGAGTACAAGTAATTTTTCAAATGTTGAGTAGTTACATGAGTTGCCACATAAGTTAAAATGATAAGATAGAATAGCAGTTATATGGGAGTGAGTTGATAGGAATAGAACGGAGGAGTGGTAGAGAACATGGAATATTTGAAATAAAGTAGCCTAACTTACTTTCAAAATCATAACCGACATTCAACATCCAATCCAGAAACCCTTCAACTTAATATAGTATAATGTGTGGTCCGATCTAAATTTGTATGCCACTTGCCCACTTTTCATCAGTCTTACAAACATTAACCGGAACTCGCCCCAACTTGCCACATGCCGAAATTTGCCACATCTAATCATTACTCAGCGGTGGATTACAATGAGAAAAAAAATTATATCTTATAAATTCATTAAAATCGAGGGCCATAGATCAAGGGGTTAGGAACAATCCAACAAGGTTGATATTTCAAGTATTGTGAGCATTCGGTAGACATGACAATAGACTTGGACATTTATTTCTAGATTTTTCTAATGATTGGAACCTTATGGAGTAGCACAGATACATCCAAGTAATTATGTTGGAATATTTGCACTGCAGAATTGGATCCATGACGCAGGCCTACTTCCGAATTTTAATAATTTCTAGGAAAAATTAAAATCAGTTGAAACCAAAGCTTTCTGAAATCTTACTGGCATGAGAGTATTCATAAAAAAAATCAATAGAATTTAATTTGATTTGAAAATCATTGAAACTGGGCTTTGAAAACAGTGAACATGTTTTCACAGTCTGTTGCAGTCAGTTGCGGGTTTTGACTAGTTCAGTCCAAAACTTTTAGAAATTTATATCAAATCAAAGTTACACGATTCTTTACTTTCTGGGAAGTCAATATAGAGGTGTATAAGCAGAAATATCAGTATAACATGATTTGAATCAAAACATATTGAAAACAAGCTGCAAAAATAGTGACAAATTCTGAAGTTTTCACACGGTAGAATTTCAGTTATTTGTTAAGATCAATATGCATGTTTCTTAATAAATTCTTTAGACTTGATATCGATAAACTTCTTGAATTTTATGAAATTCTATAGGTCTGATTACCTACAGAAAAATTCAGTTAGTGAGAGTAACACGATAACCAGGTGCTTCAACATCTTAAACACAGTGTGAAGTCTGCAATATGCAATTACACAATTCTTTGTGCGATCCACCATAAAGATTCTGATAAATAGCACAAAGATTGGATGACTGTGATTTTGTCCTTATGAGCATGGTTCAAAATAGCGGCCCCTACGTAGCGTAGCGCCCGCATTATCGGTCGTAGCGGTCGAGGCCGCTACGCTGTTTTGAAAATAGCAGCGTTACAGTTTAAAATTTAATAGAGCCAAGTAATTTTAGTTTTAAACACTGCTTTTCCTATTTCTTCTCTTCAATAGTCTTTCCTAAAGTTATCTCTACCCTTATATGGTTTCAAATCACTAAAGAAATACAATATTGTTTGCTATACAAGATTCAAATAAATTTGACCATTTAAAAAATTCACACCGCTACACTGCTACGTATCACCGCAGCCGCTACATATCGCTAGCTACGTAGCGTTTTGGCTACTGACCGCTACGCTTGCCGCAACCGCTATTTTGATCCTTGCTTATGAGAGTCCATTGATGTGTTCATTTATAGAAATTCTACCACAAACCAAGATATATACGAAGCATCTTTATAGCATAGTAACTTTTTATAGGAAAATCATTTTGGTACATTGTAAGTTGCATTGAAAAGGTAATTTATATACAAATAAAAACATGGTGGTTTCATAGAATATGGAACTCAAATTCTAATGTACAACAACGTATTTTCGCAGCCTATTCACGCAATCGCGAGTCACAACATAAATTTTTTTTATTCCAAATTAGACATGCATGTGATTAAGGAATTAATCAATTGTTAAGAGATCTAAAACACTCCCTAATCATAAATTTGCAACCCAAGAAGAATTATTCATTATTTAACTACTTCATTCAATTCAAACACACAAGAACACGTAGGTACCTAAAAGATCTAATAAAAAGAATAACAGAAAATGATAAGAAAATCAAGAAAAAACAAAACGAAAGCAAGATAAGTCGATAACACAATCACATCCTATATGTCTCGCTAAGGTCTTTCCATCTACCACCTCCCCTATGCCTGGCATGGCCATGTAGGTATTTGAATGTGACTATGTGTGAATGATTTTCACTATGATAAAACTTATATATTACTTTTAGATTGAGCTGAGAGAGAGAGCAGTCTAGTCCAATGATGAGTATAATTAAGACTAGTGTCAAATTACGGTGAGTGCCAATTGAGGGTGGATTGGGAGTGTGTGAGGGGGTCGGATTATCATGGGGTATGTCATGGGGTGGTAAAAAGGTTACCTCTCATGCAAATCTGTGATAAGTACCTCTTAGCATAATATTACACACATGCACATAAACAAAATTTATCCCTTGCACACATCATGCACAGGGAATTTTGCACACACCTCATAGTGGGGCAACTCGATCACCCATTTGGATGGACCACACAGAGAGGGCTTTCCTGAACTAAAGCAGTACCATTTTTTACACCCATCCAAATGGATTTGACAGTGGGATTGATGACGAGGCAGGCTCCATGTTGTACATTGGTACGCCCCAATCAAAACTTTTGATCCCCAGCCCCATCGTTAAGTGGGGCCCACAGTAAGGTGCCCATGGAAATCCCCTTGCATGACCCATGCACGCCTCGATTTAGGCCCCACCAATAAAGGGGGAGGTAGGTGATCGAAAGATAATTGGATGTGCCCTACTTCCATGTAAAATTTTAGGCTGATTAGATCATCTTAATCCCTAGATCTGTGGTCCAAAAGTTTAACTATATAATTAATAGATGTTCCAATGGTCTAATTCAAAGGATCGGTGCAAACACCTACGATCCATTACAATTTTTTTTTGGGTTAGGGGTGGATGTCCTTTTTGATTAGGCGGCCCCCACTAGGTGGTGTACACAATAAGATAAGTGCGCACGTCGTGCATTAGATAATTTTCACGCACACACATTTATAATGATTTGATCTGATGACCGGCTTCAATAGACAACGCCACCTCTGTAGGTCCCACTTTTGGGCCCCTCGTGATTCCACAAACCCAACCTAGAATGGCTTCCAAACTTGATTTGAGGTTCATATATACTAGGGGTGTACACGGACCAGATTGGTGCGGATTAGGCCAAATCCGTCACCAATCTGTTACCTGCGGATTGATGGATTTGGATTCCATCCGTGGCTATTAAAAACTGATCCGATCCGATCCGTGGAGGACCGGATCGGATCGGTTTAATCCGTTCAATCTGTTGAATCTAATGTTCAAGAAGAAGAGCATGTTCTCAAGGCTAGGGTGAAATTTGATTTTGGGTTTCATTTGTTATACTTATATATAAAAGTGAACTACATTTTGAACCCTGAAGTTTTTTCTTCTTTTATATTTAGACCTCTTAACTTATATTTAAGACTCTGTAAGTTTTTTTATTTATATTTAATGTCAACGGATCGGATCTGATTGAATCTGCGGATTGAGGGTGAAATCCATCACCGATCCGTTGCTAACGGATTATAAGATTTTCAATCCGTCACCAATCCTTTTACCTTCGGTTCGATGAAAAATCTGCGGATCGGATCGGTGGATTAGTTGTGCACCCCTAAATTATATACGATCTAATGTCACTGCCCATTTGAGATTAATGTGTTTTTTACTAAGTTTTGGGCAGGTCCATATCTCGATCATGATAGATTTGTCGGACATGAAATTTGTCCTTCGTTTATTTAAACCTAGATTAGTTCATTCCTTGCTAGATGGTCACACCCCACAAGTCCAAATAGTATTATGTAATTTATCTTCATGAATTGCGCCGTGGGTATTATATAAGTGGCATTTTCTATGAAGAGCAAAATACAAACTTCTTATATGCAATCTAGCTCATAGTGTCCACTTAGATGCCTGCTTATCAATAGGATCAGGTACATGAGAGGTCTCTTTGTGGACAACGGTAAAAAAAAAAATTGTCCCTTGCAAATTATCTTAGCCCTTGATTTAGTAGCCATCAAATTTAGTGGTCCTTAAACCATGGATTTCTTTAGGATTCAATCCAACGATGGAAAATGTTTGATGATAGTGAAATTGGGTCTGCTATCAGATCACAGGGGATGAGAGTGTAAAAGGCCATACACTGCACAAACGTGGGCCTAATGGGCTCCACTGATTTGAATTGCATATATTGTTGCTCATAGGAGAGCATTTCTCTATATTAATGTTTTTTTATGTGTAAGATAAACTAAATGTGAATGGAAGAAATGCTAAATTAATTGTGCGAATGTTGTTAGCATAAATGCTAGTGGGTGAAAGAACAAATTATTTTAGCACCTTTCAAAGTGTTTACATTTCGAATGTCTTTTTACTGTTTGTGAATTTAATACCCTATGAGAAGAAAGTTAACCTCACATTTTCTATTAAACCATATTTTTGAAATTTTGTAGTTGAAATTATGGATTTCTTTGCACCACTCATTTCGCCAGTTGTAGAATGTATCGGAGGCTCATGTGATACCGTTACTGAGCAAATAGGGTACATCAAAAAATCTTGAAAGGAATTCTGAAAAGCTTAAAGAGGAAGCAAGGACTTTGTTTGATAAGAAAAAAGATACAGAACATGAGATAAAAAGAGATGGAAACAAGATACCCACAAACCAATGTCGAAGTTGGCTCGACAAAGTGAATGAGATTCAAAATCAAGTAAATTCCATTGAAGAAGAATATTCTAAAGGAGACAAGAGATGTCTGAGTTGATGGTGTCTTAATGTTCCATCAAGTTGGAAGCTTGGTTGACGCATTGTGCCGACAACAAATGACGTCAAGGATCTTTGTGAGAAGGCCAAGTTTGAGGGAGTAGTGGTTGTTGATGCACTGCCACCAACTGCTGAAACAAAGCCTGTTCTGACAATTGAAGATGGAACATCAACCGAACGCACGCTACAAAAGATATTAAATAGTGTGAGAGATCCAATAAAACACAAGATTGGCATATGGGGTATGGGTGGTGTCAGGAAAACAACTGTGATGAAGAATTTAAACAACCATCTTGAAATAACAGAGTTGTTTGATATTGTTATTTGAGTTACTGTTTCGCAGGACTTCAGTACAAGACAGTTACAAACTGGAATTGCCAAACGCTTATCATTGGGTTTATCAAATGATGACTCTGACGAGAGTATTGTAAGCATATTATTTCAGAAGTTGAGTAACAGAAAGTTCTTGCTTCTAATGGATGATTTGCGGAAAAAAGTAGATTTGCATGATATCGGAGTCCCTTATCCAAATCAAAAGGGATGCAAGATTGTGTTCACAACTAGAAATCGTGACATTTGTCGCAAGATGGAAATTAATGAAGAAATCAAGGTAGAGACATTGTCTAAGAAGGAAGCTTGGAATATATTCCATGAAAAAGTAGGTGAAGTAGTTGATTCTCCAATTATTCTACCACTAGCTACAAGTGTAGTTCATGAATGTGGTGGTTTACCACTGGCCATTGATGTGATAGGCGCATCCTTGAGAATGGAGGACGATGTTCATGTATGGGAAAATGCAGTGCAGGAGTTGAGCTCTCCGAATACATCTAATATTTACGATATGGAAGAACAAGTGTTTAGACGCTTGAAATTCAGTTTTGATAGATTGGAGGATCCAAATGTGGAGGACTGTTTTCTATATGCGGCATTATATCCAGAAGATTACGAAATCAGAAAATTTGAACTGATAGAGTACTGGAGGGCTGAAGGCCTTATCCATTTTGGATCGACTTTGGCCAGTGTTAGAAACAAAGGGCATGTTATGGTGAAACGTCTTATTGATGCATCACTTCTTTTAGAAAGTGATGAGAGTAATATTTGTGTCAAGATGCATGATGTCATCAGAGATTTAGCATTAAGAATTACATCTCAAATGGAATCGGGACGTAGATTCTTGGTGAGAGCTAATAAAATGATACGAGAGCATCCAAACAATGAGGAATGGGAAAATGTCAATAGGATGTCTTTGATGGAAAATGAAATAGGCAGTCTACCGGAGAGGCCAAACTGTCATACTCTCTCGACATTGTTGCTTCAAGGGAATATGAAATTGACAATAATTCCAGAATCATTCTTTGATCAAATGCATGCTCTCCGAGTTTTGGATCTTTCTAGCACTGGTATAGAATCGTTACCACATTCCATATGCCATTTGGGCAACCTTCGGGGACTTTATTTAAGCTATTGTCAATCCTTAAAAACTCTTCCACCCGAAATAGGGAAACTCACAAGAATTGAGGTGCTTGATGCCCGTAGGACAGGGATTAATAATTTGTCCACTGAAATTGGGCAACTAAGTGGTCTCAAAGTCTTGCATGTGGCATTCTCAATGGAAAGAGATGAGAATGAAGAGGATGAGAAGGTCTCTGGTGGAATAATATCAAAGCTTGCTCAATTGGAGCAGCTGACTATTGACCTAGGATTCAGTGGTGAGGATTTTAATCGATATGTGGATACATGTACAGAGGCAATGATGGAAGAAGTGCGTTGCTTGAAAGAATTAACGAGTCTTGAATTTGGGTTTTCTAAGATGGAATATCTTGAGTGCTTCCTTCAACGAAGTCATCCATGGAAAAATGGAATAATCAAGTCATTCCACTTTATTGTCGGACAGTACCAAAATCGAGTTGAATCTACTTCATGTTTTCCGTATTTCTCAGAAATCGAAGGACGCAATCGAATGTTGACATTTTGTGGCTATGATAGCATCCCCAATGCCATTGTTGAGGTACTCAGACATGCCAATTATTTTTTCTTACTTGGTCATAAAAGTGTTCACTCTCTGTGAATTCGGGATGCAAAACATGAGTGGACTAATCTACTGCAGAATATATGAATGTGATGCAATGGCGATCGTAGTGGATGGAGATCAGCTAGTAGAAGCTGCATTACCCAACTTAAAATTATTGGAAATATCTCAAATGCCAAATTTGAGAAGCATTTGGGCGAGATCTTTTCCACCTGGGAGCCTCTATTGTTTGACGAGTCTGCATTTGTACAAGTGTGAAAAGTTGAAGAATATTTTCTCCCGCGAAATCATTCAGCGACTCTCCAACTTAAAAAGTCTGGGCGTTGATTTTTGTTCTGCACTGGAAGAGGTAGTTTCTGATGACGAAATTGGCGTTGAATCTGATTGTGTCCTCCCTAAATTGAAAACGTTATTCCTGCAAGACCTACCTTCATTGGTTACGATTTTGAAATTAGGTCGTCGTCAATTGCTAAGTTGCTCTTGCCTTGTGTGGGTTATGGTAGTTCATTGTCCTAATCTAAAGAGACTCCCCGATCAGCGTCAGCAAAGCACCAAAGCTCTGTACGATCCAATGCAGAAGAAAGTGGTGGAATGATTTGGAGTGGGATGACAATGACGTCAAATTGCAACTTGAACCTCTTCTCTTGGGTTCGTGCATCTAGTGAAATTGTTTTTTTTTTTTTTTTTGTTGTTGTTTATAGCATAAATAAATGAAATTAAACAGAGTTAGTTATTGATAATTAGACTTACATATAAACTACTTGCATGCAACTGAGTTCCGAGGATCCAAACAAGGCCCTTGATCTCCTATTTGTCATGACAGTTTGGTGACATTTAAACATCTTTCCAAGGTATGTTTTATTATCGACAAACAATGGAATAATTGAATGATAAAAACAGTTTCTCATTTACATAATGTTGTAGTGATTAATGAGTTATTATTACTATTTTCTTTTTAATAATGGCCTACAAGAAACTAAAGACAGAAAAAATAACAAGACACTAATAATGTTAACATAATATAATTAGTGGTAGAGGTGTTCAAAGGCCAAGCTATGGTGCCCATATAGGTTATGGATACAGAAGGCACCATGAATATGATAGGGAAACAAGATTTATACATTGGAAAGTATGGAATTTTCATGTATAGAGGGTGTGGGTTGCTGAATGATAATTTTGATCAGAATGGACCGTTACCTGCCTCTTCCACAGAGCAAAGTCTTTGTGACAACTGTCACCTAGGCTGGCCATAGCACCCCCAATTAGTGGCCGTCAGTTAAACATGCAATTAATTACAAAGAAATTGATCATATAAGAATCCAACGGCTATGGTTGCACAACAGTGTAATTCTGGGCCCTAAACCATCCTCAATGGGATCCAAAATCTGGACAGCAACGACCTAGCTCTTTTCTTTTCTTTTCCTTTTTTAATGGTACCAGGACAGCATGGACTTGTTCATGCATGTAGTGTGTGGGTCGCCGAATAATAATTTGAAAAAGGGGACTGTTGCATGCACAAAAACGTGGTTAGCACAATATTATGCATTATTTTTATACATTAATTACATTATCAATCACGTGTTTAATATTATAGTGGGGCCAAATCCTATCAAAGCAAAATTTGAAGATACACTACTAGTTGGGATGGCATTTAATTTTAACAAGTTCGATCACTAGTAGGTGGGCCCTATGGTGAGTTCCACACATCCCACACACCGGAAGCGTGTAATACACCACTTAGAGGATCCGGATCTGAAAAATAAAAGGTGTTGGTTTCTTTTTGATAGCAAGTGCAAACTAACTACTACTTAGCTCCGATAGTCTGATGTTCAACCAGGCCCAGCAAACAGTTAAGTCCATCAAGAGACCCATAGTGGGGTCTAGTGGAATCTACTTGGACATTCAGTGTATTTGTTAATTCTCCACCATCTTATCTTCATTTTTTTTTTTTGGTAGAATCTCTACATCTTTTTGATAGAATGGGTGTTTAGTTTTGATGAATGCCAAGGTTCCCAGGACTTGACTTCCAAGTAATATTAATTTATAGCTTTTATTGCCTAACTTCTTTATGTGTGTTTAGTTTTGCTCTCTTTTGTGGTCTACAGATTGTCATGTCAACTTGCGAGCGCTGGCGCTGTATTCTTAAGATAGGCTATGCAATGAGTTTGTGTGATGGTGGAAAATCAGTACCATTAATATATCAATGTAAGAAGGCTAAGTTTGAAGACAATCTATTCTGCTACTTGTGAAATCATGTGTGTATAATAGAACTAATTGTGGATTCTGTAAACTGTGGATTCTATAATTTGAAGTTTGAGAGTGCATAAATCCATGGAAGGGGAAAAAATCAAATATTTAATCCTTATTCCTCGGACTTTAGAGATGGTGTTTTATGCGAACGAAAGGGATCCGCACTAAGGTGGAAATTGCTCTGATTCTCCATCCGACCCATTTTCAACCATTTGATGAAAATATTTTTCTTCTTGAGAAGGAAAAAAAATGCATTGATTTTATTCAATAGAGTGGATTTTGATTTTCTATGTGAAGGATAAGAATGTTGAATTCTTCTCTCTCGAAGAAAAGAAAATCCATGGAGAGGGGAATCCTATTGCCTCGCAAATGCACCCTAAAATCCTTGCATTTTGGTTTGCAGCATAATCACAATACGTGTCAAATATTGGTTTTGCATATAATGATGAAAATGTAATCCAACAAACGTGCTCAAAGTGGTGATCCTAGCTTCTCCTTTTTTTTTTTTTTTTTTTCTTTCCGACTTTCTTCAATTTTAGATTTTTCCATTATCTGATGTTACATTATCTCCAATAGTCTTGCAATTGATTCAGGAAGATATATGTATATAATACTCACACCTCACCCAATTATGTAATTACCAACTTCATTAGATGATTTCCGTTCTATGACTTTTCTTCTTCCATTCTCAAATTTGCAATTATTATATATTAAAGAGGCTGAGTTTGACTACATCGATTTTATTTTTGACTCTTAAATTTCAATTTTGACTTAATGTGGAGCCCGCATAAATAAAAAGCTAATGATATGCATATATATGTTGAAGTTCTGGACTCTCAATGTCTCACTTCTTAATGCTTATATATAAACTCTTACACAACAAAGAAAAAAAAAAAAAAGAAACTGTCTAGCATATAAAGAAGGGCCACAGAGGCATTCTATATAAATTCTCCAACAAAAATATCAAAAGTAGTTAAGCAGGTATAGACTGGCTAGGGCTTTAACTTCGTAGATGAAAGATCCAATTCTTGTCACTGGTGCTATAGAAGAAAATATGTGCTATATCATTCCTCTTATATGTATGTCTACAAAATATAAGGATTCCAATGATTGACAATAGTAGTAGAAAAACTTAACAAGGCTGATGTTTTGATTTTATTCTAAATGCATTTGTTAACTTAGTGGAGTTGGCCTTAGTTTTATCCATCCCATTTTCATTCTTTTTTCTAACGTTTATTACATTTATATTCTAATACTTATAATTGTTGCCCTTTTTTGTGTATTTTAATTGTGTTTTGCAAGAAATCAATCTAATGGTAGGCTCAGTAGGACTGAAATTAGATTTCTCCTAGAGGAATTGAAACTAAATTAAATTAATTCTCCTTCTTAAAGGAAATAGTTTTCGGGGAAGGAGAGGAATATTTTTTTTTCTTTTTATACAGAAAAGCACTACAACAAACATCAAAAGGTCGCAAAAGTACATAAAATTAGAAAAAGGTTTTTTCTATGGAGGAATTCTCATTGCAAGTGTTCTAACTGCGTATATATGGAATCAGATATGAGAACTTTTTATCTCTCGTATGCTCTTTCTAGCAATTGTTTGGAGAAAATAATCACTAAATTACAAGCAATCTTTATTCGGGCCGGATTTTTCCCTTTCTATCACTTAATTTAAGCCCGGCGCAAATATTGAATGGATTCAGATTATATGTCCAGGTCCGGCCCAAAGCATACTGGGCATGGATGGGCCCAGTCTGAAGCAGCCGATGAGCACCCCTACTGAACTGTGGGTGGGCGTCAACATATTCGTTTCACCACTTTGTTGGGTTCTGCTGTGTATGCAGTGTTCGAATCATTAAGCCCCAAAATATTTCCATCATTAGGGCGTCGCACCCTAATCCAATTTTGATCATTTGAGTGGGACCTCAGCCAAAATAATATAGAAAGATGTTGCACAGTTTTGAAATGGTTTTAAATAGGGTATTAAAAAATCTCTCAAAAGAAATTTTACTAGGCCGAGGGGGTTTTAGAACATCTAATCAAAAGATTCTAAAGACTTCTACCATGATTTCTCAGGGTGTAAAAAGGCAGGGATACATGCACTGAGAGGAAAAAAGGAGAGAAAAAAAGAAACCAGCAATATATCTCTCTGCAAATATGAGTTGATACTCAGTAGTTATCTTTCTTCACATGGTATAAAACCTGGAAAAACAAGAGTTAGCACTCCTAAGTTTTGGATTTTGATAGAGTTTAGTTTGCATCTTAAAAGCCTGAGCTCAGTAATCTGGGTGTTGACAATTCCTCCAAAAATTTAAGATCGTTGCCTAGGTGTATGTGTGATAACACAGGTTCGAAAATTGCGGACAGCCTTTTTGTGCAAAATTGCCAAATGTTAGCTCTATCTCCAGCCTACACCCTCTCAGAACACTACTTCTACAGGACCCGCATTGAGTAATGACTTCTAATTTAGGTGCCCTAGTCCCACTCGGATCTGAATGATATCTGCAACATTGATTAAATGAAGATCATGAATCACGCCTGGAAATGATTGAATCCAACAGTGAACATCATCCCAACCTGCAACATTATAACCTGCTTATCACAGGTGAAGTTAAGATCTAACTGCTAGCCTCCACCCAACTGTATCCTGAAACACTGGGCCATCTTCTAATGTGGAGGTTGGGCTGAAAAGACTGCTCCTGTTTTCCTACACAGATGCAACTTCTTGATAAAAATGATAGTACCAAAGGTCATCCAGATGCAACTTCTTGATAAAAATGATACCCAAGGTCATCCAGATGCAACTTCTTGATAAAAATGAAATCAAATTGTCACAAACAATATGAAAAATCCTTTTCATGGTACAAATAATCTCTATGAATACATTACAGTTTGCAACACAATTTGTAGAAATAAATAAAGTACATCTCCAAGTCCAATTGGACTTGAGTAGATCCACAGACCCATCATTCCCACAGTGAAATACCTGTGGTGAGGATATCAGAATTATGTTCTTGAAGTACTCCAGTGTCCTCTGCTGCAAACGGATGAAATCCAGGTGTGAGGACTCATTAAACCTTGAGAATAGAAGTTGGGATTTTAGAAATCAAAATTTCAAAAGAATGTACCCTCAGGTTGTTTTCTCCACATGGTAGGTGATTGAGCAATTTTAATGAAAAGAGGCAATTTGGTGGACATTATTAGGACCTGATACCTTCAAAACTTGGAAAAGAATGTATTCTCGAGATCTGGATCATCAGTTAAAGTTAGTTGGTGAATGCACTGAGCGCCTTTGAGCTTCTTCAGAAGCCACAACCCCGAGTTGAATAAGTGTTTGAGCTGTACAGATACCCCAAGTGTGGCCCCGATAGAGACATGTATGTGTATAGGTATTTCAGGTAAGGTTCCATCAAGCTATCTGAGGCAATAAAACACAGCTTATCGCACAACAGAAACAATTTATGTATTGTACATACCAAATGACAAAGGGAAAAAAGAACAAAAGGTGAGTCTATTTGTACCTGCCAAAGCGCTTCTAATAATGACGTTTCCTATGGAATGTCCTACAAAATTGAGCTTTATGTTTCTATAGCCTCCAGATTTTGAGGCTTTATCCATTTGCTTTCTAAGGAAATCAGTAACTTCTTCAGCCAATTTCCCACCCATTTCTCTGATGTCTCCAGTAGTTTTATCTTCATTGGCCTCTAACATAGGACATTCTGCTACAGGATCTATCAAAAGCCATTGATTCCGAACAAGCCTAAAATCCAGATGATGTCCCTATTTATATGTAATCCAAGTTAAGGAGAGAACAGTCAACTGACCGATGTTCGGACAACATTGCAGCACAACAAACAGGATATATATATGCAAAACGGGAGGCTCTAACCTGGGCACAGGTTAAACATCCAATGCACTGAATTCACATATTTGCCATGATCAATGATGTAGACCACGCATAGTATGGGTTGCATGTAGATTAGCCATGAGAGAAAGGGCCACAAATTAAATGGCAAAACCAGTGACAAGCAAATGGATAAGAAGAATGCTAGCAGCAAGGAATGTGGGAGGAAAGGGCCACAAATTAAATGGCAAAACCATTCCATACAGCTAGGTGCTATGTTCAAAGTTCAAACACATCCATGGGGCAAATGGAATGGCAGATTCTCTGGCAAGGGAAGGAGTACTACACTACTATGTTAAAATATTTCCTTTGATATATAGATTTATGGAATGGTTTTTGTAAGTGCCTAAAAATTACGGGCTTAGTTAGAAGAGGATTGAGCTCTCGATTTGGTGATCTTGGGGTGATTATGGGAAAGGATCGGGCCTCCGGTGATCTGAAAAGGAAAACAAAAGTCAGAGCCCCTGGCTGTAGGCAGCCGAAGGCACTCCAATGCCTGAATTAATTTTATAACTGAGGGAAAACGAAGAAGAAGAAGTATGGGGGACAGGCTTATTGCGTACCTCCTATAGTTTCCCTTTATGTATTATATAGACGTGAGGGTCATCATCGAGCTGGACCCCTCAAGGAGAGATGGGGGTTCCATCAGCATGTACCTTTCTCTCCTGAGTGGGGGTAGGTAAAAAGGGGACGTCCCATCGGACCACCCTTCCATGCCTACGGATGTGACCTTGAGATAAGGCATGACACTTATCTAGGTCCGGCGCCCACTCTACTTGTCAGTTTGCAGTCTACCGTCATGGCAGCGCATTTATGGTCGCATTTATTATTGAATGACAGGAGGCCGATATCAGGCTAAGACCGAGACCGAGGTAGGCACCCACAGACGTGGCCACCGAGATGGGCTTCGTGCTTCGCCGAGCTGGCGCTTCTGCCGAGCTGAGCAATACCGAGGCTTGGGACAATCCTGAGATTGGAGAGTGGCCCCTCGTAGATCTGTAATTTACGAAATGACCTCACACAGTTTTTATCCTAGTATGGGCGTTTGATGTGATGCATTAGAACAGCTAGACTCTGATCGATCATGACATCCAAAACCGATAACCGGATGAGGACCAATATTCATGTATCACATTTTTTTTATACAGCGATAAAACTCACTGTGATAATAATATATAAAAAAAAAGACGAAGGTTCATCTCAAAAGCTCTATCACAGAAGATCAAAACCACAATTCTAGAGGATCCTAAATATTCAAAGATCAAAGGTACTGTTCATCTGATTTGATAAAAATAAAATCTGCCTACCCATTAATACTTAAATTCAACCTAAATATTTTAAACGAGTGGCTAACCATTCAAAAAAATAATAATTAAAATGCGTGGCTTAAATTCATAGGACATCATTTTCTATATTGACCTTTTTTAAGACAATAAAAATCACAATTTTTAAAGTTTTTGCGAGGCTCTATGGTGCAACTCAGTAGAGTCAATTTTCTTATTTCAACAGTAAGGTTGTTTTTTTTTTTTTTTTGGTAGAATCAACAATGAGGTTGTTAAAACAACTGCATGGTCATGTTGTTTGCAACTCAATTTACAATGCATTTTATGTTAACAAGTTTGGATAGAAAGATTGGTGTTGTTATTTTCTTTATCAATCATGTGAAGCTTGAAACTTGGATATTATGCACTGACTAGATACTTGTAATATATCTATTGATTTTATATTAATTGAATTGGGAGAGGGGTGAAATGCCTCATCTAAACACTTGATCGATTGCATGCATCTAGTATAAATGGAAGAGGGATGAAATGCCTCATCTAAACACTTTAAACTGCAATTATAAACTAATACCACGTATGGAATGAATGGAGTAAAATATGTGGTTTACATGTGATAAATCTAATGGTAGCCCCAGTTCGTTTCGAGTGAAATTTGGCTGAGTCATTCATAGGAGGGTTGTAATTTGAGCTATTTGGATTATATTCGCTATGGACCCCGCTAATTGATTTGTAGACTGATTATATAATTTTTCTAATTTCCTTGTATGAAGAACCCAAACTCTCTATTTTCTCTTCTCACTCCTACTAAGCAAGAAAGGCCTCCTGCTTAAAATAAATTAATATATGACCGGACTAAAATAATAAAATGTGGTCATATGTTGTAGTATTCGCAAAGTCAAAATTTGGGGCTCAACATGACATATTACTAGTTAGAAAACAAATTTAAAATAAAGAGAATACGCTATTAAAATCATTCTTAAAATTCTAAATATGAAAATCAGATTTTATGGGCTCCATCATAGAGTGATTAGATTTCATGTATCATATGACAGCAGGTCAGGATTGTTTGTCTAACATTTCACATCTTGCCACTGTTGCAGTAACTTTTAGGTTTAAAGCCAATATTCAGGGCTTTTTTTGTGTGTGTGTGTGTGAAAGCAAGGCAAACAAAGATACCTGAAGCCATCAATATTCCAAATTCCAAACCAGATAAAAAAAAATTATACCCATAAATCCAAATAAGTGTATGCGAGAAAGGTCATGTGATAGCATGCAATTCTTATTCACATATATTACATCAAAATATGGATTTGGGCTACTGGACCGATACAATAAACCAGCATCCCAACATTATGAACCACGGTATCTTTCTTCAAGTTGGTTTCGGAGAAAGAATCTAAAATACTATTGCTGCTTTTTTTTTTTGGTACGTTAGCCAGTGGGCTGTGTATCGCCGTAATTTCGAATACCGAGTTTACCGCCAAAGTACCCGAATTTGGCGCTCTACTTTCCGAATAAGCCTAGAACTTCCAGGATCATAGGTCCGGGTCCAATTTAAAGCTTTTTAACAATATTTATAACAACAGTTAATTGCGAAATCAAATAAGAAATCACGGAACCACTACATCATATATGCAGAAGCAAAGTTATGAGGTATCAGTCTCATAAAGCAAGTATAAAGGACATAAGTCTCATCTGGTCTCAAGTGAATATAAAGGGTACATATTAGAATGAATAAACCCCCAATTCTCAAAACAATGATCACTCCAAATCCCAAAACAAAGTCACTCAGCCCCCATGTGCAGGCTCTCCATTGTCCAATGCCTCCTTTGGGTCAATCGGGCCCCACCACATTCATCCGCTAATGGTGCCTCGAGGGGCACCTCACCCTCAGGGATGGGGTCGATAATGATATCTAAGCACCCAATATGATGGGTCATATCCAAATGACTCGGCAACACAATATACAGATAACATATAGTATGGATGCAGCAAAAGGGAATAAAGACAGTAATATGATTAATTGAGTAACAAGTGTACAATGCTAAGCAATCATGCACAATGTATATCAATAAGGATCAACATAAAGTAAACATGCTAAATAACCATCCAAGCCATAAGGCACATTCACACAGGCTGGCACCGCGACATATTATGTTGTTGCCCTCTCGTACTACCTTCGAGTTGCGGCGGGAAAATACACCGGATAATAGCTTGGCCATAGCATAAATTACCGTAGTCCGCTTGCTATATAATCGTATAGTGCAGTGTCATGTGATACCCCAGTGGCGTACGTCCACCTCTATTGCTCATCATGATGGCTGCTATATTAAATTAGCTCTTACTAAGGGTGATCAGTGCGAAGGCTAAACTCATATCAACCGACTAAATGTTTTATGTCGACTCACAATGAACCATACAATAGGTTAGTGTCTGGTTAGGCCATCCTCGCATGAGCAAGGTGTAAGGTCCCCGACCTTAATGGGGTGTTTAATTTCCTAATATTGACGATTAGCTTAATTAATTGTGATTCTAGCTAATTAGGCTGGTTTAGTGGCTAAGCGAGTTTCTTTTATCATTAGAAAGTGATTTGCGGAGTTTCGTTTGGTTCCGAGTGCGATTAGTTTTAATAGGGGGTTCGGTTATGATTAATAGGAAAATTAGTCATTTTTCCGGAAAATCCCGTTTTCGCCGAATTTGGGTTCGTTGGAAAGATTTCTTCGTGCTCATCATTTTTCATTTTTGACTCGTCATGATTCGACACCCCGAAGTTCGTCAAATAATCAGATTTCTCTTAATTCACTCTAATGGGCATTTTGGTCATTTCCTCCCCTGATCCTCATTTTTAAACTCAAACCCAGCTACTAAGTTCGTTTCTCCTTCTTTCTCAAAGAGTGCAACTGCTGGGGCTTCTTCTTCTTCTACTTCGATCTCTCTCTTCTTGCATGTGGGTTCTAAAGGCCATCTCAAGGACAATCAAGTTCACCAATCTCTTTCTCTCTTCTTCCTCTACATCTTGATCTAAATTGGTAAGTTTTCCTCAACCTTTTCTTCCCTAATTTCCTTCCTCATTGTTGTAGAGATGTTGCATGTTGATAGATTCCTTTCTTTCTCTTCCATTTTGCTCTTTGGGTGTATGAGAAGGGTTTTTGGAAGTGGTTTGGCTAGGGTGTGAGTGGAGAGCTCTCCTTCCTCCTTTATCTTCTCAAATTTCCATTATTTCTCTCATTCCCTTTGGTGAAGGCAAGTAGAATAGCACTATATATTGAATATGCTTATGTGTTTATTGAATTCTTGATAATGCAATTGCTTAGGAAATCCTTAATTCCAAGCTTGTTTATGTTTATGTTGGATTTCACATGTTAATTAGGTAAATTTAGTTAATGGACTTTAAATGGAATGGATGGGTGCTTAGCAAAATGAAATGGATGTTTGTAGGTGTTGGAAGTGTGGGAATTCTGAAGCTTGGAGGTGTGTCTCGAAATTTGACTGAAAACATCTTCAGAACTTCACAGTTTTGCACAGGCGGTCACCTGCTAATCGCCTACCAAGAAATAGAACCTAAACAGGTTCTGTCCCGTGCGCGGTTACCCCGCGGTCACCCCCGCAGCTAGCCGCCCTGAGGAAATAATTTCGAGTAGTATTTTTACTACACTCAGTGACCTGTCGGTCACCACTAGGCGACCTGGCAGCTAACCGCCAACCCCTAGGCGGCTAGCCGCCTAGTCCAAAACCTGTTTTTCAAATTGGGACTTCTTCCTTTGGTTTGGCCTTACATGTGGGACCTCTTGACCCTACTCTTGCATGACCAATTGGGGAAAATGGAAACGGAGCACGATTGACTTGGTGTGCTTCGTCGGTTGTTCGGGATTTTTCGTATATTGATGTAACTTGGCCAAATACGTGTGGAATTGAGTTAATTGGTACCCAACAATTTCCGTACACCATGGGCCTACCAAACTAGGACACCATTGACTCATTCTCCATACGTACTCCGTTGGGGACATGCTCGATACGCAGAGGACAACTCTTGACCTAGGATTCGCTTGTTCTTAACTCTTGACTCGTGAATCTTGTATCCGTAGCTTGTCGTACCTAGTACACTTTATCTTTATACTTGTGTAACTTGTAGAATTAGGATTTGACTGGACTTAGAGTGTATCCTTAGGTACCTTGTCTCGTATTGATAAACACATGTGGATGGACTTGAGAGAGGACTACTCATGGAACTTGAAACTTGATTTGTATCTTGGCTTGACTTGGAGTAGCCCTTAACTTATCACCTTGTACTTGGGAACCTATTCACGTGTATTGTCTTGGAACTTGTGTCATATGCAAACCATCATCATCATCTTGCATTCATGACCAGCTGCAGACTAAGGATTATAAAGTGGGCCGGATACCGAACACCTAGGGTGGGTTGTCGGCTTTGGATGACATCTATGGTGCGAATAACTGAGAACGGGCTTGGACCGTGCTGCAATTCTTAGGACTGGGAGCTAGGATCCCCCTAGAGCCGGACTTTGGGTATTCGTAGTAGGTTAGGACGTCACATATACCCCCGTGAGATGGCTAGGACATCTACAGAGCCTCCTCTTGCTTGACATTGCATTTCATGGATGGTTATTCTTGTTTATCTTGTTACTTGATTCTCGTATTACTCATGCTTCATGTCTAGCTTGTACCTTGTTATCTTATGATCATGAATTTGTCTTTAATCTTCTTTGAAACATGTTATGAATAATGTATATTGCTTATCTCATTGCCAACATATTGTTGATCCTTTATTCCATGGTGTGCAGAGGACACCTACTACTATTATGCAGACCTGGATGCCGAGGCAATCCCAGAGGATCCTCAACTAGGGGAAGAGGACGAGGTACGAGAGTAGGGTGCCGATGACGTAGCTTAGCGTCATCATTCCCGGCACTAGTGCGTGTTACACGGGGATATCTTACCGTGCCACTCCTTCTCATCTTTTGGAGATTTTTATACTTTGTACTTACCACACTTTTGTATATCTTTTGTACCAGGACCTAAGTTTTTGGAATGGTCCTGATGTTTATAAACTTTATATGTTTTATACTTTGAAACTTGAATATATAATGGGATGAATATCGTACTTGCTTTGATATTTCTACTAATTTAATGAATGTGTTTACTGGACAAATCCCATCGACTAATTTGTTAATGAGGCTCAACCACACAATCCTCACAACGGACTTCGATCCTTGGGCATTAAGGGCAAATTTTTTAATTAGCCCTAAAATTCACACCCCGGATTCGGTTTAACCTCTAATCGTGTTCGGGGCTGTGACACAAGGTCATCACATATCCATATAAGGTCCAGTATTGTAGTCCAGTCTATAACATAGTTCATAATCCATATCCATCGTCCAGGATCCGTCATCATGGTCATCATTCATTTCCATAGTGTTCCATTTCCATATATATATAATCAGCAATGTTGGTTCATTTCATGTTCCACCCATAAATGAGTCCACTACTGCAATTTATCTCTGTTGCGACACCAAAAAGCGTTGCAGATAATATAAAAAACATCACAATAAGTAATTGCGACACAAAAAACTAAGCGTTGCAAAGGGGTTGCAGAAAGATTAGGTACACTAAAGATTACAGCGTGGCAATAGGAGAGAGTATTTACGACGGTTTCAAAGAGTTGCTAATTACGTATCAATTGCGACGTATTCAAATCATTAAGAGCAACGCTCTTATAAAGTTGCAAATAATCTTTTTTTGCAACGCTTCTGTGGTATCGCAAATAATCTTCATCTTGTTACATTTGATTATTTGCAACGTAATAAAAACGCCGCAAATAATAATTTTTCAGAAAAAAATATTTTTAATATTTTAAAAAAATATTTTTTTTTTCCTGTTTTGATACCCAATCAATACAAATATAATCTCATCATCCATTCACAATCCATCCATTCACAAATCTTTAATGCAAAGTCATCCTTAGGTCATCATAATCATATATCTCTAAGTAGCAATTCAGGTATGAAAACAACACTCCATCGGTGTAAAAACATAAACTACATTAATTCATTAAATTCGAGTGCAGTGAAACAGTTGTCCTCATCACAAATTATTATTGGAGATACTAATAAAATTCTGTTAAACATAAATCTATATAACAATTGGTCTCAATATAACATAGAAACAATAACTGAAAGGCGGTCTTTGATATGTATCATAGAGAGAAAACGAACAATTTTCATGATAAAATATAGCATCCTCAAATTGATCTGCGCCATCCAAACCGGTCCAAAAAATGTTGATTGTTCTTATTTTCTCTTCATCTTCCATTTCGATCTGTAATAAATAAAAAAAAGATAGATGTTAAAATCTATAAAACAAGAGAGATCTTAAAACTGAAATTTGAGATTACAAGTTGAAATCTTATCTGTTCATGTTGATTGTAGCCTATGCACAAAGTCACCACATGTACATCAGTCCATATCATTTCCAATCATGGCCCTTGATGTATATGGGCATGGAAAAAATCAGATTGACTTGATGATACAACTACTTATTTCTCATTTTAAACATTTCTTCACTAGATATGCCTTTTGGGTATGTGACATTTGTGAAGAGAGATTCTACATGGTAACTGCAACTAAGAAAATGAAGCACCTGATATCTCAGAATTTAAGATGGAATTCTATCCATTTGTATTTGTCTTCTAATTGAACTGAACATGCACCTGATGATATATAGAAGCAATGAATAAATGTTTTACCATGGAGGAGTGCCCATCTTTTGCGCCATTATAGATTGCATCATAGCCTACATATTCTTTTGCCAGGATCTCATATCATCCATCTGAGCCTCTATTTGTTGTAGCCCTCTTAGTAAGCTCTTCCACCCGTTGATTACTGTAAAGGCTTGTTGAAGAGGATGGAGGGGTCATGACGCCATGCCCAAGACCTTAGACATATCCGGGCCTTGTACCCAACACTCGTTTGCATATCTCATCATCTATCAATGGGGGAGAATCCTCTTCTATGGGCTGCGACTGAAGTGTAATCATTTTCTCCTACAAAAGCAAAAAATTCACATGAATATTTAGACATGCATAGAAAAACTGAAGAACAAAAAAAATAGGTAATTAGCTAGATGAAACTTTAAAAAAAGTGTCCTTACATAGAGCAGCTGACACTCGGGAGTAGACCAACCCTTCTCTTGACTATAGTTTGCCTTAAGCCACAATTCTATCCTGCCGATTGGAGCATCATACTGAATAAATTTTGAACACAATATTAAATTTAGAAAAGAAGTTAATAAATCAATACTTATTAAAATATTAGAATTACTAATACCGTCTCATGAAGATATTCGACAAATGATTTTGAACCCACAAAAAGGTTCACTTTAAGTAGCTGTCTATTTTCAGAATTCTTTTTACTAACTTTCTGCATTCAAGTTAATGAATTAGAAATGCCATCGAGATTTTCTAAAAACAATAATTTCTATGTAGGTAATGCAGTTAAAAATAAAATAAAATTTCACCTGAAAGTCTTTTGAACAAAACCTATTGCAGCACAGCTCCCAATCTTTTTGTGACACACCCTTATAAGGTTTTTGGCATGCCACCCTGTGATTGCCAACCCTCTTATAATAGGAGTGCAATCTGTTGCTATAGTTCTTGAATGTTGATGTTAAATAACTGTTAATAGCTTTTTTCAATCGTGGATCATGAAGTTCTATATCAAATTTGTCCTACAAAAAAGATGCATTCAAAATAAGTTTGTTAGGTATATTTTACATCAAAGATATTACTTAAATTTGCATCCAACTTTCAAATAACATAGTATGCAAAATAAAAGCAAAAAATAAAAATTTTGAGGATTGAATTACCAAAATGCGATCATAAAATATTTGCCTATATTCTTGTCTAACTGTTGGCCAGGTGGAACACGCAAGAGGAGCATACGTTCGACAAATTATGCCAACTTCAGTCTTAAATTGCTTTGCATGCTTGTCAACTGGTCTAGACAGCCCTTCCGAGATTTCAATCCTTAGCTTTGACTTGTATCCTTAATAAGCCTGGTAAGGGAGATATTTTTTGACCTCCCACGTCATCCTCTAGTGGAGGTTGAAGCTAAAAGGAAAAATAAAATCATTAATAAAAAATACATGACATTTAATAATTTTATAAAATATATAACTAATAGTATTGATCTTACCAACGCTATATGCCTCTGACTCATTCGCCGAATCAAATATTGAAGCATCCCGTTCCTATGCACTCGTTTGCATCCTTCTTGTTATCATAACTAGAAACAAAAGTACATAGAAATATTTCCAATGAAAATAGCAAAATCCTCAACTTTTGAAAGATTAGGAGTTTCTATCTTTTATAATTTAAAATGAAAAAAATCAGTGGCAATATTCATAATGTTCGAAGACAATAAAAGATAAAAAGATTTGGAGGGCACACAAGATCCACAAGTGAATCTCTCCCCACACCCTTGTTTAGTAAGCAAATGGGCATCTACATTAGCTTCTCTAAGGATATGGAAATTAACATGAAACTAGCTAATCCTCTCCCTAAGGTCATAAGAAAGATGTCAAGTGGTAATGAAATACATGCTCATTTGTTGAGGGTTCAAAAGTTATTTGCGGGACAGCACCAGCGAATATAATTCAAATTTCAAACTGTTGATCAAATTCACAGCAAAGAACAATTCTTATAACATTGTTCTTTTTTTTATAACACTTATAACATTGTTCTATTTGCAGAAAAAGAAACCATCTTCTCTTTCTTTGAGAAGGAGCAGGAAAAATTTGGAACCACTTCTCACCTCTTAATTAATATTATATAGGAAGTTCAATGGAAGCTTTTTCTTTAAAGAACGAAGTTGGCAGAATGGGCCCTTTTACTCAAGAAATATCTATGTAGTGTTCTTTGATTTGCAGCCATTTGATTGAAATTGAGAGAAATAAACAGCTCTTATCATCCTTAAAATTCCATTGGTTTGAATACCCTGCTCATGTCATCGAGTTCAGGTAGCAAAATGTATATTTGTAAAGAAAGAACTCAGGGGAGATGTGCTAAAAATATCATGTGGGGCGAAATAGTAGTAGCTATTAGAAGCAAGAAAACTTTTTTTTGCTGGAGGGTAAATTGAATTAAGAAGAGGAGCTTACAACAAGAAGCTCCCGGAAAGGGGAGAAAGGCCAAAAAACTATACAACCAAAGCCACAAAACCAGACCTGGCTTGCAAGGGAGACCACATCCTCCCAGAGAAGCAAAGACAGGGCAAGCACACAACAACAGAAAAGAAAAGAAAAGAAAAGCAGGGGGAAGAGAAAAGGCTCCAAAACTGCCTCAAAAGAAAACAAAAAAGAAGAGAAACACTCCAGCGGAGACAAAACAGGGGAAGAAGGCAGAACCTCTGAAGAGCTTGAGCTGAGCTGAGAAGAATCTCTGACTAAGCAGCAAGGGAAACTGACCTTCGAATGAACAAGGGAGACACAGCTGCAGAGACTGGAAAAGAGAGCCAAGCAGCACCTAAGCTTGAGCTAATCCACCCATACAGGCAAACCAACTGGGGCAAAATGCCCCTTAACAAAGGAGAAGGCAGGGAATCAGGGACCAAAAGCCAAGCAGACAAAGACTGCATACTGAACAAACTGAGGCTTAAGTGAGCACCCCTAAATGAAGTAAGATGGGCTGAGCTAACCCATGTTTTCTCTGATCTGGCAGGGAGCTTACCAGGCCTTTCATGTGGTCCAGGAAGAGGATCTTGGCAGTTGACAGAGAGGACCAGAAAAACAAAATGGATGATGGCAAGTTGAAGTCAAGTACGCCCAGTTCTTGAAAGCACATTGTAGACATAGTTTACAAAAGGCATTAGAAAGGACCAGAAAAAACATAATGAGTTCTTCTGTGCCAGTAGTCGCAGATTCAAACCACGCAGGAGCATTGGCCATAAGAAAGGCACTAAATATCTTGTCTACAGCCTTACCCAGCAGAAATATTATAGTAGAAGAATAAACTTGGACTGAACTAGGACCCTCTGGCAATTTGATTCTGTTTAAATCAGGAAAGCAAATGGGCTCACTGGCGATCTTCCAAGGAAGGTGCAGATGGGGTTCCTTTTTTATTTTTATCATGCTTACTTTTAAATGTATCTCTACTAGTTTCTATAACTGTGACAACTATATGAAGTCATGTTTTTTCCTATTTTATCACCAAAGTGATTAGTGAGATAGCAAGGAAAATAGGAAGAATCTACAATGCATAGGCTCCTTACCCCGACCTCAGCAAGTGAATTAGCATCTAAACTCTCTTCCCTAAAACTATGGGAGAAAGAAACTGGACTATGCACCCTTCCTTATATTGTATGTACTTAATAAATCACTTTTGTTACCAATGAAGCCAAACACATAACCATTCAAGTTGAACAATGAAATACCACAAGAGACAGGTGCAGGTATTGATCAAAATTCTGCAGATGAATAAATTTAGTGGAAAAATTAAAAGAAAGCCAGTACATCGGATAGTAAGGCAAATCAGAAAGCAATATGGATATGATACATACATACTAAAAATAAAATATGTGAGAATTGAACTAGCAGCCCCTAAACAATACCAAGAAGTACTCACCCAAAAAAGCAACTCTGAACTTTAGTCCGTTGAAGCTTCTGAATTGTTATGACTATAATCAGCTTTTCTACATGACAAACATGAGCAATCTTGACATGCGATGAAGAAAATCCTATAAACCAGACAGTGCTGAAATCTTTACAATGAATGCAACAAACAATTCAGAGCACTGAAAATCTCAAAGAAAGTACAGCCTTGAATAGAGCATTATCAATCATCTCATGCACCACAAAGTGTCACAAGTGATTCCTAAATTCCTGCACTAATCCAATCGAACTAGGACAATGTTCATGCATCAACTATCCAAAGGTCACAAGAATCAGAAATACCAAAGTAGAGATAGGCATTAAATATCCACAAACGCAATGTGTAAATAAATATACATTATTTATCGAAGAAACAAACAAATAAAAATTATAACATCTGAAAGCTAAACTCGAGATGATATATATCAGAATTATCGGTTAAAAGAATATAACTATAGGTTGGCAAAGCACTACCCAACTAATTCAATTCCCAATTTCCACAATTAACAAACGTACAGCAGAATCGATAACAGAAACCTATCCAACCTTTCCAAATATTTTTAGAAAAATGCATTTTGGTTTCTTTTTGTTTGTTAACAGTGATTTTGGGCAGTTACAAAAGCAAAAGACTAAGGTCAATTCAAGACTTGAAATTTATAACCAGTCTGTAGCTTCCAAAGCAAGACAAATTAGTTTAGGATCAGTTTCAAGCCCGAAAATGATGATTAAATTTGCCAATCAAAACATTGTGTTTACAATATATAATTGAATAAAATAAAACTGAATGAACTTCATTTCTGAAACTTCATAGCAAATCAAGGTAACAAAATCTTCAATGATAATAATAATTGTGTGGGGTCGTTCTGTGCTCACGGATTTAGGTGGGGACATCCTCCAGTCCCGGTTACCATTGGTCTCGGCACCACCCAAGGTCGGCCGCAATGCCGTCTCGGAAGAATCATATGGCGAGTCTCGGTGGCTACGTCACGATTCCGGACCTCGGTCTCAGCCTCTTCCCGATCTCGGCCCCTGTCACTCGGCCATTAATGCAGCCATAAATGCGCTGCCGTGACGGAAACGACGAACTGACAGGCAGAGTGGGCGCCAGACCTAAATAAGGGGCACGCCTTATCTCAGCGTCATGTCTATAGGCGTGGAATGATGGTCCGATGGGACACTCCCTTTTCACCTACCCCCACTCAGGAGATAAGAGTACACTCTGATGGGACTCCCGTCCCCTCAAGGGGTCAATCCAATGATGACTATCGCATCTATATATAGCATGGAGGAAAACCATGTAAGGTACGCAACCCGTCTCCCTCCCAGACTTCTTCTTCTCCATTCTCTTTCAGTTCCTACACTGACTTGAGCGTCGGAGGGCCTTCGGCTGCCTATAGCCAGGGGCTCCGACTTACTGTTTCTCTCTTTCAGGTCATCGGAGGCTCGATCCTTTCCCCTCATCTTCCCAAAATCTCCAAACCAAGAGCTTAATCCTCTGATAATCAAGTCCGTAATTTTTAGGCACTTACAATAATAATAATAATAATAATAATAATAATAATAATAATAATAATAATAATAATAATGCTAACAATGACCAATTAAAAGTCCTACAGAAATAGGATAGGCGTGCCAAATTTTAATTGCTTTTACCTCAAAAGGGTAATAAGTGTAGAGAGACTTTTCTATGTTCTAATCCTACGATTCAATCAAGAAATGGATTTTTAACAATAATAATAGAAACACACATACACAAAAAAAGTCCTTACCTGAACTCTTTGTAGCTGTTAATTCCGAGTTGATAGTTGTAGAGGAAGGAGAAGAGACTTGGAACCTTGTTTATAGCTTCTTTTCTAGCTTTCCCTTCATCACATAAACATTATCTTAATAGGTTTCAAAACCCTTTGATTAAGCCAAATAAATCCGGCAACCGGTTGGATCTATCATTTGGATGTATGGGAAATAAAAACCCTAGAGATTTAGAAGGAATGCATATATATACCTTGGAGGAGATTGGGACGGATTTCTCAATTTCTCTATTGTCTTGTAAAGGATCGTTGAGATCTTGGATTTTGGTTTGGATTTAGGGCAGAGAGATAGAAAGAGAGAGTGAAGCGCAGAGAGCTAGGGAGGCCAAAGAGACTTCTCCGTTTATAAAAGACTAACGAAGGCGGAAGAGAGAGTGATGAAGCGCAGAGACATAATAGGCCAAAAGGACTTCCATTTATAGAAGACTCTTAACAAATGTTGGTGATCGATTAAAAAAAAGGCGGGAGATGGAAATAATTGGAAGACTTAATTTTTGTTTTGTAATGCTATAAAATAATGTCGCTTAGAAGACTATTATCTACGATGCATTTAAATCCACGTTGCAAAAAAACTCACTATCTGTGACGCAGTTGGTATACTGTCGCAACTAAATATTATTTGTAACGTCAAAATTGAGTCTCAAATAAATAGTTATTTTTTAGCTTAAAATTTTTATGGCACCATATGATGGAGGTCGCTAATAATAATTATCTGCGATGCGAAGATATTATATACGATGCAAAAAGAAAACTGTTGCAAAAAACCTTAACTTTTCTACGACATAACTCAGACTAAAAATTATTTGCAACGCGAGGATTGCATCGCAAATAGAGATACTTATTTATGATAGATGATTGTGTTGCAAATGTGTATCTAGCGCTGCGAATAATTTTACCGCCATTTGGCCCCAATGATTTTTTGACGCATTTGTTTGCGACACACTATATTCATTGCTGAAAGTATCTATTTGCGACGCATGGAGTCTTGTGTCGCAAATACTTAACTTGTTGCGACGGGTCTAGTTTTATGTTGCAAATAATTTATTTTTTGCGACACTGGGTTGTGTCGCAAATATTTTCATCGCTGAAAATCCCATTTGTTGTAGTGGTCCCTAGAACAAGTACACAACCGTCTACTCCAAGGCCATCTTATCCATCCATTTCTAAGGCCATAGAATAGCCCTCCTGGCCACAGACACGGGTAAAGTGTTCTCCATACACATACCGCGTCACCTCTAGGAAATCCTATGTAAATGTCCTCCATTTTCCATTTATTAAGTATGTGTAACAATGATAAAGACAAGAGTGAACAATAAAATGGAAGTGCATCTCCTCATATAACATCCATGTCAATCAAAGGAAGGAAATACCAAAGGTCCACCTAGGTCAATGCCACACTTTCAATCCCAAGGTCCCACTTCACCCAATTTCGTCATTAAAGGAAGCCTCAGATGCCAAGAGGAGTGTATTTGGTGCTATAAAGTTACAGGCATCTAAGACCACTTTTAAGGACCGAATCAAATTCCATTTCATTGCCCTAGTCCCTACTTCGGGTGGCCACATGGGTCAAGGTTAAGCCCAACCCTTGACTCATATTTCACACATCAACAGAGGTCTACATGGAAGGTCAATGGAGCCCATAACAAATCCAAATCATAAAATCCTTAGAATTTGGAAGTACTGTTCACAGTGTGGTTAGTCGACATCATGTAAGGTAGGTCGATCGGCTACACTGGACAGTAAACAAATTGACTGTAGGGTCTGTCTCAGATTGCATTGTGCCTGGTCGACATCATGCATGGCCAGTAGAACGAGTACATTGGAGTTCCAGAAACACAAACTTAGAAGGCAGGTTACAAACTTGGGAATTTTGCAGTGTGGCCGGTCGACATCCTGAATGGCCGGTTGACCGGCTACCTAAAGCCACCTAGGAACTGGCCTGTCAGTGGTTCTCAGTTATTCAGTGTATCCAGTCGACATCCTACAAGTCCGGTCGACCGGCTACACTGAATTTTCAGAAAATTCCTAACAGACCTATTCTTAGTTAATTTGGAGTTCGCAGTTACTCCGGTTGACATTCTACATGGGTGGTGGACTAGGTACATAGGAATTTTAGTTTTTACAACTTCTCAATTTCATCCAATTTTCCATCAAAACCCATCAATCTCATCTCTAAACTTCACAACACCATAAGCAAACATGAAAAACCCTTCAACCATCATAATCTCATCGTCCGTGGGCCATTTGTCTTCCAAATGGGAGATCCCATCCATCAATGGCCAAAATCCACAAAACAAGGCTTAAAAGAGAGATCTAAGCATCAAGACATCCATAGAATAGAAATTACAGAATTCAAGGAAAAAGACATACATTTTATGCTAAATGAGTATATTGTGCTTGCCTTTGATCCAAATGAAGGTCTCCTTGGTTTGATCTTCTAGATCCAAGCTCTAATTCCCAAACCCAAGCCTCTCAGCTCTCTAGTTCCCACAACAGTCCCAAAAAACTTAGATATCTATAGATCTACAGCTCCCACTACCAAAACACAAGGAGAAATGCATAAGGGAAGAGAATTCTAAGGAGATGAAGAAGATCACAAGGGAATTGAGATAAGGAATGGAGTTTACCTTTTCTTATAGAAGAGAAGAAGATCTAGGAGAAGAGGTGAATTCTAGCTTGGAAATGGCAGCAGCTTGGAGAGATCCTTGCTCTCTTGATGGTAGAAACCCTAGATCTAGGAGTCCTTCAATGGAGAGAAGAGAATTTTTGGAGGGAAATGGAAGAAGAAGAGAGGAAAAGGAGGGGAAATGAGAGAGAGAGAGAGAGAGAGAGAGAGAGATGAATGACGTGGGATGGGGCTTGGTTTATATTTATAGAGTTTGGTTTAGGTCAATTGACCATATTGCCCTTCTTAGTTAGTTGTTGTTAGAGATAAGACATGGCATTTAGGGTATTTTAGGTTTTAAATGCAAATTCTCCCTAAGAAATCTCCCAAAAACTTATAAATTACTCTTAGGGGCCTTTATCTAACTAACTAACTATAAAAAGGTCTATTTAACACCCTAACAATTCTAGAAATCTCAAAAGGAGTCTAATTCCTATAAAATAGGCCTACTTCCTAGAAAAAGACTAACCTATCCTTACTAACCCCTACTAATTAGAATGAGTAGATATAATTAGATAGAATTAGCATATAATTATATGTGGGGGAAAAAAGCCCACACAAGTGGGAAGGGAACTCGCACATATGGGAAAAGGCGGCTTACCTTGGGGACAGCTAGGTAACAATCGTCACTCCTTATCACTCGGGTAAAGAGCCATTCTCAAATACTGTTGTTGTTACTTCCTTCAGAAGTCAACTATAGAAGAGGACACTAAGAAAGCAATGTTGAAGCTGTACTATAAGGAGGGTACATCCTTATCTTAATTACTGATTCAACAAAATATATAATCCTTTCATCATTTATGAAAGTAAATCACACAAGCCCTGATAGGCACCAACTATCACTAACAACACATTACACATCGTCAAAAGAAAATCGTGAAAATAACTAGAGTATTTTTACTCTCAGACATCATCAGGTTGAGAATTTCCACACTTAGATCTACAATACATCTATTCAATTGGCATACTCATTAGCTTTCATGTACTTCTTCACTAATAAAAAGAAGGCAAGAGTTAGTACTCGCTCAAAGATTACTCATGCTCTCATCATTCATTTCTTCAAAGCCAAATGCGTTATCTAGACATTGTATTATATTCGAGTAAGAGCCTTCAAGTGCTGGAGACCCAAGTTGAAATCTTCTTTTGAGGTTGAGCCCAAGTTACCGAAGCTTTAAAACAATAATTCCACTTTACATAAAGCATCTTATTCAAACATTTTTAGTTGAGCAAGGTTACCCGTGTGAGAAACAAGTCGAATTACATCTCAATGGGTCAGATTGGCAGTATTGTGGGTTGATACTCAACTTGCATTTGGTTCATTTATTAAGCAGGTTGAATCTGACCTTACCCGCATCAATGCAGTGTAAGTCCTTTTAGTGGCTTGATAATTCACTTGTAAAGTAAAGTGAAGTGAAGCCTCAAATCGAAAGAGAATAAACTATGAGGGGGTCTAACCATAATGTAATAGCCTTTTGTCTTTAGTGGCTTGATAATGAATCTTTTTTATTTTTTATTTTAAGAGTAGATGACCTTTTCTCATTTAGTAGTTTGAGAATGTTGCTTTTGACTCTTTTTTTTTTTCAATAAGGGGAAAGTTTTGAATTGTTGTACTTTCGACACAAGGACATCTTTTTTTTTTTCATGTCTCTTTAGAGCTTGTTTGTTTGGAAAAATTGTGAGAATTTTTGTTCGGGAGAACTCTGAGAATTTCAAATACTGCTCTCAAAAGTAGAATTTCAAATGCTCAACCCCCTCTTGCATTTGGAGTGCTGGAATTCTATGAATTTATACGGTTAATAGTGCCTTTTCATGTGGTCTCGAATTCTGGATTCTTGCACTAAACAGAGCATTTGGAATTTAGAACGGCCAAGATGTCATGTCATATCCAAAAGTCTAACAAGTCCACTTCCTTGTCAGAGATGCCATTAACCAATGAGGCTTCACTTCACTTCACTATGATTAGGGTTAGTTTTATTGCCATTGAAAAACTCAATGCTCACCACAATGACCAACGTGATCCCTTTGCTTTGTGTAGTACCTTGTCATTTTTTTTCTTGGTTCTTTCTGAGTTTCTTCCGAAACAGAAGTAAACACAAGCCATGTAAGTCATGCTGAACTTTCCCAATTTCGTCCTTTTAGTTCTATCTCTACTTCATGTGTTTTACATATGTAATTCAAATACAATTAGAAAGATCTCTCACAGAAGGCATGGAAAAACAGCAAACACTAGGAAGCTCTTCCTTGCAGTAGATATTCAGAACTCCATGTGGGGAGGGGCCCACATAATAATAACAATACGGCCGGTTAAAGATGAATGTTATGTTATATCTTTAAATTTCACTTCAATATTAATGGATCCGACCACTCGATTGAGCACATAACTTATAATGTGATTAAGACATATAATTAGTACTTACATAAGATTAAGCAAATCATGCTATCACTCATGCCACCAAGAATCAAGTGATACACATGAAAAGGATCTCGGGCTGCGCACTTGGTAGCACAGTACTGTATTGGTGCAGGGATTTTTTTCTTTTTTGAAACGGTAAAAGGAGAAAGAAAATACAGAAAGAGAAAAAAGGGAGGTACAAAAGGATTGTACCTTGTCTAACACAAATTACATAATGAGACCCTCCCAAAACACCCTTTCAACCCTTGTTTAGCCAAAGCATCGCCAAAAGAGTTGGCCAATCTTTGTTCGTGATGGAAAACCACGGAGGAAGATGTCGACAATACCCGAATCTCATTAAAAAGGAATCAAAGTTTCCAAGGGTTGATCTTTCTATTAGACACCCAAGCAATTGCATTAGAAGAGTCACTCTCCACAATAAGGGAACCGTGAAAATATCTAAAGCAACAAAGAGCTTCTAAAATAGCAAGCACCTCCGCTTCATTGGAATCACAGATGCCAACATTCTTCGAAAACATAAAAAGGACATCACCATTGCTATTACGAAGAACACCCCCAATACCAACTGGGCCTGGTTTACCTCTTGCCGCACCATCGACATTGAACTTAAGCGAATCAAGTTGGGGAGGAGACCAAAGAATTGACATCCCCTCCTTTGTTGGTCCGCACCCCATGCAAGCTTCCCAGTTAACAATAACATCATTAAGAGAGAAGTTAGAAAACTCCTTTCTTGTCAAAGCCCACTCCGCAACTATCATGGTGATTTTAAGAATTAACTCCTCTACCGAAGAAGTGGTAGATTTGAAAATTCTATTATTTCTTTCCCTCCACATTGATCATAGGATGGCATACAGAAGCATCATCCAAAGAATACAACTGCAACCAAAGAATCTGCATCCCCTCCACGACTCTACCACCTTCACAATTTTTTTGGACTACACCAAGAGATGCCGCATCTATCAAAGAAATGACACCAAACACTTGCTGCAACCTCACAATGAAAAAAAAGGTGGTCAACAGATTCCTCTCTTTGCAACACATCACTTATTTATCTGAGATGGCATTCGACATCAAGCCTCTTCTTCTTAAATTATCTGCCGTGGAGATCTTTGCTGCAATTGCTAACCAACAGAAAGCTTCCACCCGAGGAGGAGCTAACTCCAACCAAACTAGGGAGGAAGAAGCCCTAGAGGGTTGGCTACCCTCCAAAGCTATGTAATAAGCTTTCGCCGAAAATTCTCCTAAAACTGAGGGCTTCCAAATTCAAGAATCATTAGACTCCCTGCACAAGAACACATTAGTAAGAAGACTTAATAACTCCTCATATTGAACCTCCTCAGACAAACGAAGACGTTTCCTGAAAGACACACCCCACAATGTACACCCCTCCTTCACCTCAAAGCACTCACAAACATCAGACTCCTTGTTGGACACCACCCTAAAAACCCTAAGAAACAAATCACATAATGGACCTCCCCCAACCCAATCATCCAACCAAACCTAACATCCCTCCCATTCCTTACCACAAAACCCACCCCTTTAGCTAAGACATTCCCCCACATAGAAGAAGCATATCCAACAGACACAATAGCACCCCACAAACCCGACTTATGAGATCTTGGGCCAGGATTTGGGCACCACCCCCATTTGTCCTCATCGTACTTCCCAGCAATGACTTTTCTCTAATGAGCTTCCCTTTCCTCCCCAAACCTCCACCATCATTTAGCCAACAAAGCCACATTCTTATTCTCCAAACTACCAAGGCCCAAGCCCCCACTCCATTTTGGCTTAATCACTTCACTCCACTTCATGAGACGTAGTTTCTTCCTATCCCCATGACCCTCCCATAAAAAGTTTCTGTGAATACGGTCCACCCTTTCCAGCACTACCTTCGGCATATTGAATAGCGACATATAATATACTGGGAGATTAGACAAAGAATCTTTGATCAAAGTGTTCTTCCACCCAAAGATAAATAATGTTTTTTTCCATAAAGACAATTTCTTCTCAAACTTGTCAATAACCAGGTCCCAAAGAGCCTTAGATCTCGGTTTTGCCCCAGTCGGAAGCCCAAGATACAGAAAACGAAGCCTCCCTGATTTGCAACCAATCATAGCAGCCAAAGACTGGATGGTTTCCTCAGTGCAACCAATCCCCACCAACATGCTTTTGGAAAAATTAACCTTCAGCTCCGAAACCATTTGAAAACACCGCAAGATTCTTTTTAGAGCCAAAATCTCTTCCCTCTTAGTCGAACTAAAGAGAATGGTGTCATCTGCAAATTGAAGGTGAGAAATCGCCTCTCTATTCTGAGTAGCTTTAAAACCATTAATCACCCTATTTCTTTAGCTCGTGTGAGAAGCAAGCTTAAAGCCTCCACTACAATTGTAAACAAAAAGGGTGAGAGAGGATCCCCTTGTCGAATTCCTCTAGATGCATTGAATAGCTTGGACGAGGAACCATTAACCAGCAAAGAGAAAGAAGTAGTGGAGATGCACTCCTGCATCCATCCACGCCAAGTCTCTCTAAAACCAAATCTGAGCAACATATAATCAACAAAGTTCCAATCTACATGATCATATGCTTTCTCCAAGTCAATCTTAAAAATAACCCCCTCGTCCTTAGACCTCTTTCTTGAGTCAATAAGCTCATTAGCAACCAAGACTCCATCAAGAATCTGCCTATTTGCCACAAATGTCCCTTGGAATAGATTGATAATCAAAGGTAGAATCTGTTAGGGATTTTGTGTTATTGCAATTTGATGGATGTATTATCATTCTAACATCATTTGAATTTACAGACATATGCATTGTTTTAGAAAAAACTTGAAATCTTGATTTATACATGCATTGTTTTTAAGACTTGTAAAAATGTTGATTTATGCATGTTTTGATTTTAAACTTGGATGCAATTAGTTTTGAAAAGAAGTTTTATCAAATCAAGGTAGCCTATGTTTTAAATCTTTCAAATCATTTTAGGCATTTTATGTTTCATGTTTTTAAACCTCTTAGTTTGATTTAAAACATGATTCCAAGCTTGATTTAATGACCCAAAAGTCCCCTCAAGAAAATACTTGGAAATATGAATTTTAAGGGAATTTTGGTCCCTGGGCCCGGATCGACCGAGCACACCTGCGGTCGACCGGGAAAGAGCCGTTGGGTACTTTTTCAAACGGTCAGATTTTTTACCGTTGAGTATCAGGTCGACCCGGGAGTCATGGGGTCGACCGAGGACTAGCCATTGAGCAATTTTTAGTATAAAAAGAAGCTCATTCCAAAAGAAATTTTGAGGAACTAAGAGGCCCTCCTTGAGATGTTTTGAGGCCAATCAAAAGGGAATGAGCTAAGGGATGTTAGGGGTCATTTGGAAAGCTAAAGCTTGGTTCCATTGAGTTAAATCACTAAGTAAGCTTTACTTTTCTTAATCATATGTTTTCATGCTTTGCTTAATTATTGGTAAATCTTTTCTAGCATGATAAACTACGATTTGTTGTGTCCTTAACATGTACATGTTTTGAATTGATTTATTATTTTGAATGCATCACCTTGATTCAATCCAAGTAGTACTTAAATTGGTATATCTAAGTAAATCATGTTAATGAAAACATCTTTGAAACATGATTCTTATACTTGGTTAAATCTTTGGTCGTTGTTTTTCAACATAAGAAAATCACTTTCAAATCTATCTTATGTTTTGGATTCAACAACTTCACAAATCATATGTACTTTTGTTTTAAAGTTTCACAACTTATTTATCATTGATAGGTATATCATTTTCAAGTTGAATTTATAATTACATATGATTTGTCCCTTAACTTCAATCAAATCTATTTTTGTGTTTTATGCTTATAGCATATACATATTAAGCTACATTGTTAATTTGATTGAAATCCCTATGCATCACATATTTTGTTCTTAAAATTTCATAACTTGTTTGGAATACATATATATATCTTTTATAAGTTATTTTTAACATGTGATTAGCATTCTTACCTCAATCATAAATGTTTTTATGAGCTAAAACTTTCAAAAGCCTTTGGCATACATTTATGAGCTTTCATTTTCAAATTGATTGAGGACATCATACATACACATTGTGCATTCATCTTTGCATTCATAGTGTGTGTGTGTGTGTGTGTGTGTGTGTGTGTGTGTGAATTAGATTTTCACTTTCATATCCGCCTAATTAAGAGGCATTATATTGAGCTATAAATTGTATCTCCATCAAGTGTATTCTAGACATTACTTAGAGAGATGACCAATATTTTGGTTGTAGAGGTTATTGCTTAGCCTATAAAAAGCATAATGTAGAGATTATTGCTTTGCCTTGAAAGCATATTGTAAAGGTTATTGCTTAGCATATTGAAAAGCATAAATAGTGGAAATCCGGTGGGGTATTGGATCACAAGCCGGTAGTGGATGTAGGCATTGAGGCCGAACCGCTATAAATCCTTGTGTGATAGTGCATGCTTTGTGGTGATTATTTTTGTTACTTTCCGCATTTAGTTTGATAATCATCACTAGCGGCTAATTTAATTTAAAGAAGCTAAAATTGGTCATAATTTGTGAGGCCCCACCCCTTTGTGGGCCCTTAATTTGATTTGAATACTATTTATTACTAATTATTAGCTAATTATCCTAATTAGGGGTTAATCAGGGTAGTTATGTATTAATCTCCTAAGTTGAGTTAGATTAGCCTAGTTGTATTAGTAATAGGATTTTTAGGAGTCTTGTGTAATTTCTAGGGTTAGTAGGTTAGTGGGGGCCCTAGCTAGGATTTTGGGCTAACCATAGGGGGTTATTCACAAAAAGCACCATTCTAGAATCTTCCCCACCTAATGACCTAAAATGCCCCTAACCCTAACCCTAATCCCATGCTAACCTAAAGGACATTTCAGTCATTAGCCACTCCCCAAACCCTATAAATCCAGCACTATTCCCAAGAAAACACTAGCAACTATTCACTCTTCCATTTCCCTCTTCTTCCTCTCTCTCATTTCTCTCCTATGAGCTGAGGCATGAGCTGCTGTTGTGCTGGAGGAAATCCACTAGGAGCTGTTATCATCTTCATCTACTTGCTTTAGCTTGGGTTTTCTTTCCTCTTCTCTATCTCTACAACCTTCTCTTCACAAAGACAAGTGCAATATACTTTTAATATAGAATGTATGTGCTGTTTCATTTGATTCTGTGATGTTAGTTCAGTTATGTTATTATTCATGCGTTAGAAACTACTTTGAGCTTAGTTTTATGGATGGTTGGCATTGATGGATGGGTTTCACCCCATTTGGAAGATCAATGGGCCTAATTGATGTTGGATGATGGGCATTGTAGTGATTTTGTGTTTTTCATGGATTTGGTGAGGTTTGGGAGTGATTGGAGGAAGTTTGAAGGAAAAACGGATTGAAAGAAGAAATCCTGCAAAAATGGGTTTTCCCCAGTTCCACGTGTACCCGGTCGACCGGCCTGCAGACAGGTCGACCGGGCACACTAAAATTTTGGAAATACCAGTCCCAGTTACAATTTCTATGGAACTGAGTTTTTCAGTGTACCCGGTCGACCGGGCCTTGCCCAGGTTGACCGAGCATGCTGAATTTTGGGAAAAAACAGCTCCCAGTTATTTTTCCTGCAGAAACTGAGTTTCATTGTACCCGATCGACCGGGCCCTGCCCAGGTCGACCTGACACACTGGTTTCTGCAGAAATCAACTGAGAGTTGAATTTTTCCTAAAACCCAGACATCCTATGTACCAGGTCGACCGAGCCCTTCTCTTGGTCGACCGAGCACACAGGAAATACAGTGAAAAATGTTTGGAAGCTGGGACATCACTCTTTCCAGGGTTTTTGGTGTATGCGGTCGACCACCCAGGCCAGGAGGTCGACCAGACACATTGGGAACCATTGGAAACAAATTAAGTCTTCCAGGAGGCCTGATACAGTTTTTCCAGTGCACTCGGTCGACCCACTAGGCCAGGAGGTCGACCGAGCACACTGCACACCAGGTCGCCCTGGGGGTCAACTCCCAGTGTACTCGGTCGACCGGCCTGCAGCCGGGTCGACCGAGCACACTGGGAAACCCTGATTTTCCAGTTTTCAGTCATTACTAGTTTTGATCCTTTGTGGGGCCCATTGACCATCCAAATGGACATTTATCAATGTACTAAGCCCGAGTCAACGGTGTGGCTCAACCTTGATTCGTGGGGACCACCAAGTAAGGTTTTGGTCGTTTAATCTAAGATGATTCGATCCATAAACATTGTCGATGATACTCGTAACCTCAGGAGCAATAAACACAGTATCCCTTGGCATCTGAGACTTCATTTAGGGATCAAATTACCTGAGATGGGCCTGGACCTGAATGTGGTCCATTACCTAGGATTGGACTGTTGTTATTTCCCCGTTGATTCTCTTACTAAAGTTCATACTGTCGCTCTTATATCTTTAGTGTGGCTGTTAACTATTAATTAATGAAAAATGGAGGACCCGAGCTTAGGATATCTTAGAGGTGACCTGATAGTATGATTTGAAGAACACTGACCCGTGTCTGTGGCTAGGCGAGCCCTTGTTGGGCCTAAGTATGGATATGTGTACCCTTAGATTGGAGAGGTAGTTTATATTAGAAATTATAACTCCTGATGGATGAGAATGAGCTGTTTATCACCAGAAATGGTTATGATTGCCACGTATGGACTGTTTTAGACCAGGCCATATGTTGATGGGCCTTGGTATGGATCCAACGAGTGGGCTTGGACTTGGATTGTCATCCATGGACTAATAGGTGTATGAACCTCTTAGAGACTTGATTAGGACCTTGTTCACGCAAGGCAAAGCCTAGACAGACACAGACCCTTAGAGTTTCTTGAGTCGGCATAGACATTCACTCAATTGATTTAAGCTCAGCCTGTGGACTGATCATCCCCGGTAGGAGCTATTATGAGTGTTGAATAGCTATCATGATGAGCTATGTTGTTAGACGGACGGTGTGATACCGGGTCCGGTCTTTGAGTGATGAGTGTGATGAGATTGATGAGTGATTTGCAGGATTAGTAATTCCCAGCACTAATGAGATTCCCCGCCGCAACTGTGTTCAGTATGGGAGGGCCGCGGCATAGTATCCCGCGGTATTCCAGCTCGTGTGAATGTGCCATTTTGTAGTAGATTAGATGTTGTATATTTATCCTGATTCCTTATGCTTATCTTGCTTAACTGCCTAGTTCATTTACCTTGTTATTCTTTAAATTATATACATGTCTCTACTCTTTTGATATATATGTCATATGTTACTTGTATACTGTGACTTGCCAGATCTTTAGATCTGACCCATCTTTGGTGCTTAGGCCTTGACCCAGAGATCGCGAGGATGCGCTTGCGATCGTAGAGGCACCTATAGTCGGAGATTACGTATGGGGCCCAGCCGACCCAGATGTCGAGCCGGAGGGTGGAGAGCTATTACCAGGGTTTTGAGAGTTTACTTTATTTTGGGTTTTGAGAGAAATTTTGTAGTGAGCCGGGTAGTTAGCATAAATGTAATTAAATTTTGCTCTTAACACTTAACACCTTTGAACTAGACTATGATTCTGCTCACATTTGACATATATTGATACATATTGCTTCCGCTTTATGTATTATGCTTCCACAATTTAACCATTGACTTTATATTGGTCAAAAGTTTTAAATCGGACCTTACTGCGAACCTACGATCTTGGAAGTTCTCGGATTTTCCGGGAAGTAGCGCGCCAACTTCGGGTATTCTGACGACTTTATCGGTATCCGAAATTGGGGCGTTACATATTTATTGGTATCAGAGCTGAGCTGGTCTCTAGGAAATAAAACACACTAGAAACCTTAGGACGTAGTGAGGATTTCAGAGATGGGATAGGTGTGAGGACGATGGTTTGGGTAGGATTAGTACAGTCCTAGGTTTTAGACTTGAACTGACACAATTTCTTTTTCATGATAGATGTCTGGAGGCGAGGCACCCCCTGAGGCGATAGCGATCGCCGATCAGTTCGGCCATGAGCGTCGATTTGAGAGGTTTCTTCAAGCCTTCCTTGCCGCTCAGGAGGCTCAGACGACCGCTCATCAGCAGCAGACAGAGAACTTTGCACAGTTTCAGGCGCAGGTCCTAGACGCGATTGATAGGGTGGCTCAGCCCGGTTTCGTAGCGGCTCCAGTTCGAGAGGCAGACCCAATGTGATCTTTGAGAGGTTCCTCAAGAGGGGATCGCCAGAGTTCACCGGCACAAAGGACCCCATGGTTGCAGACGACTGGATTGTCCGCATGGAGAAGATCTTCAGAGTTTTTGAGTGTTCAGGACGCCAGAGAGTGCAGCTAGCAGCCTACATGTTTCGTGGTGTGGCCGAGGACTGGTGGAGGATCATGTAGCGACCTTATGAAGAGATAGGGGACGAGGTGGCATGGACTGCCTTCAAGACTGACTTCCTTAGGAAGTTTTTCCCCACTCATGTCAGAGAGCGTAAGCTTCGAGAGTTCTAGACTCTTGTCCAGGGCAGCATGGCGGTCTATCAGTATGAGCTCCGTTTCACTCAGTTGTCCTGATTCGCAGAGGCACTGCTTACGACAGAGGCCGAGAGGGTTCGATGGTTCGTTGATGGATTGAGAGAGTAGATCCAGATAGCTATGACTTGTATCGAGCTACCTACCTACGAGGAGGCTTTGAGGAGAGCTTTTTGGGCAGAGGAGCATCTTCAACGGCTGGAGTCCATTCGCCAGCAGAAACAACTCCGGATCGCCCCGATCAGGCAACAGCCCGTGCCCCTACGGCAGCAGCAGCCATTCCAGAGGCAGCGGCCGGAAGGTCAGGCAGGACAGCATTAGCATCAGCAGCAGCGTGGGCCCAGAGTGTGCTATGATTGCGGAGAGGTGGGGCACATCTCCAGGTTTTGCCCACTCCGGGGAGGGCAGCCTCCAATGCTTCAGCTTCCAACACCTCCTAGAGCTCCAGTTCCCGCTCCACCTGTTCGGCAGATCGCTCCGGTACCCCAGCCACCTCAGCAGCAGTATCGTGCTCAGCAGCAGCAGGTACGTGGACCCTAGAAGCCTAGAGGGCAGCAGTACCAGCGAGGACGTCATCAAAGGCACCATGGCCAGCAGCACCAGCAGCAGAGACCCCAGGCTGTGGGTCGAGCTTTCGCACTCACTCACGAGGATGCAGAGGCAGCAGGCAACGTGGTGGAAAGTACTCTTTCTATCAGTGATCATTTTGCTAGAGTATTACTTGATCCAGGAGCGACACATTCGTATGTGTCGTCAGCATTTGCTTTAGTCCTTGGTGGGATAGGCGAGGCTATGCCTTGCACATTAGTTGTGTCCACTCCGATGGGTAGGAGTGTGGTGTGTCAGACTTACCAACCTAGATGCCGAGTGCAGATTGGGGAGTGCATTTTGCTTGCAGATCTGATCATGCTACCCATGCATGACTTCGACGTTATCTTGGAGATGGATTGGTTGGCTAGATACCGAGCGGTGATGGATTGCTTCGAGAAGACAGTCCGGCTCACTATCGACGGTTCAGACGATATGATCGAGTTTGTAGGCGAGAGAAGATCGCCTAGCACTCGGATGATTTCGACACTGAAGGCCGAGAGGTTGATGAAGTCAGGTTGCGAAGGCTACATCGCGTTCATCTCGGAGGATAAGCCGACCAAGGGAGTAGGGGAGATCCCAGTGGTCTGCGAGTTCCCCGATGTGTTTCCCGACGAGATCCCGGGATTACCGCCTGCCAGAGAGATCGACTTCACCATCGAGCTTGCACCAGGCACAACACCAATTTCTAGAGCTCTTATCGCTGGCTCCGGCAGAGCTACGAGAGTTGAAGACCCAGTTGGAGGAGTTGCTAGACAAAGGCTTTATCAGGCCGAGTGTGTCGCCATGGGGCGCACCAGTACTCTTTGTAAAGAAGAAGGATGGATCGATGAGGATGTGCATCGACTATCGACAGCTGAACCAGGCAACAGTGAAGAACAAGTATCCTCTTCCCCGGATCGACGAGCTCTTCGACCAGCTTCAGGGTGCGCAGTTCTTTTCGAAGATAGACTTGAGATCGGGATACCATCAGCTGCGAGTCAGAGAGCATGATGTGTAGAAGACAGCATTTCGATCGCGCTATGGCCACTACGAGTTCCTTGTGATGCCGTTCGGATTGACGAATGCACCAGCAGTGTTCATGTCCCTGATGAACATGATCTTCGCTCCGTACCTCGACAACTTCACAGTGGTGTTCATCGACGATGTGTTGGTCTACTCCAGGTCCAGAGAGGAGCACGAGCAGCATTTGAGGACGTCTCTACAGTTATTACGCGACAACCAGTTGTACGCGAAGCTTAGCAAGTGCGAGTTCTGGCTGGAACAAGTAGTTTTCCTCGGGCATATCATTTCCAAGGACGGACTAGCAGTGGACCCAACGAAGATAGAAGCAGTGATGAATTAGGCAAGACCGAAGAATGCCACGGAGATTCGGAGTTTTCTCGGCTTAGCAGGCTACTATCGCAGGTTCGTTAAGAGCTTCTCCACGATTTCAGCGTCGTTGACCAAGTTGACGCGGAAGGATGTACCGTTCGTTTGGACCGATGCTTACGAGAACAGCTTCCAGGAACTGAAGGAGAGACTGACGACAGCACCCATCTTGTCCTTACCTACTGGTAACGGTGGATTCGTAGTCTTCATCGACGCTTCAGGGACCGGTCTCGGTTGTGTATTGATGCAAGAAGGGAAGGTCATTGCCTATGGTTCACGCCAGTTGAAAGAGCACGAGAAGAAGTACGCTACTCACGACTTGGAGCTAGCAGCGGTCGTTTTTGCACTGAAGTTGTGGCGACACTACCTTTATGGCAAGAGATTCGAAGTGCATTCAGATCATCGCAGCTTGCAGTACCTGTTCACTCAGAATGACCTCAACAACCGGCAGAGGAGATGGATGGAGTACATCAAAGATTACGACTTCCCTATCAAATACCACCCGGGTAAGGCGAATGTCGTAGCAGATGCATTGAGTAGGAAGACCGCCCTCGTCAGTTTTCTAGCAGCAGAGGGTGTGTGGACCGATGTCTTCAGCAGCTTAGACATTCAGTTTCAGCCGCTCAGCGAGAGAGTCTTGCTTGCTACCATGTCCGCATGGGAACCAGAGTTACTAGGAAAGGTCAAGGACAGTCAACGCAACGATCCCAAGCTTGTCAGAGTGATCGAGCAGATTGACCAGAGGCCAGAGTTCAGATTGATTGGCGGAGTGCTTTACTATCAGGACCGATTGTGCGTGCCGGATATTCAGGAGTTGAAGGATGAGATCCTCGCAGATGCACACCATAGTAGATACTCGATTCACCCTGGCAGCACCAAGATGTACCAGAACCTGAGGAGCTACTACTGGTGGAACAACATGAAGAAGGAGATAGCACGCTATGTCTCCAGGTGTTTGACGTGTCAGCAGATCAAGGTCGAACACCAGAAGCCGCCAGGACTACTTCACCAGCTCGACATACCCCAGTGGAAGTGGGAGCATATCACCATGGACTTCATCGCAGGACTTCCAGCTACCAGGAGACGCCACGACGACATTTGGGTGATTGTGGATCGACTGACTAAGTCAGCTCACTTCTTGCCAGTTTCGATGAAGGCAGGACTCGACGTCCTTGCTAAGCTGTATGTGGACAGGATTGTTTCTTTACACGGGGTTCCAGCTTCGATTGTTTCGGAAAGAGACCCGCGTTTCACTTCTCATTTCTGGGAGAGTCTACAACAGGCCTTGGGCACCAAGTTGAGTTTCAGCACAACTTATCATCCGCAGACAGACGGGCAGACCGAGCGTTCCAACCAGACACTAGAGGACATGTTGAGAGCTTGTGTCTTGGACTTCAAGGAGAACTGGGAGGATTCCTTGCCGCTTTGCGAGTTTGCCTACAACAACAGCTACCATTCGAGCATCAAGATGTCACCATTTGAGGCTTTGTACGGGAGGAGATGCAAGACCCCAGTCTGTTGGGAAGAAGTTGGTGTCAGGAGTTTCCATGGACCATCCCTAGTCAGTGACACCAGTGAGAAGGTTCGGCAGATAGTCGAGAACCTGAAGGTCAGCCGCAGCCGACAGAAGAGCTATGCAGACCTCTCGAGTTTCAGAAGAGAGACAAAGTTTTCTTGAAGGTTTCCCCAGCTAGAGGTACCCTTAGGTTTGGCAATAAGGGTAAGCTAGCGCGGAGATACGTCGGACCGTTCGAGATCAGGTCAAGGATCGGAGATGTTGCTTACAAGCTTCAGCTACCGCCAGAGCTATCAGGAGTGCACGATATGTTTCACGTCTCTATGCTGAAGAAGTACGTGGATGATCCTCCGCACATTCTTCATCACCAACCACTCAACATCCAGCCAGACGCTTCGTACGTCGCCAGGCCAGTTGCGATCATCAACACCAAGGAGCAGATGCTCAGAACCCGAACCATTCATTGGTTGAAGGTTCAGTGGGAGCATCATACTCCGGAAGAGGCTACGTGGGAGCTACGCGACGAAGTGGAGAAGGATTATCCACATCTTCTACCTCAGGTATATTCTAACTTTGTTTTTACATTTGGGGACCAAATGTTTTAAAGGAGGGTATGATGTGAGGCCCCACCCCTTTGTGAGCCCTTAATTTGATTTGAATACTATTTATTACTAATTATTAGCTAATTATCCTAATTAGGGGTTAATCAGGGTAGTTATGTATTAATCTCCTAAGTTGAGTTAGATTAGCCTAGTTGTATTAGTAATAGGATTTTTAGGAGTCCTGTGTAATTTCTAGGGTTAGTAGGTTAGTGGGGGCCCTAGCTAGGATTTTGGGCTAACCATAGGGGGTTATTCACAAAAAGCACCATTCTAGAATCTTCCCCACCTAATGACCTAAAATGCCCCTAACCCTAACCCTAATCCCATGCTAACCTAAAGGACATTTCAGTCGTTAGCCACTCCCCAAACCCTATAAATCCAGCACTATTCCCAAGAAAACACTAGCAACTATTCACTCTTCCATTTCCCTCTTCTTCCTCTCTCTCATTTCTCTCCTATGAGCTGAGGCATGAGCTGCTGTTGTGCTGGAGGAAATCCACTAGGAGCTGTTATCATCTTCATCTACTTGCTTTAGCTTGGGTTTTCTCTCCTCTTCTCTATCTCTACAACCTTCTCTTCACAAAGACAAGTGCAATATACTTTTAATATAGAATGTATGTGCTGTTTCATTTGATTCTGTGATGTTAGTTCAGTTATGTTATTATTCATGCGTTAGAAACTACTTTGAGCTTAGTTTTATGGATGGTTGGCATTGATGGATGGGTTTCACCCCATTTGGAAGATCAATGGGCCTAATTGATGTTGGATGATGGGCATTGTAGTGATTTTGTGTTTTTCATGGATTTGGTGAGGTTTGGGAGTGATTGGAGGAAGTTTGAAGGAAAAACGGATTGAAAGAAGAAATCCTGCAAAAATGGGTTTTCCCCAGTTCCACGTGTACCCGGTCGACCGGCCTGCAGACAGGTCGACCGGGCACACTAAAATTTTGGAAATACCAGTCCCAGTTACAATTTCTATGGAACTGAGTTTTTCAGTGTACCCGGTCGACCGGGCCTTGCCCAGGTTGACCGAGCACGCTGAATTTTGGGAAAAAACAGCTCCCAGTTATTTTTCCTGCAGAAACTGAGTTTCATTGTACCCGATCGACCGGGCCCTGCCCAGGTCGACCTGACACACTGGTTTCTGCAGAAATCAACTGAGAGTTGAATTTTTCCTGAAACCCAGACATCCTATGTACCAGGTCGACCGAGCACACAGGAAATGCGGTGAGAAATGTCTGGAAGCTAGGACATCACTCTTTTCAGGGTTTTTGGTGTATGCAGTCGACCACCCAGGCCAAGAGGTCGACCGGACACATTGGGAACCATTGGAAACAAATTAAGTCTTCCAGGAGGTCTGATACAGTTTTTCTAGTGCACTCGGTCGACCCACCAGGCCAGGAGGTCGACCGAGCACACTGCACACCAGGTCAACCCTGACTTTCCAGTTTTCAGTCATTAGTAGTTTTGATCCTTTGTGGGGCCCATTGACCATCCAAATGGACGTTTATCAAAGTACTAAGCCCGAGTCAACGGTGTGGCTCAACCTTGACTTGTGAGGACCATCAAGTAGGGTTTTGGTCGTTTAATATAAGATGATTCGATCCATAAACGTTGTTGATGATGCCCGTAACCTCAGGAGCACCAAACACAGTATCCCTTGGCATCTGAGACTTCATTTAGGGATCAAATTACCTGAGATGGGCCTAGACCTGAATGTGGTCCATTACCTAGGATTGGACTATTGTTATTTCCCCGTTGATTCTCTTACTGAAGTTCATACTTCACCTTTCTTATTTACTGTCGCTCTTATATATTTAGTGTAGCTGTTAACTATTAATTAATGGAAAATGGAGGACCCGAGCTTAGGATATCTTAGAGGTGACCTGATAGTATGGTTTGAAGAACACTGACCCGTGTCTGTGGCTAGGCGAGCCCTTGTTGGGCCTAAGTATGGATATGTGTACCCTTAGATTGGAGAGGTAGTTTATATTAGAAATTATAACTCCTGATGGATGAGAATGAGCTGTTTATCACCAGAAATGGTTATGATTGCCACGTATGGACTGTTTTAGACCAGGCCATATGTTGATGGGCCTTGGTATGGATCCAACGAGTGGGCTTGGACTTGGATTGTCATCCATGGACTAATAGGTGTATGAACCTCTTAGAGACTTGATTAGGACCTTGTTCACGCAAGGCAAAGCCTAGACAGACACAGACCCTTAGAGTTTCTTGAGTCGGCATAGACATTCACTCAATTGATTTAAGCTCAGCCTGTGGACTGATCATCCCCGGTAGGAGCTATTATGAGTGTTGAATAGCTATCATGATGAGCTATGTTGTTAGACGGACGGTGTGATATCGGGTCCGGTCTTTGAGTGATGAGTGTGATGAGATTGATGAGTGATTTGCAGGATTAGTAATTCCCAGCACTAATGAGATTCCCCGCCGCAACTGTGTTCAGTATGGGAGGGCCGCGGCATAATATCCCGCGGTATTCCAGCTCGTGTGAATGTGCCATTTTGTAGTAGATTAGATGTTGTATATTTATCCTGATTCTTTATGCTTATCTTGCTTAACTGCCTAGTTCATTTACCTTGTTATTCTTTAAATTATATACATGTCTCTACTCTTTTGATATATATGTGATATGTTACTTGTATACCGTGACTTGCCAGATCTTTAGATCTGACCCATCTTTGGTGCTTAGGCCTTGACCCAGAGATCGTGAGGATGCGCTTGCGCTCGTAGAGGCACCTATAGTCGGAGATTACGTATGGGGCCCAGCCGACCCAGATGTCGAGCCGGAGGGTGGAGAGCTATTACCAGGGTTTTGAGAGTTTACTTTATTTTGGGTTTTGAGAGAAATTTTGTAGTGAGCCGGGTAGTTAGCATAAATGTAATTAAATTTTGCTCTTAACACTTAACACCTTTGAACTAGACTATGATTCTGCTCACATTTGACATATATTGATACATATTGCTTACGCTTTATGTATTATGCTTCCACAATTTAACCATTGACTTTATATTGGTCAAAAGTTTTAAATTGGACCTCACTGTAGACCTACGATCTTGGAAGTTCTCGGATTTTCCGGGAAGTAGCGCGCCAACTTCGGGTATTCTGACGACTTTATCGGTATCTGGAATTGGGGCGTTACATAATTGGTCACTAATTTGAAGCTCACCCTATTCACACCCCCTATAGGGTTCGGATCACGGATTTTCAGAATCCTTTTTCAAACGGTTTTTCCAAAATCTTAGCCAATAACTTATACAAACACCAAACCAGACTAATAGGTCTATAGTCATGTAAGCACACTGGATTAGGAACCTTAGGGATAAGAGTTATAACAGTTGCATTCATCTCCTTATTAATTCTTCCCCTTCTATGAAACTCAGAAAGCAAATTAAGAACATCCCAACTAGCTTTGATGAAAGAGAAATTAAAACCATCAGGACCCGGGGCCTTATCCCCTTCGCAATCCTCTAAGGCTCTAGAGACCTCCTCTTCTTCAAACTCTCTTTCCAACCAAATCTGAACATCCTCTGGAATCGAGGGAAATGAGACACCATCAAGGTTTGATCTACCAACATTATCACTTTTATACAAGCTTTCAAAAAAATGAGCCACCTCATTCTTAATCTCGATAGGATTCTCAAAAAGTCTCCCACCACTCCAAATTCTCCCAAAAAAATTAACCTTGCTCCTTATGGAAGCCATCCGATGGAAGAACCTGGTATTCTTGTCACCTTCCTTTAGCCAAGAGATTCGAGATTTCTGCCTCCATGAAATTTCCTCCATATGATCTAATCCCCATATCCTCCTACTTGCATCTTGTCTCATAGCCATTTCCTCTACCGTTAACTCTCGACTCTCCCCTTTCTTATCAAGATTATCCACCACTCTAGATAAAGGTTCTCTAGACTCATCAATGCGACTAAAAGCCTCTTTGTTCCACTTTATTTATAGAAGCCTTAAGAGCAAAAAGTTTCTTACACATTCTGAATCCTGCATAGCCTTTGCACATCCACTTGGCTCCACCAAGAACGAGCTAACCCCAAAAAGTCCTTGTTCTCTAGCTAGCAATTATTGAAATGGAAAGGCCTAGGCCCCCAGTCAATTGAGTTAGAGCTCAATTTGATGGGACAATGGTCTGAAATTAGCCTCGGAAGCGCCTCCTGAATGACACCAATATAATGCTCATCCCACTCCTTCGATAATAAAAACCTGTCGATCCTACTCATAGCCAGCCTTTCTCGATTGTTGGACCACGTAAATCTCCTGCCAAGAAGTGGTAAGTCCATCAACTCATTGGTATCAATGAAGTTAGAAAATAACTCCATTGATCGAGAAAAGGAAGACCCTCGTCTCTTCTCATTAGGGAACCTCACCATATTAAAATCACCCTAAAAAACCCAAGGAAGAGGCCATTGACCCTTAATATTGGACAAAGAGTCGAGAAAAGCACCTCTTTCTGACTTAACATTTGGCCCATAGACATTGCCAAGAGCCCAAACAAAACCATCCCCTACCCCTTGAAGTTTTACCGCCAACACTCTTTCCGTATGAACAACATCCTCCACTATTAGAACCTCGTCATTGCAAATAGAGATCAAATGTAAGATCCGGCCCCACCATTAATTATATTTATTATTAAAATATTAGTATTATATTAATTTAATGTATTTTAGTTATTTAAGTGGGTAGGATTAAGTGGGTCATACGTTAGATAGGATTCTTGGATTGATAAGTTGGGTTAATAGGTAGATGACCTGACCCGTAGTTTTGACCCAAAGACTTAAGCCCAGAGGATATTCCCTTTTAACCTAATCCCTATTTTAACTAATCACACGATTTATCCCTCCCCACTTATCTCTCTGCAACTCCTCCCGTAACTTCTTCATTTTCTTCCTCTTTCAACTTCCCAAGTCATTCCAGCTTTAGGATCCAGCCATCAGAATCAAGATCAGAGGATACCAGCATTCTTGGCTCAACTTTTTTATCTCAGGTGATCCTCTCCTCAAATCATTAGGAGTAGATCTGTATTCTTGGGTTATCCCCTTTTTCTTTCCAATGCTAGGTTTTGGGTAGGAATATCATAGATCTGATCACCTGGGTATTTCTTTCTCATCTCTTATATCAGATTGGTGTTAGGATTGTGATTGGGTGCCGTGGTAATCTCGGTTTGGGTTTTGGTCAGGATCTGTTCATTTTTCAACCCCGATAAAAGGTAAGTACCTAAAACATAAATTGTGAATTTAATACATATGTTTGTCGTTGATTCCAGTTTGATGCATATAGAAATCCTTTTTATGCCCTTTTTCATTTGATTATATTATTATATTATGAGACTGGAGATTTGAGGGTGATTCCATCGGTTTTACTTTCAGCCATTACTCATCCCACTAGTTTTCAAACCTTTTTTAAACTCATATGATTGTGAAGATTTGTTCATCAAGGTGGATGGACTACCCATTGAAACCCAACAGGATCGGACCTGTCACATGTTCAAGGACGCACATCCATGAGGCCATATTTCTGTGTATTGGCTATAGGACCAAGTGGACCCCACTGATGTTTGATCAGGACCATAGATTCGGGAGTGGACCCTCAGGCGATCTAAAGGATGCTGGACGTGTAGGCAGCGGACCCCAATTGGGCCATCATCCGGTAGCCTGATCAGTAGAGGATGTGTTTAAGGGGAAAAATCAATTTGGGCATCAAACGTGATAGGACCCACTGGGTGGTTTGATCATAGATCTGGGCCGACCCTTTTGTCATACTGGGCTGGGCGACGTGTGGGATGATGATCTGGGTATTTGATCATCGGGACCCTCGATTTATCAACTTAAAGTCGCAGGCGAGAGGCTCGGTTTATTGAAGGCGTTCTGTTACAGAACGTGCAAGTGAAGGGATGCAGTTTGGATGAAGTTTGGTGATCCGAGGGTGCATGGAAAGTGTGGGTATGTGTTTACCCAAGGTTTTTTCTGGGAAAGAGAGAATGACATTTGGTGATAAGCATGATGTCATTCCATGAGATATTAGACCTAATGTAGTATGGGAGAATAGAAGAGAGAGAGTGGTGATGACGGGTGATGTCATCCCATTTGACATTGAATTTGGTTAATCATTTACTGTCCCTTTTAATTTATGAAAATTAAGAAGAAAAAAAACCCCTGTTATTTTATAAACTTAAATTATAACCTTTTACTATCATTGATGTGTTAAAATTATATTTCTATTAATTGAATCAATGGACTAAGTAAATACCGTACGGGCAAACGGTATCTTACTAACATGGGGTTTAGTACTTTGTAGGACCTCGGGGAAATCCTAATGGATTCGAGTTCAACCCATCCTTATTGGAAAACCCTTAAGTGGGTCTATGCACCATTGATGGAAAAGGGATGCGTTGATCTTATATTTATTAGAGATTTCTATGGTTGTGGGGTACGAGACCTTATGTTTGACCTTAGGATCGATTCATATCTATGTCTTAACCTTCGCATGCATATCTATGTTGATTTAGGATATGTACTCCTTTATATGCATACCCTATTGTGTATTATGGACTATAAAGTGGCTCGACAAATTTTATATGACGATTTGATTATGATATGAGATGTGGAATGGACAGCACTTTACTTTGACTTAGGACTCTTGTGTCGGAGCTTTATTATTCAGGTCTATTATGCTTATATGTGTATGTTTATGTGGGTAATTTATGGACGACTGCAGATCGATATATGGACGGTTGATCACCGATGTGACCGGATCACTTATAATCCGCTTTGAATGTGAACAGGTTATCCTGATTTGTTTTTAATTTGATCGGTTTATGACTACCGACGTTATGGACGGGCTCTCCCGATTTATTTAGGGCTGACCACCCAAAACGGGGACACTTGTCTTCGTGTGAATTATATTGCTCCTTTTGTTTTATTTGGATTAGGCTATACTTCATTTCTTGTCATTATTACTGTCATTACTTCTATATGATCGCTCTCGTTTATATTCTTCTCGTTGTTGTATTAAATTTCGAATTATGATTATGTACTTGCTGTTTACTTTATAATATTTGGTGGATAGGTACCGAGCCTTACTTTACCCAGGAGACGGAGGAGGATCAAGCGTTTCAAACGTTTGAGCCAACTGATGAACCCGAGTGGGATGCCGGAGACGGTTTCGGAGCCGTCTGAGCGTGCATGAGAGTGAACGTCATCTTAGCAATTCTTTAGATGAACTTTCTTTAATGATAAACCTTTCTTTAGTAATTGTTTTATTCATTCTGCAACTTTAGCAATTAATGTTTATTTGATTTTCGTATTGGATCTTATTTATTATCATTGAATACCAATTGAATAAGCTTCTGCTGCATTTAATGAAATTTATTTTGACTCATCACAAATTGAAATTTTTTGTGGGTCCACTTTTTGGAAGCTTGTGTTCTTTTAAACACAGGAAATTTAAATTTAATTTATTTTTCACGATTTTCCCCAATTCATATTTTAGGGGACGTGACATCAAACCTCCTGACACCCCCATAGACGGAGCGCAATTCCACGCACACCTGCAATTCCCCCAAACCTCCTGAATAATAGGAAGCACATTGGAGCACACTTTTGTTTCCTGCAAAATCAAGCAATCTACTTGGTGTTTTTTTAACAAACTTCCGGATTGCCATTCTCTTCTCAGGCCTTCCAAGCCCCCTCACATTCAAGCTCACAATAATCAAAAGAAAGAACACAAAGTCCCCCAAAAGAACACAGGTATCTCAAGAGGAAGAAAACTTAGTCTCTGCAACTTCCAGCTGGATGAGATTTTGCATAATTTTGGCTTCATCCTCCCCAAAGAATGCCCCTAAACTCTCGGACAAAACTGCTACTTTAGATGCTTCCTCTTGTGCTTTATTTAGAATATCAACAGGAATAATGGGCACTTGCTCCAAATCATCAACCTTTCTCCCTAAATCACCTGAAGGAACAACTTCAACAGGATCAATATAAGAGAGAAAAGGGCTGCGTTCTTGGACAACTTCCTCTGACTGAGTCTTCTCTTGAAACACCACGCCACTATTATTGCTGGCCGAATGCACTTTCCTCCCTCTTCCCTCCATCTGCTTCTTGCGTTTCGTTAACCGAAAGGGGAAGGATTTCGTTCGAGCTGCCCGCAAAAACCGCATATGTTTATGAGAAGGAACCCTTACTGTAGAGGGGAAGACTAAAGAAGAACGGGAACATTTTGACAGCATAGTGAGAGCCCTGGCCCCACCCGATGTGTGACCCACAATCCCCTCAGCAACAGAAGCAGGTTTGGGTCTTTTCATCCCAGGGCCCATCTCTAAGACACGACCCAAGGACTGACCCGACTTAGATTTCTTTCTCAGATCCACCTGGGACAACCCAAAGATGAAGGACCTGCCCAAATCCCTCCTCCAAAACAATTTTGAGACTGGGCACACGTAGTATCTTCAACGGGAGCTTTGCTATCCACCAGATCAGAAACTGAAGCTACACCCTCAAACCAATGGAGCAATGAGAGGGACATTTCACTGGGGTAGGGCACCTCCCCATTGGGCATCTGTCTAGAGTAGGGGTACTGTCTTCAAACCCTCTCTGGCAAGTTTCCCTCAAATAGTAGTTCTTTTGAAAAACCTGTCAACTCAGTGGGTGGCTCTCCTAGTTTGCCTTGTTGGAGCATGCTTAGCCTGGTAGGAGAAGAACGGCTCCTCTCTTTGTTCTCCACGTCATCAATTTGCCAGAGCCCCTGACTGACAGACTCACATCTCATGGCAGCACCACCTTCATTACTCCGGCCACCCTTTCCGACGCCGTTCTAACCACTGTCAGACCCAGTGGAAGAGTCCTCCCAAGTCGACCATTCGCTTCCTATTTCCCATTGCTATTTGATACTCAGGCCTATTAATCCCCGTCTCAGAGGCCCTAAATACTCCAAACTCTGATATGCTGTCCTAAATACTCCAAACTCTGATATGAGGGCAGCCCCGCCTCCTCCCTAACTGCAACTTTGAAAGAAAGAGCAATCAAAGATCCTAATATCCATCTCCTTATGAATGAAAGACAAGATATCAGTTTGGACAATAACTCGCCCAAACTCCAGAAACGATCTGTCCAAGGTATCTTTGGCGACTTCCACTACTTCCCCAAACCTCCTCCCAATAGCAGCAAAAATCTCCTCACTCCACCCATGTAAAGGGACTCCAAAACATTGGAGCCAAACCCTCCTAGAGGAAATAGGTCTTGGAATCCACTTATCTAGAGACAAAAAAACCTGAGTGCAGATCAGATCGGACTTAGCCATAAATGATTTGGCCTCCTCCAAGTCCTGAAACGAGACTAGCACCTTCATACCACCTAATTTAGAGACCTTAACTCCCCTAATACCACCGGCCTCAATAATCCCAGTAATGGCTGAAATAACTTCTTCACTTTTCACAATACCCACCAAGCTATTTGACAACCACCCAGTATTATTAGAGAACTTGTTTGGGAACAAGGATTGCATCTCCTTCTTCCAGGTGAACCCCTTTCACCACCTCAAGATAGGTACTACCTTTTTGAACTCTAACCACAACAGGAGGACATGACTGCAAAGGTTTCTCAGCAACCTTTTGAGTGGCCACAGACTTTGGCTTAGGAAAAGAACCCACACCAGTGTTCCCAGCATTCCTCCTAACCCCTTCTAGCCTAACCTTCTGAGCCCAGCCATATGTAGCCACATTTACCACTAGCTTTCTTCCTGCAAAAGACCTCCCATTCATCAAGCGCACAGCTCTCAGAGCACCCCCTATATCACCAAAACAAACAAAACCAAAGCAAGAACCCCATCCTCTCCTACTTGAGGCCGGGATTAAATCATAAAAAACTCTCCCCACATGAGAGAAAGCCAATCTCAACTGGTCTGCAACAGTGACCTCTGGAAGATAACTAACGACAACTGATACAAGATCCTCCCATTTCACACTTCTTTTCTTCCTTTTGCTCACTGTCTTCCACTCTTTCCCAGCCTCACTCTCTCTCACTGGTGCAGAGATTTTATCAACTTTAAAACAAACAGGGCACATTTGGGCATGTTTGTGTAGCCCATTTCCGCGGAAAAGGTTGTAGTTTTCTGCGGAAAACTTCTTTTTCATGTGTTTGGTGCGGCAGTTTTCCGCGGAAATGCTTTTTCGCCACGTCAGTTTTTTCCTTCCTAACTATAGAAATAGACTTCCTATGGAAAAATGAAATTGCCACATAAGCAAATTTTATAATTTTTAAATACCTCAAAAAAGGTTTTATGAGGAAGTTAAAAATTCATGTTTGGTGCAAAAAGTTTTTCCTTGATGAATTGGTGCTAATGCTGTTTGGTGCAGCTTCAGATTTCTTTAGTGAAAACTATTGTTTCATAAAAACTACTGCGTTGGTGGGTTGGTATGCGCGTGGGGTGCGTGGGGTTGGGAGGGGAGAGAGAAGAAAGAGAGTGGCTTATTCTTTGCGCCCCCCCCCCCCCCCCCCCCCCCCCCCCCCAACTTGATTCACTTATGTTCAATGTCGATGGTGTGGCGAGAGGTAAACCAGGCCCAACAGGTATTGGGGGGTGTTCTTCGTAATAGCAATGGCGAGGTCCTTTTTATGTTTTCAAAGAATGTTGGTGTCTGTGAAGCGGAGGTGCTAGCTATTTTGAAAGCTCTCCGTTGCTTTAAGAGATATTTTCACAGTGCCTTTATTGTGGAGAGTGATTCTTCTAATGTAATTGATTGGGTGTCTAATAGAAAGATCAACCCTTGGAAACTTCAATTCCTTTTTAATGAGATCCGGTTGTTGTCGATATCTTCCTCCGTGGTCTTCCGTCACATTCTACGATCGGCCAACTCTTTTGCCTATGCTTTGGCCAAACAAGGGGTTGAGAGTAGGGCTGCACAACCGCATATGCGGTCCGGTTTTTGGACCGGAATCCGGTCGGACCGGATTTCCGGTCCGGCTTAAATAAGAGGACCGGACCACTTAAGTGGTCCAGACCGGTTTCATTTGTTTTTTTTTTCCCTTAAGTTTTTATATTTTTTTTCATTTTTAGCCTATTTCCTACCTCTTTTTCTAGATGTAAGAAGCTAGATCTTTGATTTCACTAGGGTATTTGACTTAGGAATTTTATATACTTAAAGTTTTGTATTAAAAAAATAATTTTTTTTTATTATTAATCCGGTCCGGACCGGACCGGACCGGATTTAACCGGTTTTTCAAATCCGGTTCGGACCGGACCGGATTTGTGTTGTAAAGACCACAAATCCGGTCCGGTTCGGTCTGGTTTTGCGGCCCGGTCCGGTCTGCGGTCCGATTCTGTGCAGCCCTAGTTGAGAGGATGTCTACTTGGGAGGGTGTGATTATATAATTAATTGTCTTAGACAGGGTACAATCCCTTTTGTACCTCCCATTCTCTTTTTGTATTTTCTTTCTCCTTTAATGAAAGTTTTTGTTACTGTTTCAAAAAAAAGAAAAAAGAAAAAAGAAAGAGAGTGGCTGGGTGGAGTGGGGTGGGAGTGAGGAAATGGGGGGTCAGTTTTATGTGGAAATGAACTTCCCATATCCCCCCTATAGGAAGTCCATTTCCATACCTAGGAAGGAAAAAGCTGACGTATCGAAAAAGCAATTTCACTGAAAACTACCGCACCAAAAACATGAAAGATGAGTTTTCCACAGAAAACTGCATTCTTTTCGGCGGAAATGGGCTACACAAATGTGCCCGTAGTGTAAGGAACATCAAGTTCTGTATATGGGATAGGTCCAGGTCTGGGCAGATAATAATTTGGAAAAAAAAAACCTTATTTTTTAGGAGAAACTCTAAAAAATTGAAGCAATATATCGGATTCTGAATTCACAGGCCGGACCCAAAGTAGAATTGGACCCAGACCCGTTATATCATTGGTCTAAAAAAAGGGATTCAGGTCCATCCAGACCCATTTAGTCATGGGCCTAAATAAAGACCCGAACCAATCATTAATGTTCAGATTTTTTTTGTGTTCATGCGTGGGTTCAGATTTTTTTTCTACCCTTCACTACCATTCAATGCTCATCGCGGGAACCCATGTGATTACTTTGCTTTATGTTGTCCCACCTGTCATTTTCTTTTGCCTTTGTTTTTTTGTTTTTGTCTTTCCATTGCTACCATTCGATGCTATGCGATCCCTTTGCTTTATGTTTTCCCGCCCTGTCATTTTCTCTTTTGCTCTTTCCGAGTTTCTTTGCTAAACAAGAGCGAACACAAGTCGATCTTGCTCAACTTTCCCAATTTCTTCTTTTCTGCTCTTGCTCTACTAAATCTGTTTTCAATAAGTCAGATCCCATTCCAAAGATCCTTCACAGGAGGCTCTTGCTCAACTTTCCCAATTTCTTCCTTTCTGCTCTTGCTCTACTAAATCTGTTTTCAATAATTCAGATCCCATTCCAAAGATCCTTCACAGGAGGCTTGGAAAAACAGCACACACCAGCAAGTTCTTACCCCATCTTTACCGTCTTCTGATCAGGTATGAAGTATTAGAAATTTTCATACACCATATCTCTAGTTATTCCTATTTCCTTGCGTCCCATAAAACTCAAATTTCCTTTTCATTCTTTCTTATGTATGAGGAATGTGCAGTTCTTTCTTTCCTTTTCTTTCTTTCTTATGTATGAGGATTGTGCAGTTCTTTCTCTCACCTTTATCTGTTTTGTGTGTGCTGTAAGCCAAGGGGTTGAAAACTGGAATCGGATCGTATCATATAAAAGTAGTCTACTCCTCTACTCTTGATCAAGAACTCAAACGGATCTGAATTACAGAATCTAAAATGCCCTGTTAGAATTTCTTCACAACTAGTGTGACACCCCCGAGCCCCTCATCGCGTGCAGAGAGGAAAGTGAATGGGGTTATGGCTCTGATGGGTTGAGATCCATAGAAAAAAACTGTGAGGCTGGTAGGCCAAATCGAACAATGTCATGCACCGTATAGGGGTGGGCGTTACAATTACCCAATGTGTAAATTTTGAAAGTTACCTTAGATTTATTTACGCACTCCTTTGAAGTATTCAAATGAGAACGTCCAGATCAAGATCATTATATTAATGCCAGTATGGATCTGGCATTCTGGTTCGAAACCAAATCTGCAGAGACGGAATTGGGCCGGATCCACTAGTTCCATTCTAGAACCGGCCCATTTGCATCTCTACTTCCGAGTTGCAACACCTATTTTTCTTGACAATGGCTCCTTACCCATTTTTCTCACCTGGCTATTTTTGTCAATGGTCAACGTTTTGAACCTGGGTATGCCCCTTAGTGTTGTGTGTGCAGGCTGCCTCCCCCACTATGTAGGCTCTTTCTTGGTCCCAGGCCCGTTGGTTGGAGTACAGAAAACCCCGCCCCCGCCCCGCCCCGCCCCCGCCCCAAGATAGTAGACCTTTGGAGATATATCAAGGCCCTCTGGTGAGGGAAGGAGGCATGCCTAGGGTTCGAACCCTCAACGGCCTGGTGAAAACTGCCGGGGTAAGTGACCATTCTCCACAAAAGTCGTATCAGTTACAAGCTGTTTTTGAATTTAGAAAGTTTTATTTAAGAATAATTAAAATAAATGGCTTTGTTGCTTCACATGCAAATTTTAAAAATAAATTAAAATTGGGATGGGGTTTGAGTGCCAAAGTAAAAGCCTCTATCACTATGAATTTAAAAAAGAAAAAGACCCATTCAAAGTATATATCCATGATTGGCATTTTCTATAACGTACGTAGAAATCTCCGACCATTATTTTTGAATTATAAGCGAGGTTTTTATCAGGAAATGTAGTAACAGTAGGTTGTTAATTGTAGTTGAAATTTTGTTAAGAACATATGAAAATTACATTAACATTGATAGAGAAAATAAGATGTAAACATTGTTTTTTCTATTAAGATATAATGATCAACATTTATTATTAAAAGTGATTCTAAATGAAATAAAAGTTGCCATTTAATTATGGCGTAATTGATAACTATGACCCGTGAGTTATGTGGATCAAGAATCTTCATTTCTAAAATATTATATACTTCTTTGCAATATCATATACTTCAAAAAGTTAGTGAGACAAATAGGTGAACAAACTAAGCACTAAGCATAAGACTGGCATGAAATACTCCTAATATCATATATTTTCTTGTGAGCAAAACTGCTGATTACTTGAGACACTAGTAATGACTGTACATTGTAATATATTGAATTTAACTTTAGTGCTTTTTCGATTTTATAATTTTCTTATAATTCTAGTTTTTTAGTAGTCAATAATCAATACCTGAAAAATTATAGTAAAATAACAAAAAGAGTAAAATTAAGAAAAAAATATTTTTTTGTATATACCCCTTAAGATTTGTAGGAATTGTAAATAGCATCATGAGGTTTTAGTATTTGTAAATAGGCCCATGCCTTTTCTTTTTAATACCTTTTATGTTCTCAAAATCAATATTTCTAACAAGAATGGGCAGCCACTATGAGATTTGTGTTGGATTTATATAAATGACAACTTTGTCCTTACATCTATCAAACAAAAATGAGTATATTATTATAAACAAAAATATTATTATTTTATCTCAAGTCCTAATGATTTCTCTCAATAACTCTATCATGTACATGGCCAAAGGTGGACCCAGGTAAAAGGTGCCTGGCGACTGAAACCCCACCCATGTCTGAGAAAAGTTTAAAATTCCCCCGCCCTCCCCCAACAAATTCTAAAAATTAATATATTTTTTCTTACATTTGCCCCTTCCCTCAATATTTCTTTTACATAGAGCCTAACACCACCACCCCTCACAAATTCTAAAACTTAATTTATTTATTTTTACATTTCCTCGTTCCCCTAATATTTCTTTTACTCCCTCGCACACACGAAGCATAATCATGTATTTTGAAACTTTCATCAATCCAGCGGTGGATCATGTATAGATTGGATAATTCATATTTAGTTATAAGTACATGTGTTGATTGTCTTCCTGATCAATTTGGATTTAATGAAATGAGCCCTATATTGATAAAAAAAAAAAAAGACTTTATGTAGGGTTATTCGCTCCCACTAAGTGCAATTACTAATGTTACAGGCTTATAAAAAAAATTGAGCTCAAGCTTTTGAAATTATGCATGTAAGGATAAAAAAGATGGACAAAAGTGTCATTTCGCTCTAAAAACCTATGGTGTTTGGAAGATTATTGATTTTGGGGACAGGGAAGATATTAAAATGAAAATGCAGGGGACTATTTGGGAATATTAAGAGCTCAGGGCCCTGTTTACAAATCTTACAAACCTTAGGGTGGTTTATACAAAAAGCTCAAAAAAAAAAAAAGAAGAAGTTGTCTCCATGTGTCAACAAAAATTTCATCCTTATACTTTATTTGTGCATGTCATCCTTGCTTAGGGCCATGCCATTAATGCCAATCTTCTCTGTAATGTTCCAATTTTATGGGATGTCGAGACCAACCTAATACTCAAACCAGTCCAAAAGAAAGAATAAACTCAATCCAAGCCCAACCAATCTATTTATTGAATTAAAAATGTCAACCTCGACCCCACTTAAAAGAAGTTTAAAAAAAAGGGTCAAGACAAAGCTAGGCGATACTTAGTTAGGGTTCATTTAATGCAATGCATGAAAGCCAACGGTGTCTCTCCTAAATTGTAATAATAAAGATAAAAAGAACCGCTTGTTGCCCTGGCTGTCTGGAGTTCGAACCCCAGGTACATCACCTCTTTTCGCTTGTGCGGATTCCTTTTCCACTTGTGTGGGCTTTCTTCCTGCTTGTGCCGGCCTCCTTCCCACTTAAGTAGTCTACTTTCTCGTATGTACGCTAGCACTCCCGGCTGTCCCAGTCCCCTTGGCCGGGTTACCAAAAAAAATAAAAAAGATAATGTTTTCTAGACTCATTAACTTAAATGGCATGGATTAAGCGCTTAGGAATTAGGATAGCCTAATGGGTTGATATTTTGCATATCCTATATGTCTTATTGAAATCTTTCTATCTACCACCACCCCTTGATTGACATGGCCTCTGGTGGGCCCTAGAGGTGAGTTTATATGGTACTGTGTGCAAGTGATTTTCACTATAGAACTTTTATATAAGGTTCAGATTTTGAGAGAGAGAGAGGACTTTCGGTTCTCTCTCGGCTCACTCACTAGATGTATTTGTTGGACAAGTAGAATTCTCCAACGGAACCCTCCTACAAAAAATCTAAACCATTCATATGAATGCCTTCAGTTATATGGATATTGACCAGATTTTATTCTAATAAGAGTAGACCCACTTAAGAAAATATAATTGATAAGGTTTAAAAACACATTTTTTTTATATTTTATTAATATGTAATATATATTACGATATTAAAGTGGGATCAATTGTTATTGGAGTAAACTTTGGCCACATCTAATGTTAGAGGAGGGTGTTGATTTTTGCAGTTTAGACTTTCAATAGTGGGCAAATTTCTTAATTAATTAAACTAATTAACCCATTTAAACAGAATCACTAAAGAACTTGATAAACAACAAATGTATTGATGGATTTGGATGACTAAGGAGGATGCTATCAAGTGAAGTGTTAAACAAGATGTGTGTGTTAAACACTCTTTATGATATACATATGAGATCAATGTGAATTAGCACTAGTGTGTGTGTCAGTCTTATGTAAGAAATTACTATCTAACACATATATCTCTAAAATATAATTAAGTCATAATTATGCATAAAGAGATAGAGATAAATTGACACAAGTGTTTATAGTGGTTTGATCCCTTAACCTACATTCACTTTTAAAAAGAGTTTTTACTCTTGGTTCCACTATAAAGGAGGTAGACCACAAAGACAAACCTCCAATCACATACACACCTATTTTTTGATATGGTAGTTTGACCACAAAGATCTAATCCACCAACCACTATTTTTTATAGTGGTTTGATCCCAAAGATCTAATCCACTTCACAATGATGATTTACAAATTTAAACATATTGGGGATTTCATGTCTCTTTGAACTTTGCATTTTAGGCATGTGTATATTTAGTGTGCTAGAACTTAGGAGATCTTGCTGTAGTTAAGGGATTGACAGATGCTGTAATTAAGGTCCGTAGAATATGTAGAATATTTCCTGCCATTTTTAGGATCAATCTTTGTATATTTAAGCCAACTTTTGGCCAAGGAATGAGATCAGAGTGATTGTCATGAAACCTTCATGGTATAAGAGCAACAAAGAAGAAATAAAGCTTGAAAAGCTTGTAACTTGCGAGTTGGTCTTCATGGCCGAACGTGATGATGGCGAGAAGCATGGTGACAAGAAAACAATGTCAACTGTGTCACCTTATCACTTGTATCCTAATGATAACCCCAGCAATATTGTCACCCAAGTGCAATTGAAGGGTGATAATTATGATGAATGGGCTCGAGCGATGCAAACTTCGTTGCGAGCGAAGAAGAAGTACGGGTTCATTGCGGGAACCATCTCTCAACCTGATGAGAAATCGGCTAATCTTGAAGATTGGTGGACTGTGAACTCAATGTTGGTTTCTTGGATTCTCAACACAATTGAGCCGACATTGCGATCAACCATTACGCATATGGAGATAGCAAAAGACCTCTGGGATGACATCAAGGAGAGATTCTTGGTGGGGAATGGCCCACGTATTCAACAACTAAAATCCGAACTTGTGAACTGTCGATAAGTTGGTCTTCCAATTGTGACCTACTATGGGAAATTGAAGCAAATATGGGAGGAACTTGCCAATTATGATCAGAACTCCACATGTCAATGTGGTGCGTGCAAGTGCAATCTCAATGCTACATTTGAGAAGAAGCGTGAAGAAGAAAAGGTTCATCAGTTCTTAATGGGGTTTGATGCTGAAGTTTTTGGGACAGTTCGGTCAAACATACTCAGTACTGAACCTCTTCCCAATCTCAACAAAGCATATGCAATGGTGATCCAAGAAGAGCATGTGAAGAGTATAACATGCACCAAAGAAGAAGGAAGGGAGGTAATGGCCTTCGTGGTGCAAGGTGGTGGTGGAAACCGAAAAGCAACAAGCGAAGGGAAAGAAAAACAGACCCCGGCTTGTACCACCTGCAAGTGACGTGGACATGAGGCTGAAAACTGTTTTCAGTCAATCGGGTATCCTGACTGGTGGGGTGATAGGCGCCGAACTGTAAGTAGAGGAGGAGGACGATCTGGCCGAGGTGGTTCTACCGGCGGATGAGGGCGTGGAGGCGTGCCTAGAGCCAACGTTGCACAAGGATTGAGTGCTCAGCCCACAGTAGCAGCGGATCAAGTCACAGAAGATGATCAAAGAGGGAGCGGATTCAGCAGTGAACAATGGGCAACACTCTTGAATTTGTTGAACTCTTCAAAAACCGGTACCACTGAACACTTGATTGGTAAGAAGAAAATTTTACATTGGATAATTGATACTGGTGCTATCCAACATATGACATGTGACCTTGAATGTCTGCGAGAAGTTCAAAGTGTGGAGGCGTGTCCCGTTGGCTTGCCTGATGGAAAACATGTTATGGCCATTAAGGAAGGGACTGTGATATTGAATGATAAATTGAAATTGAATCGTGTGCTCTATGTTCCGAATTTGAATTGTAATTTGATATCGGTGTCGCAATTACTTGCCGAAATACATTGTAATATCCAATTCACTGACAAATATTGTGTTTTACAGGACCGCACTTCAAGGACGGTGATTGGTGTGGGTGAGCAGCAGGATGGGCTTTACTATCTTGTGGGAGAAAATTTACAAGGCAAGTGGAGTAACATCTTTTGATTTATGGCATAGGCGAATGGGACACACATCCAACAAAGTGGTGGGAATGCTGTCTGATGTAGTTGGTCATAATATTGGTGTGTCTGGAAATAAAATTTGTGATGTTTGCGTTAGAGCCAAACGAACTCGAGAAACCTTTCTATTGAGCGAGAATAATGCTAAAGAAAATTTTGAATTAATTCATTGTGATTTGTGGGGGCCTTATAGAGTTGTTGCATCTTTTGGAGCTTCGTATTTTTTAACTATCATGGATGATTTTTCAAGATCTGTTTGGATATATTTGCTTAATGCTAAAACAGAAGTTAGCCGCACTTTACGTACTTTTCTTGCAATGGTGGAGCGATAATTTAATAAGAAGGTGAAAATTGTTAGAACGGATAATGGAACTGAGTTCACATGTATGTCAGCATATTTTCTTGAACATGGTATGGTGCATCAAACTTCTTGCAGAGACTCACCTCAACAAAATGGACGAGTTGAGATAAAACATTGACATATTTTGAATGTTGCTAGGGCCCTAAGATTCCAAGCAAATTTACCAGTTGAATTTTGGGGAGAATGTGTATTAACCGCAGGTTACTTAATAAATCGCACTCCATCAAGGCCTTTAGGTAACAGAACTCCGTATGAGATATTATTTGGACAACCTCCTTCTTATACCCATTTGCGTACTTTCGGATGCTTGTGTTATGGGAAGAGCATAAACAGAGATAAAGATAAATTTGCTAGTCGGGTTCGACGATGCATCTTTGTTGGATATCCATACGCTAAGAAAGGGTGGAAGTTATATGCTCTCACCACACATGAGTTTTTCATTACACGAGATGTGATTTTCTCGGAGGGAGAGTTTCCTTATCTGGACACTTCAACACCTACGGATGGATATCGGTGTGGTGACATGTTGGGTGCCATGGATAGAATCAGTGAGATTGTGGGGGTTGAGGCAAATGAGTTGTCTCCTCGTCACGGGAGTGCTGCACCACATACAAATCTTCTTGATGGTGCGCAACGTGATGATGCAAGGGGGGGCGAGGTTGAAGACCCCACAGAGCTTGGCATGAATAAGGAACAGGGGATTGTGCGTGATATACAGTCTCGTGGTGATCCTCCGAGAGATGAACTGGGGGAAACCATACAGGCTAGTGTGGTGGAAAGTGAGAGACGATAAGAACAGTTGGGTCGTGGGCACAGGACAAAATTGCCATCCAACAAGCTGCGGGATTATGTGACCAATACTATCAAGAGTGTAAAGCCTCTCAACAATCAAGTTCCTCTGGTACGCCCTACCCTATAGCACATTATGTGAATTGTGATAAATTTTCTTTGCGACATCAAATTTTTTTGGCAGCAGTTGCAGCGGGGTACGAGCCCAAAAATTACTTTGAAGCTATGCCTCATGCTCATTGGCAAGAGGCAATGAAGAAGGAAATTGAGGCTCTTGAAGTCAATGGCACTTGGACGGTGGAAGATTTGCCTCCTGGGAAGAAGGCTATCGGTAGCAAGTGGGTCTACAAAATAAAATATAACTCCGATGGTACGATTGAAAGATATAAAGCCCATCTGGTGATTTTGGGGAACAATCAAGTTGAAGGCATCGACTACAATGAAACGTTTGCGCCTGTAGCAAAAATGGTTACTGTTCGAATGTTTTTGGCAGTCGCAGCGGCTAACAATTGGGAATTACATTAGATGGATGTCCATAATGCCTTCTTACATGGAGACTTAGATGAGGGAGTTTACATGAAAATGCCACCTGGTTTTCGTTCTCCACTGCCTGGTAAGGTCTGCAGACTGCGCAAGTCCTTGTATGGTCTTCGACAAGCTCCTCGTTGTTGGTTTGCCAAGTTGGTTACCGCTTTGACACGATATGGGTTCTCACAATCCCATTCTGATTATTCCCTCTTTACCTTGCGAAGGGGGATCTCACAACTGCATGTTCTCGTGTATGTTGATGATCTTATCATTTCCGGGAATAATAGCACTGAATTCAACATTTCAAGCACTATTTGAGTGCATGTTTTCATATGAAAGATCTGGGAGTCTTGAAGTACTTTCTGGGTATCGAAGTTGCTCGAAATTCCGAAGGAATATTTTTATGCTAGCGCAAATACGCGTTGGATAATATTTCTGAAACTGGTTTATTGGGCGCTAAACCCGCTTCTTTTCCTTTGGAGCCCAATCATAAATTGGCTTTGGCTGCTGGGGACATTGATGGCGGATCCAGAGCGGTATCGACGGCTTGTTGGTTGACTGATTTATCTGACCTTCACCCGTCCCGAATTATCGTACTGTGTTCATATTTTGGCTCAGTTTATGTAGACACCTCGTGAGGAACATTGGGAGGCTGCTTTGCGAGTTGTTCGCTATTTGAAAAATGCTCCTGGCCAAGGTAGTCTACTCCGGTCTGCTTGTGATCTTCACTTATATGGTAACTGTGATTCCGATTGGGCCAACTGTCCATTGACACAACGGTCACTTACTGGCTATTTTGTTATGCTTGGACACTCACTCATCTCATGGAAGACTAAGAAGCAACAAACCGTTTCGCAATCCTCTGCGGAGGCTGAGTATCGCTCTCTTGCAACTACCACTTGTGAACTCAAGTGGCTGAAAGGTTTACTCCTTGCTCTTGGCGTTCCCCATCCTGCTCCTATGCATTTGTACTGTGACAGTCAGGCTGCCTTGCACATCGCTGCTAATTCGGTCTTTCACGAATGCACCAAACATATCGAGGTCGATTGTCATTTTGTACGAGATGAGATTCAACGCGGCACTATCAAACCTGCATATGTGCGGACTTCTATGCAACTTGCCGATATCTTTACCAAAGCTCTAGGGAAGCACCAGTTCGAGTTCCTACTCTGCAAGTTGGGTATTTGTCATCCGTATGCTCCAACTTGAGGGGGGGGGGGGGGGGTATTGGGGATTTCATGTCTCTCTGAACTTTGTATTTTAGGCATGTGTATATTTAGTGTGCTGGAACTTAGGAGATCTTGTTGTAGTTAAGGGATTGATAGATGTTGTAATTAAGGTCCGTAGAATATGTAGAATATTTCCTGCCATTTTTAGGATCAATCTTTGTATATTTAAGCCAGCTTTTGGCCAAGGAATGAGATCAGAGTGATTGTCACGAAACCTTCAAAACAAGAACACTTGCCTCTTGACTTGGTCTTGAGAGTGTTCTTCAATGCTTGAATGGTGCTCCAAGCTTTGACTCCTTCCTTTGTTCCTTGGTGTAGACGATGCTCCAAGATTTGCTCAACCAAGAGTGCTATAGGAGTTCTAATTCTAGGAAAAATATGTTTAACTTGAGAGGTCAAGGTTCCCTAGAGGTGATTCCACAAAACACACTCTAATAGAGCTTTTAATGCTTTTAAGTATGCCTAATTGTGATTGTAGGTCCTCTTAGATGGTTTTACTATAAAGGCACAAGTGTGGGCAAAGAGGTCTCAAAAATCCAAGTCTTATGACCATTGAAATGAGCTCAAGTATATATTGAAAACTCTTTAACGGCATTTGGCGGTTAACCCCTTCAAATTTGTAGTTAACCGTCACCTCAACTTTCAGAAAATGGCTAGTTTGACTTTTCGGTCAAAGAAAATTTTCACTCTACGGTGAGCTGAGGGTTAACCGTGAAGGCTGTTTGTAGTGAACCGTGAGGTCTTGCGGTTAACTATGAAGGCGTGGTTAATCGTGAAGGTTGTTTTCTACACACTTTTCATCCAGTTATTCTGACCATGGGGATCTGTGGTTAGCCGACTCCGTGCACATTTTTGAGCCATATATTTTGCTAAAAAAAAGCCAATTAAACTCTGATGAATTTGCCATTTAGTCTAAGGGTCCTAAGGGTCATTTCTATGTTGGTTTGGGGTCCCATTTACCTGAATAGGTTGGCACATATAAGGAGTCCTTTAATGATTCTGGGCCTTCAAAGACTATGATCTTTACCTTCGAACTTGATCTTCCTTGAGAGACACTAACAGGCAAGGTCTTGGATTCATTTGACACGGAATTGACAATACAAGGGTGGGCATATATGACTATGGCCCTAACAGGCCACGTTTTGATGCTCTTTGGATCTTGCTTACACCTTCTGTTGGTGAAATCCTCAATGAAGGAGGGGTGTGTGTGTGTGCGCATATGTGTGTGTGTGTGGGCATGTATGACTATGGCCCTAACAGGCCACTTTTTTATGCTCCTTGGATCTTGCTTACACATTTTGTTAGTGAAATCCTCAATGAAGGAGGTGCGTGCGTGTGTGTGTGTGTGGGCATATATGACTATGGCCCTAACAGACCATGTTTTGATGCTCCTTGGATCTTGCTTACACATTTTGTTAGTGAAATCAAAGGAGGGTGTGTGTGTGTGTGTGTGTGAGGAAATTACTGGAAAAATCACCTTAGATGTCCACTACACCAAAAAGTCTCCAATAGCTTTTACTCAATAGAACTAGCCCTCCTGCCAAAATTTCAAAAAACTTTTTTTTTTTGCCTTTTTCAATGAGAGATGATATCGTCGCCCAACAAATCTTACGTATGAGCAAATGTTTCTGTCAAATGACAATATCGGTTCTCACTTCAAGGTTTTTTGTAAATATTGTTGCTGTCAGGCGACGATATCATTGCTCACTTCAAGGTTTTTTTTTTTATTATTATTTATCAGAGGGTGTTCCAACCCTTTAGGCCGGACTAATCCTTTCGGGCCCAGGGGGAGCTAGGTAAATTCCCTGTCGCCCTAGTGTGGTATGCAGTTTCGAACCTTCAACCTCTGGAAGCAAACCGTGGTCCTAGGCCAATTGAGCTACCTCTCGGGGTTAACATTAGTAAATTTCTCCTATAAGAAATGCCAACTTTATAAAAATCATCCATTTACAAAATCCTTTATGCACATCCTCCTTGCAAACATTGGTAACATCACAAATGCAAACATTATAAAACATAAAAGTACATAACCCTCCATCTACATCCTTGCCGGTCCTACAACAAAAGGAGGAGTAATTGTTTACAAATATATTTCCTCTATTTAAGAAAAAAAGTCACAAAACTTATTTGCATTCAAGCCCCCCTATTTATATCCATTACTCGTAGCTTTAAAGCATATCTAAATCCAATCTATGTGCATTTAATTCCCAACTCCTCTTGAATATTTCTTACTAATCCAGTCAACCTGCAGAACACCAAACAAAGATATGGACTTAAATAGCTACATTTGAGAAAGTATTGCATGCAAATATAATATATACTCATAAATTGCTCACTCTTTAAACATCAATTGAGGTGAAAAGCACTATAATAGGTAGGAATTGTGAAAGGAATTTAATATATGAGGCAATTCATACTTTTAAAGTATGCATTAAAAGTTGAATATGAAATAATCTCAATATTTCAAGTGGAAAATCCCGAATTGAATACAATAAAGAAAGGGGGAAAAGCTGCAGTGCAAAAAAAAGAAGAAAAAAGGACATTTAGACTAAATTACCAAATTACCCATGACCCAGAACCCACTTGGCCAACACTAACAATCATTTCAATTTCGCAGTTACCATCAAATTCACCTCTACATTCATCCTTACATCCACAGACTTCTTCACATTTACAAGCATCTTGATAGTCACCTTCACATTCTCGCAGACACCTTGGCCACTCACATTCACATTCCTAATTACTAACACCTATACATTCACCAGCACATGGCATATCACATTCATACCTTTGCACATCCGCCTGTCTAAACATGCACTAACACATTCAGCATCACATTCATATCCACATTCACAAACATCTTCATATTCACCTCCATGCAACAACTTCAACCATTCCTAAAATCACAAAAATCACAACTTCAACCATGTAACGATACACTTTTTCATATACATGACAGAAATCACAAAAATAGTTCATTCATGCACCCCTAAAGTGAAGCACATAAACATAGGGGGAGTTAGCCATGCGTGGTTTACCTCGATGTGGAATTGCGATGACAGTGAGGGGTGGCGGATGAATAGTTAGAGGAATACCTCCTTGGTCGTTTGCTCGTGGGCCGCAAAGAGGAAAAAGTAGACAACGAATATGCCAACACATGTTTGGGAGGAATGAAAAATTGGAAAAGAAATACAATAGATGGGTGACTTGGAGGAGCTTGAGACCACAACTGGTTAGAGCGTAGCTATAAATGGAGAAGGGAAGGGAAGAGATGAGGAAGAGGAAGAAAATAAGAGGTTGGGATGCGGGATGAGTTTTTATCCGATGACAATAAGCAGCGACGAAAAATAAATAAAAACAAAAACCAAAAATGGCCCATAGGACTACTACGGCCATAAATTTCTTAGGAGTCCTTTTTGGTCTACTAAGGGTCTTAGGGGATTTTTACAGTAAAAAACCCTAAAAATATAATTAGAAAATATACTAGACCACGTAGTATGGGTGGAACCAAAAACTTTGCTTGTGAGCGTAGGTTGGGTGGGGGCATTTTTTTGGTGGAACTTATTCAAAGGTGTATAAAAATTTATGAATATCGTGATTGACATCTTTCTATAACATAGAAATCTCCAATCATTATTTTCAACTTACAAGCAACCCTTTTTATTAGGAAATGCATTAACACTAGAAAGTTAATTGTAGTTGAAATTTTGTTAAGAACATATGAACATAAGCATGATAGGAGAAAATCAGAATATATAAAAAAGGGCATTTATTCGAAATCATCATTATTGATAATTTAGAGGAATTTACCTGAAAAATCTTCTTAGATAGCAACTAACCAAAAAAGCCCCCCATAGTTATTATGAAACAGAGCGATTCTTTCCGCCAAAGTTTTCTTCTTTTTTGCCCTTTTTCAACGAGTATCGATGTCGTTGCTCATTCTAACATTCAACCAAACTTCATAGACTGTTGTGCGACGTCATAGAAGCTTATTTAAACTGTAAAGTTTGGTAGCATATTCTATCAAGAGACGACGTCAACACTGATCTTAATTTGGAAAAAAAATCATTATATTCACTATGATGTGCACACGCACCACATGATCCAAAGAAACCACCATCCATCCTGAGCTAATCAATCCCTAACAATTACAAAACATGGAATACAAGTTCAAAAATCCCTACTACCACCCTGCACTAATCAATCCCTCACAAGTTTCCAACATTATCCTTCTATGTTTGAAAAGCTCAAAAATGGGAGAATTACTAGTAGCAATCTAGGCTATTTACAACCAAATGGTGGCTAGCATGACAATACATACAACAAAGTCTTATTAGTACAAAAGGCAAAAAAACTTTAGGGTTCAACAACATCCTCTTTAGATATAACTAAATCAAATCGGAAGCTTTTCAAGATTCAATCGGTACGCATTCAACTCCCAGCTCCTCTTGAAAATCTTAAGAACTATTTTGGTAGGTTGAAGGAAATGGAAAGAAGATGAAGAAACCCTCACAAATTGTGATTTTGGAAAACAAACAATGGAAAGACGACAAGGAAAACACCTCCACATGATGGGATGCTCGATTGTATGATGCTTCAATCCAAAGGAGGTTGGAAAACGACCTCTGGGACCACGTTGCAGGTTGTTGAGGAATAAGGAGGCAATGGAATCGCGAGACAGAGGAAAACGGTGGGGAGGAAAAAAGGAAAAATAGGATTTCAGGGGTTTTATAGGGTTTAAACGAGTGACGACGTCGTCGCTCAATGAAAACTTTAATAAATAAAAAAAACGAAAGTGGTCCCAGGGGACCACTTCTGTGTCATATGAACTACCGAGGTCTTTTTCGGTTAGTGGCCATCTAAGGTGATTTTCCGGGTAAATTCCTCAATAAAATAACAATGTTATTCAAATTAAAATATAAAGATTAATATTTATTGTTAAAAATGAGTCTAAATGAAATAAAAGTTGTCATTTAGGTGTTGCAGTGCAAAAGTAAATGCCTCTAGGAATTCAAAAAACTTATTTTAAAGTATATAAAACTTAATTCAACCATCTGAAGACATGAACTGAATCCATCATCAATTTAATGTCGAGCTCTAAAAGAATTCAAATTTTCCTTTTAAAATACACTTGAATTTGTTATGCATCAAGTTGAGACTTGAGATGGACGCCATTCATAGTATTGGGAATATGGTATTGAGTCGTGGTCAGTGAAGGCCAAATATTACTCTATTCAAATCTTCTAAAGTCTAGATTTTGATTTTTGAGGGCTCATTTAATGATTCCATAAATGTGATTTTTTTATTCAATTCATTGGAAGATAATGGTTGGGTCACTATCAAGTTGGGACAAGCTTAAGTTATGGGAGACAGGATTGTATGTGGGAGGGTTAGGGCCAGTTAGGACTAGCCCAATAATCCGTGCTCCCTACACTGCAAAATAAATAATAACATATTATAAAAAATTATATCTTTCTATAGGACAAGTTGGATAAAATAGAAATAGAGAAATTGGAGCAAATATGGTATAATTACATATGAACAACTGAAATATGGAAAAATAAGTGGACAGTTGCATGAGTAGCCAAAACCTCCTACCTTAATATACTATAATGGTCCCAACCCCCACAAAGTCAAGATCATGTACCCCCCCCCCAAGGATCATGTACACATAATAACCTATGGTCACAACCTGCACAAAGTCAAGATCATGTACACATAATAACCTATGGTATCCACTCATCCCTCCTAGTTGCTGCATGAGTAGTTATATAACCGTCGGTCAAAATTATAACCGACGGTCAAAATTGAAGCCAAAACCTCCTAACTTAATATATTACAATTTATCATTAGTAATGAAAACGATTTGGCTTTCAAAAACCATTTTTTTGTTGGGAGTTCTTCCCCCTACTGTTTTTTTTTTTTTTTTTTGTTTTTTTTCTTAACCATTTTTTTTAGCATTTTTATTTTATGATGATCTAATTTGCCTCTTTCCATAATACGCTTTTCATAATACCTAAGTTTTGAATATTGCTTTGCTGATCTTTTGTTTTAAGTTTTCCTTTCTTGCATTGCTAATATCTTCAAAGTTTTACAGGTTTTATCAAGTTGGACAAAACCATCCACTACAACATTTGGCTATGAGTCAAGTTTTAAAAATGTGGCCCACAAACTAATGGGCCTGTGAGGCTCTTGCAACCGTCCTGAGGTCTGTTGATCGGTGAGAATTGGACTCCACTGCCTATGTGCAATGCTTGACCATTTTTTTTTCTTTTTTTTATTTATTTATAAAAATCTATGCCATCAATATATTGGTTGGATTGAATCTCGTGACGAAGAAGGATATCTATGAATCTGTACCCACAATTGTCCAATCAGATCAAAGGTGTGGATTACAAAACCATGAGGCCCAGTCTCACTAAATTCTAAATGGGAGAGAGTTAGGTGACTGTGTCTGCGATAATTGCCATGATTTAAGTGAGATGGTTGGCAAGAGGATTAAACTGTCATACGATGGAACTTGGTGAAGTGGCAGTTCCTGTATAAATAGAAGAAAATTCTTTGCAGGTCATTGAAAATGAAAGCTATTCATTTTGATAATTGTGAATCCCCTAAAATCTCTCTCAAACTTATGATATGTCTTTTAAACAAATTCAGCCCGGCCTATAAATTATCTCTCTGAATTCAAATCTTAATTCCTAAAATTTCTCTTTAATGATAGGAAACGGTCGCTACCTAATACATACAAAAACTTGTACGTACATGCTGAGACCCACCTTTAAACACAACATGACACACCTTTAGGAATTAAGATATGGCCAACCTTTAGATTTTGCGTCATGTGACTCCACCAAGTCTTCTCCAAATGCCACGTCAGTAAGGGCTCACCGTCCGATTGTACACATCTTTACAAATTAGGATATGAGGCCCACCTTTAGATTTTACATCATGTGACCCCATCTGGATTCCCATGATCCAATTGCGCAAACATTTAAGAATTAGGCTATGAGCCTGCCTTTTGATGTTACATCATGTGACCCCACTAAGGCACCTTTGGATGCCACATCAGCAAGGGTCCACTGTCCCACTGTTCAATTGATCAAGTCAGATTAGCCCCATTTAATTTAAGGATTCTTTTGTGCCCCCTATTTCCATGCTTTCATCATTTCTATTAAATAATAAGACAAATTTTGAAATGTTGATTCTTATTATAGGCCCGGGCTAAGAAAGGGGCTAGTTTAGGTGTTGGAGTGCTAAACTAGATGCCTCTAGGAATTCAAAAAACTTATTTTAAAGTATAGTAAACTTAATTCAACCATATGAGGACTTGAACTGAATCCATCATCAATTTAATGTGGAGCTCTAAAAGAATTCAAATTTTCCTTTTAAAATACGCTTGAATTTGTAATGCTGCGAGTTGAGACTTGAGACGGACGTCAATCATAGTATTGGGAATATGGTATTGAGTCGTGGTCAGTGAAGGCCAAATATTACTCTGTTCAAATCTTCTAAAGTCTTGATTTTGATTTTAGAGGTCCCGTACGATTAATGATTCTATAAATGTGATTTTTTTAATTCAATCCAATGGAAAATAATGGTTGGGTCACTATCAAGTTGGGACAAGCACAAAAACCTTTTTTTTTTTTTTTTTTTTAAAGTTCTTAACACGAGATTAGAACTCACACACCCACTTAGGCCACATATGTCCTAAACTTACACACAGCGTTGTGAAGAGTCGTAACCTGTAATCTCCAGTATTAGAGGCGACCATTTGGAGTCATAGCTGTTTCATTTTCCACTGTTGGTTTCGGTAGATACTTAACCAATCACATTATGTTACACACAGTTTTCTTCTCTCGAGGGTTTGGAAATCACATCCCTCTTTTTTTTCTTTTTTTTTCTTTTTCATTTATAATTATACCCATTCATTAGCTATAGTCTCAATCAAGCGGATCTGAATTCCATGTGTAATCTATCCTTAACAACATTAGCCTTGGGTATTGATTAGTAATTTTCCTTTACATGTAAGATGAGTTAAGTATAAAAGAAATAATGGTAAATTCTATCCATGAATGGTATGGGCATAAAGAACATAGTCGTTTCAGCACCTTCCAAATTGTTTACCGAAGAAAAAAAAGTCCTTTTATTGCTTGTGTATTTGTTTCTCTGACACATAGCTAACTTTACATTTGCTGTTGAACTCTTTTGGAATTTTTCAGTGGAAAGCATGGAATTAGCTGGGAAGGTGGTGGAAAGCATGGAATTAGCTGGGAAGGTGGTGGACTTATTTGCTCCGCAAATAGGTTACATAAAGAATCTCAAAAGGAATTTTGAACAGCTCAATGAGGAAGCAACGACTTTGTATAGCAAGAAAGAAGATATGGAACGTGAGATAAACAGAGACCGAATCAGCAAGAGGCCCAAAAGTGAATGTCAAGATTGGCTCGAGAAAGTGGATGAGGTTCACAATAAAGTAGACGCCATTAAAGAAGAATATTCTCAAGAAGATGAGAGACGTCAAACACGGTGGTTTCCAGATTTTCAATCACATTGGAAGCTTGGTCAACGCATTGTGGAGATAACAAATCAGATTTCAAAACTTACTGAAGAGTCTACTAAGTTTGAGGGAGCTGCTGTTGTTGATGCGTTGCCACAAACTGTCGAAGCAAAGCCTGTTCTAACAATTGAAGCGGGAAGATCAACAGAACGCACTCTACAAAAGATATTAAATAATGTGAGAAATCCAAGAAAACATAAGATTGGTATATGGGGTATGGGTGGTGTTGGGAAGACAACTGTGATGAGACTTTTGAACAACCTAGAAGAAATAAAACAGATGTTTGAGATTGTTATTTGGGTTACTGTTTCAAAGGACTACAGGATAAGAGAGCTACAAACTGAAATTGCACAGCGGTTGTCTTTGAAATTATCATATAATGACTCTGATGAGAGAGTTGCAACTATATTGTTTCAAACTTTGACATATATAAAATTCTTGCTTCTTATTGATGATTTGTGGGCCAAAGTAGATTTGCATGATATCGGAGTCCCTTCTCCAAACCAAGAGAACGGAAGCAAAGTTGTCTTGACAACTAGATATCGGGATGTTTGTCACAAGATGGAAACAGATGAAGAGATTATGGTGGAGCCATTTTTTGAGAAGGAAGCTTGGAATTTATTCCGTGAAAAAGTAGGTGAAGTAGCTGATTCTCCTAGTATTCATCCATTAGCGAAACGAGTAGTTGGTGAATGTGGTGGTTTACCACTAGCCATTGCTGTGATAGGCGCATCCTTAAGAAAGGAGGACAATGTTCATGTATGGAGAAATGCAGTGCAGGAATTGAGCTCTCCGGATACATCTGATATGTATGATATGGAAGAACAAGTGTTTAGACGCTTGAAATTCAGTTTTGACAGATTGGAGGATGATAATGTAAGGAATTGCTTTTTATATGCGGCATTATATCCAGAAGATCACAAAATCAATATTTTTGAATTGATAGAGTACTGGAGGGCTGAAGGCTTCATCAATTCTGAATTGACTTTGGAAGATGCACGTAACAAAGGGCATGCTATCTTGAGACGTATTGTTGATGCATCTCTTCTTTTAAAAAATGATGAGAGCATCTATGAGGTCAGAATGCATGATGTCATTCGAGATTTAGCATTGAGAATTACATCTCGAAAGGAATCAGGTTGTAGGTTTTTGGTAAGAGCAAAGAAAATGATAGAGGAGCCTCCGAAGAATGAGGAATGGGAAAATGTCAATAGGATGTCTTTGATGGAAAACAAAATAAGTAGTCTTCCGAAGAGGCCAAATTGTCCTACTCTCTTGACATTGTTGCTTCAACGAAATTGGAGATTGAAAACAATTCCAGAATCATTCTTTGATCAAATGTATGCTCTCAAAGTTTTGGATCTTTCACTCACTCGCATAGAGTCATTACCACATTCCATATGCCATTTGGTCAGCCTTCGGGGACTTTATCTACGAGCGTGTAACTACTTAAGAACTCTTCCACCCGAAATAGGAGTACTCAGAACAATTGAGGTGCTTGATGTTCAAAATACACAGATTAACAGTTTGCCTATTGAAATTGGGCAATTGACTTGTCTCAAAGTCTTGAAAGTGTCATTCCCAATGAAGAGAGATGAGAATAAAGAGGATGTGATGATCTCTGGTGGCATAATATCACAGCTCTCTAAATTGGAGCAGCTAAGTATAGTCCTGGGATTCGACAATCCTGAATTTGGTCAATATGGGAAAAAATGGGGTAAATGTGCAAAGGCAGTGATGAACGATGTGAGTTGCTTGAAACGGTTAATGAGTCTTGAGTTTTGGTTTCCTAGGACGGAATATCTTAAGTGCTTCCTACAAGGAAGTGATCCATGGAAAAATGGAATAATCACGTCATTCAACTTCATTGTTGGACAGCATCAAGGTTCTACGACTAAATGGTTTGGGTGTTTGCAAGAACGTGAAAGGCGGAATCGAATGTTGACATTATGTGGATATGATACCATCACAAGCGCCAGTATTGTGGTACTCAGTCATGCCAATACTTTTACATTATTTGGTCAGAAAAGTGTTCACAGTCTCTGTGAATTTGGGATGCAAAACATGAGTGGACTAATAAGTTGCAACATAGCTGGATGCAATGCAATGGGGGTCGTCATGGATGGAAATCAGCTAACAGAAGTTGCATTACCCAACTTAGAGGAATTGTATGTATCTTATATGCCGAATTTGAGAAGCATTTGGAAGGGTTCTTTTCCACCTGGGAGCCTCAATTGTTTGAAGACTGTGGAGTTGTTGAAGTGTGAAAAGTTAAAGAATACTTTCTCACAAGAAATCATTCATCGACTCTCCAACTTAGAAAAACTGAGAGTTGAATCTTGTTCGGAACTAGAAGAGGTGATTTCTGAAGAGGGAATTGGTGTTGAATTCGACTGTGTCCTCCCCAAATTGAGACATTTAAAACTGTCCCACCTACCTGCATTACGTAGTATTTTCAAAGGTCATCATTTGCTAAAATGGTCCTCCCTTGAGGAAATATCAGTATTGAGTTGTCATAATCTAAAGAAACTCCCTGTGAGCATCAGTACTGCGCCGAAGCTAAGAATGATCAATTGCGAAATAAAGTGGTGGAATGAATTGGAGTGGGATGACAATGGGACGAAAGTGCAACTTCAACAGCTTTGTCAGTGGAAGAACAAGAGCGGCATCTTATAATCGGATAATCAAGCTTTCCGGATGAGAGGGTAAGATCCCAACCCGATTTAGTAATATATTAGTTCTCATTAAATTAATTTGTGTATTAAATAATAAAACTAATCGAATGGGGGGAAATCGGCCTACAAATGACCAATAGGGCACAGTTAGTATTAGGGCACGATTGGGGGTAATTAGGAGTTTATGTGTAAATTTTAGAAACTTTAAAGGGCTTTTCATAAATTATGAAAATACCAATAGTGGGCTCATTTGATAGAGAATAATTAATCATGAAAGGTGGCACATATACACTAGGAGGCCACTGAACTAATTTCAAGTCTTAGGATCCATTTGGATGGTTACATAATACAATATTTATATATTTAAATATTACATGAAAAATAGTACATAATAGAATAGAATAGTGGGACATCTATTAGAACATTATAATACTTTTGTTGTTTGACTAATTTTTAAGACTATTATAGATTTTTAAATTGAGTTGTTTTGAAGGTACTTTAATTTTAATATATATTTTAAAAACTCCAAAATAACAATAATTTAATGTTATTGATCGTAGTAAAGTTCATTATTAGAATATTTTTTTATTAAGTACTTTAATTTATATGTAATTTACCATGTTTGGATGAAAAAATAATGTGATAAAGTAAAGTTCAATTGTCAAATTTTTTTTCATAAGCTATTTTTCTTTATCACATAAGACTGGTAAAATGTAACAAATGGCAACTACTTAACAACTATCTCTCTCCTATTTTAATTCACCACATATATTTTACCTTACTTTACCTCACTTTTTACCATGATGTGACATCAACATTTATTTTACTTTACCACACATATAAACAAATATGCTTCGACCTAGATGTCACATAAAAAGGTAGTGTGGTAAAGTAAAGTCTACCCACCGCTTTTTTACTATAAACATTTTCTTTATACTATAAACTACGGTAAAGTGTGATAAAGAAACTACTTTTCCACTCTCTCCCACTTTACTTCACCATATATTTTATCTCGCATTTATTTTACCTCAACTTTATTGTAATATGATATTTATTTTTACTTTACTTTATATGTAAATATGTACATGATAATAGATTTGGTAAATAAGTAACACATATCTTAAAATTGAATATGAAGGGGACTTTGCATGGTTGACTCTTTTTCTATAAAGCACAGGATTTTTGGAACCCCAAGGCTGAGATGAGAGATTTCTAGTCTCAAATAGGCCCTCACCTACAAGTCATACTAGAGTATCACAAGGGGTCACACTATATTATTCACAAATCACAATTCACAAAGTCCGGCACGCAAGCACAAATTGCAATCGGCAGTTTGCTCCCTCTCCCCCATCGGCACTCTCTCTACCTTGTCTCTCTAGGTAACTCTCTCCTTAGTTTCTCTTCTAGTGTATCTAGTCTGTAGTTACTGCATGGCATTATACGACCACCTTTCTTCTTCTGCTTTCTAGGATTTAAGGGATCGAAGGGTTCAACTGTGCATAAGATCTTTCGATGAATTCTACAAACAATGCAAGTAAACAAATCAAAGTTTCTGTTTATACCTGATTACCCTTTTTTTTTTTTCTTTATTCAAAGCTAGAAACCCAATTTTTAAGCCTAAACAAGGAATTGATGATGAGATGTATGTAAAGGACCCAAAGGCCCTAACTTCTAAGAGGGTTATTCAAGAACATGCAAAACAGTGACTGCCTCTTTGGCCTAACCTGGATATGGGTTTCCACCCTTGGTTGCCCATGGTTTAACCATGCAACTTGGTCGTTGGACCAAAACATCTTTAGGTTTGGTGCAATCGGGTTTCCTTGTTACATGAACATCTAGGGTTTGATATGTTTAGTGAGTTTGGTTCAATTTGATTATGTGAAGACAGGTTAGGATTTGTTATGAATATGTGATCTGAACCTAGAAATCTATTAGGATTTGTTACGAATGTGTGGTCTAAACCTAGAATTCAAATGAGATTACTATTTGTTGTGTGTGTGTGTGTGTGTGTGGTCTAAACCTAGAATTCAAATGAGATTACTATTTGTTGTGTGTGTGTGTGGCCAAACATGTTGGGCTATGGAACCAACTTATGGGAGTTTGATACCTTAGGTTTTGTGGATTTTGATCACTTTTTGCCTCCTAAGCACTCACAGTTTGTTAGTTCTTTAAATTGGACCTTGTTTTTATGTGCATGTGCTATCTTTATTAGGTTTTAGATTTGTGTATTTTCTAGTGGGAGTTAATTGGTAATAAAATTACCATAATTGGAATGTATTGGTGCGTGTGATAGAGTCAGAATCCAATGACCGATGGTAGAAGAAATCCTAGACATGTGTATTATGTAAGGAATGGCTTTGGAGCTTTGGCCGTGGGCCCCATTGGAGCACACCTTGCTGGCCGAACCTATTGGTTTTGGTTCCTAGGGTCCTTTGACCGTAAGGCATCATGATGAATTGAACTCCCATTCTCCTAACATGTGGTATCCCTAGGGTTGTAAAATTTGGTGGTTTTGTCTTGAATTAGGGATTTAGATTCTAATTAATTGAGTAATGAACATGAACCAACAGTAGGTGATTTTTTTTTTCACTCGGTACTCACCTATGGATCACCATGATGGATTCTTGGGAATATGATTAATCTAAGGGTATGAGTCATGGAATTTTCAAACAACAACTGCCTTCAGAAGCGCCAATTAGTAATTGGCCTAAACCTAATTGGAGGTCCTTGCAATTGTTCAAAATGGGTTTAAGGAAAACTTGCGATGTTTGGGATTCCATGATTGCCATAGGTTTATTTTCAAAAAAAAAAAAAAAAAAAGAAAAAAATGATTGCCATAGGTTTGGATTAATATAGAACTTGCATGTGGAAGGTGATCCAAGACCTAAGCTTGTTATAATTTGTAAAGTGATGTCCGATTCATATTGAAGTCTATTTAGTCAATCTTGTGTCTTCATGTATCCTAGTATATTAGCATGTCTATTTGTGTTCTGCAAATTTGTGGACTTTTGTGTAAAAACTAGATTGAAACTAGGAAACCCTAGTTTTTAGTACGATTGTGGTTCCAGACGTAATTGTGGATTAGAAGGGATGTTCGGGTATGACCTAGGTGTGAAATGGTAATTTTAAGAAAATGGCAGCAATCTCCAGCCCAGTTTTTGATGACCAAACAATATTGGAATTCGAAGATCTTGAACATATGACTTCGTCTTGTTGAGTAGTATAAGTTCCATATATAGATCATCAAATTTGGATATCGGACGAAAAATTTGGCAATTGATAACTCCACATGATCTAATTATGCATATGGAGTAGTCATTTGTAGTTCATAATTTTCTAGTTTATATATATATATATATATATATATATACACACACACACACACACCTTTCATTGGAATCTCGAGTCGGCACACCTATGTTGTTTAAACCTACCATAGATAGGACACTTTTATGCAAGGGTTATATGTAGGAATCCGACCTCAAAAACTAATTTAGATTATTGCTTTATTTCTTTTATGAATGTTTCTATTATTTAAAAATATAAATTGATGAAAATTCAACCATACTCACGCGTCCCGACTTAAAACACTGCAACACCCTAAAAAATTGAAATGTTTTAGAAATTAATGAAAAAAATTCATAATAATTAATTTACACTAAACGGTAATAAATGGTGATAGAATTTCTCAAAAGTTGAATCTAAAGAGAATTTGGCACAACTTTCAAGTTTTGAAAAACATGGAAAAATGCAATAAATTTTTTAGAGAGACATGTAGTTGGCTCTACATTGAAAAGCACGTTTCCTTCCCTTTCTTTTGTTACTGTAAGCATGTTTTGAATTGGAAATTTAAACCCCACTAGGAAAGAGAAGATTCCTATTGCCAATTATATTATATTAAAGCCAAGCGTTTTCTATCTTAATTTGGATTGTCAGTTACAATTTTGACCAAAAGTTACATTAGTTTCTTTTTCAAATATTGCACGTTCTGTGCCACTCCCCAACTTTTCATTTCTTATCTCACTACTATCAGTTCTTATCTCTCCATCATATGGAACGAGTTGCTCTTACATCTTATCTTTTATCTAATGTAACCACCCACATAAAAATTTGAATGCTCTTGTGTGGTTTCCTACGACGAAGATGCAATTGAAAGGGCTTGAATTTTTTCTTTTCTTCTTTCCTCACTCGAAGTTGAAGAAATGGATATAAAGGTCGGTATAATTTTCTTTCCTGCAATTTTTTATTGTGATCCTCTGGCTTGCAATTCTTGCAATTTCTTATTTATATTCAATTATATTTGCCATGTATCTTGGACATCGATTTAGAAAAAATATCAACACTCATATCAATCTTAATCTTATAACTATTTTATTTCAAATCATACAAAACATGACAAATATTAAATTAATTATCTAGTAATACATTTAAATTTTTTAAAATTGACAACTTTCGACACAAATTTATGTTAATTTCCATGGTCTTAGAAAGTTTTATATTGTATTTAAGAAGCCTATTAATACTAGGAGTTAAATATGCTTAAGTGTATATAAAGTTCAACTTACCCACAATTCAACCCATGTCTTGTATATCTCACACATTGGATAAAAGAGGATATAATACAAGTGGGTCATTATCCTATTTCAAGATTAGTAATGTAAAATATGCTATAGTAAGGGCTCCTTTCAGTTGTTGCAAAAGAGACTTGACTTTGAATCAAGAAAGAGACTGAAGGAAGAACTTTAAGTAGGAGGTTTCTTAGTAAAGCAAGATTTATAGTTGTATTAAGACAACTCAACCTAAGCGCTTAAGTAAACCAACGATCTGCCCTTTTGAGTTAAATGCGGAACAAGAGAGAGAGAACGTTAGGAATTGGAAAGGGAGAAAGAGGAAGGAGAGGGGCAGTCTTGTGGATTTGGAGTTCCTACCTTGGTTTTTCTTCCTTCATCATCTTTGCAAGTTAATTCAGGAACTAAGGGCAAGTATATGTTATTGTTGTATGCAATTTACATGAGTCCTTCACTGATTCTCGATTTCAATTCATAGTTTGGCCTTTTTTTATATTTTCTTCGCATCAATCTTAGCAAAAAAATAATAATAATACAACAAGTTGCTCAAGATCCAATCCTTACAATGGTCCTTGAGTTAATATGATTGGAAACCAAGGGTTGGAAATCGAAGATTGACTCATTTGTGTTCACATTATTGAGATCTTCGTGTAGATTGCAAATCCAACTATTCAAGCCCTAGTTTATGTTCTTTTAAATTCTGAATGTGCGTGATACTCTCAGTCATTGTAGATGTATAAGGATCTGGATTTTGATGTTTAGATTAGAATATTAATCATTCAAAAAAGCATGTGTATGTATTCTTTTACATCCTACATTCTACATGCATTAGTTTGATATGCTATTAGCATTGTGTGTTAAGTTATAAATTCTGAATTTTATGTGTTTAGACCTATTTCTACTTGATGTGGGTGTTTTAGTTAGTTTTAATATGTTTGGGAAAGATTAGACAAATTGAAACCTTAAAAAAACTGTGATTTCTGAAAAATACGTTCCCTCATGCTTTCCAGAATGAAAAATAATTTACAGCTGTGTCCAACGCGGGACTTTGTGTACATTTTTTTTTTTTTTTGCAACTGGTGTAAACTCAACTTAAACACTTAGTATGGTTATTAATGATGAAAGTTAACTAGCAGGGATCATATCCCACATATTTAATAGCACATAAGTGAGTATTTATGTTTCTTAACCCCATTGGTCTGTACTTCGGAATGTTATGCTCCTATATGTCATGAATTGATAATATCTAAACTTGTTATTCTGCATTAGCGATTATCTGAACTCACATCTGAACATTGAATTGTTATATAAATTCTTAAAAATGGTCAGTGTCATCACTATCATAAAGGTAATTCGGTGTTTAGAACCAGTTTGCGGTCGGGTGGTGAGTGTTCCGACGGAGTCCCCACCAATAACTTAGTGTGATATATCATAACTACACTCCAATCCAAGAGTATAAATTGTGAGTTACTTTCCTATGAGGCTTAGTAGGGCCTTTATGGATATATGAATGTGGCAGTGCCCCATGTAAATCCAATCGATATCTGAACTTTGGGATTAGTGACCCATTCCTATCAATTATGACCCAGTTTTTGAACTGTGATTTATTGAACTCTAGGTATCTATAATCATGCCATTTGTTTAATTGATAATTATCACGCCTACTCGCTCTTTTTATTCTATGAATTTGGAAATCTATTATTTTCCATGATGTAACATTTTATACATGACACCATAAATCTTGCTATTAACTTATTTCTAATCTTGGACCAATCTAGATGGTGAGGATGATGCAGACGCTGATGATAATGTAGAGGAGGTTCCCGATAATTAGACACTATAAGGTAATTCATTAGTTTTTAAATTAAGTAGTACATTTATCTTGGTTTATGTAGTTCATTTAATTTAATATTTTGAGGTTTGTATTAGGACCATCCTTGGTCAAATTTAAGACCCTTGATTATGCTTGATTGTATTAAGTTTATTTAATTAATGAACTTGAGGCTTTACTTGTGCTCACGATATTAATCATGTGATTGTGAAAGTTGATATTCAGCTGCAAATAGCCAATCTCACATGATTAAATACCCATTCATGGCGTGAATTTCAGAATTCATATTTGGCACATGGCAATTAAAAAAAAAAAAAAGAAAAGAAAAAAGAGTGAAGCTTCAGATCGTGATCTTATATAGATTTTTTTAAACTGTCTGCAGATTAACCTTTTACTCTGGAAGTGATCAATTGTCACTTCGGTACCAAACTCTGCATTTGATCTGATGACAATAACTATTGTATCTTGGTACAAAAACTCTGTTTTCACCATAGTTAAATCAGGGCCACTTACTACCATGGTAAAACTCTGTTTCGTGTCACATTCAAGGGTGAGGGACACTATAGTATCCGTGACTATTTAGTTGATGTGGAGTGGCAAAACTTTGTTAGGATGTTTTTGTTTTAATTGTTAGATTCGTATTTGATAGTTCCTAATTATGCTTCCATATTTAGCACAATTTTGCTTAGTTGCAGTATCCTTGTAACTCGGAAAAGTTTATCTGCCCTTTAATCTATTTTCGAACTTGTATGGAAATGAAATTTTGGCATGCTTATTTGTTAAGATTATTCGTAACCTGAACCTTCTAAAATTGGTGCTTGTAGGCGGAAACCTTTTATCGCATGTCAGGAAGGAACAACGGTAGGAAGAAACAATGGTCGATGAGGAACTGTAGGGATGCCAAGAGTGGTGCGCAGATGATGTAATCTAAAGACAGCGTGCTTGCGCAAGAGGATAGCTATGACTTAGTTGATTAGTTTCTGAGTTTCCATGACTTTTTAGTTGGTCCTTGGTTTGGCAAAAATATTATTACTTTAATGTGTTCAGTGTTGAACTTAAAATTATTTGATGATTATATACTTTGACATTATCTTTATTAATTGAAATTAGGGATTGCTTATTCTATATTATGTTTGTCCAAAGTTATATTTGATGTATCTAAAGTTTCCACTGCAAATATCTTGAATATGACCTAACATCATATTTGAGGAATAAAATCATAACTCACGACTCTTGGACTCTTGATGACGGAAACTAGGTGTTCAAGAAGCATTAAGTTTGAGCTCTTCATGCAAATTCCATCTGTGTAAGGTCCATTTAGATTGTAGATTGCCTTCTGTCCATTTAGATCTTCATAAACAAGTACAAGTAACTATTATTATTATTATTATTATTATTATTATTATGTAATCTAAATTCATTGCTTGCATAAGAGGATCGTTATGCCTTAGTTGATTAGTTTCTTAGACATCCTTAGTGAAGCAAGCCTGTTTCACAAATCAGAAATGCAGAGTAATTGGGAAAGATACGATAAAACAATTCACAATAGAAGCTATTAGGAAAGGCAATCGTTTAGACGTTGCCAACTCTGTGATGACTAGGATGCCACGTACTTGCTTATTTGGGCCAATGGACCTCTGGGACTTTTTTCTTCTTCTCCTGGAAGCCTTTTGGCAAGCTCAATAGATCATGAGTGCCCATAGTGGGGAATAGTGCATGAGTGCTCATATCTCTGACTATATCTTCCACTTACCAAACCACAATCACCATTATGACAAAGGAACATGCATATATGCAGTTATTTTTTTGGACATCCGTCCATGTTCATCCAACATGAAACCTTCTCTCCGAATTTGCAGTAAAAGCTCTGTAGACATCCTCTTCAGTTCGGTTACCTTCCCCACTGTCCTCGTCGCCTTCAAGCGTTCTTACTACAACCTTATCTTGCCAAAAGAAAGTAGCCCACACTCGTTGGAAGGAAGCCCATGCAGGTCCAGGTGACATCTGGAGTTGTCAATCAACCAAGAAACCCCATGTTGCCTACTACGAGAGTGACTTTGAAACATTGAAGAAGAATGTGCTTGAGTTATAGGGAAATTAGAGTTAAAGGTGCCTTACGACTTCTGAGATCTATCATTCATCAAAAATATTACGGACATCATATTATTAGAAGCAAGCTTGGTAGTGGGTTGGTTGGGTATGTGTTCTTCCATTATTTCCGAAGTCAAGTTTAAGGCGGATTTAGGTTCTGGATGTGCTCAGTTGTCTTGACCACAGTTTGTCACCACTTAAACACTTATAAGTGTCAGAAATCTAAACACAGAGAATTCTTTTAAGAAATAGGAAAAATGCCATCAAAGTGGTTGCCTCTCTTTTATAAGAAATGATCATTTTCTCCCTGGAGAGATGGACAAAATAACTTAATTTGTGTGTAGTGGCCGAGGGAAGGGCGGCCAGGACAACTTTGTCCGACTCCCTCCAAAGTGAGAGGAACAGAACTCCGTTGTGGGGCATCTTTCAAACCCAAACTATAAAAAATGAAGTGCCTTTCCTTTATTAAGATGTAAGAGTTGGTCACACAATAAAATCAAGCATATAATTAGAAATGTAATGTGCTTCATCTTATATTGTTATCAACTCCCGTTGGAGTAAAATTCGAAGAAAATCAATATAAGAGTAAGACATTTATTTTGATTGATATTGATATCCAATAAGTAGGGCCCATTGTGGATTTCTACACTCTTCATTGAAAGAGTGAGTAAGATATTCCAAGGACTTAAGACTCCTAACTTCTGCTATCAAATCATTCGCACGCTGGCTATTTACTTTTTCATGGAATTGGTGAGTGGCTATCATTGGTGTTCTCTCTGCCATCCATGTACCTACTACAGGCATCTAACAATCATCAAACAATCGCAATCAATCAATGAATTTTCAACTGTTAATATTTACCACATTCATTGCAGCCCATCAATCATCACAAGTAACCAATTAATGGGTTTTCATTACTTAATTGTGTGTGGATTAGTTTAAATGTGATCAATATGACATGGTCCTATATGATTAGAGTATGTGTGGGACGTTTTCTTAATAGCGAGATTATGCTAGTTTTGGTAACAATACCAACTTTGCTTATCTCGAACTCGGTCTGCAGCTTGGCAATAGTGCCAAGGTACATCCAGCTCGGTTACAGTGCCAGCCAGCACCGAGCTTGAGTTAACTTCGGTAAAAGTACTAACCAAGCTCAACTTGGTCTCGGTATAAGGCACCTCGGCAATAGTGCCAGGATGCGTCCATACCTGGTCTCGATATCATCTTCAGCTCTGCACGACCAACTGAGATGAATACTAAGCCATAATTGTACTCCCATAAAACTACGGCTACGTTGCAGAATGTATTGACAGATAAGATGAGCGCCGGATATTGATAAGGGGTTGATCTTATCTAACGATCACATCTACATTAATACAATAAGTTAGCGCATGATTCAATGGGACAGTGCCTCACCTACCTCCACCAAGGAGACATAGTGTGGGTTAATGGGACAATACTTCCACCTACCCCCATTGAGGAAGCGCCAGATGGAACTTTCGCCTATATATATATATGCAAGGGTAAGATCCCAAAGAGGTACGCAATACAACACAACACAAGCATACATATACTAAACTTTGCCTTTCTTCCCCATTTATCCATCCTTTGTTCAGTGACTGCACTAACTAAGGTTTCGGAGTGCCTTCGACTGACTGCAGCCAAGGTCTTTGACCTTTGCTTCTCCTTCTCCTTTCAGGTTCTAGGCATTCAATCTTCTCCAAGAAACTTCAAAGAGATCCTAATCCATCTATAATCCATCTTTCCAAGCCCATATTATTTTAGGCACTTACAATTGGCGCCGTCTGTGAGAAACAGATCAAACCAGATTTGTAAAAACCATACCTCCAAAAACCAAAAATCGCGAAGGACGATCAAAGGCCCCGTCACTATCACCAACGGTCCCCCGCCAGAGGAGATCTGGGGGAAGGTTTGGTGAGGCAAGCGTAGAGGGACCTGTTACTCAGTCAGGTTCATCGTAGAAGGGGGTGACATCACCTCCCCGACAAAATAACCTTTCAACGGCTCCTCCCCAGCAAAATGATCCTTTATTGGAGTGCCCCCAGTAGAGTGTTCCCCCGTTGGAGCCTCCCCCACGAGACAAAGCTCCAGCAGCAGCCAGATCTCATCAATCCCCCCACCAGGTGGACGACGATGATGATGATGATGACCCGTTCCTTGTGGATATCAGGGCTCAAAACCTTATCATCCAAGAACATAATGCGTTGATCCACTAACTCAAATGGTAGCTCCAGGATAAGGCGAAAACCCCGGTTCAATCCGTTAGACGTAACCAGGCCCCTTCAGTTGGACAGGATTTGAGGCATATCCTGAACAATAAGAGGTGCGACCGAGCCTATGACGAAGGCTCAAGCAGCAGCCATTTAAACGAGGACTCAAAGACGTCACCTCAAAAGCTGGAGGACAACGACGACCTCAGAGAATGGCTTCACAGACAGGTCAAGTAGACAGTCCAGCGCAACATGGAGGTGGTCGGTTTCACCCGAGACCGGCTAAATGCCTATGACTCTAATGATCTCGGCACATCTCCTTCCTCTAAGGAAATAAGGAACTTTTCTCTTCCTGAGAAGTTCAGTGTCCCGAGATTCGTCCTTTATGACGGAACCTCAGATCCAGCAGCACACCTTTGCCACTTTACTCAGAGAATGTCAGTTTGGGTTGATATAGATCACCTGAATTGTAGAGTATTCTCCTTCGGTCTAGGAGACCTTCCCCTGAAGTGGTTTTGTGCACTCCTGGAGGAATCAGTTTCAAGCTGACAGCAGCTGCGGAATTCCTTCGTGGAGAAATTTCAGGCCCACAGGGTCATCCCCAAAACAGATGATGACATAATGGCTCTCAGAATGAGGCGGACCGAGAACATCACTCAGTTCGCCAAGAGATTTTGGACCATATACAGCCAAGTTGAAGACGCCACTGATAAGGTGGCGATCAAGTCCTTCAAACAAGCTTTACTGCTAGACAACGAGCTTTGAAAGGGCTTAGTTCGGTTCCTCGTGGTCACGGTGAAGGCACTGATGGCCAGCGTGAACCAGTTCGTTGAGTAAGAAGAAGACGAGGCTCGAGCTCACAAGAGCTTTGGCCTCTGGCAAGAAGACCGACCCTCCAGAAGAGACAAAAAACTCTCTCGAAGGAAAGAAGCAAACAAGAGCAAGGCTTTGACGACTTCGGCAGCGATCTCGGCTCCCACCCTGGGGGTAACAAGAAGCACAAACTAGTCGTCGCCTCCTACAAGGCTGTGAACACGATCTTCAAGGAGCCACTCTATAAGCTCCTCGGTAAGATCAAGTTACAACCATTCTTCAAATGGCCATAGCCAATGAAGGGTGACCTGTCCACAAGGGACCAAGGCAAGTTCTGTGTCCATTACAAGAAAAATGGGCACAGAAACGAGGATTGCATGACCCTCAAATCCCACCTGGAGAAGCTCATCAAGGACGGGCACTTAAAAATTACATCAAGGAGGAGGGCAGAGTCAGTCGAGCTCATCAACGCCGCCCTGATGATAATCAGGACAGTGACAAGCTAGAAGGCACCATCAACGTCATCCACCTAGTTCCCGCCCCAAAGGGGAACAATCAAGCTCGTGCCTAGGCCAAGAGGGCCTCACATAGCAAGCAGGTGATGATAGCCGAACTTGGACCTGTTGCTAAGAAAGCTTGGAGGGAGAGACCCAAGATCTGGTTCTCAGATAAGGATCTGGATGGGGTCTAGCTCCCCCACAACAACCCGCTAATTCTAACCCTGAGGTTGAAGCACTTCAAGGTGAAACGAATTCTTGTGAATCCCGGGAGCTCGTCAGAGATCCTCTACTTCGACTGCTTCAAGAAGCTGGGTCTGAAGGAGGACAATTTGCAGGAAGCTCGCACTCCCCTGGTGGGCTTCTGCTCAAAGTTGGTATACCCCAAGGGGAAAGTCTATATAGAAGTCCAAATTGGAGGCGCCTCTATGTTAGCCGACTTCCTTGTGGTGGATGCACCATCCCTATACAACGCAATTATGGGGCAGATGTAACGCCCCAATTTCGGGTACCGATAAAACCGTTCGAATACCCGAAGTTGGCGCGCTACTTCCTGGAAAACCCGAGAACTTCCAAGATCGTAGGCCGCAGTGAGGTCCAATTTAAAACCTTTTGAACCATATATTAATAACATTTAATTTGCGGAAGCATAAGAAATAAGCGGAAGCAATAGGTATCGATATATATTAAGTATGAGCAGAACAGTTGTCTAATTAAAAGGATTCAATGTTAATCAAAGTTTATACATTTGAATCTACCCAACTCACTACAAAATTTCACTCAAACCCAAAATAAAATGAGCTCTCAAATCCCTGGTAAATAATCTCCACCCTCCGGCTCGACATCCGTGTCGGCCGGGCCCCATGCGTACTCTCCAGCGATCGGCGCCTCAACTAGCGCTAGTGCATCCTCTGCGAACTCTGGGTCAAGGCCTAAGCACCAATGAATGGGTTAGATCTAAAAGATCTGGCAAGTTACAGCATACTACTAACATAGAACATATATATCAAAGGAAATAAAGACAGGTATATAAATTAAATGAATAGCAAGGGAAATGAACTAGGCAGTTGTGCATTTAAATCACAAGGAATCAGTATAAAGATAAACATCTAAACTACTACAACGAAGTGGCACATTCACACGAGCTGGAATACCGCGGGATATTATGCCGCGGCCCTCCCATACTGAACACAGTTGCGGCGGGGAAATCTCACAAGTGTTGGGAATTACTAATCCCGCAAATCACTCATCAACTCATCATCTCATCACTCAAGACCGGACACGGTATCACACCGTCCGTCTTCACCACACAGCTCATCATGATAGCTTCTCAACCCTCAACTAGCTCCTACCGGGGATGATCAGTCCACAGGCTGAGCTTAAATCAACCGAGTGAATGTTCATGCCGACTCGAGAATACTCTAAGGGTCTGTGTCTGTCTAGGCTTTGCCTTGCGTGAACAAGGTCCTAACAATGTCTCTAAGAGGTCTACAATTATCCATTTCAGTCTATGGATCTCATTCAGGGTCCAAGCCCACTTGTTGGATCCATACCAAGGCCCATCAGCACATGGCCTGGTCTAAATTGGTCCAAACGAGGCAACTAATCCATTTACTACTGATAAACGTTTCATATGAATCCATAACAACTTAACAGTCCAATAAAAACTACCTCTTCCAGCTGAAAGGTTCACATCTCCACACTTAGGCCCAATAAGGGCCCGCCTAGACACAGACACGGGTCAATGTTCTCCCAAATTACACTATCGGGTCACCTCTAGATATCCTAGGTTAAGGTCCTCCATTTATGTAAATAAACAGTTAACAGCTACTCTAAAGATCTAAGAATAACAGCAATAATAATAATAATGAAGTATGAACTTCAATGAAGGAATCAACAGGGAAATCCAACGGTCCAATCCTAGGTAATGGCCACATTAGGTTCGGGTCTATCTCCGGTAATTCGATCTCTAAACGAAGTCATTAATGCCATAAAATACTGTATTTGGTGCTTAGGTGGTTAAGGGCATTGTTGACAACTCTTAGAAGTCGAATCATCTTAGAATAATAACCAAAACACTAATCAGTGGTCCCCGCGAGTCAAGGTTGAGCCACACCATTGACTCGGGCTTGGAACATTGATAAACACTAATTTGGATGGTCAATGGGCCCCACAACTGATCACAACTCCTAAATGTTGAAAACTGGAACAATCAGGGTTTTCCAGGTGAACCTGATGTGTTGTGAGCTCGGTTGATCTCCTGGCCTGGAGGATCAACCGAGTGCACTGACAAATCTGAATCAGGCTTCCTGGGCGACTTAATTCATTTCTAAAGGTTTCCAGCGTGTCCGGTCAAACAACCTGGCCTAGGTGATTGACCGCATACTCCAAAAACCTTAGAAAGATTGATGTTCCAGCTTTAAACACTTTCTAAATGTTAATTCTAAGTATCAGGTTGATTTGGGTGTAAAGTGTCTGAGTTTCGGGTGAAAAACCAACTTTCAGTCAATTCTTGCGAAAACAGTGTATACCGGGTCAACCTGGACAAGGCCTGGTCAACCTGGCTAACCAAAATAAATTTTCTGCAAGAAAATGGCTGAGGGCCAGTTTTTCATAAAAATACAGTGTTGCCGGTCGACCAAGATAGGTCCCAGTCGACCTGGACAACAGAAAACTCAGTCTGCAGAGAAAAGCTAACTGGGAGCAGAAATTTCCATTTTTCAGTGTTCTCGGTCGACCTAGACATGTCTCGGTCGACCTAGAACACTGTCGGTCGAGTCCCGGTCGAAATCTGCAGAAAATAACTAGGGCGGAAATTTTTGCATTTTGCAGTGTCGCCGGTCGACCGAGGCAGGGCCTGGTCGACCGGGAACACTGCATTTTGCCTCCCAGGCAGTTTTCTGCAACTTCTCCGTTTTAGCTCATTTTTCACCCAAACCACCTCCAATCGGTTCCAAACTTCACCAAAACATTTCTAGACATTAAATAACTCCAAATCCCACTAATTAACACCTTGTGGCCCATTGATCTTCCAAATGGGGGGTGAAACCCCCCATCCATCAATGCCAAAATCCATCCAAACCAAAAACAGAGCTCCAGGTAGAAATCTAAAACTTAATTAAACATAATCATGAAATGAAACTACTGAAATCAAGAAAGACAACATATATTCTATATTAACAGTAAGATGCACTTGCATTTTAGGAAGGTTTGTAGAGAGGAAGAGAACTAGAAGAGAAGATCCAGAACCCAGCTGAGCCAGAGAAGGAGAAGAAGAAGATGGCACAGCAGCAGTGTAGTAGCAGCAACTCTTTAATGAAAAATCCCAGCACAATAGAACCTCCCAGGTGAAGAAATGAAGAGGAATAAGAAGAAGTAGCAGCTGCTGCTGTGTAGGGGAAAATCCCAGCAGTAACAGTGATGGTCCCAGCACACAGTAACTCAGAAATGAGGGAAATGAGGGAGAGGATGAAGTGAGATGGAATAGTAACAATTGCAGCAGCTGGGAAATGGCTCTTCCAGCACAGACAGACTGGTCCCAGCTCAATATCAGTGACTTGGAAGGGGAAGTGAGGAAGGAAGAAGAGAGGAAATGGGAAGATGAAGTGGTTGCTGCTCCCAGCTGAAATGAAGAAGAAGAAGAAGAACACAGCAGCAGTAGCAGTAGCTTGGAGAAGTGGAAATGAGAAGGAGGAAGGTGGAGTAACAGCTCTCAAGGGAAAACCCAGCACAACAGTCCGGTAACAGTAGCTGGAAGGAGAGATGAGAAGAGGAATTCCAGCTCACGGTGATAGTCTCAGTGGCTTGCAAGAGAGGATTGAGGGAGAGGAGAAGAAGAGATTGCAATGAATAGTGAATTGGTCTTGGGAAGGGGGCTGGCTTAGGGATTAGGGTTCTTGGGATAAGAGATGATTTATAGCTTAGGTGGGGTGATTAAGGACCAGATTAGCCCTAGGGTTCCATGGGATTAGGGTTAGGGTTAGGGGTAGGCTGGTCTTTTGGCTGGAAGCTTCTAGAGAAAGCTCAATTAACACTAACCCTCCTACTTAATTAAAAATCTATACTAAGGCCTATCTAACACTAATAGCCTAGGATTAATCCAAAACCCCTTACTAATTAAAATAAACCCAACTAAGCTAGTCTAACCAAAAACTTAGGAGGATCTACCCAATCACCTTGGTAATCCCCTAATTAGCCCAAACAAATAGTAATTAGCAATACTTAGCAAAGATTAGCAATAATTAGTAAAGATTAGTAGTAATTAGCATATAATTAGTATAGATTAGCATAGATTAGTCTATAAAATAGCAATTAGAGGGCCCACTAAGGGTGAGGCCTCACAGCAGACTTGGCTACATAACATGGAAGCAGTGCACTCTACCCATCACCAAAAACTCAAGTTCTCGTTAGAGAATAGGGATTGTCAAGTTGAGGTGATCATGGTTAGGGGTGACCGGTAGATGGCTAGACAGTGCCTGATGGCTATGGTGCCTGGTGAGGCAGAACCACATGAGCAGGTGCACATGGCTAAACTAGAAGCAAAGCTCGAGGACGTTGACCGATCTGTAAAGCAGAAGAGCATTGAAGATCTGACTAAGGTCAGAATTAATCCCGACGATCTAGAGAGATATTTCCTACTTGGGAGCCAGCTCCCCAAAGTTGAGAAGTCCGAGCTGCTGAACTTCTTGTTACAGAACAAGGAAGTTTTTGCTTGGACGCCTTACGAGATGCCTGGCATTGATCCCGAAGTCATGTGCCACAAGCTAAACCCGGATCCCAAGCCCAAACCTGTAGTACAGAAAGCTCGCAGAACGGGGTCCCACAGACAAAGGCGGTGATCGAAAAGGTCAAGAAGCTGCTGGAAGCCAAGGCTATCAGAGAAGTGCACTATCCGGAGTGGCTGGCCAACACAGTGGTAGTAAAAAAGAAGAATGGGAAGTGGAGGGTCTACGTGGACTTCACCGACCTCAACAAAGCATACCCTAAGGACAAGCTTTCTGCTCCCAAAAATCGACCAGATGATTGACGCCGCTGCCGAGCATGACATGATGGGTTTCCTCGATACCTACCGATGTTACCATCAGATTCCGATGTACGAGCCTAACAAAGAAAAGACCGCATTCATAACACTTAGAGGCATCTATTGCTACAAAATGATGCCTTTTGGGTTAAAGAATGCGGGGGCGACTTACCAGAGGCTGGTAACGAAAATGTTCCAGGCCCAGCTCGGCAAAACAATGAAAGTTTATATTAATGACATGGTTGTCAAGTCCAAAGGGTCACAGGACCACTTGGCGGACCTGAGTCAAATAGTCACTGCTTTCAAACAGTTCCAACTCAAACTGAATGCGTCGAAATGCGTGTTCGGTGTCAACTCCGGTAAATTCCTGGGAAGCCTGATCACCAGAAGAGGAATCGAAGCCAATCCAGAGCAGATCTCGGTGATCCAGGCGATTCAGAGTCCGACTATGGCGAAACAAGTCCAGAAGCTCACATGGATGGCTGCCGCGCTCAGCCGCTTTATCAGTTGAGCTTCGAAGAAGTGTCGTCCCTTCTTTCATCTTTTAAAGAAAAGTTCAAAATTCCAATGGACCTCGGAGTGCGACTGAGCCCTTTAAGAACTCAAGAACTATTTGTCTTCACCACCCCTGTTGTCTACACCAAAACAGGGCGAAGTGCTCCATCTATACCTGGCCATCTCGGATCATGCAGTGAGCTTGGTACTCGTTAGAGAAGAAGACGGGCAGCAAAAACCCATATATTACAAGAGCAAGAACCTACTTGACGCCTAGACTAGGTACCACTAGAGAAACTTGCATTAGCACTCGTTAGTGCTTCTCGCAAACTCTCTCACTACTTCCAGACATATACCATAGTAGTTGTTACAGAACATTCACTTAAGTCCCTTTTTCGAAAGACAGACTTCTCTGGGCGAATCTCAAGATGGGCCGTCGAACTGGGCCAGTACGATATCCAATATCAACCCAGAACGGTGATCAAGGCCCAGGTCTTGACAGACTTCATTGTGGAGTTCGTCTCTCTTAGTTTGACACCGACACAGCTCGATTCCGAACTGAGGGGCAATGAAGAAGAGATTACCGAGACGGAACAAGAAAAAATCTTGGAAACAGTTCCTCGATTCAACATGGAAGGTCTTTGTCAACGGATCCTCAACCTTCAAGAGGGCTGGCGCTGGCAATGTTCTCCAATCTCCGGAGGGCCTTGTCATCGAGCAAGTCTTAACACTTGGCTTCAAGGCATCCAATAACGAAGCCGAGTATGAAGCACTGATCGTGGGGCTCGGCAGCGCTAAAATCCTGGGGGCACGGCAACTGGTGGTCTTCAACGACTCTCAGTTGGTGACGAACCAACTGAGGGGGATTACCAAGCCCGCGACGAAAGGATGGCAGCCTACTTAGCCCGCGTAAAGCAGCTCCTTTCCCGATTCCAGAAAGCTGAAGTCAAATAGGTTGGCAGAGATTCCAACTCCTATGCCGACGCTCTTGCTAACTTGGCCTCTGTCGTCGAGGCTGGGAAGAAAAGAACTGTTGAGGTGGAAACGTTGGAAAAGCCAAGTAAAGAGCTCCGGCCACCTCTGCAAGTTTTATGTGCTAATCTTGGTCCAAGCTGGATGGACCCAATCATAGCCTAACTAATGGATGACCAACTTCCTGAAGATAGGAATGAGGCTCACAAAATTAGGCTGAAAGCAGCTCGGTTTTTGTTGTCTCTGGATGGCAAGTTCTATAAGAAGTCTTTCACCGGCCCTTACCTCTAGTGCGTTCACCCGAGCAAAGTAGAAGACTTCCTCTATGAAATTCATGAGGGGATCTGTGGAAGCCACATCGGAGGTAGGTCGCTAGCTTACCAAGCTATAAGCTAAGGTTACTGGTGGCCCTATATGCAGAAGGGCACTCATCTCTATGCCAGGAAGTGCGAAAAATGCCAGAAGTTCTCACACTCTCTCCATCAGCCAGCACAGGACCTGAGCCCTCTCTAGCCCATGGCCCTTCTCTCAGTGGGACCTCAACATCGTTGGACCACTCCACCGAGCTCCAGGGAATAAGAGGTGGCTAATAGTAGCAACTGATTATTTCACAAAATGGATAGAAGTTGAGGCATTGTCTTCCATCACCGAGCTAGACATGAAGAACTTTGTATGGAAGTATATCGTCACAAGATTTGGAGTACCACGAGCCCTGATCTCGGACAATGGGACGCAGTTCGACTCCAATTTCTTCAAGAACTTCTGCCATGAGCTCTGCATTAGAAACTACTACTCAACTCTAGCGTATCCACGGAGCAACGGCCGGGCAGATCTCTCAAACAAGGTGGTACTCGATGGGCTCAAGGAAAGACTCGATCGAGCCAAGGGGAGATGGGTGGAGGATCTTTCGAGTGTCATTTGGGCGTACAGAATCACCCCAAGGCGCTCTACTTCTGCAACACCCTTCTCCCTGGCCCATGGAATGAAAGCTGTGATCCCCCTCGAAATCGGTCTTCCAACCCTGAGGTCGGAGTTATTTGATTAAGGCCAAAATGATGTGAATTTGGCCCGAGAACTTGACCTGGCTGAGGAGCGCAAAGACGCAGCATCTATCCACCTAGCTTCTTACCAGCAACAGTTGGTCAGAGGATACAACCAAAGGGTCAAAGAAATGAAGTTTTCAGTTGGGGAAATGATCTTGAGGAAGACATTCCCCACAGATAAGAATCCCAATGAAGGCAAGCTGACACCGAATTGGCACGGGCCATTCAAGGTGATCTCGGCAGCTGGAAAATCAGCATACAGGCTTGAGGACATGGATGGTAAAGAGTTACCACGCCCATGGAACGCCACGCACCTAAAGAAGTATAATTTCTGAAATTGTACTCAATTTTTGGAAACAATAAAAGAGAATTCTTATGGAAGGATGTGCTTCGTTGCTTTCAATCAACGTCAAGTTATAGAACTCGGCAGCAACTTCAGCTCGGTTATGGAACTAGCTATGCAAACTGCCAAGTTACAGAACTCGGCAGCAACTTCAGCTCGGTTATGGAACCAGCTATGCAAAACGCCAAGTTACAGAACTCGGCAATATCCCAGTTCGGTTGATAAACCAACTATACAAAGCACCCAGTTAAAGAACTCGGTGGCTTCCTCAAAGAATTAAGTTCGGTTACAAAACTAACTATAAGTTCTATCACCGAGGTAAAACTTGAAATATCTTGTACTCCTAAAGAACTTAATTCAGTTTGCCTCTGTTGGGTTAGGTTAGTGAACTAAGCCTGACAGTACAAATTTGGTATTAGGATCTAAGTCTAACTTCTTAAGTTAAGGAACTTAAGAGATTGCATGATCTCGGTTAATGAACCGAACTCAATTATTATGTTCCGGTTACTAAACCGAACTTAAATACTTAAATCATTCAAGAAACCTAAGACTTATGGTTCTCAAGAGAAATGATTGAAGACAAGATTGAAAAAAGGGAATTGTATTTATCATTGTAAATGTTACAATTGTCATTACATTCTTTTCCAAAGAAAAAAAAAGAAGAATGAGCGAGAAACCCTAAATGAAACGAAGAAAAGGGGCAAAAACCCTAGACAGAACTGGGAACCCTAAGGGAAACAAAAGATGTAGAAAAGAAGATGAGGGAATAAGAACTTACAAAGGCAGAACAAGGAGGACAGAACACGAAGGACTCTGGACTCGAACTCGCTAGGATTGGACTCTGGTGAAAGCTTTTCTTTTTGTAGAAGCTCGCTTTAATGGATGCCAAAGTAGAAGAAGGAAGAAAAGGGCACCCATATATATAAAGAAAAAAGGGTGCCTTTTCGAATTTCGAGAACGCACGTGCGAGGCATCACCTCGAGTACTCCACACGTCTTTTCAAAGTGATTGGATAGCCAATCAGGCAGTGACACGTAGTGTCGACGGTACATCTTCTACATCGATTGAAGCGTGCTATTGATTACCTCGAGCAGGCGAAGCGTCAAGGCGTGTTATTGATTACCTCGGGCAGGCGAAGCGACAAGGCGAGCTACTGATTATCTTGGGCAGAGAAATCTATAACGAGATGAAAATGCAAAATAAATACTCAGGACTCTCCCATCATGATACTTAGCTCCCGACCTCAAAGAGTTGAAGAACCCTGGGAGGTCAAGAGCTAGGGGCAATTGTGTGGAACGTTTCCTTAATAGCGAGATTATGCTAGTTTCCGTAATAGTACCGACTTTGCTTCTCTCAATCTTGGTCCGCAACTTAGCAATAGTGCCAAGGTACATCAATCTTGGTAACAGTGTCAGCTAGCACCGAGCTTGAGCTTACTTCAGTAAAAGTACCAGCCCGGCTCACCTTGGTCTCGGTATAAGGCACCTCAGCAACAGTGCCGGGATGCGTCCATACCTGGTCTCGGTATCATCTTCAACTCGGCACGACCAACTAAGATGAAAACTAAGCCATAATTGTACTCCCATAAAAATACGGCTACGTTGCAGAACGTATTGACAGATAAGATGGGCGCCGGATATTGATAAGAGGTTGATCTTATCTAACGATCACATCCACTTTAATACAAGAAGTCAGCGCATGATCCGATGGGTCAATGCCTCACCTACCTCCACTAAGGAGACATGGTGTGGGCTGATGGGACAATACTTCCACCTACCTCGACTGAGAAAGCGCCAGATAGGACTTCCGCCTATATATATATATATATATATATATGCAAGGGTAAGATCCCAAAAAGGTATGCAATACAACACAACACAAGCATACATAACCCAAACTTTGCCTTTCTTCCCCATTCATCCATCCTTTGTTCAATGACTACACTAACTAAGGCTTCGGAGTGCCTTCGACTGATTGCAGCCAGGTCTCTGACCTTTGTTTCTCCTTCTCCTTTCAGGTTCTAGGCATTCAATTTTCTCCAAGAAACTTCAAAGAGATCCTAATCCATCTATAATCCATCTTTCCAAGCCTGCATTATTTTAGGCACTTACAGAGTCAAATATAACTCTCAATCCTAAAATTTGGAGCAAATGAGTATCTTGAGCTATTTGGATTCATTAGGTGGGCTCTATCTTTATATTATTTTAACCGTTCCCTCTAAGTTTCAAAATATTATGTCTTTAACAATGGTGAGGTATTTTAAAAATTAAAATTTTTTGTTGGATATTATTAAATAAATTTAGGGGTTTTAATGAAAAAATTATTCTTAAACTCTGATTAAATAGAAATGGGTACAAAAACATAAAAATGACATATTAGGCTGCTATATATTTTTCAGACATAATTACCCCTCTAGCATAATGTTACCCCTGTGACGATATCATCACCAATTTCACCAATTTTGTCAAGACCTGCAACTCCACTCTCTTTCTCTCCCATTTGGATTGTTTGGTGAGGGTGTGGAGAGATGGAGGGGTTTTTGAGAGATGGACGGCTGTGGTGAGGGTGATGAGATGGGCTTGGTGGATCGAATTAATGGGGAAGAAGAGGAAGAATGTGATGGCGGTTGAAAGATGAGACTATGGGTGGTGAGTTGCATGTGCTTGGTTGGAGAAATTAAACATTGGAATGATACCAAACAAGACCTAAAACTTCATAAGAAGAATAAGCAAATGAGGAAGAAGAAGAACAACTAGAAAGTGAAAAAATGCACGTCACCTAATCCATCATTTTTTATGTTTTTATACTATTATCCATTTAATCAGGTTTAAGCATAATCTTTTTGTAAGAATCCCAAAATTTTTAAAAACAATAAACCTTCAATTAAATAATTAGTAAAAAAATCAAAAACATTATTAGCCCCTATAGTGTGGAAAAGCATTGCACCAAGTACGAGAAAAATTAGAAAAAATGCCAAAAGAATTGGGAAAAGTGTGCCCTTGGAGGAAACCAGAAAAGAAGAGAGAAAAGAGAATTTTATGCTCTATACATGACAGTTTACTTAACCTAGCTTATCTCTTTTGTATCATGATGATGGACCCATCCTTCTAAAATCTAAATCATTAAATCAACTCTCTCATCATTAGAATTATAGATGTTTAATTTTCAAAGAAAGATTTTTGGGGGAACCTAAACCTGATAGGCGAGGACTTGAAGGCACTTGCTTGATTATAGGGAACTTCAATAAGGTCTTCGAGAAAAAAACGAGACATGGGAAGGGAAGGGTTTCAACCAAAGAAAGGCAGAATATGGTCTGAGATTTATGGATTGTGTGAAGATGATGGTCATGGGGTCAGTCGGTTCCTCAGAAAAATCAATAATCTTTTTTTTATAGTTTTCATAATTAAGAAAAACATTCCTCAAAATGTGAATGATTTCAGACCTATCCTTGTATGTAATGTCATATGTAAAATTATTTTAAAAGTCTTGCTAATAAGCGCACGTTCTCAATAGAATGGTAGGGCTTTTCCAGAGTGCCTGTATCAAAGGTAGAATGATTTCGGATAATTACGTCATTGCCCACGAAATGATTCACTCCTTCAAAAAGGAAAGAAAAGAAAATTTTATTGGCTTCAAATTGGATATGGCTAAAGCTTACGACCCCATGGAATGGAATTCTATTAAAGCGGTCTTGGATGCTTTTGAATTCCATCATGAATTTTCCCAAATCATAATGGAACGCGTTTCTGTTTTTTTTTTTTTTCCCATTTTGACCAATGGTTCTTCCTATGGAAGTTTTACCCCATCAAGAGATGTAAGGTAAGGGGACCCTTTATCCCCATATTTTTCTCCTTGGAGTGGAAGTTTTGTCTTATATGCTTTTAAGAGCCGAAGAGGAAGGGAGGATTCATGGTGCCAAGGTGGCCTGGGGTGCCCCAAGTATTTCTCACCTTTTCTTTGCCGATACAACCTCCTCTTTCGTAGGGCAACATTTGATGAAGGAAAGGAACTTAGGGGTATCTTGGAGGATTATTGCATGATCTCTGGCCAACAAGTTCATGTTGGTAAGTCAGTAACATACTTCGCCAAGGTACTTGCTCTCAAAGGTGCAAGGTCCTAGCTCTCTTGAACCATTGGTATTAGGCTTATAAATGATGATGAAAAGTATTTTGGAAATCCCCTATTTGTTAAACGACACAAAGTCAAAAGTTTAAAAGCCTTAACTTCTAAAATAAAAAATAGAATAATATCTTGCCAAGCCCATCTCCTCTCCCAAGCTAGAAGAAATACCTTAATTAAGTCAATTGCTTCAACTATCTCAATTTATTATATGTCTCTCCTTCGACTTCCATCTAAATGCATGGCACTATTGATAATAAAAAAATCCAGAAAATTTTGGTCGGGTGAATCTGAGGAAAAAAAGAAATTCCACACCATCAGGTGGAGCGATATGTGCAAGCCAGTGGAGGAAGGTGGTTTGGGGATTATGGTCACTGAGAGAAATAATAATGCATGCTGGCAAAAACATGTTGGAGATGTTTATTCATGAATGATCTCTTAAGCATATAGGAGGGTAAGTTTAGGAATGGGAACTCATGGTTTTGGAGGGGCTTTACAGACTCTTTGGGATTCATTTATAATAGGTTGGGATTAGGGCTGTCAAAATGGCACACAATCCGTTAACACGACAGGAATCCACACGATATCATTTGGTTTGGATGGCCTCTTAATAGGTGCGTGTCGTTAACGGGTCGGACCCGTTAACACGTTAAATTAGTGGACCGTTAACGAATAAAACCAGTAACCCATTAACAACCAGCCAAACCGGTATGATTATTGACTTTTTTTTTTGTTATTGGATTTTTATTGTAGTTGTTACTGTATGCTATTATTGTATGCTTTGAAATATGGATTACTCAGTGATCATTGGTGGCAAATTGAGAGGCTATTTTATTTTTCATGGCGAAATGAGGAGATACTTTATTTTTTACGTATTTAGAATTCAGGCTATTTAATACAATCAGATGGACAATGAATCACTTTATAAATAATTAACGGGTTAAACAGGTTGTAGGAAATGGTGAAAGTATTTTAGGTTGGAAAAATAACTGGATCCCATTTGATGGGGTCTTAGAAAGCCAATGTCACCGATTCTCAACCTGGGCCTTAAAGTCAAAGACCTATGAGATGATAATGGAGAGTGGGGTGGAGATATAATTAGAAACACCTTTAGTGAGCCAAGAGAAGTTGATAATATCTTAGAAATATACATTCCAAGAGAGCAAAGAAATGATAACAAGGTATGTGGCCTTTCATTAAAAATGATACCCTTTCAACTATATCCGCTTATAGGATTTTAATTAAGATGGACAATGATGATCACAACCCTACCTTCAACTGGAAGTCCCTTTGGCGTATCCCTATTCCGCAAACGGTTTTACCTTTTGGATGGAAGTGTCTCAAGAAAGCAATTCAGGTGCGTAAGATCTTATTCAACAATTTTTTGTGCCATAATGTTGTTAGATTGTATATCCTCAATCCTGTAGATGATGAGAATAAATTCACTTATTATCTTAATTAATTTGTAATTTGATGCTTTATTCATGAGATGAATGAGATTTTATATTATGGTTACACATGATTAATATAAAATGACATGATTGTTCATGAGATGAACAAGAGCCCTTAAGTATATTAAATGTGATCCATCTGTGTGGATGAGATTCACATGCAGGAGACATAGATCACAACTCTTACTTGAAGTTTGTTTTCACAGCCAGCGATGAGCTCATCTGAAAAATATTGTAGCATTGCAATTGTCGTGAGATAGAATGGTTTGTCTCGACTATTAGAGTTAAAGACTCTGGATTGTTGTGCTAGTGCATTGGATGTGCTAAAGGACTATGAGTAGCACCTTAAACGAAATAATGTCTCTGATTAAGGGAAGCTCTCATAATTTCCAAGCAATAGGCTCTCAATCCTAAAAGAGTAATGGACTCAAGTTTTCTTCTATACATTTACTTTAGTGAGGCCAATTGTTAGTCAACACCTTAGTATATTGGGTAGATGGCAGTGGGACCGTGGGAACATATATTCTCAAGATGGAATCCTATCATCTTCTTTGTGTGTATCTTTTAAAAGATTTTTAGACTAAAACCTTAAAAATGGAAGCAAGGCATATTAAAGCCCGACATGAACGTCCAGCACGAAGGCTTTGCATGAATGACATGGCCCAGTCCTAGGCATGATTCAGGCACGACCCACGGCACGTTTGTCACAAGTATGACATGATATACATAAGGAAAATGAACCACTTTATAGTGTGATGGATATATAATGGGGGATATTCATGTGCATCCATCTCTCACCATATGGTGAGAGACAAACTTAATGGGGCTCACCTAGAGCCCCGCTGATCATGGGACTTGTGGGGGGATAGAAAGAGACAACTTGGACGTGTTAGATTGTGTGGTCTCAATCCATCAGTTGATGTAATAAATTGATTAATTTCTTTATTTATCAATAAAGTCATGTTTTCCTTTCATGAGATGAATGATGTTTATCACTTAATGCACATGACCAATACATATGACATAATGGTTCATGAGATGAACCGGGTCCCATTAATATATTAGATGTGATATATGTATATGGATGAGATTCACATACGGGAGACATGTGTCACAAATCTTATACTTAAAAAACATCTTCACAACCAGTGATGAGACTGGGCATCTCATTTGACAAGGTTGCAGCACTTTGATCACTATGAGATAGTGTGATCTGTCTCGATCATTAGAATGAAAGATTCTGGATTACGATGCTGGTATATTGGATGTATTGAAGGACCATGAGAAGCACCTTATAAAATACTGTTTCGATTTAGGACTGCTCTCATAATTCCCTAGCAATAGGCTCTCAATCCTGAGACATTGATGAATTCAAGTTTCTATCTATTCATTTGTTTTGAGTCACCAATGAGTGAGACCAACTGTTGGTCAACACCTCGGTGTCTTAGGTACGTGGTAGTAGGACTGTGGGAATATGCAATGATCAAGATGGAATCTATCTACATTATCCCCTTGTGCCAATTAATGGATTTATCATTAGTAAGTGCGCACCCATCTCGATTAAGAATTAATTGGATGGTACTGATGATCACTGTGATTAATTGGAGCTCAAGGATAATAAGATGTGGATCTGAGATTGGATGGGACATATTTATTCCAATTTATCCATGGATAATGATAGAGGGGCCTACTTGTGGTAATTGAGAAGTTTAGGGTATTCATTGTAATTTATTCGTAAGACTGGAGTGCAATTGCATTTATATAGTGGTGTTATTTGCAATTAACTGTGGGCCCGGATTGCACATGAGATGTGGGGTCGCGTGTCCCAATTGGAGCCGGCTTTCTAAGGAATCCCTAGTGGTCCCCATGCTAGCCTAAGATATTATAAAGTTATTAATCTTACTTGAGCTCTAAAAGGAAGGAATTAGAAAGTTACTATTTCTATTTGAAGTGGGACTTCTAATAGTGGTAATAGTAAGCTACTAATTTGTGTGGAAGTGTGACTTTTAATACAAATTAGTAAGAGAGTTAAAAGAGGAGTGATGAGGGCTATAAATAAGGGAATAAACACCCTTGGATGTTACACACATTGATTCACGCACAGCTCTCTTTATTTGTGCAAGTGTTGCACAATTTTCTCCTCTTCTCTCTCTTCTAGTTCTCTTCTAGTTCCTTGGAGTTTCCAGTAGGGTTTTCTCTTGGAGATCCCACCCATCTTCTTGAGAAAAGAGATCTGATAGAGGGTCATAGCGTGGAAGACAATAAGCTCTTGGAGATCTCTAATTGCTTCAAGAAGAGTTTTTGTTCTAGTTGATTGTCTTCTCCTCGATTAGAGTACTACCGAACTCCAAAGGTATAATCTGCTTCTCCTCTTATGGTATATTATTTTGTTGCAAGTAGTTGCTGATTGCTATCTTCTAGATAGGTTATATTGCTGTACATGATTGATGAGAAGGAGGGATTGCATCCTGGATTGGGTTATAGCTTTCTGGATAGTTGATCTCTGAGTCAAGTAGGTCAAAAAGTTTTGAAAACCTATCCATGAGGCCCACTTACTTCTAACAGGACGGGCACATATAGTAAGTTTAAGGTCAATCTCATGCCTCTAACCCCTTCATCCGTGGCCCACAAATCTTACGACTCTATATTAAAGGAAAAAATTTGACCGTTGATCCAACAGTTCAATCCATTCGGATATGTGAAAACTCAATGGATCCAATGTAATTTAGGGGTCCCATGTGTGTAGATGGTTTGGATGTATGATAAAATTGGTCCAACTATGTTGTCCCTCACCATATTATGTTGAGGGATGAATGCACATAAATATTTTTTGATATATAAACCGACCACGTTGCAACCAAAAATGACTGGCATGAATCATAGCTACAAATGCAACATAGAGATGTCCTCTATTTAGCAAAACCAAAGTGAATTCAGTGGCGGACCCATGATTTTCGTTTAGGTGGGGCAGACAATGGTCAATTGAAAAAAATGATACCCTTGGCAAGAAAACCTACAATATCACTCACTTCCCTAAGAACAAAAATACAAAATGGAGATCATAATTGTGAAAATTTGCCAATAGATGTAACAATTAAGGCAAATATGATACAACAACAATTTTAGCAAATCATAAACCCAAAGGCACATGGTAAATAAGAAATACAATTCACACTAGATACAAGTTTTAATTTCTTTAAATCAAATAGTCTATGCCTAAAACCTATAAATCAAAATCTCTTCCATCAATATAAGATTCAATAGACACAAATTACAAGGACAATAAGAGTTATATCTCGGATCAACAAAAGGAAAAGTTAGACAAGTGTTTGAAATCATAATGAAAGTGGAATAAAAAACATGCAAAAGTCCCAATTATCTTTTCTCCATGGATTAGTAAAAAATAAAGAAATAATTGATTTCCAATACCAAATAATCCAAAAGGGAAAATTAAAAGGGAAAAGGGGGGAAAGAAATCCAATAACCCTTACAGAAAGCAAAGCTAGATCAGATCGAAAGGGACTTCCTAATATTTGAATAGTTTGTGAATGATCGAACCATGAGTTTTGTGAGAAGATGGCATGATAGAAAATGATAGGAAAAAAAAAAAACAACTCATGTCTTTTTTAAAAAAAAAGAGGGAAAGAGACGGAGTCTTAGACGTAAGATACGTGAGGCAATTTTTTGAACAAATGTGGGGCATGGCCTAGGGTCCCATCTGATTCTCTTGAGACTTCAAGATGTGACCTGGGGCGGCTGCCCCATATGGTTACAACTTGGGTCCGTCTTCTGTCAGAAGATATGTACTTTTTTTTATTAATTACCGACCTTTCATGGTGCTTTACGAGTTTTGGAAGGTATGCCCCACCTTAGATTAAGGTGTGTTGGCTTGGATGGTTTGGCCTGCCTTTGACTGGCCGAGTACACCAGATACTTTAGCTTTTTCAGAATCCATCAAGCGAAACGGAAAGGAGCTTTGCTTTTTCAATCCCAACCAACTTCATCTTTGTTCCAACTTAAATTTCCTGCCTTAGCTTTATGTAATGTACCTTCTGAGTTGCTTACAAAAAAAGACTGCCCTGTATTTATCCGAAACCTCAAAAGGCCCCTACATTTTCGTAAAAGCTCTTATTTTTCTAGTAAAATCATAAAATATAGGAACTTTTTTTTAGGTTTTTGTAAAATACAGGACCTTTTTGTAAAAGCTCTTACTTTGTAATAATTTAATCACTCATGCTTATCCCTGCCATATGCTTGTGATTTCTGAGTTTCTTTCATAAACATTAGTCAACGCTGGGCTTGTAAACCTTTCCCATGATTCAGATCCCATTCCAAAGATCTCTCACAAGAGATGTGGAAAAACAGCAATCAGAAGCAAGTTCGTACCTCATCTTTGCTATGCTCTAATCAGGTATGTATCATATTTCTAAATTTCCTTGCAACCAAATGATCAGAACTGATCAGTTTCCTTATTTTTCCTTCTTGTTGTACATGTGTAAGGAATGATTAGTTCTTTATTCTTCTTTGCGTGAGAAAAATAGGATATTTGGCATTACAATTGTCTGTTAGGAAAAAAAAAAACCCTTATACGTCTTGCCTCGCACATATTTGGGCATACAATTATCTTCTTTGTGCGGAGCAAAAAGTAAATTTAGCAATGTCTTTAATAGCATCTGTGTAACTTACAATATGCTTTAAACCAACATTTGTAATGAGATTTAAGATGTGACATACACATCTATTTTGGAAGATAGAGCTATCTATTAAAGTTGCAAGTAGCATCTGCAATCTCATTAATTCAATAACCACTGTATTATTACTGGCATTATCTAAAGTTATAATACAATCATTTTAATAAGATTTTGTCTAGCACTTTGTGCATTAAAAGAAAAAAAGACTCAAACTGCTACTACTACCACCACCACCACCAGCATTAGAAATTTGGATCTGTGAATCAGGCCCCCCTGCCCTTGCATCGGTCAGCTTATGTAAGGCTAAACATTTTTTCCTATGTCTTGACAAATGGCCGGTACTCGATTTTGATTCGGCAGAATAAATCTTACTACAAAATTTGCATTTTGCCTTTTCAACCTTTTCAACTTTCTTTCCGTCTTCAATAAAATTAAACCTTGTATATATATCCCGAACTATTGAAGTTCTATTCCTCTTGGTTGGTTTATGGGAACTATTAGGAGAGGGGGGGTGGTGAATCACCTACTTCATCTTCTAATTCAATAAAATCTTATTCTCCCCTTAAATTAATGGAAGAAGATTCGGTGGGAATTCTTCCAGTAGATTGTTTAGCCTTATTTCAAAAAATAAAATTTAAAAATAATAACAGTAATAGCCTTCTTTTGTGATAAATAATTAATATAAGAAAAGGAAAAGGGGAGAAAATGAGAGTTAATATAATATATTATAAAATTGTTTATATGGAATCTCAAATTTAAATAATATAAATACCTCTAAATTTATGAAGGCCCCTTTAATCTTGTCTCTTGATTACTTGATCTTTGGCCCTCAAAAAACTTCTTAGAGAGAGTGAAAGAGTTGAATGCTTTGAGAGAGAGCTAGAGAGTGCATAGAGAGTGAGAGAATTGTATAAATTGGTGAGGAATGAGAATGAGAGAGTTAGGGTATCTCTCATAATTCCCAAGCAATAGGCTCTCAATCATGAGACAATGATGAACTCAAGTTTTTGTCTATTCATTTGCTTTGAGTCACTAATGAGTGAGGCCAACTGTAGGTCAACACCTCGGTGTCTTGGGTAAGTGGTAGAAGGACTGTGAGAACATGCAATGATCAAGATGGAATCTATCTACACTATCCCCTTGTGCTAATTAATGGATTTATCATTAGTAAGTGCGCACCCATCTCGATTAAGAGTTAATTGGATGGTGCTAATGATCACTGTAATTAATTGGGGCTCAAAGATATTAAGATGTAGATTTATGATTGGATGGGACAAATTTATTCCAATTGATCCATGGATAATGATAGAGGGGCCTACTTGTGGTAATTAGGAAGTTTAGGGTCTTCATTATAATTTATTCCTAAGACTGGAGTGCAATTGCATTTATATAGTGGTATTAATTGCAATTAACTGTGGGCTCAGATTACACATAAGATGTGGGGTCGCGTGTCCCAGTTGGAGCCAGCTTTCTAAGGAATCCCTGGTGGTCCTCACGCTAGCCTAAGTATTAGAAAGATTCTATTCTTACTTAAACTTTAAAAGAAAGGAATTAGAAACTTACTATTTCTATTTGAAGTGAGACTTCTAATAGTGGTAATAAGTATGTTGCTAATTAATATGGAAGTGAGACTTCTAATACAAATTAGTAAGAGAGTTAAAAGAGGAGACTTGAGGACTATTTAAATGGGAATACACCCCTTGGATGTCCATCCATAAGAGTGTACGCCCAACCCTCTGTATTTGTGCAAGTGTTGCACAATTCTCTTCTCTTCTCTCTCTTCTGGTTGCTTTCTAGTTCCTTAGAGTTTCTAGTAGGGTTTTCTCTTGGAGATTCCACACATCTTCTTGAGAAAAGAGATCTAATAGAGGGTAATAGCGTGGAAGACAACTAGGTCTTGGAGATCTCTAATTGCTACAAGAAGAGTTCTTGTTCTAGTTGGTTGTCTTCTCCTCGATTAGAGCACTATCGGGCTCCAAAGGTATAATCTGCTTCTCTACTTGTTGTAGATTATTTTGTTGCATGTAGTTGTTGATTTCTATCTTCTAGATAGGTTATATCGCTGTACATGATTGACGAGAATGAGGGATTGCATCCTGGATTGGGTTATAACCTTCTGAATAGTTGATCCCTGAGTCAAGTGGGTCAAAAAGTTTTGAAAACCTATCCACGAGGCCCACCTACTTCCAACAATGTTCGGAGTACCTGAGTGCCCTCAGGGGCAGGTAGAGACAGTGAGACGTGTTTTGTGCATGAGGATCATCTTCAATGTTCGCCAAGGTGGAGATTTATTAATTAGTATGGCTCCTATTAATTAACAAAAACGTTTTCCCAAAATATTCTATTCTTGGCACTCCGATTCATGTCGATTAGACCTCATGGAGGTATTGGATGGGCCTCCTCCACTGGCGGTGCAGCCTTGGCATGATCGGCACAAGCAACTGGGCCTGTAATATTCATCAATAACAACGTGAACACGACGGTTCAACAATGTACATATAAATCTATGATAATGCATGCTAAATTTGTTAATTCATTGATTTCACTGTTCTAGACAATCAATCTATAACAATGTCCTGTACAGTGGAATCAAGTAATAATAATCACTAATTGGCAACTACAATAGCATTGGTTTCAATTTAATTCGGTTCTTCTTGAAAGAAGCAGTCATTCATTTCATTCGTTCACATTCAATTCATTGATTACCCTGAGTACTTATTAGGTGGCTTATTAAATGAGAGACTTTTCAGTCTAGTGTTATTAGGTGGCTTATCAATTCAGTGACTTTTAGTCTATACTGTGTAGGATCTACCAGTGTCTTGATTAGAGATCATTGGCATCACCACGGAGCTCCGGAACACCCGATTCCATCTACTACAGTAGGATTGTTCATTAATTCATTGTTACCTTTAGTAACTATTCATTATTCATTAATTCATTCCGTATTCAATTTAGCTCAATAACGAGCTTAAGAAACTACTATGTAGTGCTAGACTCAAGAAATCAAATCACTCAATCATTTAATTCTAATTTCTAAACAAAAAAATGGGTGAATCACTCGTTATCCAACGTACGTGTTATTTTGGATGAATATCACATTAATTAGTAATTTGTACGTTCAGATAACCTTAGCTAGCACCTATGAAGGTTTAGGTACAATTCTTATTCAATTCGTCATTCATGTCGGTCAATTCGAGACTTACATTTATCTTGAATCAAAACTAATTATGACCTTTGAGTTCACTCAATTAGTCTCAAAACTATTTATTTAATAGCCATAAAGAATCTCCAATTCAATAGGCTCGATTATTGAAAATTCAGATTTTTCAGCATAAAAATTACTGTGAGCTTGATCACCTATTCGGCTGGCCGACCTGTAAAGCTCGGCTAGCTGAATAATCTCGGTCACTTGTTCGGTTGGCCGACCTACAAAGCTCGGCTAACCGAACAATTTCGGTCAGCACTCAGTCAGCTTTCCAGAACCTCACATTTTCTGAAAATCCCCTGACAGCATGTTTAGCCACCCTTCGGTCACCCGGTCGGCTAGCTGGCCGAACTGTGAAGTTCGGTTAGCTGAACAAATTTCGGTCCGCTCAGTCAGTTCGGTCAGCAATCGGTCAGCTTTCCAGCAGCTAATTTCATGCAAAAAATCCGAGCAGGGCATTCGGTCACCTGGTCGGCTGCCCGAACAGAGACCTGTAGCTTGGAAAATTTCTGGAACAAATTTTCTGTTTTGAACTCTTTGAGTTCCTACTTCCATCTTAGCATTCTAAATCACAAGAAATGTATATACTTGCCTCTATTGAAGATCAATTGGACAAGAAGCCTCTTGATAGCTTGATTTGAGATGGAAACTTCTCAACTTGAAGCCCTCTTTTCAAGCCTATTTCCATGAAAACATTCAAGATACAAGTCCTATGAGCTATTTGAGCTAGAAACCATTCCTAAGTACTCAATGGAACTTGAAAACTCTACTAAGAGTTCAAGAATACTTACTTGTAGCTTGTGAAGAGAAGTTGAGATCTCCTCCCAACTCTAACTCCAAGGAATGGAAAACCACTTGATGGAGAAGATGAAGTGGGTGAAATCCCTTTAAAAAACCACACTCAAATCCTCAATCTTGATGCTTGGCGGAGAGAAAATGGAAGGAAGAAGAAGAAAGACTCTAGGATTTGGAGCTCTTCACTTCACTTGGCTAGGAATGAGTTGAATGAACTCAATTTGAGTCCCTTTCATCCTATATAAGGCCAAGTTTACACTAAGCCCCCTCTCTTTCTCTCATTTACAATTTGAGTCAAATGAAGGGTCATTTGATCCATTTCTCGTCGAACGAGTTCAAATCTTTTATGAAAGTTATCGTACTCTTTGTGATACGAGTGTTGGTATCAAGCGTTTCCATATTCGAAAAAATACGCGGAAATCCGTATTTACGAAAAGTCCTTAGTTTCCTTATTTGAGTATAAACTCCATTCAATTCATTTAATCTCCTTCATTATCATTTAATTAAGCCCAAATCATTCATTTTAGGCTAATTCAATTCCATTTGGTCGTCAATCATCATTAGCTTAATTAGCTTTAATTACAATCAATTAGAGTCAATCTTGATTAACTCGGAACGGGGCCTAACAATATTTCACGGCATATTTTTCAAAATAGCTTAGATCTTTGTGCCTTCTTCTGGCTAACAAAAATGTGTATGTGCCCAAGGTAGGAATAGGATCTGCTATAAATTTAACAAGCAATCTTTTGGCCAATTTTTTGATTCCTTCAGGAAAAATAGCACGTTTCTTCTCATCAGTGAGGAGATTCCATCAGTTTTTGGCTTTGCTTACTAAGGATGGTGGTAGAATTTGGAATAGACAATTGATATCCCATTTTCTAGCAACTTGGACAAAATAAACTCGTTAACTCCAAATCTTGATAAAATCTTTGATTTTTCTTTAAGGGGTATCATCTAGATTTAAAATAGGGATATCTATTTCAAAATAAATAATATTCCTGGCACAATGATATGGGCCTTTTTCGTGCTTTGCTTGGAACACAAAAGCTGTCAGTTTTTATCCTTTTCTTTTTGAAGTCCAGTGGGGAAAACCTTAACAAATTCTCCACGGCACAGATTTTTTTCTTAGGAAAACTCATCAAGTGCTTTTAGAAAGACAAAGTTCAATTGCCTAGTATGATCATCTTGCTGATTTTTTCAGAAGATGTCATGCATGAGCAGATAACTTGCATAAGCTTTGAGCTTTTGATTCTCAAGTGGAAAGTTGATTTGGTGCATGTATGTTGTGCGCGTATGTGTGGAAGTGTGAATCACCGCAATCGAATGATCAATCAAACCACAGAAGAAAGAGAAAATCACACAAAGATTTTAGGTGGTTTAGCAAACTCGCCCACGTCCATGGGGAAAAAGCTCGACTTTCCTTTTGTGTTCTCCACTCTGTGATGCACATGGGTCACGCATTACATCCATATATATATATAATACTCACTTTCTTATCTGCCAAGAAACCCTATCTTAGTCAACAAGAAAGTCCAGGTATAATTACCAAAATACCCATGACCCTGAACTCACTTGATCTTGACCCACTTGAAGACACCTCTGAGCCCTCGTCACGGTAGCTTAGTCTTGCCAACTATAAACATGATAGCTCCGGCTTTCCCTTGAGCAGTGCCTTTGTCATCATGTCTGGGAATTCTTTTCAATATGAACCTTTCCAGGTTCATGAGATTCTTGTCAATGACCTCACAAATCCAATGATATCTCACATCAATGTGTTTGTGCAGGCATGGTATGTAGCATTCTTGTTGAGATCCATAGCACTCTGATAATCACAATAGATTACATACTCTTCTTTTTTTAAACCCAGTTCTCGAAGAAAATTCTTCAACCAAAGCATCTCATTCCCTACTTCATTAGCAGCTATGTATTCTGTTTAAATTGTAGACAACGTTGTAGACTTCTACAACTTAGATTGCCAGGAAATAGTACCCCAAAGTCAACAACCGACATCAAGATCGCCTGTAAAATCAGCATTTGTTAAGCCTTCCGGCACTGGTTTTGAGCATCCGAAACGCGAGCACAACTTGTAAGTACCTCTCAAATATTTGAAGATCCACTTGACTACTTCCCAATGTTCATTCCCTGAAACAGACATCATCCGTCCTTTTCTTCATCTGTAGTAGGAACTGATCTCTTACTGAGCTTGAAATGATTAGCTAGAGGTATGCTAATTGGCTTAGCATGTTTCATGTTAAAACCTTACTAGCACTCGTTTAAGATATTTCTCCTGTGACAACCTTAACTTCTTGGCATTCCTGTCACGGCGTATTTATATGCCTAATAGCTGTCATGTGGGACCCAAGTCCTTCATGTCAAAAGTCTGTGATATCTGCCATTTTAACCTGCTAATCATCTTGCTATCCCGTCCAACTATCAACTTATCGTTTGCATATAAAAGAAGAATAATGAATTTTCCATTAGCAAACTTACGAACATAAACACAGTGATCTGCAGCTGTCATCCATTATTTATGACTCGCCATGAATGAATCAAGCTTCTTATACCACTGTTTGGCACTTACTTCAGCTCGTAGAGACTTTTTTCAACCTGCAAATCATCTGTTCTATTTCTTCTACTTTAAACCCTTTGGCTGAGTCATGTAGATATCTTTATTGAAGTCGCTGTGAAGAAATGCAGTATTCGCATCCATCTGTTCAAGCTCAAGGTCCATGATGGCAACTAGACCCAAGACAATTATGAGAGAAGTCATTTTCACAACTGGAGAGAAGATTTCATTGAAGTCAATTCCCTTTGTCTGAGCAAAGCCTTTAACCACTAATCGTGCTTTGTGCTTCACTAGTTCTCCATCGTCATCTCTCTTTAGCTTGAACACCCATTTTTTCTTGAAAATCTTCATGCCTTTTGGAATTACACCAGTTCATATGTGTTGTTCTTCTTCAAAGAACTCATCTCATCTTGCATGCCTTTCATCCGCTCATCTTTACCTTCACAAGTCTTTACTTCTTGGTAGCTCTCTGACTCCCCCTCATCAGTAAGCAAAATATAATCAGCCGTAAGATACTTTGTTGATGGTTGACGTTCTTAAATAGATCTCCTAACCTGAGGTTCTGTGGTTTCCGAATGAGGAGTTCGCTTCGCCTACTCAACACCCTATTCACTTGGTAACACATGTGCCTCATAATGATCCAGATCATCTTGTCCACCTTCTCCGCCAGTAGTCTGAACTGAAGAAGGAATTGCTGTGAGATCAATCAGTCCATCAACTTCTTTAGACTTTTCAGTCTTCTCAACATCTCCAAAGAATTGGTCTTCATGAAAAATCGCATCCTAACTTTTGATAATTCTTCTCCTCTAGATCCCATAACCTATAGCCAAGAACATCTCCACCATAGCCAATAAAGATGCAACATATTGCCTTATCATCTAGCTTAAAATGTTGCTCCTTTGGTACATGTGCAAAAGCCTTACACCCAAAAACCTTAAAATGAGAATACAAAGCATCTTTACCTATCCATATCCTCTTTGGAAGTTCAAAATCCAAAGGAATTGAGGGAGACTTGTTAACCAGGTAACCGGTAGTCACAACGGCTTCACCCTAAAATGGCTTAGGTAATTGTGTCACTCTCATCATACATCTCATTCTTTCAAGAATAGTGTGGTTCATTCTCTCTGCCACACCATTGTTTTATGGAGTTCCAGGAATTGTTTTTTCATGTCGAATACCATGCTTCAAGCAATAGCCTTTAAACTGGTTAGATGTGTACTCGCCACCATTATCCATGCGGAAACACTTTCAAGAGTTTTCTTGTTTCTCTTTCAACCATGACATGAAACTACCGAAAAGTCTAGAACACCAGATCCTTTGATTTTAACACATAAAACTACACTTTCATGCATGCATCATCAATAAATGTAAAAAAAAAACTTATTGCCACCCAAAGACTCACTTCCATGGGATCACAAACATCAAGATATATCAAGTCCAACACAATAGATTTTAACATTGATGTTTTAGAGAAAGAAACCATGTGCTATTTCCCAAACAAACATTAATCATAAGGGTCAAGGAATGTACCTTTGTAGTAATCAGTCAGATCCTTCTTTGCCAATGACTACAATCATTTCTCACCCATATGTCCCAGTCTTTTGTCCAACAAAATCAAAGAGGACTTATACTCAATAGCATTCAACACACCTTTACCCAACTTCACATGTGTCTTGTAGAGCGTACTACACGACTTTCCTCTCGCAATAACAAGAGACCCTCTAGTTACCTTCCACTTGCCATTTCCAAAGTGACTCTTATAACTTGCAAGGTCCAATGAAGTCCCGAAAATCAAATTCAACCACATATCAGGAAAATAACGCACATCTTTCAGCGTCATTGTGCAACCAGTGTCGGTTTGAATGCAAACATCACCAATTCCAACAATTTTTGAATGACTCATATTGCCCATTTTCACGGTACCAAAGTCCCATGCTTTGTACGTTGTGATTATCTTCCTACAAGGACTCGCATGGTAGGATGCCGCTGTGTCAACAACCCACTCAACTTGATCATCTGCAACACTCAGAAACTCCTCATCTTCATTGGCCAATATCACTACTTCGTTATTCAAAGCAGCTATTGCGTTAGTGTCATTGTTCTTCTCATTGTCTGCTTCTTTTTGTTCCTTCAAGGAAAAATAATTCTTCTTGATGTGGCCCTCCTTGCCATAGTGAAAGCATTTCCCAAGCATTTTCCTACTTTGTGACCCACCTCTACACCTGCCACGACCACCCTTTGGTCCCGTACTCTTACTCCTCCCCCTTTTTTCAGTGACAAAGGCATGTGCATTATCTATCCTTGCTATTTTTCTTCTTGTTTCTTCATTCAACAAGCTGTTGGTAACCTAGCTCATAGATAACACACCATTTGGAGTAAAGTTGCTCACAGAAATAACTAACATTTTTCATGTATCTTGTAAAGAACTTAGAAGCCGCAATGATGATCTTTCATCTTCAAGAATCATCTTCATTGCAGCTAACTCATTCACAATACTTTGGAATTCATTTATGTGATCTTCAATTTTACAATGCTCCTTGAATTTCATCTTCACAAGCTTTCTAATGAAAATAGTTCTGTTCATAGTAGTCTTTTTCTCGTATCTTACTTCTAACTTTTTTCCTAAGGGTATGCGCTTTGGTTTCATTAGACACGTGGTGGATTATGCTGTTATCCACCCACTGTCTAATGTGACCAATGACCTTCCAATGCCATTAGACATCTTTTGGTCGGGGTTCATCCCCTTCAATGGGATCATAGAGGTATTTACAATAGAGAATATCCTCCATCTTTGGTTTCCAAATCAACTAATTTGTATGGTTGTGTTCACAATGTTATTCTCCATCTCAATTAAATAATCAATAAGAAAATAACTTCCACTAACCTTAATTTCAGTACCACTCTGTAGATATCATAATCACGAGCACGTTGGAAGAAATGGATCTAAAATCCAACTCTGGATGGCTTCGATATCGCAAAAATATTTATGTGCGCTCCGATCAATCAAACTCCCTTGTTGACCATTATACCGACAATCTCCTTCCACAACTATGTAAATTTGTTCGCAACGACCCAATAGGTGCAAATGGATCTCTGATCGAACATCGGCTGATCAAGATAGTGGAAAGAAGTTTTACATGTTGATATGGTCAAACCCTTGTTAGACTATACGAATGATGATGTGTTGCTAACATTAATTGCTGACGTCACCTGCTGGCATCAACATGCTGGGGTTTGTTTTACAGGTCAAGTTGACCTGACCTAAACCCAAACTGACTTGACGTCTTCTTCTTCTCTTTCACGTTCCTGTTCTACAACAAAACCTAGAACCACTACGTCTTTTCTTCTTCCCCAACCACGGTGACGGCAGCGATGACACATGGTGACCCTCCTTTGGCGATGGCGATGGTGACGACAGCAGCGTCTTTTGCGGCAACCGACTAGACCGGATCCTCTATTTCGCTGAAACTCAATCGAGACAGCAATTAGAGGCCCTGTCTTCTTCTTTGATGCAAATCTTCTCCGGTCATGTTGAGGGCAACAACAGTGAAAGCAAACGGTGATCCTCCTCTATTCTATTCTCCATTCGATTTTCTACAATATCTGCAAGTCGAGTGCAAGTGAAGATAAATAACCCCCCTTATTCTCTTTCTTTAGTCCGGTGTCAGATCTAAGCATAATCGCACCCATCTAGTCGATTCCTTTATGAATTCCAGTGACGATCTATTATTCAGGATTCGTGTGGCCCACCAGAGATTACAGTCCAGTCTCTTATTTCCCTATGTTTACCGTGCAGCGAGATGAAGAAACCTAGATGATCTCTTCTCCATGACCCAAACCAAACTTGACCATCCATCGCGAACAAAACTCTGAACCTTAAGAAACCCTTAGCTCTGATACCACTTGATGTTCACGTGTGTGTGGAAGCGTGAATCATTGCGATCAATCGATCAATCAAATCACATAATAAAGACAAAGTCACACATAGTTTTTACATGGTTCGGCAAACTCACCTATGTCTCCACAGAAAAGAAACTCGACTTTCCTTTTGGTTCATGTAACTAGGTTACACATTACATCCATATCCATAAACCCTATCTTAAATCTATCTTTATGAACAAAAGTCTCCCAATATTATTACCAAAATACCCATAATTGTTAATAGTGTTGTGGTAGAATAAATTGCTTTGGGAGGTTGTAATAAAACTTGGAGAATCTCCTTTTGAAGATGAACTGCTTGAAACATGTGTTATGTGTAGGTGAGGTTGAGAAGAGGTGAAAGCAATTAAAACACAATCTTGGTTTGGAGAACTCATGACTTGTTGCAAAGGTGGATTTGGAATGACTGACATAGGTGGAGGAAGACTAGGAAGTGTTGAAGAGGGATTAGCGTGAGTGTTGATGATCTTGAAGAGGAAACTTTGGGAGATTTGGAGAATGGTGGAAGGAGCTTTTTTACATTTCCTCTTGGAATTCTTGATGTTGTAAATACCGACTCATGGCTGGAAGTCCTTGGAGAAACTCTGTGTTGTCTAAGGAATGTGCAAATTGTAGGAAATCGTATGGCCCGCATGCCGCAGGTCCCACGTCAGATCATGCAGGCCTGATGCCAATAGACTATACAATCCCACTTAATGTAAGACTTGATATGGCCCCACCAATAAGACTCCCAATAGGATTAGTAGATGTGGGTTTCTTAGCTAATAAGTTTCCATTAAGTGTGACTCTTTGGGACTTGTCTATCTAAGATAAGGGAGCCCTAGGGTTGGAATTAATTCTATCCCATAGGAGAGACAAGAGGTGAAGAGATCCGCGGAGCTTCCCAATTGTCGGAGCTCACATAGATCTCCAGCCGCGTGTCATAGTCTCCTCATTCAAATCCATCAAATGATATCAAAGCAAGGCACAGTGCGTTCTGACAGTTTGGATCGCGAAGTTACGGTTTAGATTGGAGTAGATCTAAGGCTTTCGTCGGAACCCCAAGCCTTCCTCATTTCTCTGCAAGCCCAAGTTGAGGATGAAGACGATTCATCTTCCACTATCTGTGGATGAGGAAGGGCATTGCGGGCTAGGTGATGAGTTCACAAAAGAGACATTTTCATAGCATTATTTTATGAGTTTTCAAATATAAAAGAACTCAAAACACTATTTTTAGTAGAAAAATAATAAATTTCCTCCCGATCATGCTTTGCTCATATCTTTTTATTATAGATGGCTTTTTGTATGCATTTATATGAATTCCAATGGCCTTCTTACAAAATATGTTAAAAAATACTCTCAATTATGTTAATTTCTCTTTGTAGGTGTTAATTGAAGATTAATTTGAAGATTAAAGTTGAGATTCAAGAGTTAAAGAGAGTAAGGATAAGTTTGGAAGACAATTGGATGAAGAAATGACAAAGATAGGCCAACAATAAGAAGAAAAATGAAAAACCTAGGTTGGTATTTTGACCATTTTACTCGGGTGTCCGATTGAGATGATCTCAGAAGCATTGGAAAGCTTGTTCGAAGATCTACAAATCATATTTCACAACATTGTTTCCAATTCGGATGTTTCGGGGGTCAAAATCGCACATCAATCTAGGGACTGTTTTCTAACATGGGAATCACGTCCATATGTTCATATTTCCATTCTTGTGAAGTCCCACATTGGAAAGAAACCAAAAGAGCAACGCAAATGTCTCTATATAAGGAAGGGAGCTCTAGGCATTAGAGACACAAGCAAGGAGAGCCTCCTCCTCTTTACTTAAGCTATTCATGTAATTGAGAGCAATTGTAGAGAGAAAGTGAGGAAAGCTTTGTAAAATTTGAAGATTTATATTGAAAGTTTTGTCTTCTCCAATGGGTGGCTAATCACTTTGATTGGATCTTCTAGATGAAGCTAAGTTAATACTATCCCTTTTGCTTATGCTCTTAATTCCCTTTGTTTATGTGCTTAACATGCTAGAATATATTTTTCTTCATTGCAATGTGCTACCATCCATGCTTATTTTATTTCTTAGCATTCTTTTTACTATCTATGCTTCGGTTTGATAAATCATGCTTAGGAGTTAATATCTTTTGATGGGTTATGCTTACTTTTGATAGATAGTCATTAGGAATCTTTTCTTTTATGAAGGGAAGAAAATCTTAGCTATTAGATGGTTAATTTCTATCTTAGATCTTTAAAGTTATATTTTCCAAATCTAAGCATTGATTTGTCATTAGATTTGAGTATTTGTTTGGGAAAATAAAAGAGCATTAGCATTGGAATAGTGTCACTTAGTGGATTATAGATGATTCAATCTATCCATTAGTATTGCTTGTTGATTATTTTAATTACTTTAGCTTGATTGTATTCACATTCCCACACACATATTCTCTTGTTTTAATTCTCACACTCCATTTCTGTATCCACACCATCATATCCATTAGCTTATTTGTTTATACCTTCTATGTGTTTATTTTTATTCCTCCTTTGATTTTACACTTTTAGCACATTTCTTTTTATCTCCATCCACTCATTTTCTATTGTGTTCTCCTTATTAGTTAGTTTTCATGGATGATTTTAGTTTATTTTTATCTTGATCTTTCACTTATTCTCACACACTTACTCATTTGATCTATCTAATATTGTTCATTTGTTATTGTTATTAACCTTGTTATTTTTCTTTTGTCATTAACTTTATTACTTGCTTGTTACCAACCTTGTTCTTCTTTGAGTTCTTCTATTTCTACTTACATCTCTTTGTTATCTGGTTTCTTGTTTTCTTTTAATTTGCATTTTTTTTATTTTCCTTGTTATTATCTTGTTTCTTGTTTTTGTTATCTCCATTTGCATTTGTTAGCTATATTTGAGTTGATACTCCTTTAACGATCCTCGTGGGAACGATATTTGGACTTTCATAGTCTATATTACTTGAGACAACCATATACTTGTGGAAAACTAGGGATTCGTGTGTGCAAGTCAAAAGACTCAAGACAGTAAGGCACAAGCATAAAAAAAGGGATGTTGTTTTCAGCCTTGGGACTCCTTCCACTTTTTTTATTTCCAGCGCAAGAAAGTAACACTTGCTTGTTGCTTTTTTCTTTTCCTCGGATCGCATGCCAGAAAAGGAGAGGAAATCGCATCTCTTCAGTGCAGGTTGGGTTTGATCAAACCCAACCCAACTCGGATTTGACTTGAAGCGCAAGCCTAGCTACTGTAGCCTGATGCGCGGGTGTCACAGGTGATGAAGACTGGAGATGTCAGCAGACTGATGTCACAGGTAGAGTGATCCTCGACCGTAAAAACTTTGTACTGCGATATCTAGAACATCCATACTCCGATCAATGAACGGTTTGGTTCTGCGGAATCCTTATGAGCAGATCTATGCAATAGCAGCAAGAGGAATGTGATCCAATGACTCAGAAAAAATGGTGATTTTTGTCCAAACCACTATTTCAATTCAGTACTTATGTTTTCCAAATCCGCATTGCACGATCATACTCTAGCTGATATTTTTAACAGCAAGAACTTAGCCATATAAAAGCGTTGAATGGATGCATTGCTGCAGTTTGACGCATTGATATATGTGATTGAATCCAATCCAATCTCCAAACCTGTTAATGACGTCCCTAAGGAAGATGATGACGTGTATGAACAATGGGTATTTGATAACAAATCAGCAAGGCATTTACTGATCAGATTTATATTCAGTGATTTGGTAAAGCAGTTTGAGCACTTTAACACTACTAAAAAAATCTATGACTATGCTATGGTCAAATATGATGAAAGCTCTAAATCTCACTTGATGGAGGCATTCAGCGCATATGTTAACTATAAGATGCCAAGGGATCATCTATAAGGTACCACATTGATCAAATGGCGGTCCGATATAGTAACCTCGCAGCATTAGGTAAGGAAATGGACGAGGATTTTCAAATCATGTAGTTGCTTATGAGTCTTCCACACCTTTGTGGGAGAATGAGTCTTTGACCCTTAGCATCCAAAAGTGTGTAACCCTTAATGAGGTTAAAGCTAAATTTCTTACGAAAGGACAAAGATAGGCCGCCCGCGATATAACACTTACAAACTCTGTTATGATTGCTAAAACTAAGAACAATAATGATGCGTTAACCATCAATGTGAAAAATAAAAGGAAATTCAAAGGCACTAAAAAACGGAAAGGGCCTGAGCATGGTATTTGTTTTAACTGCGGGAAGCCTAAACACTTTAGTTCTCAATGAAGAAATAAAAGGGGTGAGATTGGCCAACAAGGTAAAGTGACCAAAGAACACAGTGATTATGTTGAGATGGTCACAGAGTCCATGATGCTGGACACTAATGACAAGAATTGTTGGATTGACTCAGGAGCCACCAGGCACATATCATGATCCAAGGCTGGATTTATTGAATTCAAAGAGTTGAAATCGGGAGATCAGAGTATTTACATGGGGAATGAAACATTTTGTGATGTATTGGGTGTAAGGAAAGTCAAAATTCCATGACCAATTGGAAAATCTCTATATCTCTCCGATGTTATCTTTTCTTTAGCTACGAGGAGGAGCATCATTTCTATGAGTCATTTGGCTATGATGAATTCGAAATCAGATTTAAAGATAATGAGGTTACAATTGGCATGTGCGGTCAAGCTTTAGTCAATGATTTTATTTCTGATTAATTGTATTTGCTAGACATTCTTAACGATGAAATAAAATCTAGTTCCCATAATTCTGTGTGTGTGTGAATGTATGCATGGATGGTTTGACAATGTTATGGCATATGAGATTATGACACATTAATGGAAAGAAAATAAGTAGAATGGTTCGGATGGACTTTTACCTTATATGTGAACAATGTCTAAGTGGGAAACTGGTCAAGAAACCATTTCCAAAAGGAACTAGAAGTTCAAAATATTAACCATAAGTTATTCTGATATTTGTGGACCATTGAATGTACAAAATCGCCCCATGTTTAACGAATGGGATGGAGGTATTTGCTAATTCTTCTCCCTCTTTTAATGACTTTACAACTTCAAAATGCTTTCATATCTGGAATGCCTAAAACTTTGGTAAATTGGAGATAATGATGAATCCTATCTTAGGAGGCTGTTTAAGTTTAAATACTTACAGATCTTTAATGACTAAAAACTTGCATCAAGCTTCCTGATTTTTTTTACCAAAGCTGGTAGAAGCAATACCCATTCATCGTGTGTGTAAGTCATTTTATCAATGGGGCCACTTATAAAAATGAAAAATGATAAAAACAATGGTGATTTTCACAAGTTGATACGGACCCACTTATAAAAAACTTAATGATCAAAATAGATGGTGATTTGCACGAATTGTTACGGGCCACTTATAAAAAATCTAATTCAATCAAAATGAATGCCCTCATCATTTATGGGCCCACAAATTAATTTTTTTAATTTGAAAATCTAACAGTGGGCCCAACACTTATTTGTGTAAATGGGGGCTCATAAAAACCTAGCCATTTACTTTCATCGATTAGGAGACCCCATGAAGGAAAGTTACTAATAAATGAGTCCCTAAAAACTTGCATACCAAACGCTCAATGACTCCTTTTTTTTCGCCGTCTCCTGATATAGCTGGACATTCAATCAAACATCTTGCTCAACAATAAATAAATGTTCTTATTGGATGTTTTAAAGGGGTGTAAATGCCCACATGGGGAGTTTTTTAGAATTCTCATATATATATATATATATATATGTGCGTGTGTGTATTCATTATTTTTTTTCCGGAAAGTTGTCCAGGTGTTTTATAGGAAAAAACGCCCCTCCTAGTTGGGCCTACTGAGACGCATGATGATTATGGAAGTCCATTGGATGGAAAGATCCATATGAAGTCTGCCTATATGAAAAATCTTGAGCCCATAAGATCATATTAACCTTTTGATTCATGGCTCTAAAATTTAATGGTTTAGAGGCACCATTTTATCATGATTTCAAGGGAAAATTACTGTACTAACGGCCCAAAACCAGGCATTTACCTAACACCAGAGGAAAGACTAGAAATTTTCAAATAGACGATCGTTGAGAAAGCGATGCCTAAAGTGAGACAGTTTTACCCTTTATCCTACAATATCCTAAGGCTGTAGGATATCCCAGGATTCGATATGCTAGGGTCGTAGGATATTGCACGATTACCTACTCCCGCCCCAACGGATATCACATTTTTTCACCACGAACTGAAAACATTTGTTTCCATCTGCTCCCTTTTTTCTTGTGGGCTCCGTTTTCTACCTAATATATAATTTTTACACCATTTGATGTGAAATCAATTTGTTGGGCATTCCTAAAGTGATTTGAAAGTTGTTCATCTTGCGGTAGTCCTCTGCTTTTATCTAGTGTATTGTGAATGTACCTAGTTTCTCTTTTAAGAAAATATGGAAGCATACATGATGATTTTATCTTGTATTCTATCTTTAGATTTGTCTGAATTCTTGCATACAACAATGATGGACCACTTATGAGAGTGTGAAGATTAATAAAATGTTTATATCTCTTACCTCCTCTGGTTGAAAATCAAGTATGCTACTGTGACTGTCAGATCCTTTCCCACCAACTTGCTCTACTAGGTAGCTCATGGGTGCACACGAATACAGGAACCTCAGTTTCCATGGAAATCACCCACCATGCTTAGCGAAAACGGAGAAGATGGAAATGGACGTCTTCAGTTCGAGGTGAAAAAATGTGATATCTGTTAGGGCGGGAGTAGGTAACCGTGCAATATCTTAGGGCTGTAGGATATCCTAGGATGGGATGGGATATCCTACAGCCCTAAGATATTGCAGGATAAAGGGTAAAACCATCTCACTTTAGGTGTCTTTTTATGTACGATCTTCTATCTGGCAACTTCTAGTCTTTCATCTGGTATTGGGTAAATGTCGGGTTTTGGGCCGTCCGTACAGTAATTTTCCCTTATTTCAATCCAATGGTGAAAAAAAGTTGGATGACTACCAAACTTGGACTTGTGACTATTCATGTGGGGCTAGTATGTGTGGAAAGATTAGATTGACTCAACATAGGCCCTACGATAAAAAAAATAAGAGGGGTGGAAAAATGGGTGTTTTTAAAGAGAGGTGTATTTTTTAGAATTTCCCTATATATATGTATATCGGAAATATATATTTCTCTCTCTTTCTCTCTATCAGTTTTGAACCGCCATAAATTTAGGAAAGTACAATTTGGCATGTGGAGCCCACCTACAGGGCAAATGATATTCATGGGGGAGGGAACAAGGAAAGATCTCAATGAGATTATAGGGGTGTGCTAAATATCAACTCCATCAGGTCATCCTACTCCTTGAACTTGAACATGTCATCTTGAGTCTAATAATTCCAACATGAGTAAATGTTGGATGCGTGTCACATTTGGGCTTGTGACCATTCATGAGGATATTGGATATGAGGGGCCTAAGTGGATCATGGTGGGTTAGATGACCTCAAAAATAAGTAAATGTTGGATGGGTGTCAATTTGGGCTTGTGACCATTCACGAGGATATTGTGTATGAGGGGCCTAAGTTGATCATAATGGGCTAGTTGGCTTCAAAAATAAGTCAGACGACAAGGGTCTGTATTTTTCTTTTTTCGCTGGAAGACCACAAGGCTCAAGCCCAAAGAGCATCCAAGAATTCTGGAAGACCACAAGGCTCAAGCCCAATGGATCATCTAGGAATTCCACTATGTTTGAGAATTCAGGAATTCCCTAGACAAGAATTCCTGGAATTCTAACAAAAAAATAGGTCCTAAAAAGAGAAGCACGCACAAGTGGAAAAAGTGGTAAACTAGAATTAATGTATACTTCAGTTTGTTTGATAATCTTTCTCATCTTTCAAAACAATGTGCAAAGCAAAGATGTTTGTAGCTTTTATTTCATAAAGTACATTTCAATTTGTCCCTTGCACAATTTCAAATGAAATTGAAGTGGATTTTAATTACTTTAAAGTTGACTATAACTGCTGCCCTAGAACAATCATTAATCAAATTTCTAAAACTGAACTTGACAGGGCAAAGGGTATTTCAATCATTTCTATTGAAAGCATCAACATGTTTGTGGATCTTTGTTACAGTAATGCCTGATGAGGAGGTAGACCCCACAACGAAAATGGAGTGCCTCCTTGTCATTTTACTTCCCTCTGTTTCTTCCTTACAGTAGTCAACACAAGTCTTGCTCAACTTTCCCAATTGCTCTAGCTCTGCTTCTATCTGTTTCCCATACTTCAAATCCCATACAAAAGATCTCTCACACAATGGTGCAAAAACAACATACCCCAGCAAGCTCATACCCTATCTTTGCCATCATTTAATCAGGTATGTAACAGTATAAGTTTTCATATACATTTCTCTAGATATTCCTATTTCCTTGCAATCCATGAAAATTCAATTTTTTTTTTCCTTACAGTACATGTATGAGAAATAAGCAGTTCTTCCTTCCTCTCCTTTTATGAGTTGTGTACTGTCACATTGAAGGCAAGAGTTGGTTGTAAACAGGAATGGCAGAGTAAAAAAAAATTAGAGGAGTCCACTTCCAATAAGAACTAAAAACGGATTTGGAGTGCATAATCTAAAATATCTTGTTTAGAATTTCTTCACGACTACCCAAGTATAATTTGTTAGAAGTTACCTAAGATTTATTTACACTCGCATTAAAAATATACAAATGAGAACGTCCATAAGGTTCTAACTAGCAAAACATGCCCGTGATAAGCAGGGGCATATAAATGTAAAAGTTATGAAAAAAATAATTAATTAACAAAAATCTATGACAAGAGTTAACGATTTAAAATGTTTTAAATATATTACTTGAATGTATTAGCTAGAAATTCATCTAAATAGAAAACTCTCAAGTTTAATTACAGGAATTGCAGGCTAGAAATTATGGTAAATAAGTTACAAGAAGAGAAAAGCCTTACCATTGATCTTCATGGTCATATCACTTCTTCGAAGAATAACAAGGAAGCTGAAGAATTCAAACCTTTTCAAATTTCATCTTTGCATAAGAGCACAAGTAATTTTATAAATGTTGATTAGTTGCATGGGTTGCCATATAAGATAAAAGGATAAAATAGAATAGCAGTTATACGAGAGTGAGTTGATAGGAATAGAACGGAGGAGTCGAGGAGTGGTAGAGAACATGGAATCTTTAACATAAAGTAGAGTAACTTACTTTCAAAATTATAACCGACAGTCAACATCCAATCCAAAAACCCTTCAACTTAATATAGTATAATGTGTGGTCCGATCCAAATTTGTATGCCACGTGCCCAATTTTCATCAGTCTCACAAACATTAACCGGAACCCACCCCAACTTGCTACAGACCGAAATTTGTCACATCTAATCATTACTCAAATGTGGATTACAATGAGAAAAAAATTTATATCTTATAAATTCATTAAAATCAAGGGCCATAGATCAAAAGGTTAGGAACATCCTAACGAGATTGATATTTCAAGTTTTGTGAGCATTCGGTAGACATGACAGTAGATTCGGACATTTATTTCTAGATTTTTGTAATAATTGGAACCTTTTTGGAGTAGCACATATGCATCCAAGTAATTATGTTGGAATATTTGCACTGCAGAATTGGATCCATGACACAGGCCTACTTCCTAATTTTAATAGTTTCTAGAAAAATTAAAATCAATTGAAACCAAAGCTTTCTGAAATCTTACTGGCATGAGAATATTCATAAAAAGTTCAATGAATCAAAGTCTGTTGTAGTCCAGTATGCGGGTTTTGACTAGTTCAGTCTAAAACTTTTAAAAATTTATGTCAAATCAAAGTCACACGATTCTTTACTTTCTGGTAAGTCAATACATGATTTGAATCAAAACATATTGAAAACAAGCTGCGAAAATAATGACAAATTTTGAAGTTTTCACACTGTAGAATTTCAGTTATTTGTTAAGTTCGATATGCATGTTTCTTAATAAATTCTTTAGACATGATATCGATAAACTTCTTGCATATTATGAAATTCTATTGGTCTGATTACCTACAAAAAAATCAGCATAGTGAAAGTAACACGATAACATGGTGCTTCAACATCTTAAACACAATGTGAAGTCTACAATCTTCAATTACAAAATTCTTTGTGCGGTCCACCATAAAAATTCTGATAAATAGTGAAGATTTTGCAGGACCCACTAGAATGGATGATAGTCTAATTAATTAAATCAATGTAGCGAATGTAACCAATTAGACAATATAGAACTAGCAAATATACCAAGTAATCACCACAAGAAGACAGACACAAATATAACGTGGAAACCCTTTTTATGGAGAAAAACCATGATCTAGAAATCAAGATTTAACGAACAATTACAAGATATACTCACAGGCTCCTTTGCCTCAGGCTGTACCTCAACCTAAGGAACGTTGTTGTTCTTGCACAGAACAATGTCTCAATGGCTCTAGAGAATAATCTCTCTAAGATATCTTTGACTCAGATTAATGAAAGTGGTGGTGTTTAGGTTTAAGAGTAATACCCTATATATAGACCCAAATTCGTGCATAAGACTCCTAGTAAAAATACAATCATAATATAAAGTCTTTTCAAACTCTAATAAAGAGTTTGGATCGGATTGGACTGGGCAAGTGTGTCACGCTCGCTATAGCGAGCTACACTAGCGAACTACACCCTCGCTATAGCGAGGTGTGTCTCTTGCTGACAGATTAAGTCATCCGTTTTTTAGGCCTGTCAACATGCAGCTTGTCACTTTTGGCCTTACAATCTCCCTTTTTTTGCAATTCTTGGACAAAATCCACTAGAAAAATACAATTTGATCTACCCAAAAGTAAAATCCAAAATACATTGAATAAAAAAAATTCAAAACTGTCGATCTTATATAGCCTTTTCTTGAACTTTTAGATCTTGAATTGCCTTGGCTTGTATAGTTCCCCTAGCTTCATTCTTCTCCCCCTGTTTTTGTCCATAATTGACTAACAAATATCATCACGCAGCTTCTATCAATCTGAAAGCAGTAGCTCCCCCTCAATATTGACTGCCCATCAATATGATCTTCATATCAGCATTGGGGTGGGGGCTTGATCTATTGATCAGGGGTAATGAAGCTTAGGCACACACTACTAGAAAAAAGGGTTTTTATATCGGTTACAAAAACTGCCCTATATCGGTTTTTCATATAACCGATATAATATCTTCAGTCAAAGTTTTTTATATCGGTTAATATTTTTTTATATCAATCAATTTTTTTATATCGGTTACACAGGAACCGACATAATAATCTCTATATATAATATCGGTTAGAAAATATATGATATTAATTTCTATATTTGATATCGGTTATTATGAAACCGATATTATATACACAATGATTTTATATCAGTTTTAAAATCCCTTAATATCTGTTATTAGTAAAACCGATATAATATGTTGCATTCCCCGTGCGGGCTCACTCCCGTTCCCACCCTTTGTTATTTGCTTCTTTCCCTCCTTTTTTTTTTCCTTCCCTCCCTTCTCTTTATTTCTCCATCATTCCTTCTTTCCCTCCTTTTTTTTCCTTCCCTCCCTTCTCTTTCTTTCTCCATCAATCGTGCCATCTCTGTTTGGGGTTTCTTTTTCGTGCACTATTGGGCGACGAAATGAAATAAGATAGCCTCTCTCATTTTATACAGAGTTCTTCTTAAAGATCCTCGCAAGCAGACCTTTTCCATCTCTCTCACACCGAAACTAAGGCGCAGCACCATCACCTCCTCTTTCTCTCCATCTCAAAACCCCCTGCGTAGACCCATCTAAGAGGTAACCCCCCTCTCCAGTCTCTCTGCTCTTCATCTCTCTCACGCCCGCGAACCGTCACCCCTTCATCCTCCACGCGCAGACCGCACCACCACCACCAGCAGCGCAGAGCCCCATCATCTCTCCCTCTTCTTCCTCCACACGCAGAACTCATCCCATTTACAAGTAAGAGCCTCTCTCTCTCCTCTCTTCATCACCATCGCATCCCTCAGCACTTCCCCTGCACACCCTCTCCTCTCATAGAGATCTCCAGATCTCCAAGAAGGATATTTGTTTTTTTTTTATTCTGGGTTTTTCTTTTTGTTGCTTCGTGGGGTTTTGGATCTGGGTTTTTATTTTTTTTATTTTTTTTATTTTTGTTTTGGGATGAGAGATTGGATTTCGTGGACGACTTGCCGAGGAGCGCAAGGCCTGGTGTAATAATCATCCTCATGGTTTCGTGGCTAAGCCAGAGACGGCAATGGATGGTTCCATCAATTTGATGGCCTGGCACTGCACAATCCCTGGCAAGCAAGGGACTGACTAGGAGGGTGGATTTTTCCCCATCACCCTGCATTTCAGTGAGGACTATCCAAGTAAACCCCTAAAATGCAAGTTTCGTCAAGGCTTTTTCCACCTTAATATCTACCCTTCTGGAGTTGTATGCTTGTCAATTCTAAATGAGGATAGTGGCTGGAGCCCAGCAAGAGCGATTTAGGTTTTCGAACGATTTGAGGAGAGAAAGAGCGAGAAGTTAGGGCTTTAGCTTCGAAGTTTGGATATTGAGGTGGTGATGTGGTGAGCTCTAGCCTCCCAAGCTGTGGAGATTGAGGTATTCAGTGATCGATTCGGTTTGCATAATGTTAGGATGATTGCATTTAATTTTTCATGATTTTTAATTTTTGTATTCTTCTTCTCTGTCTATTTCTAGCACTAAAAGAATATGACTCAGAGAAACCCATATCAAATGGATGATTTTGCATTGTGATTTGTAATAGATCAGCAGGGATTTGGGTTTTTCCTTCCTCTTTCTTCATCATTCATAAGACTACGTGCCTGAAACTCTTTTTTCTTTTTGGGGGGATTTTGTGGGATTTCGTTTGGACAAGTTGGTTGAGATTTTTTTTTACACAACTTGGTTTCAAGGTTTGATTTCTGTTCTAGATTAGTAGAGATGAAGATTAATTTGATTTTACTTGGTGAGGCTAGCCTCCAACTTGGTTCGGCTAGCCGCCGGAGGCTATTTACAACTACCAGAAATGTTAAAATATAACCATTAAGTTTAATTATATTTTTTATTAAAAAATATTAAAATGGCACCCCATTTTGGCACCTACCATTGGAGCAAATTTATAATTCAGGGGTGCCAAAACACTGTTCAAGGTTGCAAAATGGCATTTGGCACCCCAAAAATAGCAACTCCCCTTGGAGTAGCTCTTAGGCTTCTGATTTATGTATTAGTATTTGTCTTCTTTGGTTGAAGTTTATTGGTTTTCAGTCATCACCATTATCAGTACCACTATATCTATTTCTCTAAAGAAGAAAGAAATGAATAGAGGAAGTGAGAAATAAATGGTGGCCCTGTAGTGATTTTGTTATTTGTCAACTGTACCAAAGATGACATGTGATCTCATATTGAGTTTCAGTTCAAGGTTTATGATGTTTCCAGTTTTGGGAATGAACTGGTTGTAGTTGCTTTGAAGATCATAACTTGTATTCTTCAAATTTGGCTTGTTTGTTCTTTCCCATGGCTAGGCCTTCTTTGTGCAATGAATTTACTGTTATGTTCACATCAGATCCCTTCTTGAGTAAAAACAAAGGGAAGAATTTTGTTCCATGAACATTTTTTTTTTCTTCTTCTCTTTTCTTGTTTGAGGGATTTTACATTGAATAAATGTGCATTTGTGTTAGTTGTTCTGCTTATATGTTACAATACCACCCATTAAAACTTTTATTTCTAGTGACTTTCATGTTGCCTCATTGGTTTGTGGTTCCTTTATTCCTTTCCATTTTTGTTAAATAGTTTTCCTTCTCCAAGTTCTTCACTATCATCAGATTTCCATTTGAACCTCGTTGGAGAAAAGGATGGTGAGAAAAACTATGGGTTTGGTTTTGATGGTGTAATCCAGTTCATTTTGTTTTTAATCTTTTATTAAGGTTTTGTTTTACAGAATTTGAATTGGAGCTTGAGCTTGAGATTAATTTGATGTTTTTATTATCTGTGGATTGGTATAATCTTTCTTTTATCTTGTAATGGAATGAAGGTTTTAGTGGATTTGATGTTTGTATTATCTGTGGACCGGTACAATCTTTCTTTATCTTGTAATGGAATGAAGGTTTTAGTGGATACTAGCAATAATCAGGGAGATGTGGAATTGTGATTTTTTTTTTCTCTCCTAGAGTCTTGGATTCAATACTTAAAGTAGTTGGCCTAGCATGAAGAAGAAAGATGATTGTCTTTTTCCCAAGTCACAAATCCTAAAACTTTCATCAGAAGGATGAGAAATTTCAAAAATTAATGAATCTATGAAATGTTGGACACCAATCATTTAGTTTTTTGGGCTTTGGGTGTCGCTGGAGACTTTGTATTCTGTAAGCTGATTTCCTGTTTCATCTTCATTGCTGATTCTTAGAGTTTCAGCCCTTAAGTTGCTATTTCAAACTTACTTAGGTGGCATCCCCTTTCTTGTATCAGGTACTGCATCATTTTGAGCACTCATACATGAGTTAGAGTTTTTAGATTCCTTCTGTGTGGTATATGGTTTTTAATTTCTTAATGGTATTAGTTTCATGGTTCTGAAAATTAATGCATCCCTGCTTACTTTTATCCCATGATTATTTCACATCTTTGATTGTCACAAAAGTGTTGCAGATTGTTCATGTTTTAGTGGGAAGTATTGTGATTTTATTATCATGAAAAATCTAGTACACATCATCTGTTTTTCTCAAAGTTGAACCCCACTACATATCATGAAACCAACTATACCTATCTATGCGTCTCTATTCATATGGAGCCCTTTAGATCTCATTTTATTGACAAATAAGTATCATAGATTGTAAATGCATGTTCTGTTCTTCTTGAGTGTTATTGTGTGCTCTTTGCTGTTTAGGTGGGACCCTTACCCCAGTCCTCACCTGATTTGGGTGATTTTATCTTTTATTTCTTGGTTTGGGTTTTTCTCAAGTCCTTTAGGAAATCTTCTTCCATAATTATTAACATGGAAGCCTTTGCTAATATGAAGGGAGAAAAAGTGAGGAGATAGAAGAAAGAGAAGGATAATGCTGATATGAAGATGAAGGCACAAGTTTGACACATGATGAGTAGAATGAGAAGGCTGTACAATCTTTCTGTTTTCTTTGTTCCTAATTTTAATACATGCCCTCTGAATCACACTTCGATCTTCTTTTGCATGAAATCCTTTAGGAATAGGATAGAGTGTGGGTGGGGTTGTAGAGGACTTGGTGTTTGTCCTTTCCTTTAGCCTTATTGTGTTTAAATCTTGAGCCCTTTCAAGATGCATGGATTCAAAAAAATTTCCCTGTTCTGTATGTTTTTGTAGTTTTTTTTTTTTTTGGCTTTAAGTTCCTTAATTCTGCTGAAATTTATTTCTTCTTGCTTTGTTGTCTCTGATACATGTCTGTTTGTTTTAGTTTGAACTTACCATTTGCCTCCTTTTTTTTCTTTTTCTTTTCAGATCCCATGATTTTAGCAAATTTGCATTTGGACCACGCACCGTTATGCTTTGTGACCAAGTATGATATTTGTTCTCCTTGTTTACACTCCATATATTGCAGCTTTCCTTGTATGGCTGATAGTCTGAGTTTCTAAGTAGGCTTATGTGACCTATTTTGATTGGATCTTTTTTCTTTTTTCTTTTTTCCCTCTCAGTGTGAGAAGGAATATCATGTGGGCTGTTTAAAGGATCATCAAATGGTAGATTTAGAGGTGTGATTTTTTTTTTAAATTTGTGATTGCCTCCTTCATCCAAACAATTGCCTTTATTGTCCACTGTCATCTTAAATCATTTATGTTTTTTACAATATGTTACTTCAACTTGCACAATAGGAATTGCCACAAGGCAAGTGGTTTTGTTGTAGCGATTGCACGAAGATCAATACTGCATTGGAGAAGTTGGTTCTTCGTGGGTCAGAGGCACTTCCAAAGTCACTTTCAGATGTTATAAGATGGAAGCATAGTGAAAAATCTTTAAGTGACTCTGCTGATCTTGACGTAAGATGGAGATTTCTTAAAGGGAAGAATAAGTCCTCATACAGTAAATTGTTACTTTCTAAAGCTGTTGCTATCTTTCATGTAAGTAGTTTCCCTTGCTGAACCAAGATACTTAATGTGTCAATGGCTCTTTTTTTATTTTTTTTGTCGATACTATTATATTCTCAGGTGACTATCCTGATCAATTGTTGATCCTTGATCTGTATTTTATTGTGAAGCTATGCCAATCTTTTGAAATTATTATTAAAATTTAAATTTTAACAGCAAGTGTCATTGGCCTGATTTTTTAAGAACCTACATGGTATTATCCATAAATTATGTTCTTGAGATCAGCACCGATGGATTATTTTTCTTCCTCTTATTTGTTTCCTGCTATCATCATCAACAAAAGTTGCTAAGCACATTGACTTTGTTGTAAAATTTACCTTTTCATATTTTGGAAGTTACCATGAAAAATATTCATTTGCCATGTGGGGCATTTATTAGTTAAGCAGATGTTCCTGTGTTGTTACTTGATAATTAATTATGATTTAAGCTATCTCGTGTATTTTGTCTTTTATGCCTCATGCAATGAAGACTTCTCTGAAATTGCTAATTTGTTTTCCATTCCATATTGCTTTCAAGACTGTTTCGACCCAATAGTTGATTCTGCAACAAGCAGAGACCTTATTCCTTGTGTAGTTTATGGGTGAGAAAATTCATCCTTCTGTTAGAGGAACATGATCACTTTATTGCTTCATTCTTTTCATATTGTTTTGTGCATTTTCTTTCACGATCTCTAAATTCTTCTAAGTTCAATGTTTTGCAGGAGGAACATGAGAGACCAAGAATTTACAGGGATGTATTGTGCCGTATTGACTGTAAAGTAAGAACTATAAATGATGATTTGACTGGTATTAAGTTCTACAGTTATGTTCTGTTATCATGGATTTATACTGTTATTTCTTATGCAACTCATCTGTCGTATTAGCTGGAATTCTTCGAATATTTGGGCAGGAACTTGCAGAACTTCCATTGGTTGCTACAAGAGCGAAAACCAAGGAAAGGTGGGCAGACCACACTGAGTTTTTGTATTTTTCTCTTTTGTTCATTCATTTTTTTATGAATTCTGATTTGCTGATGTAGTGACCGGTGGGCCATCACGTTCATGAATACTCCATATAAATCACGTTCTTTTGGTTTTTTTGTTTATATATAGTTCCAACTTTTTGTACATCCCATGGAAGACAATGTAGATACTATATACACACACACACACACACACACACAATATTTCCATAGAGATTTGTCTAGTTAAGCTTTATGTTAATTTTATATATATATATATATGATCACTTTGTATATATAATGCAAAGTTTATTGGTGTACAGTGTACTGCAATGGTACTGTAGGTTTTATAGGTACTGCACGCAGCAATGCAAATTCTTTTGATAAAAAAAAATGCATATATAATATTAAATCGGTTACAGAACAAACGATATAATACAATCCCAAAAAACCGATATAACAAAGCCCTTTATAACCGATATTATAAATAAATTTTATATCGATTTTAGTCTTTTTTATATCGGTTTTACAGTAATGTATGCTATAATTTCAGTTTCAAAATACATCAGTTCTCCGAAAAACCGATATTATAAATAATTTTTATGTCGGTTTTACTCTTTTTTATATCAGTTTTACAGTAATGTATGCTACAATTTCAATTTCAAAACACATCAGTTTTCCGAAAACCGATATTATAAATATTTTTTATATCGGTTTCACTTTTTTTTTATATCGGTTTTACAGTAATATGTGTTATAATTTCAGGTTCAAAAGACATCAGTTGTCCAAAAATCGATATAAAATAAACCACTAAATTTAGAATACATCGGAATCCCAATCCCCGGGGTATGCCTCCTTGGGGAGTGCGAATACCACCTAAATTGGTGCGGATCAAAGTTGGTCAAAATTAGGATTAAAACTAACTATCCATTATCCGCTTCATTCATTATTATCTAAGTATCTCATACCAAATAATGAATGACTCCCGATTAGCTTTGGTTTCTAAAAAATATAAGGCAAATCCTTGGGGATACTACATCATTATTTTAGTTAAGTGTGACCTACCAACTAGCATTGCATGACAACCGTTGCGATCAGCTCCTCCTTGGGGAGTGGGCCCCCGCCCCGTCTCACCAACACTATCCATAGGAGATCCATATCCAGTAACCAGACAAGTAAAAGCCCTCCGTGGGGAACGGCCATTCTCAAGATGGTGCGAGGCTAATACTTTCCTTACAATGGACCTATGGTGGAAAACCATGGGGATTTCTAAATATAAATGCCCCGCTCCCACTTAATATTTTAGAATTGAGGATTTCCGTTAAGGTACATGGGCCCACATATATACACATCAAATCATCTCATGATATGACCAATAATTGGTTCCAAGTCAAGTTATTTTAAGGAAAGTCCAGACTCTAAATTAGTGTTACCAATGGATCCATCTCATGGGCCCACCAACTCTAATAAGAACTCTTTCCAAAAATTAATTTGATTTTACCAATTTTGGTAACTTGCTATGTTCGATCAGATTTGGAAACATTCTAAATTAAGCATTCATCCATAAATAGAAAAAGCTAAAATTAGAAACTAGTCCTCTCCTCCACATGGCCCAATCGGAATAGACTTCTTGGACTTCTAAACTTTCCAAAACTTTGAGAATCCTCAAACTCTTTGGGCATCTCCAAGATCCTTTCGGTAGTCTTCAAACTCTTTGATTAGGAGTCCATCTTCACTTTCCTTCTTCGTCTCGGACATCTCCAGAATTTACAAATTTTGAAAAAATACATAAATTCCTATGTCTCTATTATGAGACTTACATGGCAATCTAAACATGAAAATAAAAAAGGCTATAGGAAAATTCACCATGCCTTGCCCTTTCACGGAAAACCAAGGAAACCATGATGCTCTTTACACTTAGCCTCAAATAAACCAATAACCATAAAAAGATAGTAAAAGTCTTGTGGGCCACATGGAGAGGACATTATCACCTGCAAGTTAATATCTCATACAACAAAGCATCTCACAAAATCAGATTACCAAACCACAATGGAAAAACAAGATGCCAAAAGTTGTCGCCCTTTTAATACATGCACTTCGCAGAGGGGGTCCGGGGGTGTCCCCTGGCGGGAGTCGAGCTAGCCAACTGGTCCAGGTCGGTTAGCCGACCTAACAAACCCAAAAATTTGGATTTTTGTCAAATCATAGCCAACTGATCCCAAACTCTTTCTAATGATTTCAAATACCATCTAATGGCTTCCTACCATCTTTCCATCATGATTAAACCCTTTTGTAACTTTCCAAACATGGATTTACTACAAAAAGTAAGCAAACCCAATCATAACTGATCCTTACATAGCCCTAGGTCTATCATCTTCGCATCTCATGCAAAGATTAGATCTAGATCGCTGATCTAACATGATTAGAGATGAGGTATGGCTATTATACCAATTGTTGGAAGTAGGTGGGCCTCGTGGATAGATTTTCAAAACTTTTTGACCTACTTGATTCAAGGATCAAGTATCCAGAAGCCCATAAGCCATATCCAGGATGCAATCCCTCTTTCTCATCAATCATTTACAGCACTATAACCTATCTAAAAGATAGAAATCAGCAACTACATGCATCCAAAACAATCCATAATAAATAGAGAAGTAGATTATACCTTTGGAGCTCGGTAGTGCTCTAATGGAGGAGAAGACATTCAACTTGATCAAGAACTATTCTTGAAGCAATTAGAGATCTCCAGATCTTGTTGTCTTCCACGCTATGACCCTCTATCAGATCTCTTTTCTCAAGAAGATGGGTGGGATCCCCAAGAGAAAACCCTACTAGAAACTCCAAAGAACTAGAAGAGAGAGAGAGGAGAAGGAAGAGATGTGCAACACTTGCACAAACAAGGGTTGGGCATGAATCCCTAGGTGGGGATATATCTTGGACGTCCAAGGGCTGTCTTCCCTTATTTATAGCCCACAAATCTCCTCTTAAGACTCTCTTACTAATTGCATTAGAAGTCGCACTTCCACACAAATTAGTAGCTTACTATTACCACTATTATAAGTCCCACATCAAATAGAAATAGTAACTTTCTAATTCCTTCATTATTAGAGTTCAAGTAAGAATAGAATCTTTCTAATATCTTGGGCTAGTGTGGGGACCACTAGCGATTCATTAGAAAGTTGACTCCAATTGGGACACGCGGCCCCACATCTCATGTGCAATCCGGGCCACAGTTAATTGCAAATAACACCACTATATAAATGCAATTGCACTCTAGTCCTAGAAATAAATTACAATGAAGACCCTAAACTTCCCAATTACCACAAGTAGACCCCTCTATCAATATCCATGGATCAATTGGAATAAATCTGTCTCATCCAATCCTAGATCCACATCTTATTATCCTTGAACCTCAATTAATCACAGTAATCATCAGTACCATCCAATTAACTCTTAATTGAGATGGGTGCGCACTTACTAATGACAAATCCATTAATTGGCATATATGGATAATATAGATAGATTCCATCTTGACCATTGGATGTTCCCACAGTCCTACTACCACGTACCCAAGACATCGAGGTGTTGACCTACAGTTGGCCTCACTCATTGGTGACTCAAAGCAAATGTATAGATAAAAACTTGAGTTCATCAATGTCTCAGGATTGAGAGCCTATTGCTAGGGAATTATGAGAGCAGACCTTAAATCGAGACAGTATTTATAAAGTGTTTCTCATGGTCCTTCAATACATCCACTGTACCAGCACTATGATTCAGAATCTTACATTCTGATGATCGAGACAAATCACACTATCTCATAGTGTTCAAAGTGCTACAGCCTTATCAGATGAGTCTCATCAATGGTTGTGAAGATATTTTTAAGTATAAGATTTGCGACAAATATCTCTCGTATATGGATCTCATCCATATAGATATATCACATCTAATATACTAATGGGACCCGGTTCATCTCATGAACCATTATGTTATATGTATTGGTCATGTGCATTAAGTAATAAATCACCATTCACCTCATGAAAGGAAATCATGATTTTATTGATAAATAAAGAAATTAATCAATTTATTATATCAACTGATGGATTGAGACCACACAATCTAACAATTGTACCGCACCCTCTTAGCCATCTTCTGACAATAACCAACATAGAAATCTACAGATCTCGGTTCACAAACACAAGGAGGGAAAAGACCTCCAGGCAATTGATTTTGAAGAAAGATTGCAATAAGGACCTGTGAGACTTGTTAAAAGGTGGACGTTAGAAGAGGAAATGTGGGTGGTTGTTTATTTCATTCAAAGACTGATTTGGAGTAGAAACTTCTTTATATAGGCTTTCCACTTTCCATTTAGAAGCGTTAATATGTATTAAGAGGGTGATTTGTGAGTGTCTTGATCAATCTAGATTTCTTAGTCCTCGACAAATATAGCTTTATCTTTCAATTTAATCTTGAGTACCGATATCTCATTTATCTTTTATTTTTTAATTTAAAATTATATTTGTCCTGATAAAGTTTTAATTGAAACCATCATAAAACTAATTTTTCTTTAAAAGGTTGATACCCTATTACTAATTTAATTTATTTATTTATTTATTTATTATTACTATTTTTATACATACCCATGGTTTAAACAAGGATGGTCAAACCAGTTTGTTTTTAAGTGAATCTTTGGCCGCATGGGCAAAGGTTGACGTTGCAGGGTTGTTATTAGAGAAAATGGTCTCGATCTCTATGGGCCACTTGGGCCCACCTTTCGTCAATATAGCCCCTTTGATACTCTTATCATCCCATGATCAGACATCAAGATTAAAAACCAACTTTAACGCTCATTTAATCTTCAATCATTGTCGGTAGAAACTTATAAAAGGAGCTGAAGTTTGTCATGAAAGAAATACAATGATTCATTCTCAAATTTCTCGTTCTTAAAACTCTTAACTACTACCTCGTCAACTTACTCCAATGCGGGACTACTGGAATTGGTTCTGAAGGCCGTTCCAGAGCACCAATAGGTGAACCAAAAGAATGAAGCTTCTCTTTTTCTCCGGTTTAATAAATCCTCAGTAATCTTCCAATTGAAAATGAAACTGGAGAGATGTGGTAAAACATTTGAGCGCATTATCCAGACATTCAAACCTTAGGGTAAGGATGATAAGAAGAGGGGCAGAGAGTTACGACCCTAATCGCTTGGGCATTCACTATTGCTCACGTTTGGATGGTCCAGACGGAATAACCATAAAATACAATTGCCCTCATTCCATGAGGAGGGAAAAAAAAATCTCCGATTATGTAGCCATTTGATTTGATGCAGACCAAAAATGAATATAAATATGCATATATGTTTGCAGAGATGTTATGATACCTTTTGGCGATTTATTCCATGGAACGTCGTGTATGCGTTAAAGTAAGCGTTCTTCAAATCGTAGTTCGAAACAATATTGGAGACGTTGAGGATCTTATAAAATCTTTTGTTATCGCTCTACGCCCTCTCAGGCATCTTCAGGGATAAACCAACATAGAAATCTACAGATCTAAGTCCACAAACGCAGGGAGGGGTAAAACCTCTAGACGATTGATTTTGAGAAGAGATCACGATAAGCTCCGGTGCGACTTGTTAAAAGGTGGACGATAGAAGAGGAAACGTGGACGATCATTTATTTCACTCAAAGACTGATTTGAAATAGAAACTTTCTTATATAGGCTTTCCACTTTCCATTTAGAAGCGTTAATATATATTAAGAGGGTGAATTTTGAGTGTCTTGCGCAATTTGGATTTCTTAATCCTCAACAAATATAGCTTTCATTTTCTATTTACTCTTAAGTACCGATACCTCATTTCTTTTTTTAAATCTATATTGTTTCTAATTTTTTTAATTTAAAATAGTATTGGTCTTGATAAAGTTTAATTAAAATCGTCATAAAACTAATTTTTCTTTAAAATGTTGAAACTCTATTACTAATTTTATTTATTTATTTATTATTTTTATACGTACCCATGATTTAAACAAGGACGGTCAAGCGAGTATATTTTTAAGTGCAAATCTTTGGCCGCATGGAAAAAGGCTGAAATTGCAGAGTCCTTATTAAAGAAAATGTTATTGATCTCTATGGGCCCACTTGGGCCTACCTGTCGTCAGTATAACCCCTTTGATACTCTTATTAGCCCATGATCCAACATCAAGATTAAATACAAAATTTTACACTAATTGAGTCTTCAATCATTGTCGGTGTGAATCTAAAAAATAACATATAGTTTAAGATGCCATTAAATATTCAAGCTATTAAATCAAAGATTGAACAGGAAGATCCACTATTGGATGGTGTGTTTATTTGGAAAAGAGAGGTAAAACCGTATAAAAGGAGCTGAAGTTTGTCATGAAAAAATACATCGATTCATTCCTAAATTTCTCTCTCTTAAAACTCTTATCTACTACCACGTCAACTAACTCTATTGTGGGACTATTGGAATTGGTTATTAAGCTCATTCCTGATCACCAATAGGTGAACCAAAAGAATTAAGCTTCTGTTTTGTGCTGGTTAACTAAATGGGCTGTAATCTTCTAATTGAAGATGCAACTTGAGAGATGTTGCACAACATTCAAGCACATTACCCATATATTCAAACATTGGGACAAGGATGATAAGAAAAGGGGTGGAGTGTTACGACCCTAATGGCCTTCTTGTTTCCATTCACTCTTGCTCACGTTTGCATGGTCCAGACGGAATAACCCTAAAATGCTATTGCCCTCATTCCACGAGGAGGGAACAAAAAATCTTCGATTATGCAGCCATATGATTTGATACAGACGAAAAAGGAATATACATATGCTTATCTGTTTTAAAGAGATGTTACAGTACCTTTGGGCGTCTTATACCACGGAACATCGTGTATGTGTAAAAGTAACCGTTCTTCAAATCGTATTTCGAAACAATATTGGAGACATTGAGGATCTCATAAATTCTCATGTTATTGTTCTGCGCCCTCTTAGACATCTTCTTGGTTTAACCAACATAGAGATCTAAGTTCCTGTGTGACTTGTTAAAAGGTGGATGCTACAAGAGGAAACTTGGACAATCATTTACTACATTCAAAGACTGATTTAAAATAGAAACTTCCTTATATAGGCTTTCCGCTTTCCACTTTCCATTTAGAAGCGTTAATATATATTAAGAGGGCGATTTCTGAGTGTCTTATGCAATTTGGATTTCTTAATCCTCAACAAATATAGCTTTTGTTTTCTATTTGCTCTTGAGTACCGATATCTCATTTTCGTTTTAAAAAAATCTATATTGTTTCTAATTTTTTAATTTAAAATAATATTGGTCTTGATAAAGTTTAATTAAAATTGTCATAAAACTAATTTTTCTTTAAAATGTTGAAGCCCTATTACTAATTTTATTTATTTATTTGTTATTTTTATTTTTATACATACCCATGGTTTAAACATGGATGGTCAAGCCAGTTTTTTTTTAAGGGCAAATCTTTGACCGCATGGGAAAAGGTTGAAATTGCAGGGTCCTTATTAGAGAAAATGCTCTTAATCTCTATGGGCCCACTTGGGCCCACCTTTCATCGGTATAGCCCCTTTGATATGCTTTTCATCACATGATCCAACATCAAGATTAAAAACCAACTTTTACACTCATTCAGTTTTCAATCATTGTCGATTTGAATCTAAAAACTAACATATAGTTTAAGATGCCATAAAATATTCAAGCTATTAAATCAAAGATTGAACAAAGCTACCCCTTCCCCCCTCCATTTGGGAAAGAGCAGTAGAATCTTATAAAAGGAGCTGAAGTCTGTCATGAAAAATACATCGATTCATTCTCAAATTTCTCACTTAAAACTCATATCTACTACCTCGTCAACTAACTCTACTGCGGGACTACTGGAATTGGTTCTTAAGACCATTCCCGATCACCAATTGGTGAACCAAAAGAATTAAGCTTCTCTTTTGTGCTAGTTAAATAAATGTGCTATAATCTTCCAGTTGAAGATGCAAATTGAGAGATGTGGCAGAACAATCAAGCACATTACCCAGACTTTCAAACCTTAGAACAAGGATGATAAGAAGAGGGGTCAAGTGTTACGACTCTAATGGCCTGTTTGTTTGCATTCACTCTTGCTGATGTTTGGTAGGTCCAGACGGAATGACCCTAAATTGCAATTGCCCTCATTCCATGAGGGAACCAAAAAATCTCCGGTTATGCAACCATTGGATTTGATGCAGACCAAAAATTAATATGCATATGCATATATGTTTGCAAAGATGTTATGATACCTTTTGGCGATTTATTCCATGGACGTCGTGTATGAGTAAATGTAACCATTCTTCTAATCGTATTTCGAAACAGTATTGGAGATGTCGAGGATCTTATAAAACCTAGTGTTATCACTCTACACCCTCTCAGACATCTTCTGGGATTAACCAACATGGAAATCTACAAATCCAAGTCCACAAACACAAGGAGCGAAAAGAGCTCCAGACAATTGATTTTGAAGAGAGATCGCGATAAGCTCCTGTGAGACTTGTTAAAAGGTGGACGGTAGAAGAGGAAACGTGGACCATCATTTATATATTGCAAAGAATGATTTGAAATAGAAACTTCCTTATATAGGCTTTCCACTTTTCCATTTAGAAGCATTAATATATATTAAGAGGGCAATTTCTGAGTGTCTTGCGCAATTTGGATTTCTTAATCCTCAGCAAATGTAGCTTTCCTTTTCAATTTAATCTTGAGTACTGATATCTCACGCTCTTTTTAAAAGAATACATATTATTTTTAATTTTTTTAATTTTAAATAATATTGGTCTTGATAAAGTTTTAATTAAAATCGTCATAAAACTAATTATTATTTAAAATGTTGAAGCCCTATTACTAATTTTATTTTTTATTTATTATTATTATACATACCCATTGTTTAAACAAGCATGGTTAAGCCAGTTTGTTTTTAAGTGCAAATTTTCACCGCATGGGAAAAGGTTGAAATGGCTGGGTCCTTATTAGAGAAAATGTTCTCGATTTCTATAGGCCCACCTTTCGTCGGTATTGCCCCATTGATACTCTTATCAAATCATGATCCAACATCAAGATTAAAAACCAACTTTTACACTCATTTAATCTTCAATCATTGTCGGTGTGAATCCAAAAAATAATGTACAGTTTAAGATGCCATTAAATATTTAAGCTATTAAATCAATTATTGACCAAAGCCCTTCAATCATTGTCGGTGTGAATCTTAAAAATGGCATATAGTTTCAGATGCCAATAAATATTCAAGCTAAATTAAATCAATGATTAAATAAATGGGCTATAATCTTCCAATTGAAGATGCAACTTGAGAGATGAGGCAGAACAATCAAGCACATTACCCAGACTTTCAAACCTTAGGACAAGGATGATAAGAAGAGGGGTCGAGTGTTACGACCCTAATGGCATGCTTGTTTGCATTCACTCTTGCTCACGTTTGGACGGTCCAGACGGAATAACCTTAAAGGCATGTAGGATTCTTGTTGAGGCTCTAGAACCATGTGCAACCATGTTTGCAACGAGTGTAATGGACGTGAGTAGATGATTCCCCATGAGGCTCAAGAACCATGTGCACTTATTCTAACAAAATCTGGGGTGATGGGCCCAAAATAAATGTCCCCTTGTACGTGCTCCCATTAGATTAATTATCTCATGAATATTTTTAACTATTTTTTTATTTAAATTTTTCTCTCTTTCAGCCGCTTGAAGCATACTCAGGTCAGGCCAAATCCAAATTTGCATGGGCATGGCTTACTTAACCAAAATGAATTGTATTAAACAGGAATGTACCACTGATTCCACCTCGGAGGTTGAATATGTAGCGGCTTGTGAAGCAACTAAGGAAACAGTATGACTCAGGAGATTCCTTATGAAACTTGGGGTGGTACCTTTGGCACGACAGCTGCTCACAATTTACTGTAATAGCAGTGGGGCAGTTGCTCAGTCCAAGGAGCCTAGGAGCCATAAAAGCCAAAAACACGTACAGAGGAAATATTAAAAGATGCGGTCTTTTGAAAAAAGAACAAGAAAAGATTATCACCATATTAAGAGCCATCACCAAAAAAAAGGGCAAAAAGGAAGAGAGAGAGAGAGAGAGACCTCCCTTCCTATAAAATCACAACTTATAGATATTTTTTGTACTTCTCTTACTATGCAGAGATTCGATAAACAGTCTAATCTACCTTTTACCAATTGCATATATGATTATAACAAGCAGCCAGTGTAAAACCCAAATTACCTTTTATTGAAATATAACTCTCCTTCACTTCCTTTATTTTTTCCTCGTTTCTTTTACCAGTGTTGTCATGCCCCCAAAATTGAAACTGGCGTTATGCATGAGATTAGGGTCAATTAAAAAAATTTCAACATTAATCAAATGTAACCTGGCCCCAATCATGTCCCATAGGATCGAAGTCCGCGGTGAGGTATAAATATTTCCTCGGTAACCGTAAAACCCAGCGGAACATCATAATTAAACAAATGGTACAATATAATATTTCAGAGTATGCATATCCTTCTTTTCTATAGTTTATGTTTAGGAGAAGATAGCAAAAGTATATTAATTAATGGTTTCTAACAAAACCTAAGCTAAAAGAGAATAAATACAAACTAACCAAAGTATGAAGGCACTACAACAAAAATCATTTTTCGCGGCGAATATTTCGCGACGTTTTGAAAATTTGTCGCTAAATATTGGTTTTCGCGACGAAAAATTCATTTCGTCGCCTAAAATGGAAATACAAATGATTTAACGACGATAATTTTTAATCGACGCTAAATATCGTCACGAAAAGTTTGACTCCAAAAAATGGGACTGGCGCCATGAAGAGGTACAAATTTGGCGACGAAATTATTTATTTTGCGACGAGTTTATTTCATCGCTAATTCAATTACATTGTATTTTATTAAAGAGATTTTGCGACAAAAATATGTCGCCGCAAAATCCCTTTATAATATTCCGCAACAAATTTATTTCGTCGCGGAATGCTTAAAATTTGGGACGGGATTTATTTCTTGGCGGTTTATTTTTTGAGAGGTATTGGCGACGAAATGAAACTTCACTGAAAAGAAGGAACAGAGCACGCCCAATTCTTCCATTTCTCTCACAGCGAAACGAAGACGCAGACATCACCACGCAGAACACGCAGCACCATCACCTCCTCTCCCTCTCGATCTTGCCCCCCCCCCTCTCTCTCTCTCTCCATCTCGCAACCCCCTGCGCAGCCCCCCTCTCCAGTCTCTCTGCTCTTCATCTCTCTCATGCCCACGGACTATCGCCCATTCTTCCTCCAAGCGCAGACCGCACCACCACCAGCAGCGCAGAGCCCCATCATCTCTCCCTCTTCTCCCTCCACGCGCAGAACTCATCCCATTCACAGGTAAGAGCCTCTCTCCCTCCTCTTTGCATCACCATCGCATCCCTCAGCACTTCCCCTGCACGTGCACCCTCTCCTACTCATAGAGATCTCCAGATCTCCAAGAAGGAGATATATATCTTTTTTAATTTTTTATTCTGGTTTTTTCTTTTTGTTGTTTTTGTGGGGTTTTGGATTTGGATTTGGGGTTTTTTTTTTTGGATGAGAGATTGGATTTGGGGGGATGTTTCATGTTGTAAGATTGATCTCGGATCTGAATAGATTCAAAGGTTGTCGGTTCTTTCACAATGGTAGGTGCTAATGATCTTTCATACATGAGACTGTATATTTTATTTGATTTTTACCTTATCATTTTACATTCACAATCGTGCTATTTGTATATGTAGACGTTTGCAGATCATGGGCTTCCTCATTTTGGATTCATTCGGTGTTATGTGATTTTCTTGTAAACTCTGAGCTATGGTGAAGAATAGATCTTCACTGCTGAAAGAAGAAAATAAGAAGAAAAATTTATATTAGCTTTCTCTTACAAGAAAAGGGCCAATGAAGTTTTTTTTTTCTTTCATTTTGTTCCCTGCTTCTTATCCTTCAAAAAGTCTGATCTGACACACTTCTTTGATTCCCATTGTCTGGTCCACACTCTCTAAAGTCCAACAATATTGTCTGTGCAGTTTTTCTCAGGCAGCGGCTGCAGCTCAAGCTGGTGGTTTTGTGATCCAGATTTTTGTTTTGTCGCATCAGGGTAAGGTTCCTTAATTTAATGACCATGCATTTCAAGTGTTCACTGAGAAATGCTGATTGATTGAAATTATGTTGTATAGGACTGGGCTCCCAATCGTTCTGGTGATCCTGAGGTAGAAGCTGCTTGCAGAAGTAGAGAAGATCTTGGATTGGCCCTGCTTGCTTGGTGAGTTTGGTTCACCATTCATTCTCTCTATGATAATATGTTAGTTTTCTTTTGTCATAATTTCACTTTAATCTCATTTTGTATCTTAAGTTTATATGAACTGAATTTATTATTGCAAGGACATGCTAATGTTCACACTTATTTGGTCAAAAACATTTCATGTTGGATTTCATGTAAATCTTTTTTTGGCCAAAAGCACTTATAAGTACGATGTGGTGGTAAGGCTCTAAAGCTTAAGTGTGAGTGACTTAGTGTTATAAAGAAAACTCAACAAAGACACATACTCAAAGTCAAAACTCTTCCAATTGATAGAAGACTCCTCTCATGGGAACCCACCAAGATAAAACAGCCTTATAAAATGAATAACACTCCCAAACCAAGACTGTTTATTTGACACAACTCTAAACATTAATATAGGAAAAATGACTCTCCAATTAAAGACCCTACACCCAACCAATCATCCAACTGGATATAAACAGAAATAGCTTAAATACCCTTTCTTCCATTCTTTTACCTGTTTTCTATATTTTCTTCTTCAAACAATCATTTGCAGTCATTGTGAAAGCCGCACACACACACACGTATATATGTGTATATATATATATATATATATATGTATTCCAAATAACAAAATGATGAAAAGCTCTTTCCATGCTGTGAGCCTGTGACCACTAGTTGGTGGCACCTGTTATGTATGAAAAAGATGACAATAACTACCATGCTTAAACATTAACACCAAACAAAAGTAGAAATAACTTGTGCCCTTGGGCACCTAGGTTCCTCTGTTTTAAGTGCCTCTTTACAACAGAGAAGTTTCCCTACCAATGAACTTCTCACAAAAGTCAGGAAGTTCCTTCTTTCTGATTCCCTTGATGAAGAATAAAGAACTCCTGCAGCAAAATCTAGAAGAAATATAAACAGTAAACCAAAGAGCAAAACGAACTTCAATATAAGCTGATCTTCCAGCTAAAAAGAGCAAAACGAGTTTCAGAGCTCGGGTTTTACCCAGAAATGGATGGAGTTTTTTTAATCCTTGGGTGTTAAAGTCTGAAATGTGGAGACTGGATAGGGAATCCACCCACTCTGGATAGGAATAGATACTTCCCTGAAATGGATAAGTAAATTTCTACTTGATATAGACCACATTCGTTAAGCAGGATTACACTAATAGTGAATGAGGATGGAAAAAACAAAACCCACCACATGCCATGATCTTAATACAAATATCAGATTACAAAATCCCAGAATTGAAAGCAGTCAAGCTGACCACAAGCACACATCAACAAGCCTAGGATGAGAGAAATTTAAAGATGAAAAGAATAAACAGAAGTTGACATTGGATGTTCTAGAATTTCACCCTCAGAAAGATTATCTTCTGATTATTCTAACCCCGACTGATATATTGCCCCTTGAGTCCATATCATTTGGGTGGAAATGTCTAATAACTGCCATTTTCTCAGACATCCAAAAAGCACTCTAATCTTTAATTCACCACTGTATATTTTTTTTTTTAGGAGAATAGAAAATAATAACAAAATCATTCATAATGAAGCAATTCTAAACTGACTATTTGGTGATCCATCCTGTTGCCTGCTTGTGAGACTGACGTATCTTTCATGCCAACAGGCAAGAGGCATTCAAGGTGACCCAATTTACCATTACAAATGTAGGTTCACTTATGGCCAAAAGCCAGTAAGATTCTTTAATTATTTGTTTGTGTGAATGGAAAATCATGGCGATTAAGGTTCCCCAGCATTGGCATTCTTGGCCCTTGGGAAAATCCCTAACAAAATCGTGACACACTTACTCTTTCAAATTATTGGGAGACCACTATTCTAATTTTTATTAACAGCACCATTATCCTAATAGTTTTAGCCCAGAGGGGCCAATGTATGATGGAAATGAAGAGAGTAACAGAAAATGAAACACATTGATCAAAGTGCCCCTGCAATAGACCTAAAAGCTATGATATCCAAATACTTCAAATCAGTTTTTTGTGTAAAATGTGCATAACTTGAGTCCCATCCCTCGCTGGTTCTCTTCTTGAAGGCTCTGCATACCACCCATCCTTCTTCCTGTAAAAGGCTCCAAAAGAAGAAAGAGAGAGAAAATCTCAGTTAGTGCAGTATAGTTTTCTCTCTCCTTCTATATGTTTGTGGAAAGGATTTTTTGCAGAAATGAAAATATTTCCCAAGGAATCTGATTCCTTTTCTTTTCTGTTCAAGCACCAACATTCTTTGGGGGTTCTCATTTCTTGATTTCTGTAAAATCTAAATTTAGATTTTAGACCCAAAAGGTAGAGAACCATCATTGGGTGGTGTAGATAGATTTTGTGGTGTTGATCATTTTGTGGTGTTGATCTCAAGTGGTGCCCACATTTGGATGTTACTTGTAGATTTTAAAAGTGAGGGCCAGTAGGCTTTGTCTAGGGGACGGGGGCTTTGTTTTTTCCTTTTTCATCTTTACGATTGATCTCATCCAAAAGAAAGACTTTGTATTGTTCTCATTCATGTGCAAATGTGCTGGGTCCCGCCATAAATGACTTTGCCCCCAAAGATCAGACCAGCACTTTGATATATTTGAATGGACAATTAGAAAGGCAGTCAAACTTAAAGCTGGGACTTGATGGGAGAATGTCATCCAATCACCCATTAGGGTCACCTAAATAATGTGATTTGTGAGGGCTAGGCTTCAGGGGTTAGAATGATTTGAAGGAGTTGATAGTTTGCACACCACTAGGTTTAAATATTGCTCTCTTTCCATCTTCTCACTCCACACCCCTTAAAGGGTTAAACCCACCTTTTGGTTCACATGGCTCCAAGTGCACACCACAGACAGGGCCACACTATCCCTATGTGTGGACAGTTCTTACATGGATAAAGTATTGTATTCAATTGTCCAAAATTTCAATGTTGATATGAATAAAAAAAACTTGAAGTTTCCACTTGAAAAGCAAACAGAAAAGACAAACACATGAAACTACTCTAAGAAATCCATTTAAAATTTCTTGTTCAATTAAAAAATGGAAGGAAAGAAAAGCAAACTTTTTTGACTTGTCCTCACAACAATACTAAAAGGAAAGCAAAGTGAACTTAATTACATGTCCCCACAACGGTTTCATATCGGAACCATTCAGATAATGGTTTTCAGATTAGAAGTAAAGACATCATTAGTTAAGACGGAGAAAAATAGAACAGACTTTTATTGTATTTTGTGATCTTAATGGCATTGTATTATTAGCATAGATGTTCCTGCAAACAGTTATTCATGCTGTGCATACTCCATATAAATGCTTTTATGTTCCACTTATTCTGAGGACTGGTTATTTTTATTTCTTTAACACCAATAATGTGTGATTTTTAAGATTAGAATAGAATAAAACTACATTTAACTGTGATGTTGTAGGTCACCAAATATGGACAAGACTTGGATGAATTGCAGGAATAAACTTCGACCGGAGTATAGAAATGGGGTGAGGTCGTTTATTAAATTTGCCAGTGAACATATGGGCGAGCATAGCAAGATTTGGTGTCCGTGTTTGAGATGCATGAATGTAGAATTGCATACTTATCCCACTGTCCAAGAACATTTGTTGTTTAAGGGAATCATGACTTCTTACACGGCATGGATACTCCACGAGGAGCCAATGCCTATGAATGTAGAGGGTGTACATGATGATGATTCCAACAATGAGGGGGGAAGTGTTCAGGCTGGAATCTCTGACACAAAAGACAACCCTCATGATGAGTTGCCCGAACTTCTGGAAGACATATACAGGGGGGGTTTTATGGACGATGATTTTGGGAAGCTTGGATCTGGCCACGATTTTGATAGTGTTGGGCGAGAGAATGTCCATAACTTTGAAAAATTGTTGAAAGATGCCCAGCGTGCCTTATATCCAGGTTGCACAAAGTTTACATTGTTGTCATTTGTCATTAAGATGCTGCATGTAAAGGTGTTGAATAACTTGAGCAATAAGGCATTCAACATGGTGATGATGATAATGAAGGATGTTATACCAGAGAGTGAGATTGTTCCAGGTTCCCTTTATGAAGCAAAGAAATTCTTATGTGATCTGGGGTTGGGATACAAATCCATTCACGCTTGTAAGAATGATTGCGTGCTTTTCAGGAAAGAAAATGAGAATCTTGAAAATTGTCCAGAATCTGGGGAGTTTCGATATAAGAGCAATGATGGCAAGGGTAAAAAAATTCCAGTGAAGGTGCTACGACACCTCCCATTGATCCCAAGGTTACAGAGATTATTTATGTCAAGGAAGACAGCTACAGATATGCGGTGGCACAAGGAGAAGCTTGTGGATGATGGGGAATTCTCGACGCACCCCGCCGACCGAATTGAGTGGAAGGATTTTGATCGGCAGTATCCTGCATTTGCCCAGGAGTCCCGCAATGTTAGGTTAGGGCTGGCTACTGATGGGTTCAACCCCTTTGGTAATATGAGCAACTCCTATAGTATGTGGCCTGTGATACTCATGCCTTATAACCTGCCACCCTGGAAGTGTATGAAAGAACCATTTTGTATGATGTCTTTGCTTATTCCTGGACCGCAGGCACCGGGAAAAGAAATCGACGTGTACATGCAGCCATTAATAGATGAGTTAAAAGAGCTTTGGAATGACGGTGTATTAACTTATGATGCATCCAAAGGAGAGAGTTTCCGAATGCATGCGGCTCTTATGTGGACCATAAATGACTTTCCAGCATATGGTAACTTGTCGGGATGGAGTACTAAAGGTTATATGGTGTGCCCCACTTGTAACAAGGACCCATCATCACAAAGGTTGAAAGATAAAATAGGGTACACGGGCGCCCGCCGTTACTTACCCGAGAACCACACATGGCGAAGGAGTAAGCTCTTTAACGGTAAGCCAGAGAACCGAACGATTCCGGTGGAATTGTCAGGGGAACAGATATTAGAGCAATTGGATTGCTTGGCGAATGTCAAGTTTGGGAAGCATCCACTGAACAAGAAAAGAAAGCGCTTGCCGGAGGAATTGAACTGGACAAAGAAAAGCATTTTATTTGAGCTACCTTACTAGAAGAAACTAAAACTCCGACACAACCTTGATGTCATGCATGTGGAGAAGAATATATGTGAGAACACTCTTGGAACAGCGATGGGCATTGATGGGAAAAATAAGGACATGGACAAGGCTCGTATGGATTTGGAGGGTATGAAAATTAGGAAAGAATTACACCTACACAAGCGTGCTGATGGGTCCTTTGAAAAGCCCCCCGCGATCTACACATTGTCCCTAAAGGAAAGACAGGATTTCTGTGATTTCTTGAAATCGGTCAGGTTTCCTGATGGTTATGCAGCAAACATTTCGAGGTGCATAAACACCAAGGATGGTAAGGTATCAGGACTAAAAAGTCATGACTGCCATGTAATTTTACAAAGACTTCTGCCGATAGGAGTACGTGGGCATCTTCCTAAGGATATTTGTACCACATTGTTTGAGCTAGGCAATTTCTTTGAACAGCTGTGCTCGAAGAGATTAAGATTGAAGGACTTGGAGGCATTACAGGACCGAGTAGTTTTAATACTATGCAAGATGGAAAAGATTTTTCCACCAGCATTCTTCGATATTATGGTCCATCTAGCCATTCACTTGCCTCGTGAGGCCATGCTTGCCGGGCCAGTGCAATATCGATGGATGTACCCTATTGAAAGGTATTAATGCATAACTTTCATTTAAATTAAAAATTTATCTTTGCTGCATTTTCATGCTAACAAAAAATAAAATTCTCTTTTTTTTAAGGCAACTAGGACCTTTAAAACGGTTTGTTCGCAATCGAGCTCGACCTGAAGGTTCGATTGTTGAGGCTTACATTGTTAAGGAATGCCTTACTTTCTGTTCAATGTATCTACAAGGGGTAGAAACTGTATTCAATCGGGATGAACGAAATGATGATGGTGGTGAAGGTGGGCTAGGGCTGGGGATATTCTCACAAGATGTTCGCCCTTTCGGTCAAATAAGAAATGCACCTGAGGTGTCGCAGAAGGAACGTGATATGGCTCAGTGGTTTATACTGTATAATAGCCCGGAGGTGGCACCTTATCTAGAGTATGTCATCATATATTATGCATGAGCGTTACTTGTAATATTGTGTGTTAATGCTTATAATTTATTAATTACCAATGACATGTATTCTAATTAGGGAGCACAAGAACCTATTAATGATGCAAAGCAGTTATGATATCGACCAGCGACAACAACGAGAGTTTCCGAAGTGGTTTAAAAAACGGGTAAGATATATATATATATATAGTTACCTCATGTATAATCAACTTAAATTGTAGTCATTCATTATGTTATGATTCACTCTATATATTTTGGTCATGCAGATGAATGAATTGCGAAGTCAACAATTAGCAGAAGCTACAGATGAACTTTGGTCATTGGCAAATGGTCCAAATTTGTTAATGAAGTTTTACTCGGGTTGTATGTGTAATGGGGTCCGATTTCACACTAAAGACCGTGACATCCGACGTAAAAGTCAGAACAGTGGGTTGGTGGTAAACGGGGATCATGACGGGAAGGATATTGACTTCTACGGCTACTTGTGTAACGTCTGGGAAATGACTTACATTTTTGGGTATCGAGTTGTCTTGTTCCGCTGCGAGTGGTTTAACCTTGGTAGTGGGCGAACTGTACAAACCGATGCACATTTTACATCAATTGATGTAAGAGGTCGATGGTATCAGAACGACCCCTTTGTCTTACCTAGTCAAGTGCAGCAAGTCTTTTATGTGAATGACCCCAAATTGGGCCCACATTGGCAAATCGTCCAACGGATTCAACATCGAGGAATATGGGATATACCAGAGTTGGATGATGTAGAATCCAATGATGATGGACCATCTATTCAAGATGATGTGATCCAGCAGGACAAAACAACTGATGTGGTCCCCATCGTCGTTGAAGATCCAGACAGGATGGATCAACCACGGTATGATAGGTCTGATATTGATCCAGAGATTGTTACAAGTGGAATGCTCTCAGAGGAAAATAGTCGAGAAGATTTGTTGGTTGAGGATGACTTTATATGCGATCACGAAGATGAGACATTGGAGGAGTATTGTGATGAAGTGGAAAATGATTTACATAGTATAGATGACTCTGATGCAGAATCTGATTTGTAGTTAATGTTTATATGTATAAGAACCACTACTATATAATCATATATGTTCGACCTTCTTTTCTATTTACATGGATATCGGTAATATTACATAACAATTCACTGTATAATGAATTGTTCTTATATAATGGTAAGGTAACTAAATTATTATGTTTTGAGATACTTTTTCTTAAGCAGGTCACATACATGGCACCTTCTTCTCGACTACGCCCTCGATCTGCATCGGCATCCGTACGACTGTCTACTGACACCGCTTTGCCACCAACTGATGTGATTTCATCACAATGCATACCAACTCCCAATGCTAATATAGACTGCAACATTGTTGGTGAGATGTCAAATCTAATCATGTAAGCTTCATGTTTTAGTGCATATATTGTTTGTACTAACAAGGTTTTATGTGAAATTTGTAGGTTCTACATCCCGACGGGGGCGGGGGCCAACTAAAGGGTTTCGCTCAGAGCGTGCAAGAGCCATTAAGACTGGGGGCAAACTACTGGTTCAATTCAGGAATAATGTGCCAGTAGGGATTAATGCCTCAGATTTTGTGAGTGAAGTTGGGTTGCAACTCAGGAATGTTGCCCCAGTTAGGGGCGTGAGGAGATGGAAAGATATTCCAGCTGATGTTCGTGAAGTCATCAAGGCTCGAGTATTTGTAAGTCTAAACTTGACAACTTTTTAATGTATAAAGGGTCCTCTAATAATCGTATTAATTTGAATTTCAGACAAAGTATGAGGTCGTGGATTATGACACTAGTGATGATGTGCGGGTAGCTGTCGATCGTAAGTTTCAAGCTAGGTATAGAGATTGGCGTAGCTTGATGCACAAGCATTACAAGAATTGCTTGAAGGAGGAGATTGATCCAACGACCGTACCCTTTGGAGGTGTTGACAAGGATGATTGGGTGTGGGTGATAGAAAATGTGTACGAGGATGAGAAATTCCATGTAACAGGCTATGTTTTACAACTTTGTTTTCAATTCTTAACTTCTGATATGTTGTGTTTCTATTTAGTCAACACGTACAGTAACTAAAACTTTATAGCTCTGTTATGATTCCTTGTGTACAGGAACGCTCTATGAAGAATATTGAAAATCGGAATAGATTACCTTACAATCATTGCATGGGTTCCAAATCTTTCCAAGCTGCAATGCATTCCTTGGTGAAGTGTTTTTAACTTATAGCTTATTAAATTTGTGGTTGTGTAATTCTGAATTTGTTATCACCTATCATGAAATCTTAATTATGTACTAACATTGAAATTTATGCAAGTAGGCAGACCCCGAGACAAGGGAGGATCCTCACATCGTTGATTTTTATAAGGAATCGCACTACAGTAAGAAGAAAGCCAAGTAGATGGACCAAAAATGTCAGGAAATACATGTAAGTACAATGATAAGTCCTTAAAGGTACCAACTCATCACTGATTTATCTGTAATTTGTTATATATATATAGGGATTTAAACCCATGCACTCGCACGTGCACACCATGTATCTTACCAACAATGAGCTGCAGCTGGGGACAATTGAAAGGTTTTTTTTGCATAGAAGTAAAAATGATTTTCTTTTTTCCAATTCAGTAGTGTGGCTGAATTGGCTAGGAATGAACTGAAAGTATTACTTGTGGTCTATTTTATTTAGAAAGTGATTAATCTATTTATATTGTATGAATCAAGTTCATATAGAGATAGGAAATGAAGCCACTTTCATCATTAATATCCATATTTTGTACAGTTTTTGTAACTTCACAGCAGCTTCATGTTTGGGACTGCTTGGTTCAGCTGTGGGTGGAATTGGGTTTGCATCTATTAAGGTGTTTGACACAGGAACCTGGTTTTCAGTTTCTCTGCCCTTGAAGCTGGCAGGTCTAAATGCATTGTCCTTGGGTGTAGACAGTGAAGGGGCCTTAATTGAAACCATTGTTTCCAAGTTAAAAGGATCCAAGCCTCGAAACCTCATAAACCCATTTCCATTTCAACTGTAGAAATGCAGAAATCCAAAGGAAAAAAAAAGTGCAGAAACATCTGATTCCATGTGACTGAAAAACAAAAAAAATATCCCAAATGAAAGTACAAAAAGAAGTCCATTCCCATTTTTACTAAAAAGGAAAATCAATGGATCAAAAGAGCACTTAAAGTCTCATTAAGGAAATAGAAAAGACCCATTCCTATTTAACTGATTAACATCAATAAAATCAAAAGAAAAGGCAGCCCTCTTCATTAAATATGGTGCACAGTTTTTAGTATGATTTTTTCATGCAAGCGTTCTACTCAGTTCTTTCTTTACATGGAAAGTTGTGTAGGTGGCATGTTGTAGTTGTGTGTCCATCTGTTGATTAAGATTAAGCCATGGCATGCATAAAATCTAATAACTGTTTGGCTGCTGGGTTTTTTTTTTTTTTTTGCTGGAAAACTGTTTGGCTTCTTATAAAGCTAGAAGACATGCTCAAGATACAAGGAAAAGATAGATCTTTCTATGAAGTAAAATTTTGTTAAAAGCTGCTTACATGTGAGTTTGTGAGTACAGTCGTCATATAACTTATTTAACTTATTTCAAATGGTAGGAAAAACTTGTAGCAGAACGAGAGAAGTGTACGCAGGAGGGTGCGATCCAATTGACTCAGGAGCAAATATCAATCAATGTCCTTGGTGGTCAGTCTGGATACCTGAGAGGGTTTGGAAACGGTCCGAAGCCCACATCTACAACTAGGAGTATTAGGATGGACTCAGATGATGGTGAACGTGGGGCATTGCGGGCTATCGTGGAGAGATTGCAAAATGAATTGGTAGCTCGATCTCAAGAGATAGAACAGATGAAGAATAATCAAGTAGCCATGCAGCGACAGATGGAGGAGATGATGCGGTTGGTGGCAAGAGTGACGGGATCAGACATGATGACACAGGGAGGAGGGCTTACTTCTTGGTCAGTATTCCTAGTTTCTTCTCTGATTGAATTAAAGTGCATCCACTAAGTTTAAACCATTCCTAGTTTCTTCTCTAATTGAAATAGAATTTGCATTAGATTTCCTTTCGTACTTCACTGTATGAATTGATGTTCGTGTTAATGAAAATGTGTACGTACCAAAGAAATTACGAGTGGTGATTCCCAACTTGAATGCATTTCTCATGCAACAGAAACATGTAATTTAATCTCTTTTATTTTAATATTTAACGCAAATTCTCTATGTAAGGAATTCTTTTATCACCTTCAGTCACCAAGTAGATTTCCTGTGCAATAAAGAGCATTTCGTTAGTGACTGAGTGAAGTAGGAGTGATAGAGACTCATTATAAGGTGTGATGCCCATAGTCATACGGGTAGAAAAAAAGATTTGACATCACAAAGGCATGAAAATTCACTGAGTATCACCATATAGTCTCCACTTAAGGTTCCCCCCCAACCCCCCCCCCCCCCCCCCCCGTTCTCTACTCATTGACTAGTAGGATTTTTGGTCTTTGTTGCCATTTTGTTACTTTTGAAATACCTATTTCTTGTTTCTTAAAATCTGAATTTCTCTGTTCTATGGAAGTGGGGGTATGTGGTTTTATGGATAAGTAATAAGAGGAGGAGAAGCAGCAGATAAGAGGTGGGGTATCCCTTATTTTATTATGTTATTACGATATTACTTTTATAGGTATGTTGGATACAGCATCATGGGCTTTCATTAAATGGCGCGCGCTAGAGAGAGAGAGAGAGAGAGAGTCTTGGAGGAATAGAATACATGAGTCAAGTATACTTTGCTAAGATGAGACAATACTATGGCTCGTTCGGTTGGATCCCAGCTCAAGTTGGTGCAGCCAGGATCATGTTCTACTTTATTTGTTGCAAAGCCAAAGCAATTTGGAGATTGGGACTTAATGATCTACTGATATGGATAGCACCATTATCAAACAGGGCATGAAAATTCACAGATACTAGTAAGAGGGGGAAAGTTAGAGGCTAGCAGGGGAAGGGGGGTTACAGGGGGTTGCAGGCAGGGTGGGCGCATCAGTGAGGGGTGCGAGCTAGCCAACCAAACCATAACCAATTGGTGCATCTTGAAGGCTGATTGAACCTCATGATGTACCCAAATTGAAACTCCTTGGCACATTAGTAGGCCGTCTGGTTGCTTGCATCACTGTTGAATGTTGCTAACAATTCATTGTCAACAAAGTTTTTAATTTTTGGATTTTTTTTCCAAAAAATGAGAAAAGCGAAAAGATAAAACCTCATAATTTAAAATGCAAGCAATTGAGGGGTGGCAAAATATGTCACCTATAAAAAAAGATGACATGAATATTTTTATAACTGAAGAACTTAGAGCTAATACCAGTGCATAAGGAGCATAACACTGAGAAGGTTGGATAAAGCAGATGAGTCCAACATAGTCCAACATGTGCCATTTGATTGACAAACTTAAAACATATATCATGTGCCTTAAATATGATCAATTTAACTGTTACTATCACTCCCAAAAAAGTAAAACTCAGGCCATAATGAATACATAAGTATGCAAGTGATGAGAAGATAGGATTAAGATGGCCCCTACACAGGCCAAATCAAGTCCCTTTCTGACATTTTTATGGCGACTACCTCAAAGGAGAAAGGTGCTACATCAAACACGGGCACCACCTCAACTATCATTTCTCCTCCTCTTCCTCCTCAAAGGAGAAAGGTGAAGAATCTGAAGATGGGGTAGAGGAAGAGTGAACCAGGTCCTGAGGGATGGGGATCACCTGCAATAGGGGCTGAGATTCCAGCCCCTAGAGCATGAAACTGGCGGTGAGACACACCACAGTATAGGCACCATAAGTGAGATAGAAAGTGATGATCTACTTATAATTGAAATTCCAAATAGACCTTGTCATGTTGATGTGTTCAGGACAGTGGCTATTTAGAGCTGGCAGGATGTTTCCGGAAAGGAAGGTGGATGACCCACTACACAGATGTTGAAAAGGTAGATAGCTTGAAGGTTGGGCAGCATGTCTGCTATGGGTATGCAAGGCATGGGAAATGGAGAAGGTGAGAGCATTCAAGGTGGGAGACAAGGTGAGGATCAGAGGGGGATTGGTGACACCTAGGTGGGGATGGGGTATGGAGACACCTGCAAGCAGGAATGAGGTGGTAGGTGTGGATGCGAATGGGAAGCTAAGGATCAGATTCTGATGAAATCTGGTTGGATCTTGCTTTCTATGGAGTGGGATTTTGGTGGGGGTATTTCCTATGGGTTATTCTCCTTCTATAAACACTGATTCTCTTCTTTGCTCTCTTGCTATTGCAAATTCTTCGCCTTATTTTTTATTCTTATCTTCTTCTCTGATTGAATTAAAGTGCATCCACTAAGTTTAAACCATTCCTAGTTTCTTCTCTAATTGAAATAGAATTTGCATTAGTTTTCCTTTCTTACTTTACTTAAGTTCTTACATGTTCGTGTTAATGAAAATGTGTACGTACCAAAGAAATTACGAGTGGTGATTCCCGACTTGAATGCATTTCTCATGCAACAGAAACATGTAATTTAATCTCTTGTAGTTTAATATTTAACGCAAATTCTCTATGTAAGGAATTCTTACATCCTTCTAACATATCAGAAGCAACCAAGATTTAGGTAATCTATACTGTTTCCTTGTGTTTATAATGCTTTATTCTACTGTTTCCAATTCACTTGAAACGAAAATGTCGGTCCATGGATTGTAGATGAGTCTTTTTACCAAGTCACTTTCATTTCCATTTGGTTTTATATGCATTTTAGAGACAAACCACAAGAATATATATGTTTTTTCTTTCAAATCGTTTCCGCTTGCAAAATGCATTTTTAGTGAGGGGTGCTTCTGGAATCAGGGTGAGGAAGTAAACCAGGTTACTGATTTGAAAAAATGCTGGACAGCTTTGACAACTGTTGGACGAGTGATAAACCAGGTTACTGGTGCAAAAGTGACCAAATAACCAGTTCAATGTTAGGGATTTTGTAACGCTCCTCAAGTGCAGGCCCATCAGCAAGACAAAAAACTTCGTTGATGTCCCTTATGTCACCAAGAAGCAGGCCAAGGCTGCTGCGACCGTGCCACAGGAGCTGGCATGATAGAACTGGTTTAATTGTGTCATGTTTTAGTTCTGTTTAATGGGGTTTCTATTGTTTCTAATATGGGTTTTTATTTGAGTGAATTTGGAATTGTGGGTGGTTCTGGATTAGTGTTATTCATATGGAATGTGGGTTTTGGATGGAAGTGTTGGTAGCTTTTTATAAAGTGCATTTCAGGGTCTCTCTCTGTTTCATGTTGTTTGTGCTGTTTTGATGTGGGGTTTTCATCTTGTGTTGATTTAAGTGAAGTTGGGATTGGGGTTGGCTCTGGATTAGTGGGGAGGGAGGTCAGAATTGAGAGGGGGGCAGAGAGGGTTGGGGGGGTTAGGGGAGGATGATGCAGTGCCAAAGAGTAAATGTAACATGTATTCCGGTACAGGAAAATTCTGCACAAACACCTTTTGGTATTCTGGTCATAATTCAACTTTGGAAGCTCCAAATCGCGCACCGTTTGATGTGTTGGAAAGTAGACTCGAAGACCTTTCCAATGGTGTATGGCTTGGAAATTGAAACCTCACAATTTAATCCAGATTTTGAGCTGAACAGTGCCCATTTTCGTAATTATACTCTGTTTTGAAAATTGTGTATTTGGGAGGTGTAGTTTGGTGATAATTAATTGCTTTTGAGAGTCTATAAATAGAAGGAAAGTATGAGAACGTGGGGTTAGGTTGTGATTACTTATTTTGTCAATGAAAAGAAATAGAGCCATGCTCTGATCTATGTTTATCTTCCTTCGTACTTTGTGTTCTTGAATTTCAGGATTCTTTTTCAATCTCTTCTTTGCCCGCATCATTTGGTACCCTAAGGCTCCGTTTGGGAAGGGAGGAGGGGAGGGGAGGGGAGGGAAAATTTGAGGGGGAAGGAAAATGAAGGGGAGGGGAGGAAAAATTAATTTTCCCTCCTCTTGTTTGGAAAGTAAAAAAGCAGGGGGAAGGAAAATGAAAATGTATAATTTTAAAGACTATTTTACCCTTGCTTTTGAAAAAAGTTCAAATAAAGTAAAAGGGCAATATGGCCATTTCTTCCCTTTCTCCTCACTTTCCCCTCATTTTCCCCCCTGTTTTGGGGGGGGGGGGATTTTTGAGGCAAAACCACCCCATTTTCCCTCCATTTCCCCCTCCCCCATTTTCCCTCCCCACTTCCCAAACACCCCCCAAAAGCACTTTTCCTCCACTTTCCCCCCTTTTTTTCCTCCCCCCCATTTTCCCCCCCTTCTCAAACAGACCCTAAGATTCCTACATTGCTGTGAGAGGGGGGAGGGGTAGGGATGAATCTGAAGGATTCCAGCCAGCAAGGTGTTTCTGCAGGATTTCCATCTGAGCACTGTCGCAGACCGTAGGTGATGAATCTGAAGACGGGGTAGAGGAAGAGTGAACCAGGTCTTGAGGGATGGGTGTCGCGACCCCGGAACGGATCCCAGGCCCCGCGACGGTGTTGATTGTGATTATTCTTATTTGATCATTGTTTTCCCACAGGTTCCCGCGGTGAGGATTCCCAAAGACACGCGGAATCTGGCTCACACGTACACGATTTGCGGAAGCGTGTAGCAAAACACAACTAGATAAGCACCAGTAAAATATTTAGGTGCTATCACAATAATATACAAGACAAAGTATCAAAGGAATAGGTTAACATGGCATTCCCAACATTGTTCAAGTTACAAGTCTAACAAGAAAGTAAATTAAGTTTTGTTACAATTCCCAAGAGAGGCCAACAGAGGCCAATACACATCTCCAACATAAACAAAAGAACCCTAAGACAAAATGTGACGAAACTCAATAACCAGACCGACATCTAGATGACATCGTCGGGCTGCCACTCTCTCACGGGAGTTGGCTCACAAGCCTCCTCCTGACGCTCCTCCTCAAAGGCAACGTCTCCTGCACCTGGGCACCAACAAGCAAGGGTCAAACACGACGGTTTGGCAGGTAATCAATATAGGCATGAACATGACAATAATACTTTGGAAAAACACTTGAAATCGAATACTTGATTTGAACTGTCACAATAGCTGAGGTATCAAAACAAACTAGCATGAGTACTAAATATATCATGAAAAGTTACAATCCACAAAGAGCCCATCCTTTCTCTATCATCTATATGATGAAAAGAGCAAGCACGCACGACAAGCACGATATACATAATATAAGCACGACACGATTCCCACATATACGGGGATTCCGGCCGCGGAACCGGACACGCACGATGTGTAATAAATACACGACCAGTCTGCAGACAGTCCACATGTTTAAAGACCCCCAGACAGTGGATCAAACCGAAAGGGCAGTCTAAGCTCAGTGGTGTTTACTTAATTCATGAATGCACAAAACACGCGAAGCACGATCAAACACGTCGAGATAAAAAAAAGGGGGAAATCACTTATCACAACACGACGAGCACGACTAGCACGAGGCATAATATTTATGCAAAACACGCTTAGGAAGTGATCCCCTTTTTCTTAACAAAACTTCAAAACAAGCTTGTACTAACACTTCAAAACAAGTTCACGATGATATTCATCATATCAAAAACCAAAGCACGAACACAAGGCCTATCAAGCACAAGCAAGGACCTTTGATTTATCTTTGTGCAATTGAGACCCAAATAGTAGAATTTTAGGAAAGGATTGGTGCCCCAGAAGTTCAAAGACATTTTGGGTTTCGAGTGCACAAAATCAGGCTAGAGGTCACTTAACATGTTCTAGTTTTTCCTTCTTGCAAAACTCTTCAACATAGGAAACTTGTCAAATTCGGTCACCTCGCGGTCAGGTGTCGGCTAGCCGAACTGGGGTCTGGCGGCTAGCCGCAAGGTGACCGCCAGGCTGACCTCTGGAATGAAATTCTGTGTTTAGCTCTCGGGAAAAGGAACCGCATGCGCGGTTGGCCAGCGGTTAGCCGTGATGGGATGAGGCGGCTAGCCGCTAGCTAACCGTGGAGCTGACCGTGAAACATGGTTGAAATGTCAGCTTCTGGAAAAGGAACCGAAATCCTCGGTTGGCCTGCGGTTAACCGCAAGTAGGACTGGCGGTTAGCCGTGGGCTGACCGCGGAGCTGACCGCTGAACCCAGGCGAAAATGCTAGCTTCTGGAAAAGGAACCGCTGGGTTCGGTCAGCCTGCGGTTAGCCGCAGTGGGCACAGGCGGCTAGCCGCGAGCTGACCGCTGTGCTGACCGCCAGTGCACGGGAATGCGTTTCAGCACAGATTTTTCACATTTCTCTTCTTCCCTTCCATTCATTCTCATTCCACTTATATTCCCTGAGTCTACTTACTCTCCAAGGGACAAAACATATATTTTTCCAAACTTTAAACATCCAACACAAAGGAAATCATGAGTATGAAACTTGTAAACATATTCATGTACAAAACTTCTCAATCAACAATGTAGCTTAAAGTAAACATGCACAATGATCCTATAGAGATTACTTGCCTTGCCCAAATGCTAAACACTCTCCTCCAAGCTCTTCACACAAGCTAATCTCACACTACAAGCAAAAACAAGAAAACACACAAAACTCACTCAAAATGGAAACAAGGAACCCATTTTCCAAATAGGGTTTGAAAACATGAAAAACATGATCTTAAGGAACTAAAATGACTCCATGAAAAATATGGGTTGAAGCTCTTACCTAGAGAAGGTCAAACAAGGGAGAGGGAAGAAAAAGGAGCTCTTGCCCAACTTGAAAACTCAAGAAACTTGTATCAATGGAGAGCTTGCAAGGAGATGAAGAAAATGGTAGTCTTAGAATTTCCTTTGGAGCTCTCTAGCTAGATCAAACCAAGTGAGGAAGATGAAGGAGAAAAGAGGTTTTCTCTCTTGCCCTAGACTCAAAAGTTGCAGAGATTGGGAAATGAATGAAAAGGGAGGGGAAAAGGGAATAAGTGATGACTCATGGGCCCCATTTGGCTTGAACTTGAAGTGACTAAAACATGGTCTTGTGGGCCTCGGATGACCTCGACGAAGAAGGATAAAATGATCGTCGAAATATCTAGTTTCCAAAAAGTATATTTTTGACATGGTTTTGAGATCTCGAAAATTGTGTCCAGATTTGTGCAAGAAAGACAATTTTACCCTCTTGGGCCAAAACATGGGTTTTTTGGGCTTCAAACATGAATGGTCTTAAAACGAAAGTTGTAACACATAAAAAGATCATTCAAATGAAATCAAAACCACACTCACACGGAAAACGATACGATCTTCCCAAGCTTACACGTGCACTCAAGCCTTCTTGAGTGTGTCTAACCAATACTAAACGTTCTCAAAATTCCCAAAGCTATGTCCAGGACTAAAGCTAATCACTTCTAACCCAACCACAACTAAACCCACTTAGAACTAAACACACACTAATCGCACACTAATCGACTTGGTCTGGGTCGGGGTCTAACATCCTCCACCCCTTAGGATATTTGGTCCACCAAATAAATCAAACATTTACCTCAGGTAAAAGGTGTGGATACTTTCTCTGCACTTGCTCTCTCAACTCCCAGGTGGCTTCCTCTGGTTCGTGATTTTCCCAAAGCACTTTGACCCAATGAATAGTCCGATTCCTCAATTCTTGCTCCTTAGTGTCAATGATTCTGATCGGTCTCTCCACATACGAAGCATCTTCCCGAATCTCCAAAGGCTCATGCTGTAAAATGTGTGCAGGACTAGAGACATATTTCTTGAGCATAGAAACATGGAAAACATTGTGTACCCCGGAGAATTCCGGCGGTAACGCGAGTCTATAAGCAACATCTCCAATCTTGCTCAAAATCTCGTACGGACCAATAAACCTTCTAGACAATTTGCCCTTCTGTCCAAACCTCAAGGTTCCTCTAGTTGGTGAGACTTTCAAAAACACCTTGTCGCCCACCTGAAATTGCAATTCTCTTTTGCGAGTATCTGCATAACTCTTCTGCCTACTTCGGGCAATCTTCAACCTTTCCTGAATCAACTTGACCTTTTCACTTGTGTCTCCAACTATCGTCGGTCCATGGAAACTACGTTCACCGACTTCTTCCCAGCAAACCGGAGTTCTGCATCTTCTACCATAAAGTGCCTCGAAAGGTGCCATACCAATGCTCGAGTGGTAACTATTGTTATAAGCAAATTCACAAAGAGGTAAGCACTCATCCCACTGAATCTTAAAATCCAATACACAAGCACGTAACATGTCTTCGAGAGTCTGTATCGTCCTTTCTGACTGACCATCGGTCTGAGGATGATAAGCTGTGCTGAACTGAAGCTTGGTACCCATCGACTCGTGAAGAGTTTTCCAAAACTTTGAAACAAATCTACTGTCTCTATCTGAAGTAATGGAGACGGGTTGACCATGCTTACTAACAATCTCATCAACAAATAACTTCGCAAGTGGTGCCATATGCATCATATTCCCGGTCTTCATCGGAATGAAGTGAGCAGACTTTGTCAGACGATCTACAATGATCCAAATTGCATTATTTCCCTTCTTAGTGTTAGGCAAACCGGAAACGAAATCCATGGTAATGTGCTCCCATTTCCACTCCGGAATTTCCAAAGGCTGTAACAAACCTGGAGGCTTCTGATGTTCTGCCTTGATCAACTGACAAGTTAGACAACGAGACACAAAAGCTGCTATCTCTCTCTCTTTATGTTGTTCCACCAAAATCTATTCTTCAAATTGTGGTACATCTTCGTGCTACCCGGATGCATAGAATATCTCGTGCTGTGAGCCTCATTCATTATCTCATTCTTCAAATCATCCACATTTGGCACACACAACCGGTCACGGAAATACAAGATTCCATTCACCATCTTGAAATCGGGGCGTTCTGCAATAACATCTACTATCTTGGCCAAGTCTGGGTCTTGCAACTGATTTTCCTTAATCTTCTGGATGAAGGTAGGTTCTGAAACTGTCATATTCGCTAACATTGCACCCAATCTCAGGGTTTGTACCTCTACACCCAACTCTTCGAACTGTTGTAAGACACTCATTCCTCTCAACTTAGCCATGACTACTGATTTCTGCTCAACGCATCTGCTACCACATTCACTTTGCCTGGATGATACTTGATCGGAAAGTCATAATCTTTGATATATTCCATCCACCTTCTTTGCCTCATATTCAAATCCTTCTGCGAGAACAAATATTGCAAACTTCTGTGATCTGAATGGACCTCAAATTTCTCTCCATAGAGATAGTGTCTCCACATCTTCAATGCGAAAACAACTGCTGCCAACTCCAAGTCGTGAGTCGCATAATTCTTCTCATGGTCCTTCAGCTGTCTCGAGCCATAAGCAATCACCTTGCCATCTTGCATCAATACACAACCTAGTCCCACATTCGACGCATCTGTATAAACAATAAATCCGCCGTTGCTCGAGGGTAATGTAAGAATTGGGGTTGTGGTTAACCTTCCTTTCAACTCTTGGAAACTGGTTTCACACTAATCGGTCCACACAAACGGAACATTCTTCCTAGTCAATTTTGTCAAAGGGGCTGCGATAGACGAAAAACCTTGGACAAATCTTCTGTAGTAGCCTGCTAACCCCAAGAAGCTTCTAATTTCTGTCACACTGCTTGGCCTCACCCAACTAACAACTGCCTCTATCTTCGCTGGGTCAACTGCTAAACCTTCTCTGGAGATGATGTGGCCTAGAAAAGCAACTTGCTCTAACCAGAATTCACACTTACTGAGTTTCGCATATAACTGATTGTCCCTCAAGAGCTGCAACGCTGTCCTCAAATGTTCTTCATGCTCCTTCTTACTCTTAGAATATACCAGAACATCATCAATAAACACTACCGTAGAGTGATCCAAATATGGTGCAAAGACCTTGTTCATCAAAGCCATAAAGACTGCGGGTGCATTTGTCAAACCAAAGGGCATCACTAAGAACTCATAGTGCCCATATCTTGTTCTAAAGGCTGTTTTCTGAACATCTGAGTCTCTAACTCTCAACTGATGGTACCCTGACCTCAAGTCTATCTTGGAAAAATAGGCTGCTCCTTGTAATTGGTCAAACAATTCATCTATCCTTGGCAAAGGATACTTGTTCTTCACTGTCACATGGTTCAACTTCCTGTAGTCTATGCACATTCTCAAGCTTCCATCCTTCTTCTTCACAAATAACACCGGTGCTCCCCACGGTGAAACACTTGGCCTAATGAAACCTTTGCTCAACAATTCTTGCAATTGGAGCTTTAGCTCACCCATTTCTGCTGGAGCCATCCTGTATGGTGCAATCGAGATCGGAGCTGTCCCTGGAAGGAGCTCAATCGTGAACTCAACCTCTCTAATTGGTGGTAAACCCGGGATTTCTTCTGGAAAAACGTCCGGAAATTCACACACAATGGGGATATCCTCCACCCCTTGAGACTGTTTATCCTCCGTGATAAACGCAATAAATGCTTGGCATCCACTCTGCACTAATCTGCTTGCCTTCAACACTGAAATAAACCCTGCCTGAGATTTCCTCCTGTTCCCCTGAAATATCAATTCTGCCTGTGGTCCTTGAAATCTGAATGTGATGGTCTTGCTAAAACAATCCATAGTGGCATGATATGCTTCTAACCAATCCATGCCTAAGATGACATCAAAATCATGCATTTCCAAAACTATGAGGTTGGCCGGCAAATTAACATCCCCTAACAACACTGTACAACTAGGATAATGGGTTCTACACACAACTTGTTTCCCTACTGGAGTGGTCACTACCAAAATGTAATCCAACTCACTACATGGTGCATCAATCAACTTAGCAAAACTAGGAGATGCAAAGGAATGAGTGGATCCAGGATCAAACAAAATCTGGGCTTCTACCCCACAAACAAGAAGTTTACCTTCTACCACGTCTCCTGCAGCTTCAGCATCTGCACGGTTGAGATAGTACAAACGCCCATGCATCTGTAGTCTGTTCGGCACTTGGTTTTGCCTTCCCTGGCCTTGTCTGTTCTGCTGTGGAGGACGAGCATTCTGATTCTGGACTGGTGGCCTAGCCTGCTACTGCTGCTGAGGTGGTCTCATCTGATTCTGAACTGGTGCTTGATTCTGAGGAGCTACTTGTCTCTGCTGCTGGTTCATGTTCCCTTGATTCTGAAGTAGTGGGCAATCCTTGATTGAATGATTCATAGCCCCACACTTGAAACAGGCACCCATGGCCTTACGACATTCGTGGGTCTCATGGTTCTTGCCACAATGTCCACAACCTTGCCTCACATAGGCTTGTTCTTGCCTTGCTGTTGCCTCTGGTTATGCTGCTGATATTGCTGTTTCCTGTCTTGAACGATCATGTTATTAATATCCTCAAAAGTATAAGCCCGCTTGACTGCCTCATCATAGGTAGCTGGTGGAACTACTCCTATGACATCCCTCATAATAATCGGATTCAACCCTTCTAAGAACTTGGTGATCTTCTTCCTCTCGGTGTCCATCAGCTCGGTAGCATATCTAGCCAATCTCTCAAACTTGGTGACATAGTCTAACACCGTCATGCTACCTTGCTTGAGTTGCTGGAACTCAATAGCCTTCTGTCTCTTGACATGAGAGGGAATATACTTGTCTTGAAACTGTATCTTGAAAGCTGCCCATGCCTCCTCGTCTGCCATAAATGCATAAGGATCCTTGACTGTTTGCCACCACCTGTCTGCGAGCCCATAAAATAATGAAGCTGTGAGATTGACCTTCCGGAGTCCTGTGCACATGAAGACATCAAAGATCTTCTCCGTATTGACTAGCCAGTCATCTGCCACTAGTGGGTCCTCATTGCCCGAAAATTCTTTGGGTGCTCTCTTCCTAAACTTCTCAAATAGAGCATTAGGGTCAGGATCCCTATTCTGTATAACAATCTGAGGACCTGCAGGTGGTGCTACATTCCTGTTCTGAAGCACTTCTAACAGTTGCCTCTGAACTTGTGCCATCTCATCATCCTTCTTAGTTAGTTGCTCTTGAAATCTTGCTTGGTTCTCATTAGCCTGCCTTTGCTGTGCTATCATGGCTTGCATAAGTTCCTGAAACTGAGTGGCTGTCGGTGTCTCAGATGCATCTGATTCATTCTGGTTACTGCCTGACGCATGATGATTTGGGGCTTTTCTTGGAGGCATTTTGCTGTAAGACAAGTAGTTAGCACACAATAAACATGGTACAAGGGTTTCTAAGATCCTATACGAACGAATCTATCGAACTCACGAATCCTCGCCACGTTCCTAAGACCTTTCTAGTTTCTTTTAATTATCTGAAACATGTCTCGCTCTGATACCAGTCCTGTCGCGACCCCGGAACGGATCCCAGGCCCCGCGACGGTGTTGATTGTGATTATTCTTATTTGATCATTGTTTTCCCATAGGTTCCCGCGGTGAGGATTCCCAAAGACACGCGGAATCTGGCTCACACGTACACGATTTGCGGAAGCGTGTAGCAAAACACAACTAGATAAGCACCAGTAAAATATTTAGGTGCTATCACAATAATATACAAGACAAAGTATCAAAGGAATAGGTTAACATGGCATTCCCAACATTGTTCAAGTTACAAGTCTAACAAGAAAGTAAATTAAGTTTTGTTACAATTCCCAAGAGAGGCCAACAGAGGCCAATACACATCTCCAACATAAACAAAAGAACCCTAAGACAAAATGTGACGAAACTCAATAACCAGACCGACATCTAGATGACATCGTCGGGCTGCCACTCTCTCACGGGAGTTGGCTCACAAGCCTCCTCCTGACGCTCCTCCTCAAAGGCAACGTCTCCTGCACCTGGGCACCAACAAGCAAGGGTCAAACACGACGGTTTGGCAGGTAATCAATATAGGCATGAACATGACAATAATACTTTGGAAAAACACTTGAAATCGAATACTTGATTTGAACTGTCACAATAGCTGAGGTATCAAAACAAACTAGCATGAGTACTAAATATATCATGAAAAGTTACAATCCACAAAGAGCCCATCCTTTCTCTATCATCTATATGATGAAAAGAGCAAGCACGCACGACAAGCACGATATACATAATATAAGCACGACACGATTCCCACATATACGGGGATTCCGGCCGCGGAACCGGACACGCACGATGTGTAATAAATACACGACCAGTCTGCAGACAGTCCACATGTTTAAAGACCCCCAGACAGTGGATCAAACCGAAAGGGCAGTCTAAGCTCAGTGGTGTTTACTTAATTCATGAATGCACAAAACACGCGAAGCACGATCAAACACGTCGAGATAAAAAAAAAGGGGGAAATCACTTATCACAACACGACGAGCACGACTAGCACGAGGCATAATATTTATGCAAAACACGCTTAGGAAGTGATCCCCTTTTTCTTAACAAAACTTCAAAACAAGCTTGTACTAACACTTCAAAACAAGTTCACGATGATATTCATCATATCAAAAACCAAAGCACGAACACAAGGCCTATCAAGCACAAGCAAGGACCTTTGATTTATCTTTGTGCAATTGAGACCCAAATAGTAGAATTTTAGGAAAGGATTGGTGCCCCAGAAGTTCAAAGACATTTTGGGTTTCGAGTGCACAAAATCAGGCTAGAGGTCACTTAACATGTTCTAGTTTTTCCTTCTTGCAAAACTCTTCAACATAGGAAACTTGTCAAATTCGGTCACCTCGCGGTCAGGTGTCGGCTAGCCGAACTGGGGTCTGGCGGCTAGCCGCAAGGTGACCGCCAGGCTGACCTCTGGAATGAAATTCTGTGTTTAGCTCTCGGGAAAAGGAACCGCATGCGCGGTTGGCCAGCGGTTAGCCGTGATGGGATGAGGCGGCTAGCCGCTAGCTAACCGTGGAGCTGACCGTGAAACATGGTTGAAATGTCAGCTTCTGGAAAAGGAACCGAAATCCTCGGTTGGCCTGCGGTTAACCGCAAGTAGGACTGGCGGTTAGCCGTGGGCTGACCGCGGAGCTGACCGCTGAACCCAGGCGAAAATGCTAGCTTCTGGAAAAGGAACCGCTGGGTTCGGTCAGCCTGCGGTTAGCCGCAGTGGGCACAGGCGGCTAGCCGCGAGCTGACCGCTGTGCTGACCGCCAGTGCACGGGAATGCGTTTCAGCACAGATTTTTCACATTTCTCTTCTTCCCTTCCATTCATTCTCATTCCACTTATATTCCCTGAGTCTACTTACTCTCCAAGGGACAAAACATATATTTTTCCAAACTTTAAACATCCAACACAAAGGAAATCATGAGTATGAAACTTGTAAACATATTCATGTACAAAACTTCTCAATCAACAATGTAGCTTAAAGTAAACATGCACAATGATCCTATAGAGATTACTTGCCTTGCCCAAATGCTAAACACTCTCCTCCAAGCTCTTCACACAAGCTAATCTCACACTACAAGCAAAAACAAGAAAACACACAAAACTCACTCAAAATGGAAACAAGGAACCCATTTTCCAAATAGGGTTTGAAAACATGAAAAACATGATCTTAAGGAACTAAAATGACTCCATGAAAAATATGGGTTGAAGCTCTTACCTAGAGAAGGTCAAACAAGGGAGAGGGAAGAAAAAGGAGCTCTTGCCCAACTTGAAAACTCAAGAAACTTGTATCAATGGAGAGCTTGCAAGGAGATGAAGAAAATGGTAGTCTTAGAATTTCCTTTGGAGCTCTCTAGCTAGATCAAACCAAGTGAGGAAGATGAAGGAGAAAAGAGGTTTTCTCTCTTGCCCTAGACTCAAAAGTTGCAGAGATTGGGAAATGAATGAAAAGGGAGGGGAAAAGGGAATAAGTGATGACTCATGGGCCCCATTTGGCTTGAACTTGAAGTGACTAAAACATGGTCTTGTGGGCCTCGGATGACCTCGACGAAGAAGGATAAAATGATCGTCGAAATATCTAGTTTCCAAAAAGTATATTTTTGACATGGTTTTGAGATCTCGAAAATTGTGTCCAGATTTGTGCAAGAAAGACAATTTTACCCTCTTGGGCCAAAACATGGGTTTTTTGGGCTTCAAACATGAATGGTCTTAAAACGAAAGTTGTAACACATAAAAAGATCATTCAAATGAAATCAAAACCACACTCACACGGAAAACGATACGATCTTCCCAAGCTTACACGTGCACTCAAGCCTTCTTGAGTGTGTCTAACCAATACTAAACGTTCTCAAAATTCCCAAAGCTATGTCCAGGACTAAAGCTAATCACTTCTAACCCAACCACAACTAAACCCACTTAGAACTAAACACACACTAATCGCACACTAATCGACTTGGTCTGGGTCGGGGTCTAACAATGGGGATCACATGCAATAGGGGCTGAGATGTAAATGACTGGTCCTGATGTGCTGCCAGCAGTGCCTTGTGGAGCTGCTGAACTGTAGCTGGCTGAGAGCTAGCTAGTAAGAGGGGGAAAGTCAGAGGCTAGCAGGGGAAGGGGGGTTGCAGCCGGGGAGGGCGCATCAGTGATATTTCTGGGCATGATTTAGAATATGGCAGTTTTAATATAAGTGATTGATCTTAACAAAAAGATCAAAACTCTGAAGAAAGGCACATGCAAATAAGGCAAATGATGGCCTTTATTAGTGGAGATTGGGCCCCCTGTTTAGAAAAATAAGGCTTAAGTTCTTTTACAGAACTTTGAGTGTTTTTATTTTATTTTATTTTATTTGTTGCTTTAAGTTGAAAATTGTATTAGAAGAGAAACAGAGCAGAGGAAACATGGAAATGCATTCTTACCTTGTTAACTTGATTGCACTCCTCAAAACCTTCGTAATATGGAAACATTTATATCTTTGAACTCTTCAATACCCTTTCCTTTTTCTTGCTGTCCTCTTACTTCTTCTTCATTTCCTTTGTCTTTGGAATTTCTCCTTGCTATTGTTCATATTTCATTTATTACTTCTCACTCATGTGTGAATACTATCTACAGATCGCAGCTTTCTTCTCTTTAAGCATGACGGAATCGATGGATATGTTTTTGCCATTTTTGTGGGTATCCTCGGTTACTGCTGTTACTGAAGGTGGATTTTCTACTGTTCATAAGCCTCATTTTCTTAGTGGATTTGGTCTTTTGGATTCTAAGGTACTGAACCCTTTTTGTTTTTTCGCATGCATTAAGAGATTGAGTGGTTTTAGTTAACTTTTCTTCTGTGTAAAATGGGTTGGTAGAGAGGCCATCATTTTCTCTGAGATTTCTGTTATTAGATCAAAGTAAACTCTCTTGATGCTTTCTTTATTTTTTTATGTTGTGGTGTTTGGTGTTTGGATTTCTGGGTTCTTTTTTACTTTGTGGGCGTTGCATTAGTATAACTTCCATTTCACCATAGACTTCACATACTCATATTAACTGTTAGGACAGTGATTCAGGTTTGTGATCTTGAATCAACTTGTTTAGGCTCAAGTGCACTTTTATTTTTTAATTTTCTCAGGATTTTATTTTGTCTCACTTACTTTGCTTTTGATTCTCATGTTTAATTCATAACAAAAAAAATTTTTTTTTTACCACAGGTTGGGACTAAAGATCAATTAGCAACGACAATATTTTGTTTTTCATAAGAATATTGTACTTACACTATTTTGGATGCTACATTTTTACTTGAATTAGCAACGACAATGTGGCTAAACTTGTGGGTCGTATTTAATAGTTATATGTTTCCTAATATGTTGAAGGAGCATGTTTTGTACATTTTTCATTAGTTAAATGAGCAGACTTTACTGTACATTTTGTTTGAGTTTGAATGACCATGTTTTATTGTACATTTTATTTTCGTTGAATGGGAATGATGTTTTATTATACATTTTATTTTAGTTGAATGAGCAGGTTTTATTACATTCAGCGTAAAGGAGGTTTTTGAGGTAGCATGTGGTAATTTAAAAAATATATATTATTTTTCGCAACGAATTTTATTTGTCTTCTAAAAGGAATAAATATATCCCCGACGTATATAATTTGTCGCCTAAGAGAAATTGTGGCAAGGTTAAATATTGGGCGAAATGTCTACAAACTATGCGCGACAAAACTAATTCGTCACCTATTATAATTTATGGCAATTCATGCACTATTTGGCGACAATAAAGTTTTGTCGGTAAAAAACTATAATTCAGCGACGACTAAATTTTGTCGCCAAATTCCTTTTTCACTATTTTTTATCCATTTTCTCGTAATGAATTATGGACATTTGGCGACAAAAAATATCATTTTTGGCGACGATAATGTGTTGTCGCAGAAAATCATTTTAGCGACGATTATGTGTTGTCGCGGAAAATTGATATTTAACGACGATAATGTATTATCGCAGAAAATTGGTATTTAGCGACGATAATGTGTTGTCGCGGAAAATTGATATTTAGCGACGATAAGGTGTTGTCGCAGAAAATGTATATTTAGCGACGATTAATTGTGATCGTCGGCAAAAACAATCACCGACGCATAATGGGCGATGAATGGGCGACGAAACAATTTTTGTCACAGAATATATCTTGCGACGATTTTATGACTTTCTGCGACAAATATTTACGTCGCGAAAAATGTTTTTTGTTGTAGTGAGGCACTCGTGTGTTGGTCACGACGATAATACTGTCGACACGCAACTCGTACTCACCATCAAGCTAAATTACTTGAAGCGACACCTCCACTTTCCCAAAGGTAAATGTGCTCGATACCTATGCACCAAGTACAGCATCAGACATGATGGTCGATAGGCAGATATAAATATAAAACATCAACAAATATGCAGAATGAATCAGAGTAAACGAGTAGACAAAATCATACGAACTGCATAGCATTCTGATCATAAGAAACGTTAGTTTGTATGGTCTCAATCCATTAGATGATGTAATAAATTGATTAATTTCTCTATTTATCAATAATATCATGCTTTCCTTTCATGAGATGAATGGTGTTTTATTACTTAATGCACATAACTAATATATATGACATGATGGCTCATGAGATGAACCGGGTCCTATTAGTACATTAGATGTGATATATGTATATGGATGAGATCCATATACAAGAGACATGTGTCACAAATCTTATACTTAAATATCTTCACAACCAGTGATGAGACTGGGCATCCCATCTAATAAGGTTGCAGCACTTTGAACACTATGAGATAGTATGATTTGTCTCGATCATCAGAATGTAAAATTCTGAATCATGGTGCTGGTACATTGGATGTATTGAAGAACCATGAGAAGCACCTTATGGAATATTGTCTTTATTCTAAGGTCTGCTCTCATAATTCCCTAGCAATAGGCTCTCAATCCTAAGACATTAATGAACTCAAATTTCTGTCTATTCATTTTCTTTGAGTCACCAATGAGAGAGGCCAACTGTAGGTCAACACCTTGGTGTCTTGGGTACGTGTTAGTAGAACTGCAGGAACATTCAATGGTCAAGATGGAATCTATCTATATTATTCCCTTGTGCCAATTAATGGATTTATCATTAGTAAGTGCGCACCCATCTTGGATGGGACAGACTTATTCCAATTGATCCATTAATAATGATAGAGGGGCCTACTTGTGGTAATTGGGAAGTTTAAGGTCTTCATTGTAATTTATTCCTAAGACTGGAATGCAATTGCATTTATATAGTGGTGTTATTTGCAATTAACTGTGGGCCCGGATTGCACATGAGATATGGTGTCGCAGTGTCTCAGTTGGAGCCAGCTTTCTATGGAATCCCTAGTGGTCCCCACGCTAGCCCAAGTTATTAGATAGTTACTAATTATACTTGAACTCTAAAATGAAGGAATTAGAAAATTACTATTCCTATTTGAAGTGAGACTTCTAATAGTAGTAATAGTAAGTTACTAATTGTTGTGGATGTGAGACTTTATAATAATTAGAAAGGAGAAAGTTACTAATTCTTAATAGAAGTAGGACTTCTATTTCAATTGGTATAAGAGGAGGTTGCTTGGCTATAAATAGAGGAAAAGGGAGGGTTGGACGTCCCAAGCATTGGAGTCCACGCCCAGCCCCCTCAAGTGCAAGAGTTGCACGCCCACTTCTCTTTCTTCTCTTCTAGTTTCTCTTCTAGTTCCTTTAGAACTTCTAATTGGTTTTCTCTTGAAGATCCCACCATTCTTCTTGAGAAAAGAGATCTGATAGTGGGTCATAGCATGGAAGACAACAAGGTCTTAGAGATCATAATTTGCTACAAGAAGAGCTCTTGTTAAAGTTAATTGTCTTCTTCTCCATTAGAGCACCACCGGGCTCCGAAGGTATAATCTATTTCCTTGTATGTTGTAGATTATTGGTTGCTTGATTGTTGCTGGTATCTATCTTCTAGATAGAGTTTATTGCCGTACATGATTGATGAGATTGAGTGATTGCATCCTAGATGTGGTTTATGGCCTTATGGGTACTTGATCCCTGAGTCAAGTGGTCAAAAAGTTTTGAATACCTATCCACGAGGCCCACCTACTTCCAACAAGAAATGCATATCATTCAAATCATAAACAGACTATCAAAGTAGGCATCCACATATGCTAATTACCACAGGATAGTGCCATCGCCCTCCCTTACTCACATCAAGTCGTGGTGGAGATATCAGTAAATTGGGATCAAAACCCGGTGTTCAGTAACAATAACAATAACAATAACCCGAGCTGCAGACGGTCCTCTCTTGGCTCATGCGGCTCAATCCCCATGGGCTCTGGCCCAATCATGCCTCAAGGCTATAAATTCAGAGTCCTCACCCAGGTGGTGCCCCAGCTATGTTGAACGTTAATAGCTGAGTGGTGCCTGACACAGAATCCTAAACAGACAATCAGTGAGGGCTAGGCTTTCTTGCTGGAACAAGATTCATCAAACAATAGAGAAACTACTTTGCCTCAGATCAAATCAGACTTCAAACAAACTTCAATAGTAGTTCTCTTCAAGCCTTACATTCAAACCCCTAGCCTCAACGCCTCAAACAAACCTCAGAACAAATGGAACATCAAAAGGGATCCTAAGTCCATCATCTAAGTTCTTCAATATGATGCCCAGCCAAAGTAAAGCAAACAGAGCTAATGAACATGTTCGTTACATGTAGACAGTACCAGACGGTACAATTCGGAATCAAAAGCAATAAACGATCCAATACTAAGCCTAATGTTAAACCCGAAGCATCGTACAACCTACTCAGTCAACGAAAGGGGTTAGGGTCCACGATACCCAGACGAACAATCTTCGTGCGTAGATTTAAAGAAGGGTATCCCATTGTCTCATACCATTCAAGATTGAGCTAGATTGGATGCCGATACCATCGGAATAACCGTGAAGAACGTCGGCTCAAAACATCCTCACATATAATCAAATGAGTCCATAAAGGGTAGCCAAAGTTCCACCTAAGTCCATCCAAAATAGAGTAAAAAGATCCCTTTCAAAAACGAATCCACAGTTGGCTCGGTCGACCTGAGGAGCCTCTCTCATGCATGCCCGGTCGAACGGGGGTGGGCACAATGTCTTCATCAGGTGCACAACACCTAACTAAGTGTCTCCGGTCGACCGCATACATTACAGGGATCTGTAACTAAAGTGAAAATGGGTCCAATCCATTCCCTCTTCCCTGAACCTGATATACAACCAATACATGAACATAACAGGTCCATTCTAATCACAACAATCCATCTAATCAAGCCATAAATAATCAAATCCATTTCATTAAGCTAACAAGCCTAATTATCATGTTTTCAAATCCCTAAATCCTCAATTGAGTAGTTAACATTTAAAACATCATTAAATCATCGAATCAAAGGAGAGACAAACATATCCCAAGTATATATATAAATATCTACTTGCTTTTGGTCGAAATTGCCCAAATCCATAAGCACTAGCTCAAAGCCCAACAAACCAAACCTAAGGGATAATTAGCGAAATAAAACTAAATTAAAACATACACCAAAAGAAAAGGGAAAGCTCTAAGCTATCTTATCACACATTTCTACACCCAAAGTATATAAACCAAACCTAGGAAAAAGAGGGGCTTACCATACTGTGAAGGGAATGTAGCAGTGGCTTGAAATTGAGGGTGGTTGAGATCGCGGGGTCCACGCGTAGATGATGATGGCCAAGATCGGAGGTGGGGAGGTTGTGGGGCCTACTTGATTGGTGGCCCACTAGAATAGTGGTGATGGTGCACGTGGTCCACTGGGCTAGAGAAAGGGTGAAGACAAAAACAAGGAAAGGAAGAAAGAATGAGAGAAAGAATAGAATGAAGTGGTGAGATGGGTGGGGGAAAGAAGTCAACTCACGTTGACAGTGAGTAGAGAGAAAGAGAGAAAATGAAATGGTGGGGGCTTTATTCATGTTGGACTTGAAGGAGAGCTTTCGACTTGACCAAGAATCTTTGAGCATTTTTTTTTAATAACCTTTTGAGTTTCCAAGGGGATTTTATGGTAGTGAGAGGGATCACATACCATCTCAAGGCAAAGTTTTGAAAATGACTTGAGGGAGTTGGATTTGGATTTTGGATTTTGGGTATTCCTTTTCATCTTGTGAACCTAAGGGCTTTATGTGGCGCATCAGGCAATCAAGAAAGATTTTTTGGTTTTTGACCTTGTGACCTAACAAGCTGTATGTAGCAGGTTAGGGGGTCGGGGTTATATTTTTTGGATTTTGACCTTGTAACCCAACAAGCTATATGTGGCAAATTGGGGGGTCAGATTTGGTTTTGACCTTGTGACCTAACAAGCTGTATGTGGCAAGTTAAGAGGTCAGGATTTTTATTTCGGCCTTGTGACCTAACAAGCTTTATGTGGCAAGTTAGGGGACCAGAGTGTGGTTTTTTGTGGGTTGTCAATTTCAAGATTTTGGCTTAATTTGGTTCATGAGGTGGGATGGTTTGGTTTTTTAGAGACTCATGAGGCTTTTTTTTTTTTTTTTTTGAATGGTTCAATCGACTTAAAAGAGGCATGGAACCATTTTGTATGCTCTTGATAAGAAACTTTTTTTGAAAGGAAGCCCCTTTTAGTGCGTAGGTGGTCAAACCTGACTCATGCATGTGGGCTATCCTATGGGAGCTTAAGCTTTTGAGGATGGCTTAGATCTCACATGGTGTCATTTTGTAAAGAATATCTTAAAAATATCTCTTTTGGATAGAGAATATCTTAAAAATATTCTTACTTGGAGAGAATCTCTCAAGTTTCCTTTCTTTTGGGATAGATTTTCTCAAAGTATCTCTCTTTGGGAGAGAATATTTCTCATTCCCTTTCTTTTTGGAGAAAATTTCTCAAAGAATCTTCTCTTTGGGAGAGAATATCTCAAATTTCCTTTTTTTTTTTAAGGTTGCTAATTTTTAGCACTTACCTCATTTCTTTTCTCCTTGTTTCCTCTTTTGGTTTGCTTTTTTCTATAAAAGCAAGAGGAGATTGGATCTTTGCTTCTTTGCTTTCTTTCTTTGCAAGAGTCTTCAAGAGTGCTCCAAGATCAAGAATTCTTCTTCTTCTTCAAAGATCTTCATGCTTTTCTTCTTCTTCTCCATCAATGGCTTCAAATAAGTTTTCTTCCTTCACAAGACATTTCCATTGTAGAAGTAGAATTCCTTTCCTTTTCTTTTCTATTTTTTCTTTTTTTCTTTCTCCTTTTTTTTTCTTTCTCCTTTTCTTTTCTTTTTTTTTTCATGTGTTTTCTCTTTTCTCTCTGTTTTTTTTTTTTTTTCGCGCCCTGTTTTTTGGGTTTTTTTTTTGTTTTTTTTTTTGCACGTTTTTTTTTCTTTTTTCTTTTTGGACGGACCTATCCATACAGCCACGTGGCAGTGGGCCACGCCCTGCTGTCCAAAATTTTTTTTTTTTTTTGAAACTTCTCTCTCTCTGTTTTTTTTTTTTTATTTGCTTCTCATTTTGCTCATCAAAATAATGAGGTTTATGCACCATGATGAGGAGGTTTATGCATTGCAAGATGTTCATGCATATTTCTTTCTTTCTTTCTTTTCTTTGATGCATCAAGATAAAAGGCAATAATCTCTAGGTCAAGTCAACATGAATTTTGACTTTGACAAAGTTTGATTGGTTTTGACCAAGTTGGGTTGGAATTGGTCAAACTTTGGTTAAAGTTTTCCTAGCACCTAATGCATGATGAATTTTGATGCATGCTTTTTAGTAAATTGATTAGGAGCATGATGATACATACCTAGAAATCTTTTGCAAGTTTTGGGATTTGGAGCTCGCAGCAATGTTGAGCCCTTTACTGATCTTGCTGGATTTTTTAGGAGCTTTGCAAGTTTCGAAGTTTGGAGCTCGCAGTAATGTTGAGCCCTTCTTCGAGCTTGTGGAGATTTGATGAAATTGGTTTGATCTCGCAGCGATGTTTGAGTTCAAACCTTCTTTGATGAGGCTTCATTGAGCTTGCAGCGGTGTTAAGCTCATCTTTTTGCTTCCTATCTTCTTCGGATGTTTCCCTTTTCTTCGGAATTGTCCCGAAATCATGCCAAAATTTCGCTAGAACTTTTTTAGCAAAATTCTGTCACTTTGATGATTGATTTTTCCTGTTTTTTTATCCTTTGCAGGTAGTTCCTCCAGAACGAACAAGGGCAAAGAGACTGCTACTGATGCGCCTCGTTAGTCTACCAGGTCTCCTAATGTGGCCATACAGCAGGCTTGGGAGAAGGTCCAGTTTGTGGAGAGAAACTTGGAAGAGTGTGACTCCCTCAAACCCGATGAGATGAGACAGCGATTGATCGCTCTCATGGATGAGGAGTTCTACAGAATTATGGTAAGCAATCGTCCTTGGGTCATGGACGATCAGAGCGTTGTGCCCAAGCCTACCTTTTTCTTTGGCGATGCAGTCCCTGACGACTTGACGTACCAAAGAAGGTTTTTTCAATTCTCTTACACAGTTGATGGTGAGGAGAGAACTATTTCTACCCGGTCGACCTTTAATCGGACTGTATCGATCATGAGTCTTTCTCCCACGTGCCCCAAGAGGGAGGATCCTCCAAGCTGGGTGAAGAGGACCAATGTGATAAAGACCTGGGTTTTTGTTGGCGGCCCTTCCGGATATGCGAAGAAGTCACCAGTCCGTATGGACATGCTGATGCCCTCCAGTGGCTACCAAGGCTCCGACCATCCGTCCGTCGGTCAATTTGAGACCGATTGGCCTTGGTATTTTTCGGGGTGACGGCAGCAGTTGGGTGAAGCATTTTCGACTTCGTGGCCGTTTCAATACTGATTCGAGTTGAGAATCATATACTAATCACACCCTGGAGGTTGGTGGAGCCATTTTGAGGGAGGCCAGGATCTTCGACGCGGTTCGTGCTTTTCGGAAGACCGTGGTTTTCTCCGATGAGGCCTTTATGGCCATGCTAGAGTCATTCCTTCCAAAAACCAACACCTTCATTGTAACGAATGGTGAGATTGGTTTTACCTTGAAGGAATTAAGCGTCATCACCAAGCTGCCTATCCTTGGCAAACTCTATGAGGAGTAGTTTGAGGAGTTCAGGCTCCTGTACTTTCAGCTCGTCGCCTTCTATGAGTTTTTTAAGGAGAAGGAGGGCTCGAAATTCCGGTGTAGCAGTTGGAAGAATTGTAGCTCCAACTTCTTTGACAGCGGAGAGTCTTCTGAAGGTATGGCCCAAGATGCTAGGGCCAAGAACCCAGGTAAAAGAAGATCTCCGTTATGTGAGATGACTTGAAGAAGTTCTTTGGGAGTACAGACGCCATTTATTCCGACATCGTACTGTAGAGAGATCTCGCTGTTTACCTCACTTATTGGTTTGGTGAGGCTGTTTTTGCTGGAGGAGGTGGAACACACATCAGGCCGCATTATATTTTTCCGGCTTGTAAGATGGCATTTGGAGAGCGATTGGCTTTGGTGCCATGTCTTTACTCCTACTTGTGTACCGAGCTGCAGGCTGCAGCTTTCTTGGTTCGGCTTGGGCTTCCTATGAACAGGGTATTTTCAGCCCATATTTTCTATTCGTGGTATGTTTACCACTGTCCCGGCTTCCATCGCTTAGGAGTTGTACAGGATAATGACCCTTTCATGATTCGGTTGGCTAGAGGGACAGCCGTTAACGAATCTCTTTTGTCTCCCCGTTTGAGGATCTGTCGGTTCAGGGACGTCGAGACCGGGCTATCTTCAGTGAAGCTTTCTTCAGGTTTGCGGAAGAAGGCTTTTGATTTTGGAGCCTCCCGTGATTCCACCAGGGCGGGGTCGGGAAGACACTACTCCTTGACGAATGCAGAAAAGGGGTGGCTTTTTAACATACGTGTTGGTACGATGGTGTACCGAAGAAATATTTTTGTTGATATCCAACCGTATGTTCCCTCGCGTTTTGCGCTGCAATTAGGTTTCTCTCAAGGCGTTGTCGGAGCGCCTTCGAGCATGGTGAAGCGTTTTGGAGGTTTGTAGGATGGAAGGAATGCATGGGCCTTTTACAGTGCAGAGGACACAACTGCCATGATTTCCTATCCTGAGTTGCCCACTTTCCGGACTGCTGGCTTCACAAAATGGTTTGTGGAAAGTTTTTCTGTGTACCGGGCGCTTTCCAAGAAGGAGCTTGATGTCAAGCAATCTCCTGGGAAGGGTCTTGGCAGATCAAATGGAGTCCGGCGAGAGGAAGTTCTGGCTTTTCTTTCCGAGGAGAAGTACAAGATCGGCTTTCTCAATGAGCAGGACATCATCAGACCAGGAGTTGTACAAGAGATACCTAGTGAGGTCTTGGATCAGCTCGAAAAGGAGGAAGCCAAGATCGACGCTTGGATGCAAGCGGAGCTTAAGAAGACTTCCATGGAGTCCACTAGAAAGAGTAGACCATCCGGTGAGGAATCAAGCGGAGATCCTGACTTTGACAATGGGGCGGGTACTTCAAGTAAACCAACCCATATGAGCAAAAGGAAAAGAAGGCAACGTCGTAATAAGAGACGACACAATGACTCTCCTGATTTAGAAGTCCCTCTCACCACCACTGAAGAGATGTCAGGGGACGCTGATGAGCCTCCGGAAAAGAGGAGTCGAGAGGAAGAAACCGTTGATGAAGGTACGATTCTTCCTCTTTCTCTTTTTGTTTCTTTCTTTGAGATTTCTTTTGTTTTGATTTGCCTTCTCTCCCTTTTTATCAGTAAAAGATGAGGACTTGGTGATGCTTGAGGTCCCGGCTGATGAAGCAATGATGGATCCGGTTACAGCATTCGAAGAAGAACCGAGGGACTTTGGAGTGATTCACGAATCTTCACCTGTTATAACTTCTTTGTATTTTCTTTCTTTTTGTGTCTGTGTTGTCATCTGCTAACATGTTACTTGTTTTTGTCAGCTGACTTGCCACAAGATTCTGACGATTTCGAGCCATCCATGGATGCGGCCTTTGACGACACTTCGGATGAACTCATGGAGGCAGAAAGTATTCCGCCAATCATCGAAGAAGGTATTTGTAGTAATAATCCTGATGATGATGAAAATCTTTAACAGGATCATATTCATACCTCTTTTTTTTTTTTTTTTTTTTGCTGGCAGATTTTGAGGTAGCAGAGGAAGTTCCTCCGTCTTTCAAAGTGCCAGGGCAAGGGATGCCTGCAGTTGAACCAGAAGCAGGGACTTCTTCTTCTAGTTTTAATGCGGCAGAGATGATTCCTTCGCCAGTGTCTTCGGTTAGAAAGAGCTTAATGATCACTCCTCCAACAGGGCGTGACACGGGCAGTCGACCAATGGAGAGGGGCGAGCCTTCGTTCGGGCCATCTCTTGAGTATGCGAAGAAAGTGCTGAAGAGCGTTTTGAGCTCATGGATCGAAACTCTTTCTTCTGACCATTTGGAATCAGGCTTTGGCATGGTTAAGCATGTACAGGATATCCTTGCTGATAGCGAAGAAGTCGGCCTGGACATTGCAGATGCGAAGGCTTTCGTTGATGAAGTTATAGCTTAAGGGAGCAAGTGGAATGAAACCAAGAGCTTCCCAAGTGGTGACTTCTTCAATGAGATGTTTTTGAAGCCTTCTGGAGAGGCCAAGTCTGAGCTAGACGAGATCTCGAGGACTCAGAAGCAATTCGTTGGGGAGAGGAACGTTACCGAGTTGGCTATCATTGGGCTGACAGAAGATCTGCCCCGTGTTGACAGAGAGGTCGTTGAGACCAGACAGCGTCTTGAGCTATTAGAGGAACAAGCTGCTGCAAAGTGGGCTACCATTGTGGAGGCTCGTGCCAGAGAAGGGACTCTGATTCTCCAAGTCGAGGAGGCTGAAAGCAATCTCCGGAAAAAGACTCAAGAGTACGAGCAATGGCAGATTCTTTGGGAAGAGCATCCTCGTGCTGCAGACGGATCGCGGCGTTCTGCCGCATTCCATGGGAAGATCTTGAAGAAGCGTGGCCTGGAAGCTTTAGAGGCTAAAGCCAAGAGTCTGCTTGAGGAGTTGAGCCTTTGGTTGAAGACTATGTGAGACTGAGCTCCTGATTCTTGTAACAAACTTTTTCTTCTTCTTCTTTTTTTTTTTGGAACCCGTGTATAGACACATATTTATTTTTGGTACTCTTTTTCTTGTAGTGCTTGTGGACATTTTTTTTAGCACTTCTTTTTTTTGTATTCCCTTTTTCGCTCAGATTCTTTTGTGATAAATTCAAGCAATAGTTAAATGGGAATGTTTGTTTGGAAATTTGATCAAAAGTTCGTCATTTTGTGAAAAACATTTTATCAAATGGTTGTTTTGGTGTGAAAGCCGAACTTTGAGATGGCGTGAAAGCCGAATTTTGAGATGGCAAGGAAGCCGGTTTTGTTTATGGCATGGGAGCCAAAATTTGGAATGGCATGGAAGCCGGTTTTTGTTTGTGGCATGGGAGCCAAATTTTGAAATGGCATGAAAGCCGATTTTTGTTTGTGGCACAGGAGCCAAAATTTTGTTTGTGGCATCGATAGCCGGGATTTGTTTTTTTGTTAGCATAAAAGCCGAAATTTGTTTTTGGCATGGAAGCCTAAATTTTGTGGCGTTTATTGCCGATTTCTTTTTTTGTGACGTTTATAGCCGAATTTGTGGCGTTTATAGCTGATTTTGTGGCGTTTATAGCCGATTTTTGGCATGAGAGCCGATTTTTTTGAAAACCAAGTTTTGTTTTATTGCCGTGAAAGCCAGGTTTTGTGGCATTTATAGCCGATTTTTGTGGCGTTGATAGCCGATTTTTGGCGTGAGAGCTCGGTTTTTGGCATTTATAGCCGATTTTGTGGCATTTATAGCCGAGTTTTTTGTTTTCAAAAATGCAAGTATCGACTAAAAGTCGTCTCCTTACTGAATGGTCTTGCAAGTATCGATGGAATTTTGGTTTTGTGGGTATCGATGGAATGTCGCTTCCCCACGATTTTTGAAATTTGAGGTCTTTTTTTTTTTAGACCTCGGTTTTTGTTTGAATTTTGGATTTGTGGATATCAACTGGAATGTTGCATCTCCACATTTTTTGAAAATTTTCAAGTATCGACAAAGTATCGCTTCCCTGCGATTTTGAAATTTTGGAAGTATCGAATGGGGTTCGCATCCTTCCGATTTTTGGGTTTTGCGAGTATCGACTGAGCGTCGCTTCCCCGCGGTTTCTTAAAACCTTTTTTTTCTTTTTCTTTTTTGTTTAAAGACACGAGGGTCATAAATTTTGACTTAAAACCGTTTTTTGTTGTAAAAGTCAGGATGGACTAGGGTGGAAATTTTTGAGTCTTGATTTTGTTTCAAACCATGAATTTTGGGTTCAAGGATCGAAAATTTGGTCAAGTCCGGGGAGAGGCTCCTAAACTTGGATATTTGGATTTTTTTTTTTAACAATGAAATTATGAAAGTAAGCATTGTTTTGAATTTTTAGAAATCTCAACATAAGGATGAAAAACCTAAAAGAGGCGGGTTTGACGAGCGAGTACCTAAGAATAGGCTTTGGCTGCGCAGGCATTGCTCTGACCCGGTGGCGGAAGTCTTCAAGGGTAGTACCGCTTCAAAAACTTATCGTTGATGGGCAGCATACATCTGTCGCCCTCCATGTTTAGAAGTGCATATGCACCGTTGGAGAAGACTTTGTCGATGACGAAGGGCCCCTCCTATTTTAGCTCGAGTTTGCCTTTTGATTTGTGAGCAAAAACCATTGGCATTTTTACTGCAAGAACCAAGTCACCCTTTTTGTAGGCGCGTTGCCTGACCTTCTTGTCGAAAGATCATGCCATCGTGCTTGGTACAACTCAATGCTTTGTAAGGCTTCGAGCCGTCTTTCGTCGAGATTGTCCAGTTCTTGGAGTCTCAATTTGACATTGCTTTCTTGTGTCATGTCATTTTGCAAAGATACCCTTAAGGAAGGAATTTGTACTTCCAAAGGGACAACAGCTTCGCATCCATATACCAAAGAGAATGGTGTACTATGGGTTGGTCCTCGAACGGTGGTTTGATAAGCCCATAAAGCTTTAGGTAGTTTGTCTTCCCAGTCTTTTTTGTGACTAGAGACCATTTTCTTGAGAATTTTGCAGAGTGTCTTATTGAAGGCTTCTGCATGTCCGTTTGCTACCGGATTGTACGGAGTCGAAGGACAACTTTGGATTTTGTACTTGTCGCAAAGCCTATAGAATCGGTGATCCCGGAATTGCGGTCCGTTCTCAATAACGAATCTTTTAGGTATGCCGAAGCGACAAATAATGTTGATGTGCAAGAATTGAATGACTGATGAGGCCTTCATTTCGCTGAGCGCGAATGCTTTTAACCACTTAGAGAAACAATCTGTAGCGGCGAAGATGAAACGATGGCCTTTGCTTGACGGGGGAGAGATAGGACCTATGATGTCCATACCCCAAGCTTCGAAAGGCCATGAGATCGCTGTAGGATGTAGCCATTCTGGAGGCAAATGGACATAGTCTCCATGAACTTGGCATTGGCGGCAACGTTTAGCAAATTGCATGGCGTCAGTTACCACGGTAGGCCAATAATAACCTAACCTTTTTATCTAATCGTAGAGCTTGGGACCAGCCTGATGAACTCCACAAAGACTAGCATGAACTTCTTTGAGTGTTTCCTCGGCCTCTTGTTGTGACAAGCAGCGTAGAAGTACTCCATCGAAGGATTTTTTGTAAAGAACTTTTGAAGGTATATCCAAATGAAAGTTTGGGGCTCGTCTTTGAACGTTTACCCGTTCTTTTGGATCTTCAGGGAGGATTCCGAACATGGTATAATCAATGAATGGATCTCTCCAGTCGCCGATCGGAGTTTTAAGGACGGAAATCCGACTTCCGGCCAATTGGTGGCATTCAACAACTGCTTAGTGTGTGTTAAGAGGAGGGAGAATCCTTCTTTTGTAAGTCCATGGGGATCCGAACCCTAGAGGGGGGGTGAATAGGGTGAGCTTCTTTTATGACCAATTTTAACAATTTTAACTTCTTTAAAACAAACTAGTCACAAGTGATGATTATCAAACAATATGCGGAAGCTAATATAAGCAATCACCACAAAGCAAGCACCATCACACAAGGATTTATAGTGGTTCGGCCTCAATGCCTACATCCACTACCGGCTTGTGATCCAACACCCCACCGGATTTCCACTATTTATGCTTTTCAATAGGCTAAGCAATAACCTTTACAATATGCTTTCCAAGGCTAAGCAATAACCTTTACATTGATGTTTTTCAAGGCTTAACATCAACCTATACATTATGCTTTTATAGGCTAAGCAATAACCTCTTCAACCAAAGGTTGGTTATCTCACTAAATTAGTGTCTAACATACACTTGATGGAGATTCAATTAAGCTCATTACATTGCCTCTTAAATAGGCGGATATGGAAGTGAAATACAAATACACACTCACACTATGAATGCAAAGATGAAAACAAATGAAGTGTGTGTGTGATGTCCTCAATCATTTTTAAAATGAAAGCTCATAAAAGTAAGCCTAAGGCTTTTGAAAGTTTAAGATCATAAAACATTTATGATTGAGGATGTAATGCAATCACATGTTAAAAGTAACAACTTGTTAATGATATCAAAGTTACACAAGTTGTATAAAATGGATTAGCTCTAAACATGTGATGCATAGGGATGTCAATCAAATCATCAATGAAGCTCAATACATAAAATTAGATTTGATTGAAGTAAGGGGACAAATCATATGTAATTATAAAGACAACTTGAAAATGATATACCTATCAAAGTAAAGCAAGTTGATACTTTAAAAACAATAATACACATATGATTTGTAATGATGTTGAATCCAAAACATAAGATACATTTGAAAGAGATTTTCTTATGATGGAAAAACAACACCCAAAGATTCAACAAAGTATATGAATCATGTTACATATTTCATTAACATGATCTACTTAGATTTACCAAGATAAAGTACTACTTTGATGAATCAATGGTGATGTATCCAAAACAATAGATCTATTCAAAATATAACACATGCTAAGGATACAACACATCATAGGTTAACATGTTACAAAGATTTACCAATGATAAAACAAAACATGAAAACATATGATTTGTAAAGAGGTTGAGTCCAAAACATAAGTTAGTTTTGAAAGAGATGTTCTTATGATGGAAAACAACAACCAAAGATTCAACCAAGTATATGGATCATGTTACATATGATTTCAAAGGTTTTTACATTAACATGATCTACTTAGATTTACCAAAGTTAAGTACTACTTGAATTGAATCATATGGTGTTGTATCCAAAACAATAAATCAACTCAAAACATAACACATGTTAAGGACACAACACAAACATAGTTTATCATGCTAGAAATGATTTACCAAAAATAAAACAAAGCATGAAAACATATGATTAAGAAGGGAAGAGCCTACTTGGTGGTTTAACTTCATTAATCCAAGCTTTAGCTTTCCTAATCATCCCCTTCATCCCTTGGTTCTTTTCCCTTTTGATATGCCTCCAATCCTCTCAAGGAGGGGTTAAAAATTCCCAACTTTTGGCAAGGGAAAGAACTCATATTTATAGGAAAAAGTGGCCAACGGCTAGTTCTCGGTCGACCGGCAAACAGGCCTCGGTCGACCGAGAACACACAACGGTCATATTTCTGACCGTTGGTGCTCTCAGGCATTTTTGCCTGCAGTTGTCTCGGTCGACCGAGACCTGCCTCTCGGTCGACCGGCGACACTGCCGGGACTCCCCCTTTTTGACAAAATTTCCAACTTTTGCAATTTCAAAGTTATTTCTTTGGGGGACCTTTTGGCCACTAAATCAAGCTTGGAAAACATGTTTTAAAGATTATAATAGTTTTTAAAACATGACATGAAAAGCCTAAAAAGATTCAAAACTTTTAAAACAAAGGCTTGCTTGATTTCTTGAAAACTCTTTTCTAAAACAAATGCATCCAAGATGAAAATACAAATCATGCATAAATCAATACTTTTACAAATCTTAAAAGCAATGCATGAATAAAACAAGATTTCAAGTTTACTTAAAACCCATGCAAGTGTGTAAATCAAATGATGCTAGAATGAAATGCATCCATCAAATTGCAATCTAGAAAATTCCTAACATCTTTGACACACTATAATTTGCATGTTTTCCCCTTCCTAGATCACCATGGATGAGGCAAGTCCGGCCAGGGCATCTGCACGGATGTTCTCACCTCTGAGGATGTGGGTGATGTGACAGATGTCGAACCTTTGGCGAAGTGATTGTGCCTTGTTGTAGTAAGGCAACAAATCGGGCTTCCTGACTTCAAATTTCTGATTCATCTTGTTGACGATCAATTGAGAGTCTCCAAAGACTTCCACCATGGTGATGTCGGATTCGAGGGCTAGTTCCAGTTCTACGATGAGAGCTTGGTATTCAGCTGCATTGTTTGAGCATGGTTCCAATAGCGAGAAAGCATGTGGAACCATGTGCTTGTCGAGGCAAACAAAGAGGATGCCAACTCCCGAGATCAGCTTTCTTTTTTCATTTGTCCTGGTTGCACTGTCAAAGTACATGTCCCAGGAGGCATTTAGTGAGAAAGTCTCCACGTCGTAGACAGATTCATCTGGAAAATCATCACTGAGTGGGGAATCTTTAGGCAATGGATGCTCTACGAGGAAATCCGCTAGGGCTTGACCTTTGATTGCCTTTTGTGGTACATACCTGATATCAAATTGTGATAGGAGGATGGACCATTTTGCCAGTCGGGCATTGAGAGAACCTGCTTTTATGACAAGGACCTTTAAGAGATTGATCCTCGAAATCAGGTAATCGTGTTGGACAGCAGATAGTGACGCAGCTTTTGTACAGCGAACATCACTGCAAGGCATTCTTTCTCGACTAGAGAATAGCGATGCTCCGCGCCTATCAGCATACGGCTGAGGTAGTATAAAGCAGCTTCTTTTCCTTCGTCATTCCCTTGTGCGAGCAGGGCGCCCAAGGAATGGTCGAGAGCTCTTGTGTACAAGATGAATGGTTTTCCAATGATAGGGGCAGCCAGCACTGGAGGTTTAGTTAGGTATGACTTGATATCTAGAAATAATGCTTCACATTCAGCATCCCAAACAAAGTTCACACCTTTCTTCATTAGGAGGGAAAAAGGACGGCACTTCCCTGACAGATTGGAGATGAACCGTCGGATGTATGCCAATCTTCCTTGAACTCCTTTTAGTTGTCCTACGATTCTTAGAGATGGCATTTCTAGGATAGCCTTGACTTTGATGGGGTCAAGTTCTATCCGGCCTTCCCGAACTATGAATTCAAGAAACTTACCCGATGAGACCCCGAAGAAGCATTTTAGTGGATTCATCCGCAGTTTGTGTTTGCAAAGTCGGAGGAAGACTTCTCGAAGATCTTCGAGATGGTCTTCTTTTCTTTTGCTTTTGACGGTGAGGTCATCAACGTAATATTCAACCGTCTTGTGTTGTATATCTTGGAATATTTTCATCATAGCCCTCTAATATGTGACACCAGCATTTTTCAGACCAAATGGCATGACAGTGAAGCAATACACGCCAAATGGGGTCCGAAATTATGTGTGTTTTTCGTCTTCAGGATGCATCTTTATCTTATTATAGCCAGAGAATCCATCCATGAATGTCATTCGCTCAAACCCACAGGTGTTGTCAATCAGCACCTCCAGTATGGGGAGCGAAAATTCATCTTTGGGGCAAGCGCCATTTAGGTCTCTATAATCAATACATACCCTGATTTGCCCATTTTTCTTTGTCACGGGGACGATGTTGGTCAACCATTCAGGATGTTGTTCCTCACGAATGAAGCCGACGCTTTTGAGTTTCTGAACTTCTTGTTCAATTTTGTCCATCACATCAGGACGGAATCTTTTTTGGCCTTGTTTAACAGGCTTGATATCCTTTTGGAGATTGAGTTTGTAGACTGCTATTTTGGGGTCTAAGCCAGGCATTTCAGCATAAGACCATGCAAAACAATCAACGAACTCACGAAGAAAAGAGATATACTCGGGTAACTCATCATCCTTTATATTCTTGCTTATGAATACAGGACGTGGGTTATCTGGTGTTCCCAAGTCTATCTTTTGAACAGGATCTGCTGTTGGAAGGTTCGAAGGTGGTTCCTCCACAATATTTTCGGAGGCTTCCAACTCAACGAAACCTTCTGGAGTTTCAAGGGCATTTTCAGACCAATGCTTTGTTTCTGGCCATGGGTCTTCATGATCGGTGATCTTCTCAAGGCTTGCTATGAGGTGATCCCAACCGCCTGTTGAAACTAGGTCGAAGTAGAGTACTTCTTTTGGAGACAATGGTTCTTCCGAGTCAGAATGCCACATATCTTTATCACCAGGCAATTCCTATTCATCATCAAAGAAATCGTATGAATTGGTAGAGCTTCCTGGATCCTTGATGGGTGACTCTTCAAAGAGATATCCAGGGAGATTGATGTCTTCAAGGACATGAGATGTTGAGGCTTGGTCAGAAAATCGACTCCTTAGCATTTGTGTCAACTGTCTCATGGGAGCGTTGGGATCATACCCCAACCCATGTGAAGGTCTTTCTACATGATCGTAGAGTCTCCAATCTTCCAGTTGACTTTTGGTCAAGGCGGGCTCCAATGGTGTGAGAATACCGCGACCGTCATTCGGTTTTGAGTGTCGTAACCCATTTTCTTCATAATAGCTTGTGCCATAAGACTATATAGAAATAGTTTAGGCATACCTTTGTTTTAGAAAGGTTCAAGCAAGGAGTTTGACAAAGAAGCTTCTGATCTGTGAAAGAATATTGGCTTCTTTTCTGCTGAAGTTGCCGGAACAACAAAGGAAGCAAACGTAGGATCTTTTACGTCAGCAGGTGTTTCTATTGGAGGTAGAGCAGGCTGAACTTGTTGAGTGTCAACTTGGCATGACGGTGTGTCGTCTTCTGGCTCTGACTCTGAATCCGTGTCTTGCATAATTGACACGAAAGAGACAACAAACTTGCCCCCAGACTTTTGCTTTGTGTTCTTTGCTTTGGTTGCGATGACCAAAGGCTTTGAAGATTTGAGGGAGACAACGAAGGGAGATGGATCTCTCTCTTCAGATTTACCGGAAGGTTTGTTTTCTTCCGATGATCGCTGAGGAGCCTTGCCTTTATCTTTCTGGAGATTTTCGGCGAAGGGCGCTATTTCTTCCTCCTTTTCTTCTTTTTCATCTTTGTACATTTGAGCATCTACAAAATGGACTTCTTTGCCTTTGAAGGGATTTTTGTCTGCAAACACTCGATGTATCGAGCCGTCGTTGCCAACGAACTTGATGCATTGATGTAGGGTTGAAGGGACGACACCATTCTCGTGTATCCAGGGGCATCCAAGAAGGATGTTGTAGCATGAGGGGGTTCTTATTGCATACACAGTGACTTCGGAGATAAGATCACCTATTTGCAACTTAAACCTGATTTTGCCGATAGGCCTTTGAGCGCTCCCATCGTACCCAAAGATGGATAAAGATGTATGACTCAGCTTGCTAGGTGGGATGCCCAGCTCTTCAAGTGCCGAAGTAGAGATGAGATTGAGTGCAGAACCTGGGTCGATCTGGACTCTGTGTTTCGGCATTTCTTTGATGTACCCTGTGAAGTACAGGGGTCGGTTGTGCTTTGTCTCACCTAGCAGGAGGTCATCCTTACCAAAGGCGATGGTTGCATTTGTTGCTTTCTAAATGGAGAGGCATTCAATACCTGATCCCTCAGTTTTCTTCTTTTCTCCCTTTGAGGAAGTATTTGATTTTTTGACCCTATAGTCCATTTCAATTTGTAGGACTTGTGGGGCATGTTTGTCGACATCCGCATTCAGCCTTTGCAGTGTTGGAAAATAGGTGGGCCATTCAGATAGGTTTCAAAAACTTTTGACCCACTTGATGCAGGGATCAACTATCTAGAAAGCAACAAACCCAATCCAGGATGTAATCCCTCAATCTCATAAACCATGTACAGCAACATAACCTATCTAGAAGATAGAAAATAGCATCTAAACATGCAACCACTAAATCTACAACATACAAGGATGTAGATTATACCTTTGGAGCTTTGTAGTGCTCTAATGGAGAAGTTGAATTCTTTCTTTAATGATGAACACCTTCACTAATCAAATTAAGATCTCCAACACCCTTTGATCTTCCACGCTATGTCCCGTATCAGATTCTCTTTTCTCAAGAAGATGGTGGAATCTCCAAGAGAAAAACCCTAAAGGAAACTAGAAGAGAAACTAGAAGAGGGAGAGGAAGAGAGGAGTGCAACTCTTGCACAATTAAATGGGTTGGGCGTGAATCCCCATATGGAGTAACATTAGGGATGTCCAAGGGCTCTCCTCTTCTCCTTTTATAGCATTGAAGCCACCTCCTCTTACTAATTGAAATAGAAGTCTTACTTCCACTACAATTAGTTGCTTACTACATCATAATTAGAAGTCTTACTTCAAATATGATTAGTAACTTCCTCTTTTCCTAATTAAAATAGAAGTCCTACTTTCATTAATAATTAGTAACTTACTATTACCACTATTATAAGTCTCACTTCGAATAGAAATAGTAACTTTCTATTTCCTTTTAGAGTTTTACTATAATTAGTATCTTTCTAATATCTTGGGCTAGCGTGGGGACCACTAGGGAGTCCTTAGAAAGCTGGCTCCAACTGGGACACGCGACCTCACATCTCATGTGCAATCCGGGCCCACAGTTAATTGCAAATAACTCCACTATATAAATGCAATTGCACTTCAGTCTTAGGAATATATTACAATGAAGACCCTAAACTTTTCAATTACCACAAGTAGGCCCCTCTATCATTATCCATGGATTAATTGGAATAAATCTGTCCCATCCAATCTTAGATCCACATCTTATTATCCTTGAGCCCCAATTAATTATAGTGATCATTTGGTACCGCTCCAATTAACTCTTAATTGGAGTGGGTGCGCACTTACCAATGATAAATCCATTAATTGGCACAAGGGGATAATGAAGATAGATTCCATCTTGATCATTGCATGTTCCCATAGTTCTACTACCACGTACCCAAGACACCGAGGTGTTGACCTACAGTTGGCCTCACTCATTGGTGACTCAAAGCAAATGAATAGACAGAAACTTGAGTTCATCAATGTCTCAGGATTGAGAGCCTATTGCTAGGGAATTATGAGAGCAGTCCTTAAATCGAGACAGTATTTTATTAGGTGCTTCTTATGGTCCTTCAATACATCCAATGTACCAGCACTATGATCTAGAATCTTACATTCTGATGATCGAGACAAATCACACTATCTCATAGTGATCAAAGCACTACAACCTTGTCAGATGAGATGCCCAATCTCATCACTGGTTGTGAAGATATTTTAAGTATAAGATTTGTGACACATATCTCCCGTATGTGGATCTCATCCATATACATATATCACATCTAATATACTAATGGGACCCGGTTCATCTCATAAACCATTATGTCATATGTATAGGTCATGTGCATTTAGTAATAAATCACCATTCATCTCATGAAAGGAAAGCATGATTATATTGATGACTAACGAAATTAATCAATTTATTCATCATATACTGGTATTGAGACCATACAATTTAACATGCAGTTCTAAAATGAGATTATCACGAGTGTGTGGAGACATTCGCAATAAATCAAGAATGTGCAGTCGTGCAGGTATGTGTTTGAAGTGCTCAATCAAGTCGTACTTGAAAGCCTCCTTCAGGCCTACATGTTCATTATTGTTGCCACTTGGGGCGTTTACAACATCTTTTCCCAAAGGATTTACATAAGAAGAAGAAGATTGGTTGTAATTTTTGTGGTAATCCCGACCAGAACGGGTACCTCTACCAACTTCAAGAGCTTCTTGATAAGGGTCTTCATTTGGAAGATCGTCCTTGGGATCCAAGGGTTGATCCTTCTCATTTGCTGAAGATGTGTCTGCAACAGAGTCACCATCCTCAGTGATTGCGTTACATGGAGCATTTTTCGAGAACAAGTCCTGAACAACATCCAGCAACTTTTCTCCTTCATTAAGTAATTTGTCAGTCCAGACATATCCTATGAGGTCAGGTATCCGGGACCAACTGACCAGGTCTCCATCGGCTGAAGTCTCTTCAGGATGATCGGTCGAAAGAGCTGTGAGTTGCGACGTCACGGTTGCAGGGGACGAAGGCTGAGAAGATGTTATCTCATTGGCAGTCACCCGAGAAAATGTGGCTCCGAAAGATATACTATTAGGTGTAACCGGAGAGTACGTGTCTTCGGTAGATGATGCTTCAGAGGCACTATCATCCTGAACTATCGCATTGCAAGTTGCCCTGATAGGAGATCTCCCCAGAATAGACTGTTGGGAGTCGGACTCATCATCGGATGTGAGAGGTTCATCTATCCAGCAGTTTTCTCCATTTTCAGGAGTTGAGGGAGGAGGTACCTATTGATTTTCAGGGACTTCTGGTTTCGGATTTTGGTCGCGAAGATTTTGCTCTTGTTCTAAGGCAAGGCGCTGCAAGATTCTCGCATGCTCTTCAAGATCAGGCACGAGAGCCAAATCTTTTTCTTCATCTGCCCCTCGTGGTTCAACACGATTAGGTTCTGCTGGAGCATTGAAGGACACTGAGTCAACAGGATTTTCTTGAACAGGCTCTTGGTTTCCTTCATCATCGGACCAGGACCCTTGTTGCTGATACGGGTTATACCAGATTACCGGCATAAGGTGAGATTCGGAAACCCATTCTTCATCGGAGAGATATTCTCTTGTTTCAAGGGATTCGTCCCACTCGTCAGTGTCACTGGCGGTGTCACTGGACTCGTATCCATCCATGGAGAATCCAATTACTAAATTGCAAGAGTATGATGCCCCCTGCGTAGTTTCATTTCTGAATTGAGGTGGCATGAAATCATCAAGGGTGAATTTTCTTTCCACCTTTGAAGCCGTGGATTCTTCCGTTGCCCCCGACGAAGCAGTGGAAGAGGTCTCTGCCTTTTCAAGGACTTCTTGCTTTGGTTGAACTTTCTCATGTTGCTTGAGCTTGCGGAGTTGTCTCATTCTCTGAAAGCATCAGAGAGTTCAGGTTTCTTACCTGCAGCTTTGCTTTCAGCTTTCATTGGCTGCTAAGGAGCTGACTCGGTTTACACATTAAGAACCTCCTTTTTCTTTGGCTTTGAGGTCGTAATGGTAGCCGGCTCTTTCTTTGATGACTGCTGACTATTGAGGTCTTTGATCACCGTTTTAGCCTCCATGGAAGCTTCTAGGAGTTCTCCCAAGTTCTTTGATTTATTACCGATAATCATGGAGCGAATCCTTGCTCTCATGTTGTTACTGCAGATATCGACTAGCGACGCTTGTGGCAGCACATCTGAGCACTTGTATGCCATCGCCTTCCACTTATGAATGAAGTCGTAAGTTGACTCATTCTCTCCCTATTTTAGGCTGCAGAGCTGTGCCATAGTAACAGGATGATCTTCACCTTTGAAGTGGGTCAGGAAGAGTGTCTCTAGCATGACCCAATTTTGGATGGAGTCCTCTGGCAAGGTGTAGTACCAACCGAAGGCTATACCTTTTAGGGTACTTGCAAAGAGACGGATCTTTAGGGCATCTTGATCCGCGATAACTCCCGTCAGTATTTTAAAGTGAATTACATGTTGTCTGGCTGAACCTTTCCCCATATATGTTTGGAGAGTAGGTTGCTTGAATTTTGTAGGGAACAGGACCGAGTCCATCCATAAGGGATATGGTGGCTTGATCCCATGCTCCTTCAGCGTATCCTCTTCTTTTGCTTTGGTGAGGATATCGTCAACGTCCTTTTTGGGAAGGCCGCGTGACTCACTATTTTCTGCACTTTCCTCATTATGTGGAGGAGATTGGTTGTTTTCTTGACGCTGAAAAGCGAGAAGAAGATTTTCCATTAGAGCCTCAATCCTCTGCTGACCTTGCTCCAATTGCTGGATGCGTGCGGTCGTTTCATTGGGAGGTGGATTGCGAGGTTGCTCAGAGTTTGTAGCCAAGACGTTCATCTCCCGTGATTCGAATGAGGAGATCGTCCTGGTGACTGAGCTAGGGCTCATTCTTGAAGATCTTGAGGAAGGATTACTCCTTTGTCCTTGGTTTGAAGGAGTAGAAGATTCTTCCAGATGTCTTCGTGTCCGGGAGACGCTGCGAGTCACCGGTCGTCGGACATCAATTTAGTTGCTGACTTCTGGCGTCTCTGGTTTTGCCAACCATATAGACAGCAACAATTTGATCGGGTCTTTCTTTTTCGACCCATTTTTGGGAGACTTGGAGGGTAGGATGCTGGGTCCTTTGCTTCTCTAGTCTCTTTTGTCGATACGACATGCGGCGACGTATGCGACGGGCAATTTAAGCTCCTGTCAGCTTTGGCTAGGCTTTAGCGATGAAGGATGTACTCCCTAGAACGCAGCAGCCGAGCCTGTCTTCTTTGAAGCTAGGCACAGACAAGATTTGGACTCGGTCCTTTGACTGTCGTAGCAAAGCTTTGAATTTTACGAGTTCAGCCCCTGTTGAGATAAAGGGTCGAACTGCTGGAGTGCAGGCCTTGGCACGTTCTTGCAGAGGCCTGGTGATGTATAATTTGATTTTTGGCTTGTAAGAGCAAGCCGACTCATGATGGGTTGCCTCCTTTGTCAGGCAAGAGGCTGGTTTCTCCTCCTCCATGTATGCAAGAGGATAGAACCGGTTTTCTTTGAGAGGGGCCAGGTATGTTGGCCTTGCAGATGCTCAGGACCTCCTTTGTTTTGGTGAAGGTCTTGCGGACCAAGTCTTAGGGTAGACCCGGTTCTCTGCAGGTTGAGGCTTCGTGGAGTTGCCACGGGCTTCAGGCTTCTTCGCGTTCGCCCTTGGTGTCATGGCAGTGACACCTTGCGGAGCGATCTTCTGCTTCTTGGCAGGTGCGATTTCCTCTACGGGAAGTGGGAACGGTCCCAGCAACCCGAAGATGATAGTCCAGGGAGTAGAGGTCGACCCGGTGTTCTGAGATTTGCCAAGGGAGGTGACACTTCGGCAGCTGGCAGGGCGCTTATGATTGCGCTTGTTCTGCTTTTCCTGGAGCATGAGCTGGTACTTGTTCTCATCGAAAGTGATGGTTAATGAAGCTGTCATTGTTAGTTTTTGGAAAACTTCTGAAACAAGACCACGTCCATTAGTAATCATAAGAATATAGTGATCATAAATGGGAAAGAACTATGGTTTTGTCTTTTCAAATTGCTCAAGGGAACATGGCCCAGTCCAAGCGAGGTGAAGAAGGCAAAACGTCATAGAGGATACAATTGTTCTGAACGCAAGTACAGGAGGCTTTAGAACGAGCATTCCCGTGACTGCTATAAGCAATTGTGGACCTTAATTCAAATTATCGAGAAGTGAGGCTCACTCGAGGTAAGATGATATAAGGTTGGAGATACAAATGTGTCGGTCGCGAATACAGTAGACCTAGAAGGGCGTACTAGCACCGCTAAGCACAAATGTTGCAAATCGCATCCTTGGAGTAGACACGAGATGGGATTTTTTGAAATGTTAAAATCGGATTCATAAAAGAGAGCAAATGATGTTCCAATCCGAATAAGGGCTCAAAAATTTCTGTGAGCGCTAAATCCGAAAAGGAGGGGACCAAGATTTCTCAGATGTAAACCCAAAGATGACGATTTTTTTTTGTTAAGTTTTTTTTTTTGAAATTTCTTTTTTTAAAGGACCACAAAGGTTTTCAATTCGGTCTTATGAAACCTTAGTAGATAGATCAGCCCCAGGTAAGGGTAGGATTACTTAATGAACCCGTTTGGAGGACCCTTGCCTCAAACAGTCTAGCTGCCTCCACACTCTGGACAAGGCTTTTCTTAGATCCACTTTGGTCAAAGAACGCAATTGGTGTAACCTTAGTAGGTTTTGAAAAAAAAATTATTTTTTTTAATTGGATGCATCAAAGAGAACGAACGGTGTTCCAATCCGAATAAGGGCTCAAACATTTCTACGAGCGCTAAATCCGAAAAGGATGGGACCAAACTTTCTCAAAACTTGATTCCAAAAAGAAAAGAGATTTTTTTGAAGGAGTTTTTTTTTTTGAAGAGTTTTTTTTTTTTTTTTTTTTGGAAATCCCTATCGGACTCATCAAAGAGAAAAGATGGTCCATTCCCCAATAAGAACAATATCCCCGAACATTTCTGTGAACTATCAAGTTCAAAGAGGAGAGGATCAAAATTTCTCAAAATTGAATCCAAGAAAGAAAAATCAGATTTCTTTTTTTTTTAATTTATTTTTTTTTGAAATGAGAAAGAATGGAAATAAGTTCAAAGGTAGAAATTTTCCAAAAATCCCATCTCATGTTTTTTTTTTTACGCAAGATTCAACATAGGCCACCAACTAGAAAGGAGCCTAAGAATTCAAGCATCGCGTTCTCAGATGAACTGGTCCCACCGGGTATGCCAACTTGATGGACCCGGATTTTCCATCCTCTCCTCTCCCATCCGTCCCCGGGGTCATCAAGAGGATCCGAATGGAGGGAAGAAAGGGGGGAGAAAGGCAGGCATCTATATTTTTGTACGGGTATGCCAGATTTTCTATCCTACTTGGAATTTAGAAATGGTGACCCGGAGATCCACCTTTGCAAGTAGAAAGGAAATCAACCTTTTTCTGGCTTTCCATTGCACATATATTTAAGAAAAGAGACAGGTTTTTAAATGTCATGAGAGGCGATTTCATTTTGTTTGCCGTAAAAGGCGAGTTTGCCGTGAAAGGCGATTTTTTTTTTTTTGCCGTAGGAGGCGATTTTGTGCCATGAAAAGCGATTTACAAATCTCATCAATGAAGAAAGACAAGAAATGTGATTTTTTGTCTCTTAAAGAAAGTACAAAGTACAACAGAAAAGTGAGAAAGGGAATCTGACTTCTCAGGAGATCGTGGGGACCAGTTCAGATCGACTGTCGCAAGTCATGTATGGACTTCGCCATCGTCCTTCAGATGAGAACGCTTGATGCTTAATTTGATTCTTTCGCTTGGTTTGGACTTCAATTTTTTAGAGGATAATGACCGAGGGAAGGTCCTACACCCAATAAAAAACGAAGAGACGGGCTGAAGAGCCGCGTCTTCGCTATGTTGAATAAGAGAAGAGAAGGCCTTTTCTTGGGGGGGTTGCCCCCCCCCCCCCCCCCCCCCAAGGGACTTCAATCACCTTTTGGTGTTTGTTGCAGCAGAGTTTTTTCAGAGGAGCAGAGCTTCTGGATCTTGAGTTCGAAATTGCGGGATTTTTTCTGGGCTTTTTTCTCCTTGGAATCACCTCCTTTTATAGGTATTTGGTAGCCTTTAGGTGACTTTATGGGATTTAATGCATTTAAAACCACGTAATGGAGGAGTTACAAGTTTTAATTCCTTTATTTTGTAACTCCTTTTTCTTGGCTTCTAATTGGCTGGTGGAGATAATGGGCATTTAATCGCCTTTAATCTCCATGATGAGAGGAGTTTCATAACTTTAATGTCATGATGACTTGGACTTGTAACTCCCATTTCCTTGAATCTAATTGGGCCATCCAAAAAAATGAGTTAATGACCGCATTTAGTTGGGTCAATTAACAACATTAAGTGGTCGCCGAGGAGTTGAAAAGTCGCGGACCGCGCCGCGTCTTTTGGAATTCTTCTCGCGATGATCGACGATGGATCGTCATGTTGATTGATGTCGAATGATCACGCAACTTCAGACATTGGTTGATACGAGCGGGCCGGTGACATCTGTTTTATCAATTTCTCGATCGGTCGGACAGAAAGTGTATTTTCTTGGTCAGCCGGTTGGAGATCTTTGAGCAATCGATGACGATTTCATGCTCTTGACGGCGAATCCGAGATGTCGACGAAGATCAGTCGTTTCTAAGCGTCGAAAATCAGATTTTCAGGAAATGACAGGGGCTAGAACTCCCGAAACGTGAAAAAAGATGGAAAACGGGTCACCCGGCGACAAATCCGGTGACCCGGATTTCCAAGGTCGCCGGCGACCATGGGGGATTTTCCCCTTTGGTCGCCGTTTTGTCGGTCGTTTTTCATGCTTTTTTGCTTCTTTTTTCTCCTGTATTTTTCTTGACATTTTTCCTCATTTTTTGGCTTGGTTCTCCGGCAGAAAACCCGACGAGAATTCGTGCAAATCAAAGCACAAAGTTTCCTATGTTTCTGGAAAAGCCGAAAACTTTGTGCGCAGAGTTGTCGATTTTTGTCAAAAGTTGAAACTATGTCAAACGACGTCGGAATGGCCTGAAATTTGACGTGGGGCCTCCTGAGCAGTAGATAGGACCAACCATGAGCTTTCATTTGAGTGTTGAAGCCGTTTGGGTTCCCGTCGCTGCTAGGCTTGATTTCGCCGCGAAGAAGATGTTGCGATTTGATGTGCGGTCAACCGATGTCCGATTGACCTGAAATTTGACAAGGAGCCTATTGGAGTCATTTTGAGATGATCCATTAGCTCCGATTTGGATGTCATGGTCCCGGGGTGCTCCGCTGCCGGTAGCCTTAATTTTCTTTCGGAGCGTCAAAGTCGGGTCAAACATCGCCAGAATGACCTGAAATTTGACGTGCAGCCCTTTTGAAGCATGTTGAAGTCATCCATGTGCTCCCTTTGATAAGTAATGGTTCCAGTGGTTCTCGCCGCCGAGAGGCTTGATTTTCTTTCAGAGCGTAAAAGCCGGGTCAAACGCTATTGGAATGACCTTAAATTCGACGTGGAGCCTTTTGGAGGTATTTTGAAATCATCCGTAGGCTCTGGTCGAAGTTTTAATGTCTTCGACGACACCGCCGCCAGGAGTGCCTGTTTGGCTGCCGGAGGAGTGAAGTTGGGCCAAATGATGTCGGAATGGCCCGAAACTTCATGTGAACTCCTCCTTTGGCTGTCTTAAAGGATCTATCAGTTTTCAAGTGATTCTGACAAGATCTGATGCTTGAAGTAGCATTGCCCGTTTGTAGTAGGATGCAACTTCATGTGGCTTTTTTATGTTGAAGAGGCAAAGTGACTTTTTTGGCGTCAACAGTTGGCAGGGAGGAGTGAGAGAGAGGAAAGTAAGAGAAAGAAACAAGAAGCAAAGAGAAACAGAGAAGGGAGAAATAAATAGGGAGAAAGAAAGAGAGAAATAGTGAAGGGGAAAAATGGGGAAAAACACACAGAGATGGAGTGGGCTGATTCGCCGGAGATGGGGAAGCTCGGCGGCGACGCAAGTTGTTAGATTGTATGGACTCAATCCATCAGTTGATGTAATAAATTGATTTATCAAAAAAAATCATGCTTTCCTTTCATGAGATGAATGATATTTTATTACTTAATGCACATAACCAATACATATGACATAACGGTTCATGAGATGAACCGGATCCCATTAGTATATTAGATGTGATATATGTATATGGATGAGATCCACATACGGGAGATATGTGTCACAAATCTTATACTTAAAATATCTTCACAACCATTTATGAGACAAAGCATCTCATCTGATAAGGTTGCAGCACTTTGATCACTATGAGATAGAGTGTAATTTGTCTCGATCATCAGAATGTAAGATTCTAGATTATAGTGCTGGTACATTGAATGATTGAAGGACCATGAGAAGCACCTTATGAAATACTGTCTTGATTTTAAGGTCTACTCTCATAATTCTATAGCAATAGGCTCTCAATCCTGAGACATTAATGAACTCAAATTTCTGTCTATTCATTTTCTTTGAGTCACCAATGAGAGAGGCCAACTGTAGGTCAACACCTTGGTGTCTTGGGTACGTGGTAGTAGGACTGTAGGAACATCCAATGGTCAACATAGAATCTATCTATATTATCCCCTTGTGTCAATTAATGGATTTATCATTAGTAAGTGCGCACCCATCTCGATTAAGAGTTAATTGAATGGTATTGATGATCACTGTGATTAATTGGGGCTCAAAGATAATAAGATGTAGATCTAAGATTGGATGGGACGGACTTATTCCAATTGATCCATGGATAATGATAGAGGGGCCTACTTGTGGTAATTGGAAAGTTTAGGGTCTTCATTGTAATTTATTCCTAAGACTGAAGTGCAATTGCATTTATATAGTGGTATTATTTGTAATTAACTGTGACCCTGGATTGCACATGAGATGTGGGGTCGCGAGTCCCAATTGGAGTCAACTTTCTAAAGAATCCCTAGTGGTCCCCACGCTAGCCCAAGATATTAGAAAGTTACTAATCTTACTTGAACTCTAAAATGAAGGAATTAGAAAGTCACTATTTTTATTTGAAGTGAGACTTCTAATAGTGGTAATAGTAAGCTACTAATTTGTGTGGAAGTGTGACTTCTAATGCAATTAGTAAGAGAGTCTTAATAGGAGATTTGAGGGCTATAAATAAGGGAGAAACAGCCTTGGACATCCAACACCTTTATCCACGCCCAAAACAGCCTTTGTGCAAAAGTTGCACGTCTCTCCTCTTCCTCTCTCTCTTCTAGTTCCTTGGAGTTTCTAGTAGGACTTTCTTTTGGAGATTCCACCCATTTTCTTGAGAAGAGAGATCTGATAGAAGGTCTTAGCGTGGAAGACAACAAAGTCTTGGAGATTTCTAATTGTTTCAAGAAGAGTTCTTGATCAAGTTAATCATCTTCTCCTCCATTAGAGCACTACCGGGCTCCAAATGTATAATCTACTTCTCTACTTGTTGTAGATTATTTTGTTGCATGTAGTTGCTGATTTCTATCTTCAACATAGGTTATATTGCTGTACATGATTGATGAGAATGAGAGATTGCATCCTGGACTGGGTTTTGTAGCCTTATGGATAGTTGATCCCTGAGTCAAGTGGGTCAAAAGTTTTGAAAATCTATCCACGAGGCCCACCTACTTCCAACACAAGTGGGTCCGACGACGACGGTGATGGTGCCGGGACAATGGGGCAGCGAGATGGCTGGGAGGAGAGATGAGAGAGTGGAGAAGGGAGAGAGCTTGGTGGTGGTGATGGCGTCCGGCGACAATGGCAGCACGTCGTGAGAGAGAGAGAGAGAGAATGAGAGGAAGGGGGCTGCTATTGTGTGGAGTGGAATAAGAAGTGGAAGGGGATCTCCATCATGACCTAAAGGAATGGGGGAAATGGAAATGGGAAATGGGGTGGGCATTTACACATGGTTTAGGGGTGGGGATATGATGGGAGTGAGATGGGGAGGTGGGGCTCACATGGGATTAGGTTAGGTGGGGTGGGGTTTGACTTTGGGAAATTATTAAAATAAACTTAGTTGGGTTCGGGTCAGGTCAGGTTTTGGATTGAGTTCAAGGGTCCGGATCGGGATGCAACAGAAGAACAAAGTCCGAGAAATTAGGTAATCTACCCGATGGTGCCAGAATCTCAAAAAGCGGAAAATACTAAAAAGCCCTCAGAACTTTCTAGAAATAGAACACACAAACCTACTGTACCCAAACGAACTCGGATCTCAACCCAACTTCGCACACGCGATCCTAATGATTAATCAGACCTGTTTGGCTTATAAACGAGCTTAATTAGCTAAAAGCACAATTAACTAAGCTAATTACAACCTTGGAATCCCGGGGTGTTACAGGTGTCCTCTTAGTGATGAAGGACAACCAGTGTTCCTAGAACGATCGGCTACATGTAGTGGCAGCCGAAACCATATCATAGCTTTAAATGGCGGATAATTTAGGTATTTTCAAAACATTGAGGGAAAAAGTCCCCAAACATACATTTAAATGGCCAGATGTCTTTAACTAAAAACTTACTAGGAAACTTAGGGACTAATTTGAAAAGTTTTGAAATTAGTGTCTTTCTTTGAAATAAGCCAAGAAATTATATTTCTCTCAAATTCCCCTTATGTCCATATCGGATTTTTTTATTACCATGAAACTCAGACAAATTTCGATTTAAATTAGGAATTTTCTTTTGGATTGGAAATTAAGGTTTTCTTTTGTTTGTGCACGTAGATCTGATCTGCAGTTTTCTATGAGTTACATAGATTTTGAGAGGATGTCTGGGACGGGGGAAAAATAGGGGCTTGGCAGGGGCCATGGCCCCCTAAATTGTAAAATGCTTCTTTAGGTTAAGAGTTGCTATGTGCACATCCACAATTGCTCGGTGCACATCCAAATATTTGAAGACCAAAATGCCCACCTGTGAAATGATGAAAATGGACATAACTAAAGGTTTTAAAGACCTCCAATTGCTCTATACACTACCATTAAAAATTTTGGGTTTTCCCTCCATTTTTCTTTCTCCCTCCCTCTTGTTCTTCCATTATCGTTCTCCTCCTATCTCTTCCTCTTCCATTACTTTCGAAACTCCTCCTTCCTCTTTTCATTCCTCGTTTCCCTTCTATTCCCTCTACGTTCATCTCAACGTTTGTGTTTTTACAGAGGCGAATGGACGCCACTCCTTTTTTTACGCAAGTTTGGAAGTGTCTCGACCCGACCTATTCGAATGTTCAGGGCCGAACGATAGTATAACTGTTCGACCCTACATGGAAGAAAATTGTTATGACTGTTCGGCCCTAAGTGGCCGAGCACTAAGATATTTGTTTGGTCACTCAAGACCGAACAAAAATGTTAGTGTTCGGCCCTAAGTAACAGAACATGTTTAATTTGGCTGCAGCATAGTTCTTTAACAAAATAATAAGATATACAATACACATGATAGAAAACAACAAAATAAGACATCCAATACACGTATCACAAACAATAAAACGTGCAACATCCCATACATGCTTATAAAAAAAAAAGAAAAGAAAACCCTCCATTTCTCAACAACTATAGACTCCAAGTACTACGGGCCATCAAACACCTCTTTTTAAAAGAAATAAATAAATAAAAAGAAAAGACATCATTGCTAGGACCCCCTCGGGTGCGAGTGCAGTTGTATGTCCTCGGCTGGATACGTGGCCTTGCTTGCTAAGCTTCCCCAAGAGACATCCCTCGGCTCAATCTATCCACCTACTCAACCGCAAAGTATAGAGCACTTGGGTCGCGAATGCTCAAATCATGTCCCCTTTGAAGAAGCAGTCCCGTGATGCTCTGCAAATCCACGACAAGCTACATTCAAAAATTATACAAACAAATCAGTGCTTGAAAAAGATAATATAACTCCAATAAGATTATTGGCACCATTAACCATACCAAATGAGGGTCTACGGTGGAGCCACCCTAAGAGTCTTACACGCGTGGGGGCCGACGATTTGGCACCTGGATAAGCGGGTGGGACTACTAATCCATGTATCTAGGTGCACAGTCCCATGACTAAGTCACTGGTGCACCATGATTTGGGGGAGACAATATATGATTGGCCCGGCTCTCCCATACTCAGTCTAGGTACTGGTACGAAATACAATATGGGTTTATGGTGGACCTACGAAAGGCGCAAACCGGAGCAAGTGGTCAGAAGGAATCGTTTGTATCCTACCAAACTGCCTCAGCACTCTATCAGGATGATATGGCTCGACATTGTCCATGCATTTTAGGCAGCCGATATAAAAGGCAACCTCATCAAAGGGATGATCACACCTATGATGATAATACGGATCCCACACTACCTGAATACATAGAATAGATGCATTAAATAGAATTTTATTTAACAAATACCTCCTATAACATTAAGAGAGGCTATCATATTACCTCATGAGGTCTCAGCCTGTCAAGAGTCTCCCAACTATATGTAAAAGAGACCGTCTCCTCCAGTCACTCTCTATGGTATCCAACGATGCACCCGAGGCTGACGATGTAGTAATGCGATGTTCGAAGCAGGTCTGAACTGTGAAAAATGTTCATATATTCATGTGTTAAATAACCATCTATTTGCTTGACGGAAATCCACTTGGCAAGTCTCAGCTGTCTGTACAGGTATGCTAAGGCAGTAGCACCCCAAGCATATGTACCAAACCGATCCAAGTCCATTAGCAACTGCAGATAAATGATTGAAACCCGCGTGCAGGTCTTGTCAGCAAATACTGTGCTGCCCAATATGTACAACAGGTACACTCTGGCAGCATGGCATATACTATCATCTGGGTCGAAACACCTCTCCGAAAATACCCCTCAGCCACTCCAATTTGATGGAGGAGTCCCGATCCTACTAAGCTCATCATGTGCGGATTCCTCGCATGAAAAGCCCAGCTGTGAGCGCACTAAGTCAATAGTTGCCTCATGTGACAGTCGATCTGTTGATACTGATCTACCGGTAAATGGAATGCCGAGAATGGTGCCCACATCATCTAATGTGATCATCATCTGACCGAAGGGCATGTGAAATGTGTTCGTCTAGAGCGGCCACCTCTCAGCAAAAGTTGATATGAGCTGCTTGTTGATGTATTTATATGAAGACGACGAAATCAGCGAAGATAGCCCTGACCGGAGCACCATATCTCTGAAAATGGTGTTTGGACCATTCATACTGACTGGCCAATGTCGGAATTTGCCGTCATGGCTAACGCACTTCAACGAGAGGCAAACCTGCAGTGCACGTCTTCATATATTAGTGAAAGGGAACACATAAGTATTAAATTCACTCAATTATCTCAATTATATATGAATACCTCTCCTCTCCAAAAAAACCCGCCGCAATGTGGTTCCTGAAACTCGGCAACAAGGTGAAATCAGTTGGACCACCAAGAAATGGTCAAGCGTCTTATGCATCATCCACTCCAACTCCGATGTCAGCTGCATCATCGGGCTGTCCATGCTCGTCTACAACATGAGCTTCTTCCACCGCCTCCTCCTCCACCACCTCAAGCTCCTCAGACTGGGCTGTGACCACATGTCTCGTCGCCTTTTGTTTCCTATGCGAAGCAGTCGGCCAAATTCAAGAAGATTCAGGCCTGTCCATGACTGCATATAAAAGAGAAGATATAACTGTCAACCAACAAAGGAATCCTAGTTTCAAAAGATTGAAGCAAATCTAAAAAATAACAGAAAAAATTGACTATGTTCGGCCCTAACCAACCGAACTTCATGTCCCTGTACGGCCATTACTGTCCGAACAGTACGCATGGAGTTCGGTTTGACATGGCCGAACAGTATGACTGAACTGAACACCATTCATACTATTCGTGAAAGTCCGAACAGTTGTAAAAAAATTATTAAAAAAAAAAAAGGAAAGAAAAAACTACCCCACGACAGTGGACTTCGTAGAAGGTCCTGATTCCGCTCGTGTCAAAGAGAGAGTCAAAGAAGATTGATAGCGCTAGGTATAATGAGATCCTCAGGCTCTCTAACACAGTTTCGGAGAACGATCTGAAGACGGCGTACTTGCAAGCATCATACAGATGTGAAAAGGTATCATAACATCTCTCTAATCGCATGTACTCTACTTTTTTTGTTTTGGATCAGATTGTTGCTTCCTACCTTGCACAATTTTTTCTCTCATATGTTTCTTTTTAAAGAAAAATGTCTAGAGACTCAGACAAACCCAAGAAGAGTCGGCCGAGTTGGCTCACGCCGAGTTTGAGTCCCTTCCTGCATTTTCAAAAGCCACTTGAAATAGTGATTACCAAAATTGGATGGTGCTGATGGTTGCAATCACTGGGTTATGGGGTCCGACACATTTTTTTCTTCTTTTTTTTTTCTTTTCTTTTTTTAAAATTTTCTTGGTATTAAAGTAATCCTTGATATTAGATTACTTATAGGAATAAAATTTTGGATTAGAGAACTTTTCCCCTGCATATTATATTAGAAAATTGGAATTTGATGCTTTCCATATTAGCTTATATCCCATGTTACGGTCACCTGATACTTGTGATGCTCATTCATTAATCAATTGTATGGAAATTCCCTTTTTTTTTAATCCTTTCGATAACATACAATGGCTGGAAAGAGGCGGGAGATCTATTTGGGTGGAGGATTCTCCACCTGGAGAAGTCTAGCCGTTTTTAGGAAGAGACGGATTTGAAGAACAGGTTGGGGCTCTTCTATTTATGAAAAATCAACCCAATCCAATCATTCTACTCTATCATTCGAAACTCACAAGTTCAGTCCATTCGCTTGGGGTGTGTAGTCGATCCAACGGTCCAGTCCATTCACATGGGTGCAAAATCATGTAGCGTCTATTAGGGTGAGGTGAGGGGTTGGTTATATACACCTCGTTGTGGGTGGCCACCTGGGGCCCAACTCAGGGATGGGACCTGGGACCAATGTTGATATCTTCATTTGGTTAGGGCCCACCTGTGTACAAAATATGAGTTACGTGTAATCATCCTAACCCCTTCATCAATTGCCAACATGTCTCACCTTTTAAAAATTGACCCATCAATCCAATGGTACGGTCCATTTTGATGCATATAAAAAAAAGGGACCATTGTAATTCCGGGGGTCCCATGTGCGTTGTCCATTTGGATGGGTCATCAGGTGGGCCCACTATGAGGAATGGGTGTTTACAAAAGAAAAGAAAAGCCTACATAAGATAATTTTGTCCTAATCAGTAAATCAACTGCCAACATGTTTCACCCCTTTAAAAATTAGAGTGATTCTATATGCACCCCCTTTATGTGCTTTACACACCCACATCCCTATATATGAACTTGTCGATCCAAACAGTAGAGTCCATTCAAGGAATGAAGTCACAGCAAAGGCAAATCTTGAAGCATACGTTACACTAAGGCAACGCATTCAAGGAATCAAGCACCAAGTACTGCACTAGAGTCGTGCGAGCCAGACTCATGATAGCAATGCTGTTATTTTGATTGGGGATGTTGTAATTGTTTGGTTGGGGATGTTGTAGTAGCCGCAGTTGTTCTATATGTATCAATACCTAAATTGAATGAAGTTGAATGTTGACCAATAGGTTGAGTTGGGGATGTTGTAATAGTTGCAACGTGGGCTGGCCGTGATACAATGAGTGCGGTATCTGTCCTTTGAAACTCCATTTAGATGTAACATCGGTGACATCCATTTTATTACAATAAGTATTTTGTATATTGGTGGGGTCTGCATGCATAACCTGGTGCGTAAATGGGTATGGACCCTGTCAGACTTTTGGCTTGAGCAGTTTGTTTGTCAGGTCCAAGACCATGGACCTGCTAAATCTCGACCCAATTATTAATCAGGCCTGAAATATGAGTCATACCTAAGTCAGCAGGATGCCGTATTAGTTGGGTAGTTTCCTTGATTCTAGCAGCAAAAATTAAAACTGAGTTGACACCTTTTTATGCAAATCAATGGTTGCGATTGAAATATAATAAAAAAAAAAAAAAAAATTGGAGAAGCCAAGAAATAGCCAATCCACTTGTAGCCTGAGTGGTGCCAGCTGGTCTGTTGGATATGGGCTTATGCATCATGATGAAATATCTTATACCTCTCCTCACCCTACCCCAATATCCTTGGGGAAGGACTCTTGAAGTTCAACTTCAATCAGGCATCAAATGTAGGACAGACCCAGTTACTGAATTTGAAGAGGACCAAATATTGCAAACCTGTGATGAACAGGCCCTCTCCCTCATCAGACAAATATAAGGATCTTTCATTTTGGGAGGCCCCATTGTTTGGCGACTTGGAGATCTTGAGGTACTCGTACTTCCTAACAACTATCTTTTTCACCTTTTACTGATAAGATGACTAGTTCCATGTTCGGCTGGGCTCTCCATGGAAAGCTGTGGGTCAGCTTATTGCAGTCACCAGCTGAGTTCCCAACTTTGATCCATACACGGCCTTTATTGCATTGGTACCACTTTGGATCCTGTTACCAGGCCTACCAATTGATTTCTGGAAACAATAGTTCCTTCTCAAGGTTGTAGTTGTAGCCCCACTCGGTCACTTCATCCATATGGATGACAATACTAAGAACCAAGGCCGCCTGGGCTACAAAGCTACATATGGTAAAGTAATGGTGGAGCTGGACTTTCAGAAACCTCCACTCATGCAAATCATGCTTCGAGCCAAAGGGATTAATAGAATTCAAAGAATAGATTATATAAATATGCCTCAGACATGCAACTCCTACAACCGATCCATTCTGAAGGTCTTATGCAGTTATGCTAGCCTATCAGAATCATCTTCGCCTTCCACGACCGAAACCATGTCCCCATCCAATTCCTCCATGGATGATTCTTCCTCTAGTGTATCATCTCCAACCTCCCCTCTTATGCCCAATTATTATCGGGCCAACATTCCAACCCTGACCTCAACCCCCAACCTGGACCTTTCAGGTTCCCTTCCCCTACCAGCATTGGACCAGGAACCCATCTCAACCATTCCTCCACACAGGTCCTACACAACCAATAACCATGGCCATAACACGGCCAATCCAAACCTGGTCAACATTCCCAACCCACAAACAGTGCCTATGATAAAACCACCTCACATTCCAAACTGGATGATGAAACCTTACCCGAGGCTACAAGAAACTCACCTTCCCGACTGGGCCGGGTGAATTGGGAATTCCACCCCAACAAAACTCTCTTGAGATAACTTTTCCCAACCACCTCAAACTCAAAAGGTCACAAAAGAGAGAGGAAGATCAGATGTGAAAACAAAGGCTCGCACTGCAACCTCTCCATCAAGATGAAATACTCAAATGCCAAGGAATCACTAGCACTCACATTTAAAGGTCTCAACCCACAAACCTTAGCCAGCAATAATACCACCTCACATTCCAAACTGGATGATGAAACCTTATCTGAGGCTACAAGAAACTAACCTTCCCGACTGGGCTGGGTGAATTGGGAATTCCACCCGAACAAACTCTTTATTGAGATAACTTTTCCCAACCACCTCTAGCTCAAAAGGTCGCAAAAGAGAGAGGAAGACCAGATGTGAAAACAAAGGCTCTTACCACAACCTCCCCATCAAGATGAAATACTCAGGCGAAGGAATCACTAGCACTCACATTTAAGGTCTCAAGATCAATTCCCTCAAACCACACAAGGAACCATTTCCACAAACAGGTACATTCACAACCACTTCCTTGATTATCCAAAATGAAGATCCTCTGTTGGAATGTTAGAGGAGCTTCGAGACTCACCTTGCAACAAGAAGTTAAACACTTCATTTCGGATTATTACCCCCACATGGTCCTTCAAACTCATTCTAGAGAGGATGCAGCTACTAAATTTATCCGATCATTACGTAATTTTTTCGCCATAGATAAAATTGTATTAGGAACATGTTATACAGGTGGATTCTAGACATTTTGGGGTCCTAATAGTCATCTTGTCTGAAATAGACATCTCACAACAGCACATCACTTTTCGACTAACTAAAAAGCCATTTATGCATGAATGGACCGGTGCATTCGCAAGCAACTTTGGAATCGCCTAGGGTGTGTTTGGATCTGCATTGAAGTGAATGATTGTAAAGTTAAGTGTCAAATCAATGTAAAGTGGGAGGCACTTCACTGGTGAAATTGAACTTGTCAGAAAGAATACTCTGGTTGGTTGTTGGCGGAAAAGAATGGAACTCTACTTCACTGTGTTTGGGCAGGCAGGCAATGGATTGAAGGTGCAACACAGAACTTATCTACGACCACTAACGATGATGTATTATTAGACAGGCACACCATGCTATATGAATAGCCATAGGAACAGTACCTTCGGAGTGAACAACTGCACGAAACGTGGTCGACTCTATCAAAGGGCATCTGAACCATAATTTTTAAAGCACAAAGACAATAGTAAGGTCCTCAAAATGACATTTGTATAGGACAGTCGGCAGAGAGGGAGGATTATGGTAGTATACTAAGCAAGATCAGTATATTGGAGGTTATGTGGAATAAAGAACAATCTATATCATAAAAAGCGCTATTTGTTATGTAGAAAAAGCTAAATGAGAGAATAAACGAGGGACCTGTGTGGTGGACTGCACTGTTATTAAAAAAAAAATTCAGGTTTTTTTTCATGTATGCATCTATGGTGCCGGTAACAAGATGAAAGGGGCATAAAAACTGGTGCTTGAGGAAGTAAGTTGGATTTGTTAGTTAAATTTAACAAAATCAGGGAATGGATGTTAAGACGCACAAGATTTTTTAGCCAGAAGATAGTCCCTCTTAGCCAACACATTTAGCCAGGAAAAATTGGTTGCCATAGATTTCATTTAGCAAGTAGAGATCATTCAGACATTGGGTATCATGTCCGATTCAGCAATTTAGATCATAGAACAGGAGATAATCAATCAACAAAATCACTGTTGCTTTAATAATTGAACAATAGTAAAAGATTGTATTAGATGGACTGAACATGGTGTTAGGCATGGAAAGGAGCATATCAGATCGTTAGCTGATAAAGGAAAAAATAGGGACAAGGCAAAACTCCTCTCCTATACAGCAATAACAGGCAAGATGAAGAAGGTGACTTGTGAGTTCTCTCATAAGCTTGAAACCCTGGTGCCACTGTGAAAATACTTAAACTTGCCTTAACACAGGCAGAGGTCCCCACACAAACGATCTCAAACGAATATCAATTAAAAGTGATTAAACTAATAATAAACCCTAATCCATATTAAGCAATCAAACCACAAAAGAGAGAAGGACACGGATTTATACGTGGAAAACCCTACTCAGAAAAAAAAAAAAAAAAAAACTACAGGCCTTACCGTCTAGGCCAACAAATAACCAAGCACTGTGTAAAACTTTGAAGATTACAAGACACTTACAACCCTTCCCAGTTGCTTACTCAACCTAAGGACTACTTCAGTTCTTGTTCTTGTTGACTGCTCGTCATGGATCTTCACCGTGCTTGAACAAAGTAATCTTCGAGAAAAGCAATGGAATCAAACCAAAACTTGAATCATCAGCATAGCAACAATATTGGCAGCCTTGGGGCAGAACAATGGATCTCTCAAACTCTCACACTCATGGATTTCTTCTTATTCAGAGTTGTGTAGACAGGAGAGATGAAAAGCCTATATATAAGAGATATTTCGTGCAACCAAGGCTTCTTCAAACAGGTAACTTCCTTCAATGAAATTAGTAAGAGAAGTTCGTCCTAAATTAGAATTCTCAGGTTCGCTCGAGCGAACTGCTCTCTGGAAACATACGTTCAGCGCATTGCATGATGGGTCGAGCGAATGGAAAATGCAGTCAAGCGACCAACTCTCTGTGAGAGGTTCGCTTGAGCGATCATCCAGCAAACTTCTTACTATCTTTAAACCTTCATTCCAGAACCTTGATCGGTCGAGCGCACGGATTGATGGGTCGAGCGAGCTTCTAACTGTTTGGTCCACTCGAGCGAGGTTATGATCGCTCGAGCGACCATACTAAATCTTCAGAATTCGGACTCGTTGGAAATCTTTCCATTTTAGTTTTTGGCAGTCGTTTCCTAGACTCAATACATAATTTAAGAAACCTAGTTTTGTCCAAATACCTATGAATTAGCCAACTAAAATCTTTACAATAATTGTTGAGGTCAACGTCCACCCTCGCTCCTGAGCGGTCATAATTGTGGTCGAGCCCTCACCCTCACCATAAAACTATTGTTGTGTCGTTTCCTAACACCAATTGGTTTTGAAATAAGTTGTAGCTCAATAGGGTGTAAGATCCTACAAGTGGTATCAGAGCCTGGTAGGTCAGGTGTTTGAGTCACGGGACACGCGTCTTACGAGTTCGCAGCTGGAGTCACGGCGGGTGTGCCGTTAAGGGAGGAATTGTTGAGGTCAACGTCCACCCTCGCTCTTGAGCGGTCATAATTGTGGTCGAGCCCTCGCCCTCATCATAAAACTATTATTGTGCCGTTTCCTATCACCAATTGGTTTTGGGATAAGCAGTAGCTCAATAGGGTGTAAGATCATATCCATGAGAGAGTGTAAAACTTTGAAGATTACAAGACACTTACAACCCTTCCCAGTTGCTGACTCAACCTAAGGACTGCTTCAGTTCTTGTTGACTGCTCGTCATGAATCTTCACCGTGCTTGAACAAAGTAATCTTCGAGAAAAGCAATGAAATCAAACCAAGACTTGAATCATCAGCATAGCAATAGTATTGGCAGCCTTGGGGAAGAACAATGGATCTCTCAAACTCTCACACACATGGATTTCTTCTCATCCAGAGTTGTGTAGAGAGGAGATATGAAAAGCCTATATATAAGAGATATTTCATGCATCCAAGGCTTCTTCAAACAGGTAACTTCCTTCAATGAAATTAGTAAGAGAAGTTCATCCTAAATTAGAATTCCCAAGTTCGCTCGAGCGATCATAGGGTTCGCTCGAGCGAACTGCTCTCTGGAAATAGACGTTCAGCGCATTGCATGATGGGTCGAGCGAATGGAAATTGCGGTCGAGCGACCAACTCTCTGTGAGAGGTTCGCTCGAGCGATCATCTAGCGAACTTCTTACTGTCTTTATACCTTCATTCCAGAACCTTGATCGGTCGAGCGCACGGATTGATGGGTCGAGCGAGCTTCTAATTGTTTGGTCCGCTCGAGCGAAGTTATGATCGCTCGAGCGACCATACTAAATCTTCAGAATTCGAACTCTTTGGAAATCTTTGCATTTTAGTTTCTGGCAATCCTTTCCTAGACTCAATACATGATTTAAGAAACCGACTTTTGTCCAAACACCTATGAATTAGCCAACTAAAATCTCTACACACTGTAATCTCAACAGCCAAGCCACCAGCCATTATAGAGGAGATCATGAATGAGAGTTTGAATGCACCTAGGTAAGGGTTGTTGGGAGAAATAGGTAAAGTCACTCCATCGCCCTAATTTGATATTGATTTGAAACGTTGAGAGAAATGGCAGTATGAGAATCATACTCTGCAGGCTGTAACACTTCCAACCCCTACCCTCCTTTCCCACTATCGTATCGTATCATATCCACGAAGATAGATGGATGGACTCTCCAGATCTCATATGAGATTTACTCTGGAAAGCCTCGAGTCAAGGTGAGGTGAAACGACAAGCGCACAGAACCTCTTCTATTCCTTTGCTGGAGATGCTTGTGTAAGATTTTCATCCCTTGCAAGGTCTTTGATGATGCTCGCTGGAGGTGCGCTGTTGCAAATCTCTTCTGAGATCTCCTCAGCCAGGATTGATTTTACTACTTGCAAGATACGATGGAGAGGGCGGATTTCTCGTGGACCAGACAGATCTTCAGAAATCGTCTGGCAGAGGAGACTTTGAAAATCTCTACTAGTCATCTCTGCCTTTACTACTTGAAAGACATGATGGAAGGGGAGAGGGAGGGGGAGAGGTGGAGGAATATTTAATGATCTCCATCTAACCGAAGTGGGGCACATTTTACAACGTTGGCGTATGGTCCCCTTCACCTCACTACTCCTCACCAATAATCCAAACAGAGCATATCAATTCTAAGGATCCATGATGGTTACTCATGGGTGATTTCAATAGCATCCTTGTATCTCAGAGTAACTAGGAGGCCGGTCTGATCCATCAATAGCTATCTGCCTATCTCTAGCGACTTCAAGGATTTTTCCCATGGAACCTCAATCTGGGATTTAGACTTCGTCGGCTCTAAATTTACCTGGACCAATAAGAGGAATGGCTTAGATGTAATTCTGGAATGGCTTGACAGAGGCTTAGGCAACAATAGCTGGTTTGAGGCTTACAATAGTCACATTATAAAACACCTTCCTTGAATTGCTTCGGCCATTGTCCTCTTCTCCTCATGGATTATCCAATTCAAATGAAAAAACAAAATAAAATTTTCAGATATGCAAATAAGTGGTCATTCTTTACATGTTTCAAAGAAATGATGTGTGATGTTATATCGTCCCAATTGCATGCTTCATAACCCTTGCATTACAACTTTTCTTACCAAATGGAATCTGAAACCTTTGGGAACATTTTGAAGGACTAGCGTTCCTTGGAAAAGCTTATTCAACGGATTCAGATCAGCCCAAGGTATGGTCAGTCCACATTCCTTCTTAACCTGGAAAAGGACTTGCTCTTGCAATACTCTTTAAAGCTTTATCAGATAGAGACCTTTTGGTAACAATGGGCCAGAATTCAATGGTTGAAATTATGTGAAAGAAATTCAGATTTTTCCACATGACCGCACAAATCAGATCTAAACAAAACTGGATCCACCACTTAACTGATGAGAACGAGAATACGTTATCATAAGATCAAAGATATTGCTCACCGTTGTTAGTCTTATTTTGAAAAACTTTTTCCAAATCACAATTAGATATCCACAGAAAACCTATCCCTTACTCATTTTCTGCCTAAATCAATAACACCAGAAGATAATGCCAAATTATTAATAATCCCCTCATAAGGCTCCTGAGCCTGATGGATTCAGGCTAAATTCTTTCAAGACTTATGGCCTTTTTTAAAAATGATATTTGTAAATTTGTAAGAGACTTTTATCCACAGCAAATTGGACCCATCTGTTAATCACACTCAGATCATCCTAATGCCTAAAAAACACTGCTCATAAACTATCGGATTTCAGGCCTATAAGCATATGCAATGTTCGATATAATAAGATCATCTCTAAAATGCTTACAAATCGATTAAGGCTTATCATGAATTAATTCATTTCAGAATCCCAAGGAGCTATTCTGCCAGGTCGCAGAACTCTTGATACGATCATTATGGCGAAAGAGTTTTTTCATCATATGGGCCAATCTTCTAGGAAAAAAATTCTGACCGCACTATGAAATTGATATTCACAAAGCACATGATAGCGTCTCTTGGCCATTTTTAATTCCATGCTTTCAGCAACTGGGCTTCAACTCGGGAGTGATCAAGAGATTTTATGATTGTTTTGGTTCAGTCTCTCACTCGATTAAAATGAATGGACTCATCTCAAAATCCTTTATCCCTAAACGAGGATTAAGACAGGACAATCCTATCTCCCCGTACTTATACGGTTATACTCATTATTGGTGAAGCCCTAGCCAGAGCCATGCAACATCTAAATCAAACATGTTGATTAATATTTCCAAAAATTTCTAATGGCGGTGATAGGGTTAACATTCTCCAATTTGCAGATGATCTAGTGACTAATCATAAAACATGGTTGCAAATATAAATTATTCCCCGCTACTATCTCTGTTTGCAAAAACAAAGATGATAACCGAGTATCGTATCCACTGGGACAAAAAGGCTAAGTTGTGT